>CM048748.1:166154354-167546021 GCA_026315105.1 Locusta migratoria
GAAGAGAAATTCGAGGATGGCGTTTGCACCTTCTAACGCGATCGAGCACCTGTTCATAATGCACGGACTGTGGCAGAGTGTTCTTCTGCATTTATCACAATTTTAAGTTATTTGTGTAACCAGACTATTATAACTGGAAATTTCCTGGTTGGCAAAAACATGCGGATATTAATCCTCTCTACAAGAAAGAGGATGAAGAGATACCATCAAACTTCAGACAAATATCACTTTTGTCAGCATTATCGAAAATTCAAGAAAGCATAATGTATACACAGATTCTCAAACATCTGACCACAAATGACATATTGTCCAGAACACAGTTTGGATGTATGAAAGCTTCGAATATCGAGAAAGTTATTTACACCCACAATGAGAATTTACTTAATTCATTAGATATTGAATGACAAGCAGCAGTTATTGTCTGTAATTTCTCAAAGGCATTTGATCGTGTGAACCACAACTTTCTTTTAAGTATATTAGAATTATACGGTGTCACGGGCAATGCTGTAAAATGGATCAAGTCATAACCCACTAATGAGAAAAAAAGGGTGTAGTGTAAGGAAGGGACTAGTAAATTGAGCCATCAGTCATCTTCAGATTGGGAAGAAATTACTCATTAATGATCTTCCATCAGTTACACTGCCAAAAATAGAGTTCGTTTTGTTTGTAGATGATTCAAGTATTGCAATAAATAGCATGTCAACCGTACTTGTAGGAAGGTCTGCTAACGATATTTTCGTAAGCAATAATAAATGGTTTAACGCCAATTCATTGACTTTACATTTTGAAAAGACTCACTAAATGGAAATCAGAACGGGCAAGAGGTTTCCATCGAGCATAAGCGTAAAGTATGCATAAAGCAGATAGGAGAGGTTGACAGTATAAATTTGCTGGGATTACGACTTGATAATCAATTTAGTTGGGAGGAGCGCACTGCAGACCTTCAGAAAAGACTCAATAATCTGTATTTGGAATTCGAGTGTTATCAGACGTAGGGCGCATAAAAGCATACTTTGCCTACGTTCAGTCAATAATGTCATATGATATAATATTTTCGGTTAACAATCAAAAGTTTTCCAGTCCAAAAGAGCATAATATGTATTAATGTTGAGTATATATATGGACACACTGTATAAGACTCTTCAAAGAAAGGGTATACTAACTACTGCCTCTCAGTATATTTATTAAACAATGAAATTTGTGAAGAATAATATATTCCTTTACAAAACAAACCGCGGTGGCCGAGCGGTTTGCGTCGCGCCAGTCACGTTCTGGACGGCCACTGTAGTCGGGCGTTCGAATCCCCTCTGAGGTATGGATATTTGTGCCGTTCTTTGTATTAACTAGTTAATAAGTAGTTTGACCCCGTACTTAAGTCCCATAAGCTCTGCAAACATTTGAACATTTTATAAAACGAACAGTCCAATTCATGATAGGCCGCGGTGGCCGAGGAGACTGAGGCGCTCCAGTCACGGTCTGCACGGCCACTACGGTCGGGGGTTCTAATCCCCCTCGGGAATGGATATTTGTGCCGTCCTAGTTCGTAAGTAATTCAAAAGTAGTTTGTAAGTTTAGGGACTGATGACCCCGTAGTTAAGTCCCATGGACTATACAAACATTTCCTGCCGGCCGCAGTGGCCGAGAGGTCTGCGGCGTACCAGTAACGGTCTGCACGGCCGCTGCGTTCGGGGCTTCGAATCGCTCTCGGCCATGTATGTTTGTGCCGTCTTTAGAATAAGCTAGTTCATAACTAGTTTGTACGTTTAGGGACTGTTGACCTGGTAGTTAAGTCCCATAAGCTCTTCAAACATTTGAACATTTTGTCCACTTCCTGCTGTACCAAACTGTCATTAACGACCGAAGGATGCCCACCCCGTTGTTCATAATGCACATTTATGTGGCCATCTTTAAACGCTCTCACCCACTTTCTTACCATTCCATCGTCCATAATGTTTTCTCCGTAAACTGCACAGATCGCACGATGAATATAGATGGCTTTTAGACCTTTAGCACTAAGAAATCTTATAACACCCCGTACTTCACAGTCGGCGGGACTCACAATTATCGGAGGCATCTTAAACACTCAGTACACAACGTAAACAAGGAAGAATCAGACTGTATTGGCGTCAGTGCGTAGACAACAGATGTAGGTACCTAGTGCGCATAAAATCGCATTAACTGCATTTTCTTAGATGAACGAGCGCCTGAAACCACCTATTCATCCCTTCTTAGGTCTGTATTTAGTAATTATGCTTAAGCAGCACTGTAATCAGCAGCGTGGCGGTATTGTTCGTGTCTTGAACCTCTTTCGGTTTTCGGTGTATAGTCCAGTCAACTGGTGCTCAAAACAGCCTGTTTCGTAACAAAATTCAGAAAGTTTCTTTCTCAACGGTTCTGTACGTTTTGGGGGGCGCTGAATACGAATTTCAAGTTTGCTTCTTTGTAGGAGTTCGGATTCACAGCGAAAAACTCAAAAAACCTCTACCTTTTTGCATCTTTTTTTTTCAGTTTCTTGGTAATATCTCGAAAAATATGAGTTTCTCGAAGATGTTCATTCTGAACAAAATTAAAGTAGACAAAATTTCCTACAAAATGCATTACTCATGTTTGATTTTCTGACGAGCAGTATAGGCGTTAGGACTCAATGAAGAAGAGCAAATTTTTTGCCCTTCTGTGAAAACGTCAAAAACGCACAACAAAGTCCCTACAGCACGTGAAACTACATTATATTTCCTAAAAGGGACGCCTATAATATTCCATTTTCTCGAATTGGGGGGGAAGCACCGAAAAGAAAATTACGAGCAATGCTTTCTGAGCCCTATAGTGTAGTGATTCGGTAGTACTGCTGTGAAGCTGGTTACGTCGCAAATTCTTTATTACAGGTCACACTTCATGAACAGCGTGCCCTCAAAAATGACGCGTTTCGGAATTACCATTATCAGATTAGCATCTCTTCCGTGCCATGAGCAAATGTGAACATACAAAAGGAGTCTGCTTTTGTATGTATATCAAATAACATCTTACATCTGTTCACGTGTGTACATGGCACGGAAGAGATGCTAATCTGATTATGGTAATTCTGAAGTGCTCTGAATGAATATCTTCGAGAAACGCATAGTTTTCGAGATATAAGAAAGAAACTGAATAATGTGCAAAAAATTTTGATGTTTTTGAGTTTTTTGTTGTGAAGCCGCCCTCCTACAAGGCAGCAAACTTGAAATTCGAATTAAGCGCCTCCAAACATATAGAACCGTTGAGAAAAAAACTTTCGTAATTTTGTTACGGAAAAACCACCATCTAACTGGGTAGTAGTGAGTAAGGTACATATGAAGTGCAGACGCAGCCCCTCATAACATGTACAGCTGTGGTGGCCGCGCCGCGGTGGAGTAGCCGAGTGGTCTAAGGCGTCTAGCTGCGGAGCGTGCGGTTGCTCGCCGTCGGAGGTTCAAGTCCTCCGTGGGGCATGGGTGTGTGTGTGTGTGTGTGTGTGTGTGTGCGTGTGTGTTATCCTTAGGTTAGTTTGCCTTAGTGTAAGTAGTTTGTAAGCTACGGACTGATGACCACGCAATTTGATCCGATAGATTTACAAACATTTGATTGGTGGTGGCCGCGGCTGGCGCCAACAGTTCCCTCACTCCCTCGGCGGCGCCACAAGTGTCTTCAGCGCCGGCGGTTGCTCGCTGAGGAAGTGGCGCCTCCGCTCACAATGCGTGGCGGCCGCTGTGGCCAGGTCTCCTGCGGACGCCGCCACCGCCTTTGTGCGGCAGTCGGCAGCTGCGGCCGCCAAGAACCCCAATAAATTTAACGCCGGCCGCGTCCGCCGACAGCGACACTAGTGCCCAGATGATGTATGGACTGCCCGGCAGGAGAGACCGCAGGCCTCGCGCTGGACACACGGCGAGTCGCCAGTCTCCCTGTTTATTTCCGCCCTATTCATCTTGCTGAACTACTGTCAGTACACTAGTTTCATGCAGCTCTCCTAGCTACTCTATT
Source organism: Locusta migratoria (assembly GCA_026315105.1). Taxonomy (NCBI): domain Eukaryota; kingdom Metazoa; phylum Arthropoda; class Insecta; order Orthoptera; family Acrididae; genus Locusta; species Locusta migratoria. The sequence continues at coordinate 166,158,348 of CM048748.1, forward strand.
CTTGTAAGCCTCTTCATTTCTTTATAACAAACTAGCTGAAAACCCGGCGATGCCCGGGTATTTATTTATTTATTTATTCCTGCCGTGAGTTAGTACTTCTCCTATCCCTTCTCTATTTGACCAGCTCTTTTTTTCTAAAAACATATTATATTTGTCGGATAAGAGATAAGGCTATCTTTCAAAGCGTTCTTGAAAAAGAGAAAGCCGGCCGCGGTGGCCGAGGTGACTGAGGCGCTCCAGTCACGGTCAGCACGGCCACTACGGTCGGGGGTTCGAATCCCCCCTCGGGCATGGATATTTGTGCCGTCCTATTTCGTAAGTAGTTCATAAGTAGTTTGTAAGTTTAGGGACTGATGACCCCGTAGTTAAGTCCCATAAGCTTAACAAACATTTGAACATTTTTGAAAAAGAGAAATTTGTTTACACCGAATATTGATTTAAGCCTAAGGAAGTCCTTTCTGAAGGCATTTGTGTGGAGTGGCCGCGGTGGAGTAGCCGAGCGGTCTAAAGCAACTCGCTGCGGAGCGCGCGGTTGCTCGCCGTGGAGGTACGTTTAAGTAGTTTGTAAGCTTACGGACTGATGGGACTGATGACCACGCAGTTTAGTTCGATAGATTTACAAACATTTTGTGTAGAGTGTTGCCTTGTATGGGAGTGAAACAAGGACGATAAACAGTGCAGACAGGAAGAGGATAGAGGGTTTTGAAATGTGGTACTACAGAAGAGGGCTGAACATTACGTGAGTGGATCGCGAAACTAATGAGGAGGTAATGAACAGAATTTGGGAGAAAAGGAATTTCTGGCATACCTTGACTAAAAAAAGGGATCGATTGGTAGGACACATAATTAGACATCAATGAATTATGAATTTAGCGTTGGAGGGAAGTGTTTGGGGTAAAAACCGCGGAGGAAGACCAAAAGATGGATACAGCAAGCAGATTCAGACAGATGTAGGTTGCCGTTCTTATGTGGAGTTGAAGAGGGATGCTCAGGTTAGGGTATTGTGGAGAGTTGCATCAAACCAGTCTCTGGACTAAAGACCACAACATAAAAATTGTAAGTGTATCCAAACACACTGCCGGCCGCGGTGGCTGAGGGGTCTGAGGCGCTCCAGTCACGGTCTGCACGGCCACTACGATCCGGGTTTCGAATCCCACCTCGGGCATGGATATTTGTGTCGCCCTTAGTATTAGGCAGTTTGTAAGTTGCTTGTAAGTTTAGGGACTGATGATCGCGTAGTTCAGTCCAAACACACACACACACACACACACACACACACACACACAAACTCACACACACACACAGACACACACACGGCATATGTATATCTTCCAGGCTCTAATATGAATAAATTCTTTAGTGGGCCCACTCCTGACCATGTGAGGGACATGGAGAAGCTAAATCCACTTCGCAATATTTGATAGATTGCTCTGTTATATATTAATAGTAACAGAGTATCCATGTTCCAATGGAAACTGCACTCTCTGGAAGCGTAAGGGTAGATTTTACGGATGTAATGGGAATTCGTTGGGAGTACAACGTTTCATCATTCTTTTCTCTTCCCGGTAGCTCTGTAGAAGGCAACTGATTTCGCTTGTATCCGAGAGTGCTTTACGGTTCAAAGTTATCAATAGCACTGTCAGATTTCAGAATTTCCTTAAGCTGACTGGAATAAAGGTATATCATAGTAGTAAATAAGAAATTGATTACAACGTGGTGCATGATGTGTAAAGTTTTTACCCATCGCAGTATATATGATCCCACATTTATTGATTTGCATGTTGTACAATTGTATAATTTTTCAGGTATGTATTCATTTGTATAAGTGCTGTATGTCTGTAAAATCTGTTGCGAATACGATTAATAGCAAAAAGAAGTAATAGGTTAAAACACATTGGGTGATGGGGCGATTTTTTAAAAAACGTTACTATTCATGTACTCATATCTCATGAACTACGTATCGTACAATGATACAATTCCGAAGGTAAATTAATCTGTATGTGTGTATGCTGCCCGTACAATTTCCTGTGGCTATAGCTTGTAGCTTATAAATTGTAACGTCATAAAGAATGCCGTAGTTTTAGTCCATGAACAGCGGAAAAGTAGTAAGCGGGAAACGTTTTTTCTTTAATTATTTTGATGTTGTTGTCAGAGAGAAAAAGTTCCATGTGCTGTCTTCCTAATTAGTATGTTAATAAAGTCTAGCCTCATTATGTGACAGTTTCTTGCAACTCAGATTGTTTATGACGCTGTATATCCTGAACCAAGTGTCATATGTGGTTCTTACCCCTCCAGCAATTATTACCTGACGGTAAGGAATATGTGTACCAAATTTAGTTGAAATCGGTCCGCAAATGTGCAAAATTGTTGTTTATGCCGCAGTTTCTCGCGCATCTCATTGTTCACGACGTAAATTCTCCTCAGCTATGTGTCATGCTCTTTCGTTTTTGGGTCGGGAAACTTTGTGGGCGTGCGGTGAACAGTTCACCAAAGTTTCATTGCAATCGAATGAATGGTGGATGAACAAATAGAGGTTGCAGATGCAGTCTACATCCTTTGCGAGCCAGTTTACTGCTCTCATCTCTGCAGCAACACACACATACACTATTCCCTCCAACACAACATTGGCGTTTCCCTGACCTCTTACAATGTGTCCAATCAACATTGTTTCTCTATCAATCAAATAATTTCACAATTGGTGGAGTTTAGTGAGAGAAGGGTCTATGGAACATTATATGAAAAATTGAGTTGTGGTCATTTTCAGTATGCTCGTGCCATCTTCCTTCAACCCTGTGAACTAGAACCATGTGGCATAGCTTCTGCTCTTTCTGGAGCAGTTGCTGTAAGCTCTTGAATGCTCCCCTGTGATCATTTTGAGTGATAGGGGGAGCTATACCACTTATTGATGTTGTCTCCTACCTCACTTGCTGACTTACAAACACAGAAGTGTTGCAGATTGATTGTTGATAAGTGATAACCGAAGAATATAATTTTCAAAACTGTAGTGTTGTTTCTGTATCCCTCTTCAAGAAGATACCAGGTCGTCGTTCCAAAAACAGGAAAGGCCCAGTAGTTGATCATCCTAATATGATTACACTTCTTGAGAAAATACCAAGGCCCTGTCTAAATCAGCCTTGAAAATAAAAGATCTCATGACAGTTATGCCACATATTCCCCAAATTTTTCATGGTGTTTACCAAAAACTGAAATCCACAGAAACAGTTGACAGTCAGGATACTCCAGAAGAACTATGAAGTTGTTCATGGTTGTTTGTAGTTGGTGCGTAAGCCTGATTACATGATTTGCCCTTCGGTAACAGTATTTCAAATAGGATAAAACTTATTGATACGTGTGTAAAATTTGTGCTTTTGTAATACTGTTGTATTAATTAAAGACTCCAAGGTCATAATCATTGCAATTTACATTCAAATAATATTTTTCCTGTTACATAATTTACAAAAAAAAAAAAAAAAAATACTTGAAGACGTAAAAACAGAACCCTTTACTGTACAAATAATGCTTTGATACAGAGCTTTATAAAACACTATTATCGCCATTTGTTCTTAAAGTAGAATACCTCCCTTTCTCACTAGACCCCTCAAATTTCTTTTCTTCCCATTTCTGTTTAGCATCTCCTCGTTAGTTGCCTTTGCCCCTATAATTTTCCGCATCCTTCTCCAACACCCCACTTCAAATGCATCAACACTCTTCTTTCATTAACTGTATATCGTCCATCGATATTTCCAGACAGTTTCTAGATTTGTCAGGAATTCAGATTGATCTCTCCTGAGGTTTGTTTCCCCTAGTATTTCCATTCTTCTCAGTTAAATACACCTCGGGAAAGTGCCTCAAATTATTTGCAACACTTACATGTATACCATTTTTTGTTCTCATGTTCATCGATTTACAATTGAAAATATCCTCGAGACTTGTATGCATGCCTGAAGGACGACCACTGCAACGACTACTGTTGTTGAACATACAAGAAATGTACATTTCATGTAAACACAATTCTCTTCTTAGTAAGTACTCATCTTCCCCTACCCATATAATTAATGTTACTTTCCAGAGTAACAAATCACACACAAGATTTTTACTGTCTCGTTTTCGAATCTAATTATGATTTCGTGGTTTTCCTAAATCACTTTAATCAAATGACAGGATGACCACCGTGAAAGGTGTGTGCCGATTTCCTTCCCAATCATTAACCAAATTCCGTGCGTGAAGTATGTCTCTAATGACGATGCTTTGGACGGGGTGTTAAACTATAAACTTCTATCCTTCATGGAAACTCCCTGTTTCCAACATACGTTAAAGCACGACAAACACACAAAACTCAATAGACTTCAGCGAACAGACAAGTCAGTGACCGCACGAACAATTAATAGTTTCTGGGGAAAAGAAGGAACACATGGTAGGCCTATATCACAAAAGTAATTTCCGCCATTACAGTCCAATGCGTTGATCGCAAAACTTGTACTTGAAGTACGATCGATGTTACACAATTTAAGTTATGACCGCTCACTGTTTCTATTTTCTTTCGATTTTCTCCAGTCTTTAGACATTATTTCTGTTTTCATAATTTTTCCGTGTTCATTCTACACGGACTCCACTCGGACATGTTTGCACTAGTTTGAGGGAAGGGTAAGGAGATCGTGTATTCGATTGTGAGTTTCACTTCTCAAGGTTTATCCTTTTGCTGTCACACAGCCTTAATATGTACCTGCCACAATCGACCTTATCTGTTGTTAGTGCTCTGAAGTGATTACAGCGGAGCTGTCCACAGCTCATTCTGTATTCTCATGGCATACTCTTCTATGTTGCGGGTTGTAAAGGAATGTCCTTGTACTTCTGATTAGACAGTGTATTACGATAGACGTATACTCCCAGACATACGGGACACCTTGAAAATTTAGTGACAGGACGGTCATATATCACAGGACATGTTCATTCGTATCTCCGGAAGACAAGAGGAGCGCTTCAGTGACTTCCGTTCAACAAGTATGCCAATGTTCTCATGTTTGTACAGCTAATGGACCAAACTGCTGAGATCATCGGCGCCTATACTTACAGACTACTTTAACCTATGCTAAGAACATCAAGCACACCCAAGCCCGAGGGAGGACTCGAAACTCCGACGAGAGTCAGCTGCGCAATTCGTGGAAGGCACCTTACAGCGATCGGCCATGGAGCGTTGAACGAGTGTCCTGTTTCCTTCTGGGTACGGGTCCACCTTGGGCCCTGGTAAATTGTTCTATGCCTGATGATATCTAAGGGTATCAGGTGCGAATGGAGTACAGTTGTACAGCAATCTAAACTACTTTCATCTGCGTTCCAATTTCATATGTACTTCAATTGCGTCACAGCACTACATCCATCGTTTTACCATATCGAACCTATCTTAAACTAGAAACTAGGGCGAAGGCTGGCAAGACATCCTCTAATCCCAGGAAGAGACGTTTCATAAGAGAAACATGTGATGGTTAATTTTCTTAATGGAAAATGGAAACTTTGGTGTGGCAAGATGAGGCTCACGTAGGTAAAACTTTAGCCAATCGGAGGCGTAGAAATGGACGGCGTTCAGTAACCCATGCCGAAAAGCATGGCGGCTGACTGTCGCCTCTGATATTGTGCAACATATTACATTGTTGCGACAGTGCGAATGACGACACAGATGTTCTGCAATGCCATTCTGATGTTACGACGAGCTTCTTTGGCAAGCGGGTGGTGCGACCTGATCCCTCTCGTACTGTTCTATGACCTACTGTGAATAATTCTGCACACTCCCGCTGAAATGACTAAACACTCCGTACCACATGATCTGCCATTTCCCGCATCGAAGATGACAGGCTTTCATCTCAATATTGCTCCCTCTTTCAAAATCATTATTTTTGCACAAAAGTTCGCGCATAAGTGTGCGTGACATCCACCACATCCCCTTAGGTCACCTGATCCATTACGTTCTGTTTATAGTGTCTACGAGAGCCGTGAGTACATTTTACTGGTCAGTGCTGTTACCCTTTACCACACGGGCCGACGTAGTAACCTACTAACGCACACTATGTGTTCGAAAGTCTCCAGAATCTTGGATGAAAATGACTTACAATTTCGTTGCGCCCTCCATCGGTAGTACTGGATTTCAAAGTGGTGTCAGCCGACGTTTAACCTTGATGACACCTTCCACTCTCCCAGGCATGTTCAATCAGAATGAAACTTTCAGATTGCAGCTGCGTGTGCGCTGATATGAAATTTAAAATTGTATGCCAAAACTGGGATTCGAACCTGGGACCTTTGCCTTTCGCGGGCAAGCGCTCTACCGTCTGGGTTATTTCGGCACGCTTCACGGCCCCTCCTAACAACTTTACTTTTGATGGTACCTCGCCTCCTACTACCAAATTTTGCCGAAGATTTCCAGTTGTTGCCTGACATTGCAATATTCGTTTCATAGTGGGTTTGTTTGTATATTTGAATTACTTTTCTTAATATTCTACAGTATTCCTTATGTGTAGCTAAATCATCAGTATTAGAGCTATGTTTGGCTGACAGATACATTTTCCTTTTAGTCTGAAGAATATCTTTACTGCTTATTAATCAATGGTTTTATAATAAACTTCTGTTTAATGTGAATTACATTTAGAGGAAAACGTGATACTGACATTATTAACGGATATGTTACATTTTTCATTCATGTCATGAGCACTACAATGAGCTTTCCAGTTCATATTTTTAGCTTTTTTTTTTTTTTTTTTTTTTTTTTTTTTTTTTTTTTTTTTTTTTTTTTTAAACACTCAACTTTTGTTGGATTGACTATTCTCCTGTACTCATAGATTATCAGTCTACACCTAATAACTGTAAAGTTGCTCGGATCGTACCGATATTTTCTAACGGCAATATGAGTTAAACCACTAAATTACATACACAATTTTTTTTTACTCCTTTCCATCATTGACTGGTACAAAGTATCTGCTCCAGAACAGCGATCTCAAATGTTAGGAGGCTTCTGCCTTTTGGTCAGATTCCACTTTTCTGTGCCGCGGTGGATTAGCCGCGCGTACTGGAGCGCCGTGCTGCGGAGCGCACGGCTGATCGCCGTCGGAGGTTCGAATTCGCCCCCCCCCCCCCCCCCCCCCAGTTAAACGTTTCCTATGGTGCTGTGTACGATAGTCTTCTTGAGGAACTGATTATTCGAAAACGTTATTGCTCGTTGGGTGCCTAAGATCGAGGAAGGTCACGAATGTTCAGGGAACACCCTTGGAATAAAACCAATTGCAGACATTTCTGCGGTCCATGAAGTAGTTGCCATTCATGCCATCCATCTGCCTATGAATTTCTCTCCGTTTACGGCCTTTCACTCACAAATATCCGACAACACTTCCACGCTGTTCACAGTCCGTCGATAGTAACTTGCGCGACATATTCGTTTCGCAGGTGTGGCATCTAGCTGCGCGTGAAAACAAAACGCCCTGTGTTGCGCAAACGTCAGAACACATCATCCTGAAATTTCGACATTCCATCTTAAACACCAGAGGAAAAAATTATTTTGCCTTACTGGTCTGTTGTCTCAGCAACTTCAGTACTTCGCGTCAGTTAATTTGGTTCGATTAAACAGATTTCTTTTTAAAAAGTTTACCTTTCCATTACTGTACCTCACATCTTACACATTGCTTGAATAACCGATAGTCAACATTTTAACTACATCTCCATAAACATTCTGTCTGGCAAGTCACTGAAGTGCATGGCAGAGTGTTCATAGACGAATTTATTTAGTTATTATTTTTTTACTTTATTTCTCTACACTTCCATTCTCTAATAGCGACGGGAAAATGGAACTCCTAGATCTTTCCATTGTCGATCTGATTTCTTTAATAATGTGTTAACCCCTTAATGCCCCAATTAATTTTTACTTGACACAGAAAATTAAAAAAAATCATATTTTTTACTAGTAAACACATGTTACAAATTATATAATGTCAAATATGTGATGTTTTTTACTGATATGGTGTAATTAGGTATGTCGCGTATTTGCGACAACGGGCATTTGAGAAAGTAAACCATTACAAGACTTCATTTAGTACAACATTTTATTCAACAGTTTAATACTACAGTGTCTGATATTAGATTAGTATAAACTGAACTTCTATAATTAAAAATCGAAAATACATTGTTGCTTCCAATTTGACTATACGTATTGCAGGTAGCTCTATTCATGAAGTTCGCAGAAACAGTTATGTCTCTTGGTAAAATAAAGATTTACATTACATTTGCTACACATAAACACTATCTTCTCTGCACATTTTTTTTCATCTTTGTCTTGCTCCTGTTGCTTCAGACCAATGACCTACTGTATCTGGAAAAGAAGTTGTTGGACCCCGATGTTTCTTACGCTGCAGTTCACTCTGTATACTGGTTGAAGGCCTACCTCTCTTTTTCTTTGTTACATTTTTTACCTGTTTTGAGAGTGCCTCTGCTATTCTAGGCTTGAATTTTAGCAGGTCATTATGTTCATTATGGGGAATTTTGAGGCTCTCACAGTCCCGCCGATATAACAACCAGCAATTGACAATTACAAGAACCACCAAGAGGAATAAAACCGCGTATTATAATATTTTCTTGATTTGATGAACATCCTATAATAGGATATCAGTGCATCAAGCAAATCTAGCCCTCCCATGAATGTATTGTGCAGTGTCACTATACTTGGACATTGTATCTGAAAGTAACTTTATTTCCTCTGTTCCAGCTTAGTACAATGTTAACTTGGTTGTACAGATGCAAATGTGCTAGCGAGAGTCACAGCACGCTTATGAAATCACTTTACAGCTCGGATTTTAACACCTTCGACAATAGCCCCATTCCTTACAAAAGCATCCCTTCCACATTTCTTCAGGTTGGCATCAATGGAAAATTTACGACCTGGAAGTCTGTTTCATCGAAAGGTTCCTAACGAATGAATCCCCCGCTTTTTCAATTCAACTAGCAAATTTACCGATGAGAACCAGTTATCAAAACATAATACATTGTAGTGGCTACTTTGAACAACTTTTGCTAGATGCAGAATTATATTTACACTCGCACCTTTGTCTGGGCAACCTGAAAGTTAAGTTATTTTACCCGTTTAAATTTCAAAATTATGAATAACACCTTTCGTATCACACTAAATAAATATTTTATAATCCCATTCATTTGGCTTATTAGGGATACAGTGTTTCTGTGCTGACTACCCTTGAAAGGGACCATCTGCTCATCAACACCCAACACTTGGGTTTGAGGTATAGCCTGAAATTTTGGTAAAAATGCATCGATCAGTACCTTATTTAGAACAACCTGTCTCTGTGTGCCATAGAGACGTGACATTCTATGAGTTCGAGGCAGCTGATAGATAGATATGTGTAACACAGTGCCACGAAAATGCTCAAGTTCCTCTTCCGTCAGTTGTATAGGCTTATTTACACGATTCTGCATAGAAAATCAATTACTCTGATAAACAATGTGCCGTGACAGCGAGTCAACAAAATACCCTCAAAATAATCAGTTGGTGCTTTCAGATAATTTGTTTCCAAAGAATTGAAATGATTGTGACTTTTAAGAATATAAAGTCCTATTTTAGTTGAAAAGTATCCCTTGGTGTTTTTAGTAAAGTTATTAATCTCCCAAGTCATAATATTTGTTCAGTATTGCACATTCATATTTTAATAATGATTTAAGATGACGAAACAATTTGGAATACTTTTTATGTTTCGTTATTTGCGCTCCCAATCAACCTTGCGAAATCAGTAGTTAGAATTTTGAATTTTGGAGAATTGCAGTTATTAAGAACAATGTCATAAGCGTAGTTCCCGTGCCTCACAGGTATTATAGGCGAAACATTTTATTTAGGTAGTTGACGGTTAGAATGGAGTTTCAGTTTGGTGATTTTTCAACACAATTGAACAAAGGTCTTGGAGAGAAAACCAATCTTAAATCTTTAGTCACATTCTCGTCATATCTAACGAGCAATAATTTTATTTCGGAATTCAAATGTTCCATTTCTTGAACTGCACAAGCGAATCAAATTTTGTTACAATAGATTACAGTAGCTATTTTAGCATGTCATGACATAATTTGTATGCACACTAATACCACGAGCTGCACACACACCTGAGGTAAAAACATTCATCACTACACACATTCAAGCGTTTTATAAAAGAATGATTTCAGAACTCGCACACAATCGGCAAATGCAGCAGCATTTGGGATCCATTTAATGTAAATATGGTTGGACGGAGGACAAAATGCACTACAATCAACGCTACACACCGCTTAACTGGAAATACTTCCGTTATTCACAATCCCCTCCCCCACAACAAAGATCCCTTACCTGACAGTCAGAGCTAAGATCAGTACTTTGCATCCTATCCATGCGACACCTCAAACCCTGAAGATCATGACTTAGAGTACTTAGTGTCCTCCGACATACAAAAATGGATCAACTCCAAGTCCCACTTCTAATTCCTCGATTCCCGTACCGGAATCATTATCAAAATTCATCTTCTTATATCCATGCTTGCTAGGATAAATGTGATAATTTCTTTGTTTTTCAGAAACTTGCATTGTTTATATACGCATACGATAAATGACGAGACACATAATACGAGTTACTTATAAAAAGAGCAAATCTAAAAGATAACATCAGAAAACAAGGTAACAAGAAACACACACGTGGGGACAATACGACTGCTCATATAGACATGTTATTTCTTAATTAGAGAAACATGTAGAATCTACAGATAACTTCACGTAGATATTAAAGGCAAAAGCCTACAGAAGAGTGCACAGTATGTGCCGAAATATGTTTGAATGATAAAGTTAGAAATAGTTTCTTGCATACGTGGAATTCCCATACAGTTTTTGTCCTGTCCGCCTACTACAACTGCAACACTCACGACAAGAAATGTGTCACGGGTTGCCGTTCAGCTAGGCGAACACTCCGCGGGACCATACGAGTTCGAAGGCGGCGCTAGCCACGCGCCCAGAGGGTGCAGAAAGCAGGGACCTACTTCCGTCCACCGTACACGTGATCGGGAAGTAAGGCAGGCAAGTATCTTTCTGCTTGCGTACTTAAGGTCGCTCACAGCCTAGCCACACCGCCCACCCGCGCCGCCATGGACGCCATCGGGTCTCCGCAGCACCGCCACCAACTGTAGGAAAGGAAGAGCTATAGATCCTCCTCACTAACGTTCGAGATGGTGATATTTTATGTTATAAGTTCTGTTACTACAAACCAGTGAACTTTTAGTTTTGTGGATATCTTGTTCTGGGTTAGCACTTAGACCCGTTGTGTTTATTGTCATTACAGCCAGAGAGGTAGTGACCTTTTTTGTTTCTTATCTAAAAAACTACATTGAAGGAAGAAAACGAGTGACATAACAGTTTTTAAATTAATTCACTGATAACAACACAAAACGTAAGCGAACCCTCCAAAGCAAATGGAACACGTTTCCTTGCAACAACAACATTACCTGTCGACACCTTAGAGGGTGCATTCTCTTCCTTCTTGTCATCTTATTAACAAAATAAGGTGAAATTTTTTTCAACGTAACGGACCAAACTACTGACGTCATGGGTTCCTACACATACAAACTGCTTACACTAATTAAACTAATGTATGCTGAGAATAAGTCACCCATTCTTGAGGGATTACTCGAATCTACGACGGGGATCGGCAGCGCAATCCATAGCGAGACGCCTTACACAGCGCGGCCCTTAGTAACATTTCGCTCCACCATCCTATCGAAAGGCTTCTTTCGTCAACCATGGATACCGTTTAAAACCTTACTCACAGTCCAACCTTCAGATACCTATTCGTACCGCCCCATATCACTGACATCAATGGTGAACAAGGTCTTCTTGTCCATACTCTCCCAAGATATCAATTAACAGCTGCACCCAAACCACTTCCACCCCAAGGGGCTAATTGGCTTTCGTCCTATCTTCCCCTCTGATTACTACCTCCATCAACCCATCTCCAATACATTCAGGTAAACTCCAGAAAATCGCGTACTTTTGTGTCCACCTGCCTACACTAAGCCAATGACAGTGTATGATTTTCCGATCCTCTATTGAAACTCCAGATCTGTTAACTATGGCCACCTTATTGCAACCTTCACATTTAAACGCTCATCTTTTGTCACAATTGAGAATACCAACTCCCTTAACTATTATCCCGCTATAGGAACGCCCTTAGGCTCTATCCTTATTTCTTCATTTACTTCCTCTATATTATAGATAGCCCTAGACCATTTCCAACAGTCCACATTCTACACTACACTGATGACACACTTTTCAACCCCTTCTATTAAGTATTACAGACTTTCCAAAGTTCCTCTAACTTCACATTAATTAGTAAACCTCATTGTGTTACCAATGGCTACTCACGATCATCAGTTCCAAGATCCAGAAAATAATTACAGGACAAAACATTCTGCAATTTCTGCCTTAATGTCTTCTACCTTAGCATTTACGACCATATATCCAGCTAAATAATAGTCAATAATATAACTGTCACGTGTTGACCAACATGAAAAACCACACCTCTTAATTTTCCAACAAGAAGCATACAATAGAGAATACTTACCAATCATTAGAATTGGTAGATATCTGTCCTCCAAATACTCCAACAGTATGTACTTCCTCTGTTCTACGTGGATTGCCTATTATTTCAAAACTTTCCTCTCTTCGAAATCCAAACTGAACATATGTGAATCTCCGCTACTCTTTGTAAAGTCGAATACAAAATATCTGTTGTCTCCCTATGATCACTACCTCTGGTATGATGCCGCAATTTTATGCCGACATCCCACCGTCGCTCTATACCCTCTGCTCGTATATTCTATCATCGAACAATCTGGCTCCCGATTCCAGACGATGAAATCAGCTGGAATGTTTGTACATCCTGCAAATGGCAATCCCTCCCTCTACACCTGCCTCATTGAAGAGCTGGGCTCAAATCCTCTATTCTACTTTTCCTTTCCCTACTCATGCCCTCTTCTCTTGTTCGCCTGACCTAACCCACACAAACAGCCCAACGTCATTACTTCCTTTCCATCTGTTTACCTTAATTTTATTCTCATGTTAATAGTTCCCATGTATATACTAAACTCCACCTCAAACAGGCCTGAAAAGGGTCATCTGGTACCGACCGACTGATGTCCTCAACGAATGCGGTTTGGAGGTGGACGTTGTCAGCTCCCTGCACTCCTGGCCGTTGTGTCGGATTTCCAGAGCGGAGTCACTACTTTTCAGTTAAGTATCTCTTCAATTAACCTCACAATAGCCGAGTGCACCCCGCTTGCAAACAGCGCTCGTCAGATCCGGACAAGCCCAACAGTGCTGAACTTCGGGGTATCCACTGCAGCACGGCCGTTGGCCTCACTAGGTGTACAAAAAGTTCGTAATTGCGCATCTGATATGTAAACTCTTACAAGATCAAACTTTTGAGTAACAACAGTTTTTAATACTCCATCTGCAATGTTAACTCGCAAAAGGTCGAACTTTTGAATTGTTTTGTAAACTTGTATGTATACATATATTTTCTTTTCATTATACTTCTTTGTTTTTCATAACGTTTAATTTTATTTAAATGGCTGTATAGTGGTATATTGTGTCACTGACAGCCCACCAGCAGGTCATATGCAGCAGGGAGGGCGGAGATATGGAGGACGTTAAATATAGAAAAAGGAGACATAGGGCAATGAAAAAATAAGCACAATGAAAGAGATCACCGATACGACGGAAGCAGATGAATTCAATGTAGCAAATGTAAATTACTACACTATGCCATTTTTTCTGTACTCCAAAATAAATTACTGAAAGTTAAAATAAAATATACATACACACAAAAAATTTAAATTAATACTTGAGTTAAAACTATCTAGATAATCTTTGTATTTCTGGGACCGTTTTCATGTCCATATTTCTGTAAACAATTGGCAGTACATAAGAAATCGGGTTTCTCATGGTACATTAACTGTGTGTCTTAAGTTTCTGCAGAAAGTTCAGTGCAGGAGTCATATTCGACCCAAGACATTATTTTTTATTATTAGTTTCATTTTGTTATTGGATCATCACGAACCATTTAGGAGTATCACAACGAATTGTGTTCTAGACCTCTTCCAACAGTTCCCACATCTTAGGAGGGGAAATTTCAGAGGAGGCAAGTATCTGACGAAAAATCTAAAAACTTTGAACATAACAAATGGCCAACGGTGACAGTTACGGCGAGGCCCCCACCCTGAGCAGAGGGTGGCGACCCTGCGCCGGAACAGCACAGCGCCTACAGTTGCCAGTCTTGGGCGGCTGAGTAGGGCGCGCCACCCCCCACCCTCAGCCTCCTGGGACCAATTACCGGCACAAATGAGGGAGCGGCCTCGACACGTTCCACGCAACTACCCCCCATGTCGTCCCAAGTCAATTTCCCCAGGGCGGCCTCTGGAGACACCCCCCTCCCCCTGTAGCCACGCCGGCGCCGATCCCCCATTCCCTCCGCGCGATAGTCCGGTGGTCCTTAAGGAACACTAGAGGAGAAATAACATCAGAAATATAAGAGTCTCCTGCAACTGCTGAGGAGCATCCAGTCAAGTTCCATTCTTATGGTATATTGACACTGTTGTGCGATTCCGTTTGTATTTTTCTATGCGGTACTTCACGTTGTAACTGATGGAAAGTTATCAGGTAAAACACAGGTGATATGTTACTCGGCGAAGTGTGATAGGGTCTACTGTCTCTGATCTTCAAAAACGATTAAAGAGATAATCTGAGCAGATTCCTTAGACTGTTCTTTGATGACGCTGTCATTTATCGCTTAGTAAAGTCACCAGCAGATCAAAACCAATTGCAAAATTATTTAGATCTCAGCATGGTGGGAAAAAAACCCTGGAATTTTACCATTAATAATGAGAAGTGTGAATTCATCTATATGAGTACTAAAATAAATAGGTAGAACTGTATTTACACGATAAATCACTGAAATTGACAGGCCGTAAAGTAACAAGTACGAAATACTTAAATGGCAAAGACCATATAGAAAACATTATAGGGAGGGCGACCAGAGAAACATTTCGTTGGCAGAAAACTTGGAACATGACAAGTTGGACTAAAGAAGCCGACTACACTACACTTGGGAATCCCGTTTTGGAATATTACTGAGAATTGTTTGATACCCACCATGTGGGACTGAAGGATGAAGTTCAGAGAAGTACTGCTCGTTTTGTATTATCGCGATATCAGGGAGAGAGAAATGATGCACGATGTGGGGTGGAAATTGTTAAAGGAAGGGTGTTATTCGTTGCGGCCGGATCTGTTTTCGAAATTTCTTTCACCAAAATGCGAACATATTTTATTAGCTCCTACGAACATAGGGAGACATGCCCCTTAATGCCCAATGTCGCATCATACCGTTGTGGTAAACGTTTTAGAGCGCATTTTCCAATAGATGCCGAATGTTTCTTACACGTGATGCCACCTCTCTGGTTAGTGCTGGTACTGCTACAGCAGTTAGATATTTCCGCATTTGTTCACGAGACACAAATATGAAGTTATCGACCTGTTTTAGATAATTACGGCAGAAGAAAGAGGTCAGTGTGTTCTGAAAATTATTTATGTATTGTACAGTATCTGTGGCATTACGTAAATCACATTTTAATGTAATAATGGTGTTGAAAGTATAAGTAAAGTTGAAAATAAGATTTGTGTAAAACTGTAAAATAGGCATCAATGGGCGTTTACGTTCTTTTGTGGGCCCGTGTAACAAATAAAGTGAAAATGGAAATGTCTTAGGATATACACTACCAGACTTCTGCAGTTGCAAATTATGTTCATTTTTTATGTACATCTACGTTATTTTAATAACTTTAAAAATCATTTCACCTCAAAAATGTTTTGACAAAGTACATTTACCTTCATTGCGGCGCTTCCATTTTATTAGCCATGGATCCAAAGAGGCTTTACCCCTACGAAATTCTAAATGACGTTTCGCTGCTCGTGAACCACCTGCAAAAAGTAACGACAGCTTCCTAAGTGACAGTAATGTAAGTGATTTTTATTTCGAACCAAGTGGTTTGAATGACACAATCTCTATAGACGAGAGCTCTGAAAACTCACGTAACCACAAAAAATTGCGAACATTCCTCCTATCCTATGTTACTGATTCCGTTTCTTACGTAAATTTTTGTTGCTTCAGATGTGGGTAATGAAAGTGATGATGAAAGTATCAGTCCAGGTCATACAGGGGCTCACTGTATATCCGGTGCCAACAGTACAGTCAAAAACTATATTATATGGAAGTCTCTACCAGCTGAGTGTCGTCCAAAAGGTGTCCCTGCTTGGAGCGTCTTCTTGTCAGACACAAATTATCTGAATGCAACAATTGATTATTTTGAGAGTATTTTGTTGTCTCGCTGTCATGGCACATTGTTTATCAGAGTAACTGATTTTCTGTGCAGAATCGTGTAAATAAGCCTGTACAACTGACGGAAGAGGAACTTGAGCGTTTTCTTGGCACTGTGTAGAATTGATTTATTCTCTTAAACCCCTTAACCTCTCTTCCTTGCTGACAAAACTATCCTTTTAGAACAATTTCCATCACTATACTAAAGGACAACGCAAGAAAAATCGTTATATTAGGCTTTTAACTTTAAGATAAATCCGATATTAGTAAGAAAGACATTTCAGAATCTCCCTATGCAAAAGTATGAGAACCAAGTTACCACAAAATTATGGAGCATAACCAATAATGAAGTGAAGAAATTTTACTCGCTTTGAAAACTATCTACATTATTTCAACCAAATTAAAAAATAAGGTCCATTCTAATTTTTGTATAATAATTATTTATATCTTCAATTTAATTCCCATTCCGCTGTGTTTAAAGTCGCTGCATCCCGCGTACACCTTAACTGCAGTGTTGCGACGGCTTAACTGTTCTATAGCTAAGAGTGAACTACCTCCAACGTTACTACCACACCATAAACATCATACTGCATAAAAGAGCAATTCAAACAATTCATAGCTTGCAGATATATAGAGTTGTGTAGAAGATCTATATTTAAAACCTAACAACCACCTTTAATGACTCACGATCCCTCTAGCCACAATTTGGCACAAGAAAGTTACTGATCGACAAAAGAAGTTTTCTGTATTTACTGACACAACTATGAAAAATTAAATAAAGCTTTTTACACTTTGACAAGATATAAAAGTCCATACAATCCTAGACAAAAGCTGTTCTTGACAAAGTGTGCATCAACAAAAAAAGACTTTATGAGATAAAACTAACTTTCAGTGTCGTTTATACAATACAAAATGATCATCATAGTTTAAGTAATTATTGCTCATATGTTATGGTAAAATTCACATGAAGACAAACATTGACACATATTGATAGTCTGTACATCAACAAATCCTTGGTGCGATACATGTGGTGTAGTTATATGCTTCTGACACAAAATAATCAATACCACTTCATGGATAAATGTCACTACATTAAATGAAGAAAATCTCCATCAGTCTTTGAGAAAATGTATTGCTGGCATCGTCCAGAACAATTCTTTTAGTTCAAAGACCGGTACTAATAGTATAGTTTCCAAGTTCCATGTATAATTATTTTGAAGCAAGTGTACTAGTAACTGATCCAGTAGATTCTAATTAATAGTCAATATATGGATAGCTCGAAAGAAGAGTGAGGGGTGAATGTTACAGATATAATTATTTCTCTCATAAGTTAAATAAAAAAATCTCAAATCATTATGACTTGTGACAGTATCTCTTACCTTTTACTGTCGCAGAACTGACCAGTAACAGTGACCAATGTTTTCATGCCTCACAGAATGTGACATGCGATGTGGCCATATGCATGTAGTGTTCTTGACTCATGTACTCATTTCACACATTGGTCATATGTAGTACTTGATGATTATGAAGTTGAGTTCCGTACTACAAGTTTAACGGGCAATTTGAGAAGTTGTCTGTAGAGTTCAGTAAGAAAATTACAAAGTCATCTGCAATTACTACACAGATGCACACACATTAATCTGTCTGCAGATAGATATGAACATAGTCAAATGCACAGGAACATGTGTGGTATATAGTTTCAGGATTGGCAACAGTGTGACAAATGATGAAATATCAAAGGTTCCATGAAAATATGACAGTTGTTGAGTAGGTTCTTTACTTCAGTGTGACAAAAAGAGACGCAGTACTTCAAAGAGACAAACGTGAAATAATGACTAAACGCTCTGGCACAAACCATGTCACAAGGAAAAGATATAAATACACAAGAATGTGTAATAAACACAAAATTATTAAGATACCTGGAAAACAAAAATGAATGAAACTGCTAAATTCTGTTTCAGGTAAGTCGAAATATAGAATAAAATAAAAATAAAGTAATGAAAAAATATAAAATAAAATAAACATATGCGCATGTTTGTATAAAACTAAATTACAATCATACTCCTACTGCCAAACAACTTGGTATTCTCTGGGTAAAAATATTTAGCATTTAAAAGAAGAAAGGGAAAGGTTAGAACACAAAGTAATGAAGATCTGTAACATAACCACCCCCAGCTAGGTAGCAATGTTACTTACAGTTTTATTGTTATCGAGTGAGTTCCATAGCATTATTGTATGGAAAAAATTGACGAGGTGTCCACAGACGTTAGTAAGAATGTTTCAAATTGTGATGCATTTTAAAGGATATTATTTTATGTGCCAGAAAGAGTACATAAGAGTAAGCGGTTGAATATGGTAAGTGACCGTGTTACGCAAATATTATAGCGTATTACCCGCTATTAATCTCTCGGCTTGTAGCTCCTGTTTGAGACAGGGAAATATGTTAATGTGCAATTTGAGGAACGATCATATAAGAGATACACTGTCACACCGATTCTAAACAAACACGACAAAAGCAAACATATTCGTAGATCATCTATCGCGAAGGAACATCTCCTGTTAAAAGCAATATCCTCCCAACTTTATTCCATTCTAATACACGAAAGTCTTCCTGCGAGGGCCGTTTGAAGAGAATGTGCAAAAATAACAACTACCAACGTGTTTGGGGAGAACAATGATATTTTACAAAATTGTCTCCTTTTTGACTTATACACTACGTCCAAAGCTATTGTAATATGTTGATGCCTTCCGAATAACAGGAATTCCCCAAGTCTGCAAAATAACTATTAATATCTCCAACATCCTCCTCGTTTCAATGAGATCTTCATCACTCCAGCCATTTCTTCAAATTGGGGAACAAATGATACTACTGGGACCGAGCGGTGTGTTCCCAGCTTTAGGTCAGGATGAGGCGTGGAACCTGGTGGAGCGCCAAGGGACGCTAGTGAAACAGAATTTTATTCCGTAACATACATAAGTTTGATGAAGGCGCTAGCTCGACAGGAGCTAGATCAGTAGGTGGCGTCGCCTTCGAGCTGCAACATTGGCGTTTCGTATGATGGTAGTGCCCGCGCCGCGCCGCGATGCCGCGATGCGATGCAAAGACTGTTATTGTGAAGTGCTCTATCCCTTCACCAGGCTATGTAGCGGCCAGTGGATCCACTCAGGGATCCCTCTGAAGTCGAATGTCGTGCTGGTTCCCGACTCGGGACACCGGCTGGCCGGATTAGCACCAGAGTGCTAACTCGACGACAGGAACATTGGCCTTTAGTAACCAACCACTGAAGACTGCGCTGGCCTCAGGCAGCCACTATAGAGGTGTGAAGTCGTCAGCACAGCGGATCACCATCTTTCCAGATAAGGTTTAGTGTGAAGTAGGGCCTCGACGATACTGCATCTCTTAGCTGCCTCTAGCAGCTACCCGTATGTACTGCTATCTCTGACAAAGACTGAGCACAACGATTAGGCCAGTGAATTGACGACTACCTCCTGGGCATCGTCGATTCAGAAGACCAAGTGACTGCTACTTCTAAATGTGGGAGTATTTATGCATAAAATTGGCTGAAGCTATGACGTATGAAACGGTTTGAATGTGTTCCCTTTGAAAATGCAGTGTTCGCCCTATGTGTCTTTACCGCTGACGCATCCGCGGTATTATTCACTCGTGTGACAGAGTTACTGTTTACTAGCTGCGTCTCTGTCTGACAGCCATTTCACTCACAGACAGATCGCTGACGGTAGGCTTTCCAACTTGCCGACGCAACCTAAGATCTTAACACATTTCCCTGTCACAATGTTTGCGGCGTAACAATCCTTTTTGCTTCAGGCGAGATACCCCCCCCCCCAAAAAAAAAAAAAAAAAAAAAAAAAAAAAAAAAAAGCCGTACGTCATAAGTGAGTGAAAGTAAGCATAATAGACTACTTTTCGTGTTGAAAAATCACTTATTCCAGATATTGTTCTAATGGTAAATATAGCATAATTTAGTTTTGGAACAAGATCCTGAACATGGGCTTTCCACAACAGATCCTGTCTATATGAATACATAGAAATTTGAACTGTTCAGTCTCTCTTATCATATGCCTGTTATGTGTAATCAACATGTCTGCTTTTGTCAAATTATATGTTAGAAATTATAAAAACTGAGTCTTACTGTGATTTAACATCAACTTGTTTTCTACAAGCCACGAACGTATCTCTTGAACTGCATTATATGATACTGTGTCAATATTACGAGCAACATCCTTCATTACCAAGCTGGTATCATCAGCAAACAAAAATATTTTACAGTCACTTGTTATACAAGAACGCATATCATTTATATAAATGAGAAACAGCAACGGTTCCAAAACAGACCTCTGGGGCACCCCACACTTACTTGTGCCCCATTGTGATTGTACGTCATAGCTATTTTCTACACTGCGGAGAATTACCTTCTGTTGCTTATTATAAAAAGTAAGAGGTGAACTAGTTGTGAGCTACTACTCGTATTCCATAATGTTCAAACTCCTGCAACAATATTTTGTAAGCAACACAATCAAACGCTTTTGTTAAATCCAAGAAGACGCCTAATGCCCGTAGCCTCTTATTTAACCCATCAAGTGTCTCACAGAGAAACGAAAATATAGCATTTTCAGTCGTTAAACCACTTCTAAAACCAAACTGTAAGTTTGACAAAAAATTATGTGAGCTGAAATGATCAATTACTCTTTAATATACAGCCTTTACAATAACTTTAGAAAAAACCGATGGCATAGAAATAGGTCTATAGTTATCTATATTATCCCATTCTCCTTATTTATAAAGTGGTTTCACTACTGAGTGCTTTAATCTGTCAGGAAACTAACCATTTTGAAAGGGAAAATTACAAATGTGGCTTAGTACTGGGCTGACATATGGAGAAAAGTACTTTAGAATTCTGCTAGCTACCCCATCATATCCACAAGAGTCCTTAGTCTTTAGTGATTTAATTATTGACTGTGGAAGTATAATGAAGGACCAATTGTGCCTGGGGCAGAGTTCAGTTTTGTAGTGCGAGTTACCGCCAAAAAAGGGTAGTGGTCAACAACACTATAGGTGTTGGGTCTGTCGGCTAACAGTTGTTAATTTTAAAAAAGGACATCATTTATATCAAAAGTACACAATATCACATGAATCGAAGTTGAAACGATGCTAAGGTATATAACAGAGGTATTACTTAAACATTTCCATACAAGTATCTTGGAAAAAGCTACTGTCCACAGAACGCTCATGAAGAAGGTACAGAACAAAGAGCAACTCCTGCTCACTTCGAACGTTGGACTCAACCACCTGGTTCGTGCAATATTTTACTAGCGACAGGGTCTACAGTGATGATAAATTTCTTGAAAGAAACAATTTTCTTCGACTGGTTCCTTTTAGGGTTTCGTACCGCCGTAAGAAGAAACTGTAAGTACGTCAACACATGTCTTTTCTTGAAGCAGATTTTTATTCAGGACCAGCGCAAGCTTCCGACGTATTGCGGGAGTGTATTCATTCATTTTTAATTTAGTCCAAATCGTCGTTATCTCCATGTCTATCGTTTTCATGCAACTGAATCGTTAGACGTCATATGTCCTGAACTACGTGTACCACAATAATATAACATTACAGGTTCGGGAATTAATATTAGGAAACTGACTGCGACATGTGTTTCGATCAGAGTTAGTAGTAAAGACGTAATAAATTTTATTTTATTTATTCATGTATTTAATCTGGCTCTCTCTTACACCTAAGCAGACGTTCTACATATTTTACAATTTGACAGTAGTTATACTAAATCTAGAAAATTCAAAAGTTTCAAACAGTACAGGTAGAAAAAAAGACACACCCAACAGTTTATATTCGTATTTGATAAATAACAACAAACACTTTAGGTATACAAAACGGTAGTGTTTTAATTATGGCTGCTAGCAGCAATGGACATGGAAGGAGTATTGGAAAAAGTAGAGAAAAGTGAATGTAGTAATACACAAATAAGGATATATATATATATATATATATATATATATATATATATATATATATATATATATATATGTGTGTGTGTGTGTGTGTGTGTGTGTGTGTGTGGGGTGGGGCGTCTGTTCCGAAAGAACAGACGTCACTTCTGATCCAGCAGTTGTTATTATTTAATATTCACAGAATATATGACATCAACTGCGATTGGGCAAAGCTGTACCCAGTTGTACCCAGCTGGGATTCGAACCCGGGTCTCCTGCTTTCTAGGCAGTTTCGCTGACCCCTACACCACTGGGGACACAGTGATCACCGCACCTGCAAGGACTACCTAAGCACCACGCCTCCCATTAGATACAATTTTCCAGCTTCGCCCTGCTCACAGTACTCAAACTCATAGTTATTAAACTAATTCCTGTAAGAGAAGGGCTTCAAAGTTGCCCACCCCTCCCCACTAACGATAGGATCATTGCCCGTCATACATGGCTTCTGTTCCGAAAGAACAGACGTCACGTCTGATCCTGCAGTTGTTATTATTTAATATTCACAGAATATATGACATCAAATGCGATTGGGGAAAGCTGAAAATGTGTACCCAGCCGGGATTCGAGCCCGGGTCTCCTGCTTTCTAGGCAGTTGCCCTGACCCCTACACCACTTGGGACACAGTGATCACCGCAACTGCAAGGACTATCTAAGCACGCCTCCCGTCAGATACAAATTCCCAGCTTCGCCCTGCCCACAGTACTCAAATCAGTTTCATAACAACGAGTTTGAGTACTGTGGGCAGGGCTAAGCCGGGAATTTGTATCTGCCGGGAGGCGTGCTTAGATAGTCCTTGCAGCTGCGGCAATCACTGTGTCCCCAGTTGTGTAGGGGTCAGCGCAACTGCTTAAAAGCAGGAGACCCGGGTTCGAATCCCGGCTGGGTACACATTTTCAGCTTTGCCCAATCGCAGTTGATGTAATATATTCTGAGAATATTAATTAATAATTTATCACATATGTGGTGATTACGTTAGATTCTGTCACATTATGATTACTGCGTTAAATTTAATAAACATACTGGGTCAATTAGACCCATTCAAAATAGGAAGGTTTATTATTTGTGATTGTTCAATAGAAACAAGTGCTCTGGCTTCAATTTATCGTGGCTATCTGCAAAATTCGTCCGAGGAATTCTCGTGATAATATTCTGAATATCTGCCCGGCCAGAGAGGATGCAGAATATCGGTACTACGCACACATGCGCGCACACCAACACAGAGAGGTCCGAGCCGCTGATTAGAGAGGGAGCAGAACAAAAGAATTCCGCGGGGCGGAAGCAGCGGAGAGCGCGCGCGATGGCGGGGAGCGCCTCCGGCACGAACGCCGGAAGAGCGCCGAAAAACGCCGCCGGGATCTGCGAGGGCGCGGGAGCCGGCGGAGCGGGAGCCGCCTCCTCTGCATATGAAAGGCCGACACACGCGGCCACAATGCCGGCCGCCGGCCGCCGGCCAGCGCCCGCACAATGGCCGGGGCGTGCGATGCGCTGCGGGCCTGGCCGAGGCGGCGTGTGCGGGAGCCGAGGGTGGCAGGAGGCGGGAGCGCAACTCAGGCACTGGACTAGGGATCGCCACACTCAGTTATCACACACAACACACCTACATCTACATCTGCATCTGCATCTACATGGGATACTCTGCAAATCACATTTAAGAGCCTGGCAGAGGGTTCATCGAACCACAATTATACTATTTATCTCCCATTCCATTCTCGAATAGCGCGCGGAAAGAAAGAACACCTGAATCTCTCTGTTCGAACTCTGATTTCTCTTATTTTATTCTGATGATCATTTCTACCTATGTAAGTGGGAGTCAACAATATATTTTCGCATTCGGAGGAGAATGTTGGCGATTGGAGTTTCGCAAGTAGCCCACGCCGCAGCGATAAGCGCCGTTGTTGTAATGATTCCCATCCCAGATCCTGTATCATTTCCGTAACGCTGTCTCCCCTGTATCGTGACAATACGAAACGAGCTGCCCTTCTTTGGACTCTTTCGATGTCCTCTGTCAAACCCACCTGATAAGGATCTCACACATACTCGAAAAATGGACGGACAAGCGCAGTGTATGTAGTTTCTTTAGTAGTTCTGTTGCATCTTTTAAGGGTTCTGCCAATAACACACGAGGGTAATGTCGACAAGCATACTCTTAGAGTATGCCAATGCAATAGCTCCGTTCTTAGCTCAGTGGCGGCTGGTGACCAGGAAAGTTGGCAGTGCACTTTTTTCACCCGCTGCCACCTCTTCAGTATGGCAGCTCAACGCATTCCGAAAAAAAAAAAAAAAAAAAAAAAAAAAAAAAAAAAACGCTATTGAGCCAAGATATCATAGATGTAGATGAATAAAAAACTCAGTGGCGGCGCTAGATGAAAACTGTGCGTCGGAGAATTCGTCTTTGCGAGGCCCCTTTCATCTTTACAATAATGAAGAAAATGTGCCGCGGCGGTGCGGCCGAGCGCATTGAGGCGCTGTGCTATGACACGCGAGGTCGTTCCCCGTCGGGGGTTCGAATCCCCCTCTCGGGAATGGATGTTTGTGCTGTCTTTAGTATAAGTTCATAAGTAGTTTGTAATTTTAGGGACTGATGACCCCGCCGTTAAGTCCCATAAGGATTACAAACATCTGAACAAAATGTGGAATCAGCTGAATAATACATCAATAATCATTATACTAAAATTCTATTGGTATAATATACAAGTATTATTGCAATGACAAAAATTACAATAAACAAACACAAATTAGAAGAACTTTTCACTTTTTCGTCTCGCTGAATTTTTTTAAGTCCACATCTTAATACTAGCCGTCATTTCGGCTTCAGTTGATAGTACTGACAACGCAGATAGTCTTTCTTGGATCATTGTGGTTTTCAAGTTAGTCTTAATCAATTTCAAGTTTGTGTAACTTCTCTCGGCCGAAGCTGTTCTGACTGAACTGAGCATGGTGCTGATTGTTATATAAACATTGCGATATACTTCTTCCAAATCGTTTTCTAATATGTACTAAAGAAGTTGTTTTGTAAGTATTTAACTAAAAATTGCATCACTGCTACACTCATACGGAAATAAATACGAACAAATAAATAGCTGACGGCCTGGAATGGCTGAGCGCACTAACGCATCATAGCACGGTGAGCGAGATCGCTCTCGCCGGGGGTCGAATCCCACCCTTGTGTACGAATGTTGTGTTCGTCCATGGGTTAAGCTAGTGTAAATTAGATATAGGTCGTCGCTACATAACCTAGCAGTTGGAAAGCGCCGTTAAACATCAAATATATTTAAAAAAAACTAAAATGTTAACAATGTTTTGCGAGGCCCCCACAGGCGCGAGGCCGTCGGCGGTGGCCGACGTCGCCGACGCCTAGCGCCGCCACTGAAAAAACTGCAAATCTGCAAAGTTTCTGAATTTTGGAGAAAAATAATCGCATATCTTTATTAATAGAAGTGGCTTGAAGCATAACGAGATTTAATAATGAATCTAATTCTGCACTACAATTAATCAAGGCGAGAAACGCCAGTATTGGATTATGATTCAGACTCATAGTGACCTCTGATGGCAATTTCCGAAGAAACACAGGAACGAATACAATTAATTATTAGATTTAGTGTATACCTATTATCTGTAAACTTTTGATTGTGTAATGGCACGGACTTTCTGTATTTCTGACTAATCAAGAGGCTATATTTACTTTGCCTAGACTTGCCACATTCAAAATATTATTGACATGGACCGAAAAAAGTTCGTGTTTCATTATTTTATAGTGAAGTTGTTGAATGTCAATGACTCCTTGTTTAGTCCAGGAAACTCTCCTCCAAATAATAAACAAAGAAAACAAAATAAGGCGTTTTTAACATCGCAGCCACACATTCATACTTGCTTTACAGTTCAGAGTTGAATTGATGACTTTTTGTTTTAACTGTCTGTGGAAGTATCAAACTGGGAATCGGTCTACCTAGCTTCTTGATTTCTAAATCCTATTCAAACTAGCGTAAATTGAAGCGTCCAGAAAGCAAGGAAATTACCTGATTCATTATTTCACCTGTTCACTTGAACCTCAAAACTCACTATAAGACACGCTAAACAACGAACACAACCCACAGTTACTTGGCTCGCAGCTACACGTGAACTGGTTAAGTAGGCGCGAAAAGCCCACTTCGTTCGAAGGGCGGATGACTACGCTTGACATCGGGAGAGTTCGGACTCTGTTTTCTGCGGCTGACAGGGTGGCTCAGCCGAGATGTTTATTCACTCAAGGCGACTATAGGGGAACACTGTTGCCATGCGTTGCCCCCGCACCCCGCACACCCCCTGAGACACCCTAGTCGGCGTTTGCAGGCCGGCTGCAAACCCAGCCACTGTCGGCAAAGTTCGGTCCACTCGGGAGTGGTCGAAGCGTAGCAGCCCGGGCGTTTAAAAAGAGGTAAATGGAGCGCTACTTCTCCCCCTGCATAGAATTTCTAAACGGCAAACGGAGTTTTACAATATCATTATTCCTGGAGGTAGTGCAAACCTACAAACCTATGCAGGAGCCGCCCCCGACTTAGCTATAATTTACAAGCGATCACTCAGCGAAAAATCCGTACCCAAAGACTGGAAAGTTGCCCAAGTTACTCCAACATTCAAGAAAGGCAATAGGAGTGCTCCCCAAAATTACAGGCCAATCTCATTGACGTAGATTTGCAGTAGGATTTTGGAAAATATAATTTGTTCGAATATTATGAAATACCTCGAAGAGAACGACCTATTAACCAGTAGTCAACACGGATTCAGAAAGTATCGCTATTGCGAAACACAGCTTGCCCTTTATTCACGTGAAGTGTTAAGTGCCATCGACAAGGGATCTCAAATCGATTCCATATTTCTGGATTACCAGAAGGCTTTTGACACTGTACCCCACAAGCGGCTTCTAATGAAATTGCGTGCTTATGGAATATCTCCCCAATTGTGCGATTGGATTCACGATATCCTATCAGAAAGGATACAGTTCGTTGTAATTGACGGTAAGTCATCGAGTAAAGCAGAAGTGATATCTGGCGTTCACCAGGGAAGCGTTATAGGTCCCCTACTCTTCTTCGTGCTTACATACGATTTAGGAGACAATCTGAATAGCTCCCTTAGACTGTTCGCGGATGATGCTGTCGTTTATCGGTTAGTAAAGTCAACAGAGGATCAAAAGCAACTGCAATGCGATTTAGACTAAATTTCTACAAAAATGTTCAAATGTTTGTTAAGCTTATGGGACTTAACTACGGGGTCATCAGTCCCTAAACTTACAACCTACTTATGAACTACTTACGAACAAGGACGGCACAAATATCCATGCCCGAGGGGGGATTCGAACCCCCGACCGTAGTGGCCGTGCTGACCGTGACTGGAGCGCCTCAGTCACCTCGGTCACCGCGGCCGCCTAAATTTCTACATGGTGCGAAAATGGGCAATTGACAGTAAATAAAGGAAAGTGTTAAGTAATACAAATGACCACTAAAAGAAATCCGCTGAACTGAATTACGCGATAAATCAGTCAAACCTTAAGGTCGTAGATTCTATCAAATACCTAGGAGTTACAATTAGGAACAACTTTGACTGGAGAGAACACACAGAAAATATTGTGGCGAAGGCGAACCAAAGGTTACGTTTCATTGGCAGAACGCTTCGAAGATGCACCAGCTCCACCAAAGAGACTGCCTACATCACACTTTTACGTCCTCTCCTGGAGTACTGTTGCCCCTTGTGGGACCCTCACTGACGGAAGACATTGAGAAGGTTCAGAGAAGGGCAGCTCGTGTTGTTTTATCACGTTACGGGGGGGGGGGGGGGAAGCGTCACAGAAATGTTGCACGAATAGGGGTGGAAATCATTAAAAGAAAGACGTTATTCATTGCGGCGTGATCTGTTATCGAAGTTTCAATCACCGACTTTTACTTCTGAATGTGAAAATATTTTGCTAGCTCTCACCTACTTAGGGAGACATGACCATCCAAATAAAATAAGAGAAATCAGATCGAAAACGGAACGATTTAGGTGTTCTTTCTTCCCGAGCGACATTAGAGAATGGAACGGTAGAGAAAAGTTATGAAAGTGGTTAATGAATCCTCTGCCAGGCACTTAAATGTGATTTGCAGAGTATCTATGTAGATGTAGATGTAGAAATGAGTTTTTCGCAGCAAGCAGTCGTTATTTGTAAGAAATTGCTTTATTTCACATATGTAGATTTCGGTAAGTGACTTGCCATTATCAATAAGAGGTTGTCGCAGTCAGTATAAATACATTACATCAAATATAACATTGACAAATTAGAAATGAATCAACAAGATGTAGTTTACATCTATATCTATAAACGTGAATGTCTGTTCGGTGTACTTTTATCACGTCTGAACCACAAGAAATAAAGATCTAAAAATTTGTACAGTTACTAATGTTTTCCCGGGGAAGGCTTTAGGCGCGGTTTGATGGCGATCGGATAGCTATTTATCTACGAGGAGCGTCTAGAAAGTAAGTTCCGTTTGGTTATATATAACGAACGAGTACAGATACAGAAAAAAATATTGATTGTACAAAATATCTACAACTGTTAAACTACTTTTCTACATATCTTCCGAAATTTTGTTGGCAATTGTCATAGCATGGCACAAGGTTTTGTGTGCCTTTTTCATAGAATGTTGCCGCCTGTGTATCCAACCGTGTGGTAACATGTTCTTTCAGATCGTCATCATCGTTGAAATGTTGTCCACCAAGGACAGATTTTAGGTGTAAGAAGAGGATTACTGTCAAAACATTGTTTTTTTTGTTTGTTTTTTTTTTTTTTTTTGACGATAATGCCTGACCTCACACATCGAATGTGCCCAAACAATTCTTACGGAAATTTCAATGGGACCTGTTTTATCATCCCCATACAGCTGGGACCTCTCTCCTAGCGACTTCCACCTCTTCTTACACCTAAAATCTGTCCTTAGTGGTAAACACTTTAACGATGATAAAGAGCTGTTACCGCATGGTTGAATACACAGGCGGCAACCTTCTGTGAAGGATGCATGCAAAAACTTGTGGCACGCTATGAGAAGTGCCTACAAAATTTCGGCAGTTATGTGGCAAAGAGGTCTAAGAGTTTTAGAATTTTGTGCAATAAAAATTTCTTCTTTATCTGTGTACAATTTCATTTTATTACCAATGTGAATGTCTGTTCGGTGTACGATTATCACATCCGAACGACAAGACGCAGAGACTTAAATATTTGTACAGTTACTCATTTATACCTGAGGAAGGTTTTAGGCACGGTTTTATGGCGATCTGTTAGATATTTAGTAATTTGAAGAATATATCCCGAAATTCGGAACAATAATTACTCTTTGAAAATTATATTTATTCTTTGAAAATGGTTTTATTGTTTGCATTGTTGCTTGAGGCTTGATAATGATAAAAGGGTGGAATATATTGGGATGGAAGTGTATATAAAATTCTAGGTGTGTGTGTTAATATTTCGCTCTGCAGCGAAATTACAGAACGCAATCGATTTGAGAACCCTTGTCGATAGCATCCATCACTTCGTGTGAATAAAGCGCTAGTTGTGTTTCGCATCAACGGTATATTCTAAATCCGTCTTGACCTCGGGTCAATAATTGCACAATGGCTCGCTGTATTGTTTCTTATATTTTGCCGTACCTCATACATACTACATACAGTACATCTCGAGAAAGACCTACAGCTATAGGATTATTATTAGAATCTGGTCTTGTTTCCCATACATATTCCGCCTCGTTATTTCAATATAACCGTCAAGTAAAAGTATTGTGATAAATTACCTCATTTCGGTTGAAGTAACATCACTCAGTCTATTGTGCTTGCCAGCATATTGGGTTGTGAATGTTACAATTATGTCAATAACATCATCATCGAAAACTGACCAGAATATTTGCGACGGTCTTAGTTTGTTTGGAACGCAGTGTTGTTGAGACCATTCATTATTGTGATCCTAACAATACTTTTTTCCTTTTGTATTGCCATTCTCATGCTGTCTGCCTTCCTCTGCCCCTTAAGTTTCACGTCTTGCTCTCGCCTGTCCAGTAAGCTCACTTTCAATCACTAGTTATACTTCTGTTTCAGTTCTCAATTGAGTTCACAGTAAGTTCTCTAAATCTGCAATATTTTCACTGCCTGAATCCTCATCAGTCTCATCATCAGAAGCGTTTGTGGGAGGTAAGGCTGCCAACGAAATCTGAGTGTTGGCATTCTTGATGTCATCATTATCTTGATAATTTCAAATTGTTCTCAGAGTTTCATCGAGACTGAAAGCCCTAAATAAAAGAAATAACAATAAATTATCATTTATTCTAAATGAACCCCCTTTATGACTGATGAACTCTGTGTAGTACGGCAAAATGTAACAATCAATACTGTGAGCCATTTCTGATATTACACGATTTTTACAGCATGGAATAATAAATAACCTTGTTATTCAGTTGTGGATATAACACGTATTAACAAACCTTTCGTAGACAATGCGATAGGGTTCTGCCATTTATCAAAGTACAGGTACACTAGCCTCTCTTTCCAGTCACAAATACGAACCAGAACTGCAAGGGTTCGATTGTTGGCTTCAATTCAAACTTATAACAATAGCTTACACTAGGCACCAACTACTAATCACATAACCATATCGGATAGTTTTTTCCGTAGATACGTAGTTCATAAGCCCTCGCCGTGTCGATGCAGCTCATTCCTGATCCGTTTGCTAATTGGAAGAATAAAATCATTTTCCAAAATGCAGCTTTTAAAAAGTGAGAAGTAATTCATAATATTGGCATTGCCTTTCCCCTTAACATTGTGGACTACATTATTTTTTGTAGGATTTTGGTAGGTCTTACAATAACAAAAAATAAATAAATAAATAAATTAAAAAAAATACACTGCCATCTCTTTTTCTTCCAACTAAGATTGGCTATACCGTTTCACATTGTAAGAACACCAGGTATAAAGTGACCAACATTACTTTGCAGATTTTTTAAAACGTATTACTTAAGTATATGGCAGTTACTCTCACATTTAAAATTATTGTACAGACCACATACTGAACGTACAACATACCCACTCTGCACAAGTGGCAATAATATATACGTACCATTAGTTATTTACGAGATGTATGAGCCTCTGCCACGCATGATATTTGTAATTATATGTTCCATTGATTAGCACATAGGTCGCCGTACGTGCCTTAAAATATGGCTCGCTGGAGGCCATTGCCAACTTATTTTGCCGTATTTCGTACAGTGTGATCAAAAACGTCGCTTTCTAAGTGGCTTCCTCTGCTGTTTTCAGCGAAGAGTCTTCTGTCTCGTGCAACGCTAGCATACGACGATGTGGCTCATGAATGAACTCACAGAACGCATAAAATCATTATCAGTGTAAAGGTAAGTTGGACATCACTAACATGTTAGTTTGGACCACATCACGTCATTGGGTATAACTTATATTGGTTCGTTGCCTTCTCGTTCATTCCTTTAGACATACATTATAAACATAGCTGCAGGCGTTTGCTAAATCAAGTCGCGTTTCATCTATGAAACCATTTGTAAGTGCAACAAATTCGTAGTTTCCCACCAGTTACTCAGATTCATTCACTGTGTCATTATTATTATATTTCAGTAAAGAAAATTATTATATCAATCCATTTCGTGTTTTCCAAAACAATATTTGCGGATAAAGTGTTATATAGCTTCTTCCGCTATATTATTTTTCTTTATTCAAGAAATCAGGTGCATATGAATCCATGAATATCCGATCAGTACACTCGCGGCATCCTTAATCAGGCTCGGCACAGCAGACAAAGAACATGCGCCTACTGCCAGTTTTCAACGCAACACCAGTGTCCATTTAGCTGTCATTTTCTCCCTCTCTTCAAATAAGCCAACTAAGAACCACGAAATCCAACTTTTTCACTGAAAGTGTGTTTTGATATTTGCCCAGTACAGTACATGCGAACTCTCCCACAGTGTTTCCCCATTTCACTCCTGCGTTCAGATGGCTCATGTCTTCCTGTGGGGTGGATAATTGTGTA
Organism: Locusta migratoria; assembly: GCA_026315105.1. Taxonomy (NCBI): domain Eukaryota; kingdom Metazoa; phylum Arthropoda; class Insecta; order Orthoptera; family Acrididae; genus Locusta; species Locusta migratoria. The sequence goes on from CM048748.1 coordinate 166,190,834, forward strand.
ACTTTGTTTGATTTAAAATCATTCTGAAGGATGATCGGTCCGTGATGTTGATGTCAACTAACCTCAACTACAGAAGATCCTTCGACATTTTCATTAACCATGGGAAGCTAACCTTTCTCCTTTGCTAGTTGGATAAAATCTGACTGGTCAGTCTGTTGGGAATGATCCTCTAAACGCGCCCATAGGTGGTCAAACGTCTCTATCTAACGACATCCGTGATGTTCTTGGTGTAGCGATAGTGTTCCTAACTGCGTCGTCTCCTGCATTCGCGATCTACTTCTACTGGTCCCAATATCTTCCTCAAGATCAAGATTCCTTGATTTCCAGTTTACCTTTAAAACCTTTTCTGTTTGAGATAAGGTATTCAGAGGCGTAGAGCTCATCTGGTTGAATGACAGCATAGTAATGTCTAGCTTAGTATTGCGTGAGAGAAATATTTTATTGTGTACGTTCTTTGTTGGATGCTATGCCACTTCTAGTTTATTAATTCGGTTTGTTAGAGCTACCCGTTCTGTCAACATAGGGATAGACCATTCTCCTAATTTGTTGAACTCGTTAACTTTCTCTGTTATTCTGTCTTAATGTTGCAATTCTCTGGGCTCCCACTAATGTTCGTGAGATATTTCGTCTTCTCTAAGGAAACTTGCGATCCAATTATACCCACCTGGAATCTGAGAATAGTAACATACTCTGCCGCTATTTCTGGCGAGCTTACTAGATGTGCCAAATCATCTGAAAAAGCCAGACAATCATTGCTGAGGACTTTGCGCTTGTACACGGATAAATGCGACTCACGATGTTCTGTCTCTTCATTTCCTTCCGCCATTCCCCGATGTCCATCTCTGATGCACAGTTGAAAAGAAGTACTGAAAGTCCATCACCTTGTCTGACCCTTGGCATAACTTGAAAGCTTTCTAGAGCGCTCCTCTAAATTTCGCAGGTGACCAAGTGTTATTGAGGGATTGTTCAATAAGGCCATTAGTCTCTTCGTCAAGTCCCGGTTCTTGTAGGATCTGCATGAGGGTATGCCTATCCACTGAATCATCTGATACCTTACAGAATTCAATATTACTCTCCTTTTAATTTGAAATGAAGGAAATGATCCATAAAATTTTGGATTAAATATTTTTGATATATTGAAACGTACTATTTTTAAAATTACACAAAGAATGGATTATGAATGATGAACTGTCACTATTCTAAATTATTGTACTTCTGTATTAATCGAATGACACTGTAATCTGACACAAATTTATTATTGTGCTTATTAACTCTGTAACGTAATCATAAGAGGCACTTAGTCAACAATGTTTTTATATTTTCCCGTAAAATAATTGTTTTATGGTGAATAACTTTTAAAATTTATAAAATATCATAATTATAACCCTTCATTTTTCGTGTTACGTAATTCCCAACATCGGTCTAAAATTTCAGTTTTGCGAAGTGGTGGTAATGCGTAGTTGTGAAATTGTTTTTGCGAACAGCTATGTGGCAGGCGCACAACAGTTATATGGAAGGAAAGCCTTTGAATTATTTTGTTCGAGATTGTCTTTACTGAAAGATTTTGTTGTAGAAACTATAATGTGAATGTTATGTTAATGGTAGCCATAAACACACAGAGTCGTGGTCGACCAGAGATAAAGAACAACAAATAATTCTCTATCTCATGCAGCATGATGGCAGCCACGCCCACGTTGTTTATGTGAGACAATACATTCTGTCGTAACAGTAAAACGGAATTCATCGACTGACGATTTGTGTTAGCACCGTAGCGTGTAAAATATTCAGAGCGATAGTCATAAAATCAAATATTGGATTGTTGGCGTGGTTACAGCGACTCTCTATCCGGTATTGACGATGCTTTAGTGAGTAGACAACAATGGATAAATTCCTATGTGCGAGTGACTCTTTTTTTTTTTTTTTTTTTTTTTTTTTTTTTTTTTTTTTTTTTTTTTTTTTTTTTTTTTTTTTACTTTCAGCCGCACTGTGAGGGACAAGGTTCCATAAACTACATAATATGTTCACCTCTTTACTGAACTATCGGATTTTAAAGTCGTAGCTAAGGTAATAAACTTTACTGCTACTGCGAATGACGTATACAAACACCAGTTGAATACACCTCCTTTTTAACATAAAAAAGGGAGTTATGTTATTATAATTTCTGACGTCGGATGAGGAGAAACGGTCCTTTCACAAATTGTTAAAACTCAAAAAAATATATATATTAAAAGTTTTAATAATTCGAATAAAGCTTCAATATGATGTAACTGGCCCTCTAATTTGTATTCATCCGTTGTCCGCGGTTTGAAAATGACTGTGAACTCGAAACTAGTCACAACCCTGCAAAATTTTAAGTTCTTCTGAGGTCTAGTCCAATTTAAGTCATTTTAATGCTTTTTTAAACGTTTAACGACATATCTTGTTCTTTAAGAGACTGACAGATAAATGGGGAACAAGCCGCTTCAGTCATAATTGGACTTCCCTCACCAAAAATTTTGGCATGCAAACATAGTAGCCCACTTTTAGCACAGGGTATCCTAAAGCAGTGCTTCATCCTAATGAAGTTCTCATACACACCACCACTCTTTCACTGCCACTGTCACCCTGCCACTTTCTCACTTTTTCTTCAATTTCTTTCTTCCCCTCTCTATCTCTCTCCCTTTGTCACTGTCTCGATATTACTTACAACTATCTTTTCCTTTGCCACATTCAATGTCTCTGCCACTGTGTACGTCCAATTTAGTTTTTCTCACATTGTCACTTTATATTTTTTTTCCTTTCTCACAGACTTCCAATGATTTGATCCAACGTGTATGCCTTTCCATTAGGAAACAATGAAATGAGTCTATAAGGCACGATAAAACGTTTGTTGTCGAAGTTCGCAGGTCCGAGAGGTCCGGACTCACAAAGATCGCGTGAGATCTCCGCTCATCACACTACTTGATTTCCAATCCCTCTTCTCTATTTTTCTCACGCTGCTAGTATCCCATCCATTTATTTTTTTCAGAGTCTGTGTCGCTCTTACCACGACTGAGTACTCTCTCTCGAAGTGGGATTGACACTGTCTCCACTCTTCCTCACGATCTGCTGCTGTCTCACTAAAAATTGATAATATCTTACCATGCAAATTTCTTTTACGAAGGAGACTGAATAATTAGTGAGGTTGCTGGTTCCCCACTTCCAGTATGAGACTTCTAAACATGAACGTCTTTTCCGTTTTATGCGTTGACAGGAGCATTTGTCACCTGGTACCCTTTTGATTTTGTTACAGTACGCTGTTCTGCTTGTATAGCACACATTCAATTGATCAGTAACTTAAGGATTTGACAAGTTCTTTATCTTCTTAGTCATATTTTCAGGGAACATACCGTACTTTTCGAGTCCAGAAATAAATCCTTCACAATTTTTTATTTTTATCTATTTAATAATTCCTTACATTTCTTAATGGACAACCAGTACTTTTACACAGCTGAGATAAACTGCTCGACTAGAAGTGGATACACGGTGCAGGGTGAACCACAATTAAATGTTTTGATGTTCTCAATTTCAAATAAAATTCTGGTATCTCCTATGAATTTCATACCCTGCAATATATGAGATGGTAAGAACCATACGCAGAGCATATGCTGAATGTACTTACCACTGCAAGCTCTTCAAACTATTCAAAATATGTTGCAATATTTTACTTTATTTTGTTATTCACAGTAACTGTTTCGAGTAACGAAAATAAAATCAAGACTGCATCGGAACGTATCAAGGTGTACGATGTGAATAAATAAAATATATTTTCAGAGTACGAGCGTAGAAATAGGATATTAAGTTTCATTGTGGTGGAACACAACTGGCAATTTTAATACCTATACGTCATAGTTTTTGGGTTATATCTCGATAACGAATAACGATTTTCGAAGCAAGGCAAATTTTGTATCTAGAGATATGTTTTCGGAACATATTGTTTGTAATTAAGAGCGTTTCCTGTTCTTATTTATTTAGATTTTAGTGTATACCGGGCAAATACCACTGAAAACTTTTCTTTCTTTTTTGTGATTTAGGGCATACGTCCTGTAGAATTGAACCTCTGAATTTTGGTACGATATAGTTACATTCAACTGTATTTATAACTAGTTTCAGAGTATAATCATCAGGATATATGGTAAATATGTCGACGACTTATATTAATTAAAGATTACGTAAGTGGCTACCTCCAGTTCATAGTTATGGTAGCATTTTTATTTTATATATAAGGGGATGTTTGAAAAACATGAGGCGCGCTGGTAAAGCATGCGCGAGGCTCAAGCGAGACGCGCGGTTGTGTCTCAGACGCGCTAGCACTGCGCCTCACGTGTTTCAAACATCCCCTTTGCAGTTTCTCCGGATGTAATTGACGGATTGCGATGCAACGAACGCCATTCTTTTCAAACGTCCGCTTGGCTTCTCAGTTTCTCCGGATGTACAGTAATTGATGGATTGCGATGCAACCAACGCCATTCTCTTTGTGATCTTTCATTATGTGTGTGCGTGTGTGTGTGTGTGTGTGTGTGTGTGTGTGTATTACGAAGTTTTTACGTTATCCGCTGTATTCCGGGGTAAATTGTACAGGAAGAATACACGCTTATAGTTGAATATATTTTGTCAATTTCATCCCTGGACGACACACAATGCTTGAGATATAAAGACATTAAAAAAACGCCCAGAGAAAAGCGTTCCATCATGTATCAGGTTTTAGTGTATTACTTCTATTTATTTTACAGGATACAGCACTTATTCCAATGGATATATACCTGTTAAATATTGTCAGTTTACAAAGTATAAACAATGCGATCGTTAGAAGTCTGTCACATAATCTTTTAATACATTTTTCATTTTCAGATAAGACACTTTAAAAGTCGCATTGTAGGCAGACTAATAAATACTGCGATGTGAACTTGAGATCCCCGTCTATCTCACACAGCCACAGTTATGTCGCTTCTAAATGGTGGAATCACCAAAAGATGTATTCAAGAATACAAAAATGTTTGTATAGTCTATGGGACTTAACTACGGGGTCATCAGTCCCTAAACTTACAAACTACTTATGAACTACTTACGAACTAGGACGGCACAAATACACATGCCCGAGGGGGGATTCGAACCCCCGACCGTAGTGGCCGTGCAGACCGTGACTGGAGCGCCTCAGTCCCCTCGGCCACCGCGGCCGGCAAAGATGTTGGTTGGTTGGTTTGATGTTTTAGGGGGACAAAACTGCGGAGGTCATCAGTCCCCCAGGCAAAGATGTATTCTTACTAGTTGCTGGACAAGTATAAAGGAATATGGTTTATAATGACGTTTCGATTAAGTAAATGTAAAAACCTCGTTTTTATTTTGTTTACTATCACTTTTGTTTGGATAATTCACTTGCGCATTGTTTGTATTGCTTTATATCACTGTTTCATATTTCTAAGCATTTTCCGTGATTATATGAAACTGAAACGTTTACCGAATTTTTATTTTCGTTTCTAATGTAAGACTGGAAATATACATACCCAGGCAATGCAAGGTTTCACAGTTAGTAAACTAGTAATGTGAAGACCTTTTGTTAAATAACGTTACACCGTTTGGAGAGAGATAAATAAAACCATAGTGATGATAGATGTGTAAAAGCCGTGTGGTGTAACGCACCGCTTTCCGAGACGGGGAGGCATATCGTCCCCGGTTCGAATCCGCCCGGCGGATTAACGATGTGGGTCGGAGTGTCGGCCAGCCTGGATGTGGTTTTTAGGCGGTTTTCCACATCCCCCTATGTGAATACCGGCTGGCTCCCGGGTAGGCTTGGGGTGGCGGCAGGCAGGGCATCCGGCTACCCTGTAATTACTAACATGCCGAATCTGTATTAACAGCCGACCCTGCAATGTGTGGTAAAACGGATAAAGAGAAAGAAAGATGATAGATGTGTAAAGTTCCGTAATTGATTATTTGTGTAGAGTTAATTAAAAGCACTTAATTTTCTTCGAATATTAAAAGTAATACTGAACTGCAATTGCCTCTCGATATCTCGTTTGGAATAAATCCTAACCTCTGAAAATTAAGGTTGATTTTCTCAGAATTTTAAGTGCATAACACACCTGCCTTCGCCCCTCGATGCCTCGTTTGGACTACGCCTGGCGCTCTGAGAAGTACCGAGAAGACGCGTGGAGGTGAAAACCGCCGAGCAGGTTTCCAGGGAAACCTCCAGCTCGCCGGGGCTCCGGTGAATGCGCTCGTTGAGGCTGCGTCGCATTTAGAATTTCTCGTAACAGGGCAGCTGGTGCGGAAGCCCCTTAATTGCTGCGGAAGGTCTCCATTGACCCCTAGCCGGGCAGCACTCGAGCCGCCGTCTGGGGGATTTTAATGATCTGCTGACAGCGCGGGAGCGGGGGTGGAAAGCGTCATGACAAAGGGGGGAGGGTGGTGTAATGACGGGCTGAGCACGCTGGCCCTCGGCCGTTCTCCGCGAAAGAGCACCAGGTGAGCGGTCCACACCTCCGTCTCCCTGCTGCGCGTGACCAACACTGTGCAGCAAGCAGGCGTGCTGACACTCTCTTGCTTACCATTTCCTGTTGCTGTTAGAACAGCAAAGTAGGAACTTATTAATCACATTCCCTACACTCTTGAGAGAGATTGATTTGATTTGATTTTTCTAGGAAGCCAAAACAGTCTTGGTCCACTCCGCCACTGCCCGCACCAAAACTAAGTTTATTGTGCGGTATCGCTCCCTGTATATCTAGTAAAGCCAACCAATGCCCTTGAACAGTGCAAGGAGTCCCTTTAGCAGTTCTTTATTAGACACAATTTCTTCGGGTCTGGTTGTCCCAAATGTTCTGTGCCTTTTACTCTGCAAAGCAATGCATTCAAAGATTAGATGTGATGCAGTTTCATCACCGTCATCACAGATCCTACATTTAGGGTCCTCTTCTGTTATTCCCATTGTACGTAGGTGTTTTTTTAAATTCCCATGGTCTGTCAGCAATCCAACCATGAGTCTAATCTCTCTCCTGTTCAGACCCAGGATTGCAGAGCTTCTTTTAAAACATGGCTTTGGCATCATTACCTTGCCATGTTTTTGTTGATGGACTTTGGTCCAATATCCTACGTGCTGTCTTCTGAGCCAGTTACGTAGCTCCAATTTGATCATTGCCTTGGTGATTGTCAGGACAGGTTCCGGTCCAATAAATGGAGACTCTGCACCCATCCTGGCTAATCTGTCGGCATGTTCGTTGCCAATGATCCCCGAGTGGCCAGGGACCCACAATAGGTTTACTCTATTGCTTTCCCCTAGCTCCACCAGAACCCTGTGACATTGTGCAACAATTTTAGACCTTGTTGCAGGAGCTGCCAGTGATCTCAAGGCTGCCTGCCTGTCTGAATAGATATAGATGCTACGATCTTTGTAGCACCTACGCAAATTCTCCTCCACACATGCCCTGATGGCAGTGATTTCGGCCTGGAATACTGAGGCCAGTTTCCCTAGAGAGATGACGCCCTCCAGTCTTGGCTGCACCCCGTATACCCCGGCCCCAACGCCTTGCTCTGATTTCGACCCGTCAGTGAACCAGACAATATCCCCCGTACGGTGTCGAACTATTTTTCCCACTGCTCCCTACTTCCAATTGTTATACTGGAAGGCTTGTTGAAGCAGTATGGGGTTATAATATAGTCGGCTGGCAATTTCCCAATCTTTCCTATATTTACCTCACTTACTACTTTAGTGTGTGATTCAAAAAAGAGAGATATTCATTAACCCCTAAATCTGACCAGTACTAAGCAAAGAGGGGAAAACTGAACTGGGGACGAAGTACATAGAGGGCCTTTACAACGAAAATAAACTTGAAGGCAGTATTATAGAAATGAAAGATGAAATGGAGGAAGATGAGATAGGAGATATGATGCTGCGAGAAGAATTTGACAGAGCGCTGAAGGACTTGAGTCGAAACAAAGCCCCTGGAGTAGATGTTATTCCGTCTGAACTGCTGATATCGTTGGGAGAGCCAGTCGTGAAAAAAAATTGTATCACCTGGTATGCAGGATGTATGAGACAGGGGAAATACCCTCCGTCTTAAAGAATATAGTAGTTCCAATTCCAAAGAAAGCAAGTTCGGACAAGTGTGAAAATTACAGAACTTTCAGTTTAATAAGTCATGTTTGCAAAATACTAACACGAACTATTTACAGACGAATGGAAAAACTGGTGGAATCCGACCTCGGGGAAGATCAGTTCGGCTTTAGGAGAAATGTAGGGACATAGACGGCAATACTGACATTACGATTTATCATAGAAGATAGGCTAAGGAAGGGCAAACCTACATTTTTAGCGTTTGCCGATTTGTAGAAGGCATTTGACAATGTCGACTGGAATACACTCTTCCAAATTCAGAAGGTATCAAGGGTAAAATATAGCGAGCGAAGAGTTATATTCAACCAATACAAAAACCAGACAGCGGTTATTAGAGTCGAAGCGCAAGAAAGGGACGCAGTGGTTGGGAAGGGAATAAGACAGGGTTGTAGCCTTTTCGCAATGTTCTCCAATCTGTACGTTGAGCAGGCAGTGAAGGAATGGAAGGAGAAATTTGGAGAGGGCGTTAAAGTGCAGGGAGAAGAAATAAAAACATTTCGGTTTGCCGATGACATACTAAATCTGTCAAGACCGCAAAAGATCTGGAAGTGCAATTGAATGGAATGGACAATGTCTTGAAAGGAAGATATAAGATGAACATTAACAATTGTAAAACGAAGGTAATGGAATTTAATGTCAGAAAATCAGTCGATGGTGAAGGTATTAGATTAGGTAATGAGACAATAAAAGTAGTAGATTAATTTTGTTACTTGGATAGCAAAATAACTTCAGATGGCCGAAGTGAAGAAAATATAAAATGCAGAATGGTTATGGAAAAAAAGCGTTTCTAAAGAAGCGAAACCTGTTAACATCTAGTCTTAATTTAAATGTTAGGAAGTCCTTTCTGAAAGCATTTTTCTGGATTGTAGCATTGTATGGGAGTGAAACGTGTACGATAAGGAGTCAGACAAAAAGAAGATAGAAGCTTTTGAAGTGTAGTGCTACAGAAGAATGATGAAAATTAGATGGGTAGATCACGTATGTAATGAGAAGGTGCTTAACCGAATCGGGAAGAAAAGGAGTTTCTGGCATATCCTCACTAAGAGACGGGATAGATTGGTTGGTCACATTCTGAGACATCAAGGAATTGTCAATTTAGCATTAGAAGGAAGCGTGTGGGGTAAAAATCGTAGAGGAACACCGAGGGACGAATACAGGAAGCAGATTCAAAAGGATGTAGGTTGCCTAACGTATTCTCAGACGAAGAGACTTACACAGGACAGGGTAGCGAGGAGACCTGCATCAAACCAGTCTGCGGACTGAGATTATGTGAGAGTGGTGGTGCAGAAACGTTGTCTTTAACGAAAGAAGTCACTGGGTATCAAATCCGGTTACTGTGCAATTCAGTTGAGAAGACTAAGTCTCCAACTCCTTTACAACCCATCCAACGATTCGGAAGAGATTCGTTTAGTTACTCACGTACTTGGCGACTCCAAAGACGGAGTGCCCTGTCTTGTTGAAATATGAAGTTGTCTTCGTGCAGCCTCGGAAACAACAAACACAGCAAGATAATACTGACCCTTAAACGTGTTTCCATCATAAAAGAATGGGCCGTAAACAGATGACAGGGATGTCGCACAAAATACATTGAAGAAGATGTGTTGTGCGAAAGTGTTATCATTCTCAACAGCATCAAGAATCTTGTTACAAAATGGGAAACCTATATGTTCGTCTTCAGGACGCAGAGCTTGTAACAATTATATCTTTCTCTTCGACACAACCGTCCAACGTCTTAAAACAATCCAAATTGTTGTTGTAGACAGTTATAACTCCCTACTAGCACGTGGAGTTGATTTTGAAGGACTACGTTCGAAAGCAGTTTGAATTCGTGCAACTTTATGATCAGGAACACGGGGGTGGCCAGGACTCTTCCCTTCACATACCTACCCTGCATCTAAAAACTGTCATTACCATCTGCGAATATTTTACCCATTCGGAGGATCAGTTTGGTACCCAGGCTTGAAACGCCTTTGCACTGTAATTACAGAATGGTACTTGCCAAATTCGAGAACACGAAATGATTTCTGCAGCGGAGTAGTCATTTTAAACAAATGACGATACGAAGCACAAATGAAGACAACTGATATCTAGCGCCTATTGACATAAACTAGTCTATGTATTCGTTTCTCCAATAGGCGAGTCGAGGCGCAGGGATCGATAGTTTGGACAAAACAATATTTTGTAATACTAATATTTATTTTGAAACGTCGTATAGTCATGTAGAACAACAGTACATCGACCCCTGCCCATTTATCATTAGTTTAGGCTGTTACAGTACAAAATTGCGACAGAGAAACTAGTTAAAATCTTGGATTCCTCAAACGATCTCCAGCCAAGCTAGGGGTAAAAGGTCATCGGCTTTGTCCTAAAATGCGACATCAGTCGTTCGTGACGACAGCAGGCGCTGCGTCAGCAAGTTGAAAGCCTACAGTCAGCAGACTGTTGTCTGCGACAGACGACCAGCAGTGAGACAGAGGGTGTATTCGTCAGCTTGCAAACATTTTGTAACCGCACGTAACTCTGTCACAAGAGTGATTAAGACTGAGGATACGTCAGCGGTTAAAGGGCTCTTTGCGTGAGCGCTGCACTCACAAGTAGGACACATCCGGTCATTACGAAACGTAGCGGCCGTGCAGACTGTGACTGGCGGGCCGCAGACCGTCCGGCCACTGCGGCCGGCTAGGCGTTCTGGTCACAAAGTAATTATTTATCGTTAAATTAGCATCCTTTCTAAAATAGTTTGACAAAATAGTCTTGTTCAAAAGTGTTCAAAATGTTTGTAAATCATGTGGATTTTAACTGTGCGGTCATCAGTCCTTAAACTTACTAACGACTTATTAGCCGCTCCGCCGCGGCTAAATAGTCTGGTAATGACAAATAATCTGAACTACTAACAAAGTCAGTGAAAATTCTAAGTGTTAAACCGTGAACAGAAATATTTACTATTTGGATAGATTTCACGCACGAATAACACTGAATGACACTAAAGGCACATTGTAGGCTAGAAGCAAAATGGAAGTCGAAACATTACTCGATGGACCTGCACAAGCCTACCACCTGCGTAAATTTTTTTACACAAAGGAAGTACAATAGATTTCCTATAAAAAATTTCCTACCACCTGTCAATATGATGGAACCGCTAACACAAAGCAGAAATACCGAACAATATTGTAGTGAAGAGACTCATTCCAGATCAAAGGAATAATAGTCTTCAAGAAAAACCGTTACACCTTCCTTCTGTAGCAAACAAATGAAACAAATTAATTACGTCAACCAAAATACTGATAAATTTTCAGAAACATGAAAACAGAGTTTGAATTGTCGGGGCTAATTATGAACAGGATTTATGGTCAGGTGAGTACAGGATTATAAATACAAAATCGGTTGGGGGTATCACAGGAGTAGGACTGATAATGAATAAGAAAATAGGAATGCGGGTAAACTATTATGAGCAGCACAGTGATCGCATTATCATTGTCAAGATAGATACGAAGCCAACACCGACAACAGTAGTACAGGTTTATATGCCAACTAGCTCTGCTGATGATGAGGATATCGAAGAAATATATGAGGAGCTAAAGGAAATTATTCAGACAGTTAAGGGAGAGGAAAACTTAATTGTGATGGGAGACTGGAATTCGGTTGTAGGAAAAGGAAGAGAAGGAAAAATAGTAGGTGAATATGGAATGGGCAGGAGGAATGAAAGAGGAAGTCGCCTGGTAGAATTTTGCACAGAACATGATTTAATCGTAACAAACACCTGGTTTAAGAATCACAAAAGAAGGTTGTATACATGGAAGAGACCAGGAGACACCGGAAGGTATCAGATAGATTTTATAATGGTAAGACAAAGATTCCGGAACCAGGTTATAAACTGCAAGACGTACCCAGGGGCAGATATAGACTCTGACCATAACTTGTTAGTCATGAACTGTAGGCTGCAACTGAAAAAATTGCAGAAACGTAGGAAAATACAGAGATGGAACTTAGATAAATTGAAGGAAAGTGAAGTTCTGGAGAATTTCAGAGGGAGATTTAGGCAACAATTGACAGAAACAGGGGGAAATAAAACAGTAGAAGAGGAATGGGTAGCACTGAGAGATGAAATAGTGAAGGCAGCAGAGGACAAAATAGGTAGAAAGGCAAGACCTACAAAAAATCCTTGGATATCACAGGAAATACTAGATTTAATCGATGAAAGGAGAAAATATAAAAATGCAGTAAATGAAACAGGCAAAATGGAGTACAGACGATTAAAAATGAGATTGACAGGAAGTGCAAAATGGCTAAGCAGGAGTGGCTAGAAGCCAAATGCAAATCTGTAGAAGAATGTATAAGAAGGGGAAAAGTAGATACCGCCTACAGGAAAATAAAAGAGACATTTGGGGACAAGAAAAGCAACTCTACGAATATCAAGAACTCAGATGGGAAACCGGTTCTCAGCAAAGAAGGGAAAGCTGAAAGGTGGAAAGAGTACATAGAGCAGCTCTACAAAGGAAATGAACTTACAGACAATGTGGTAGGAAGGGAAGAGGATGTAGATCAAGATGAAATAGGAGATGCTATACTGAGAGATGAATTTGACAGAGCCTTGAAAGACCTAGGTCGGAACAAGGCCCCAGGAGTAGATGACATACCCTCAGAGCTACTAAAGTCTCTGGGAGAGCCAGCCACGACAAGACTATTTGAACTGGTGTGTAGGATTTATGAGACAGGCGAAATACCCTCAGACTTTAAGAAAAATGTAATAATCCCCATTCCAAAGAAATCAGGCGCAGACAGGTGTGAAAATTACAGAACCATCAGTTTGATAAGTCATGGTTGCAAAATTTTAACACGAATTATCTACAGGAGAATGGAAAAGCTGGTAGAAGCTGACCTTGGGGAAGATCAGTTTGGATTCAGGAGGAACGTAGGAACCTGGGAGGCAATACTCACTTTACGTCTTATCTTAGAAGATAGATTAAGGAAAGGCAAACCTACATTTTTAGCTTTTGTAGATTTGGAGAAAGCATTTGACAATGTTGACTGGAATACACTGTTACAAATTCTGAAGTCAGCAGGGGTAAAATATAGGGAAAGGAGATTTATTTATAACTTGTACAAAAGCCAGACCGCAGTTATTAGACTCGAAGGGCATGAAAGGGAAGCATCAGTTGGGAAGGGAGTAAGACAGGGCTGTAGCCTTTCTCCGATGTTATTCAATTTGTACATCGAGCAGGCGTTGAAGGAAAGCAAGGAAAAATTTGGAATAGGGATTAAAGTTCAGGGGGAAGAAATAAAAACATTGCGTTTTGCTGATGACATTGTAATTCTGTCAGAGACAGCAAAGGACCTGGAAGAGCAGTTGAATGGAATGGACAGTGTGTTGAAGAGAGCGTATAAAATGAACATTAACAAGAGCAAAACAAAAATAATGGAATGCGGTCTTAGAAAATCGGGCGATGCTGAAGGAATTAGATTAGGTAACGAAACAATGAAGGTGGTAGATGAGTTTTGTTACTTGGGTAGTAAAATAACATGTGATGGTCGCAGTACAGAGGATATAAAATGCAGAATGGCAATGGGAAGAAAAGCATTTTTGAAAAAGAGAAATTTGCTAATATCGAACATTAATTTAAGTGTAAGGAAGTCTTTTCTGAAGGCATTTGTGTGGAGTGTTGCCTTGTACGGGAGTGAAACATGGACGATAAGCAGTGCGGACAGGAAGAGAATAGAGGCTTTTGAAATGTGGTGCTACAGAAGAATGCTGAAGATTAGTTGGGTAGATCGCATAACCAATGAAGAAGTACTGAACAGAATTGGTGAGAAAAGGAATTTTTGGCATACCCTGGCTAAAAGGAGGGATCGCTTGGTAGGACACATTATTAGACATCGAGGAATCGTAAATTTAGCATTGGAGGGAAGTGTGTGGGGTAAAAATCGCAGAGGGAGACCAAGAGATACGTATAGTAAGCAGATTCAAGTGGATGTGGGTTGCCGTTCTTATGAGGAGATGAAAAGGCTTGCTCAGGATAGAGTAGGGTGGAGAGCTGCATCAAACCAGTCTCCGGACTGAAGACCATAACAACAATTATGATTAAAACCTCCGTACTTGACCATAGTGGGACTAGCATCTGCCGCATTCTCCCGTCACTTCCGTGTCCTTCAACGCCCCAGCATGGTCTCTCCGCTGAACCCTTCTCCAGACGCGAAACCGAATCTGGTTTTTGCGCCATGTGTTCCTATTGGCTGAGGGCCTTCCTGCCAACGCTCTGAGCCCAAGGCGCACACAACGAACTAGCTATCGTCTGAAAAAAGCATTAGTTGTTCGAGTTCTCAACCTAACCGATCTCTCAGCTCTCCAATATTAGTTGACACTTACCACCACCACCACAGTACAATCCATCATGCCCTCCTATCGCCCTAGGAAATGTCGGGAAGGATAAGGAAAGCACGATGCAAGTAAAAAAATATGATTGAGAAATCAACAAAGCAAATTCCTTTCTCATATTCTTGGATGAATCAAACAAGTTAAAGTAAAGGCCCCACGGCCGACTGATCACCTAAATAGGTGCCACTTGCATTAGCAAGTAAACATATTTGATTTTAAAACTGTTGAAGTTATGAAGAAGAATGACTGTGCCGTTTCGCAGTATTCATATTCCTCTCTCATGTTAAATATTTATCTTTTATATCTTCTCAATACAGAGGAAAACTACCTACAGGGCAAAACTGCTACCTTCCATCTTCGCAGCCAAGACCACTGCATTGGTAATGTATCATGGATTATCTATTTCGTAAGAAATTTGCCACCATCTGATCTGAAATATAAATTGAAAAATGTATCGACAATTTACAAAGTAATAAATAATGTCATACATTTAAATACGAAAAAACAGTCTGGTTTTCAGAAATTATACCAAAAAACAGAAGTTGTATAGCACATTTTGTTACATGTCAGTACGCATAAAGTGTGTAGTATAGGAAGAGGCACTGTTGTTAACCTATTAGTTAACAACAGTGATAACTTGTATATCTTTTGTCTGTTGTAGATGAATGTCGTTAATTGAAAAATAGAAAAAAAATTGTTTTGTTCGTAAAAATGTGGAAGTTATGAAGAAATGTACGGGTTTGTAAGTTCCTTATGTCAGAGAGGTATTCTATCAGTAACGCTGCTCTAATGGCCACTGTCTGATTTCCAGCCATAATTCAATTAAACCGCGCTCTCTCGGCGTTCTGGTATTGTTACTAATGACTTTGGGCATGCGCCGCTGGCGCATTCTTTTATCTATGATTTTATCAGTGTTTTCACTGAGAGTGGCAAAATTTACCCGTGCATCATTTGTATGGAGAAAAAAAGTGTAGAGGACCTAGCATAGTTTCAGTGAATATATAAATAAAAGAGGTACGTTGGTTTTCCACTGTCATATATGTTATTACTTATTTAGTTTGATAATTATTACATTGCTCTCCTGATCAGTTAATGGCAGCTTATTTGTCAAAGCCAGTAATCCATAAAAAGGGCCAAAGCAGCGATCTAACTTACCATGTTAATTTTTTGTTCTATAGAATTTTAATATCACCTCTCGTTCCATGACTATAATATTATACAAGTCTCATAAACTCTTCCTAACGACTGCTGCTTACATCCATTTGTACTTCAATGTCATAACCATCTTCTTTTTTATCTTCTTCATGGATTTGCCCATTTGTCATCAGTACTGACAAAAACCGTTACAGGATAATTTTTTCTCTTTTTCCTTAATTTGTCCTGGTCTTTAAGAGGTTGACTACAGATCAGCAGAGGATTATGACATTTACCAAGTAGCGAAATACACCCGTCCGGGCGATATCACAACTTCTGACTGTTAGTCCGACAGCCGCGGTGGAGTAGCCGAGCGGTGCCGGGCGCCGTAGCTAAGCGCGCCCGGTCAGAGGGCTGAACGTCCTCTGTAACAAAAAAGCTGAGCCAAATGATCAACGTACGACCATGTACGAACAATAAAAACGACAGAGGGTCATAGATCTACTTGATGAACAAAAGAGAAAAAAAGCGGTCTAAAGCACCTCGCTGCGGAGCGCGCGGTTGCTCGCCGTGGAGGTTCGAGTCCTCCTTGGGGCATGGGTGTGTGTGTTTGTCCGTAGGTTAGTTTACCTAGGTTTAAGTAGTTTGTAAGCTACGGACTGATGACCACGCAGTTTGGTCCGATAGATTTACAGACATTTTTTGCTAGTCCGACAGACGCTATAATGGTGAAGTCGTGCGATATATCAGAGTTTGCTTGATACGAGATTTAGATGCCCCAAACGCTAAAAACGATAGTTTCTAAAACTGTAGTACTTGTCAAGTGTTCAAAAAGTAGTGTTGTGATTGTCTTCTACAGGTGGCGAAACCAAGTCCCAACGTCGAGAGGTTGGGCGGCTACTCCACATTATGTTTAAAATGTTGAAACGTTTGTTAAGCTCAAGGGACTTGACCGCGGGGGCATCAGCCTCTAATTTACAAACTACTTATGACCTACCTTATACAAAATACTACACACACATCCATGTCCGAGGGTGCATTAAAAACCTCCGACGGAGAACGGCCTCGCGCATCGGAGAATAGCACCCCAATGCGCTTGGTCACTCCGGCGCGGCACTCATTATGTATGTGGGATATCACAGGATAAGCAGGCTGGTAACATGGGTCATTCGATAAAATGTGACATTACTAATTTCATAAGTCAATTCAAGACGCAGTACAAACACATCTGAACGTACAGTGCACCTAACTCTCTCAATAATGGGCTTCCGCAGACAACCCATTTACGTGCCTATGTTAACAACACGACCTCTACCTTTAGGACGGTAATTTGCATGTGACCTTTGTCACTGGACATTAGCGCAGTGCAAAACGTTGCATCATACCGCGGAGGGTACAAATAATACAGTGTAACAGCTCCTTTACTGCTGTACTATAGGACGGAGACACGTTACCGGCAGCTAAATTATTTTCAGGGTGAAATTCGCGTGGCGAACCATGGGCGCAAATGAGATCGTTCAGTACTCGATGACTGAAAAGACGTATCATACTGTTATCAGTCTATAAACATCATTTCATGACGATCATACCTCTAAAGGCAGTGGTATTTTTGAAATGATAATGCGCAACGCCCCTAGACGAGGAGTGCCGTGCTGTTCTGAGATTACTTTGTTAAAGTAACCACAACCTATTGATTAGAGACGACGAGTTCTTCTCGGAATACCGCATCGGCGATGAAAGAAAACTAGAAGGACACTGGAATTTGCAGTGCACGTAGCAGTGCTTGTTACACTGCTGAAGAAGGAGTGGTCAGCGTCACATATACTTACCGTCCATTTCTCCAAGCCTTCTCTGGCACCATCCCGACTTTCTGGTGATCACGGGTTCAATTACTATATGGTTACTGACAAACCAGGTCATTCCCATGGTCGTTCGCAGATCGCCGCCACTGCGTAAGGCGTCACGGAGCGCGCCTGCGTGCAGGCAACCCTGTACACCGCGGTTTTTCATTTAGCCTCCTTCTAAATCACACATCATTAGTAGTTTCACTAGGCAAATAGGCAAACTCATCTACTGTTTCCAGTGTCGAATTTCAGTTTCACCTAATTTAGTTTCATTACAGTCCGTTACCCTTTCCCTTTATAATGTCCGTATTATAATAAATTTTCAAGTCACCTTATGTTTGACTGACCTGCCAAGTGCGATTTCGTCCTACACAGAGCTGCAGTATGTTCTCAAAGGGTCACTTTTTCCTATGGCACTTTAAGATATTCTACTGCTTTTTCTTTGGTTTCTTATCCAGCGTTCAGAACATCAATGTTGAATAAAATTGCCGGCCGCGGTGCCCGAGGGGACTGAGGCGTTTCAGTCACGGTCTGCACGGCCACTACGGGCGGGGGGTTCGAATCCCCAGTCGTGCATGGATATTTGTGCCGTCCTTAGTTGTAGGTAGTTCATAAGTAGTTCGTAAGTTTAGGGAATGATGAACCCGCAGTTCAGTCCCTTAAGCTTAACAAACATTTGAACATTTGAATGAAATTGTCAACACATTTTCTGTACATGTAAATATCCGCTTCTTGTGATCAGTGACGGGTTAGTGTTAGTAACAGCAGTTTTCGTCGCCCATGTTGCGTCACAGAAGGGAATTTACTGAGTTCCAGATTTCAGACAAGCTGTGGAGAGGTTCACAAGGCGATGTTTTTGTCAAACTAGTGGGATTGTGTTATTGTGTAAGCTGATGAAATTAAACTAACGTATAAACTCATAGCTTTAATACAGAAGTCTGCTTTAATTCTGCGAGGAATTCTGCCCTTTCTCTTGCCTAATTACAGAGGGACAGAGTATGCTAATTACAGGGGGACAGAGTATGCTGATGCAATAGCTCCGTACTTAGCTATCATTTACAACCGATCACTCAGCGAAAGATCGGTACCCAAAGACTGGAAAATTGCCCAAGTTACTCCAATATTCAAGAAATGCAATAGGAGTGATCCCCAAAATTTCAGGCCTATCTCATTGACGTCGATTTGCAGTAGGATTTTGGAACACATACTTTGTTCGAATATTATGAACTACCTCGAAGAGAACGACCTATTAACCAGTAGCCAACACGGATTCAGAAAGTATCACTCTTCCGAAACACTGCTTGCCCTTTATTCACATGAAGTGTTAAGTGCCATTGACAAGGGATCTCAAATCGATTCCATATTTCTGGATTTCAGGAAGGCTTTTGAAACTGTACCCCACAAGCGGTTTCTTATGAAATTGCGTGCTGATGGAATATCTCCCCAATTGTGCGATTGGATTAACGATTTCCTATACGAAAGGACACTGTTCGTTGTTATTGACGGTAAGTCATCGAGTAAAACAGAAGTGATATCAGGCGTTCCACAGAGAAGCGTTGTAGGACCCCTACTCTTCCTCGTGTTTATAAACGATTTATTAGACAATCTGAATAGTTCCCTTAGATTGTTCGCGTATGATGCTGTCGTTTATCGGTTAGTGAAGTCAACAGAGGATCAAAATCAACTGCAAAGCGATTTAGACCAATTTTCTGCATGGTGCGAAAATTGGCAATTGACACTAAATAAAGAAAAGTATGAAGTAATACACATGACCACTAAAAGAATTCCACTGAACTTCAATTACGCGATAAATCAGTCAAACCTTAAGGTCGAAGATTCTACCAAATACCTAGTAGTTACAATTACGAACAACGTTGACTGGAGAGAACACATAGAAAATATTGTGGGGAAGGCGAACCAAAGGTTACGTTTCATTGGCAGAACGCTTAGACGATGCACCAGCTCCACCAAAGAGACTGCCTACATCACACTTCTGCGTCCTCTCCTGGAGTACTGTTGCCCCTTGTGGGACCCTCACAAGTTGGGATTGACGGAAGACGTTGAATAGGTTCAGAGAAGGGCAGCTCGTTTTGTTCTATCACGTTACGGGGGGGGGGGGGGGGAGCGTCACGGAAATGTTGCACGTATTGGGGTGGAAATCCTTATTCATTGCGGCGTGATCTGTTTGCGAAGTTCCAATCACCGTTTTTTACTGCTGAATGTGAAAATATTTTGCTAGCACCCACCTACTTAGGGAGACATGACCATCCCAATAAAATAAGAGAAATCAGATCGAAAACGGAACGATTTAGGTGTTCTTTCTTCCCGCGCGCTATTAGAGAATGGAACGGTAGAGAAAAGTTATGAAAGTGGTTAATAAACCCTCTGCCAGGCACTTGAATGTGATTCGCAGAGTATCTATGTATATGTAAATGTAGATGAAATGTCGCTTCATCCGTTCATCACCGATATTTTTTCGGTATCTCTGATATTTATCATTTGTTGAGTGATTCACTGTTACTTACCTGTTCCTCGTGAGATATCTTTCCTGTTTTCATTGAAAACCGAGGTTTTAAATGTCCAGGCACAGAGCATCCTCTCTGCTATTGTTTTGATATTGGCTGGGTGTGCTCCAGACGAAACATCGGCCGACGTCAATTACATCACCTGGCACCATCCCCTAAGTATTTCGAGCAATCATTACGCCCGGAGAATCTAGGGTTTCGCTGTTTTCTTCTTCAACACGAAAATAGAATGTCTGAACACTCAATTTACAGATGCTGCACGACTGCGGTTTGTAACACAACAATGTGTATATATTATGGTTTAGCGCCTACCGCTTACTTCCTCTCACACATCGAAATAGTGGAAATCACATGTGCTGATTTATATTAGTAAAAAATGTCAGCATAGTGACATACAGAAAAGTGTGCAGTGAATTAAATAATATGAAAAATATACTTGCGGAAAGTCGCCGTGCTATTCCCCACTGTATAGTGTACCACACTGTGACATCATATAATGGCTTGAATCGTTGAGATGTTATGAGGAAGTTTAAGTGAGTTTGCACGTCCGCCGTACACTTTAAAGAATATCTCTCTGGAAAACGTATGAACGCAGAAGGCGAATGAATGAGATGTTTCAGTGCTTAGTTGTACATTTTCTGTTGACTCACGAGGACCATTGCCTTGTTGCTGCCTGCGGTGTAATATATCCTCATCTTCCAGCAACACAACGGAGCCGTAATTTGTACCTCATGAATGTGTGTCCTGCACGAGAAAATGTACCACGGACAGGTTGTTAGATAGCCTACATTTTTTATTCGTGACAGTATAATTTACATTTACACAGCGTTTGCCTGCGAAGTTTTTGGTGACACTCTTGTACAACAAGACCGATGCTACACACATAATAATGGATTTTTGACGCGATATAGGTGGTCTTGTGCAAACTACTTAGTACGAATAACTTGTTGACGTTTTTATATTTTGTGAAGATCAAAACATTTATAAATAGCGCAAATTGGTCAAATTGAGAAATGTTTTAAAAACTAACGTTAATAGAAATGAAAACTATTATTTGCCCCAAATTAATAACATTACTTTCTAGATGGAAATAACAAAAGATCAATGCAAGTAAGTTTCGTCCTAATGTATGATTATGTGAAAAACATCATTACTGCACTTTGTAACTGGGATTTAACATAAAACTAATTGCGGGTGATTACTATTCTAGACAACATTTTCTTTCGTAATTTATCAGCATTGTAATGAGCCGAGAAGAAATGTTCGTGGATGTTATTACCATAAAGTTCGGTGTGTTTCTCACACTTTTGCTTAGATTGTAAGAACCAACTAATTGTCACTTGGCTATAGTATTCAATACAAAAAAAAATGTGACTGGAATGTAAAAATTCATATTTTTATGTAAATTCTGGAAATCATTATCTTGGAAATGAAATAAAAAAAAGGACATTGTTTAGTAGCGTATGTGGTGACATTTTCATTTCATGACAGAGAAATGGCGTAGACGTTCGATGTATTCCATCAGATTAAAATTTTATGTCTTGTTTGTTTTTTCGTTTAATAACAGAAACCTTTTTCATGAGAAATCATTATCAGTTTCTGGCTATGTTCACATTTAGTGAAATTGTTCATGTGTTGTTTAAATTGTCCAGTAAATATGAAACTGGCCATTGCGGCCGAGAGCGGTAATGATTGTTACATTAAGAAGCGAATGTGTTACAAAGTAAACATTAATTATATAAAGACATTCTCCTTGTCCTTCAGCGAAATGTATAAGTACTTTTTCATTACTGAAATGTGGAAAAACTATTTCTCTTGTATGGCGTCTAGCAGAGAATTAGTGAATTAAACACATTCACTTTTGCATTGACTGTAGTTTGATTTATAGGCAAAAAGACAGCAGTCAATGGTATCAGACCATGCCGGTTCTCTGGTTGACAGCGAGTCGTATTACGTGGAGTCGACACAAACGAAAACTTAATACTTTCCGCCATTTCTTCGGAACTACGAGGTAGTTTTGGTTGAAGGTGCATCAGTGCGAAAATAGCGACTAAGAGCTGGATGTAAATCAGTGACTCACTCTTTGCAAAAATATAGGACATAAAGCGTCTTCTGTTGAGCGACTCTATCTTACTTCTGACTGTATCGATAATATAGAAGCGGCTGCCTTGTTGGCAGCATGCGGCTGGCGTACTCCCATAGCGGATCTTATTATCTTCTTACGACGGAACTGAAAGTGCACATTACAGTGTGGTAGTAATAATATACACCAAAGCAGAGTTTCGTATTTACTGAAAGCTACAGATACTGGCAGAATAGATCCATACAGTTGAATTTGTAATCCGTCTGTTAGACCAACTTCATAGAACACACTGTCATTTGCATTTAGTTGAGAGGAAATCATCATAAAGTAATGTGCAAATAAATATTTAATATCTTGAAACTTTCTGGCAGATTAAATTTGTGTGCCGGAATCGGGATTCGAACCTGGGACCTTTCCTTCGTGGGCAAGCCCTCTACTGACTGAGCTGTCCTGACACGACTCACGATGTCGCCTCACAACGTTACTTCCGCCAGTACCTCGCCTCCTACTTTCCAAACTTCTAAGAATCTCTCCTGCGAAACATGCAAGACTAGCACTGCTGGAAGAAAAGATATGGTGGAGACATGGCTTAACCACAGCCTAAGGGATGTTTCCGAAATGAAACTTTTCACTCTGCAGCGGAGTGTGCGGTAATATGAAACTTCCTGGCAGATTAAAATTGTGTGCCAGAACCGGGACTCGAACCTGCAATTTTTGCCTTTCGCGGGCAAGCGCTCTGCCAACTGAGCTATACCGACATGACTCACGATACCGCCTCACAACTTTACTAATATCTTGCTTAAATATAGTCACACATTACAGTAAGAAGCATTTATAGTTATTTGCAACTAACATATATTAGGATAGCCCTTGCAGAACCAACTATCTAAAAGAACCGATGGAATTACCAAATATTAGTACGAGGCTATGGCTCCTAACTCATCACCTTGTTTACAATATGCACAAACTATTTTTTTCATTTTCATGTTCGTACTCCTGCTACTATATTGTGAGTGGCCGCCGTATGAAAAACTTCATACATGCGCTAAGTCTGCATAGCGATGCGAGGAAACCATGTGTTTCATATTAACCCTTATTCAGATGAGGATTTTGATGTTATTCTGTATGTTACACAACAGTATTATGTAGAAGTAGTTACTTCCCACACACACTTTAGCCGATGCGTATGACATACCATAAAACAACACGTATGAAATTCCAAATTTCTTTCCCATTCTAAATGTTAAATAGTTTGTATGTATGCACTAATTTTGAGCTTAAATTAACGGCATGACGGGAGTCATTAATGGTTTACCAGTAACTGTATCGTACTTCCCTCAAACCCACTTACTAACCACTGTATTTTCTTGTAAACACTGTTTAAATCAAAATTTATATTTCTCAAAAATATGTGTTTCTTTGATCTGTTACCTATGAGACAAGAGAAAAAGATGAAAGAAAGAAGCATTCGGTGGGAATGGAGCCGAAACCTATGTCTACACAAATTTTTCCCTTCTGAAACTATTATTTTACACTCCGCAGTGAGGATAGATGCAATCAGCTTAGGATAGCGAAGAGAAAGTGGGAAGTCGTCGAATGTCGCATTCCGTCACTGTATTGCTCCCTCACATTGTTCAGATTACTTTCTTAATATCTTTATATTGTACTAGCGAACTTGACAATACTTTGAAATTGTCAAATATACATGGGAAATGTATATACGTCCTACACCCTCTTCCTTGATCTCTCTGCCCATTAATACAGCCATCAATGTGCTCGTTTCGTACCTATTTGTCCATTTAAGCTTCCCATTGTGTTTGCTAACTGAAAATTCGGTGTTTCTCGGGTATTATTTTTCTCAAATATTCAGTTAGTTCAGGTACTACTGCCTCCGCTCTCTGTCCATATCCATTTCGTTCCCTCTGTCTACCTACCTTTGCCTCTTCATTCTTCTCCTTCCCCCTATCCGGTTAACCATCCTCCTACCTCTGTAGTGACCCCCACCCTGTGCCCAACCCTCCTGTTCACCTATCTCTGTATTCCCCACTCCCCTGTATATGGATAATTACTTTAATTTCCAAATCAACGGTTACCAGTCAGACGGCGTCGAACTCTTCAGTAAGGTTCCCTCCGCCATTCATCGTACGACATCTTGTGTATGCAGTGCTGCTTCTCTATTTTTTAAGATAAGGATGTGTGCAAAATTTCATCAAAATAGTAATAAAACTGTAGATGGTTGTCGGAGTCTTGTTAAGAAACCCATCTTATGCACCTTGCAAATTGTTACGTACACGGGGCCGTTCTGAAGCTCAAGTGTGCCAAATTATATCAAAGACTAGAGTTTAAGCATCCCATAGAACCCAAATCTAATCCAAAGTAGCGATACCCCCAATACTAAGTTTCCAGTTTCGAATTTGTCGAATTTTCAGCCGTAGCTTTTGGTTTTCCCTATTTCTTTACATACCAGCTCAATATTAGACCGAACAAAACAAAACATTCTTCACGTCAGCGAGGTCATTTATGAGTTTTAGGTAGACTAATGCACATCAATTGCTTTTATATATATATATATATATATATATATATATATATATATATATATATATATATATATATATATATAATTTGTATAAAAGAATTACACGAATAATTTAAAAAGCGGGCTTATACTTATGTAAATTTGGAATGTGCAAATGTGTAACGTCAGGTAAATAGTACCATCGATGGAATGTCCTAAATCGAATATAACAATAATTTCATGTGGCTCAGTGACCTTCTGCAAGTCTTTGGTATGCATGCAACTTCGACATCTTAACATGCCCCTCACTTTCCCCAGCTATCCAACCGGGAAAACATGACGTAACGTGGAACCCGTAACACGTGTCGCTTCTGGTGACTCCTCACATCGTTATGAGGTGGCGGCTAGCTTAAAAGTTAAAGTGGAAACGTCCGTGTTACCAGCCGTGACTTTCCTTTTGCCAACCGAGGACTTCGCAATTAGCCCATATTTAAAGCCGAAGAATAGTACCAAAATTTAATATGACTTATCCAACGTAGATAACAATATTTCATTTGTAATAAAAATAATATCGAGGTTATTAATCTATGTTAAAACTACCTTATCTTTAAAATTGTATCAAATCACACACACACTTTGCTAAATTTCATCAACATCTGTTCAGCAGACATAAATACTTTCTGGGTGTCTTACCGTGTCATAGTGTAAGATGGATATTTCTTTAATAACCAACATTTAGGCTAACGTTACAGTAGTGTTTTTCATGTTAATCTACATAGGATACTCTTAAAATCACCTTTAAGTGCGTAGAGGAGGGTTCATGGAACCACATTTATACAGTTCATTTCCATTCCATACTCTAATAGCGCGCGGGAAGAAGAACATCTGAATATCCCTGATCGAGCTCTGATTTCTCGTATTTTATTCTGATGGTTGTTTCTATGTAGATGGGAATCAACAAAACATCTTTATATTCGGAAGAGAATGTTGGCCACTAGAGTTTAGTATATAGACCACGCCTCATCGATAAACGGCGTTGTTGAAATGAATCCCATCGTAGATCCTGTATCATTTCGTGACAATACACAACGGATGGACTCTTTCGATGGTTTCCGTCAAACCCACTTGATAATGATCCCACAATGAGCAGTAATACTCCAAATGAGGTCGGACAAGCGTGGTATATGCAATCTCTTTTGTAGTTCTGCTGCATATTTTACGTGTTCTGCCAACAAAACGCAGTGTCTGGTTCGCCTTTCTTACGACATTATTTAGGTTTTCTTCCCAGTTACAGTCTGATGTAATGATAATTCCTAGATATTAATTGGAGTTTGCGGTCTTGTCATTTGATTCATTTATCTTGTACACAAATTTTAACGAATTTCTTTTCTTACTCATGTGGACGACTTCACACTTCTCATTATTTAGAGTGAATTGCCAATTTTTACACCATACTGATATCTTATTGATGTCGTTCTGCAGTTGGTTTTGATCTCCAGATGCCTTTACTAGACGATAAATGACGACGTCATCTGCAAAAAACAAGAGATGCTCAGATTTTCTCCAAGATCGTTTATGTAGGTAAAAAACCTTAGAGGACCAATAACGCGACCCTGCGGTACGTCGGATATCACTTATTACCATCAGTTACTGCAAACTGTGTCCTCCCTGACAGTAAATCCCCTATCTCGTCACAAATCTGGGGCTATATTCCATAACCACGCAATTTGATTAAGCCGTTTCTGAGGTATGGTGTCAAAAGTCTTCGAAAATCTAGAAATACGGAATCAAACTGAGATCATTTGGCGATAGCATTCATTACTTGGTGTGAGTAAAGAGGTAGTTGTGTTTCACATGAACGATATTTTCTAAATACATATTGGCCTTGGGTAATAGATCATTCTGTTTCAGATAATTCATAATACTTCAATACAGTATGTGTCCCATATCCTGCTGCAAATTGACGTCAATGAAATAGGCATGTAGTTTAGTCGGTTACTCCTACTGCCTTTCTTGAATATTGGTGTGACCTACGCTACTTTCCAGTCTTTTCTTAAAGATTCTTCGTTGAGCGTGTGATTGGGTATGGCTGTTAAGTAAGGAGCTATCGCATCAGGAAAATCAAATAGAAACCTAATGGGTGTACACTGTACATTCCGGATCAAAAAACTTGTTCTTGTTAAGTTATTTCAGTTGCTTCCTACTCCGATGATATCTACTTCTACGTTATTCATTCTGACCTCTATTGGTAAATCGATATCTTAAATATTAATTTCGTTTTCTTCGGTGAGTTTCGTAAAGCTCTGCTTTAGTAGCGCTATCATCGGCGGGATCGCCATTTCTAAGTTGTGAGGGTATTGTTTGTGTTTTGCCTCTAGTATATTTGACATATGACATAATCTCTTTGGGTTCTTAGTCAAATTTCGAGAAAGTGTTTATTTGTGAAAAGTATTGTAAACATCTCGCATTGAAGTCCTCGCTAAATTTCGAGCTTCTATGTAGGATCGTCAATCCAGGGCATTTTGTCTTCGGTAAAATTTAGCATGGCTTTTGTGTTGTTTCGGCAACAGTGTCCTGACCTGTTTTGTGTACCAAGGGAGATCACCACGTTCTTTTATTAATTGATTAGGTACAAAACTGTCAATTACTGTCGAGACCACTTCTTTGAATTGGAGGCACATCTGGTCCACACTTACGGTTAGGGTTTCTAAAGAGTCAAAGCTGTCTTTAAAGAAGAAATTTAGTGATTTTCTATCAGCTTTGCTGAATAAATATACTT
This sequence comes from Locusta migratoria, assembly GCA_026315105.1. Classification (NCBI taxonomy): domain Eukaryota; kingdom Metazoa; phylum Arthropoda; class Insecta; order Orthoptera; family Acrididae; genus Locusta; species Locusta migratoria. The sequence continues at coordinate 166,218,218 of CM048748.1, forward strand.
TTCGTCTATTTTTGGTAACTTTGGGACTTCGATATTCATCTCGCTGTGATGTTCACTGATACCTGTATCCGTTTTGATGCTCGTTATGAGCTCGGGATTATTTGTTGCAAAAAGATAAACTACGTTTTGACATACCTTTACAATTCTGGTTGGCTCATTGTTCAAATGTTTGTAAAGTTTATGGAACGTAACTGCGGTGTCATCAGTCCCTAAACTTACAAACTACTTATGAACTATATTATATAAAGAACTCATAGTTCGAGGGGGCGATCTATAATTTTTTAATAATGATTTTACCTAGGTCTGAAGATGGCGTCGAGCACGCCGAAACCGGTAACATTACAAACGAAAAATGCGATCTTGGCTGTAAAATCATTATTACTTATGAACTACCTTATACTACCGACAGCACAGACATCAGTGCCCGAAGGGAGATTCGAACCTCCGACAGGGAACGGTCTCCCGCATCATAGAATAGCGCCCCAATGCGCTCGGCCGCACCGCCACGGCCGTGAACTAATTGTTCGAAGTAATTCTCAGAGAATGTGTGGAGTACAATTTCGACGATATTTTATGCGTACCTCCTGATTTGAACTTATAATTTCGCTAACAGACTGAGGGTACATTGAAATCACCGCCTACTATTATTGTCGGGTTTTCTTTGGACTTTACTGCTATTGTATCGTCAGAGTCGGTAAAATGAGCCAATTAACCAATTTCTACGATTTTCAGGTACAACCTCTACCCATAACAGCTTACAGGAACTATCAACTTCACTACACGATAGACTACGTTTGACAGCGAAAAACACGTGTCCCCTTTTTTTTTTGTTTAATCTGTCCTTTCTGAACACTGTTAGATCTTTTGCAAAATCTTCAGCTGAAGTTAATTCTGGCTAGAGCCAAATTTCACTGCCAATAATGTTGTGTGTTTCGGTACTTTCTATTAACGCTTGGAGTTCTGGTACTTTCCAGACGACAATTCACAACTGTTATACCGATAGTTTTCAGATCTATATTACTTCTGTGATCCACCAGCACACTTTGAGGCAGCACATTTGGTTTTTTTTCCGAAACCCTGTATCCTAAAAAAACACCCAGTCCACGCCACTCGTGTAGCCGCTTCCTGTGTGTAGTAGACTCTTGACCTTTAAGTGAAACCCGAAAATCCACCAAACTTTGGCGCAAGTCGAGGACTATGCAGCGTACACGGTCAGAGAACCTTTTAACCCTCTGATTCAGACCCTCCACCCGGCTCTTTACCAATGGACCGCAGTCGGTTCTGTCGACGATGCTGCAGATGGTCAGCTCTGCATCTCGTAAGCAGGACTGGCAGTCTGTACCACCCCAGATAGCCGCTCAAGTCGGAAGTGAACCTCTTCCGACCCAAAGTGACACATCGTTGGTACCGACATGAGCAACCACTCGGAGTTAGCTTCTCCCTGTCCCCTTTATGGCTCCCGGAATGACCAGTTCCACATCTGGGACGACTTCCCGCGGTATGCACACGGATGGCACAATTGCTATTTTCCCCTCCTTACTGTCCAAATGGCTAAGCGGCCCCATCATCTGCCTGAGTGTTGGAGCTCCCTATTACAAACAATCCCAGCCTCTGAGATTGCTCGGATCTTGCTGACTGAGAAGTGTCCACAGAATTTTGGCGCCATCCGATCAGGAACACTGTCCATCGCCGACAGCGCCTCAAACCTATTTGTAAGACGGACCGGGAAGACTTCACGATCGGTCCCCCGGAATGTTTTACGCCGTTCGCCATGCTCCGGGGAGACCTCCCAATCCACATGGATAGTTCGGCGACCTCCACGCTTGCAGTGAGCAAACTGGTCAAAGCCGCGGGCCGATCGGTAATCACATCAGACGCACGAAACTCTGTTGAACTCTAGCGACAGACCAACGGCAGACGCGCCCATTCACCAGAGCTTCAAGCTACGTAACCGTAGCAAACACCGCATGGAGCTGAGAACGAACAGTCACCTATTCAGCCTGCATCCGAAGACAACAATCACAGTTCTCAGCTGTACTAAGCCCAAAGAACAATTTAAGTGTAGGACTACAAACCGTAAGTACCCTCAAAACTATAATAAACGAGCGGGAGGCTATACTAAACTATTTACGGGAATTTGAATCTAAATAAAATCGCGAGAACACAAAAATTTAAGAACAGATAAAAGCAGAGAAAAATCAAAATAAGTCGCTTCTGCTGAGAAGCCGGATTAACTCTCAGCTGGAGAAAGCGAAAGGATGTGCTGTCTGCTGACGTGTGAACAGACGGTAGTAAAGAAATGGTAACTCGGTTCCAAAATAAAGGCAGAAGACTGTCGCGAGACGATTCACATGGCTGAATAATACACTAACCAGATATTTAACTCGAACATAAATCAAATACAAACGAGAGCGCACGGTAAAATTAGTGAACTGAAGAGTAAGCCCACAGAAAAGTCATAATATGTTGCTTCTAGTGAGAAGCAGGTTACACTTACAACTGAAAATGTTCTGTCGCTGGAGAGGTGTGCACTGGAGGACGGCCACTCTGCTAATGCATATTCAGAAAGCAACTGCAACTTTGGTCGAAACTTCCGTTATTCGATTAACATCCATCTTTCGTTGTGACGCGGTACAACAAATAGAAAATATTTATGTCAACTGAGGCTGGTCAGAGAAGTCAACGTAATTGTATCATTTCAGTAGTTTCGAAGTACATCGCGGACAAACATCGTGACACGGAATTTTGCTTATATTGGAATTAATCCGCCAAACCTGTTACATACGAGGTGTTTATGTGTTACACCTGACCTAGGTTTAGACGAACATTAACGATGACTTCTTTGGAAGAAACAGGTCAATTTACGTATTCGCTAACATTGGATTGATACAGCACAGCGGATCTTGTGTCGGAAAACAAACACTTCAGGCACTAATAAGGGGCTATTACCACAAACATTTTTTGGGGTAAACTCTACTGGTGTCGTACCTATAAAATGTGAATAAGGCCATAACCAAACGTCGACTGCCTCATTTATTTTGCACGTTAGCCCTATATAGAGAGGCAAATGTGAGGCATCCCACTAAAAACTGAGCATATATTGCTGGAACGTAAATAAATACATAAATAAATAAATAAAAGTAGATAATAAAATAATATATTGCCCCACACCTGCAAGTGAAAAAAATGAACAGAATGAAAAATCAACCACATTTCTGGTTGCTTCAACAGCTCACCAAGTTCTTTAGTTAGTGGAAAAACCATCTCTTGTGACACACAGTCGTTATATAAGTGACATATACCTTAAATTATTACTTTACCACAATAAACACACTGGCTTATTTAGGTACAGAAATGGCTGCTGAGTAAAACGTGACATTCAATTTAGCATTTGCAACGTTGTCGAAATTGTACACACAAAATGTTGTCGCCACTTCCTATATGGTATGCCAGGCCTTACTTACATGACGCATTGACTGACATGTAAAGGCGAATTTCTGGCACTCTGGTTCACACACAATCTAACAATACTTACTTCCTTGCCGTCAAGTTCCATGTTTCGTAGTAACTACAAATTCAGGTAATTTTTTCTGAAACGTCCAGTGTATGAACAGCCCTTTCCTGTGCCATGTGAATGGAGAAGTAATTCCATATTGCAGTACGTAACAAACTGCAGAACCCTAACACCACTTAGTAAATATTATTTTAAAATTAAGTAAGACAGTTGGAGTGTATTACGGCTGTGATAAAATGTTTTGGATTGTGCAGTATATAACGCACCATCTCGCTCCAGATATATTCCCACAGGTTGAACGTAATGAGATAGCAACAACCGCACCGGCGTGCTCCATAGCTGCACGAGATAATATTTGTGTTTTGTTAGTTGTCCAGTACGCTGTAAGACATTTATCCTCAAAGGGTATCCATCGTTCATTGTTAGAAACAACAAAGACCGCTACATAGACACGCAGAGTCAATATTAGTCATTCGCTTCAACAGTTACTTTCTCAAAATAAAGTGAAGCAATTCTTAAATATTTATATACCACAAGTTACAAGACATGCCGAAAGCGGTTCTTTACAAGCACAATTTATGCTACTTGCAATAGATTAACAGGAGTGTTACATATAAAGAGTGTTTGTCTACGAAGAATTTCGTGAGAAATTCGTTAGTACTTGTGAACAAATCCTCCTCTTTACCTGCACAAAATCGTAACCTGATTTATTGCTTCTTATCCACTACTAGCTACCCGCCCTGCTTCGCCCGGATGGAATTTATATTTATATCGATAAAAATCGATGTGTGCAGGTATTCAAGTCGGTACTATGTCCTGCGTACCATTATTACCACAATGGTATGCTTATACAATCCTCATCGAATTTAATCCTCATTTACCTACAAATTCACAGCGTAACTTATATTTCAAAGTTTACGGGCCAACTGTATAAACATCAATGACTGGATTCCAAATCTGACGTTAGTTCCGAGATTAAACTCTCATTAGGGGTCCGATCTATTTTATAACGCTGAACCTAGATCTGCCGAAGGTGGTTTAACATTGATCTGAGTCAGCACTGAAAATGATTTGCAACACCGCTAAAACGGTAATCAAATTCAAAATGTTTAAATGTTTATGATGCTTAAACGACTTAAATGCGGGGCCATCAGTCCCTAAACTTAAACTACTTATGAACTACCTTATACTAAAGACGACACAAACATCCATGCCCGAGGGGGGATTCGAACTCCCGACGGGGAACTGCCTGCCGCATCGTAGCATAGCGCCTCAATAAGCTTGGCCACTCGGGCGCGGCAAATGGTTATCGACATGGTTTTTGCGCTTCGGCCACAGATATTAATCGATACACAATAATTGTTATTTAAGATGGAAAGCTTCATATGAATGGCGTGCACAATGTCTCTTTGTTTTTGTCGTTTTCAGGACGGCTCATAATCTTCGTATGTGACGTCTGAAAGGCGGCGTATTACACGATACGGACCAACGTATCACTACAGTAACTTTTCCGATAGCCCAACTTCCCGTACAGGGGTAAAAAAAACATACCAGATTTCGTGGGCTGTACAAAACAGGTCGGTGCTTGTCTTTATACCGCTGACTGTCCTTCTCCTGGCGTTCAGTGTCCCTATGCGACCCATCTGCCGCCGACCGCGGTGGCCGAGGGGACTGAGGCGCTCCAGTCACGGTCTGCACGGCCACTACGGTCGGGGGTTCGAATCCCCCCTCGAGCATGGATATTTGTGTCGTCATTAGGATTACCTAGTTCATAAGTAGTTTGTAAGTTTAGGGACTGATGAACCCGTAGTTAAGTGCCATAAGCTGTACAAATATTTGAACATTTGGACCCATCTGTCGCTCTTCTGACCCTGGCGATGAGGTCTTTCACATAGTAATCATGAGTGGCGTCCGATTGGAATGGGAACAGCGTATCCATTGTCATCTCAGCTTCACGACAACGGAGCAAGAAAAACGGCAGGAAGACTGAGGTGTCTTGTCTTACGGTATTATAAGTACGACTGGCAGTATTGTATCCAAATCCTTCCGCTCAACATCAACGTACATCTCGACAGCATATCTGCTAACGTCTAATTAAAATGTTCTGTATGACTATTTATCTGAGGATGTTAGGCAGTTTTTATTCTGTGGAAAATGACGCAACGTGACATTACCTCTGGTTCTAGTATTAACATGACTACTTTTTCTCGGTCAAATATTATCACACGCGTTGCACCATGCTTCAAAATAATGTCTTCTACTAGGAATTTTGCGATCTCTGGAGCTACTGCAGTTGTCACAGGTTTTGTTACAGCATCGCGCAGACTATTATTTATCGGTTAGCGGTTGTCGACATCGGGAACCTACCTAAAAGGTTGATTCCAATCCAGTGGAATGGAGCAGCTGCAGATGGAATTGCTACCAGATGCCCTGGAGGTAATTGTGACACATGCTTCCGTCTCTTGCTCTCGTTAAAGTAACTCACATAGTGCTTGACATATCGGTTGAGAACTGTAATACCTGCTTCTGATTCTATCTAGGGTGTACACAAATCCCAGATAACCGGATATAGCAGAATCGTGGAAATACTTGAGAAAGCTGATCAGAGATGAGCTGGAAACACAAGTAGCAATTTTGGGCCCAGTAGATCGCAGTTGCTCTTATACAGTGTCCCGTATATGATTTGAAACTCTCCTTTGGTCGGTCCTCCTTTCTTCAAGGCATCTATGGTTTTTAATAATGCTGTATCGTCCCCTCTGTTCAGCTGTAATGTCACCTAACTCAGCGAGGGCTGAAATTTCATCCATGCCCTTGTGTTCTGCTAATGGATTCCTCGGAAGGCAGTCGGCGTCCTTGTATTTGCGCCCGCTTTTGAATAGCACTGTGACATCGTACTCTTGGAGTCTTAGTCCCCATCTTGTTAGACGACCTTATTGATCAACCAATATGTAGAATGGTGGTTTGTCACGACGGTGAATAGCTTACTGAATAAATACCGCAAGAACTTGTTGATAGCCAAGATAACGGCGAGAGACTCCTTCTCGGTTGTAGAGTAGTTGATCTCGCACTTCGAGAGAACTCATGATGGACCTTCTTGAATTTGTATAAGCACTTCACAAATCCCATAAGCGCTAGTGTCTGGGTCACACCAACTCGGTTCATTAGTTGCCCCAGGAGTCCTATGTCTTTGGCGACGAAGAGGGATTTCTTTGAGTGGAGGCAGAGTTCTGCTGCCTGAACACACTTCAACACAGTAGACAGGTGGCTTAGATATTCTGCAAATGTCCTTGAGAAAACGACAATGTCGTCCATTACAGGTGTTGAAGCAAGTTGTCCATCATGCAATCGAATGTAGCCAGAACATTACATAGTCCAAATGGCATGAGTGTGAAGTCATAGAGACCATCATGTGTAATAAAAGCAGTCTTCTCTTCGTCCGTTTTGTCAACCTCGATTTCCAAGTTATCTGTCTGCATGTCAATCGTTGAGTAGTATGTAGCTCCTTCCAAACAGTATAAGGTGTCGTCAATGCGCAGCAGTGGATAGACATCTTTCTTTGTGATTTTCTTTCAGCTGTCGATAGTAGAGTTAGAAAAGCCACGTGCCATCCTTCTTCTTCACGAGGACTAACGTAGACGACCAGGGACTCTCCGAAGGATGAATAACGTCATCGTGAAACTTCTTCTCCACTTCTCATGAATTATCAGTCTTTCAGCTGGCGACACTCTGCACGAATTCTGGTTAATTGGTGCATGATCCCTAGTATTGATACGGTGTTTTTTCATGGGCCGTTTCATTTGGCTCTTCTTCTGCCTGTCCCGGAATACACCTGAAGCCGCAGTGGAGTAGCCAAGCGGTCTAAAGCGTCTCGCTGCGAAGCGCGCGGTTGTTCGCCGTGGAGGTTCGAGTCCTCCCTGGGGCATGGGTGTGTGTGTTTGTCCTTAGGTTAGTTTACCTAGGTTTAAGTAGTTTGTAAGCTACGGACTGATGACCACGCAGTTTGGTCCGATAGATTTACAGACATTTGAACATTTGAATATACCTGAAAATTGTTTTAGTATGGTTAACACCTACTGACGTTCTTGAGTCAGACCGGGCCCAATATGCAATTCCTTAGTAGTTTCCTTTACTGCATTGTCGGCAGTAATAGCTGAGCATGAGACTTTGTCGATGACATTGAGCTCACCATTCTGGACTGGTTCAGCTGTTCCAATACACATTCCTTTAGGAATGACTTGCGAATGCTCGTGAAAATTAGTGATTCAAAGTTCTACTCGAGCACCTGTAACGCTTATGATAGCTGCTGGTATGTAGATTTCCTTCCTTATACTGATTAACTTTTTGCAAGCGACGAGCATTTCACATTATTCAGGTGGACATCTCGGTTGCTGAATGGAACTCTCCTCATTGTTACGGCGGGATCGAAACATCCTCGAAAGTAAACAACCTCCCAGGGGAGGGGACGGCTTCCGCAGTTTGTAGCTCACATCTTCCGCAGTCATTAACAGCCTCGGATGCATGAAAAAGTCCCATCTGAGGATGTCGTTATGGTTACAAATTGTTAAAACGACAAATACAAACGGCTGCATCCTATTGATGATAGTTGTTCTTCAGACGCATGTTCCTGCCGGCCGGACGTATTTTCCATTTGAGGTCTATAGCACATTTGCTCTTGTAGATCATTATCTTCTTTAATTTGCGGCGCTAGTGATTCCACAATACAGAGAAGGAAGCTTCTGAATAGACTAGTGACCGGACAGCTTGCCGTCGTTGATGGCGTCAATGAGATTTTCGCACATCTTAGCGACTGTCGTCCACGGGGGTTTTTCATCTGCGGCGGCCTCACCTTCGTATATGGTCTCTTCGCCCAGTTTTCCTGAACACGTCGGGTAGGCGAGCTGCAGGTATGTAAAAGGCGACGGTGAACGGTAGCGGCGTGTTGGAGAGCGACGGCGTCCAGGATACGGCGACGTGCTTCGTCCCATAGGTCGTCGTCAGTAATCGTCTGCAGTAGACTGCCGTTGAAAGGACTGCTCCGATGGTATGCGGCATAATAATTGTCAACTATTCGTCTTCTCTCCTTACAGTATCGTACTAAATGTCCAGGAAGCCCACATTGAAAACACAATGGCGTGTTATCTTCTGTCCTCCAGATATCTGTCCTCCTGCGAAGCGTCATACTTGCCGGATGATTTGGTTGTTGCCGCGTCGGTCGGTTCCTTCTTTCGTCCAACCCTCCTGTGTTGCATCTCTTCAATTTTCTGACACCATTTGATAAACTCTTGTGACGTTGAAACGTCTTTTAACAGAAGAGCTTCATATATGTCTTCTGCAATGCCCTACAATAGGTGTGAAATTTTATCGCTCGCAGTCATATCCGGGTTCAGCACGTGACATAGGTCCAAATCAGTCAGTGTATATGGCTGCGTTCACTCACCATGTCGCTTGGCGGTGTTCTTCAATTGCTCTTCCGTTAAACGGAATTGTTGCTGGTGGTCTCCAAACGTCTTTTTAATTTCTGTCTGGAATTTTTCCCAGCTATCGAGATTGTTTTTATTACTTTCAAATCACTGCTGGACCGTCCCATCCAGGGGGGAATATACGTTTGTTTACCAAGCGCATAATGTGGTCCCACTTGTTACCTCGGTCGAATGTTTTGAGCCATTTGTTTCGATCGACTCCAGGGTCTCCAGAGAACACCGATGGATGTCTAATGTGCAGCTGGCTAATCGGTTATTTCCTATGCATTGATCATTTGATGACACGGACCTTCGCACGGAGGTAGTCAGTATACCGGCTCCTGTCCGTGTAGGCGACGGTTCTTCCGATGCCTAATCGGAGCCACGATGATGGAGATGTACTGCAGAATACCGGTCGCCTCCACCAGAAAGTGTCACGTTGAAAACAGCAGTTGTTGCGGAATTCGAAGGCTGGTTGGTAATAGAGTACAACACTTTACTCTTCGAACACGTTTATCGCTAAGACAAGCGCACACTCAGTACAGACTGACTCCTGCTTGGAGTGCTCCACTATATATATACATAGAAATAATTTTCTGGAACTTACAAGTACGTCAAACATAAGAAACATGTAGAAAATTGTAAAAATACTTAACATAAAATATAATTTCTTTCTGCTCCTGGCTTTTTTTTTTTTTTTTTTTTTTTTTTTTTCTTTTTTTTTTTTTTTTTTTTTTTTTTTTTTAACTGGGGACCGCAAGCACCGCGATCCGCGATGCCAATTCATGCATACGTGTTCTGTCGGAAGCCTCGCGGCAATATGTATACTTTAAAGCTTGTTATATAACTCTCATTGCGTCACATACGTAACACTGGATTAATTTAAGGCAACTTGCGATCCATTTTAAGCAAAGCATGTTAATTCATGTAAATATTGTGACGTACCAAGTGCCGAACTATTTGTCATATTATGACACACTCATATACTGAAGTAAAACAAATTACCTTCAAATACTATAGGATGTTCTATTCACAAGACACGTTCATTAGTATGTTCCGTTGAATTGTTTGTATTTCAGCTACCTGGATCAGCATGTGTCTAGTTGCCAGGTAGCCATCCAAACTGAATTCATCTGGTTCCGTAGTTTATCTGTGTCGACTGACATTTAGTCATAGCGCAGTGACCTTAGTTTCGCCACATCCCATACATTTTGTATTGGCGACAAGTCTGTTCACATGGCGAGGTCAGTGCACGTTTCCTTGCAGCTATGTACCATCGTGCATTGTCTTCCTGAAAGTAACAATATGCCTGTGGGTCGCAGAATGCCATTCGCATAGGTAAAACTAATCACAGTGTCAGTAATTGTGTAACGATACATAATAGAAATAATATTTTTTTTTATAAATTATCGACTCTTTTAGACGTGGTTACCTCCTTCCAGTAATGTTTTATGTGTGAAAAACTTTGTTTCGCTCATCTTTCGTTTCTTCTGGCGATCCGAGATCTCATTCCCTCTTGTTTTAGGCTATTAAGTGTGGACGTTTCCGCTAACTACTCTCTCATATTTTATTATTTATTATATAAGATTCCCTCCTTTTGTTGACAACAATATCTCCACCTTGTTTGCATTTTTTTAGTGTCCCGTAGTTTCTCAATTTTTCATTTCCTTTGAGGTTTTCAACTCCTCGATATTACGTCATAACATGATGTTCAGACGCCATCACTTTCGATTCGCTTATTTCTGTGATTAAATCCTGATAAATTACTTTAAGTCATTACGTTTCTCTGTTTAGAACCTGCATCAGTATGAACTGTTTCGCAAGGTCCGATAATTTTTTCTTTTTGTTATTTTATTTATCGAACTTTAGTACACGGTCCGGCAACAATGACTTGTGAGGTGAACAGTGTCAAAATTAATTTATTGCGAGAAGTATCGTAAAATTTATCTAAATTGTACAACAGCTAGAAATTTTCAGTTGCTGTGACCAAGATTTCCAGAAAGAAGCTTCAATGGGTATTTTGCGTAAGTTTTTTCTGTGATATTATTTTTGTGTGTTAACTCAACCCAATCTGTATTCCGCCAGTTCATTCTGTTCGGTTATTTCGTATATTAATTTCATCCACCCTTGTCTAAATTATTGCCTCAGATTTTTAACCTATTTTTCTATGATCAAAATTTTAACAAAAATTCTTATTCTTTTAAGCACTGAGTAGAACATTAATTCGTAGAGGCAACATCGGAAGAATAATGATACAACTGGGATGCCCCACCCCATGTCTGTTTCGAAGAAAAAAGCGTCCTTCTCTTCCAAACAATCAACACCTGGTTTTATACCATTCATGTCTCCAGTGACAATTAGAGTTTAAAATGGTTCTGAACATAAGTCACAGGTAGGTGGAGAAGTGACGACGCATAGTGATGAAGGTCAACGAATTATCAGCCGTGGAAGCGTAAGATGCTTTCCACTGTTGCACCAGACGGAGGAGGACGCAGATGGGTCTCGTAGTGCCACTCGGAAGAGATGTAAAAGTCCTCTTGAGAGTGTTCTGGGTGGTTTCTCTCGACCGATCGTGTGGTCTTCTATGGCGTCTTCTGAACCATTATGCACACACGTGTTGCTCTGTAGAAATACTTATCCCCTGACAAGCAACACTTTCTCGTTTGCATGCACCATTTTATACCATGCCAACAGTGCACCCTCTTTCGAGCTCACATGCATTATGAATATTATTAACGTCCTGTCTTTACTGTGTTCTGCTTTATTCTGAACATTTATTATAATAACATTTTGCAGTGTTTTCAAATATTATATTCGTAAAAGTTTAAAATAGGGACGAAGGTTCTTGTGCTAAGTGTTTTGAAATTGTTAATACTCGAATGTTCGGTGAGAAATAGAGAAAAAATTAAAAAGTTTATAAACTGTTTACCGCAACTGAACGCGTTTTGGATACTGTAGGCCCCTGAAGTGGTCGACATTGCCTCAGAACTACTGAAGTCTCTGGGAGAGCCAGCCACGACAAAATTATTCCACCTGGTACGTAAGGTATATGAGACAGGGGAAATACCTTCAGACTTTAAGAAAACCGTAATAATCCCCATTCCACCGAAAGGAGGTGCAGACAGGCGTGAAAATTACAGAACCATCAGTTTAATAAGTCATAGTTGCAAAATTCCAACACGAATTATTTACTGAAGGATGGAAAAGCTGGTAGAAGCAGGTTTGGGGAAGATCAGTTTAGATTCAGGAGGAACGTAGGAAAAACGGAAGGCAATCCTCACTTTACGGCTTATCTTAGAAGCTAGATTAAGAAAAGGCAAACCTACATTTCTAGCTTTTGTAGATTTGAAGAAAACTTTTGACAATGTTAATTGGAATATACTCTTTCAAATTCTGATATCAGCAGGAGTACAGTAGAGGGAACGGAAGGTTATTTACAACTTGTACCAAAACCAGACAGCAGTTATAAGAGTTGAAGGGCATGAAAGGGATGCAGAGGTTGGGAAGGGATGTAAGGAAGGGTTGTAACCTTTCACCCATGTTATTCAGATTGTACATCGAGCAAGCTATATAGGAAAGCAAGGAGAAATTTGGAGAAGGATTTAATGTTCAGAGTGAAAAAATAAAAATCTGGCGTTTTGCTGATGACCTTGTAATTCTGTCAGAGACAGCTAAGGAACTGGAGGAGAAATGGAACGGAGTGGACAGTGTGTTGAAAGGAGCATAAAATATGAAAATAACAAGAGGAAAACAAGGGTAATCGAATGCAGTTTCAGAAAATCAGACGATGCTAACGAATTGAATTAGGTAACGAATTAATAAAGGTGGTAAATCAGTTTTGTTACTTGGGCAGGAAAATAACATATGACGGTCGCAGTACAGAGGATATAAAACGCATAATGGCAATGGGAAGGAAAGCGTTTTTGAAAATGAAGAATTTGCTAACGTCGAATATTAATTGAAGCATAAGGAAGTCCTTTCTGAAGGCATTTGTGTCGATTGTTGCCTTGTATGTGAGTGAAAAATGTTCAAATGTTTGTAAATCTATCTGAACAAACAGCGTTGTCATCAGTCCGTAGCTTAATAACTACTTAAACATAGGTAAAGTAACCTAAGGACGACACACACACCCATGCCCCAGGGAGGACTCGAACCTCCACGCCGAGAAACCGCGCGCTCCGCCGCGAAACGCTTTAGACCGCTCTGCTACTCCACCGCAGCGTATATGAGTGAAAAGTGGACGATAAACAGTGCGGACAGCAATAGGATGGAGGCTTTTGAAATGTGATGTTACAGAAGAATGCTGAAGATTTTGTGAGTGGATCGCGTAACTAATGAAGTGGTACTGAACGGAATCGGAGAGAAAAGGAATTTGTGGCATACCTTGCCTAAAAGAATGGATCGATTGGTAGGTTGTAGGGCACATTATTAGACATAAAGGAATCGTGAATGTAGCATTGTAGGGAAGTGTTTGGGGGTAAAAACCGCAGAGGGAGACCAAGAAATGAATATAGTAAGCAAATTCAAATGGTTGTAGGTTGCCGTTCTTATGAGGAGATGAAGAGGTTTGCTCAGGATAGAGTAGGGTGGAGAGCTGCATCAAAACCAATCTCCGAACTGAAGGCCACAACAACGTGTTTTATAGATAAATTAAAGCTGGATCATTGTAGACCGTAATATGGTAAGGTCATATATATTCCCACAGTATCTGTACCTGATAATTGGGGCAGGCGGAACGATGTAGATATATAGACTGAAATGCTTAAAATAATTCTATCCATGTAATTAATAAACTTCAGTTATTGCGTGGTCGCAAAATGATTTCATCTCCCTGAAACGTAATACAATACAATTTACACTAGCGGTGCTGTTGGGAGGTTTGGAGGGACTTAGGCGTGTATAAGCTTCCGCATGGGTAGGTCGTTTCTGGTGGCTTACGGAAAGCTCCTGCTGCAAACTTGAGAGCCACGTGGAGCGCAGTTCGCCCTCCGGACAGATGTCCGTTCGCAAACACAGCGCATGCGCGTGTTTTGCTGAAAGCACGTTTTGCCTGAGGCGACCCTGGATCAACACGGTTTGTTGCCCAACCAGACAAAGCTCTATCCACTGATCTAAAAGGTACCACAAGTAGTTAATACGAGGACTTTCGCCATTCTGTGTCTAGATTTACAGTCTTGTTCAGGAAAAAACAGAACACTTTGAAAGGATAGAATTAGTAAGTCCATATTTACGGAACATGTAGAAATAATTACTATTTGAATAATATCGACCCTCAGGTTCAAGGTGAGCATTGATATCGCGGTGTAACACCACTTGCAGGTGAGATGTGCCTACACCTCGCGATTTCGCTGTGAATCGAATGTAACTGACGATTGCGACTTGAAGTGATGTGCTGGATGAATCGTAAAGTGGTACAACTGCGATAATTTCAGATAAATGTTATTGTAAGTGGAAACATACTGAGAAAAGAAATAATTTTAAGTATGGCACTTTTCCTTGCACGTTTAATGAATATATAACACAAATATTAGATAATTACAAATGTTTGTATAAACACAAAGAAAGGTTACAGAATGGAGAAAAATCGATCGAAAATGTACCAAACTAGGTGCAATTGTGATCACTTCCGGGAACAATTTTGATGACTGACATCTTCCACAGCCGGCCGCGGTGGCCGAGGAGACTGAGGCGCTTCAGTCACGGTCTGTACGGCCACTACGGTCGGGGGTTAGAATCCCCCCTCGGGCATGGATATTTGTGCCGTCTGTAGTATAAGGTAGTTCATAAGTAGTTTGTAAGTTTAGGTACTAATGACCCCGTAGTTAAGTCCCATAAGCTTAGCAAACATTTGAACATTTTTGAACATCTTCCACATAAAAAGTACTTTTCCTCTCGGCACCAACGCACAATTTGTAGTATTAAACATTGTATTTTTCCCAGCGCATCCAGTCACTCTTAACTAGAAAATTTATAAGAGCGCGTTAAACTAAGTATTTTCATTTTCTTCTTAACAGGAAAAAATTTATATCTCAGTAGCAAAAAAAAAGTTTTTTTCTTGGAAAAGACAGGTGGAGCTTTATATATCTGCTACACCACAACGTCACACAAAGGCAAGTGCCACCACCACTGACAAATGGGGCGAAACCTTATGTTGATCGGAATTGTCCCTGAATTGAATTTGTACCATCTTACCCTATGCGGGAATTTGATGCAT
Source organism: Locusta migratoria (assembly GCA_026315105.1). Taxonomy (NCBI): domain Eukaryota; kingdom Metazoa; phylum Arthropoda; class Insecta; order Orthoptera; family Acrididae; genus Locusta; species Locusta migratoria. The sequence continues at coordinate 166,233,405 of CM048748.1, forward strand.
CCAATGGAGAAACTGCTGTGATTTTTCTAAATCACTCCTGGCTAAAGTTGGGGTAGTTCCTTTTAAATGGCATGTGCGATTTACTTCCCCATCATTACCAAAACATCCGATATTAAGCTGTGCCTCTAATGACGACGCTGTCAACGGGGAGTTATATCCTAAGTTTCGTTCCTTTCTTCGGGAATCTCTGGAGCGACGTGTTAAGGCAGTGCAACGGGTTCGACCAGAATTGGTCACGGAATGCCATAGAACATGATAAGATTGGTCAGTAAAATGTCTTCCACTCCATCAGTCCCTCTGGTACAGCAACCAGTAAAATATATCTTAGACTGAAACACATTCTTGGTTGCAATGATTTACTTTAGTCAAATGCCTTTCTTGGGCATCATCAGAATCTGGAAAAATAAGTAAGAGGAAACTTTACAGGCCTAGTCGTATCATGATAAATGATCACAAAAAAGCACATTGCTACTGACTTCGTAATAATATTTTACATCGGTCAGATGTGAAAGGATTTCATGCCGAAGCCTGGCAGTATCAGTATTTAGAGGTAGCACTGGGTGTAAGGAAACCGTTAATAACCCACGTAAAAATGCAATTGAACTTTAAGCACGGTCCTACCCTGTACGATCCAGACAGTAAGTTTAAACAATTGCAAGTTATTAACTCCCCCTGCACAACATTTTATAAGTAGCTCATTGCCGAAACTAGGTATTCGTCATGATAATCTAATAAAAAAGGAGAACCCGAGCATGACGCTGTGAAATTAAAGGTATAAAGTTTATAAATTTACATGAAATAATGTTTCAGCAACAGCTACGGTAGCACAGTAATAGGCACACATTACTAAATTTAAACATGATAATCTAATAAAAAACGAGAACCCGAGGATGACGCTGTGAAATTAAATGTATAAGTTGGATAAATGTACTTGAAATAATGTTGCAGAAACTGGTACTATAGCACAGAAATGGTCACACATCAATATATTTAAACGTATCAGGAAATGTAGGAATACACTGTCGCCGCCGTTACATGTCTGCATTTCAAAACGGCCGCTGGTAAGTGATACGATTGGCCTCTAACAAACGTAATACAGGATGAACCCGCTTGTGGCGCTTGAGGTCAGGAAGCATAGTTTACCAACATGGGACAACCGTTATAATTAAATTTTAAATTCATAGAGTTCTTCAGGCGTTGAAAGAGAGCTCTGCTCATGTAATTTCCATTAATATCAACATCCTCTGACATTCTTTATGGTATTAAAATATATTATATATTCTAAAACTAGCACTGGCCTTCCTAAACCCCAGTCTCGCATCACAAAGTTAAATTTTCATTTAACAAACCGATATCATGGTGTCATAGTACCACTGGTTCCGTCGAATAAGCTCATCGTTGAGCACTCGTTCTTCAGAGGTGTACTTGTATGTAACAGTTTCTAGTTTCTCCAACATATCTTTTTACCTTTCCGGGCAAAATGTAAGATACAGAGATCTTCCATTATGGGTGGCTGGGGCCCTGTGGTCTTCAAGTGCTCGGTGAAGGTGGACTGCTGCTTTATTTTTCCCTTTTTTTTTCTAAGTAAATGTACTCTAAACCTAGTTTTAAACATCCTTCCCCTTTGTCCAAAACTTACGGAATTCATTAAATTGTACTTTGTAAACCCCTGACGAGGCATATAGATACTTTTGCGGCTGCTCATTATGAACCAACGAATTCTGAATAATATTTTGCAACGAAGTTTATAAGAGTGGTCAGTAGCACCAACCAGACCACGCCTGGATACGATCGACAGCTCACCCGAGTAGCATTGCAGGACAGATGTGCGTCCTCCTAGATTCTAGTGCAACAGTGGAACACATCTCACTCCATGTAAGGCGACAGTCTGTCGCCGTTTATTATGGCATGTCTTCCCCGCCTGCCTTTGACCACTGTACACAAACATGCTAGACGGCAAAGCTGTATGGAACGATATCACCGAGAACACGAATGACATCAAATAGTGTTCCGAATGAATTGAGGTCCAGTCTGTTTGAAAGCAAAGGTCGCATTTTGATTCGCAGCAGATAGGGGGAAGCATGACAGTAGTTGCACACTCAGAAGACATGATGTACGAGCTTAAGATATTGCGTGAAGAACAATTTAACTTAGCTCCATTTCCAGGGGCCGGTTTTATGTGCGCTACGCTGTAGGGGTCGATGCGATCATTCATAGATAGAGTTCTTAAGGCCCATGGTGAGCCTACTATGAGGTCACGTGATGAACCAAAGTGACTGAATTTCTGATCATTTCTTCATAACTTACAATTGAACGTCTGCCATGAATATGAAATTCCTATCTCTAGTGTTTCAAGAAACACTGTTTTTTTAATTATTATTATTTTTCTATATTATTCTTTGCTCGGAAAGTGTTTTACTCTACAATTTTACAGTTACGTGTGGATCGAACCACTGTCACGGTCGTTCTCTGCCGTTCCGCTCTCTAAATGTTCGCAGGAAGAATGAAAGTCGTAAAATTTTAATGCAAGCAACTACATCTCTTACATGACTGGGTGATAAATTCTCCTTATGTAGGCGGGATAAGGCAGAATAATCTTCTCATGTGAAACAGCAATTCTTGATCGTCTATACATTAAAATTCGGATCAGTATATGTAACTCGAAGAATGTGATGTTTCTCAACTGCCACATTTATTTTTTCATAATGGAAACAAATTTTCTATTTTTAATACGCAATCTTCATTTTTTGTCAACGTCACATTGCGAAAATTTCCATTATTTGCTACGACTGTAGGGCATCAGCCATCGTCAGATCTATATTTAGCTTCAAAGAAAAATACAAATATTACTTGCACAATATCCAGCTTCTAAGAAAGTTTTAAATAGAATTTAAAAACGCTGTTTTACAAGGTATTTTTTATAACTTAATATTAAACCTAAATCATCTTCAGTGGTATGTAATGATAAAAATTTAAAAATGTCTTTTGTTTCTGTAGATCAATAAATTATTTAAACAAATTTATTAAATGTTTATATCTAAAAACAGATATTTTATCTTAGACTCTGGCCTAACAACATACGGCGCAAATGAGTGACGCATTTTCAGTTTTTTCTTTTTTTAACTTTTTTTCCTTGTTGCACCATTTGGTTTTCGTTGTAGCTTGAACATTACTGTAGTATATACCATATCCTCATTTCAACTATCAATTTCGTACTACCATAAGTATTTGTATACTTCGTGTGTTAGCGTCTAATTAGAATAAATTTCAGATTGTTGTAACATGAATATTTTGTATTCTACTTTGTATTTTTAGATTATATTATTATCGTTATCTTTCAATTTATTCTACTTTAAATTTACATTGAAAAAATTCGGATTGATTGGATGTAAACCATCTTCAGTGGTCAGCCATGACGGATATTTATAATCTGTTTTGCTTTCATAAATCGGGAAACAGTCCCATATACAAATGTGTAACACACTGATTCTTCTCTTATGTAAATTTGATCTTAGAGTCTCGTATCCCTTTTTTAAGCACCGATATGTTGCACAGCTTCCGGCAGTTTCTTCTTCTGCACTAATGTTTTCCTTGTAGGTTGCACGATATTGTAGTAATACTATGCTTATTCCTTGCTTTTTAACAAACAATATACTATCAAATATATTTCTATAATGTCCTGTTTCTGTGGATGGATTGGCAGTTTCTAGGAGTGATACCAGTTGTCTTTTTTCTTACCTTACGTCTTGATTTTATTTCCAGTTATTATAATGATTTTTTAAGTTATGTTATTGTTATTTACTTTTAATATAAGGCAAAAGCAATTAAAATTATGCGTGGTGAATTAGAGGCTGAGGGAATTTTTTAGTTTAACTTTTTAATAATATTTAACAGATATGCCTTCGATACTGACGACATCTGGAAACGCGTAAGTTCTCAATACATTGAAATTTGTGATCAAGAAAGTAAAGTTCATTTCAAGAGCATTAAATGTTTCTCTTTGAAAACCTTGAAGCCTTGCCCAGCCGAAATCCGCCGTCACGATTAATAAGATCTTGAGGCGGTCGAATTTCCACTGATTCTCTAATCAATTAATCCCAACATGCTGTCGTCGGAAACAAGATTCCTGTGGCGGAGAAATCCATAGAGTGTCCAGTGGAAATACAATGCTTGGTTTTGGCTGACATACTGGGCTACGAAAGACTGGTATGATGATCACGTACCATGCACTTTTAATGCACACCGTCCGTCGTCTGACCAATGTAGGCTTTGGCAAACTCGCTGCGTACTCGTAGCAGCCGGCCTCATTGGCTGAGTGGTCTGCAGCGTGCCAGTCACATTCTGCACGGCCGCTGCGGTCGGGGGTTTGAATCCCCTCTCGGACATGGATGTTTGTGCGCCTTTACTATAAGCTAGTTCATAAGTAGTTTGTAAGTTTAGGGACTGATGACCCATAAGCTCTACAAACATTCGAACATTTGATTTTAGTCGTAGCATCCAGTCTTTCGTCGGGCACGGTGGTCTTGAGGTACAGTGCTGGAGTGGAAACCGAAGGGTCGCGGGTTCGAAACTGTGTCGGACCTCGGATTTTTTCAGTCTGCACTTTAACCCATCCTTCACCTCTCCACGATGCGAGGAGTCCCCACAAACGACACGTAGTTCGGATTCCACGTTAAGCTGTAGGTCCCCATTCCCCGGTTGGATAACTAAGGTAGGCTAGGGACACGCAAGTCGCCGAAATGGCGTCTAATTGAAATACTTGCACCAAGCCAATGAGCCACACGAAATTATTATTATTATCCAGTCTTCCGAAATCCCAAATCGTCCTTAACTGAACCTAGTATCTCTGCAAGTGGCCGGAAGGCAATCCACTTGAATAAAGAGAAAGTTGCATTACATTTTAATGGCCTTTCCCTGTGAGTAGCAAGGAAAATAGGAATCACTGGCAGTTCCTGGGAAAGCCAACACACCTGTCGAGAAATTCTGCTCCCGGGCCGCCTCTCCGTATATTTCCGTAGTGAAGAACAGGAAAACGTCGTTGTGAAAACACGCCGGTATGCGAAGGTTATTTAGTGGTGGTGGGGGTACGCCGTGACACTGAATGAGTGAAGGACTTCCGGGAGTTCCGAGCCGCGGCGCACAGACAATGGCGCCTGCTCCTGGGCGCGCATGCGCATGCGCAGGGAGGCGCCCGGCCACTAGAGCGGCCGGAGCAGTGCATTACAAACGATTGCTCATCTGCATACCAAAAGCGCGGCGGTCGCCCCCGCCGCGTGCGCGGTCCGCACACCGCGGCGGCACCATTTGCATTTTTCTGTGCCCGCCGCGGTGACTGGCGCAAATGGCGACTCGTTTGCAGCCGCTGCCACCTTTCAGCTGCCCATACTTCTCTGCGCTGCGCTGCTCCATGCTCTTATCCAATTGCTCTGCAAGATTCGATTCCGCTAACTGTACCCTTATTGGATTATTAGCGACATCTCGATCCTTTGCTGTAATATTACCGTGTCAAAGAAATAACGGGCTATTGTCACACAGAATGAAGTCATCAACGCTCTGACTCTTTGCTTACTGCTGTGTTGTTGTTGTGGTCTCCCGTCCGCAGACTGCTTTAGTGCAACACTGTACGCTAGCCTGTCTTGTGCAAGCCTCTTCATCTGAGAATACGAACGGCAACTTGTATCCTTTTGAATCTGCTTACTGTATCCGGTCCTGTGTCTCCCTCTAGGATTTTTGCCCTATAAAAATCCTTCTAATGCTAATTTTACGATTCTTCAATGTCTCAGAATGTGCCCCAGCAACCTATCTCTTACACACCTTTTACACAACGAACTTCCTTGTCTCAGCTGACTGACTTTTTGAGGACACTTTTACATAGGAGCAGGAAAAGGATATTGGAGTTTACTAATGTCGAATGGATAATTCATACTTGATGTTCTGCTCAAATGTCCTATAGCAAATTTTGTACTCAAGTGAGAACCTAAATAATAGAAAAAGTGTCATTGAAACTTTGGTAAACTTACACATTTATTTGCTGATGACAATTTATACTGGCAAACACATGAAACAATTCGAAAATGCTATGGTCAAAATTACATCTACAATAATTTTCTCATCTAATAATTCAGACTCTCCTGTTGATATAATTTTCTGTATAACACGTTTATATAGTTACGAATGTGCTGTACCGCAATAGGTAAACTTCCGACCTTAGCAGACACCAACACTGTTACTTGATTCTGCGCATGAGCATTCTGCTGAACACTCGGAAACTTAGAACGCCACACTCAGCAAAATCTACAGATCGTAGACGTCATAGACGCTGTCCGAGTCGAGTTGGATGCTGATTTATAAGCAGACATGAAAGGTGCACACATTAAGAGTAGTTAACTTCCACCAAAAAGTCGATCTGTAAAACGGACTTCAGTCAGGATATGCCAGAAACTCCTTTTCTCCCCAATTCTCATTAGATAGGTGATCTACTCGTCTGTAGCACCACATTTTGAAAAGTTTCTATCATATTTCTGTCTGAACACTTTATCGTGCACGTTTCACTCCCAAACAATACTTTCAGAAAAGACTTCCTGGCATAACCTGATATTGGGTGTCAACAAATTTTGCTTATCAGAAACGCAGAAAAGCTTCTATTCCCATAACCATTCTGCATTTTATATCGTCTTTAATTCGGCCGTTACCCTCGTTTTACTCTTGTTAATGTTCAAGATACTGTCCGTCACATTTAATTGTTCTTCAAGGTCCTTTGCTGTCTCTGACAGATTTACTATTTCGTCAGCAAACCGCAAGGTTCAGCAAACCGCAAGGTTTTATTCCGTCTCCCTGGACATTAATTTCCTCTCCAAATGTACCCTCCATTCCTTCACAGTTTGCTCAATGTACAGATTGAAAAACGTTGGGGAAAGGCTACAAACCTGTCTAATTCCCTCCCAACCACTGGACACCAACAACTGCTTTCTGGTTTTTCTTCAAATGGTCAAAGCTTTGTGGGACGTATGGGACTTAACTACGGGATCATCAGTCCCTAAACTTACAAACTACTTACGAACTAACTTACACTAAAGACGGCACAAATATCCATGCCCGAGGGGGGATTAAAACCCCCGACCGTAGTGGCCGTGTAGACCGTGACTGGCGCGCCTCAGTCCCCTTGGCCACCGCGGCCGGCTGGTTTTTGTACAAGCTAAACTATTCGCTCCCTATATTTTACCCCTACTACCTTAGGAATTGGCATTCCAGTCAACATTGTCAAAAGCTTTCTCCAGATCCATAAATGCTAAAACCGAATGTTTCAATTTCCTTTACCTATCTTATAAGATAATTCGCAATGTGAATATTGCGTCCTACATTTCTGGTAAATCCAAACTGATCATCCCCAAGGTCGGACTTCACTAGTTTTTCCATTAGTCTGTAAATAATTCGTGTTAGTAATTTGCATCCATGACTTATTAAACTGATACTTCTGTAATTTTGACATTTTTCTGCACTTGCTTTCTTAGGAATTGTAATCACTACATTCTTCTTGAAGGCTAACTGCTAAGACTCCCAGTTGAAAGATGTGAAAAATCTGTTGCACAAATTCCAGTACACATTCCTCACATGTATACGAGGGCTTCAAGTTATATCAACATAGGTCTGGCAACACTTTGTTTCCTTATTATACCTCACTGACTGAAAGTAAACAAGGAGGAACACATAAGAAGAGAACGTGCCAACGTATCACATGGGACTCTACCACACAGGACATGTTCAGTATGTCCCGGCGGCCATTTACAAAAACCTTTGATAATAAAGTGAAGTAAACAGTCCTGTAACATTAACTTATATGAACTATGAAGTATAGTTATCTAACAGTCCTTCAAACTAGTGACTGCATTAAATTTCCCGGAATCTTTGCACGTACTCCTCCTTTGCGATGGCTTTCAAACGCCCCATCATGTTTCGTAGAATGACAGAAAAGTCGTCAGGTTTCTTTCCTTTCAAATCGAGTTTGAGTCGAGGGAAATGGAAGAAGTCTCGAGGATTGAGATCCGGCTAGTATGGTGGATGTCAAGATGCACGACACCCTACGTTCACCCATTACCAATAGCGTCAAACAATTCTTAGCAAAAACGGGGATGGTACAATATGAATTTCCACCATACTCACCGGATCTGATTCCTACAATTTTTTTTTCATAATCCATGGACCCAAATTCGCTTTGAAAGGAAAGGCATTTGACGATATTCCAAACATCCAACGAAACGTGGCGAGGCTTTTGAACACCATGCCAAAGTAAGACTTCGTGCGAAGTTTCTAGGATTAGTTTCGCAGAAAATGTTCAAATATTTGTAAACCTACTGGACCAAACTGCCACTGACATTAGCTCTAGTCTTACCGACTACTTAAAGCAATTACGCTAAGAACAACCTACCCACCCATGTCCAAGGTATGACCCGAACCTCCGGCAGGATTGGCTGCCCAGTCCATATCATAACGCGGTCATATCTCGATATCATAGTTTTGTGTCCCAACTTCATCGCCGCTTTTGTGTCCCAGCCTCGTCGTAGGTGTCGGTGGCCGAGTGGAATGAGACCGACACGCTGGTGCAGGTACGGAGGGGAGCAGCCAGAAACTATAAACACTCGAGTAAATTAGAAAGAGATATATATTGCACAGAATGTAACAATACTTAACTTTTACATAGTACTGCAGAATGTTGATACATAGTTGTTAGAGGCCTGCCTAGTGCCTGTACGATAGCAAAGTCTTCAATGGTGCCTATCTGATTACGAAGGTCCTAACTCGTTGCTATCTCAGTCCGAAGTGACCGGTGTCTTTCCGTGGTGGCCACGAGCGGGGTTGCAGCAGAGGGCGCTCGTGGCTGTCGTCGTGAGAACGCCGCGCCGTGCGTGCATGGCGGCGCGCGGCGAAAGTAGGTGGCGCGCACTTTGTACTTGTGCGACACCACACATAGAGCTCAGCGGTACATCGTTATGAGAGATACTATTTCGAACAGTGGTTCATTGCTCATCTATATTTCTGATACAAGATTATTCTATGCTCTTTATTGTCAGATATTATACATCCATCTACCTGCTGTAATTATGAATCCCTTATGTGCTGATGTATCCCTGCAGAATCATGGACTTAGTGAGGGGGGCTGTACCTCTCTCCACACCAATATTCAAACACGCTGTTACTTGAAACACAATTTTTCTGGGCTGATATTGTTTTACATGAAACATAGTTCAGACAGGAACGAAGTAGAAGCTTCTGTCATGTGGTGCTACAGACGTATGCTGAAAATTATGTGGGCATATCGCGTAACTAATAAAGAGGGACCGTACAGAATTCGGGAGAAAAAAATTGTGATATACATCTCCTAAAAGTAGGGATCGATTAGTAGGACACTTTGTTAAATATAAAGGAATCGGAATTCAGCTTTCGAAGGAGAATGGACATGCAAGGCCCGATGGCGTTTAGAATCCGAGAAGCGGCAATGATGTTGCAAATACTTGCTATACATGTACTTCGAATACACATCTGGCAATCCAAAATAGAAGGCCAAGAGGAATCAGAATTAATACAACCACATTATTTTAGGAGATATAACGTTTTACGAAGATCACCTGACTGAAAAAACTTCCTCAATGTAAAGAGAAGAAATTGAAAAATATTCAAAAGTTGGTTTGCTTATGGGACTTAGCTGCGCGGTTACCAGTCAATAAGCTTACAATCTACTTATGAACTAACTTACACTAAAGACAACACAAACATCCATGCCCGAGGGAGGATTCGAACCTCCAACGCGAGAGACCACGCGATCCGCAACGTTGCGCTCCAGACCGCATGGCGACTCCCGCGCGGCGTGAAATTAATGACATTAATATTGAGTTTTTGCACTATTGCTGGGTATAACCCCTGCTGAAGTCCGCCTTGACATTAAATCAAAGGGTCCAGAATAAAAAAGAAAAAGAAAAAAGAAAAAAGAATATAAACTTTCACTCTGCAGTGGATTGTGAGCCGATATGAAACTTCGTGGCAGATTAAAATTGCGTGCCGGAACCGGGACTCGAACCTGGGACCTTTGCCTTTCGCGGGCAAGCGCTCTACCACTGAGCTACCCCGACACGACTCACGATGCCGCCTCACAACTTTACTTCCGCCAGTACCTCGCCTCCTACTTTCCTAACTTCACAGAAGTTCTCCTGCGAAACTTGCAAGACTAGCACTCCTGGAAGTACGGATCTGGTCAAGACATGGCTTAACCACAGCCCACGTGATGTTTCCAGAATGAAACTTTCACTCGGCAGCGGAGTGTGCACTGATATGAAACTTCCTGGCAGATTAAAATTGTGTGCCGGAACTGGGACTCGAACCTTGGACCTTTGCCTTTCACTGGCAATCGCTCAACCGACAGAGATATCCTGCAGTCCGTCCTCACAACTATACTTATGCCAGTACCTCGCCTCCTACTTTCCATACTTCACAGAAGCTCTCCTGCGGACATTGCAAGACTAGCACTCCCGGGAGAACGGATATGGAGACATAGCTTAGCCACAGCCTAAAGGATCTTTCCAGAATGAAACTTCCACTCCGCAGCCAAGTGTGCGCTGATAAGAAACTTTCTGACAGATTAAAATAGTGTGCGGGAACCGGGACTCGAACCTGGGACCTTGTGAGGACGGACCGTGAGTTGTGTCGGAATAGCTCAGCCTGTAGAGTGCTTGCCCGCGAAATGCAAAAGTCCCAGGTTCGAGAACCGGTTCCGGCATACAATTTTAAATCAAAGGGTCTTTGGATGTGTTTATAGGGTACAGCTGTGTATGCTGCTGTCACATATATCCAAAACTGATATGGCGTAGCAATGGATAGGGCAACCAGTTGAGTCGTACTTTAATCATCCTACAGAAGTTATAGACTGGCGAGACATTGGGAGAAAAGAGAGGAACGGCAGCGACAAAGGGCATTTGTACATTGCCTGCGAACTGTGATCACGCATTACCCCACTGCAATGTGGCCATCAGAAAGCTCCAAAGGTTTGGGGGACAACAGGCTCGAGGCCTTCAGAGGTGATGCGCTGGCTGCTTAGTGGTCCGGCTATGCATACTAGGAGATATGTCGGGGAGGAGGGGAGGAGTAGGAGTGCGGGAGAGTAATCGAGTGCCACCGCGAACCATGATACGCTCTGGTCCAAAAAAGTATCCCCACTAGGTATACTGGCCCACTATTTCCATTTTAAACTCTTTTTCTGAAAGACTTACATTGGTAACAGTGTTTTCGTGCTATTACTTTATTTCCTATGAAGTTAAAAGACCCCTGAAGTGATATTTGTTATTCATAGCTCAATTTTGATAGGTTAATTGGAGTAATGTGAATGATATATCAACGCGATAAGATTTATCTTGATATAGGTCGTGTCTATGTCACCAGTTTCCGAGACACTTGCAAATACGGCGCCTAGGAGAGGTTACAATATTTGGTCAGGAGATGGCACACACATGCCTGAAGCTCACTTATTTCTCGCCATATACCACTAGTTGTACTTCCGTCTGACTTTTTATCAGTTGTTCTTCAGTCAGCTCAATAGTAAAAAGAAAAACCAATCTGGCAAGTCTTAAGATAGCTATTGCTCTGTCTCTCAATAGATAGAATTATGTTCCCTTAGCTTACTGGATTTTGAGAGAAGGTCGCTCCCCTTCTGGGGTTCGAATTCTCCCTCGGGCATGGATGTTTGTGCTGTCTTTAGTGTTAGTTTATAAGTAGTTCTTACGTTTAGGGACTGATGATCCCGCAGTTAAGTTCCATAAGCTTAGCAAACATTTCAACACTTTTTAAGATAATTTGAGATTGATATTAGTTTTTTCTAAGGTTATGGGGATGAAGATCATGCCATGATTCCTACATTCAGCTATCAGGGAATATCCATCAGGGAAGTTGCTAGCAAGTTATGCATTGACCTTAAACAGTGAGTAATATTTTAAGACAAGAGAAGGAGATAGGGATGACAAGTTTGAGGCATAAATTTGGTCGCAAGAATAACGCCGGCCCAAGATTGTGCTAGGTGCTGAAAGCAATTTTGTATCATGGACGAATATTGGGTTCCGGGTAGATTTCGTTCAAGTTGCAACATGACTTAAGTATTCAGTACCACACCAAACAGTGTTAAGACGTCTTTCACATATGAAAATTAAGAAGGAAAAATCCGCAAAGATGCCAAACCTGACAAAAAGGCACACCCAAAACAGAATAATATTTCTTGAGATATATGAAAATTGGACAACTAAGTATTAGGTTAGGGTGATTTTATCTGAAGAAAAGAATATAGAATTAACGTGTTCCGTATTAATGGGGGTATAAATCTGTGGTTGAAACCCGGAGAGAAGTTAAAGGAGAATTTAGTTATGGAAACTAAAAAATTGGAGGAAAGTGATATGCTGTGGGGAGCAATAACTTCTAAAAGGCTGGGGAGAATTAAAGTTTGCATATGCAAACTTTAATAAATGGAACGGCTTACTGTGACATTATGAAGAAGAAAGTTATGAATACTTCTAGGGACCATTTTAGTGGTGCAAACCTAGGACTGTTCATTTACCTGGATGATAATGCTAGTTGTCAGCGATGCAGGATTTCCAGCAATGAGCCTCAGACCTCGGCATTCAGCGATTATGGAGGGCCCCAAATTCACACGATATGAATTTATGGACTATTATGTCTGAAACAATTAGGAAACAGTGTTACGCTACCAGAAAAGAACTAATTGAAAAAATTGTAGAAATGTGGTATCATGAAATTGAGACTGGAACTAGCGAAAAACTTGTTCAGTCAGTGCCAGAAAGGGTAGAAGCGCTCCAAAAACATTTACATCCTTTTTCAATACTCTCTTACAATAAGATTTTCATTGAGACATGCAGGTGAGGACATATTTTTGAATCACATTGTACAGAGCGCACGACAGGTTCATTGATGCAGGAGAATTCAGCGGGTCGACGCCCTTCATCCGGGTGTCTCCCGACTCTAAGCTGTCATGTACCTGTGGTTAGCCTGACGAGCGTGCGACCCACAATGCGGGGTTCGAGCGCATGAACGCATAGCAGTGAGGCGTTATAGAGCGGCGGTTTCGAAGTTATCTCCCTCGCCAGTACTTAACTGATGAAGAAGAAAGCTTTTAGTTGATTTTTGTTGTTTTTGCCTTAGTTTCAGAAGTTTGTTTTGTTTACAGAAGATGATTAGTTTGTCTTAATAAGAAACACAATTTCCGTAGCAGACAGTGTCTATCAGTTATTATCTCCTGAGGCGAGATATAGCAGTGGCGACGAGAATTTTTATTTATTTACTTTTTTTGTACTATGGTGGTCAAGTAGGTAGTCTTCAATGTTGTCTTGCTCGTTATTTACCGTGGACGATCCTCCAGTCACCGCATCCCCTGATGTGTCACAGCAAACTTTGCTCCTCTTACGAGACTGCTGTCGGTCCAGCAGGAACTTGTACAGGCAATGGCAGCCGTTAGCGCTTTAGCTACAGATGGAGCCTACCACACGCCTCGTTCTCTTACTGATAGTAAAGGGTTCTGGGGGGTCCTTCCGCCCTTCCCGGCATTTGATTGGCAGGTGGATTCTTAGGCAACCTACGTGGCACGCCTTGAACAATATTTCCTGGCGTAAGATATCTATTGTGACGTCCACAGTAGGGCTTTCGTCCTCGCCTATGTTGTTCCTGAGGTTTACCGTCTTCCAGCAATTAAAATCGGAGCACGAACTACATGCCCTACCCTATGACAAATTGAAGTTTTGCTTGTAGGAATACTTTGAATCGAGAGTGCATGTTACGACAGATCAACACAAATTATTTAGCTGTTACAAGAACACAAATTATTTAGCTGTTACAAGAAGCAAGGTCAGTCGTATCGGGATTGGATTGCTACTCTCCAGGGCTTAACAAGGGACTGCCGATTTTGATGTTCCAATGAAAGCTGCCATCAATCGAATGCGGCATCGCTGATAAGGAATATGATTTTGGTTCATGCCCCCGACGAGGGTCTCCGGAAGGACTTACTATAGCTTCGGGACGCCTCCTTAAAAGCATGTCTTCCAGTTATTCGGGCGTTTGAATAGTCCCTCCAAGCCTCCGTCTCCTTCCATGAGCCCTATAAAATGCATGCGGCCTGCCCCACCCACCGACAAACACCTCAACATCCATCTCTCCATCTTCTAATAAACAAACTTCCTTCACTCGCTGCCTTACGCAGTTACCCTCTTGCAAAGACTGTTTTGTCACACACCCTAGGCATCAGTGTCAGTTTCGCCGTACCAAATGTAACTCGTGCGGCAAAATGGAGCACCACAGACTTGTAGTGCTACTTCCAGTATGCAAGTTAATGTTACTCAGGTTGACCATGGTTCAGACGACGACCCATGCTTGGCTTACCAGGAGGATCTCCATGTCCATGCAGTGCTTCCTATTCACGATAAACAGGCCAGCCTGTCAGCCTGTCAGTGCTGGTCAATGCCACCCAGTCGTCTTCCAGGTAGACACTGGGTCAACCTCTTCTATCATTGTATGAACAACTTACCAATGCTTAGTGTGTCCCCATCTTCAACCATTCACCCAAAACCTTCGAAGTTACAGCAATGACTTAGTGACGGCACTCATCAAACATGGCGCCACATCTTGCAGGATGCGTCTACTTGTTGTGGATACACTGGGAGCGACGAACTTCCTGGGACTTGACCATTCCGATGCCTTGGAGCTGAAAGTCCACGATAATGCAATGAGCATACAGTCAGGATCTGCCAGTTCCTATCTCCAGGCCCTTCACACAATGTATCATTCTGTGTTCGCGCCTAATACTGCTGGTATGCAATGGTTTGAAACACACATCACGCTCCTTTCGACGGCCGTACCCCTGGTCTTCAAAGCCCGGCCTGTACCATTCGCTCATCACGACAAATTGCAGGCAGAGTTCCCATGTTTGCAGGGAACTGGCGTCTTAACACCTGTTTCTAACAGTTTATGGACAACTCCCATTGTATTGGTAGACAAACCGGATGGTTCCATCCGCGTATGTAGTGATTTCAGTAAAACCACCAATGCCCAGTCCATTGTTGATACATGACTTATACCCAAGGTCGACGAGATCCTCACTCGCCTCAATGTGGGCAAACTTTTCGGGAAAATCGACCTCAATTACGCATATTTACAGCTTCCTTTAGACAAAGCGTCCATCAACTTGCTGGTTATCAACACTCCTTTTAGTCTTTTCGGCTACCCTTTGGGATCGCGAGTGCCCCGGTGATTTTCCAGAGGTTCCTCGAAATTGTTACAAGAGACATGGCTTGCACTGCCAACTAACCGGAAGACCTCATTGTTGCCGGACAGCCCACTCAGCACCTAGCGGACAACCTGGACATCCTTTTTTCTGTTCTCCAAACAGCCAACCTGCACCGCTAATTTGGAAAAGTGACAATTTTTTCACCCTCAAGTCGAATACTTAGACAATGTCCTCAGTGCCACGGGTATTCGGCTGCTGCCACATTTGTCCAGGCCATACAGGATTTGCCGTCCCCTACAGACGTCAAGCAGCTGCAATCCGTATTGGGCAATCTAATTTATTACAGGAAAATATCTCGCATGCCTCAACCATCGCAAACCCATTGTACCATCTCTTTTGCAAGAATGTTACATGGAATTGGGACACGGCATGTGAAACTGCTTTCCGCAGTCTCAAGCAGGCCTTGCTTCAGCCCATATGTCTTATGGCATTTGGTCCATCACTCCTGTCATTGTTGTGGCAGATGACTCTGATTATGATGTGGGTGCAGTCATTCCGCCCAGGGTCGATGGGCTGGAACGACCAATTGCATTCATCTCCAAAAAATTGACACCGGCACAGTGCAACTATGATCAAATTGAAAAGGAGGCCTTGGCCATAGTCTTCGCTTCAAAAATGTTCCATGACTATGTTTTTGGTTGTCATTTTACCATCTTGACCGACCACAATCCCCTGCTGCCTCTCTTCCGCTGAAATGCAAACATCACTACCGAATGGTTAGACGCCTCCAACGGTGGGCCTTATTTCTGGCTAATTACTCTTATGATATTCAGTATCGCTCGACGACCAGCCATGCCAATGCCGATCTACTCTCCCGACTACCATTAGGTCAGGATCCTTCATTTTGACGTTGACACAGAAGTGTGCTGCCGCTTAGATGTAGAAGAAGAACACACATCCCTATCCGCGTTCACACGAAACTAGTAGCCAAGCAGTCTACAGAGGACTCAGTCCTGTGCGTGAACATCTGGATGGTTCAGCAGGGTTGGCCGTCGGATCAAATGGCAGGTGGTTACCTAAGGGGTTCAAAATTATTGGCATCTACGGCACGAATTCTCTATCCGTGATGGTGTTCTCATTCAGGGCGAAAACGGCCGACCACAGGTTCTCATTCCTCCCTCACTCCAACACAAGGACCTCATCTAGCTGCATCGTGGTCACTGGGGAGTCGTGCCAACAAAACGCCTCACAAGTCGTCTACTGGAATGGCCTCTATGGTAGCAGCCTGCCCCTCCTGCCAAAGCGAACAAGCTATTCCTGCACGTCGGCATTTCCCATGGCCAGAGGCATCAACACCCTGGTTCAGGCTCCATTTGGATTTCGCAGGCCCCTTTCTGGGCTCGTCGTGGTTTATTGCAGTCTACGCCAGCTCTGGGTTTCCTTACGTCTACCGGATGTCCTCCATATCATCCACTCACGTCATCCACACATTCAATCGCACCTTCGCTAAGGCCTACTAGAGGCATTTGTAACTGACAATGGCCCTCAATTTACGTCCCGTCCCTCAATTAACAGCCTTCTGTGCTTCAATTGGCATCTCCCTGGTACACACACCGCCTTTCCACCCCGCATCCAATGGAATGGCAGAGTGATTCATATGTACTTTCAAGAATCAAATGTCAAAGCTCTCCGCACACCACTCACTGGACTATGCTTTGACCATCTTACTGCGCTCTTACAGGAATACTCCACAGGAGGTAACCAATCCAGCGGAGCGGCTCCATAGGCGCCCACAGCGTTCGCTCTTCTCTCTCTTCCATCCACAACGACCTATAGACCACACTGGGCTAGGACAGTGACACCAGTTTGCTATCCACGATGTCTGGATCATAATGTTCTCCTGCCGCGGCCACGGTTGGGATTCAGTGGTGGCAGTGCGCTCTAAGGCGCCTTGCAGCGTAGCGTGCGTCTGCTTCCCGTCAGAGTTCGAGTCCTCCCACGGGTATTGGTATGTGCTGTCTTTAGCATAAGTTAGTTTAAGTAGTTTGCAAATCTAGAGACCGATAACCACTGCAGTTCAAAAATCAAATGTCTGTAGATCTATCGGACCAAACTGCGTGGTCATCAGTCCGTAGCTTACAAACTACTTAAATCTACGTAAACTTTCCTACGGACAAACACACACACCCATGCCCCAGGGACGACTCGAACCTCCACGGCGAGTAACCGCGCGCTCCGCAGCGAGGTGCTTTAGACCGCTCAGCTACTCCACCGCGGCACCACTGCAGTTAGGTACCATAGCTTTACGGACACGTTTTTTAAAAATTTCATAAACAATGTCACTGACCGCAACGTTTTGCAATAGATGAGCTATGCAAATGATTTGATGAGCCACTAAATTACAATCAAACTGATAGACTTACAACCTTAACGTAATACCCCGAAAATGATGTACAGAAGTTTACATTATATTGCGGGGAAAGATTAAAATTAAATGGAAATGAAAACCAACACAATACATATGAGGAGTTGTGACACAGACTACTATGGTAAAATAATAAACAAAAGAACGTTTCGTAAATTTTGCAAACAATAGACCTGTAGGATAGTGAGTCAGAGGGTACGAAGGACGCAGTGTAACACAAGAGAACCCGTAAAAACTTCAGACAAGTCCTTTTTGATACTACAAAATCCGTAAAGTGTCTCAAGAACTAAAATGTAACGTCATTGTGAATTGATGCTTCATAGAGGTTCATCTGGAACAATCGCTATATTGATGAATTAAAATGAATTTACAAATATATGTTACCCTAATATGTGTAAGTTAACTACCGCGAATAGCAGGAATGGTCAATGTTATTTTCGAACAGTGAAATTATTATAAAACTAATGTCGCAACATGGCAAAATATTTGGAAAAGAAAGGATCCGGTTGCCTTAGAATCCTGAAAGAGATGTAGCTACAGCGTATTCAGATTTTAGATGTTGCTGTCCAAACTTAGACAGTCGTACTCTTGTCTCAATTACTAAATTGATTTTACTTTTTGTTGTTTTTCAACAATTAATGCTATTGTCAATTGAAATTAAAACAGTCTATATGTATAAACTGTATTCTTTTATTACGGTTTTTGTCATCTCTGATCATGAGCATGAAAACCTGTGTCGTCCATACTACGAACAGATTTTATTCGCTAATTCAGTTGTTTTTAGATCTGATGCCGTAACAAATACAATTTTATCTATCTAGACGGATTTTATTATTATTGAAGAAAAATTAACATCGCAGGTACATACAGGCTCTTAGTTTCCTTTATGCAGTAATAAATGCTATGCCGTAAATTAGATTTATACGACTCTCGCTGGTTGACACCTACGAAGTAATTAATTTCACGTTATTCGCTTTCACCGGTTATCAAATATTAGCACTGTTCAAAGAAAATTTACTTCTTTGCAGTGAATGTAAGGATCTTTTTCCGGCGACAAACAGTGAGAGATTGAAGACTGGTATGTCTGGAAACAACAAAGAGATGACACGATAAAGCATCAAAGGAAATCAATAGTCATATTTCAACCCTTGCCAACCCCCATCCCCAGAATAATATTTCTTTCACGTCGTCTGTTCTTTACCTTCTACACGCACAATAACTGGAATCACGCCAGCACACACACACACACACACACACACACACACACACACACACACATACGGAGTCCACAGTGGCACCATGCGAGGCGGGCAATGAGAAAGAGAGGGCAGCAGAAAAGAAAGACAGCAAATAAAAAATAAATTGGACGCAGAAAGAAAGGCGCTTTCGTCGGATTCCGACAGGCCCTTATCGCCGCAAAATGAAATACAATAAAGCGAGGCGTCGCGTGGCGGTGGCGCTGGCGCTGGCGTCGCATCGGCAGCCCGGATGAGAAACCGCCAGTTTATGTCCCCCGGGGCGCCAGCGCTGACGAATATCCCGCTGGCTGGTTGGGACAGCGACGGCGACGAGCGAGGCGCTCCTGACGAGTTCTCAGGGGGGCGACACGTGGAGAGCTACCTGTCCGCCACGCACAGTGCCTCGTGCGTCACGCAAGTGGATTGTAATTTTCAGAATGATTTATTGAGGGGATTCACATTTTACTTTTATGAACATTATGAAAATATGGATGTTCATGATTAAGTTTGTGTTGCATTCATTTAAATATCCAATTGTTTACTATCTCTATACATACAAATATTGTGGTGGTTTGTGTGTGTTTGAAAATCTCAAAATGTTCTTCACCGATTTAGCTGCTAATTTGTCACAACGTTGCACTGTAACACAGGAAAGTTTTTAGATACTTATTTATTTAATATATTACACGTAACCTAACACATGACACTTTTGCGACTATTGGCAACAACTTTTTAACATTTTAAAAATTATATGAATTCGTGTATTATATCTATTTAAAAAAATAGGTATGTAGAAAGATGCGCGTACGCAGCAGTATGTTGTATCAATATATCAGAGAATTCGGTCAAGAACTTTCGGAGACATAAAACTTTTAACATGGTTCTAAGTTAGATTTCTAAGATGAGATACAGGCGTAAGCAATGACGAAGTGTGGGAGGGGAGATATACAGGTACTTTTCTAATCGTAAAATACGAACTTTTGTAGTTCAGGCTCCAAAACTGGCTAAATAGCAGCATTTTTCAAAAACATTTTCCTGCCCTATTTACCCTCTTAATGGCTGATTTTCAGAAATCTCACGGGACTGTGCGAAGGAAAATAGTTCCACTTTAGTGCGCTATCTGGCGGGGCTCATCGCGTCCTCTGGTGACTCCGGAGCCGCCGCTGTATAACGCCTCACTGCTATGCATCCATGCATTTATGTAATGTCGTTCAATTTATACCCTGCATTGCGGGTTGTCCGCTCGTCAGCCGAACCACCGGTACGTGGCATCCATTTCCCACAAAAAGATGAGCCAAACGGAGGGCAATGTCTGGATCGACGTCCATGGCTTCGGATAAGCCCGGCAGTGTGTGATTCGCCAGAGGTTTCTGGTCGACGTCCCTCGGTATTGGCCAGGGTGCAGGAGCTGCCTGCCGACCATTGTCCATTGGCATTGGAGTGGTCGTAGAAGGGGTTGGTCTTGCAGGGCCTCCCGGCTGCCTGGTCGATGGGTCTGCAACAGGAGGCGGTGAGTCGACTGCAGTCGTCAACTGATGGCTCCTGGGGCGCACCTGGTTCAGATTCTTGCGGCAAAGGGAGCCATCTGAAAGTTGAACCTCCACCATTGCTCGTCTCAGTAGATTTGTGACCAACGCTGAATCCCAACAGTGGCCGCGGCAGGAGAACATTATGATCCAGACATCGTGGATAGCAAACTGGTGTCACTGACCTAGCCCAGTGTGCTCTACCGGTCGTTGTGGATGGAAGAGATATAACCCTTCCCGTCCTACACCACCGGTTAGTATATGATAATTAGAAAAATGACCAGTGTGCCTAATTATGTAAATTTGTTGGAAAAGCTATCGGTAATGAGGCCGATGATGTAGTGGAGGCTATAACCGGAACGTTGTTGCACCTTTGGTAGACAACAACGATCGATAAGAATAAAGAAAGTGCGAAGTATAATTTGGAATAAAGAGATTAAAGTTTAAATGATAAAATGCCGAACACACGGAACACAGGGATTAATTTGGAAAAAGTGAAAAATTATTGATTTACGGTCGCCAGCTCGTTGTACGAGCAAATAATTTGGTGGGATGTCAATAATAGCAGAAATAATTAACAAACGTGAAAATTTACGTAAAATTTGGGTGGGCCGTGAATCACAGTATGTGCATCAAATCCGGTACAAAAGACACTGAAAATATACTAATAACTGAGAAATAGTTTACTAACACAGGGTTCAATGTAAGACAGCGAAAAGCAAGCCATAGCCGCGCAAATGCAACATGCAGAAAATCATACAAAACTCTCACCTTAATACTTACTATTTACAGCTTCAAATAATTAATTGTTTATATAAGTACCAGAAATTATTCTACAGCGAGTATACATGCGCTTTAGCAATAATCAAGTTGTAACTTGAAACGTGTCCATAAAAAATTATTTTTGTAAGAAAATGTCCAATATTGTGCTTCCTGTTTTGTATCGAGTAACTTGCTTGCAAGAAAATGTATAATATCGCTTCTACTGTATGTATCGATATGTGTCCTTTGTGAAGTTTCATCTTTGGCAAAGATCATGTATTGCATAGCATTGTAGCTCGCGCTGAGAGAGAGTAACACTTGTGGTTCAGCTCGCTTAGAGAGCGGTTGAGTTGTTTGTATGGCTCCGATGTAGAGCAGAGGCTGCTTTGCCAGCAAGTCAGAAGTTGTATTATGTAGGTAATGTAATGCTGATTATTAATAATAAGTAACTTGACCTTGCTTTCCTGTTTCATTTACGTAGTTAGAAAATTAACCTACTTCCTTCATTTAATAATTAATTGTTAGTGGATTTAAAGTGCAGTATTGATTTGAATAATATTGTTGAACAGATTTCGTTATTGGTGCCATAGTAAATGATAGTTAATTTAAATTTCAATAATCAGAAACTGATCTGCATAAAAATTCTCATAGTCAAGCATTAAGAAAGTGATTTGTGGTTTTTTAATATCTTTCTCGCAGTCAAAATTTTTGAGTATAGTCAGTGTCTGTTTCAAATGGTGACTTGTCACAGTTGTTTTGTGTTTAAAATTATATCCGTTGCGCACATAATCAGTTATCATATCAGGGCCATAATTAAACCAAATTGCTGTGCTGATGAACAATTTGTTGTCTGATTTACCGATAGGTTCAACATCCACAACACACACACACACACACAGTTTTTAAACTGAACTATTAACTGTACTAATCGCAAGCTCAAAAATTAATTAATGACTTGTCGTGATAACACTTAATATTTGGAAAAGAACCATTTGACCCTCTGATTAACTTTTGCTTTATCTTTAACCAAGAATTATTAGCATTGAAACACTTGTAAACAATTACTATTCTCACTAGTCAGTACTTGCAAGTTAAAACAAACTTTACCTCAAAATAATATGCAGTGGAAAACAATTAATCTTTTACACTGTTATTGAAATATCTTTTGAAATTGAAAGTTAATCTAGCAGTTTCATTCAACTTAGCAAACCTATTGGTCAGCAACACTGGCATAAGCTACGTTTAGTAATCCTTTTCTGAACACATTTTTTCTTAACGACTGTCACATTGCCTTTAATGACTCTGATTTTTAGTTTTCTATAACTTTGTGGATATCCTCGGAAAAACAATGGATGAGGAAGGAACCTGTCTGGACAATGACTATGGGTAATGATTTTTAAACACAGGTTCTCAAATAACAGTGTGCGCTATTGAACAATCATCACTAATACGCTGGTTAGCTGTACATACTAAGACAAACTGGACAGCCCTTGCTAACCCAGCGTGTCTACTACATTTACAATATTTTTGACATATATGGAAATTAGCAGGACAATGCAAATATATCACAGAAACAAAATATACAAATACACAAAAAATTACAAAAAATACGAATAATGAGGAAAAATACATAAAGCATCGTTTTATATATCACCCTGTACGCACACATGACTGAAAAGCACCGTTGGTCACTGTGTTGTTGTGTCACATATGCCCCATGTTTCATTGGTCTATAATGTCTTATAGATCCAAGGAAACGTCCAGACTCAAACAAACAGTGATCAACGACATGCAAGAAAAACACAAAACAAATCAATTTAGTCAACACTACATCAAGAGATTATCACACAGGATCATATTCAACTGTGTCCATTATTATCATCTACTCATTAAATACAGCTCTTAGTCTAATTAATCACATAGGTTGAAATCGCTATGTCCTCACACAATAACTAACCAATACCTTTCTCAAAAAACGTTCCCACACAGCAAAATTATTTGTGTCCTTTCTCACTATATATTAATTAACCGAAATACTTCATTAACCAACTCACATAGGATAAATCACTATGTCCTACACATTATTCAATTAACACCCAATTAAAATCTTATTAACACAGCATGAAATTATCTGTGTCCTCAAATAATAACACTAACCATTTTTTCTTTCAGGCACTGATTTGCTGCTCAGTACTAAATTTCTCGTACGTCCTCATTACCATTGAAATTATTGGCATCAGCACTGTGTTGTGCCCCACTTTCATTTCATTTCTGCACCATGTCCAAAGGCACACAATTTCAAATTCAGCTTAACTTGCCTCATTACATGAACAACTTTGATTAAAATTGTGTAATTTTTTTTCGGTCACCTGCAACTTAAATAACCAGTCTAAGTACATCTGAAGTCACAAACACATCATACAGTTGAACTCAGAGAATAAAACAATCATTCACAGAAACATTTACTATACATACTCTAATTAAGCACTTAAATTTGCTAATTACGTTAATGAGAGGTCACTGAATAGTTTGCTGCAGTCATTTGAAGCAGCCCATAATTAGTTTCAGTACACCCAGGGAAAGCTTAGTCTATAATCAGGGAACATCATTTCGCTAATGATCCTTCACAAATTACATTTCTTTATTTACTGGTTAATTATCCCTACTCTGGTATGGTTGTAAATCAGTGATGTTCCGCACACCGAATTTTTTACCTGATTGCGGATACACCAGATAATAAGCATTAGGGTGAGGAATACTTCGAATTTCAAACGGTCCATTATAAATAAATTTAAATTTTGCAATCTCATTATCTATTTCATTTGATTTCTCATGCATTTTCACGAGAACCTTGTCATGAATTTTGAATTTTATTGGTTTCAAATTCTCGTCGTGCCTTTTGATCCGTGCTTGAGCACGCTTATTCATTTGATCTCTCAACATTTCTTTCTTCCACGCGAGATTTAATTCATGCCGCGCTGGAAATTTAATGAGTTCCTCCACTACACTTTTCGGTCTCATTCCCAGCATAATCTCATAAGGAGTGAACCCAGTACTTTCGTGGGACAGCGAGTTCAGAATTAGCTCAATGTCAGACATATTTGCCCCACGCTTTATGATTGTTGTGGCAGTATTTTCTGAAATATCTGCCCAGCTCACGCATATAGCGTTCTGCAGGGTTACTTGAAGGGTGATAGACTGATATGTGGATGACATCCACCCCTTCATCTTTCATACCTTCCGTCCAAATCTTAGAAATGAATTGAGGCCCGTTGTCGGATAATATTGATTTTGACTTTCCTATTTTTTGAAAATAGTCCATCAGCTTACTGTAAACTGCTCTAGCACTAGCTTTACGTAATGTGTACAGCTTAACAAATTTAGAAAACGTATCTAATACAACCAAAATGTACGCGAAATTTCCAATTGTTTTCGGAAGAGGACCATATAAATCTATAGCTAATATCTCCAGGCTATCCTTGGGCTGAATACTCTGCATCGGTCCTCGGTTTGTCATATTATCTACTTTTACTTTCTGGCATCTGTCACAAGTTCTCACGCGTCCCGTTACACTTCTCATCACATTGTCGAAAACCACAGACTCAGTTATCTTGTCTGCGCACTTTATCGCTCCGCAGTGACCGTAAGCTAAATGAAAATAGTCAATGAGCTCCGTCACGTATTTATTCGGCCAACAGACGCGCCACTCTTCCGTATCTAAGTTCTTACGCCGGTACAGTATGCCGTCGTAAATCTTGTAATATTTGCGCAGTTTTTCGCCTCTCTCATTTTTCGCGTCGAATTCGACTTTAATTAATTTCCAAATTTCGTCATCATTTTGATGTCGGCGCATGTTCTTACAAATGTTCTCAATTTTCTTTCTGCCTTCAACCTCCTTCAAATACATCATTTTAAATAAGCCTTCAGATTGTTCTTCATTAACGACACCGTCCGGGTCGTACGGCATTCTCTACAGCGCGTCGGCCACGCAATTGTCTACGCCCCTGATATGGCAGATTTCATAATCAAATTGTTGCATGAATAGCGCCCATCTCCTTAATCGGTCGTGCAACAATCGACATGTTTTCAAAAACGTCAACGCCTTGTGGTCAGTGTGCACAATAACCTTGTGCCCCCACAAGAAATCTTTGAATTTTTTAAAGCCCCAGACAATAGCTACGGCTTCCTTTTCAGACACGCTATAATTTCTTTCATATTTTGTCAAGATCCTACTCGCGAAAGCTATCGAGCGAAGCTCTTTATTTTCGCCTTCTCCTACTTCTTGGAAAACATGTACTGCAATCCCATAATCAGATGAATCAGTTCCCATATGAAAAGGTATTGCCAAAACTGGATGGTGCAAAATTTGATTTTCTAGTAATTCTGTCTTTAATCTTTCAAAAGCTACTTGACACTTTTCCGTCCAAGTAAATGCACTGTTTTTCTTCAACAAATTACACAAGTCCGGATCATTAAAAACTTGCCCCTTCGCATATTTTCGATAGAAATTACAGAGACCGAGAAACGACTTCAATTGTTTCTTCGTTCTCGGTGGTGGGCTGTTCCTAATGGCTTCTAATTTTCGCGGATCCTTAGTTATTCCAGAAGTTGTTATAATATGCCCCAAAGCTCTACTTGTTTCTTTACAAATTCACACTTCTTTATTTTCAAAGTCATCCCGCCGCATATCAGCGCGTCTAATACTTTATTCAACAATTCGCAGTGCTCTTCCCACGAAGAAGTTGCAATTAACATGTCATCGACATAGATTGTATTTCTAGAACCAAGTTCTTTACCCAATACACTGTCTAACGCACGGATGAACACCGTTACTGACGTGTTCAATCCGAACGGAATGACTTTATACTGATAACACTTTCCTGCAAATAGGAAGGCTGTCAGTTTCCTCGACTCTTCTTCCATGGCAATTTGCCAATACCCTGCCGTTAGATCAAGGCTAGCCATGCACCTCACGTTGTGAAACGTTTGCAACGCATCTTCTTTACATTCCGGACGATCAGTTTCACGTTTGACTACCTTGTTCAATTCTCTCGCGTCTATTACTATTCTAACACTGCCATCTTCCTTAAAAACCAAAACCATTGGATTGTTGTACGGACTTTTAGATCTTTCGATAATTCCCCATTCTTCCATTCTGTTTATTTCGTTTTGTACAGCTTCCTTCCGAGCTAACGGCACCTGATATACTGGTCCAAAAAACGGCTCATGTGGTACAGTTTCAATTTTATATTCAAATCCCCGTACTTTACCAGGTTTTTCTGAAAACACCTTCCTATTGTTGACCAAAATCTGGTATAATTCTGATTTCTGTTCACATAAAATATCCGAAACATTTTCTACTATGGTTTTGAAATCATCTTCAGTCGGTTGCAGTGCGTTTAAATTTCTGATGTGATAACATTCTGAACCGTCACTTAATCCTCCATACAACGGCAACGTAACCAAACGCAACCGCAAATCTTCATTGTTTATTACCCTGTTCATCTCATCAAAACCTATTTCCATTTTACTGTCTTCCACAGAAAACGATATAACCTTTCTGCTACAATCAATTGTCACTTTATATCTCAGCATCCAATCAATTCCTACTATCATATCAGTACTCAGTTGAGGTACTACTAAAAACTCCTGTTCAAATACACCACTTTTAATAGAAAACTGTAACAGCACTTGTGATTTAATTGGTTTGCTACATGCTCCGGTAGCACCTATCACTTTTACGCCTCTTACAGGCATCGCCACTATTTCCGTTAATTTCTTTAATTGTTCATAATATGACTGAGACATTGCACTAATTTGGCTTCCAGTATCGACTAAAACTTTTACGTTAGTCCCATAAACTTTAACCGGAACCATGATTTGATCGTACCTTTTATTTTCATCACCTTTGTCTTCCCACAACAAATCCTGTTCCACGTCTAAATTATCCCATAATAAACCGTCCTGTTCGAACTTTGTAACCTGCTTTTTAATTTCATTAGTCATTAACTTCTTTACACATTCTAATTCGCTATTAAACTTTTTATCTAAGCTCGTTATTTTACTGTCCGTCTGTTCAGTCAGAGTTTTCATTTGTTCACCAATTTTCGTGTCCAGAGAATTTATTTTACTATCAAAAGCTTGACTCAGAAACTGAACTGATGAGTCTATTTTGTTATCTAAATCATCAATTTTGCTAGCTAACGATTTATTTGATAGCTCTATTGCATCTATTTTGTTAGTTGCAGCTTTATTTGATAACTCTATTGCATTTATTTTGTTAGTTATGTCTTCAGCTAACGATTGATGTGACTGACTGATAACTTCGCTAATCCTTTGCATCCACAGATTCGGATCAAATGGCAGATTTGACATTTGCTCTGGTTTCATTTTCAGACCCACAGTATACTTAAAACTTTATGTGTATGTTTCATCCGTATCCTGCTCACATTCTGGAATTTCCTGCTTTATTGTCACATCGCCTACAGTTTCTGTTTTCACGTTAAAATCTGTGTTACGGTAGGCGTCTGGCTCACCGCCAAACAATGAGGAAACCGGCTCCAGCCTTTGTAGTGGATACCCCGCCTGCATTGTCGAATTCGATATTGTTGTTTGGTCTACTGTTTGTTCCGGCATTTTCTTTGAAATTTCACAATTTATTTAAATCCTAAGATTACGCAGCTCAGGACGAGATAAGTACTGTCCTGTCCACGACGGTCGCCACGTATGACCAGTGTGCCTAATTATGTAAATTTGTTGGAAAAGCTATCGGTAATGAGGCCGATGATGTAGTGGAGGCTATAACCGGAACGTTGCTGCACCTTTGGTAGACAACAACGATCGATAAGAATAAAGAAAGTGCGAAGTATAATTTGGAATAAAGAGATTAAAGTTTAAATGATAAAATGCGGAACACACGGAACACAGGGATTAATTTGGAAAAAGTGAAAAATTATTGATTTACGGTCGCCAGCTTGTTGTACGAGCAACTAATTTGGTGGGATGTCAATAATAGCAGAAATAATTAACAAACGTGAAAATTTACGTAAAATTTGGGTGGGCCGTGAATCACAGTATGTGCATCAAATCCGGTACAAAAGACACTGAAAATATACTAATTACTGAGAAATAGTTTACTAACACAGGGTTCAATGTAAGACAGCGAAAAGCAAGCCATAGCCGCGCAAATGCAACATGCAGAAAATCATGCAAAACTCTCACATTAATACTTACTATTTACAGCTTCAAATAATTAATTGTTTATATAAGTACCAGAAATTATTCTACAGCGAGTATACCATGCGCTTTAGCAATAATCAAGTTGTAACTGAACTATTAACTGTACTAATCGCAAGCTCAAAAATTAATTAATGACTTGTCGTGATAACACTTAATATTTGGAAAAGAACCATTTAACCTTCTGATTAACTTTTGCTCTATCTTTAACCAAGAATTATTAGCATTGAAACACTTGTAAACAATTACTATTCTCACTAGTCAGTACTTGCAAGTTAAAACAAACTTTACCTCAAAATAATATGCAGTGGAAAACAATTAATCTTTTACACTGTTATTGAAATATCTTTTGAAATTGAAAGTTAATCTAGCAGTTTCGTTCAACTTAGCAAACCTATTGGTCAGCAACACTGGCATAAGCTACGTTTAGTAATCCTTTTCTGAACACATTTTTTCTTAACGACTGTCACATTGCCTTTAATGACTCTGATTTTTAGTTTTCTATAACTTTGTGGACATCCTCGGAAAAACAATGGATGAGGAAGGAACCTGTCTGGACAATGACTATGGGTAATGATTTTTAAACACAGGTTCTCAAATAACAGTGTTCGCTATTGAACAATCATCACTAATACGCTGGTTAGCTGTACATGCTAAGACAAACTGGACAGATCTTACTGAATTTGGTGTGTGACGTGTTGCTGCTGATTGGAGACTGTTGGCACTTAACAATTGGCAAACACAGGCTCTTCTTGGCGACGAATGTTAATTACAATTTAGGGCCCACAGCATTCCTCTTGATGCATTTATTAATTATTTAAGCTGTGGCCGTATGAATAAATAATATTGCCTCTTCGCCGTCTCCTCCACTAGTGCCAATCCAACATGCATTCTCCTTCACGTACTTTTTCCGTACACCATTGAGCACACAATGCGTCTGTCCGCCGTTACTTCTCAACAACGACTCCTTCTCGCTGTGCGCCTCTGCGCTACCAGCGATAAAAAGCTCCCTACTCAAAGATGATTCTATACAACAGCAAAGCCCTTGCTAACCCAGCATGTCTACTACATTTACAATATTTTTGACGTGTATGGAAATTAGCAGAACAATACAAATATATCACAGAAACAAAATATACAAATGCACAATAAATTACAAAAAATACAAATAATGAGGAAAAATACATAAAGCATCGTTTTATATATCACCCTGTACGCACACATGACTGGAAAGCACCGTTGGTCAGTGTGTTGTTGTGTCACAGAGAGAGAAGAGCGAACGCTGTGGGCGCCTATGGAGCTGCTCCGCTGGATTGGTTACCTCCTGTGGAGTAATCCTGTAAGAGCTTGCATGTCTGTTCGGTCGGAATTTATCTAGTGGTAACCTGACATTTGAAATTCGGTTGACAACATCGTGTAATTAAATGATACTGTAGAATGATAATATTTTTCGTTTTATTTGTCAGTGTAATGCATATGTAATATCTTCTTCGATCAGTCACTTTCATGCTGCATTTGCAATTTCTCCAGGAACAGTACCTATAAAACTGTGAGATCATTCTGCCTAGGAGCTTTGCCTTGCGATGTTCTTTAACAATCTTGCCATAAGTACTTGCATATAAAGTGTGATATTATACTGTACTGTATTAGTACCAATACAACCAATTATCACCATAGTCTGCGTCAAGTAGGAAGGCGGCCCAGTTTTGAGCCGTTCTGCACATCCCCCTCCATCACCACACTCGCAGCCAATAATATTCATTCTCTAGGTGCGTGACCAGCCGCGAGGAACCCAATGTTTCTCCTTCAGGCCCGACTGTTGCTGAGCGGCCGTAGCTTCTCCCCTCTACGCTTCCCCTATCGCTTCGCCTTTATGCGCGAAAGTACCTTCCTACATGACGCCAACAATATCGCACAAACTCCCTGTATCACCATACAAACATTTTCTATACAATCGGTGCGGCCCCTATGATAATGCCTGGCTTCCTGCTGCTTCTCCTGACGTCTTCAAGCGCTTTGTTTGGGCGATGTATATGGACACACACACACACACACACACACACACACACATATATATATATATATATATATATATATATATATATATATATATATATATATATGTTCTAGTTCGCAAAATTCTACAATTTATTAGATCACCTGTAATAATAAATTGTAAGATTTTGCGAACTAAACAATTATTTTTATCTTTAAATAATTATAAGTGCGTTGTTCTTTTTTTTTTCAAATAAGGAAACCACGTGTTCCAAACTGATTATTCAAGAAAAAAGCAGAACATTTTGAAACACTATGTATAGTAAAATCATATTCAGTTGCTTTTTTCATCGGTATGTTCTAAAGAAATAATCAGCATTTCATTAATCTCTGTGGTGGCTATAAGGCGTGGGATTTGCTATGGACGGTGATAACTTGTTCCACGCCTGTAATGCGCGAATTGTGTCCCGTGGTGTAGCCCACCCATGCTACATTCACTTGGTTTCAAAGATCATTTGTGATCGTTGGTTTTGCGTCACAGAGCTACACCTGTCGGCTTACCACATCCCCCATATTAAATGTTTGTAAATCCATCGGACAAAACTGCGTGGTCAACAGTCCGTAGCTTACAAACTACTTAAACCTAGGTAAAGTAACCTACGGACAAACACACACACTCATGCCCCAGGGAGGACTCGAACCTCCACGGCAAGCAACCGCGCGCTCAGCAGCGAGGTGCTTTAGATCGCTCGGCTACTCCACCGCGGCTCCCCCATATTTTCGACTGATGATATGTCTGCTGATCTGGCAGGCCACGGCAAAAGCCTGTGACACCAATTAGGCACATGTTCGTCTGGTAACATATGGTCGCTCATTGTCTTGCCTAATAATACGTTTGGTGTGTCTTCCTAAAGGACGTGGCTACGTATCGCAAGACGTCACTCACGTTGGTCAAATCGGAACAGTGCTCTAGACACGCACCTGCTGTACTTTGAGGTCATCTTTAATAGCATCTGTAAACTCTCGAGTTGTCGCTGTATTTATTGCGCAAATACATTAACTATGATGTTACACCCTCTGTCCCTCGAGAAGCAAAATGCGGTCACCATTTTCAAACAGCAGAACTATTTTCGTCCGAAAACACGGTGTTAATTCCTTTTTGGTGCACGCTCCACTCATTTTCCAGTCTAGCATGTTTTCAATCCTTGCCAAAATAAGCGACGGCGATCTGTAACCTCTGATAGTGTTAGGCGAGAGCCACGTAGGACTGCAGTGCCATTCGAATGAGGTGTAGGTTTCCTCAATTGGTTGTCTGGGCGATGCAATTTTATTTTGTTTATTTTTTTCTTGTTGTAATTTCAATTCGCCTTAAAGGGGCGGGCTGTCAGCGCACTACAAACGAAATGAACACTACTTATATATATATATATATATATATATATATATATATATATATATATATATATATATATAAGTAGTGTTCATTTCGTTTGTAGTGCGCTGACAGCCCGCCCCTTTAAGGCGAATTGAAATTACAACAAGAAAAAAATATATATATGCTGTTTTTATTTTACTGGTTTCAAAGATTTACAGTGTATAAATAGATCCTTTAGGAACAATATTTTCATTTCTCTAGATAATCCCCATCCCTCTCAACTGCCTTACGCCATCTTGTTCAAATGTTTGTAAATCTATCGGACCAAACAGCGTGGTCATCAGTACATAGCTTACAAACTACTTAACCGAAGGTAAATTAACCGAAGGAGACTGGGAGCAACCCCGCGCAACGTAGTGAGGCGCCTTAGACCACGGCTTACGCCACCTTGGAACCAGCGCCTGTATAACGGCATGGTAAAATTCTGGACCAACACGTTGCAGCCGCTGTTTGGCAGCGTGCACAGGTACGAAGAGAGTCTTTCAGTTTCTCAAAGAGATGATAGTCACATGGAGCCAGGTCAGGACTGCAAGGCGGGTGTTTCAGTGTTGTGCATCTGAGTTTTGTGATCGCTTCAACAGTTTTTTGACTGACATGTCCCGTGCGTTGTCGTGCAACAGCAAAACAACCTGCTTTCGCCAATATGGTCGAACACGAGTCAGTCGAGATTGAAGTTTCTTTTGTGTCATCACATATGCATCATAATGTATGGTGATTCCACGTGGCATGATGTCCCCAATCAATCGTCCTTCGGAATAGAAAAACACCTTAGCCATTACTTTTCCAGCAGAAGGTGCGGTTTTGAATTATTTTTCTTGGGCGAATTTGCACGATGACACTCGACTAACTGCATCTTCGTTTCTGGTGAAAAATGATGGTGCCACGTTTCAACACCTGTCACAATTCTTCCAAGAAATTCATCTCCACCATTCCTGTACTGTTCCAAAAGTTCGCTGCTGTGAGATTACCGCCCAATAGAAATACTGGTAATTAATAGCATTTCATAATTAAACAGTATGAAGTTCACTGCAAACATTGACCATGCCAATGCACTAAATGTTACACAATTTTAATCTTATTGCTTATGGTAGCAATGTATGTACACATTGGGTGACAACATTTATAGTTAAGCCATAGGTAGAAATTCTCCACGTTGAGATTTGCTGTGTGCTTGTAGCTGACGGGAGGCCAGCGAGCAGGCCGACGTTGGTGGCTTGTTCCAACTTAGGATTTTACAGTTCGTTTCCGGTGAGGGGAGAGAGGGACAATGGCGAGTGCCAGGCACAGTGCAGTGCACAAATATTGTAATACTACTGGCATTTGAAGTAATACGATGCAGTTAGGAACCTTTAAGGCCCTCATTACAAAATATCCTGTTGATAAATAAACAATACATTAGCTGATATAGTCACATCTAACGTAATATGTTTAATTGACAATGAAAAGTAATAAATTACCAACGAAGACAAGACAGTTACACAACTAGCATGGCAATGTTTGTTTATAAAAATAATATATTAACTATTTCCCATTTTACTTTCAATTAATCTTTTGTATTTTATCTTAACGTATTCAGTTAAATTACTTATCTGTGGTATAAGAAATTTCACGATTATGCTAAACAGTACAAAGGATGTTTATACTAATATAAAAACGTAAGAAAATATCTGTTTAATGTGTAGTGTAATTATTTTGATTTTAAGTAAAGTTTTAGAAATGTATTGCCTGAGCGCTGTACGTTGGCAAATCGGTTAGAACAGTTCACATGTGGAAGTTGATGACGTAGGGGAAAAACCCCGGCAGTTGAGCTTTCGGCACGCGCGCGCGCGCGCGAGGGCAGGAAGCGAGGACTCGAGAGCACGTGGTGTGGCTGGCCGGGCGGCGTCGCTCTGCATCGGTCGGCATGTGGATCTCGAGGTGGTGACTGGAGATTTGTCTGTGGCAATCGCCACGTGTGGTTGCTCGTCGTAGACTGCACCAAGTTAAATCGAGTGCTACTGTGTGTTTGTGAATATTTAGCCAGTGGAACAAGGGGTGCATCGCATTGAATTAAAGTGACTGTGATTTGTTAATGTAACACGTGTCGTCGCATAGGCATGAACATAAACGGTGTTTGAGACAGCCACGTGGTGTGAAAACAATTCGCGACAAATATTCATTTTGTCTGGGGGCTCTCGAGCAATAACTTAATTTGATAAATGTGCCGACGTACAGACGTATCAGCCACAGGGTTCAAGTATTGTGAAATAAACAACATAAAGTGAACTTTCACGTGTTTTCAAAAATAGTAGTTAGTACACCCTTTTCTCTCATGAACTTGAATTTATTATGAATTTGTTTTGTTAATCATATGCAGGGAAGGAAAACTGTGAACGTGTGATATCATCCCCTAGAAAACGAGTCAAACAGTCGCAATAACAGTTCCAGTGTTTTTGCATGTTTAGGAATTTGGTTCGCAGCTGGTGGTTGTGAGTTTCAAAAATTAAACTTTCTCTAATTTAAACTCTCACCCTGACCTTCACCCTCGCACTGCATACCGTTTTTCGTGTTTCTTTGTGAGCCACTGCTAACATCCTGGGAAACCACCAGCACAAAATTTTTAAAGCCAACACTTCCAGTATTCTGCAAACAGTTTCTTCCCCTATCCCAGCGTAGCATGACGATTCGTTCACTGGGATACGTCTCTAAGCAGTCACCAGTTCGTTAACTCTCTGCACATTGTCTGGGGTGTGTGCAGTACGAGGCCTGCCGCTGCGAGGACAATCCTCAAGATTGCTGTGGCCGCTTTCATCGGTGCTTGCCCACCGACTGACTGTACTGCCATAGAGAGCAGAATCTCCATACACCTTTTACAACCTCTTGTGGATGTTTCCGATTGTCTCGTTTTCATAGCACAGGAATTCAATGACAGCACGTTGCTTCTGACGAACGACAAGTGTAGCAGCCATCTTGAAGACATGCTGTGACGGCGCCACTCACGGGAAGAGGTTGAATTAAGATTGAAAACAAGCGGGACGGATATATCTACACACTGTAAATTTTTTTTAAATAGGCTAAATGAAAACTGTTTTGTTATTATTATCATTATTATTTTATTTTTAATAGTGTACATTTCTTTTGGAGTGACCCTCGTACGAAAATACAAAGGAGTATACAAGAAAGTGAAGGTGATAACATTTGAAAATATTTAAAAAGGAGACGACGATAGTGTTGGAGAAAAGTACTTGAATTTGAAAATGGAGCAAAGAATGCAGTCTTTTTAACATTGACATGGTGACAAAATGAAGGTAAAAAATAAATAAAATAAACTCGGAGATCACATAGCACAGAAAATATCTAAGAGAAAACACAAGGTGTCGGCGGCGGGTTGGCCGTTCACTGTTCACTAAAACAAAATACCACATTGATACGAAACCAAAGTATTGGAGCGCACATTAAAACACCGACGATCGTAGATGGGTGGAGAGGGGAAAAGGTGGAGAGGCTGATGGAAAAAACACAGTCGATTTAAAACATACTCAGCATCGACTGCAAGTTGACAGTCTGCTGTTCTTTTTTTTTTTACTACACTTTGTAATAATACATGGGTCTAGCACCCACATGTGGGTCTAGCACTAGCACAGACTGGCGGAACTGAATGGAAGGACTGGAAGCTAGGGGGGAATTGGGGGGTGGGGGCGGCACAAGAAGCAAAGGGAGGTGAACACGGAAAGGCCACAGGGCCAGTGGAGAAAAGCGAGGCAGGATGTCCCAGAAAGTTGGAGGGGTGAGAGAGTGGAGGGATGCCGGTGGGACTGGGAGAGAGAGGATTGGGTAGGAGAGACAGGAGGGTTGGATTTTTTGGGAGGGATAGGTGGAAGGAGGGAGGTGGAGGATCACAGCTGGTAGCAAGGATAAATGTAAGGTCAGTGTGCATCATCCGGGTGAAGGTAAGGAAGTTGGCACGGGAGAGAATACTTACGTATCTACATTTACATGCATACTCCGCAAGCCACCCCTTGAGTACTACTATCGGTTCTTCCTCCTATTCCAGTCACGTAATGTTCGCAGAAAGAAAGATTGTCGGTGTGCCTCTGTGCGGGCTCTAATCTCTCTGATTTTATCTTCATGATCTCTTCGCGAGATATACGTAGGAGGGAACAATATATTGCTAGATTCCTCAGTGAAGGTATGTTCTCGAAACTTTGACAAAAGCCCGTACCGAGCGTCAGAGCGTCTCTCCTGCAGTCTTCCACTGGAGTTTATCGATCATCTCCGTAACGCTTTCACGATTACCATATGAGCCTGTAACGAAGCGCTCTGCTCTCCGTTCGATCTTTTCTACTTCCTTTCTGGTACGGATCCCACACCGGTGAGCAGTATTGAAGCTGTGGGCAAAGAAGTGTACTGTAACCTATTTTCTTTGTTTTCGGACTCTATTTCCTTAGGATTCTTCCAATGAATCTAAGTCTGGCATCTGCTTTACCGACGATTGATTCCATCTATGAGGAGATGATTATTAAGTTATATATGCTTAAAGTCCCCTAATAGAGGTAAGAAATGAACTGGAGGCTGCCTTTGAAATTCCTCTCGCTTAGTTTACTTCAAATATTTCTTAGCTGATTATACTGAGTATAAGTGCTGCCCAGTATACATGATTGCGAACGCGACACTACCGGAACTACTTTTTACTGTAAGAATGCTCTATGGTCTATTTAAAAATATTTAAATTACTTAGAAGTATTAGCAGCGATGCTTAGAATAATTTTAAATTTTACGCAACTCAATTGTTCAACGTTTGTAAAACTGTGGGACCAAACTGAAATGTTCATCAGACCCCAGACTTAAACACTACTTAAAGCAAGTTATGCTAAGGACACTATGCCAGAGAGAGGGCTCGAACCTCTCGAACCTTGATGACGTCTTAACTTGAAACTAATTTCTGTTTATATAATTTCAACATCGGGTTTTATAATATAATAACGGCAACTTCAGGTTATATAATGAACCTGAAAGTACTTTTAGCCACTTTATTGCACTGGCTTAAAGCATCTCGAATGCAGACTAAGTAAGTTCTTCTATTACTTACAGATATTAATTTGATTAAAAGAGAAATTACACGAATCTGACAGTCTTTCATTTAATATGACTAACCTTCACCTTTTGTAAGTGATCATACAGATGTTTACATTATACCCTTATTTCAAGGACAATCAGTAGGAAACCTGAATGATTACATTACATTTTTTGATAAAGAGATCACTTACAGCAACATCATCTATGATTTATACATATAAAATGTTCAAATGTTTGTAGAGCTTATGGGACTTAACTACGGGGTCATCAGTCCCTAAACTTACAAACTACTTATGAACTAGCTAATACTAAGGACGGCACAAATATCCATGCCCGAGGGGGGATTCGAACCTCCAACCGTAGTGGTCGTGCAGACCGTGACTGACGCGCCTCAGTCCCCTCGGCCACCGCGGCCGGCTATACATATAAGTATGAGCTACACGCGCTACTGTGGATTGTACGTCGTATTCCATTAGCGAATTAACCATAAAAAATTGATGAATCCTATAAAGGTGCCTATTTATCACTTATAGGATTATCATGATTCTTACAAAAAATATTTGTCGTAGGTAAGTGTATAGTGGCGCATATCTAACAGGAAAATCTAGCTTTCATAGATCTCTAAACACCTTTATTGAGTATATTTTATTTTTATGTACAGACCAGCTGAAAACTAGGAGGGTCTGAATGCATTGCATATTGTTTATCATAGCTATTGCTTGAGCAGGTGTCTCGACATGGTACCTGCAGAGTCGAACATTTTGAAAGGTTTCTCTTTTAAATTGTATTTATTACTATCATGAATAAAGTTTGTTCATCAAATTGTGTGGTAAGGGTTCAACAATAGCAACACTTTGAATCAGTGTGAAACAGGAGCGTGACGTTCACATAATGAAACTTTTCATGTACGAAATATTCTTTTATTGTAGTCCACAATTAATTTAACTTTACAATGAATGACCTACTCATCGTTCGCCAAATTTTATGGCCCTAGAAAGTTTTTCAGCACAGCACTAGCGGCACCAGCAGCATCTTCAGCAGCAGCTACGCTTTCCTTTATTAAAGTAAATCTTGTCTGGAAATGTGTACTACGACAATGCGGAATTGAAGATACACAAATGAGGTTGGGAAAATCTAACAACATGAATGTAAATTATGTAGTCTGCCACAGTTGTTAATTTTTTTAACGCAAAGAACTTGTATGCTCTCAAACGGACGATGCTGTCGTTGATCGGTTAGTGAAGTCAACAGAGGATCAAAAGCAACAGCAAAGCGATTTAGACATAATTTCTACATGGTGGGAAAATTGGCAATTGAAACTATATAAAGAAAAGTGTGAAGTAATACACATGACCACTAAAAGAAATCCGCTGAACTTCAGTTACCCGTTAAATCAGTCAAACCTTAAGGTGGTAAATTTTACGAAATACCTAGGAGTTACATTTACGAACAACGTAGACTGGAGTGAACACATATAAAATATTGTGGGGAACGCGAACCAAATGTTACATGTCATTGGCAGAATGCTTCGAAGATGCAACAGCTCCATCAAACAGACTGCCTGCATCACACTTGTGCTTCCCCGCCCCCCCCCCCCCCCACCCTCGCCAGTTGGGACTGACGGAAGACAATGAGAAGGTTCAGATAAGGGCAGCTCGTTTCGTTTTATCACGTTACAGGGGGGAAAGCGTTACGGATATGTTGCACGATTTGAGGTGGAAATCATTGAAAGAAAGACGTTGTTCGTTGCGGCGAGATCTAGTTACGAAATTTCAATCACCGACTTTTACTTATGAATGTGAAAATATTTTGCTAGCACCCACCTACATAGGGAGGCATGACCATCCCAATAAAATAAGAGATCGAAAATGGAACGATTTAGCTGTTCTTTCTTCCCGCGTTCTATTAGAGAATGGAACGGTAGAGAAAGGTTATGAAAGTGGTTAATGAACCCTCTGCCAGGTACATGAATGTATCTATGTAGATGTAGATGAAACAATTAAACTAACAAATACCAGTTACAAAAAATCTACAGTAGGACTTGAATCTATTGGTGGACATATTTCACAAAATTTTAAACACATGGAGCCTTCGACAATTTCGCTAATAGTATTTAATTACGAATGTTACTACTAATGTAGAATGCGGCCTCGTCCTGTTTCTGCTCATAATTCTGAATATAAAATTCTCACCAAAGAAGGTGAGTGAGCATTTACCTCAACTCGTTAACGTTTTTATTTACAAAATACAAATACATATACTCCATTTCATCCCCGTAAACATAGACACTTTTATCGCGTTCTTCCATATAATGCATCGACAACAAATCGTATTGTTCTACCGCTGCCTGGCACCAGCATTGTCAACCGACAATCAACAACTAGCGACTCAAAGATAATAGAGTACGGAGTCGCCGCTCAAAGATATACTGCGCTCGCACAGATATTTAACATACTAAATTTTACAAAAGTTGATCTTATGCAGTAATGGATAAACGACACACAAAATATACGTTATTAACACGCTTTTCTGTCCATAATGCCATCAGAAGTTATCTTGTTACCCAAATAACAAAACTCATCTACTACTTCTATCGTCGCATTACCTAATCTAAGCCTTTCATCATCACCTAATTTTGTGACATTACATTACCCTCGTTTAACTCTTGTTAATGTTCATCTTATACCTTCCATTCAAGACACTGGCCATTCCGTTCAATTGCTCTTCAAGATCTTTTGCAGTCTCGGACAAAATTACTATGTCATCGGCAAACCACATAGTTTTTATCTCTTCTCCTTGAACTTTAATTCCCTCTCCTTCACTTCTTGTGTGAAAACCTTCTCCAAATCAACAAATGCTGAAAACGTAGGTTTGCCTATCTTTAGCCTATATTCTAAGATAATTCGTGATGGAGTATTACCTCTCATGTTCCTACATTTCTGCTAAATCCAAACTTATCTTCCTCGAGGTCGGATTCTACAAGTTTTTTCATTCGTCTGTAAATAATTCCTGTAAGTATTTTGCAAACATGACTTATTAAACTGATAGTTCTGTAATTTTCACATTTGTCTGCTCTTGATTTCTTTGCAATTGGAATCATTATATTCTTCTTGAAGTCTGAGGCTATTTCCCTGTCTAATAGATCTTGCATACCAGGTAGAACAATGTTTTCATGACTGGCTCTCCTAACGATATCAGCAGATCAGACGGAATGTCATCTACTTCCAGTTGCCTTTTTTCGACTCAAATATTTCAGCCCTCTGTAAAATTCTTCTT
Source organism: Locusta migratoria (assembly GCA_026315105.1). NCBI lineage: Eukaryota > Metazoa > Arthropoda > Insecta > Orthoptera > Acrididae > Locusta > Locusta migratoria. The sequence continues at coordinate 166,273,618 of CM048748.1, forward strand.
ACAGTATCATATCTCCTATCTCTTCCTCGTCTTACATTTCTAAAATATTGCCTTCAAGTTTATTTCCTTTGTATAGGCCCTGTATATATTCCTTCCACAGTTCAGCCTTCGCCATTTTGCTTAGTACTGATTTTCCGTCAGAGTTCTTAATATTCATACAGCTACTTTTCTTGTTTCCCAATATCCCTTTTATTTTCCTGTATGAGGTATCTATCTTTCCCCTATGTATACAATCTTCTACGGTTCTGCATTTGTCATCTAGCCAATCCTGCTTTGCCAGCCTGCACTTCCTGTCAATCTCATTTATCAGACATTTGTACTCCTTCTTGCCAGCTTCACTTGCTGAATTTTTAGATTTTCTCCTCTCATCAATTAAGTTCAATATACCCTGTATTATCGTGGGATTTCTATTAGGCCTTGTCCTTTATATGATCCTCTGCTGCCTTGACTACCCTTTCTCTCATAGCTCCCCATTCTTATTCTACTGTATGACTTTCCCCAGTTTCAGCCACTCCTTGCGTAATGCTGCCTCTGAAACTCTCAACCACATAATTTCTTAAACAAAGTCTATGATGGAAGTATTTAAAGTATATCTGTCACTTACTTGCGCATTAAATGGTGTGATACGTTATATAGATTAATATGAATCACCATCTCTTTAAGTATTCCTATATGAAATTGGCCGAGGGCAGTTTATGCTGTAATAACTATTTACACGGCATCTATGAGTGGTATTTCTAACTGTAAACTTTTCTCATTATCAGAAAGAATTTCAAAACACATATCTCAACTACTACTATTTTAACATAAATTTTTATGGGGGTAAGTCAAAAGAAACTAGAACTCGGTTGCCTAGGGTTAAGGGGGTAGGGAATCGGAAGGGTGAAGGAGGATAGTGCATGTGTGGTAGTGTGGTGTAGTGGGAATGTTACTGTGAGTTTGTGACAGGTGGTTTCTATCAAAACATATTGTGCCCTCAAGATGTGCACACTGTACATGATTAACACTCTTTAATATGGTAGTATACTGTTAGAAAATTGTATGCCGTATTTTTTAGAAGCAGTAGCAGTGTATCCGTAACAAAATTCATACTGCAATACCTTATCGGCATACTCGGTATGTGCTAATACGCGCGGCAAGTATTTGGCGAATAATTCACAACTAAAACTTGAGTTTAAACTATAACACGATATCAGAACTTCAAAATCAACACTCTGATGTTAACATTCGATATGTATTGCCCATAGCAAGGCAAACAGACAGGTGTACCAATAGACGAAACGCAAGTGCACTGTATTCAGCTGTATCTCTGTATTCACGAAAAACTGAACACGCATTATATGGTATTTTTATTGCAATTCTTCTGTACTACCACATTCTAAAATATTTACTACTAGCTTAAACCCACGGCTCCGCTCGCGTGTTGGTTGATTATGATAGATAAGCTGTCTTTCAGTGGTGTACTATGAGACTGGATTGAAGGGATGAAATGAAATACAATAGCTTCTGTAGAAACAAACTGAAAACTATTATTATCAGATTGCAGAAGTCCATGCAGTTGCCGTTTATCAGGAAAGTAATTAGTGTAGATCAAATCACACGTAAAAAAGGAAACTCGTTTCGAAGAATCCAATCACGAGATTCAACAATAATGTTTGTAATAATATCACAGATAGATCATTTGATATAATGCGCGAAACGTCAAATCGATTTTTTAAGAGGTGTATTAAAAGAAATTTCCTTTTTAATGCTTTATTTATTTATTCTTATATTTCCTTATTGGTATGCTTATCCTTACAGAGAAAGAGCTGAAGACATGGTAGCAAGCATAGACCAACGATATGGTCTGTGGCATCACGTTTCGCTGTATCTAACCTCGCAAACGTCATCGCCGGCCTTCAGTGCAAATTTTTTTTATAATTTGACGACTTTCAACCACCATATCTTCCACTCCCTATCGGCATGGAACTGCTATGGTGTACAACGGGGGACTTCGGACAACAATTACACACAGTCCATTCGTTTGCGTTCTGTAGTTTTCGCTGCAGAGCGAAATGTTAACACACACACGTTGTATTTTATATACACCGATAACTTTCCATCCCAATATACTTCATTATCAACCCTCAAGCAACAATGCAACCAATAAAACCATTTTCAAAGAGTAAATATAATTTTCAAAGAGTAATTAATGTTTCTCATTTCGCGTTATATTCTTCAAATTACTAAATATCTATCAGATCACTATAAAACTGTGCCTAAAACTTACCTCAGGTATAAATTAGTAACTGTACAAATATTTAAGTTTCTGTGTCTTGTCGTCCGGACGTGATAAGCGTACACTGAACAGACATTCACATTAATATATATATATATATATATATATATATATATATATATATATATATATATATATATATATATATATATATATATATATATATAGGTATCCGATCGCCATAAAACCGTGCCTAAAGCGTTCCCCGGGTAGACATTAGTAACTGTACAAATGTTTAGCTCTTTATGTCTTGTGGTTCAGACGTGATAAACGTACACCGAACAGACATTCACATTTATAGATATAGATTCGACCAGAGACACATTGCTTAAAACTACACGTTTGTTAACCACTTAATGCCGGTTGTCGCAAATTCGCCTCATACCGTTGTGACCCATATATATGGAAGAATAAGTGTTTTCAGTCCCCAGCGCCGGTTGTATCAGATTCTACGGGGACCGACGCAGTGCATGTGACATGTGCTACCATCTACCGACCATTGACTGTCTTTCTATGACAAAATTTGTGTATTATGTGCGTGTTGCTAACCAAGACCTGAGTTTGTGTTCATTGTTCCGTGAAATACAGCTAAATACAGAGGTAAGTTTCATTTTGAAAATTATATTTCGTTTTTCTAACATCTTTTAAGTATTTTACATCATATTTCGATGTGATAAAGCAGATAAAACTTTCAGTGAACACGTAAATACGGTTTGTGTAAAATATGCATCATCAGGCACTTGGGTACCTTTATGGACAAATGCAAGGGATAAAATAGAACGAAGAAATGATGATAATTTCCATTCGTCTTTAGCGCTAACTTCCTTCACTGTCACATTTTTTTGCGTTTTTGTACCTTTATTTATAACAACTATCAATACATTTATTAGGCAAAAGAAATCTTTCAATGAAATTTACTTCGTTTACACTTCACTACTGGTGTGCTGAGGAAGTTCTAATGAATTATTGTCGCTCTACACTTTTTTAGCAATGGATCCGAAGTCCTTTTATGCCACAAAGAAAGTAAACACACGTTTGATAACACGTGTACGACCTGCAGCCGAAAGTGATGATAGTTGCCTATGTGACTCTGAAGAATGTGCCGATGTATATAATCCAACCAAATGGTTTGACAACAGAGGTGTAATTCTGGCCAGTACATTTGCAACTGCTCATCCAGTGAACACAATAAAAAGATGGGACCGAAAAGAAAAAGCACGCACTCAAGTACCATGCCCTAGCATTGTTACAGTTTACAATACATTCATGGGAGGGGTGGATTTACTTGACGCTCTAATTTCCTATCATAGGATTTTCGTAAAGTCAAGGAAATATTACCATAGATTGTTTTCCACCTAGTTGATCTTGTGATAGTGAATTCGTGGTTGCTGTATCGAAGGGATTATGGTGCTTTGAAAATTCTGCGTCGCAAACAAAACGATCTTCTGGAATTCAAATCCAGAATAGCAGATGCTCTCTGTAATCAAGGAAAAGACATGACACGAAAAAAGATAGGTAGGCCCTCACTAAGTACGGAAACGGAAATTCAACGAAAGAAGCGTCGGGGTCCTATGAAACCAGTCCCTGATAAATCTTCCCATAGCGATGGAGTGCGTCATTGGCCTTGTATAACAGGATGCTTTGTGTAACAAAGATGCAAAAGACCCAGGTGTATAAATGTTATGAGAACAATAAAAAAAAATTCTCTCAATGAAGAGTTTTAAGCGTTTTATTTCTCAAATGCCTATTATGCCTAATTATACCAACTATAAATAACATTTCTTATATTTGATGTTATAAATGGTCTAAGACCCCAATATTGAGCACAATAAATGGTTTTGGATTTTTTTCTTGCAGCAGAAATTAATTCAGACATTAAGTGGTTAATTCCTGAACTATTTAGTTTCTCGAAAAACACTGCAATGAATGTAAACTGCCAAACACAATTCGAGAAATGCCGTTTGTGGCCCGTAATACAGTGCTTTGAGCTCAGGAAGGGCTAACGGTGAAAAACGTTGGCTCTTTGGGGGCGGGCTTTGACCTCGCGAGCTGGCGAAGCGGGTCGGCACGCCGAGCAGGGGCGGCGCCAGCAGGCAAGTTGTCGCGCGCCGGGCAGAGGGAAGAATTCGCGACGAGTCGCCGGCTACGGGGCGGCCATTTTCAACGAGGACCAACTTTGCTCTCCAGAGTCAGCCCCGCGTTCCTTATCTGAACGGCTGCTCTCGCCGCCTGCTCTCCACGGCACTACTCGTGCTATCGGGAACTCAGGAGAATTTACCTTGGCTGAGAAAAGAAAATCACAAGAGGGACCAACGTACGTAACTTAAACCACGACATTGCAATTACTAAACGTTAAAGCCACATTAAGAAAAAAACAGATTTTCATTGAACAAAAAGAGTCAGAAACGGCTTAATTGTCCACAATCTCTGGAAAAGTGTTTCGTATGGCTGCATTCTGAAGTTCAAGAAATGGAACTTCTTTAGATAAACAGTTGTCTAATAGTATACTTAAAACATACTAGCCAAGAGTCTCGACTTGCTTGGTTACTTTGATGTTCCAGTTCTTTATTAGTGTCCTCGCTAATCTCGGTGTCCATCTTCACATTACACCCTCTCTCTGTCCACATTATTTTCCTCTACGTCTCCTCCTTTTGCTTCTGGTTTCATATATCATGCCTGTCTTCACCTGCTTCTGATATTAGTATTTCTACGTGTAACTTGCAATTCACAATAACCATTTATTCAAATGTATTCATGCCAACATACCATTTATCTGTGGCACCTATTCATCTAATTTTCCGAACCCCATCCGCCCGCCATTCTCAGTCCCCTTTCATTGTCCCATTATCTCTAACCTTGTCCTTGTTCACCTTCGTTTGTTCAAATCATCCTCTCACTTTTACATCCGTTTCGCCATCTTGTCTCTTTTAATCTACTCCTCCGCCTTTATCGGACCATCTGCCCACCTCCGCCACGTGTATATTCTTCCCACATCTCTCATTACAGCCCCTCCTCTCGCTCCCTATTTAAAATTACATTTACAGTGAGACACCGAGAATCACAGTACAGCGATATGCACTAATATATCACTACACCATCGCGTATAAAAGATTGTTACATTCACGGAGTCCTCATACGTATTCGGTGGTTCATGTCAAAAGATTCCTCTTAATCTAACTCTGCAAGCTACCATACTGTCCGTGGCGGAGGGTACCTAGAATCAATTTAACCATTTCCTTTCCTGTTCCAAGTTCAAATTGAGAGAGGGAATAACGACTGCTGTATATGCCACTTTAAGAGTCGTAAAGTCTCTTTCCTTACCCTTGTGCTATTTATGCAAGGTGTAACTTGACGGTAGTAGTTCAAAAGCCAGCTTCCAAAGGCCCGTAAATTTGCTCTGTAGTTCTACTCGCAAACCGACGTCTTTCTTTTTCAACTTCCCATTTCAGTTCGGTAATCATTTGCGCAACACTCGCGTATTGATCTAACCTACTACTAATAATTCTAGCAGTCACCTCTGAACAATTCCAAGCCTTTCCATAATCCTTCGTCTTAGGGATGCTCTACACTTGAGCAGTACTCATTATTAAGTCAAACTAGATTACCATACTTGAACTCATCCCAGAACTGTCTTAGTAAACGTAATTGACCATACACGTTACTGAAAACTGCTCTTACATTTGATATCGCTAAGTAATAATCCATTACAAGAGGAAATGTAGAACGGAAATGGATTCTCTCCTGACCGTATGATTTATTTATTTTAAATATTTCAACTACTTCACTATAACAGGGATGCCTATTTATATGCCCTCCATTCAGTAGTCCCTGAGCTATTCAAACGACGGTATCTTTGCTTAATCCCTCTGTGGGAAAGATTCCTACAATTGAAACTTAAAACTTTTGTACTGTGTAGGTTGTAAGGTGGTGTAGGTAAACTTCAACAGAAAGTACACCAATGCATCAGTAACATTTCATATAATTATTAAAATAAATAAATACTCATATTTGGAAGTCAGTGAAAGCGTGGTAATTTCAGACTGGCAAATCTTAAATGGTGCTTCAAAATTATCTTTAGACGGTGGGTGATAACTTCGAATGTCAGCCCGTAAAGAAGCGACGTCTACTCGAAGTCTGTAGTGATGAGTATTTAACCACTGCAGGTCTCTGTAGCATAGTGAGGATACTGTTCGCCGAAGAGTGGCCCAAAGGCCGTATTTACCGACTACTTAGGTACAATCGAGTAAATTATATTGTACACAAGTGATTGAATTTTTATCACAGGCGACCTCTGACGGAGTTTCAGGAAGTGTTGGTCTCAATGTTACAATCTTCCCGCGATGTTAGTGTCAGGATTCTGTTGCGACTACTAACTCTACCAGACTTAGCTTACTTTTTGCTTTCTTATATCGCCACGCCTCTAATCAACGAGAGACCAGGCTGAGTTTGTCGACCTGTTCAGCTGTTTTACGTAGGAATACAATTTTTTCGGGTTCTCCTGAAGCCCATTTGCTGATGTATGGCTACAGTAGTTGTCGCTTGCTTCACGTGCCGATAAGCACGTCTCTTAAAACTTTCGCCAGTCTTCCTTTATTCTCTTTTTTTCGATGTAAAGGACAACTATTTTGAATTCCTCAGCATTTTCCGACCATTGTTATTAATTCAGTCGGTGTTTCCATCCTTAATCGAATAAATCGGCACACGTTTCTACAGAACTCGATTGAAATGTAATTTATTCTGAAGAACGTATATTAAGTCTTTGAACACAAAATAAGAGTTGCAGTAAAACGCATCGTACATCCCATTTCGGTAATCGTTACGGAATTCAATATTCCGAGAAACACAATGTTAGGAGTGTGTCAAGAATACCAATTTAACTCTCATCACCGACAACTCAGTGGGTGACGATTTATCCTGAATAACGGAGAGCAGAGGAAATTACGTAGAGTTGTCAATTCTAACATCCATGCAAAACTTCTCGAAATTATTTCAGATACAAATAATATTATTAGAGTGGAAGGGCATGAATTGGTCGCAACGGTTGTGAAGGGAGAAAGACAGGGTTGTAGCCTTTCCCCAATGTTGTTCAATATGTACATTGAGCAAGCTCTAAAGGAATGCAAGGAGAAGTTTGGAGAGGGAATAAAAAACTTGCGGTTGATTGTTGAGATAGTAATTGTGTCAGAGACAGAACAGGATCTGGATAGGCAATTAAATGGAATGGACAATGTCTTGAAAGGAAGATACAAGATCAATATTAACAAGAGTAAGACGAGGGCAATGGAATGTAGTGTGAGAAAGTGAGGGAAGCTGAAGGAAATAGATTGATTAATGAGACTATAAAAGTAGTAGATTAGTTTTTTTATTTGCATAGCAAGATGACTTCTTATAACAGAAGTAAAGAAGATATAAAATGCAGATTAGCTTTTGGAAGAAAAGTGTTTTTAAAGAAGCAAAATTTGTTGACATCCATTATTAGTTTAAATGTTAGGAAGTCCTTTCTAAAAGCATTTGTCTGGAGTGTATAATTGTATGGGAGTGAAACGTGGACGATAGGGAGTTCAGAAAAAAAGATGATAGAAGCTTTTGAAATGTGGTGCTGTAGACGAATGATGAAGATTAGATGGGTAGACCACGTAACTGATCAGGAGGTGCTAAACAGAATTGGGCATATTCCAAGAGAAGGAATTGGTTGGTGGGACACATTCTGAGACATCAAGGAATTGTCAATATAGGATTTGAAGGACGTGTGTGGAGTAAGTCGTAGAGGTGGATTGAGGAATTAATACAGTAACCAGTTCCAGATGGATTTAGGATGTCGAACTTATTCTCAGATGATGCTTGCACGGGAAAGGGTAGCATGGAGAGCTGCATCAAATCAGGTTTGGTCTCATTTTACGTAGAATGGATTCGGCCATCTATTCTGATTGAACTGATCGTTAATTGAAATATGTTAAGTTCGTCCACCTGAAGATCACTGTGTACCATTTACAGCTTCATGTTCGCATACAACGTAGAAATTGTTGCGGATAACATTACGGCATATTACCGTGATACTGTTTTTCATAATTACTTTGAAAAAAAAGAAAAAAAGAAACATTCTGGACACTTTCAAAGCATGAGTTGTCCGCAAAGATCGCCCTACTTCAATCTCATCTAACATATCAGGGTAATGATAAGTGAGTCCGACGATATTCCTTCACTAACAACACTTTCAAATTTATGGATGGCTACAGAGGCAGCTGGGCTTACTATTAGGATAAGGGTATTCATACAACTTCTTTAGTACATGCCAAGTCTAGTTGTCACACTTTTCTGGGCGTAAGAATATCTGTCAGACTATTGAGAGGTAACAAATACCTTTCTTTCTTAAAACTATCTGCTACAGTTTGTGTTTATGAGCTGAGAGGAGTCACCATCTATTGATACATATCGTCTCCCATCACTTGATTTACTACACATAAAAAGCTTCTCCATACAACGCAAATATAAGTGCAAGATTTCTTGGTGATACATTAAACTGTATGGTTGCGCAACCTATGTGTTAATCCAGGCTATAAGTTAAGAAAATTTATTATAAAACCTTCTAGCCATTTAAGCACGAAGGATTAAGAAGTATACACACAAACGTATAGAGTTTTAGTTTACACGGTCATTCAGGTTATGTCACATAACTTGTTAGGAAATTCGTCATCAGAAAATAAATCGATTAAATACAATTAAAGAGTGGCCAACGTGTGTTCGTTACAAATATGGAGCTGGTCGAACACTATTAACAGCTATGAACTATTATTAAGGCCGTTGTGAATATTACGTTCTGAAATACTGCAGAGAAACATATATGGTGCGAATAGTGGTGGGAAGGGTGTCTGACCTAACCTACAAATGGTGTTTAAAAAATTTCCCATGTATCTCAGAAGGCATTACAACGGTTTGGATGCTGTGTTGCGTTGCACATCAAGTATAATATCCGCGGGATTTAACGTGTGCAACAGCGTCGTCATTGTAAGCGACAAGTTCTTGAGGTTTAACTCTTTCGCAGCATTCCCCTTTAACTAATCTTATAAAGTCTGTGCGTAAGGTCGGGTTATCGGGCACTTCAAATGTTTGTAAACCTATTTGACCAAACCGCTATGGTCATCAGTCCCAGACTTACAAACAATTAAACTAACTTATACTAAGGACAAGGCGAACACCCTTACTCTAAGGAGGACTCAATGCTGCTATGGGAACGGTCGCTTATCCCGTAGCTTGATGCCTTAGATCACGCGCCCTTTCCGCGCGGCGATCTGGCAATCCAGTTAATATGTCGGCCAGTAACAATACGGCGTTGAGGAAATGTGTTATTCAGATACTGTGGTGTAGTGAACCGGTGATCAGTAATGTTTCAGTTACGTTTGCCGTCTTTGCCCTAAAATCACGTACTCTATCAGGATATTTGCGTTTGCTGCGACTGTCAAGGGATTTGGCGGGAATATATAACGAGGTCATCAATTGTCCGATACAAGACTTGAACTGAGAATTTAACTCGTAATATTGTCTTGTTAGCGTTGTTTTGGTTGTCCATGTCCCACATATGAATAAATAGCAGGTGTTAATGGTACCAACCTCGTCAGTTGATATAACCAATTGGATGATGACTTTGAGTACTGAAAAACACTCAAAAAGTTTTTTCTGCTTACTGAGGCACCAGGATATGGCTGTTTTATGGGTTGCACATGGAATAGCCTCGAGCCGTTGTGAACACCACACTCGCGTTGGTGAACTTTGAAGCTGAAAACTAATAAGTCGTCTACTGGTAGTAGTTCACCTTAATATCATTGCAGGAACCGCTTTCATCACCTGAGAGGGCGAGCTCATTTTTTATGATACGTTCACAATCGTAGATTATTCTATATAGATGTAAAGTTTGAAAACCACAGGGAGTTCGTCGATCATGGAAACGTTTCCGGTACTCTTTTAAAGGTGAAAGGTCATTTCCATTAAAACATATATCTGCATATTCTGCGTGGGTTAAGTCTATCACGTCAGTACTCGTGGACTCGAAGGATTTATTGAAGTAAACAACACTCTAGCACGATTCTATTGAACAACACTAGAACACTATTCTATTAAACAACACTCAAGTACGACGCGCATACGGTTTCACTACTGCTTGTCGATGTTCTTGTCGATGTGCTGGGCACGTTTGGAACTGTTTCCTCGGTGCGAGATCACAGGGATGCCATCGGCTGGAGGACCTCAACATCTCTAGGAAAATGGCTGAGTTATCTGTACGATTATTATTTTGGCCAAGACAGGGCCTACAAAGGATTCTGGTAACAAATATTGACTTTTTTAAGCTTTTCACATAGATTATACATTCCTCAACCACCTCAATTTGAGTACCGATTGAATTTCAGACAACCGTTGTTAGGAGATTACTGATTTTGGTTTTACTCATAGAAACAATTAACAAATAATGTGTATTTTCTTGTTCATAATGATGAGCGTATCTGGGAACACTTTATAGGAGTGGGAGGTGGGTGCAAAGAATAATGATATGTGGACGACCAAGTTGGTTACCAAAAATATTTATCACTTGCTGGATAACAGATTTATTGTAATAAGATATGTAGAAAAATATCAAATTTCTTTTAACACACCTTAGAATAACCAAATAAAATGCACATATACCTAAGAAATAAAACTTAAACAATCAAGGACCGAAGGTGGTTTTGACCAATTTTAGGTTTACAATATATATATAATTGCTTCTGCCTTACATTGAAATTGGGCAAATTTGTAAACGCTGCAATTCAAAGTGCCAATACACAACAATCAGATTACAAATATTCCCTTAAAAATAAAAATAAAAAAATAAAAAATTTGCAGTTGAAGGTACGAATAAGACGGAACCTTTTTGCATAGTACCAAACTCGCAGGCAGGGGAGAAGGAGGTAAAAAGCAATAAATGTGGTCTGAACAAGTTGTACCTAACAATTCCACATGAGTAGAATTACATATACATAATAAGGTCGATTACATTAAATAGATAATAAATATTACCTTTAACCGAAAGGTTAACGCACAAGCCCACTTATAAAAGGGTAAAATCATTAAAGATAAGTAGACCCTATTGCACAAGACTGCTGTTACCAAAGTAAACAACAGACGAAATTAGTTACACGTCAAGGAAGGAAGCAAATTGCACTTACTTCAAGATATTAAGCAAACAAGAATGCGTAACCCACATGAGTGAATACATTACACGTTAGAACTCCCAAAAGAAAAGTAACAAGGGAGCGATAGGATTCGTAACAAAATTTTAAGAATTTAAAACTATACCAAGCAGATAGGGATGAACAATTTCACTCACTTCATTACATTAGAGCCCAACTAGTTTAGCCTACAAGACACACACACTCTGAACTAATAACTGAAATCAATTAAAATATCACCAAGGGAATGGCACTTACAGGAAACCGATCAGAAAATGTACCAAGAAACACATACTTTGGTTTGAAACAGTTCAATGGTTTTATCTTTCTCGGTGATACATATTCAAAGTTAACAACAGGACCAGTTTCTTGGCATAAATTTAATAAAACCTTTCTATTAAAACACAACACCTCACGCCACTTGAAGCAGGAATGGCTGCGGTACTAACGGCTCAGTAACGAATGGAAGAATTACAGAAGGAAAAATAGACAGAACAAAACAGATGACATTTTATATTCAAAGGGACTGCCAAAATTTGAACTATGGGTGGGCAGGAAACCACGCAGAGAAAAATCATACAGCCTAGAATAACGATTAACCCTCGTGCAAGTAACGGAGCAACAATCAGGCACAAAACAGATAAATTCCCCAGTGTCAATTACGAAGCCTAAAATGAAATGAACAATAATTAATGAACAGAAACAAGGATGTAAGACCTCTTACCACGGCTATCAATAGCCAATTCACCAACCACAATATAAATAAATACAAAGTAGACATTTGGCGATGCGAGCCTCTGGGGTTCAACTCCCAAGCCTACACGGAGAGACAAATAATACAGGTATTTGGAGAAAGAGGCGAGGCTTGTACAAGCTATACACGAATGAATCGCCGATCATCTAGATACCAGAGAGCAGTATGTCTGCATCTACCTACATACTCCGCAATTCACCGTAAGATGCGTGGCGGAGGGTACACTTACCACTACTAGGCATTTCCTTTCCTATTCCACTCCCGAATGGAATGAGAAAAAAAGAAAGCCTATATGCTTCCGTTCGAACCCTAATTTATCTCATCTTGTCTTTGTGATCTTTACGCGAAATGTAAGTAGGTGGAAGCAAGATCGTACTACACTCAGCTCCTAATACCGGCCCTCAAAATTTACTTAACAGAAATTCAAGAAAAGAACGTCATCTTTCTTCCAGCGATCCCCAATTGAGTTGCAAGAGCATTTCCGTGACACTCGCGCATTGTTCGAACCTACCGGTTACAAATCTAGCTGCTCGCCTCTGAACCGCCTCTATGTCTTCCTTTAAACTGATCTGCTGCGGGTCCCAAAACACTTGAGCAATACTCAAGACATGTACGTACAAGCGTTTTATACGCGATCTCCTTTACAGGTGAAGTACATCTTCCCAAGATTCTCCCAATAAATCGAAGTCGCCAGTCCGCCTTACTCATAATTGTCCTTAAATGTTCGTTCCATTTCATATCGTTCTGCAATGTTACGCCTAGATATTCGAACGACGCGACAGCACTAAGAAGCTCACTACTAATGCTGTATTCGAACATTATAGGATTGTTTTTTCTACTCATGCGCATCACCTTACATTTTTTCTACATTGAGAGCTAGCTGCCATTCTTCTCACCTACTAGAAATTTTGTCTAAGTCATCCTGTATGCTATTAGAGCCAGTTACACACGACACCCTCCCATACACCACAGCATCATCAGCAAACAGCCGCAAATTACAACTTACTCTGTCCATCAGTTTATTTATATGGATAGAAAATAAGAGCTGTCCTATCACAATTCCCTGGGGCACGCCTGACGATACACTCGTCTCTGATGAACACTCGCGGTCGACAACAACGTACTGCGTTCTATTACTTAGGAAGTCTTCCAGCCAGTCACAAATCTGTGAACCTATTCCATAAACTCGTATCTTCGTTAGCAGTCTGCAATGTGGCACCGCGTCGAACGCCTTTTTGATGTCGAGAAAAACACAATCCGCCTTTTGCCCTTCATCCATGGCTCGCAAGATGTCATGTGAGAAAAGGACAAGCTGAGTTTCACATGAACGATGTTTCCTAAACCCGTGCTGATTCATGGCAAGAATGTTCTCAGTTTCAAGGAAATTTACTATATTCGAACTGAGAATATGCTCTAAAATTCTACATGAAACTGATATCAACGATATTGGCCTGTAATTGTGTGGGTAAGTTCTCTTTCCTTTCTTATAAACGGGAGTCACCTGCGCTTTTTTCCAATCACTAGGAACTTTGCGCTGAATTAAAGATTCGCGATAAATGAAAGCTTAGTAGGGGGCCAATGCCGCAGAATAGTCTTTGTAAAACCGAACTGCTATTCCATCCGGACCAGCATACTTTTTCGTATTTAGCTCTCTCAGCTGCTTCTCTACAACGGAAATACCTATTGCTGTGTCTCCCATTTCGGAATTAGTACCTTGATCAAATGATGGTGCATTTGTGCGGTCCTCCTGCGTGAACGGTTTCTTAAAGGTTAAATTTAGCACTTCAGCTTTCCGTTTGCTTTCTTTTATTACTGCCCCGGATTGATCAACGAGTGACTGGGCAGTGGGCTTTGATCCGCTTATCGATTTTACATAGGACCAGAATTTTTTCGGTTTCTCGGAAAGTTCTTTTGCTAAGGTATGGCTGTGATAATTATTGTATGCTTCGCGCATCGATCTTTTAATAGACACACGAATCTCTACCAACTGTTGCCTGTCATTATTTGCGTGTTCTTTTTTGAATTGAGAGTGCAACAGCCTTTGCTTTCTCAGCAGCTTTCTAACATTATCATTATACCACGGTGGATCTTTTCCATCATTAATCGTCTTTACTGGCACATATTTCTCTAACCCTTTATTAACAATGCACTTAAATTTAGTCCACAATTACATCCATACTCCCGGGATTAAACGATGCCCATTCATTTTCTAAGTACGATCGTAACATTTGCTTATCGGCTCTTCCCAACAAAAACACGCTCCTAGCCTTCTTGATTGGTTTACGAACTTTGGTCACCATCGACGCTATGACTATATCATGATCACTAATTCCTGTCTCTACACAGACATCGGTAATTAGGTCAGGCCTGTTTGTGGGTATAAGGTCTAGAAGATTTCCATTGCGCGTGGGTTGCCGGTTAACTGCTCAAGACAGTTTTCGCAGAATGTGTCCAAAAGTAGCTCGCAAGACTGCTTGTCTGTACCGCCTTAAATGTAACTAGCAATGTCCCAATCTATACTCCTAAGGTTGAAGTCTCCTCCCACTAATATTACATGACCCGGATACCTATGCACTACCTGGTGTAGACTTTCTTTGAATGATTCTAAAACTGCTAGAGCAGAACTGGGGGGCCGGTAAAAACTCCCAACTGTTAACTTTACTTCTTTTAGACCTGTTAAACGTGCCCAGATAACTTCACAGTTACTTTCAACCTCGATCTAAGTAGAAATAATATCTTTTTCCACAGCGATGAACACTCCTCGTCCAGTTGTATCATATATATCTTTCCGATATAAATTCCACGCTTCGCTAAATATTTCTGAACTTGCCACATCATGATTTAGCCAGCTTTTCGGTGCCTAATAATATCTGAGCGCAATAACTTCCATGCAGTGCGGCAAATTCGGGAACTTTGTTTCTAATACTCTGTAAGTTCGCGGCTAATATTTTCATGTTCGAATTTTTGTTCCGAACGTGGCCTGGATTCGCTGTTTGGATGCTGACAGTCGAGTGCTCATCAGAGTTAGCGCCTAGCTTAAAAAAACCCATGTGCACTCCACAAGTACTCAGCTACCCGAGTAGCCGCTTCCATAGTGTAGTGCACCCCTGATCTATCTAGGGGCACCTTACAATTCCCCACTTGATAACGCATATCCAGAAATCTGCAGCCATGACTGTCACAGAGTCGGCGAAGCCTCTGATTCAGACCCTCCACTAGGCTCCAAACCAAAGGACCCCGATCAACCCTGGGAACAATGCTACAAATCGACAGCTCTGCTTGCACCCAGCCAGTCGCTCGTAGGACCTGAGGATGTTCTCAGAACCGAAGCGACAAGCGTCATTCCTGCCGATGTGAGCTACGACTTGCAGTTGAATGCACCCGGCACCCTCGATAGCCGCCGGCAACGCCGCCTCCACATTTCGGATGAGGCCCCCTGGCAGACACACTGAGTGCACGTTGGAATTCCTTCCGGATCTCTACGCTATCTGCCAAATGGGCTCCATCACGCGCCTAACATTAGAGCTTCCAATAACTAATAATCCCCTCCCACCGTGCACCTGCTCGGACCCTGCTGAAGGAGTGGCCACACGTTCACTCACAGGACGAACGGGCGCGGACGGACTTCCAGCATCCACATTGGCCTTTCGCCTCGAGCGACGCGAACGCCGTACAATCCGCCACTCCCCTTGCGGAGAAGGCGGCTCGACGACGCCCGGTACACCTGAAGGTGCCTCGGTAGCAGGGACAGAGAGCGAAGCATGAGACACCCCGAGACAGCAGCCTGAAGACGGCTGACCGTAGCCAACAGCACGCTCAGCTGTTCGCGAACTGCGACCAACTCCTCCTGCGTCCGCACACAACAGGCACACATCCTATCCATTCTATCGATACAATTAACTGCAAAAAGTAGAAAACTAAATAATCAACTTTTAAGTAGCCTAGTACTCTAATAAAAGCGGCTGGCTGCTGACTGAACTGTGGTCAGTGGTAACTACACTGTCAAATCAACAAAACTGAGTCCAGCAGTTTTCAAAATAAACAAGAATGTCTGTGGAATACACCGTTATCAAACGCGTGGGAATATAAGCTTAGCGCTGTTTACGATGTGGCACTGGTGGCAGCTGGCACTAGACTCAAGAACTGTAGAGGCGATGCGGTTACTCTACGCAGGTGAACTGTAGAGTCATTTTTTGGAATGATGCTGCTGCTATGATGTTGGAATAAACTTCAATCACATCCCTGAAATCGCTTACTAACACCGCGCCGTCCACCATGCTATCACCAGACAGCACAGCCCACCGTCCACGCGTCGGGCAGCGTCTGCTTCTTCACTGCCAGGAGCCCTCTCTCCCTCGTACAATGACGAACTGGCACCAGTTCTGCCAGAGTCACGTTCCTGCTTCTCGCCTCCAAAGTGAATTGTTTCCTCCTTCTCGGAGACGTACTGCTGTTTTCTTCGTCGACGCTGAACTGCCCATTTCCTTGGCCGCCACCGAACTGGCTCTGCCTTGCGCACGCGCCCCGAGATATACTTGTTTACTGCGGCAACTAGCGCCGGTCGCGAGACCAAATGACGAACGAATAACTAGCCGCCCCAGTCACGGTGAAATAACGAAGCGATATCAATACGTGAGAGTCAGCGACTGGTAACTGGCGCCAGTACATAATAAAAGGAAAACAGTAAAAAGTCTGTCCAGCACGGCTCAATACTATAAGTAATGAAGCATTGAACCCTTGGGCTATGAGAGTTTTCTCACACTCTAAAAACAATATGTGTTCAATTTAGCTATATTCACACGGTAGCTACTATGATGTGCGCGATATGCTATTAGTAATTACTGAATTCCTTTATCTTTGCACAACATCAATGGTTTTATAGAATTTGCTTTAATGTGTTTTCAGGTTTCTGAAAAGTATAATATTCGTCGAATTAGATTGACGTACCTTGGATTTTATTGCTCGTTGTAACATCTAAAAATGTATCTCCATGTCTGTTTAAATTCCTACGAAAAGAAAACATTTATTCAGTGTTTACAGTGTTTATATAGATACATATTCGCAACTGAATCAGCATCAGCCGTTTAATGGTGGCAAGTGGAAAAAATTGCCGGTCCACTGTTCCAATAAAGAGCTCCACTTCATGGCAAGCGGTCGCGTTAAACCGCGAGAGCTCGCGCTTGTAAATTTACGCGATCGATCTCGTGTATAACATTTTTCTGACATTTAAAGAACACTTGAATAAAAGAATGTCTTGGTTGCAAAAACATTTATTGAAATGACGCGTTTCGCCCGGTTACAGCATCTTCAGATTTCTGACAAAGAAGAGTAAATTATCCACATCTTCCATTTTTTACATGGCAATATTACAAAGAAATTTAAATTTGTTAGCTACAAAAAATGTAGAAATCAGTAATAAGGGATTGTAATAATGTAGGTACTGATGTTTTAACTACTCTGTGATAGAGGTTGTTTAGGTCAAAATGCAGCCATACGATGTCTTACCGAGACAATAACAATGTAATCCGTTGATCAGTGGTAACACTAACCGTTAAACAAATTGATACAATGTTCAACTGAATGGATATGAAAATAATTTATACTCCGATATTTGCCTTATCTGATGTCACTGTCCCTGTGTCTTCAACTCAAACAAGACATGCGTCGGTATTGGTACTGGCACTGCCAGGGGCAGCGTTCAAATGTCTACTGCGAGTAACCGCTCCACAACACTGTAGGTGTTGGGTCGGTCGGACAACTGTTGTTAATTTCAAATATGGGAATCATTTACGTAACATACCCAATATCACATGAAACATTTCAAGGGATGCTAAGTTATATAACAGAATATTAGTTACAAATTTCCATTAAAGTGTCGAAAAATGTTTGGTCTTTTGAGGTCAACTGATTGTTTAGAAGTCTCGGGTGTTTAAAATAAACCCGCTTAGATATCTCAAATTCTTCCAAGATGTTTAACTTCCGTCCTTTTTGGGCATAATGCCAAATTTCTAAATTATCTATGGTGAGAGCTTGATGACCAGAAGCCTTTAAATTCTCCACAAAAGGAGAGTATTTCTATATTTGCCCCTTTTTTGTTAACAAATGTTTCCTGAAGCGTGTTTCGAATGCCCTCTCTGTCTATCCCACATACTCGCTGGACAGTCTACATATTTAAGCTTATAAACGCCTGAAGCTGCGTGTTGCTGTTTGATAGGTTGCTCGTTGTGTGGTAGAATTTGTTGTATATTTGTACCACGAGAGAAGACGATTTGTAAATTGGTATTAAGAAACAGTTTGGCTATATTATACGTGAAAGGTCCTAGGAATGGGATCACAGTTCGTATTTATCCGTCAGTTAATTTCGCGGTCGCTGTATGCCTCTGCTCTTCTGTAAGCCTGACATGCTCTCTACATAGCTGGTGGACCAGTTGGGCTCTAACCATTTTTCTGAGCGATACGGCAGAGAGTATTAAGCTCAATATTTATTGATTTATAGGAATGCTTGAGTTAGTTAAAGAACAGATGGTAATGTACTTAATACGTTAAAAAGTATTTCTAGTTGCGTTTATAATAAAACACTCATATCTGACAACTTGAAATTGGTAAAATACCCATTGTTTTAAAATTACTGTTAGCAAAATGCGCACGCGCGAGTGCTCGCGTGTTAGCATTACGCAGTCCGCCCATTCTCCTCGAAATGATTCTAACTTCCATATTCCACACATACTTCCATCCATGACAATGTGTCGTATGTCAAAAATGTAGGTCGTTGTGGGTGGCGTGCGCCCCAGCGTATTAATTAACTAGACTTCTTACCAAAATGAGAAAATCTGGCATGACGTCATATCTCCTGAACTATGTGGAACATTTTGTTTACTCCCTGGAATCATTGGGGGAGCAAGGAAAATAACTCGCGAAATCCTCATAGCAGTCGGATAAATGGTTTATTTTTATGTACAGAGATTAATTTAATGTCTGACATTGGTGAAATCCGCACATGCACCAATCTGGAACTGTCGGTTCGGTGAACTCAGCTGTGCCTATTGTTTTACGCTGCTTCCAGCTGATGACACGAGCTGTGCCTCCAACTAATTTCAGACGAGAGTGCGGTTCTTCGGCCACCGTCTGGGAACAATGAGGCAGCTCTGCGGAGGATTTCCACGGGGCTGTGTCAGCGCGATAGAATATCTCTTGCCGACATTCGGCAGAGGCAGCGGTAGTGTGGTGAGGGGTGCGGGAGGGGAGGGTCTCTGGCGCAGGTCCGCCAGAGAGTGGCTCGCATAACTCTTTTAGCCGCAAATAGGGTTAAGGGGGTCGCCGGGGTCTGAGCGCGGGGCGGTTATGCGGGAACAAGGGAGCCACTTGCCTTGAGAGTATTTTCCGCAGGGCGCTTGCACAGTGTACAGTAAAAGAGATCTCTGTCTCGCTTGCAGTGGCGCGTGTCACTGTTTCACATCGCGCAGCAATCTCCGTAAATCGTATCACACTCCTAAAGGCTCCTTCAATTTGTTGTCCACATTTTTTACGCTTCAGTAACAATCTACCCTCCTCAGTCATCGTTCAGGTGAAGAATACGTAATTAATAGACAGTGTTTGACGAGACCACAAAGATTTTCCCGGCGTAATAACTGTTTGTAATCTTCTGGGGTTTGCAGCCGGATACTAAAGTCAACTTGACACAATATTTCAGCGGCGCAACTGCCTGCTATCCTCAGGTGAGCTTGCTGATAGACAATCTCGCCGGAACTGAGTTCCCAATGCAATCGGTGGCTCATTTATACATCGAGGAAGGCCCATAGCGCGTGCGCAAGAAATGACAGTAACTGCCCTCTGGTGCACAAGACTTACAAGACAGATGTATTGAACATCAACGCCACACACGTTTACTGCAGTCCGAGAAGTCGGCGGTAGCTGAGCATTGTCTCGATGAGGGACATAGAATGTTATATAACGAAACTCACATGGTTGCATCAGCATCTCGTTACTGGGTTTCTGTGTCTTAAAGGAATCCATAGAGATTCGATTATCTGACAATCTGATTAACAGAGACAAAGGCTACCTTCTTAGTAAATCCTGGAACCCTGTGTTATCAGATGTTAAAAAACAACGGTTGGTACTTCAGAAATCTGAATAATAATTTTCTTTATCATCGATTATCGGTTACGCCGGACTCTACCACCGGAACGCTGTATGTCTTGTGCGCCAGAGGGCAGTTACTGTCACTTCTTGCGCACGCGCTATGGGTCTTCCTCCATGATAAAGGAGCCGCCGATTGCACTGGGAACTCAGTTTCGGCGAGATTGTCTATCAGCAAGCTCACCTGCGGATGGCGGGCAGTTGCGCCGCTCAAATATTGTGTCAAGTTGACTTTAGTATCCGGCTACAAACCCGAGAAGATTACAAACAGTGTTTGACGAGTAGTGCATTACAACTCTTATTTGTGAAGCCAGAAAGCTGATACGGCAGATGTTAATATATGAAATGTTTTTGATTCGTCGCGTTTTGCAGCTCTTAAATGTTGTAGGAAAGACATTTTTATATATTGCACCAAAGCTACTTTTATTTGGAATGCTGACTAGTTTCGGGCTTTGTCTATTTTCTTAAGCCACCTATTACAGAGAACAAAGTGTGTTTTACAGGAAGATGCATTAATATGGCAATGTTATATTGAATGTACTAGTAGTAATTACTTGTATTCATATATATTTTATTTGGATACTGCTTAGGTCATACTGTTTGTTGTAATTACTTTGGTGTAATTTATTGATCTTTTGATCCGAAGATGATTTTTGTTAAATATTCTTTGTCACAAACAAAATTAAGCAGAGAATATTTATCAAAAACATCTTTGGATCAAAAGCTCAATAAATTACACTAAAGTAATTACAACAAACAGGGTGACCTAAGCAGTATCCAAATTATATAAAGTAATTACTACTAGTACATTCAATATAACAATGCAATATTAATGTATCTTCCTGTAAAACACACTTTGTTTTCTGTAATAGGTGGCTTAAGAAAATAGACAAAGCCCGAAACTAGTTAGCATTTCAAATAAAAGCAGCTGTGGTGCAATATATAAAAATGTCTTGCCTACAGCTTATATATCAGTTACGCTGCAGATAGTTGTTTCAGCGCCCAGCAGATGACACTAGCGTACGGACTTTCTAGATGTAATGAATCAAAACATAGATTTAATTTATTCAAGACTATTTTTTATTAAGATTACCGGTTCCGGCAGTTTAACTGACATCTTCGGATCTTAGATTTTATTCTTCAGAACATTATTATTAAAAGCTTTTAAAAGCACATTAAACTGCCGAAACCGGTAATCTTAATAAAAAATAAAAAGCGATCTTAGCTCTTGTCCTCAACAAATTTATTAAACCACCGCTCCAAACATGACAAACCTTCATGACATAATTTTCGTTCTTTGGTGCCAACAGTATAAAATATGTTTTGTTATGACATGGTTATTATAATGATACACCAACAACACTGCTTTATACTTGCTGTTATTATTTATAAATCACAATGTGCTCATTTCGGTCTTTAGCCATCATCAGGTTCTCCACAAAACACTTCAATAGTAACTATGTAAATATGGAATATCGCAAATACACTGTCAACCAAGCTGTCAAGATCGAAATAACGTAAGAAGCTAACAGGCATCAATTGACATCCACGTGTAAAAAAAAAAAAAAAAATAAAATAAAAAAAAATAAAGACAGCATAGACACAAACAAGGTACCAATCGACATTTAGGTGAAAAGTAAAGACAGCAGTGACACGTACGATATTCCATGTAAGGTAAGAACTAAGAAATTGTAAACCACTTCCATCTATAGTTACAATACGTATATGTATATTCAGACCATTAAAATGTATTTACAAAGCACCTGATGATGGCTAAAGGCCGAAATGAGCTCATTGTGATTTATAAATAATAACATCAAGTATAAAGCAGTTTTCTTCGTGTATCATTCTTATCTGGTGTATCAATAATCTTGGTGACATAGATTTACGTTGAACAAAATATGATTTTAGTAAATTTTAAGTATTTAATTACTTGTTGCTGATTCATTCGTGATAAATTACTGGCGTGAATGAAGTGTGAATGTGAAATTGATAGTCTAGAAAGTAATTGTACTATTGATTCTCTATGTCGACTTCTGTGGAAAGAAAGAGTGATTTTTATTGGCTGTTGATGGTGCGCAGTTGTCAAGGTAGGCTGGTGAGGGTTTTGTTTCCAGTGAATGAGAATTAAATTAAGTCGCGCCTATTTTCTGGAAGAAACAGGCTTGGTCTAGGTGAGAAAGATTTGGGTTAGAGGATAGTGACGGACAGGTACAGGCACGCGGACATAAGGTTAGAAAAGTGGTTTGAAATTTCGCATAAAACTGAAAGTATTAGATCAAGAGTGTCGGATCAAGGTGAATGCGAAGCTGTTGTATATTGCTTGTGGTGAGGAGGTGATAATCAGTGACTTTTATAAATGAACTGTGTTGTAACGAACCACCTAAAATACGTGTAGCATGTTGTGCAATTTTACACTGAAAACTGTATATTCTAGATAGTGAGTTAAGTACACAAAAAACGAGCAAGCAAACTTCATGGGAAAGACATATTCTTTGTTTATTTGGTAACTATTCATTTTTATCAAGCTGGATGACCGACTGTGGGAATTTGTGTACAGAACAGTGTTTTTCTATTAGTATGGACATGGCAGTGATTTTTGTGATATTCTCACTAAGGTGAATAATAACGCATTTAATAAGGAATGTCCACTATTTTGTGTGTTTTTAGAGACCTGATACAAGAATTTTATATTTCAACGCAACCAGTGAAATATGTCCGCTGAGGCCAGTTTTTCCATACAGCTTTTTCTGGTCGAATGACATTGTACTTTTACAGGTCTGATGTTGACCTTTACATTAGTACAGGTCAACTACGTTGCATGTTGTACGCCATTGACGTTTGACTATACACGTAATAAAACGAACTAATCACTTACTGGCGCCAGTGTAGCTTTCCCATACTGAAAGCCGCCATTATCCGGGAAACGGTATATTTGCAGTTTTTAAATAACGTACATCATATAACACATTATTCACGCTTTGACTAAATTGATGTAAATGATGTTCATAAGCAATTTATATCTCTGTTGATGGAAGAGAGGGTAAAAATGAATTGGGTGATTTTAGGTATATTGGAGACTAACGACCGCCCCGATCTCGCACCAATGGAATGCATGTCTTTATCTATAAAAATCAATGTGCTAAACTATTCTTATGATTGCAATGTTCTACGTAGCATGATTAATGGCAACGCATACAACCCTCAGCTTGTTTAATCTATATAGACATACTAGAATCACAGTCTAACGACATGTAAAAGCTTACATTGCGGTGTAACGTGGTCTGCTTCTTGTTGTAACAGACTAGCTTTGGGCGAGAGCACTTAGTTGCAGGAGTAATTTCTCTTTCTGTAGGTTATCTTCTAAAGGACAGATCCTGCTATTCAGTTCCTCTCGTCGTGCGCTTTCTGAAAGGCTAGAACTGCGGTCGCGTGGAGATTTTCTCGTGTGCTACAAGCAGGTTTGCTACTGCCGTCACTGTGAAATACAAATAATTTGTGTTAAACATAGTCGGTAAAGGTGAAGTATATTAGGAGCTTTATTACAATGGAGGAAGTCAATTCACAAGCAGTAGTATCGGAAACTTCAGATTCAGATAGAGATACGAATGTGAAAGTAGAGCGTGTGCCACCGGAGCAATTAATAGTACGAATGCTACTTTTCTTCACAATAATGAGATTAGATTAATACTTGTTCCATATATCATATATTCGATATTTCGTTATGATGTGGAACGTGTGGAATTTATTAATTTGCTGAGGAACCAAAGGGAAATGTCAGGTAGGCAAAGTGACGTAGGAAAGTAACTGTCGTCTGTAGTTGATAAGTAAGACGGAAAGTGAAATGTTCATTAAGCAGAATGAGATGTCCAAGGCGGTTGTGAGCTAACAAGCGAACTAAATGACCTCGTTGCAAGCCATACTAATTAATCAGCAGAAGTAAATAACTTGTAGACACAATGAGGCCAATTGTCGCAAGATGTGGATAAGCAAATGAGCGAACAAGATTGTAACATGAACGAGACATTAACGGAGCGACTCGTGAGAGGAAAATCGGTTTTGCGTGAGGGAATTTTACAGCCCGTAAGCGAACGAATACAGGCCTCGATTAGGACTGCGCGTGCTTCCACTAACGAAGCTAGTTCTCTGTTTGAACATTTTAAAACGAGGATTGAACAAGGAGAGCAGGGAAATTCGATGTGGCACGAAGAATTATCTAAAGAGGAATCGGAAGTACAGAATGAAGTACGTAGTCCACACACTTTAAATACGGAACGGCTCAAGTTGCTTATTTTCAGATGTGACCATCTTCTCCTTGCCTAATGACTCGCCCCTCCCCAACCTGAAACCCCCCCCCCTTTTCGCCCCACATACACACCCGAGACATTAGGTCATGTTTTACCAGTTAATGTGGAAACTAAATATCTTTTATTTCACGTTTTGTGAATTGTTTTATGAGTTCCACCCCCCCTCCACTCTTGCTGGCCAAAAGTACTGATTTTAACCCCTCCCCCCTTCCTGAAATGCCAATGACGCAGATTGCGTCATAACCTCCCCCCCCCTCCCTCCCCCTATGGGCACCGCTGCTTCTTTCCATTACGAAACTGACGTGACGCAACGAGCTCAAACAGAGGCATTAGCTACCAAACCAAGTACAACGCATCATTTTATGGGGTCGGTACCTACTTATGCTCATATCATGATGAAATGATTCCCATAATTCCCCTCCGGGAGTGAAGAGTTTCTGATGTAATCCATATTCCCTGTATGTGACATCAAGTTTAGAAATCCCATGTACTTACTAATTTCTTATCTCCCTTTTGGTCTGTTCCATAACTATATCAAGAATGCCTAACAAGGGATCAAACATTCAAATAAATTTGCA
Source organism: Locusta migratoria (assembly GCA_026315105.1). NCBI lineage: Eukaryota > Metazoa > Arthropoda > Insecta > Orthoptera > Acrididae > Locusta > Locusta migratoria. The sequence goes on from CM048748.1 coordinate 166,298,871, forward strand.
CGTCAGTGAATGGAAGGCTGCGTCCCTTGGAAAGCCCGACAATTTTCAGAGAAAGCAAACCAAATAACATCAAAATCTTAAAAAAAAAGGTAGTAATTCCACTTCCATCGAAAGAAGATACCGACAGGTGTGAACATTACAGAATTAACAGTTAAATAAATAACAGTTGCGTGGTAGAATTATTGACATACAATGAAGATTCTAGTAAAAACTTTTCTTACGGTTTTTCTATATTTGGATAAATCTTTCGCCGTTATTAACTGGAATTCATTCGTTCTAATTCTGAACGTGGCAGAGGTAATGTATAAGAAACTAAAAGTTACATAAAACCTATTCATAAAGAAGTAGAAGAACGTGAAAAGGATCCAGCGATCGGAAAGGTAGTAGGACAGGTTTGCAGTGATGTTGACCTTCCCCATTCCATTTATTATACATGTACATTGAGGAAGCTTTGAGGAATGCAAGAAGAAATTAAAAATGGAAAATGGAATTAGAGAAGTAGTGGAATGAAGGAGAATAAAATCAAGTGTTGCTGAGAGAATATATTAAAAAATTACCTTAGCGATAGCACGAAAGTTGTATGCGAAGGAAATAAATTTATTAAAATCAAGTAAAAATGTTAATATGTTGTGATGCGGGGAGGTGTGCGGGAGGTGGGGGGGGGGGGGGGGGGACCGCAGGGAGCGACCAAAAGACGAGTAATAAGAAATGAAGAAGCTTTCACAAGCTAGAGTACGGTGGAGAAGAGTGAAGGTCACAACAACAGTAAAAGTTCAGTTTACACCCCAGTAATTTTTTGTTTACTTTCGAATTACCGAAAGTGGTCAACTAAATTTAGTGATTTGAACCTGCCGGTATTCACAGCATCTCCGTTTGCAAGCTCCAGTCGTCATTAAGGAACTTCAGATTTGTAGATAGAAGTCAGTTATACCGTAATTGCTCACTACAGTCTGCTATACTTATAAATAAAAATTAGTGGTCGCATGTATGTACGAGCATCACTTGACAACGGCTCAAACGATTTGTAAGGCCTTTTCTTTTGTTATGTTCATAATTGTCAAGACAATGAAACAAATATTTCGCATAATCGACAGGAAAACTTTAAGATAATTGAAGGTTGCTTTTTAATGTGTTTCACAAGTAACTGAAATTTTGTAACTCAGGATTCGAGCGATGGAGGGGGTTTATACATTTGGTCTTGTACGATATTGCCTAGTAAACGTTCCTCTGAAGAAAAGTCATCGCGCCGTCTGAAAGGCGGTGCAAAAATCGTAATTTTTGTATCCCCTTCCTATCATAGCTGACGTATGCGGTTTCGACGATCACAAATTTCGCACAGCTCCGAATTTTTTCATCGAAAAGATTTTGGTCGATGCCCAACCATCCATCTTACCGATTATTTTTTGACGACTCACTCGATCGCCAATATCAGTTGTCTGCGATTGCCTTGCTTCCACCTGGAGTTCGGTTTCGCCGCCTACTACAGCGGCTCGATTTTACCCTTCCTTCCACCTTTCGGTTGAGCGAAAGCCCATTGCCACCGTGGCATCAGGCCCAGGTTCACACTCACCTCGAACTTAGTTCGCTCCCCAAGGAGAGCACTCCGGACTTGGTATACCGCTAGAGGCTTGTCGAACTCCGTTCGCGGTTCGATAATGCCATATTTATTTACACTGATGGTTCCAAGAGCACCGCCGGTGTGGGATCTGCCTTCGTCGTCGGGGACAACCGTTTCCAATACAAGCTCCCTGACCGGTGTTCGAGTTTCACGGCTGAGCTTTTTGCCCTCCACCAGGCCGTTTTGTACACCTGCCGCCACCGCCAACCCTTCTATGCCATATGTTCGGACTCCCTTAGTGCCCTGCAGAGTCTTAAGGACCCTTTCTCGAACCATCCTCTCGTGTATCGGATCCAACGCTCCCTCCAGTTGCTAGCTGATGACAGCTGTCACGTTTCTTTCCTGTGGGTCCCTGGCCACGTGGGAGTGCCCGGGAATGAGACCGCCGACATAGCAGCCAAGGCCGCAGCTATTTTGCCTCGCATGGCTACCTTTTGCGTCCCATCGGACGATGTTCAACGGGCTCTTCGCCGGAGTATCGTGTCGCAATGGCACAGTGCGTGGTTTTCAATGTACAACAACAAATTGAGAACTGTAAAACCGATCCCGACCGCTTGGAGGACCTCCTCACGCCCCTCTCGGCGAGAGGAGGTCATCCTGGCCCGGTTGCGGATCGGTCACTGCCGTTTCAGCCACCGTCACTTGCTCTCTGCCGACCCTGCACCGCTTGCTCCTGCGGTGAACTGCTGACAGTGCGACATGTTTTACTGACTTGTGTTAATTTTAATCATCTCCGTGTAGCCCTTCACTTGCCGTCTACTCTGGAGGAAATTTTAGCTGATGACACACGAGCAGCTGCTCGAGTTTTGCGTTTTATCAACTTGGCCAACTTCTCCAAGGATATTTAACCCTTTTAATTGTCTTTTATCTTTCTTTTTTAGCCCCTTGTTGATGTTCTGACAGTCACCTTTTTTCTTTGAGATCATAGCGAATCTATGTTCTTGGCTGGGCGCTAATGACCATAGAAGTTGTGCGCCCTAAAACCACAAAAAAAAAAAAAAACAAAAAAAAAAACAAAAAAAAAAAACAAAAAACAAAAACGAAAAGGTTTTTGTGCTCCGAAACCAACCATACGGTGCCTGGCGGTAGGTTCCTTGCAACACAGACGCCATTTCATTTGACAGATCAATTGATTTTATCACAATGTTATTGATCAGCAAGGAATTTGAGACAGATGTATGTGTTTTGAAGAAGAAGTTTTCTACATTCTGCAGTTTGCTGTATAGTGCACAGCGAAGAGTAACTTGCAATAGGCTTCGAAACTGTTTGACCACTGATCATGAATGTTGGCAAGTACACGTAATTTTTCTTGGTTTTTTGGTAGGAGAAGGTACGGAGGGGCAAGATGAGATGTACACAGACATGAGATAAGCAGAGAATGGGAGGAAGAAGCAGGTGAACATAGACATTGAAGGGTGGAGGAGATGAACTAATGAAAGATTCGTGTATCCACAAAATAATGCTACTGTAAATTAGACGTACCGCTGTTAATAACAAAAAAAAGGAGAGAAGATGAAACGAAAGAAGGGAGATGGTTGGAGAAGAGTAGTAGGAGGAGATGGAAACGAAATCGGAGGTAGATGCAGAGTGAGGAGGAACTGGGCAGAGAGATGACACAGGAGGAGATGGGCAAAAATTCCAAAGAAACAGAGGTGGACTAACGCAGGGTTATAAAAGTCATTTGCTGCTGGCATGAAATACCATCACTTACTAGAACAGCTCGAATACTATTTCTGATTTTGTACTGTTCGAAATAGCTAAAACAAGTGTGGTATGCCAGAAAAGTCTTTGAAAATCCCCTGGGAAAGTCGGAAGTTTGAAGGTGTTCCTATATATAAATTTTTCAGTTCTCCTGTCGCTTGTTTTCATGACAAAAACAAAATCATTGTTGAATATAGATTTTTTGGGAAAAAGAATACAATAGAACGCGATATTTGAGTGTGTTTCGGCTGGCGACCATATCTTTCCTGCGACGCAAGTACTGAAACGATCTTAACTTCGTGTGGCATTTTTGGCTCTTAGATCCCAGCTGGTCCCGTATTCGGCCTGCCTGGTGCAAGTCTAAGTGATGCCACATGGGCGACTTGCGCGTCCATGATGATGGCATGACAATGACCATACAACACCAAGTCCCTGAGTGAAGAAAATAATGAGTCCCTTGTCGTTTGGTGTATTGAAGATATTCAAATGATTTCATATTGTGGTTCACTTGATTCTAAATGAAAGAGAGAGGGAAGGTCGAGATTGACAAAAATATAGAGTGTGGTAGGAGGAGAAGGATAGAGAGATGGATCGAGAAGAAGACCAGGGTGCACATCTATTTCCCTTTCATATTAGCAATTGCAAAGCATTGCCGGGTTCCGTAGTAGCTAAATAAGTAATTAGCGCGACCTGAATTTTCTTATTTGATTCTAACCCTTTCTACCCGAATCTACACTATCGCGCGAGTTCTTATTTTCTCTTTGCCTTTGATCTCAGTCATCTGATATTATTCCAACTGACATGTAATGATCACGTAAGCGAAGAGCAGAGCTTGAACTATCATTGCATATTGGTTGGAAGCATACCAGAAGACTGACGTCAGGGTAAGTAAGTAAAATCCGAAACCACATGATGATGAGGTTAGGGTGGAAAGGGTTAAAATGGTACAATCCTGTCTAAACTACCTCACAAGAATCACAACAAATTTTTCCTGTGGCACCAATTACTCTCAGCTGCGGACAGCACATTAGTCCTACACTAATGAAATGTCAACAATGTACCTTGGAAGAATTTTTGCGCGTATTTGCCGCTGTTCATTGTTTCCTAGCGTACTACCTCATTAGTTTACAACACGCAGAACCATAACGTGTATACGCGCTACTGTATGTTGCAGCATTACAAACATTCAGCTCGGCTTACGTACCCATCCTCAGCACGTTTCAGTGGTGCCTGCTAATAAACCGACGGCAACGCTCTCTGCTCCTCTGCTCCGATACCTGCCCCCGGTGGCCACCTACGCCCCAGTGGTCTCACCGCTCCCGGCAGGGCGACTATTACGCTCCATTACCAAACACTCTGATTACCTGCTCAGGGTCTCCGCCATCGCTGACTACATCGCCAAATTTAGTCTGGCGTTACCAGCATCTGAATATCAGGTTCACATTTCTGGATTACGGGCGCTAAACAGGCAGCCCTCGTTTACTCTCCAGTTCCCATGTTATACGAGGAGCGTTAAAGGGGAGGGCTCCAGGACTTTGACGTTATGACGGGTAATGAAAGACAGCCGTAAACTATACGTTCTCTTTCATTACCAGAAGCTTCCTTATCTCAAGGCTTCTGAGGCAATTTCAGGCGTGCCTTCTACTGTTTAAGCGCGAACGTTTTCACGCATTACCACTGACGCTCATTAACTTCTCCTGAATACGTTCACTAGCCTAAAGGATCTCACTTTCCAATTGTGCACCAAGCTTACTCCCAACCGACGTCTATATACCCGCATGTCTATTCATGAAGCAACGTAATCTACTGGATTTGAAGGGACTTAGAGATTATTACTGTAGGTTCCTCGTGCTTTCACTAGAGATATCAGGTTATTCAGCCCCACTATTCTTCCTTCGTCATGTCCGTCGTCGATCGATGAAAGATATTGCCCAAAGTTTAACTCCCATTCACTGTTAAGATATTCCACATCAGAGATACATTCATGAACCAAGTTAATTGTTCCAATATGTGTAAACACTACTACAACACAGCTATCTTTTCCGAGTGAAAGTGACAAACTGTACTAATTTCCTTAAACGAATATACATTTCATAATGCAAATGATATTTTAGACATTAGCTGCATCCGGATTTTGAATAAATTCCACTGCCGACATATGTGCGGGATCGTAACTCAAAAGCATATTTTTCATTTCACACTGGCGATTTCTATACCATCTCAAGTAACCGCGAACCTCTTTACACTTTAGCCCGTCTATGATTCCCTTCTGCTCACAACTTATACATTCTCCAGCCAGACGTCGAACATTTAGTGGTGCATGAAACATGACCGGTAACATCTGCGACATGTTAGCTCATACTGAATGCTAAGTATGAAATTAAAATTATTGCTTTCTAACATCAATTAGTTGACTAGCAATATAAGAGATGACTTTATTTCTTCATTAGTGGTGTAATAATTGGTGAGATTGAAACACGTCCACTTTATGTGTGGTCGTGTACCTTTTTGATTTATTCATTAACTTAAAGTGTTTCTGCAACATTAATGTTATCTATCGGTGTATTACTTATTTTATTCCTTTCATTAATGATCAATGCCCCGTGTTTATATATGTTTGCCCCATATTTGTAAATGTTTCCACCAGTGTGAATGAACTTGTATGTTCATGTGAATGTGTGCTATTAATATAGACCGACTGCCGCGCAATGGCTTACAGTCGCCGCCTCCCGCTTTAGGCCTCGTTTTGCTGTAGTTAAGGACACATGGCTTCGTTTGTCGTCTGCGCTGGTGTCTGCTGGCAAGGTGGCCTTGTTGCTAGTGTGGTGTCAACCTAATCTTGGATAAAAGAGGTGACAGGAGAACTCTCCTGGAGCGGTTGTAGAGGGAATTGTCTTCGCCAGGTAGCAGGGGTTGGTAAACACTAGTCTCTGAACGCACTCTGCGTCGCTTTTAGCGCGCTGTACATCCGGTATACGGCGGGGGGAGGTTTTTCCCGAGGCTTTAGAGCTTCTCTCTTGCTGCAGCCTTGAAAGTAAGTACTTTGTCGGATCGTGCTGTGGGAAAGGCTTGCCGTTAGAACGTTGCTTTCTTTGTGACGAGGCAGTCTTGGTTTTCAGTGATAATTTTCTAGAACAATTCTTTCACTATGCGAGACAAAGTGTTTCTTAATTTACAGAACTCGAGTAATTTAGCTTAAATTTATTATTCGCATTTTCATTCCAGTGATGATTGCGAGTCCGGTTTTGCTCAAGTGAGTATACACGTGTGTGGCCTTCAGCCTTTGTGTAAACCCAGTATTTTTGAATTTCCTATGTGTTTTTAACTTACTTTTCGCTTCGCATCTGTATCTGTGAGTGTGCTAAATATTTCTTAGAATTTCTGATTTGATTCCGTCTTTCCTGTCTTGTATGATGGATTGCACAAAGTGATTTTGTAACAGTCATTACTTTGGCTTCCAGCCGAGGTTTTATTAATACAGCCTTCTTCTATACGAAGTCTCGCATGTGCTTTATTTGTTTATTCTTAATTAATTTCTGTTTTTAAATGCTATGAAATTTGGCATGGTCGCACACCATGTGGTACTTAAGAATAATGAGCCATTGCCTTCCCGAACATGAGTTTGTTTAGTGCAGAGTGTAGTCAAAATTAGCGACCAAGACACCTGCCATCTCGTCAAGATGCTACTGACGCCTCATTTTGCTGCTGCTTACAAATGTTCCTGGAGAGTAAAGTACTGCTGAGCATTATGCACATGTCTGTGAATGAATGTGCCTTCAGCTACACATTGTGTGTTTGTAAATTTCCTCCCACGTTACCTCCATATTCATAAAGGGAATAAACAGTTTAATTATGGGCAGTAATTATATGGTTTAATTTACTTTTCTATAAGGTATGTGCTTAATTTGTCCCTCCCTCTACATTCATGTGCTTCTAATGTTATTGAATAGATTATGATTTAATTATGTACCCATTTATTTTTTTACCGTTAATTTTGTGTTTGTTAAAACATTGGTTGCTCCCTTAAGGAGTGAGCAGTTAGATAAATTTTTGTTTCACATTTACTGTGGCCACTCATAAAGTAATCTAGAGCAGCAGTGAGTGTTTTTACTTTCATTTGCGGATCTCAACTGCCTGAGATCTTACCAATTTTAATAACAGACCACTTTCAAGCAACACGAGTGATGGAGATTAAATTTATTCAGAACCTGTTCGAAAGCATTACAGGTTTACAGCTGTTACCGTCCTTCGTAGTAGTCACCAGCATTTGTTAAATCCGTTGCCAGCGATATGGAAGGCGTAGTATACCGTTAGTAGAGCCTGTCCTGTTGATGGTGTAAATGGAATGGTCAACTGTCTCTCATCTCTGGAATAGGTCTGAAGCGAATGTTACGAAACAGCTCCTTCATCTTCCGAATCAAATCAGAGTATGGTGGTAGTATGGTGGATGGTACAATACTTCCCAGTCCCATCGACAGAACGAACCAGCCACAGCTTGCGCTGTATGCGCCCACGCATTGTCGAGCAAAATGGGTGAGTTGCGCAGAAAGAGTTGATGCTTCTTTCTCGAAGCTGGTCGCAGGTGATACTCCAAAAACGAAAACTATTTTCAGAGACGGTTGGGCGACCTGGCACATTTTACCGACCTTCGTTGAAAGCTATTACAGAAAGTGCCACTGTAGCGCACGGCAATAATTATTTCCCGCGCACCTCTTCAAGATCTTTGACACTGACGTGCTGTACGAGCTCTGGCACATTCAATCTTGGGTCAACACTGTTGTTCCTGTTTCTAAAATAAAGTGACACCGCTACGTTACACTGGTCTCTCCTCGATTGTGCGCACACTGTTGAAATAGGACGGTTGAGTCCATTTGATCGGACGTAAGATGTGTTCGTCAACAACGTGTGCTATCAGCGACAAAAGTAGTGCTTCCTCAGCAGATTTGCCAATATTTAAGATCCTACACACGTATAATAAAATGTTTGCCTTTATGTTTCAGTTAAGAGGTTTCCATAACAGGGCAGACATTGCTGAAGACACTCTTCACACTTAATACAATGTTAAATTAAGGGGTTCGTAAACCGCATGTTTTAATCTTACAACTCACTGTCTTCAGCGGAGTAATCCGAGGAAACACACAATAACATAATGCACCAGTATACCACATACAAATATTTCTCACATGAAAGGTTCTTTAAGTCCTCCGTGAGTTTTTATATGTGCATTAACACTCCATCGTAATGAATCGTATTGCGTATCATTTTACAGCCTTCCTTAATGCAGGCAAGGATACACTCAACATGTTTTCAAGAACTTCCAACTACTCCACAAATAAAATTACAGTAATATATTAATGTTTGGAGAGCGAGGAGGTTATTCAAGTAATCCACCTTTGCTTACTCGTCTGTCGGTTAATCTATTGTTGAGGAACTGTCTGACAGAAAGGTCCAAATGAATAGGAGCTCCATCGTGCATGAAGTACACGTTTTGGCTCATAGCCAAAGATCCATCTTCTATCAGATCAGAGAGAACATGATCTCTGAAATTATGTGTACTGTCTCCGTTGAGCCTAGTGGATGAACGTGAGGCTCTACCAAATAGTCACCAACAATGCAGGCCGAAACATTGACATAAAATCGTTATTAATGACTTGGCTGACAGCACACCTACGATAAAGGAGACGCAACCGTACCTCACAGAGAGTGTATATTCCCCATGATTCTAAAGATCTTTTGCGTGTTTGTGTGGTTCCTCCTATTACTTCTTTGGAGACAATTACGTGCATCATGGACACAAAGCATTTGCTGACCCTTGTTCAAATGACATAAATTTCTTTTACGATTGAGAAATGTTCGATGAAATAAATGCCACATAGTTCTGTTAAACCCTGTATATGCTCGTGATATGAGCGTATATATTGTAGAAGGCCGAAGGGTTTACGGCACTGCTGTCGTAAAGGAGGAATTCCTGATTGGGTCCCCGATCCATCACATGGTACCATACGCTGTCGATGGATACAATTCAACACCCATATGTAGCAGAACTCTAATCTGCTGATTACTTAATGGCGTCTGTCCTTTTCGATAGGTCTGAGTACAGGCATTATACATATAATAACTGTTTTATGCATCCCAGACACCTAATTTCTAACAAACGAATTATTACATTATTCATTAATCAGGTAATTTCACCTCTTTGGAAAAAGTTACTTTGTTTAATAATAAGATAATCTCTCCTTCTTTTGCATTAGTAAGCTATGTAGCAATTGAGATTTTTATATTCCTGGTATATAGTGCCACACATCAGTAATGAAGAATGTGCTATGGAACGCATGCGTTTTCAATTACGAATGTCAAAAAATTTTGTTAGCAGAAATTCGATAGCCACTAGGCTCAACCATCGTAAGGTTCACAGTTAGTGGAACAGCTGATTGCTGTAATAGAAATATCTGATCAGTTGTAAGATAATGCATGATAATTTTTATTGTAAGAAAATAGTAATCGAAGTAAATCTGTGAAATGTTAAGCCGGATCCCTGTGGTACTGTCAATTATATTATCTACTGTTGCTCACTTATACTGTCTACGTGTGTTTAGTAGGCACCAACTTGCTTGTACGTTAGACAGATATCCGCTTTCTTGTTTGTAATCAGATATGTCGGTCCCTGACGTCTGATGCTGGGAACTGTATCTCTTTCTTCCGTAATTCCTTCTGGTTTATAGTATTTATCTTTTGCGCAATTCGTAATGCCTTTTGCAGTACACATAAAGAATTTTTTTCAGGAAGCCCATGTAGTTTTTGTCCCATGCCATTTTTGTTTAAATCTCTTTTAGATTTAACAGCAATTACGAAAAATTAATCGTAGCAACAGCTATCTGATTGGTGAGCAATAACAGACTGAATATGAGAAATCTGTCTCTCGTAGTTTACGACCTGACACATAAAAGTACTTTAAAGAGATCCAAAGGCAACTAATAAATCTGTTTGATTTCCGTGTAACATAGATTTAATTCTTACATTTGAACACTGTGGACTGTATAGGTCGAATTAATGCACCATTGGCTAAAACGATATCCTTATCTGTAGAGGATCGATCTATATGCCTCGTTCGAACGGTGTCAGTTCACGTCAGTATTGCCTGTTAGACAAATCACTTGCAGCACAACGCCTCAGAAGGTCTCCTATACAACTGCGTTTAAGGTGAGATCAGACCCCAAATTTCGGAAAAAAATATTTTTTTTTTCGTTTTTTCCCGCTATATAAATATTTGGACTCTCCTGGACATGTTGGTGTATGTGAATGTATTTTTAATGTTTTTTTTTTTTTTTTTTTTTTTTTTTTTTTTTTTACTTGACACATCGCGATTTTAACATTGATCTTTTCGTCCTCTCACATTTTTATTCAAATGTCAGAAACTAAATGCTTTATAAGGCTGTGGGTTTCCTTCTTTATCTTTGGGATTGTTTACCATGTGTTGGCTGCACTATTATTTAATTTTCTTTGCCCATATGATTGTATATCTTTGAAAACAAAGAAATGCTTACATGTTATGTAGTTTGCTGTGCTTATAGGAATACTACGGCAAAGCCATAAGAGTCATCACACATGATTTGGAAAGCATAAAAAGAGCAGTGTGGGCAACTAACCCTGTAAATAGCTTGTGTCCGCCTGCACCAGATACATGGTGCAAGTATAGAAAAGCAGAGGCAGCAAGAAAATTAGATGCATTTAAACATAAACTTTCAGTACCTGAAGCAGTAATGGAGGCCATTAAGCATATATTCAGAGAATTTGCACATCCAGACTTGCTAAACAAATACCTCCAGGGTAAGACACAGAATGTTAGTGAGACATTTAAAAATATTGTGTGGACAAGAATTCCAAACAGTGTGTTTGTGGGCATAAATACTTTAAGATTAGGTGTGTGTGATGCAGTAATTTCATTCATTGATGGGAATTATGGGAGATTAAAAGTTCTGCATCGGCTGGTAATAAATATAGGGAAGAATACTGCAACTACATTGGAAGCCATGGACCGATTAAGAGTGCGGAAAGCAGAAATTTCTGCTCAGCAAATGACCAAGGAAGCAAGAAAGAAGATAAAAATAAAGAATTTAGGTGAAGAAGAAGGATCAGATTATGGACCAGGCTGCTTTTAGCTAGTTTTTTTTTATTTTTTTTTTATTTTTTTATTTATTTTTTTTTTTTTAAGAAGAAATGTGTGTTTGTATATACTTCTTACTTAAACTTGAATTTTCTCCAAACTGTAAATTTTCATGCAAAAGACCCATTTTCTCATGCACCAATAAGCATATAAACATAAAATTTATTCTTTATATAGATGAGGTGATTATGTGGGTCTACAATCAGTGTTCTCAGAGTTATATGGTTGATGCTGTGTTGTATAAAACACAATAATTTGTTAAAATAAACAGCCATATTTCTATAAAATTGTATTTCAATTTCTAATATGTGTACTTTTTCCATTCTAGATCAGTCAACTAACAACATTCATATAATCAAATGGTAAAAATTTGCAAGAAGTACACTTGCGGCGTATGCGTCATACCAACCTAATACATTTGCTACTACGCCTGGTTTTGCCAGTAGTAGTGCAGAGATTACAACGCAGTAGCTTTGCTTTCCGTTAGTATTGTGCCCGCTGTGATTTACGCGCCGTGTCGCACTGCCAGTAGTGTGTACGTTCGCAACGGTGTGTACGGTTCACGGCTTCGCCCTCGCAGCTGCCGCCTACAGATCGGTTTTCGGGGCCTGGCCTTGCTGAGCAGGTAAGCGGCGGGCGCTGCGTCGCAATATCTCGCTGTCTGAGTCCGGGCCGCCGTAGCGACAAATTGACTTAGCGCTCGGCTCCGCTCGGCTCGTCTCGTGCCGTCGCTCGCAGACGCCGCCCAGCCTCCTCAGTACAGCACAGCGCGCCAGGGATCTGGCGTGCGCTGCGGGCAGCCTGCCGCCAATGTTTGCAGGCGCGATCCACCACTGTTTGTACTGCGGGGAGCGGACCGACAGGGGCGACGGACTGACGCAAACTGTTTTATTTTACCAAACGTAATTTAAATCCTAACACCCAGGGACTCCACTAAATTAAATGAATTCCATGAAGTTTAATTTATAGGCACGTTGCCCCTCTACGTACGGACGATGCTCTTAATTCCCTTTGTTAATAATTTTGTTTGTCAGAGACCGCAAAAGATCTGGAAGAGCAATTGAATGGGATATACAGTGTCTTGAAAGGAAAATATAAGATGAACATTAACAAGAGTAAAACGAGGGTACTGGAATGTAATGTCAGAAAATCAGGCGATGCTGATTTTATTTGGGTAGAAAAATAATATCTGATGGCCGAAGTAAATAAGATATAAAATGCAGAATGGCTATGGGAAGAAAAGCGTTTCTAAAGAAGCGAAACTTGTTAACATCCAATATTAATTTAAATGTTACGAAGTCCTTTCTCCAAGCATTTGTCTAGAGTGTAGCATTGTATGGGAGTGAAACGTGGACGATAACGAGTTCAGATAAAAAGATGATAGAGGCGCTTGAAATATGGTGCTACAGACGAATGATGAAAATTAGATGGGTAGATCACGTAACTAATGAGGAGGTGCTCAACCGAATCAGGGGAAAAGGAGTTTGTAGCATATCCTGGCCAAGAGACGGGATAGATTGGTTAGACACAATCTGAGACATAAATTAATTGTCAAAATGTTCAAATGTTTGTAAATCCTATGGGACTTAACTACGGGGTCATCAGTCCCTAAACTTACAAACTACGTATGAACTACTTACAAACTAGGACGGCACAAATATCCATGCCCGAGGGGGGATTCGAACCCCCGACCGTAGTGGCCGTGCAGACCGTGACTGAAGCGCCTCAGTCCCCTCGGCCACCGCGGCCGGCAACGAATTGTCAACTTAGCATTAGAAGGAAGTGTGTGGGGTAAAAATCGTAGAGGGAGACCGAGGGACGAATACAGTAAGCAGATTCAAAAGGATGTAGGTTGCCGAACGTATTCACAGATGAAGAGACTTGCACAGGACAGGGTAGCGTGGAGAGATGCATCAAACAAGTCTGCGGACTGATCACAACAACAACAACTACAACAAAAATATGTTAATGATTATAGCATTCAAAATGCATTTTAAGGCATCGGTATTCTACTAATTTTAATTAATTAGTATTTGGTAACCATTAATTTTAAGATTAGGTCACATGTCTTTAAATAATGTGTTTTAGATTAAAATCTGTTGACGTGACACTATACGATGAGGAGAGTCTATGTTGCTACAGCTCTGTTAGCTAATGTCACTGAATTTGTAATTAATTTTTCTACATATCGCGTAGTTTTTGTGATGCAGAACGGACTGACAGTATTTATGAAAGAATGACAAAGGATTATTGGACGGATGATAGTTAAAAGATTCTTGAAGTTTATGCGTTTATGGTATCAAAGAGTTTCAAATATAACACCGATTTCAAGTATTGGAGATAAGAAACGTAAAAACAGCGTTTGAAGGTAAAAAGATATCTGATTTTTATGTTTTGTTTTTACCAAATAAACTTCAGTTTATAGTGAAAACTATTGTTAATGACCATTAAAGAATGTACAGGATAACTACACATCTACGTAATTACATTTCTGATTTCGATTAATGCTTGTGTATTCGTAGAATAACCTGATGCCGTACTCAGGTTTTACGTCCCACTATGCATTTCCTTCATGCTGATGGGTCACGAAGATAGCTATCAGGTTGGTTTGAAACTTTGGAGTGTAATTAAGGGTGCAAGTAGGACTACATCTATATTTGCTTAGTTCCCAACACTATACATAATTCTCAGAGAAATGACGGCTGAATTTTAGAACTACATTTAACTGAACAGGTACTTTACATCAGAGTAACTTTGTGGCACAACTGATAGTGTTTTACCTTACTTCCACGTTCATGTACAAAAATATAAGTTTAAAATATTTTCTGTCACGGAACAATGTAATAATTTGAAGTAGAAAACGATTATTGAGGACAAAAGTAAGCAATGAAACTTTTATTATAATAGGTGAATTCACCAAATTGTATACGAAAAAAAAAAAAAAAAAAAAAAAAAAAAAAAAAAAAAAAAGATAGAGAGAGAGATGAAAGTCGTGCTTGCACCAACTGCAGTAGAAAACGACGTTAAATTTAAAATCGTTGTCTAGTAAACAGTCATTTCAAAATTTCATCGTCAGCTCACTCATCTCAACATAATAATACTTGACAAGTTCGCAATTACAGCGTGTGTTGCTTAATATACTAAATAGTGATCGCAGAGAACAAACCGAGGTATTACAATGTCATCAAATACTACGTCAAGGCCCCTACAAAACTTCTGACGACGCTTAATTACAGTGTTCTGTAGTTGCATGTACTGTAATTGCAATGGCTGCAAGTTTGAAAGAGGGAAAGCCGGACGCAGTGGCCGAGCGGTCTGCGGCCTTCCAGTCACAGTCTGCACGGCCGCTATGGTCGGGGGTTCGAATACCCCCTCAGGCATGGAAGTTTGTGTCGCCTTTAGTATAAGGTAGTTCATAAGTAGTTTGTAAATTTAGGGACTGATGACCCCGCAGTTAAGTCCCTTAAGCTTAACAAACATTTGAACATTTGAAAGAGGGAAAGAGAAAGGAAAGGAAATGGATTAAGCCATGGATTTCAGAGTGAGCTAATAAAAGCATACACCATTTGTTACAGGAGCTTCAAATTGAGGATTTTATGAAAATTACTTGTCAGTGGAGGAGAGTACATTTCAATATGTGCTCAGGAAAATTTAAAAGCTAGGTAGAATCAAGTATATTAATGGGAAAAGGAAACTTATTAACGAATTCCCTTCAAAGAAGTTTGAGTTAAATTACTAGAAAAATTACAAAAGAAAATGGTTCACGGAGGTGTGTCCAAGGTCGATTACAACTTTTCTATCGTTTCGAATTGCTGATACGGACCATTTTCTTGGTACAATGTTTTCTGAGACAGTGTACCCAGATAAATGCCACTTTAACGTTGGCCGAAACGTCGGTTATTTATGTAATAGCCTTCTTACATCATGACGCGGTACAACACCCAGAAAACTTTTATGTCATCTGACTCTGGCCGTGGAAGCCTACGTAATTATATAAGTAATTACTCAGTTACATCCAAACAAGTGGCGGAATATAATGGAACTCAAAATAACAAAAACAACAACAAAAAGGAAATCTACCAATAGGTTTTATTAGTTTTGTAAAAAGCCTTATTACTTGCCATGCCTCCATGTATCGACTTGTGTAGTCAAAACTTTGAAACAATGTAGGAGAAAGAAAAGCAGCGAAGTTAGTAAAGATGAACAAGTTTCTGCGTTCTTTAAAAGCAGAGTTAATTGTATGTTCCTCAAGGTGAAAGATTACATTTCTTACTGTGTACACTTCATTATATTTACAATAATTATTTAAAAAATGTTAATAAAACAGATTATTTTCCCTAATAGTTTCTTCTTACAATATGCAGGGTGTCCCAGCTATCTTGTTCACCCAAACTATCTCTGGAACAATAACAGCTATTGGAAAACGACTTTCACCGGTATAAATGTACGGCTTTTATCTAAAGCTGTCAGAGCCTCTTAAAAGTAACTCTGCTAGATCCAAAAGCACGAGCAGCTTCACTGATGATATGATTGACTTGACGATCATTTTGTACCTTTTTAGCTTGATATAATTAAGTGTTAATAACTGAATTTGGGCTTATTAACTTTATTTGTAACTGTACCTCTTGTTTCATTATAAAAGTTGAGGTATTCAAAATTTGAATTAATTTCACACCCAGTTATTGTGTAGAGGTTCAATTATTCCATTGTCGATAACTCAATTAAAGTGTCATTGAAATGACTTGTTTCATTTTCTTAAGCAGTTTACGTTACCCAACAGGCCCAATTACCTCAGTTGAGACAACAATAATTAGTATGGTACTAAGACCCCTATGATCCATTTACTCCACTCTATGTGGGTATCTGGGAGCACTGGGAATTTTTTTTTCTTTTCTCCTTCTCAAGTTTAAATATAATGCAAATTACATTCTGTGAGGCACTGGAGTCGGATGTTGTCTTTCAGCATCCCTAGAGATGTCAGTCGATCACGATACACTTTCGACTTAGGGTAACTCCAAAGCCAATAATCGCACAGACTGAGGTCTGGGGACCTGCATGACGAAATTGGCGGCTGAGCACACGATCATCACCAAACGACGCGAGCGAAAGATGTTTCACGCGTAAGGCATTTTTTTTCTAATAAAACGCCATGTCATTCCAAGCATGTGTGTCAATTTTTACCTATCTATCTATATAATTCCGTAACTTATTACGTTTTCAAATTTATACTGATTTATACTGACAATTTGATCACCCGTTACTTTGAGCTGCGTGGGAGTAGCCGAGCGGTTTGGAGCGCCACGGTACGCAGCTCGCGGCCTCCCCCGTCGGAGGTTCGAATCCTCCCTCAGGTATGTGTGTGTTGTCCGTACGTTAGTTTAACTTAGTTTCTGTAGTTCGTAAGACTAGGGACTGATGACCCACGTAGTTTGGTCCCGTAGGATTAAAAACATTTGAACATTTGTTTTGATACGCTTTGAAAGAGGTACATCTCTAAGGATATATTAAGAAATTTTTTAGATTTCTGGAAGTAATACTTTTCATTTCGGCATATATAATTATTTACAGATGTCTACCATCCATTAGCTGGACCTTGTAGTCCCGAATTTTAATACAGACTTGATGACCGCCATCAGATTGTACTTTGCGGTCATATATGGAAATAAAAGGTATTTACTCTACTCATTCTGTATCTCGGATTCATCAGCAACTGTGTCGCAACTTGCGTATAACATTTCCGTTGCCTCATCATAAATATTCTTGTTAGTAAAAGAGAAAAATATTTTTCATCATATTCTCTCTTTCACAGTAGTTCAAAAATATTATTTTTCATAAGATACTCAGGAAAGAACGCTGGGAACTATATGACGCAGTACGTAAACACGTAATTTTAGCTTTGGCCAGAAAAGTGGAAGCTGCCGATGAGCGTATAGTTAGGAGGGAGAGACGGTATGCTATCGTTTACAGCCACTTCGATTGCAATACTGTTGTGGCTGATGTGTTCCCATTTCGCCTGGCGCCACTTTGTCTGGCTTCTAAAAATGGCAGCGCCGAACGTGTCCTTCAATGCGTGTCGTATTTGTTCGCATATAAAACGGAACTTTCCGAACTGCGCAAGACAAGAACTTGTGTTCTCCCCAGGGACGTTCGTTGTTTATCGGGGACTGGAGAACAAGACAAATGACTGCAGGTGAAGAAGATCGTGCCTCCTGCTCGAACGGGGAAAGAAGTTTCATCTCCGATATTATTTGAAGAGAAAACTTGTTCCTCTGCTATGTGTTTCTCGGGAGTCAGCAGTAAAATAATGGCATACTGCGAGGAGTATTATTTCTGCAGGAGAATATTATTTTTCTGGGGCACATGTTTCTTACAAAGCATTTAAAGTACATTTGTTCCAATGTATTTCGTCGCCACAATTATTATGAAAAATTGTTATTATTTACGGACAGAAAGAGCTGCAAAAACCAAGTTCTAACATTCAAATCAAATATGTATAAAATATGAAGACTAAAATTATTGATATTGCATAGTTGTTGTATTAATATGTTTATATTTCCGCCAAGGTTTTGCTTTACTAATGATGGCATAACAATCGGAAAATTAATTATCAACAAAATTTGCAGCGAAAGATAATTTTGAAGAAATGAGTGGTTCGACAAATTGTAAATATTGGTTTATAAATTGGACAATGTATTTCTGGCCGCATGATAATCATAATATTACGAGGTGAACATGAATACTGAAGTAACTATTATTAATGTTAATTATACAAAGAGGACAATGAAAGTATTCTTACTTGGAGGTACTTTACCAGCGACGTACACGAAGTCAAAATCATGTCCATACTTAATAGTTAAGGGTGGTAACAGGATGAACATGTTTTCAAATCAATAACGCTTGTGTGTACATTACGCATTGATATCTCCATTAGTGATAATACTACTGATAACAAGAAAAATACGATTCATATTTGAACAGCAATAAGTGAAATGATGACAATCGATACCTAATGCGCCGCTCTGGTGCTATGGGAGAAATGCCATTCGACCAAGTGATAACATTCTTGGGACGTTCATGTATAAATGATTCGTTTGCACTAACACATTCACACGAAGAAGCTCCACTCTCACATCTTCTAAGTCTATGACAGTGCCAGCTGTGAAAATAACGTTGTTTTTTTGGTGTTATTATTTCCCTTATTAATCTGTAAGAGTATATATATATATATATATATATATATATATATATATATATATATATATATATATATATATATATTGCCATTTACGGTAGCTTCCACACAACTTGAAGTAAGTCGATACTTTATTATTACTTTCGAATCTCTACGTCGTGAGATAATGAAAATGCCCAGAAAAGAGGAGTAGGAGATAATTAAAGAGTGGTGGGAGGAGGGGGATGGATGAACGAAGAGAAAGAGAAGGTGCACAGAGACAGGGTATTGAACCAGGGACGATAAGGTGAAGTAGGTGTATGATGAAGAAGTAGGTTGAAGCAGGAATTGGACCAAGAGAGGAGATTGGGAGTGGATGGAAAATACGTAAAATAAGATTGACTTTGGTTATCCATATAACTAAGAAACAAATAAATGTAATCAGTAAGTAGGCTCTACAGCAAATACTGATTATCTTCAAACTTTCCTTTCAGTTCACAATGCCTCAGCCACAAAATCAGAGTATTGATTTGATGGAATTGTTTCCTCTGCGTTCGTAAGAACTCTTTCTTTTGACATTCACTTCATTTCAGTCAAAAAAGGAACCATATTTTTAGCTTGCATTTATTAACGTTTCCCGCTGGATATTCTTTACATACCAATCACATCTGCATCAATTGCTTTAATATTTCCACATGGTACAGGTAGCTCTAGGTATAATTTCAACATGAAATAAATTTAATAACGATTGAAAGTCTTCATAGTTAATGCTTGAATTTCATGTCAATTCTATTATTGAGTAATTAAATACACTTGAAAGAGACAGAGACTTTCACGTGATCTTTTAGTTTTTTCATTTCTGTAGATCAGTTTTGTATTGCTAAAGAATGCTTAACAGTAGATGCGGGAAAAACTTCCAATTTTCATACAAATTCCAGTGATCGATGTTTTTCGTAACAGTTTTCACTTGACAACGAGAAAGTTTCATGTTTTTATCTTTGTAGATCTGCAGAAACCAAGAATTACTGCGTTCATATTTACTACTCAAATTTACTTTTCAATCGGTACTAACAATGAGAATATAAATATTTTCCGATCACTATAACAGTCAAATTTAATAAAAAATATTTGTTTCCATTTACGAATATGACACAGTTTCATATATCATCATTATATCGTACGGCTATGATGTATTAATTTTGAAACTGGCAATACGTTTATTGTATTTCATTATACAGGTGCAGTGTCCGATTTCATCAATAAAACTTGGACACTGCACATCGTATTAACGGAACCACAGCAAGGCTTACGACAACTGATATAAAATGTCTCACTGTGCGCGATACACGAAATTAAATGAATGGCCAGTAGACGATGTGCGATATCTGGAAATTTGTATATGTCTACGAGGAGTACCCGGATAGCGTAATGGTTAACGCAAATAATCGCGAAAAAAGTCCGAGTTCGAGTCCCAGTCCGGCAGATATTTTCATATGTCACCACTAAATCGTACAACTGATGCTGAATCACAATCGCACTTGTGACTACATTTCTTCTACGAAATTAATATGTTTTATTATATTCTTTGACTGTAGGTAGTACGTTTCACAGAAGAATGGAAAATCCTCTTCATGAATTTATATTGATTGTTTTTGTTTCTCAATACCGTGATTATTACGAATTGTGCAAATCAGTGTTTTTTTAGAGGTTCTGTCTTTGTGTTTTGACTCAATGTATGAATAGAAAAGCTAAAGTGGATTACCAGGAAACTGACCGTGAGGAGGTGTCACGTAAAATATCAATAACTACGTCACCTCTGCTAGTGTACTTAACGAACAAGTTCATAGTAATCTGAATCTAGCAAAGAGAGACGTAATATTACTACCACTTACTGGCTAGTTGCACATATCTTGGATCCAAAGAGGTATAATTCATAAAGAAGTCCACCAATTTGCCTGGAATGATATACCGTGTACACTTGGCTTTCTGGCGTTTAATCAGAGGCGTATCATGTATGCAGTCTCGGTGTTACGGAGACTGAAATTTTGTCACTTAACGTCAATGCCAGTATTTGTAAAGTGTATATAATGGTGAGCCAATTCGCGGCTTTCACAGGTCCACTGCGGACAAAATAGCAATTTTTACATTGTAATCATAGCCTCAGAATTACATTACTGTGATTCTTCTCAAGAATTAATGAGTGAAACGAACTCAGACTGTTACCTGTGATTTTTGCAATTCATCTACTTCTGCAGAGTTAGTTCCTTGTTTATGCAAACATTCAGAGAATCATGATAAATTATTATCACTGACTGTTGCTATTAGTCTTTTACAAACATTAGATTACCGTTTTTCGTTAAATTTTCCTTGTAGTGGTTATCTGTTAAGCGTGGTGTAACGTCAATTACCATAAAGATTGAAGTAATTAAATTGATTCAGTTATTTTTATCAATTACAACATGATGACCAACACAGACTTAAACAATATACAAAATATACAGATCAATATAAGTCCAATTATTAACAATAGATAAAATTAAGCAATCCAGACTACACACTTATGCTGGTAGATTCAATACATCAAAGTGCTTCGTCGGATGCTTCATGTAGCTTCTTAATGATCCCAAGGAGACGTCTCATAGGACACTCATTTACAGGTTGGCTCATTGTCTGCATGTGATGTTTGTACATATCTTCCTCAATCCGGTATCTACTCAATTGCATCCACACTTCCATTGGAGAATGGAAGCCATGAACTAGTACTTTTGGGTTGCCAATAAGTTTGTTGTGAGCTAAAAGGTAGAATAACTCTTAATAGGGGAGTGGAAGGGCTGGGGAGAAACACAATCGACCATTGTCATTTCGCCATTTGCACAACTCCAATTTATTTCTAAAACAGACAACTTCGTATTACCACTGCGTTCTTTTCGTGAATTTCTGTTGAGGAAATTTAGAGGGCCGGAGTTTGAAGCTGAGTGTAGTACGATGTTGCTGCCGCCTACTTACATTTCGCGTAGTGATCACAAAAAGCAAGTTAAGAGAAATTAGAGCTCGTACGGAGGCATATTGGCATTCTTTTTTGCCTCGTTCTATTCGGGAGTGGAATATTAAAGGAAATGCCTTGTAGTGGTACAGAGTACACTCCGCCACACACCTTACGGTGGATTGCGGAGTATGTATGTAGATGTACTAAACTTGCTTTAATCACAATAACTTCATAAACAATTAGTAAAATCATCAATAAGAAAGAAATCTAAGGTGTTTATATTACATTCATTTAAAGGAAATTCTGTTGAAATCGAATATATATTAATAAAAGGTTTTTGGGTCATGCACAACACGACCACAATGCTAATGCAATGGACTGTTGGAGAATCTGTTTTTATTGTTCCTTTAAAAAAATTGCTCTCCATAAATACCCAGACACAATAATTTAAAGCTTGGAAGACTTGACATTAAAGATATCTAGACCATACGTCAGCAATTACATAAACCATTTCTAGAAATCACGCCCTCTTCCCAACAAACAGTATGTGCATTATACTATTACAATCAGCTTCCCTAGTGCACATATTGTCTGATTACATGAACCGCTTACTATAAAGCCTATTTTGCTTATGCTGATACTTAATTATTAAAAGCAAGAAATATAAAAGCAAAATATAAAATCTGAAGATAAAGAAAGCTGTGAAGTAAAGCTGCGGAGAAACATGTAAACAAAATTAAAGTTAAGGGGAAAAAAGGTACGCTATTTGCCGATGGCACTGTAATTTTGTCAGAGTCAGATACGACCAAGATGAGTAATAGGAAGAAAAAACATTCTCTTGTAAGGAGGGTATATGGTGAACATGAAGAAGAGCCAAATAGTGATGGTGGAATTTTGTGGAATGGAATTACATAAGACTATGCTGAGGGTTTTAGTATAGGAAACTAAAGAGTATATGTACTAGGTGATGTTTATTATTTGGACAATAATAATTTATGATGGCCGACGAGAGATATACAGAATGACATTGGGGAAAAAAAAAGAATTTTGAATGACACATAGGATGAGTAATAGGAAGAAAAAAACATTCTCTTGTAAGGAGGGTATATGGTGAACATGAAGAAGAGCCAAATAGTGATGGTGGAATTTTGTGGAATGGAATTACATAAGACTATGCTGAGGGTTTTAGTATAGGAAACTAAAGAGTATATGTACTAGGTGATGTTTATTATTTGGACAATAATAATTTATGATGGCCGACGAGAGATATACAGAATGACATTGGGAAAAAAAAAATTTTGAATGACACATATTTGTTCAAGGCGTCATCAGAAGGTACATTTTGTTCAAAGATGTAAAAAAAAAAACAACATATTTTAAACATGCCATTTCGATCAAAGCAAATGAGTTGCTATTCTAATTTTATAGTCACCCAAGTCTCATCATGTTTGCTTCTTCTACCTGCTCACAGTTTGAAGTCATATAACTCCACAAATTTACTACAAATTTAACAAGAAATCACATAAATTGTGGAATTGTACGACTTAGACCTGTGAATATATGAGAGAAACGACAAAGACGTGACTGCAAAGACTACAAACCTCGAGTAACTCCTCATTTGTTTTTATCCAAATGAAGTGTTTATAACCTGTTAATGCTACAAGTTTCGTTCGAAAAGTTCGGAGAATGGTTCCACATTTTAAATTCGAGCTGGCGAGTATGAGGTGTCCGCGCATACAAATTGACGGATATGTCAACTAGCGCCCCCTATCGTGAAAAGCACTGCAGTGAAGCGGTGGTACTCGCTGCGACCCAGTTGAGAGGATAAGTGTGAGACTCGTGTTGCAGCAACATGGAGATTGATCCATCATGAATTTTTACCTGAGTCTTCGCAGAAGTATAAGAGGAGGTTTTTAAACTGTTATTGCGAAGCATCCGGCGGGCTCGTCGAGAAGTCTACCAAAGTGGACAATGGAATTTCCTGCACAAGCCGCCTAGAGGGCCGAGCGCACTAAGGCGCCTTGCTACGGTGAACGCGGTTGCTCGCACTCGTAGGTTCTAGTCCTTCCTGGGACATGGGTTTGTCTATTGTCCTTAGGATGGTTTAAGTAATTTGTAAATCAACGGACTGATGACTATAGTAGTTTGCTCCAATAGTTTTATAAACATTTATTTTAATTTTTTTTCCTTCACGATAATGCCCTGTTACACAGTGCGATCTGCGAGCTCACTATGAACCACCCCCTCCTCGATCTCCAGATTTGGCGTTGACAGACCTCTTAGTGTTTAGCCGTCTTAAATTAGCCCTTGAAAGGCTTACTCTTCGCAACGGTTGCGGTGATCGAACAACGCGTGGCCTCAGTGCTTCGAGCGACTCTACAAGAAACGTTTGTGGTCGATTTCCAACAGATGTACAACGGTTGTCAGAAGTTTGTTGTAGCTAATGGCGATTACTCTGAAAGCCTGTAAAGGTATTTGGTTGTAGCTTTTGTATCCTCTAGTAGCTGACAAACCCGGTTGACGCCGGGTGTATATGCATTTTTCCAGTCTTATATTAGAAACGAAAATAAAATTTCGAGAAAGAAATCATCTTCATGTACTGATGAAATTAGCATAGAAATTATGAAACAGTAAAACAAAGAAATATGTAGCACAGTACTTATTACATCATAGATCCTTAAGTATGCGTCCTAGAATAATATCAAAATCCAGTTTTGTGTAGACTAATATTAGGAAACTGCGATGAATTAATAGTGGATAAATGGAATCTCATAAATCACGCGTCGCATTTTTGTGATTTATCGTTTACGACGAATTATCTTTTGAACTGTGCATCGTATGTAGTTTTCAGCCCCAAAGCTATTGTTGTCTGATGGTAAGTAACATTTTACCTAGTTTAGTTGAAACAGATCCATTGTTTTGGGAGAAGATGTGGAAAAATAGCGCATGATGTAGCAGTTATTGGTAAATTTCGTTGTTTATGGCATCATATATCCTGAAATATGTGTTACTATGATGTAATAAATCATAACTTCATGTGTGATCATGCAGCTATTCATGAACCAAATTGTTTATGACTTCAGTGCTCACATTACTCAAACTGAGATATATTATCAAAGGAACATTCAGTGGTATGTATTTGTCCTGCCTGAAAATTATCTCGCGAATATAATTTACAGTGTAGAAGTAATAACTTGTAACGTCATGCCAAATGCCGTAGGTATACTTCATGAACTTCGGAAAAATATCCTGTTATTATTTTGTTTGGGTTGTCAGCTAGAAAAAGTTTCGTTAAGATTTGAAACTATGTTTAAAGTTTATTGCAACTCGCTAAGTGCTTTCATTCCCAAATAGTTGAGGAATATAGTCACGCTACGACTCGCAGCAAGATGGGGTAGATGTCATTATTTTTGACGTGATATCTTGTGAACTGTGTATCGAGGTGGTTTTTACCACCATAGCAAACGATCCCAGATCTTAAAGAGAATTTGTACCAAATTTGATTGAAATAGGTCCATTAGTTTAGGAGCAGATGTAGAATATTATCGCATGATGCGTCCGTTTTTCACGACTATCATTGTTTATGACGTGATATTTCCTTACGTGTATGTCGCAGGTGGTTGTTAACCTGACAGCGATTGTTACCTGATGGTAAGAAACGTGTGTACCGAGTCTGGTTGAAATCGGTCCAGTAGTTTAGAAGGAGATGTAGAACATACATACACACGAACCTACATATACACATACAGCCCGTTTCATAAGATGTATAGATTTCTTGAGAGCATTCATCGAACTATTCAGATGCATCCTGTATACTATAATGACACGCTTTCCTTTCCCCGATATTATCAGAGAAAGTTTTGTATTTTTATTTTATTTCGGCATGTTAAAATAGTTATCTATGACAGTCAGAGAAAGAAAATTTAGGAACAACACTTTCAATGTTTTTGTAAGAAAGAAGACACTCTTGCTTTGTACTTCGTAGCGATAGCATCTTGCAGACTGGAGCTGTACTTTATTATTTTTTATGTGGCCGCTATTATGTACACTCAGGTAAATATATGTGATGTGCGCGTATATTAAATTTATAAATAAACCCCCACCTCTCACTTAAATTCACATTTATGAATTTTTATTAATAATTTTGCCCTATCCTCCCTCCGCCCATAATGTCTTATTCAGCCTTGTTGAATCACCGCAACAATGAATGGCATAGTTTTTAGTTAATATTGAATGGTGATATTTCGTGTAGCCTGCCAGTCTTGTTTAAAATTTTATTCCATAATATTATCATTTACTGGCAATAGAACCTGCAGTCGATTTTCTTGTAAATTTTAGAAGTCCGATGTGTTTGACTTACGTAATATTCCTATCCGATGTATATGATGTCACTTATCTTACTTTACTGTTTGCTACACGAGTCGTAGTTTAATATTGACGAACTGCCATCCACTGTTCGGCGAGTGGTTATCATATTATTAAAATTTCATTTACAGCCAAATTTCAACCACCGATGGATCTATTGTTAAAGGTAACTGCTCGTCGATTCTTTTATAATGTTCTGCCTGCACAACACTCCACCGTTAATTAGCTTACCATTTCATTTAAATGCATGTAATAATTTTCCCCGTAATTTACCGATTGGGATCTTTATAGCTTCTAACTTCAAACCACTTCCTTCTGTAAATTTGTTAATTTCAAAAATTAATAGCCAGGCTGGAACATTATAATACGTGCGAACAAAATATTTCCATATGTACCAATACACTGATGCCCTGAAACAGAGAAAGATGTTAGGTGGCGTCTGTCGAGAATAAAGAAATAACAACAGAAAACGGCGTTTTCAATGCAGAATCTAGTTTAAAATACCAAAGAAGAATAGATGACAATATCTGACAGAAAAGGACACATGTAAGTTTTCACCGCACTTCACGTATTTTTACTGTAAAACTGTTCTGCACATATACTGATAAAGAGGAATATCAGGAAACGTAACGTAAAATTAGCAAATCGTGAACAAAATAGTTTTTGTTTGTCTATCCTAGTACTGTGGCACTACAACTTGATGCAAAACGAGGATCCAGTTGAGAAGCATGAAAAACCATCTGAAGATGTTCAGATTTTTGGTGAGATGTGTGGTAACAGTCGTAATATACTTCAAGAAATGGATATTACCTACCACCAACTATTAATTATATTCACAACATTTCCGGCTTCGGTTGTGAACCATCAACAGGAAAGTGAATTAAACACACTGATTACGTTAGTACACTGCCTGTCACCTTATACAGGTCCAACAATAAAAGATACGTAAACGTAGCTGCGGCTTATTAGCCGTGCGCACTGGGGCACCATGCAGTGGTGCGCGCGGCCGTTCGCCGTCAGGGATTCGAGTTCCCCCTTGGGCATGGATGTTTGTGTTATCCTCCGGTTAGTTTATCTTAGTTTATGTAGTTTGTGAGCTATGGACTAATAACGCAGCTGCTGAGTCCGATAGATTTACAAAAATTTAAATATTTTACCAAAACTTACACTTGATATTAGGTCTTGAAGACGAAGTGAACATTCCACAATTCATACCAAGAACAGCTGCTAGTATGCGAAATCTAGAAGTAGATTTTCCTGGAGTTGTATAACAACTTAAGCCACTAAACAAAAACGAATCTTCCGGGCAAGAATGTATCCCAACTAGAGTCCTCTCAAAGTATGCTGAGGCAATAGCTCCAGACTTAGCTATCATACACAACCGAACACTCAGCGAATGATCCTTACGGAAAGACTGGAAAGTTGTCCAAGTCACAACAATATACAAGAAAGGCAATAGAAGTGATCCCCAAAATTAGAGTACAATCTCATTGACGTCGATTTGCAGTAGAATTTTGGAACATATTCTTTGTTCGGACATTATGAACTACCTCGAAAATAACGACCTATTAACCAATAGTCAACACGGATTCAGAAAGTACCGCTCTTGCGAAACACAGTTTACCCTTTATTTACATGAAGTGATAATTGCCATGGACAAGGGATCTCAAATCGATTCAATATTTCTGGAAATCCGGAAGGCTTCTGACATTGTACCTCACAAGCTGCTTCTAATGAAACTGCTTAGGGAATATCGCCCCAATTGTGCGATTGCATTCACGATTTCCTATCAGAAAGGACACAGTTCATAGTAAATGACGGCATGTCATCGAGTAAAACAGAAGTGATATCTGGCTTCCACATGGAAGCGTTATAGGTCCCCTACTCATCCCTGTGTTTATAAACGATTTAGGAGACAGTCTGAATAACTCCCTTAGACTGTTCGCGACGATGCTGTCGTTTATCGGTTAATGAAGTCAACGGAGGATCAAAAGCAACTGCAAAACGATCCGCTGAACTTCAATTACACGATAAATCAGTCAAACCTTCAGATTGTAAATTCTACTAAATACATATTAGTTACAATTACGAACAACTTAGACTGGAGAGAACACATAGAAAATATGCTGGGGAAGGCGAACCAAATGAAACGTTTCATTCACAGAACGTTTCGAAGATGCAACAGCTCCACCAAAGAGACTGCCTACATCACACTTGTGCGTCCTCTCTTGGAGTACTGTTGCTCAATGTGGGACCCTCACCAGGTGGGACTGACGGAAGACATTGAGAAGGTTCAGAGAAGAGCAGCTGGTTTAGTTTTATTACGTTACACGGGGGAAAGTGTCACTGAAATGATGCACGATTTGAGGTGGAAATCATTGAAAGAACGACGTTATTCGTTGCGGCGAGTTCTGTTTGCGAAATTTCAGTCGCCGACTTTTATTTCTTAATGAAAAATATTTTGCTAGCACCCACCATAGGCAGACATGACCATTTCAACAATATGAGAGAAATGAGATCGAAAACGGAACGATTTAACTGTTCTTACTTCCCGCGCGCTATTAAAGAATTGAATGGTAGAACAAGGTTATGAAAGTGGTTAATGAACCCTCTGCCAGGCAGTTGAATGTGATTTGCAGAGTATATATGTAGGCCTCTTGATGAAAAATTAAACAATCTGATGTTAGATTTGCCGGTCGCGTGGGCCAAAGGGACTGCGGCGCGCCAGTCACGGTCTGCACGGTCACTACGGTCGGGGGTTCGAATCCCCCCCTCGGGCATTGATATTTGTGCCGTCCTAGTTCGTAAGTAGTTCATAAGTAGTTTGTAATTTTAGGGACTGATGACCCCGTAGTTAAGTCCCATAGACTCTACAAACATTTGAACATATTTTGATGATGGATTTGATAAAAGAAATCCAAAACCGGTTATGGTCTAAGTAAAGATAAAGGTTATACTATAACTGTGACTGGTTAGTCTTTTAATTATAAACATCATAATACCACAGCCACGGTTCTCATAATGTCAGTTTAAGACAAAATATGTGTAAGAAAATAACCCAAGAGTTTCTGGGTACCTTGTGCGATAGAATTCCTCCTGCGTCGTCGCGCTCTCTCCTGCAGAGGCGAGATGTGCCTGGAGCGGTGGGCGGGCCAGCAGCGGCGCTAACTGCCCGACAATCCTGGGGCGGAGATGGCCGATCAGCGGACGGAGCCGGCCCATTACGGCGCTGCGCTTCGCCTGTGACGCGGCCGGGCCGGGCCGGGCCGGCTGATTGCGTTTCGGCCGGCGGCGGCGCGCCGTCTTAAGGCTGGACGTGTGCTCGGCTGGCGCGCGCTCGCTTTCACGCCGCCGCAGTTTCAATCAGGCGCCGGAACAGCATTCCGCGGTGGGCGGCCGCGCCCTGCGCCCAGACCGACGACCCCGCCAAGCCCTGCAGGGGCGGGCGCCGTGCACGTCACTGTGCGCTGGCGTTGAACTAGGGCCGCGATTGCACAACTACCTGCCAGTGTCAAAACACACATTCATCTACATAAGTACTCCGAAAAACAACTGCACTTTAAGAATGAAGCTGTTGTGACCTCGTCGCCTTTTGTTTAGTACTCGTCCCAGTCTAGTTGTCAATAAAGGTACTGGTGCAGGATCCTTTGACATCTAAAACATTAATACAGTTAGTATTACAAGATATTTATTGACTGAAATTTACAATACACAGCTTTAGAACATATGTCTGTTTCTTCTCACTTCTTGCGGTGTCTTCCGTATGATGCTATCTGCGCTATGAACCAGTTACATAAGTTCGTAGCCGCGTTCTTTCCTAGCTACCTAGTAACTGCCTAAGTTTTCAGTACTAACTGACGAGTTGTCACTAGTAACCGACGGGCGTCAAGACCAGTGATGCAAGACGTAGGGAATTTTTCCTACACGTAGGTACTTCTGAGCATTAAAATCATGCAGGGAATTTTCATCCAAAAGTCCCCAACGCTTAGGTACTCCCGTAAAATTTTACAATCGCTGACACATGCCTAGCGGGTAATGCTGGCCAACAGAACAGTTGTCAACGCGCGGGAATGAAGCCGACCAATTGAGGCAAAGTTTGAAGTAGCCAATGATATTTTAGACGGCATAGCTGTTTTCTGTTCACAGTAAACGATATTATTTTGAAAACTTAGTTTAAGACACATTAAAATTGATGGGAAATATGATAATTTCAATGTATATCAATGGAATGGAGAGTGCGTTTGGAAATAGTATTAGAAAATGTCAGCACAAAGAAAATTTATTGTTTCCATGAAGGAAAGACGTTTATTACCTTCACTAGACTGTTATTTACTAACGTCAGGACGATATACAAGTTAGTACTTGTAAGTGAGAAGATGCCGACAA
Source organism: Locusta migratoria (assembly GCA_026315105.1). Lineage (NCBI taxonomy): Eukaryota > Metazoa > Arthropoda > Insecta > Orthoptera > Acrididae > Locusta > Locusta migratoria. The sequence continues at coordinate 166,329,262 of CM048748.1, forward strand.
GAAAACGCGAAAATATTTGCGACAGCCAAAGTTATAAATGAACAAGTGCTAGCAGCATTACTCTATGAAAATCAAATCATGCAGAGTGACGGACATCCTTTTCGGTGCTGACTGTGAACTAAATAATTACTGCTGTTCCTACTCTATGGTTGATAGTGTCTAGGTGTATCCTTGTGCGGTAAATAAATCAGTTATCCTCGTGTAGCAGTACACTCGGAATTAGCGGCATTTTTGGAGAAACTAATTACTGCTGTTCATCTCTGTGTTTGACAGGTTCTTGATATTCCCTTGTCCTATCGATAAATCAGTAATCTCCACGATCGTTCTCTTACGTCTGGCGTTTGGCGCTGACTTTACGCCACAACAGAAGCTTTCACTCTGCAGCAGAGTGTGCGCTGATATGAAACTCATGGCAGATTAAAATTGTATGCCCGAACTGGGACTCGAATCTGGGACCATCGCCTTTCGCGGGCAAGGGCTCTACCGACTGAGCTACCCAGACACGATTCACGATTCGTCCTCACAACTTACCAGAGAATGGCAAGGGTCGAAAGTTCGAGTCCCGGTTTCGACACACAATTTTAATGTGCCAGGTAGTTTAATATCATTCCACATGCTGCTGCAGAGTGAAAGTTTCATTCTTGAAACATCCCTTACGCTTTGGTTAAACCATGTCTCCAACCATATTCTTTCTCCCAGGAGTGCTAGTCCTGGAAGTTTCGCAGGAGAACCTCTGTGAAGTTTGGAAAGTAGGAGCCAAGGTACTGGCAGAACGACTGTTGTGAGGACGGATCGTGAATCGTGTCTTCATAGCTGAGTAGGTAGAACCCTTTCCCGCGAAATTAAATCATCCCTGGTTCGAGTCCCGGTTCCGGCACACAATTTTAATCTGCCAGGAAATTTCAAGTGTACTTTGTTTCCTATTCCATTTGATAATAAGGAAGGAGACAATTCTACGTTTATAAAATTTCCCAACATAATTAGTCCTGTGTATAAAATGTACCAATACCATCGGGAACTTCCAAGAATAGTAGAACCTGATATATCAACTGTTTGACCGAATATGCGAGGGTTGGAACTTAAAATAATTTTCATCTTCGTTATTCATACCTTGTACTAATCTTAGCCTTAGTCAGAAATTGTCTTTCTGTACTTTACATCTACATATATACTCGGCAATCCACCGTAAAGCGCGTGGCAGAGGGTACACCGTACCACCACTAGGCATTTCCTAGGCATTACATGCAGGCACCGTGAAATGATTCTTCTTTGGGAGTCCTGTCAATAATACACGGTTTGAAACTTAAATAGTGACAAACTACTGTGGAGACACTATGCAGTGGAATCTAACATTTTCGCTTATAGCACACGTTGTTGACATACCTACCTTACCTCCGAGCAAATGGACTCTCCCGTCACACGTCACCAGCGTGTGCACATTCGAGGGAAACACATTCATCTGTTTAACGTAACGGTGGCACTATTTTTCGAAACAGGAGCAACAGAGCTGGATCGACATTGAATGTGCCAGAGGTGGTGCAGAACGACAGTTTGAATGTCTTCAAGAGGCGTGCGGGGAATCGGCATTGCCGTTGACAAGTTTTGGGCCTTCAACGAAGGTCGGCAAACTGAGGCAGGCATGCGTCCGGTAGGTCGTTCGGGCGTCTGTAGAGAAAAAATGCATACAATTGCCGTGATAGTGGACACTTTCTGTGAAACACATCCATTATTTTGCACGACAATGCATGGGCGCATACAGCACAAACTGTGGCTGCTCTGTTCGCTCTAAGGGAATGGGAAGTACTGTACCATCCACCATACTCTCCTAACTTAAGTACTTATGACTTGTATTTGATTCCGAAGATGAAGGAAAAATTTCGTGGCATTCGCTTCGGAAGTGTTCCAGAGATTCGACAGGGAGTTAACCGCTCCATTAGCAGCGTCAGCAGTACACGCTCTGATAACGGTATACTAACCCTTCCAAATCGCTGTCAAAGAGTTCTGCACAACCCTGGAAACTACTTTAAACGACAGGGTCAATTGCAAACATTAACTCTTTTATATCGGTTGTAAATTAATAGTAGCCCTTATTGAAGTACCAATCCACGTACTAAACCACTATATACATCAGGTGGTGAATAACAGAAGTCAACTTTTTCATTACACTTAACTTTTCGATAACTGCGAAAAACATGCCACATGATAAGAAATAGAAAGTTATGATACGCATCGCGTAGGCTTTAACCAACATGAAACGTATGATAAAAATATATTAACCGGTTAAATTTTGGAAAACGTTTTGTCGCAATACAAAGAAATACAAAAGTTATGTTGCCATAAATCAAGGAAAGGAGCAGTTTATTAGTAAATACAAGAATCATCTAGTCCACAATCACATAAATCCTTAATAATTGATAATAATAACAATGAAATTTAAATCGCGAGGTCCCTGAGATCATACTTAAATTGGTTCTCTTTTCTTACAGTGTGAATGTCGGCAGTGTCTGAAAAATCAATGACGCTTTTGTAATATCCTAGGCCACCGTTGGTTCTCCAGCCCATTTCAATTTTTTTGTCTATAAATTGTTAATTCGATGTGCTTTTCTTTCTTGAGAGGCAATTTGTTTTGCAACTCTGCTGGTTTAATTGAACAGTACGCTTTCCCTTCTTTAGAACAGAATTAGGAACACCAGCATCACTTTTGTAGTGTACTTCACCTTGAATTAGGACTATCATGTTCTCGTCCTTTATAAAAATAAATCTTTTGGCTCCAGGGAGTCTGAAGTGCGGAGAACCTGAGGGCTTGACAGTTTTGTACTGAAGATTTCCTATCAAAAACCGATATATATATATATATATATATATATATATATATATATATATATATATATATATATATACAAGCATAAGTAGTCAAATTGTCATGGGTTTTCATTGCCCTGGAAATTCCACGAACGTCATACCCTGAAGAACCTTATTGAAACTGAAAATGACAGCGGGGCCTACCCTTATAATCGAAATTCAAATGATCAACAACGTGAGCTGAAAGCTAATACCGTGTTTCCTTTTTTCACACTCAACCTAACTTTTCACCACTTATTTTATGTTTGCAAAGCAAAATAGAAACGACAGAGTCAGAAATCGGTTGCGAATTGAAGAAGACTGTTTTGCATCAAATATACACGGTAGATCAGCCATGAAAATGGAGAATTTTGATGCAATGTATCTTTATGTGAAAAAGAGAGTTTTCCTGCATCAGCAGGTACGCGACCTACTCACCTATCTTCAGCAAACGTCTGTAGCACCATATTTCAAAATCTTGTGTCATATTTCTGTCTCAACTACTTGTCGTCCACGTTTCATTTCCGTGCAACGCTACACTCCAGACGGTTACTTTAAGAGGTATTTCTGACATTTAAATTAAAATTGGATATCAACTAATGTCGAATTTTCGGAAGAGCTTTTCTTCCCAGAGCCATTCTACATTTTATATCTCATTCCTTCAGCCATCACAAGTTATTTTGCTACCCAGTTAAGAACATTCATCTACTACATTTATTGTATCGTTATCGTAATTAATTCCTTCAGCGTAGCCTGATTTTCTTACCCTACATTCCATTACCTTTCTTTTTCTGCTGTTAACGTTCAAGCTTATAACCTACTTTCAAGACTGTCCCCTCTGGCATCTTCTCTTTCAGGTCCTCTGCTGTCTGTAGCAGGATTACAATGTCATATACAAACCGCAAAGTTTTCATTCCTTCTCCTTGAACTTTAATGCATGTAGTTACAGGAAATAATTGCAACACAAATTAAAAATGTCATATTTCTCATATCACATCCAGCTACATTGTTCAATAATTTTGTCTGTGTACAACGTCGGCTCTCTCAAATAAATGGGACTGTGTTCTCTCTGGTCGTTGTCGATGTAGCACATTGAATGAAAATTAGTGTAGTAATTTGTCTCCGTTGGGAATAATGTGTTTTTGCCGAAGTCACTGTGTCGGGAAATATATATGTAGTCTTGAAGAATAAAGACGAAGAACGACAGTGAAATCCCATTCACATCTTTAAGAGAGCTTACATACAGAAATTCCAGGTTATTACTTCTTTTCTGACCTCTTATCAGTACCTCTCCTTTAAAAGTTACATGTCGTGTTCAGTGTGATCGAAAGAACTGAACCCAATTAAAACCTAAAGATACATCCTAAAACCACGAAAAATGATATCGGGGCCTTTATTGCCTTCTCATTGTAACTGTTAGCAAACTAGCTAAGTCCGTCTCCGAAAGGTGTATAAAATTATTTAAAAATCTGTACTAATAAAAAATTCCGTATGTGAAACCTCAGTTGACATTACTTAATACTTGGAAATAAATGTTCCACACTGATTTCTTAACCTTCCTATTGTGAATGGGTCTAACTGACCCAGTTCGTTTACTAAAATTAACGTAAACCCCTTAATGTTATTTATTTGCAACATGGCTTTATGTATTCGTCAAATACGTCATTATTTATGTTATCCTCAATTTTCGTATCAAAAACTAAAATACTTTAGAATATACGTAACTTTGACACACTTATTGTGAATGGGTCTTTTAGACCCAGGCGGAAATTTTTATTTAGTTTCTACGAATAAATTGTTAGAAATAATTGTGATTGGTCTAAAATGTCTCAGAGGCATTCACATTGTTGTGGGACTCTGTATAACGACTGCATATAGGCGTACAGTCTGACTTTGTTTGTCGGTTTCTAAGTGATGAACAGTTAGAAAGGCTTGTAAATGAGTCATAAGATGAAACAGAAGATAATACTGTCAGTGATCAAGATTCTGTTGACAGTTCAAATGATGTTTCTAATTTATCGATAAGAAATGAGGACAGTGATTTGATCGAAGGAGACGAAAGTGTGGTTTTGTTGTCTAAAGAAACCAGCGTAACTGGAAATGTACGTACGTCGCGCAATGGTCCATAGTGGTCTACAAATCCTCCAGCTGTGTCAAAAACCAAGGTGAGCATAATAAATTTCTATTACAAATCAGGAAATGAAGGCTTATTTGAGACTTCTTATATTAGCTGGTGTATAGAGATCTGCTGGAGAATCTCTCAAATAGCCATCGGACAACATGAATGGTGGACCAGTTTTTTGCGTAACATTGTCACTTCAGCGTTTCTATAAAATCAGAATTCTCAGATATGACAACAAAGAAGATCGACCAGCTAAGCGACGCCTTGATAAACTGGCTGTCTTTGAAATGTTTGTGGAACAGTTTCCTAAAATGTTCATTCTTTATGAAAATGTCATAGTGGACGAGTTACAGGTTCCAATCAGAGGTAGGTGTCCCTTCCGTCAGTACATGATTTCAAAACCAAGAGGAAAATATGGCATAAAATTATGGTTGTTATCTGATGTGAAATCAGCATATGTTTGTGCAGCAGAAGTCTATACAGGAAAGCTGGAAAATGGACCACGAGAAGTAAATCAAGGTAGTAATGTTGTATTGAGGCTTGTGGAAAGAATTGAGAAAACTGGGCGAAACATTACCACTGATAATTTCTTTACGGACTACACTCTGGCCAAACAACTTCTGCTGAAAATTCTAACATTAGTTCAATCCTGAGAAAGAACAAAGCTGATATTCCGGAAGAAATTCTGACAAACAACAGTAGACAAGTGTTTTCAATCCTCTTTGGATTTCAGAACTGTATACCACGGAATTCGTATGTGCCAAAAAAGAATAAAGCTTCGTAATACTCTCTACCATGCTCCATGACTCTACCGTGTCTGCAGAAGAGCAAAAGAAGCCGGAGGTAATACTTCATTACAACAAAACGAAAGGAGGAGTTGACATGACAGATACACTCGCTAGTACGTATTCCTGTAAAAGATGTACAAAGCGAAGGCCTGTTTATTTTATAACATGCTAGACATTGCTGCAATAAATGCTTATGTGTTGCAAGTACAGACTAACGCAGGCTACTATTGAAACAAATTGTACAAAAGACGCCTTTTTCTAAGAGAGCTAACAAGAACAATGCAAGAAAACAGAATGTCCAAAAATATTCCTAAAAAGATAAAATTAAATTTGGAAATATTGCAGGAACGAGTTCTGGAGAAAAGGAACAGAAAAGGGGCCAGTACAAAGAGCGTGGACCGAAGAAAGATCGAAAGAGTAATAAGAAATGTAACATTTGTCAATCATTCCTATGCCAAGATCATGCAAATATTTACTGCAATAATTGTGTAAGCTAACACAACACACATATATTGAAGCTAAATATTGTTATTCAGAATTAATTATCATATTTGATTGTAATTTTAGGTTAATTAGTGTTTGCAATAAGTGACAAAATTTAAGCTTTAGCTTGCACTTTTATGTAACTATTCACTTATAAAAACTTGTATGATCATTGTTTCACAATCTAAAATGTAATAAATTTTTGCACTAATTACGTTAAATAAATGCTGGAAAGCTTCAATATCTGTTTTTACACAAGAAAAAAACTATATATAAAATATATTTTGAAGTAATATCGAAGAATATATATTTCTTTAAACTGCGGGTCTAACTGACCCATTCACAATATGTGTGTCTCTGTTTCGAACACAGTAGGAAGGTTAATTTGAATGGTGGTAGACGTACACGCACAGTGTAAAGGATACGACGCCAACACACGAGAGAAGAAGAAGAGTCGCCAAGGTTGGCAAGCAGGATTAATTACGGAGCGTGTGTCGTCGCTGTGCGCTGGCTTTTACTGTTTATGCTTTTTAGGCTGTTTCCCATATTCATACATGCAAATTCAGCGCTGTTTCGCATCTGCACAACAATAAACTAAAGACAAACCGACACAATATGGAAATGCACATGGAAAAATTACACATTTTCGTGCCACATGGCATATATGACTTACAATAAAATTTATCCGTGCATGAAGTGAAGAAGTAGCATTAGGAGCGGACTCTGACTAAAAGGTGTAATAAAGGTTAAACCTACATAAGCGAGCAACCAAGACGCGCTATCGTGGAATTTAGGAAATAGTCCTACAGCAGCTGGTGCTCTGCAGGACCTCTTCCGCGGTTGTCAAGGAGGATTTCTAGAACAATAATCGTACTCGCACGGCATGAGTTCCTGTGATAACGATATCTTTGCCGATGTGCAAGAACCATTAGTAGCGACCGCGCAACAAAAGACGACATTATGTTTGACACAGATTGGTCAGTACAGACAGTCAATAGAAACAGACGTATATTTGACTAAAGTTTATAAGTAACGGAGCGATTATGTCATAGGTGTTTGACTGTTGGTACCTCAAAAAGTATTTCGAATAGAGAAATATTTTAGTACTTGTTACTTTTTATCGAACTCATGGATCCTGGCCAAATTTTCCAAAAACTACTTACACTAACGGAAAGTGATCTACTGTAGATTAAAGCGTTGGAGACTAACTAAATGAGAAGCACTGTAATCTAATTATACAGCGGCGATATCGACAGATAACTGTTCACAATTACTGTCATTTTAAATGTGTGGTTAAAGTAGGTGATCAGTGGAAATTAGACCGACTGGTTGGGGACATAATCGAATAGTTTAAGCCACATTTGTTTAAAAGTACACATTGTATGACCATGCAGTGACTATTTGTAACGACATATTCGCTGGTTACAATGGGGAAATCAAGTTAGAGAGCCCATGTTTGATCCGGTGACAGTTTTCTCTGATAAAAGCTTCTAATATTGTGTTTGGTTGTGAGGATGAAACATGTTAGGAAAAATTGACGCGTAATTTATTACCTCGAAAATTATTCAAAGAGTCATATTGCTACTATCGGTTGGCAGGGTTTCGGGTAGGAAAGATACAATATGGATAATGCCCGCCGACCGAGGAGGCCGAGGGGACTGAGGCGCTCCAGTCACGGTCTGCATGGCCACTACGGTCGGGGGTTAGAATCCCCCCTCAGGCATGGATATTTGTGCCGTCCTTAGTATTAGTTAGTTCGTAAGTAGTTTGTAAGTTTAGGGAGTGATGACCCCGTAGTTAAGTCCCATAAGTTATACAAACATTTGGATAATACCCTACAACTAAGGAAAATTCAGGGGCGTAACCTATTGGAAAACTACTGATATTTTCACAGGAAATTTACCACCCTCAAATTACACACACACACATCGACGCGCGTACATGTAGACGCTATAATCACTAACATCATCACACAACCGATTATGAGAGTTGTCAGAAGTAATCGACTGTGCATATTAATAAACAACCGTAGATGCAGCAGATCGTATGTCCCTTCGTTTGCTTGATGAAGGAAAGCATAGAATTCCAAGTAGAATTTAAAGAAAAATCTCCATTTATACTCATAAGGCCACTGCCTAATTTAATTTCTATTTCTTCCTCAAAGATGTTACCCCAGTAGCTGGAAGTCCCTGCCCGAATAACTATGCTGTTTTATTGTATAAAATGACCGGTGTCTATACAGTGTTACGTTGTAGCAGTCATTGTCGGCTATTGTATGTGTGTTGTCGGATATGTTCAGATAATCGATCCGCAATGGTCCTAATTTTCTGACCATTATTTGAAATGCCACAACTGCAGGAATACTATTGACACCCGTCGTACACAAATACAGATCACCTTTCCAGGACTCTAACAGGACCCCAATCTCAGATGATGGTAGAAAAGCACACTACACATTGTATTGACAATGACACAAGCACAAGGCGACAATGGCAGTCGATTTGTTTCGTTCCTCGATATTATCCGTCACTCGATGCACGGTTGGTCGATAGTGCAATGCGTGTCTGGTCTGCTTCCACTACAATCATTCTGATGAAAAGTAGCTGAGGCAGAGCGGCAGAGCGCATTGAGGCGCTATGCTCCGATGCGCGAAGCCGTTACCCGTCGGGGATTCGAATCCCCTCTCGGGCATGGCTGTTTGACTCGTCTTTAGTATAAGGTAGTTCATAAGTAGTTTGTAGTTTAGGAACTGATGACACCGTAGTTAAATTCCATAAGCTAACCAAACATTTTGACTTTTTTTTCTTCTCTTTTCAAAGGTACCTCAAGACAGGCTAAATCAGCCTAGAGGCTCTAAGAGCCTGGGATAACGGGGACCCTAGAAACCAAGTACGAAATATCTGTTCAGGCTTATCCGGATTGTGATAATCATCGGCCTGCATTCTCAAGTAAATGTTTGCAATATTTCCATCAATAACATGTCGCAAAATACTAGCAACCTTCCAACTAACCTATACAACAAGGTAGTGACTGTAGCCACTCCTTTTCATCTCCATCATGGTACCAAGTGATTAGATTCGATGCACTTTTCGTTCCGGTTGATCCAAGTTGATGAGATTCTCATGGATGTATAAAAAAGTCAGAAGACAAAGTACAAAACAAATACTTACAAAATAGGATCTGATGTGTTAATGTAGCTTTCACAGACGCCATATGCAATTGCCCTTAAGGATGTGGAATCAGTCAAAAAAGAAAAGAAAATAGTAAGAACATATACATTTTAAAGGACATAAAAGTTATGAATACATCATAAGTATTGAATATACTACGTGCTTATGATAATTCTTAAGCTATTTTTCTCAAATATTCAAAGATCATATCACTGCACAAAATTAGAACGGAAGTCAGACTGAACACAATATTCACAATTTGCGAATAATATATACAATAATGTACAACCACTTCTGTCAAGAAATTCGTCAATCGAGTACAAGAAGATGTCCACCAAAAATCCTTTAAACTGTTTCCAATCAACTTTATTGTAATTAACATTGTTTGTGGTTAGTGGCATGTTACTGAAAATGTATATTACTGAATAGTAGACACATTTATGAGCCAAGGTAAACTTATTCTTGTTTCTAGTTCCTTAAATAACACTCTGCGGGATGTTCTGGAGCTCACACGGCTAATTATTCGTGACACACTTTTTGGGCTCTGAAATCATTAGCTTTGCCCGATGAGTTATCCCATAAAATAATACCAAAAAGGAACAGTTCTGTGGTATGCTCCTCCCAGTTATATATTTTATTATAAATTTGGAATCCCAATAATATCAACATCTTGTACCTCCTTGTTATCAAATTTTCTACATATACAGGCAAGAAACCTTTTATAAAACCAAAACTGCATATAGTCAGGGTGTCCACTTTACCAGGAATCTTTGTGCCTATTTTTAAAATACCAGGGAAAACCCAAGAATTTAAGTTTTAAGTTTTAGTTTAATATTTTTTCAGCAAAACTGTTGTAATCATGCCTATTACTCTGAAGGAGAATTAAAGTAATTGCAGCCTTGGGAATGTTCTGTAGCTGATGCTTCCCGACATTACTTATTCAAACACAGTTCAGCTCATCAAGTTTCTTTATTTTTTATTTATTTATTTATTTATTTATTTATATTTTGCTTCATCTAATTTACTTTCGGTGAACTTCTTTTACGAGACTGTAGATAGCTACTGCTGCAGCATGCAGTACAAAAGCTATGTGCATGTAACGTAATCATGGTATGTTAAACTTGGTTAAACCTATACATAATCCACTACTCTCATAACAGTATTACAGTGAAAGATGACGTCACAATACAGCGTAGATAAACAGTCACATTTTTGGCTAGTAACCATAACATGTTGCCCACGGCCTCCTTTTTTTATTGCTGAACTACCTTTAACGAGAATTATATACTGAAAGAAGGTTAAAATGTTACATTTTGAACTATATCTAGTATGTTCACCGTGCCTTATCTTTCAAAAGAAGGGTCATAATCCACTGTTTTCTTATTTGTAAGAATGTATTAAGTGGAATTAAAATTCTAATTTACTAACAGTAGACATGCAGGGTGAAATATTTCTAAGGAATAAACAATATTTTCTTTAAGGATAAACGTGAAGCTTTGAATTAATATCTGTGTCATGTTCGAGACGAAAATCTGTCTCAGGGTTTGTGAATTTCTATTTACAATAATATTATCTTCCTCATTTGGAGTGTTGCAGTTATGAAATTTCCTGACAGATTAAAACTGTGAGCCAGCCTTCCGTGGACAAGTACTCTAACCACTGAGCTACCCTGTCATTGCTCACGGCGCGGTGTGGCACACAGTTTTCATGTGTTACGAAATGTCTTTTTTCCTCAAAGTGGTTTCTAACAAATTCCAAATGCTGGTAGCTGTACATCTTGCTGAAAAGTATAAACATAAGATCCATTGGAACAACCGCCCTCCAGAGATACAATAAATCAAATGAGCACAATTAGTATTTTAATATTTGTCCAACTAACAAAATATACATCTACAAATTAATCCCTAAATAAGCCTAGAAGAAACAGGAATTTGAAATTTGGTTAGGATTAGAAAACCTTTTCTCAAGGTGTAGCTATAAAGAATAGGCTAGCAAACATTTATTAATGTCCATGAAACTTCCATTAGCCGATCTATCTACGCCCATACTTCATTTATTATTTATTGCAGTGTTCGTGTTATCTGCAAATAAAACAAACTTGGTTGGTGGGGGGAGGGGAATAATTGACTTAGATTGTTAAATAGAGGCATTGAAATTCGCGCTACCTTTGGGCTTAATAACGAAAGAATATTTCGCAAATCTGAGAGAAAATACGCTGGTGTCAACGTCTCCTACTGCAAGATATATTAATCGAAGAATTCTATAAACTCACTTAGCAGTATTATATAACAACGAGAAAAAAGTTGAAATATTTGTTAAGCTAATGGGACTTAACTGCGGGATCATCATTCGCTAAACTTACAAACTACTTATGAATTATCTTATACTAAGGACAACACAAACATCCATGCCCCAAGGAGGATTCGAACCTCCGACGCGGGAGTCCGCGCGATCCGTAACGTGGCGCTCCAGATAACAACGGGCTCTCCACTGCAACTCTATTAAAAGTAGAGGTGAATCATAAAAACATAAGTGGAAGTTAACACATACGAAGTAGGTTCGTTGATCCCTCACCAAAACTTGTCCTCAGTAATTGCAATGAATCAGAGGAACACGGGTGAAGAAAGATACCACAACAAATAAAACTAAATTACCAGAATTATTGAAATGTATTTCCCCTCATGTACGTATGAATATTTCGAGTTCTTGAGACATGCGATGTGTTTTCTGCATCTTAAATTGAAATACCAATGTTACACACATTAGGCCTTAAGGGAACTGCCACCTCGTCGATTATTGTAAGGCTATATAACTTACTAGGAGCATGCAATTGAAATTAAAATCCATGATAGACTCACACAAGTAGGTTTTGTTTAGGAGGGTGTTAGAATTTCTCTGGGTTCTATATGTAAGGTCAGCACCGATCCAGTTACTTTTGTCAGTTTGTCTCTCACAATTAGGGTGCTTGAATCAGATGAGTCACCTTTCCTGTTACCATCGACGTGCTGTTTTATGTGACTTCAATAGGTGCCCATTCGGTGGTATACCCTATTAATTGGTGATGAAAAATATGGAATTTATTTACTGAACAACCCTCGCATATTGTAATGTTTGTAAACTGCTGTGGTCATCAGACCCTAGACTTACAAACTACGAAGAAACAAACTTACACTAAAGACAACACACACACACACACACACACCCGTGCCCGAAAGAGAACTCGAAACTTTGGCGGAAACAGCCATCCATTCCGCAGTAGGATGCGTTAGACCTTACATCCACTCCGCGCAGCGTTGCCTACATGTAAGTAAGGAAATGCCGTAACACATCTATTACACACTATTCCAGGCCTGGTTCGTAACCACATTGTATTTGCGAAATCTTTATTAAGGAGAGGAAGGAAGAATGGTGAAGAAGGGAAGGAATGACTTTAATGGCACTAAGATGTTGGAAATACCCAGTGCCATCAAGTTAAGGTGTGATCTGGGTCTGGATACGTTACCGGTTTTCCAAATTGCGTCAGTGGTCGTGTTAACCACTTTTCTACCTGCGCTCCCATCGTCCATGTTTCCTACACTCGCCATTTCGGATTCCTGTACGACGCAGTACGATCTTATTGCATCTGCGCTGAAGTGGATAAACCTTACGCCATTGTCACGTATAACACAACCTTTGGCAATGAAGTTCGGTGAATAGTCTGGTAACATTAATGTAGATGAACTATGAACTACAGTAACTGTGCTTTGACATAGATATCTCCCACAACCATGCTCCGCAGAGCTCTTCGATACGTGCCCTGCCCTGGAAGCTTTGGATGAAGTCTTCGTTTTGGATGGTGTTGAAAACCCTCTTCACGTTCCGTTGAATGTCAGGAATATCGTCAAATGTTTTTCCGTTCAAAGCGTGTTTGAGTCGAAGGAATAGGAAGGTATCTGGAGGGTTGTAATCCGGCGAGTATGTTGGATGTTCAAGCCGATATCATCAAAAAATTCCTTTTAAAAAGGGGATGCTGCAATTCGAACAATCACCATACTCGAAGGATGTCAAACCTCTAGACTTCTCTATATTCCCCCGACCGAAACCCAAGAGATTTGACGATATTCTTGAAATCTAACTGAAAATGACAAGACATTCGACTCGTCCTCACACCTTCAGTTTTGCCGTTACCTCGCCTCCTACTTTCCAAACTCACAAAAGCAGATTTCGTGCAAAGTTTCCACGACATGAAACTTCCTGTCAGTTTAAACCGGAACTCGAACCTTGGATCCTTGCCTTCCACGGGAAAGCACTCTACCACTGAGCTATCCCGACACGACTCACTGTCCGTCCACAAAACTTCAATTCTGCCAGTACCTCGTCTCCTACTTTCCAAACTTCACAGATGTTATGCGAAACTTACAAGACTAGCACTCCTGGAAGAAAGGATATGATGGAGACACGGCTTAGCCACAGCCTAAGGGATGTTTTCAGAATGGAACTTTCCCTCTGCCCCTTTCTTCCAGGAGTGTTAGTCTTTGAAGTTTCTCAGAAGAACTTCTGTGAAGTTTGGAAATTAGGAGGCGGAGTTCCGGCATAATTGAAGTTGTGACGACAGACCGTGAGTCTTGTCAGGATAGCTCAGCTGAAGAGCGCTTCCTCGCGAAAAGCAAATTTCCCCGGTTGGAGTCCCGGTTCCGGCACACAATTTTATCTGTCAGGAAGTATCGCTAATCTCAGCTGTGCCTAGTCATTGGATGTGGTTATTACAAAGAACAGTACTTCACATTTCATCTACTTTTATGTTACTGTCTGAACCTCCGTGCATCGGTTGTCTGAAATATTCGTCAGGCAGTTTATATCACACCTTGTAATATGCACAAGGATTGATCTGCAATCTACCCTAAAATTCTAAAATTATTGGCTCTGTAGGTCGAACACATTTATCGTGACATGTAGAATAGACATCAGAAGGTAGTGCACGATTCATTTAAATACATGTAAGTGATCCTTCTCTGTGATCAAAAGTTCTGACCAACCACTTCTGTTAAGTAGAAAATAAAATAATTACTGCAAAGAGACCTCACCGGATACCGGAGTGGGGTATTACCATTGTCCAATAATAAAAAAGGAGGAATGCATACAGTAATAGTATCGCACTAGTACTCACAAACACAGATGAAATAAAATAATTATCAGAAGACAAAAAATAGTTTGCGAGTTCTGAGGAGCCGAGCCTACACGTGATTCGATCGTTAAATTGAAATACCGGACAAGAGTTCAAAATGTTCAAATGTTTGTATAGTCTATGGGACTTAACTACGGGGTCATCAGTCCCTAAACTTACAAACTACTTATGATCTACTTACAAACTAGGCCGGCACAAATATCCATGCCCGAGGGGGGATTCGAACCCCCGACCGTAGTGGCCGTGCAGACCGTGACTGGAGCGCCTCAGTCCCCTCGGCCACCGCGGCCGGCCCGGACGAGAGGCTGCACCCGTTTTGCCAAGAATAATGTTTAACTGGAGTCCCCGTGAACCTAACCTGGTCAAGATATATATTTAAATTTGCATTTTATGCGCTCAACCTTCGCCGCGTTGTCTGACGGCATCTGCTGCGTCTCTGAAACCTTGAAAGTGGTGTGTGTGTGTGTGTGTGTGTGTGTGTGTGTGTGTGTGTGCGTGTGTGTGTGTTGGAGCAATCGTATCACTCACTGTTTGTGTTAAGTGACCGTTTCCAAAACAATCCACACATAACTTTTGTTGTTGTGGCTTTGGCTACAAAATAACTTGACTAATCAATGAGATTCGGTACCGTCCTTTGTCCTGATAGAATAAATTACAAGTAACATGGAATGCAGTAATCTTACTTGTATGTGCTTTTGTTTTATGCGCAACGGATAACACTTTAAATTGTACAGTAGTTAATAAATCAACTGTAATAAAACTCGTAATCTGTCTACCGTTAATCTCGTGTAGGGCAAGCAATGTAAGCAAATGAAATATTCAGATTTGCTAGCGTGCACCAAATACAAATTGCCAGACTGTACATGCACAATACAACTCAGAGGGTCAACAAACCAACGTGCCATTACTGTAATAACTTGTCACTTGAATAAGTATGATTTCAAATAAAATCATTTAGGATTAATGGGATACCAAAATCACTGCATTTGATAATGTGCTTGTCTGTAAAGCAATTGCCATATTGATTCAATGATATAAAAATGCACTGCAAACCTGATAATGTTTTCACAATATCACACACTTCAAACATTTCTTTTCTCATTACGTTATTTCTCTTCTTATTAGACAAAACACTTTAACTGTTACTCACATTAAGTGACCTAATAATGTGAAGTTTCATTAATACTGAGAAAATCTCTATGAACGTAACTGAATTTATGAACCAACTTCCTCCTGCTCCCATTAATAGACCAATTGATCATGTCAAAATGACTACACTGAACTGTTCTAATTAACACATATAAATTTAATAACACTATTCTTAAGCAACACTATCACAATAAACAATGATCTCAATGATCAGATCGGATTGAAAATTTTCTTTCAAATTGGTGACAAGGAAAGAGGAACTGGTAAAATGATTCGGGGTTAAATGATAAGTGCAAACTGCACTTAACTGTATTCATTAGCGAAAAACACAAACATAGCTACAATACTTAAAGTACAAGCCTCCATACATATTAATGTACAAGTTTTACCTTATTAGTGACAGTATTCATTAACATCAGCATTCTTAAAAAATTACTATTGGCAGACTTGACTGCGACTAATGCAAATGTTTGTATAGCTTATGGGACTTAACTATGGGGTCATCAGTCCCTAAACTTACAAACTACTTATGAACTAGCTAATCCTAAGGACGGCACAAATATCCATGCCCGAGTGGGGATTCGAACCCCCGACCGTAGTGGCCGTGCAGACCGTGACTGGCGCGCCTCAGTCCCCTCGGCCACCGCGGCCACCTCACTGCAACTCTTCAAAAGGATAAAGCCTTAAACTTTCCGATTTCTTACTCCTCGAGTCTTATACACCGACCGACTTACTCGACAGATCCACGACGACTTGCAATCATCGACTGTACTCTACGGCAGTTATACAACGACCTGCTTAACGCAATAACTGCGAGTGCAAGACAAACTCCAAAGGTACAACATAGTGTTTGGTTTACAGCAGAGATATGCAGATGACTTCAGCATATTATATCGATTAATAAAATGATGCAAAAAATTACATCAATTTGTTTTCTACAGAATTATATCTTAAGTTTCTATAACAAAATATGAACAGGGCCGGATAAGGAGTAAAATTAAGTGAAAATTATATTACGTACTCTTTTCAATCTATAAAAATTTGCTGGTTCTTATGACAGCTGAACGGAATCAGCCAAAACTTTCTGTTGCTCTTATTTCTTTCCTAGTCGAAACTATAATTGGCAGGATACTCTAATTCTGCAAATTAGCCCACTAGTAGTCGCAACTCAAAATTGTCCGCAGACATTTAACTAACAAAATTGTGGACTGGAAAAGTGTCCACCGCTCTGTGTGTGATAGTGCCTTGATCACATATTAAGCATGTGACCATACACTTAGGACCGCAACTACATCGTTGAACGCTCTGATGCGAAACCACAGCGAGTCGCTTAAAAAAATCTCACAGTGTCCCTCGTCTCACCCATCACGGCACACACAAAGACAGATTGCTCTTCCTGGCTCCGCTGGTTGCCTATATCTTTCGCATTTCTCGAGAAATCTCAAGCACGTGTCTCAAGTAGACAATAAGAGGCGCCTTAACAACACGAGTGCGCTCTCTCATTTTGCCATCAGCCAATGATGTTATGTCTCCTTTTCCCGCACTGGATTCCATTCACACAAGAGCTCACGTATTTTTTCATTGTCTGGTTCCCACGTGAAAAACACGGGTGGTGTTCGGTGGTCGACCGCGCTGAATGGTGGATAACAAAACAAGAACTTTGTCAAAACATTCCATTGTCCCCCTAAAAGCTTTTACCGTCGACGCGCCCCGTGTCAGGACACTGTCTTCTCTGGTGACGCAGTACGCGGTCTTCGGCAACGCCGTTAAATGTATGTGTATTCTGTGAGCTGCAGCCTCTCTATATGCATTAAACTCAATTGACTTCTTCCTGTGCAATTATCACTGACTCTTATTAATTTCACAAATATGATGTTTGGGTTATCAGATTAATCGGAAAGACAAGTAGAATACGATTATGCGTATTAAAAAAACATGGACGGAGATCAGAAATTCTCGACTGCTTACAACGAGAATATTCACCGAACATTACTGTCAGAGTTGTACATAGGTATAGATTGGTGAGGTGCCTGCTCTTTCAGACATGTCCCAAAGAGCATACACCATACCTGATTTACAGCTACATTGCTTTTGCTAATTTTTAATGTTCATCTACCTCACCACATATGCGATACTAAAGTTCGACCTCGTATGGGTATCATAAATGGAGAGTGTAAGAAGTCATTGACGACGGGGTGCTACGGCCGTAGTGTGCATGTGGGAATGTAAGACGGACGGTAGTCAATCGCGGGTAGCAATGCGATTGAAGCGACTGGTGTTTTAGAAACTGGAGGCCCTATTCCAATCGCTGTGCAGCTCACATTTTAAGTTGAAACCACTGAATAGTTTCGATGTCCTAGTAGAGATGAATTAATTCGTTTCGTTCCTCATTCTTCTTCGTCCTCCACCTTAATAAATGATTTGCATACCAATATCATTTAGACGCACAAGCAGACATAATAATTCACACACTACAAGTAAAGTGAATAGTTTTAGTGTCCTCTTCAGAAGAATTATGCAATGAACGTCGTATCAACCGAAGCGAGGATATTATTAACACACGAAGATATTAGTGCCGTGACAAAATAGAAAGAAGCCTTGCGTTGATCTTATTGCGTAGGCTTCCGCGGCGAGAGGCAGATGCCGTAAAGGTTTTCTGGGTGTTGTACCGCGTGCTTATGTATGATGGCTAATATTATAACAACCAACTTTTCGGCGAACGTTACGGTGGCGTTATTTTGGGTGTACTGTATGTGGAGTCTATTCCCGACATTTTAATTTCATTTCCACCTGCATTTACTTCATATTGTATTTCCTGATAGCCTCTTCGACTTAAATCTGTGACTACCAAAATGTACATTTCTCTAAGGTCCCTGTTCGCGCAGTCTTGTTCTTTACATAGTCCTGTGCTGTCCTTGAAGCCGCCGAGTTGGCAATCTAATGATAACTGTGTAAAGTACTGGTCAGTTTGATTCTTGCTACTAACATGAATTATGTTTATTTATTTGAAAATGACTATATTGTTACAAAGCAGTAGATTTTCTCTGATTTGAAATATGTTGCTGAAGCTTGAAGGTAAATATAACTTCGTAATGGAATGTGCTTTGTTAGTCATTCATCTTTATCCTTGATATTAAAATAGTGTAGGAGAATTCCTGGATTGCAGATCACTTTCTTTGAAAAGTAATTAATTTTTTAAAAGTTTGCATGATGTAATATGAAATATCATTTATGTAAGAGGCGGTTTCAAATGAAACAATAAGTTGTAATTTTCTTGTTCTACATGAATTCGCCCTCTGTTGGTTAATTTCCCGCAGTTGGAATTCTCCTGGTAATGCTTGTTCATTTTCGTATTTTTTGAGTGCTGTAAATGCTAAAAGAGAAGACTTAAATTAAAATAGTGTCATTGAGAAATATAATTACACCACTTTGTAACTGATTGTTTGGCACTGCATAGCACTGTTATCAGTTGCGCACCTACAACTGCACAGATGTAGTTTTGTCTTAAATCTGTTCAGTTTTGCTTATTTGACTATATTAAAGAGAATAGCAGTTTTAACATAAGGGCCGTGATTAATTTCATCAGTTTCAATTAATTTATATTTTGCAATTGGAAGTTTGCGTTCACATTCTTTGATAATAGGCAATGCGATATTATATAGGGGTATCAGTGAGCAAGAATAATTTTTAGATTTTTCGTTGATCACAATCTCATTCACGTTTTACGTAATTTTTTCTACTGATCACAGATTGTTATCGTACCAGTCTGCATGCTGTTATCTTTTCGAAGAAAGTGTCTGAAATTTCTGTAACAATCTGTTCACAGAGTTCAGGTTCAGTTACATGGTTTAAATTCAGTGAAGGTTCTCAGTCCGTCTTTTCAATAGTGCACAGATGGCACAGACTTTGAATTCACACAGCGTAGTTATCCTGTTATGTTTTACTCACTTATTCATCAGTTTTAAATGAGCATTTTATTTCTCATTACGTATTGTTAATCAGAGACAGCCTTACAGCAAATTAATTTGTCCCACACACATTAAATCACCCAACAATTCAGTTTGGAATCCACACACACACACACACACACACACACACACACACACATACTTTATTTAATTATATTTATTTAATTAGTAACTTTCAACTGAAGTGAGCCAGTTGTTACATGTAACTATATGTTATCATTACTGTTAACTGTGATATCACGTCGTATCTTTAAAATCACACGATATTATTGGTAATTTTTTGGCAGAAGAGTGGAAACTATTTTACGATAGTGAGGTTCAAGGAATGGGGATCAGTCGTTGTGTACTGCTTCTTGCATAGCGAGCCATGACTGGTGGTCATGAAGCGATTTTATCTTCTCGGGAGGTGGATTCAGCAGGTGTCCCTTGTGTGGGTGGGGGCAGCGCCCCAGCAGAAGAGCACACAGTAGAGTGCAGCTCTCCAGGCCTCGCAGCCCACCGCGCTCGCTGGCTGGGGCTCAAGTTGCCGGCAAGAATCTGGCCCGCCCCGAGGCAGCCAAGTTTCCGCCGCTGATCTGCGAGTCTGCGGTTAATTCTCATGTAAATCCAGAAGCTGGCGTATCTCTGCCGTGGAATCCCGGAGTTGCGATATAGTGCAGGCGGCTGGCGGGCGTAATACGCGGCTGTGCCTGCTGCTGCTGCCTGCTGCCGCCACTTGCTCTCCGCAGTTGCACCGGCGAGTTACACACAGCGGGCGGCTAGAGCATGCGCAACCGCCGAACTTTCCCTCGCATCTCGTGTAACATCTAAACAATTCAGACGCGCAGCCTACACACCGGGTGTTTGAAAAAGAACTCCCTAGTTGTAAGTATAAATTTGAAGGGAAAATTAATGGGAAATTGCATCAATGACTAAACACCATAGAATGAGAATTCCTTTAAGTTTTGTATAACCCTTTCGGCCCCTATCGCTACAAATGTGTACATAAATTCTGCGGTATCTAAGATGGTTCAGAAGTATGTTTTCTAAATGGAAAAACCGTTTATACGACACCTGAGTGTTCAATCATTTCATCATGCACAGTTACTGCCACCTGCGGAACATCACTATAAAATTATTAAGAAGCGAGAGTTGCACTGCGCAGCAGTTTGCGAACTTCAAAGAACACGGAACTTGTGGGTTACTTGTATTCCAGTGAATAACTGAAAGTAGAAGTTGTTATTTTACAATGTAGTTATTGAACAATCAGTTTATTTAGTACTACAGTTGGTACTACAAAATTAATTAATTTAGTCCTTAAAAAAAGTCTTGTTTTTCAGTATACGCAGTGTTGTAGTTTGAAAATGGGTGCAAATAATTACATAAATCTTGCTTCTAAAATCATTGAAAGTTGACTTAAGTGTATTACAGCATTAAAAATAATTTCCTTGATAGAGAAAAAAATCAGGTCGGAAAGGGTTAATGTTAGCAGACTTCAATCCAGATCCAGTTGTTGCCTGCACACGTCTAGACCTTCGGCCGTATAAATAAGAAAGACCACATTCTTCGGATAATATTTTCAGACCAAAAGAACGTTATGCATCTACATAAATACTCTACAAGTCATATTCAAGTGTATGGCAGAGGTTTCATCGAAGCGTTTTATGAGGTTGAATGACATTGTATTGAAAGTTCCGGATCACTGCTTGTAGTTTATTGAATAGCGCAACAGTTGTTTCAACATTTTGTCATTATCAAGCGCCTGCATATAAAAGAATTACATTAATTAATTACAAATCAAAGAATACGAAAATATACACAAAATTTTTTTGGTATAAATTTTCCTTATAACGTCTACGATGGTTAGACGTTACATGCTGACATCTGGCGTAAGTTATAAGGAAAATTTATAAGAAAAATTTTTATGTATTTTTTCGTATTCTTTGACTAGTAATAAATTATTGTAGCTTTTATATACGCAGGCGCTTGATAATGACAAAATGTTGAAAAAAAAAAATAAGCAGTGATCCGTAACTTTTATTACAATGTCATTCAACGAAATTTATGACACTGCAGGCACAACAATCAGGAAGACGTTTTATGAGGTTTCTCTACAGTTTCATTCTCTAATAGCTCGAGGAGAAAAGGAGCACCTAAATCTTTCCGTTTTCGATCTGATTTCTCTTATTTTATTTTGATGATCATGTCTTCACATGTTGGTGGGTGTTAACAAAATACGCTCACATTCGGAACAGAAATTTGGTGGAAGAAATTTCGCAAATAGAGTTCGTCGTAACGAGTAACGCTTTTCTTTCAGTTAATTTCACCCCAAATCGTACATCATTTCCGGAACACTCTCTCCCCTATATCTCGATAATGCAAAAGGGGGTGCCGGTTGCAGTGGCCGAGCGGTCCGTGGCGCGCCAGTCACAGTCTGCACGGTCGCTACGGTCGGAGGTCCGAATCCCCCCTCTGGCGTGGATGTTTGTGTCGTGTTTAGTATGAGGTAGTTCATCAGTAGTTTGTAAGTTTAGGGACTGATGACCCCGCAGTTAAGTCCTCCTTAAGCTTAACACACATTTGGACATTTGAACAAAACTGGGTGCCCTTCTCTGTACTTTCTCTAAATTGTCTGTCATTCTCACTTGGTGGGGAGCCCACAATGAGAAATAACACTCCACAATAGGACGCAAAATACTGTGTATGTAGTTTCTTTAGTAGAGCTGATCTTCTAAGTGTTCTGCCAACGAAACCTAGTCTTTGATTCGCTTTCCCTTCAATATTTTGTGCCTTCTTTCCAATTTAAGTTGTTTATAAGTGTTATTCCTAGGTATTTAGTTAAATTTACAGCCTATAGTTTTGACTGATTGCTCGTGTAAATGAAGTTTAACAGGCTTCTTTTAGTGGTCATGTGCATGACTTCACACTTTTCATTATTAAGGGTCAATTGCCATTTCTTGCACTATGCTGATATCTTATCTAAATCATTTTGCAGTTGATTTTGATCATCTGGTGACTTTACTAACCGAAAAGTGACACCATCATACGAGAGCAGTCTTACGGAGCTACTCAGATTGCCTCCTAAACTTTTTATCAAAGTAAGGAAAAGTAACGGCCCTATAACACTTCCATGAGGAACGCCAGATAGCACTTCAGTTCTACTGATTGACTTTCAATCAACTACAACGTACTGCGTCCTTTCTGACAAGAAATCAAGAATCCAACTCGTGAAAGTTCTCAATTTCGTATGATTAAAAACTTCGAAGCAGGGAGTTCATTCTCGCTACCACCCATCCTTCTGTTCAGTCGTATATTTCCTTAAACTAGCCCAATCACGCAAATTATTCAATGTATAACTATGGAGTAGGCATCTACGTGTTCAAGAAAAACTATAGCATGTTTAGTTATTTGTGCGCTGTGCAGCAGCATATTATTAACACTAAATATGGACTTGTTAAGAAAATGATTCTTAAGACGTGGTTACAAAATATTCGTCATGCTTGAAACTTTTTCATTATTGGAGTTGGGTTAGCGAAAATTGCGAACGAAATTTTAAGAATGCCACACATTTTCCTCTTTCCAACGTGGGAAGCTGTCAGACACCTAATGATTTGCTCATAAACGATAGGCTATGCAATTTTGTTACAAGAAACAGACTGCTAGGTATGTAATTAATCAGTTATTAATTTCCCTGTAGTGTGTAAATACTTCTAACATAACAGAAGTTATTATTTCGATGTCAGAAAACGCTCCTTAAATATATAATTTTAGAATACATTTCTGGAGAACCAGCGATCGTTAATGAAATTACATTTTTTTAAACACTGTCTCGATCGCAAGAGAATTTTTATTGTTCCTAGGCACCCGGTTTCATTCTACTTGTGAGACCATCTTCAGGCCGACTTTGGCAGCCGATTGTGGGCGGGTCGGGAACCGTTGGCTG
The DNA here is from genome assembly GCA_026315105.1 of Locusta migratoria. NCBI lineage: Eukaryota > Metazoa > Arthropoda > Insecta > Orthoptera > Acrididae > Locusta > Locusta migratoria. The sequence goes on from CM048748.1 coordinate 166,352,869, forward strand.
CGGAAATCATCAATGGATATCCACAGCCAACGGTTTCCTACCCGCCCACAATCGGCTGCCAAAGTCGGCCTGAAGTTGGTCTCACAAGTAGAATGAAACCGGTTGCCTAACAACAATAAAAATTCTCTTGCGATCGAGACTGTGTTTTTTTAAAAATGTAGCTTCTTAAATACGCCAACCAGATTGGATAGAATGATGAAGATCAGTACAAGAAACATTTCTTCAGTACCCAGTAATACATAAATATTTATTTTGTGATACAGACTGTGAATTCCTGGGTTACACTGTTCGGAATTAACCTCATAAGGCCTCATTAAAATAACCTATTTAAAGACATACAATATTATTTTGCTATGCAGCTGTTAACAACTGTAAATATGCACTCCAAAGAAACGGCAAATTACGCCGCTGAATCCAATTGTATTTGATTTCTGTGTCGGTAATGGAAAAAATTCTCGTCACTATATAAAATGCTTGACGTTTATATCTATGATTTGTGTAAACGAAACGACTGATTATAAAAATGTTTTCATTTGCATAAAATTTTTAGTTCCCCTCGTATATCTTCAGAATAGACTACGTATAAAGGAAAGTTTTTGCCTTTTCAGCAACACTAGATTTTTCATTAGTTTTATTAACCACAGTGGACGGTAATCTTAATAGAAGTTACTCAGCTGGAAGTATACTACAGACGTCACTTCAGAAAACGGAGAATATTCTCCAGTCGCGAAAAACGTGTGTAGTTTTATTCGTACGAATCAGAGAGAATGTTCTCTGTTGTGAGCAACTTCCCCCACCCTTTTACTCAGGCTGAGAAGGTACTCGATCGAAGTATATCCTGTGACTCGCTTTACGTTCTCTGCAATTCAGACTATAAAATACATATTCAGTTTCATTGTTACGGCCCAATATTCTATTCCTCGCCACGTATTCAGCAACTTTTCAGCTGTAAATGTCCCAACCGGCGCGAAGATTCTTTCCCGTAAGTGATTAATATTTCTGATCTTTTCACTGTACACGAAACACGGATTTGTTGTCAACATCTTCAGAAGTTACAGTCTACCGAGTGTTTTTGCTTTTAAAACACTTCCGGTTTTCTTGAAACACATTATCCAATGACAAATAGTCTTTGCTGTAGATAGTTCACCACCATACTGACGTCTAAAATTTCTTGATTCTGTTGAAACTGACTCAGCTTTCGCAAGCCAAATACCAAAATGCAGTTTCTGTTGCGGAGTCGACATTGTTACAGAGTTCATCTGGACTGCGCCCAAGCCAGGACTAAACTCTAGCCGGCCGCGGTGGCCGAGGGGACTGAGGCGCTTCAGTCACGGTCTGCACGGCCACTACGGTCGGGGGTTCGAATCCCCCCTCGGGCATGGATATTTGTGCCGTCCTAGTTCGTAAGTAGTTCATAAGTAGTTTGTAAGTTTAGGGACTGATGACCCCGTAGTTAAGTACCATAGACTATACAAACATTTGAACATTTTGAACTAAACTCTAGAAACACAGGGAAAAAATAGAACTGGTGCAGTCTCAAGGCCAAACAGACCTGCCAACTGCAGGGGAGTTGATGAATGAAACAAACTGAAATAGTGTACGTCACCTTGTACATGTTCTAGGAGATATTAAAACTAGGAATTTCTTCTTCAAACACATGGTGCAACAGAAAACTCTGCTACTCTGCTGCCAGTATCTAGCGCCAGATATTCAGTAAGATGCGTTAAGAAGACGTAAAATGTGCTGAAGGTGTTGAAAGACGTCACAAAAATAATTTCAGGAAATGACTGCCAACGTGGAGTGGTCGGCTAAGTTATTTTTCTACTAACTCAACCTATACAACAAAGTTGTCCTTTTTTTTATTTCTTTGTATTGCGACATACAATGTTCCGCCACATGTGTTTTGCTCAGTTATAAATTTATTCTATGCTAACTAAATGATAAACTTAGCGATATTCAAGGCATTAACGATTCGTTTAATATATGGAAACAAGCTTGTTGTTTTAAACGTAAATCGTTGTATACAATTTGTTCTTATATTCATTAAAAATCTAGAAAATGCACATGCTGTATTGAAACCCATTAGATTTTCTCCGTTTTCTGGTTTAAAGAAAGAATAGTTTTGAGTCATTAAGTTTGTTTATTTATTTTCTGATTTGTTTAACCTGGCAAGATTGGGGTTTTCAGGCCCTCTTTTACACCTAACAAGGCATTCTACATATTTTACATTTCCATTATTACAGCAGTTATACTAAATATAGGAACGTTGAAAGTCTGAAACAGTAGAGGTAACAAAAAGACATACTCTGACTTCATATTCGTATTTGATCAATAACAAACAAACACGTCTCATGACCACTAAAAGAAATCCGCTGAACTTCAATTAGGCGATAAATTAGTCAAACCTTAAGGTCGTAGATTCTACCAAATACCTAGGAGTTACAATTACGAACAACTTTGACTGGAGAGAACACATAGATAATATTGTGGGGAAGGCGAACCAAAGGTTACGTTTCATCGGCAGAAAGCTTCGAAGATGCACCACCTCCACCAAAGAGACTGCTTACATCACACTTGTGCGTTCTGTCCTGGAGTACTGTTGCCCCTTGTGGGACCCTCACCAGGTGGGATTGACGGAAGACATTGAGAAGGTTCAGAGGAGGACAGCTCGTTTTGTTCTATCGCGTTACGGGTGGGAAAGCGTCACGGAAATGTTGCACGAATTAGGGTGGAAATCATTAAAAGAAAGACGTTATTCATTACGGCGTGATCTGTTTGCGAAGTTTCAATCACCGACTTTTAGTTCTGAATGTGAAAATATTTTGCTAGCACCCACCTACTTAGGGAGACATGACCATCCCAATAAAATAAGAGAAATCAGATCGAAAACGGAACGATTTAGGTGTTCTTTCTTCCCGCGCGCTATTAGAGAATGGAACGGTAGATAAAAGTTATGAAAGTGGTTAATAAACCCTCTGCCAGGCACTTGAATGTGATTTGCAGGGTATCTATGTAGATGTAGATGTAGATATACAAAACAGCAGACTTTTAATTTTAACTGCTAGCAGCAATTGTATGGAGGAAGGGGTGGAAGAGGGCGAGAAAAGAGAGGATAATAATAATCAATTAAGGATATATAACGGGAGAGTAGGCGGCGTTATATATAGTGTAAAAAGGAGGATGATAATTACGGAGAGAAGATCATTGTTTTTACAATTAGATATCAGACAGGTATTTGGCTGTATACGTGATTTTTGGGGAAAGTTTGAAGAGAATGACAGAATAAAGTGTTTCAGCTTTTTCTTAAAATTAGTAAAAGACTGAATTTTGCGAAGAGAGCAGGGCAGTTTTCCCTGAGGTGAACAGCATTGCCAGCTGAAGAGTTCACAAATGTTTTCGTTTTATGGAAGGCCGCAGCTAAGATACTTGGCTAGTGCGATTTTGTGTTTATATTATAATGGCATGAAAGATGTTTGAATTCTAAGGCGAGTTTTATGGCTCTTGCTCGCTAATGAGTCGGTGAAGAAAGTACAATGTATAGTTGTCCCGTAATTTGCCTGCCCGGAGCCACACTAAATGGGTGTATGGAGCGTTAATGTGGTCATTTCGACTAATGTTGCATATGTTGCGCACACATGTATTCGTGGTTAACCCCAAACGTATTTTCGCTACTGGTTGCATGCCGATAATGTCACGTTAATGGAGATGCGATTGAACGGATGATTGCACCTCTTTGCATTTTACATGTTGATGAAAGATATTACGAAACATTTTGAGGGTATAAAGGCAAGCGGAGGTCTTCCTGCATATGGCGACGGTATTAACTGGTCAATTTAAATTTTCGTACTAAAAGAAAGACTTCAAAGATAAATCACATGCTAGTCCCATAATGGAGGCATCGTCGAAATTCCAGTCGGTAAGATATTTTATTTTGATAATTTTCAGTCGCTGGACAAACCATCAACCCACTGGTGATTCGCGTTCCACAGTTTCAAAGCCGTTACTACGAAGTATCAAATCCATTTTTGGAATAGGGAGGGGCTCAATCGCTCTCACAATAAAAATTTTTGTTATCAATACTTCATGCAGTTATGGACTAACTTCAGTATTTCAACGTTTCATGATAATGTACTATTGGTTAAATTGTATGTTGAGTGGCGTAAGGCAAGTATAAAAGATACAAACCGTGGGATTACATTTAATCTGATGAGAGTCAAATATTCATCATTGTTCTTGCATTACTTGAAAATAATAACAGCAATATGTAATAAAATTCCTGTACTCACTGATCAAAAGAATTAGGGGATCAGCTGAGAGATATAGGTTGTGACTTATTGTCATGGGCAGGATGAACGTAAATGGTTCCACGTCTTTCCGTTGGTTCTAAGGAGTGGAGACAACAACGTTACGGAAACTGAGACAGAAGTAATAATAGAAAGATGCTAAGAGGGATTAGTGTGATGTTCACCAAACGAATTCCACATGCAGTTTAGTGCCGATAGTGTAGTGACCAGGTAGTTCAATGAAAGAAAAACGTAATTTACCCGGGGCTATGGTATGGAAAGAAATAGTAAGGTGGAAAGCTGCACAGACACAGAGTGAGGTGGCTCAGCTACTGGAGTGCCCAAAGTGAAATTTCCACCCTCCAGGCAGCAACATGACAGGCAATATCAACACAAACAGTCTTAAATCACCTTTGCGAATGTGGCCTCTGTGCACGGAAGCATATGTTGTGTGTAGCATTAAAATCAAGACTTCGTGTAGCCCGCGGAAACTGGGAGAAGGAACATCAGCATTAGATTCGTAAGGAATGGCGCTGGATGCTGTTCAGATGAGCAAAATTTTGTGTTCAGCTGATCCTACTCTGGAGAGAACAAGGAAGTCGGAAAAATTCTCCTTGTGTGCAGGAATCATCACCATATCACGGTGGTGAAATAAGTGTGTGGTCAAGAGTCAATGTTGGAGAACTTACACATATCTACGAGTTTCAGAATGGCGTTTTGACTGCTCCACCTATTGTTGTGCCCTACGCTGGTGCCAATGGAGATAGTTTACTTCTGATGAACGATAACGCTCATCCCCACAGAGTTGCACTGGGCATCAACACGCTTGCAGCTGAGGGAATTGAACGAATAGGGTGGCCAGCTTGTTCACTGGACATAAACCCCATTAAGCATATTTGAGGTACACTAGGCAGACGCATTGCTGTCAGACCAGCATTTCCTATAACTGTTGCAGTGCTGAATACTGCACTCGTGGAAGAATGGCATCACGGCGGAGCGGCCGAGCGCATTGAGGCGCTATGCTACGATGCGCGAGAACGTTCCCCGTCGGGGATTCGAATCCCCCCTCGGGCATGGATGTTTGTGCTGTCTTTAATATAAGAGAGTTCATAAGTAGTTTGTATGTTTGGGGACTGGTGATCCTGCAGTTAAGTCCCTTAATCTTTACAAACATTTGAACAATGCCCAAATATCCCTCAAGAGATGATTGATTACCTCATACTGTCCATGTCACACACGTGTGAAACTGTACTAGCCGTCAGAGGTGATCACACACCGTATTAGAGGGCTACAAGATTGATTTTATCACTGTCATGTTAGCTCCATTGTGCCTCGCCCTAAGTAATTGCCATGTGAACCTCAAGTACAGAGTTAAGACAGAAACAATTTCATGCCGCATTACATACAAATTACAATTGTAAACAATATCTGGATAAAATAGGTTACCACTAGCATATGTGTATGATTTCTCGTTACCATTACTGTTTTGAGCAGTGTTGCCGCGGTGGAATGGCAGAGCACTCTAAGGCGCCTTGCGGGGGAGCGGGTGGTTGCTCCCCGTCGAAGGTTCGAGTCGACCCTCGATCGTGTGTGTGCTCGTGTTGTCATTAGATTAGTTTCAGTTGGTTTAAATAATTTGTAAGGCTAGGGACTGTTAACTTCAGTAGTTAAGTCCCATAAATTTAAAAACGTTTGAAAATTTGAGCAGTGAACTACCATTCCATTACAAATAGTTTTACCGTTACTATTCCTCCGCTCCACCGTCCCCTTCCAAAAATTATAAAAGGAAAACAGTTTATTGCTTACATCATTCTTACTGTTGAAACGACGAAGCTTCAGCAACTGCCTTGACGTTTAAGTTTACACTTTTCAAGTGGAAAAACCCCAACACACTTGACGGAGAGTATCCTCATATATTACTAAGACGACCTGCAAACTATATTACTTTTCGGCTTATACTGATATCCCATCATAGACACACAGACACGTGACCCCCAGGGGGGTCACGGTTCTTTTTTGAGTACGTGCGTGGCGAGTACGGGATCCCAAGCTAATGCAGTCTTCCTTCCGTCTTTAGTTTCTGGACTGCATTTCCTTTCCCCCTCCCCTCCTTTCCTATCCTCAACTCTTCCCCTCCCCACCGGCGGACTGATAACCTCAGTAGTTTAGTCCCCCTATCCCAAACAAACAACCCAATACAGACACGTGAAAAACGTCCTTCATACATTAGTGCTAATGGAAACTTCACTCATTCTATTCGCAGCATTATTTGCACATAGTATGTCTTTATTTATAAACGGCAATGTCCCGATCGACTTAACAGAGTTCTCCATCATCGATCTGCTCAAACCACTGACAATAGAAATTAGAAATTTGACTGACAGGCTTTTCGGAAGTAGATCGCGTTTCAGGCAACTTTCAAGCTAGAACTACGAAAACTGGTATTTCGATATTTGGTTGGATTTTCAATTATAAGTAAAATGGTCTCCATTTGGAAACAGCCGGCCGCGGTGGCTGAGGGGACTAAGGCGCTCCAGTCACGGTCCGCACGGCCACTACGGTCGGGGGTTCGAATCCCCCCTCGGGCATGGATATTTGTGCCGTCCTAGTTCGTAAGTAGTTCATAAGTAGTTTGTAAGTTTAGGGACTGATGACCCCGTAGTTAAGTCCCATTGACTATACAAACATTTGAAAACATTTGGAAGCATGCGATGGTTGTGCTGGCTTACCCGGCCAGTTATAGGAGAGCATATTGCTTCGTCATGGACTCTGAAACAGTGAATCTCACTATTTTTTACATAAACAAAATTGTCGTAAGGGAAAGAAGAGGAAAGTGACTTGGCGGCGATCAAACCCGCGACATTTTCGCGAACTGTCTGCCACTCTTCTAGTCTGCCGCCTTGAAGTGGTGAGATAACTGATGGAAGGTATGCACGAAAATAAATCATTATTCTGGAAGTACGCATTTTAATGTAAACCTGTGAAAATTTGTATTTGACCTCTAGGTTACGAACAAAGATTTATGTTTTTCAGAGGTTTTGGAAATTCAATCCCTAGCGGAGAATGATTAGCGAAATTATTTCACTATGGGAGCATTTTTCAAGTGGAATCCTATCAGAAATGAAAGACACACTTCTCAGTATTTGTCGGAAATCCGCCCGAAAAGGAGTGAAATAGGAGATGCATTGTGATTTGAAACTATGTGACTTTGAAGGTAATTTTGGTCAGAAAATTCAGTTGATTTAAAGGCAGTTCACCAGATGACTACCGAGTTTTCTAAAAGTCGCAGTGACAACGAGTAGCAGTGTCACGAAGGCAATCCGGTATAGTCTTTCATTAGTAGTTATTAAATAGTTAATGATATAGTACCAAGATGATGATGTTTCCATAGGGTAAACTGGTCGATACAACCTTTCGCTGTTTGGTAACAAGATTTCATCGCGGTTTGGAGAAAGCACCCTGTCTCAGCGATCAAGCCAAAACTATGCAGTGAGTAGTTGACGCCTAAATACGTCGTCTCCCAGATAGCTCACTGCAATATAATGTGGCGTAAAATGAAATAAATGAAAAAGTGTTAACAGCGTTTGATATATTTGGAAAGTGTCATTATGATTGGCCAAAGCTGTTTATTCGGTCAATGCTACTGGTTTCTGTTTTAAACCATTTCCAAGCTCCAGAAGAGATTAAAAAGTAGTGTAAATTACATACTACAATCTTGAAAGTGAAAATGTTGAAAATATATATGTCGAATTGTACTTGTTTTACCAGATGTTATCTACAGTTACTGTTCATTACAGACTACTCTTTAAATACAACAGTCACAAAGGAAGTATGATGATCAAATGAACCTGCTCAGGAAAGGTCCTTATTCTTGAGCCGTGTAGGTTTAGTACTCGACGTTTCTTCTCATTTAATAACTATCAATATCTCTCGCAGCAATCGGATTTCTCAACGTTGGCAGAGGAGCACCAACACATCAACGTCCACTGCGTACGGTGTTGCCTTGTATCAAAAATGTACTTTGGAAGCAATTTCATTGTAACGTGTCACTATGCCAACTGTGATTTCATGTAAGTCACAGTTTGTGTATCTGGGTCTAAAGAACGCCGAATGTTTACCTTTTTCCTGGATTTCCTTAATACACCATGAGGATCTTACTGCCGTTTTTTTTAAAGTTACAGTCTCGCATTTTTTTCTGGTGCGTTCTCTGCAGTCCAGGCTGTGTGACATTTCCCTTCTAATTTTACATATTGTGCCAAGCAAGCCTGTTCGATTTTACTTCAAACGAGTGAAAACAAGGTTCAGGTGTAATCACATGAAATTTATCCTGTCTTTTGGTATTGACATCTAAGTTTCTTTACCATAGAGTCACTAGGACAAGACGGGAGTCGTCTTTACCAAAACATAGGAAAGCATTTAGCACATAGTTAGAATATCTACTTCATAATTAAAGCTGTGGAATGAAGGAACTTTCATCTACGTTTGGACGGGAAGTACTGTTAATCTTATCAAATATGTATGGACCTGAAATATACCTGCTGCGACATTTTGGTATTACCGTCTCCCATAAGTGTGACGTGAGTCCCAATGTTCAAATGTTTATAAATCTAAGGTAATTAACTGCTGGGATTATCAGTCGCTGGGCTTAAAAACTACTTCAACTAACTTAACTTACGCTAACGACAACACACACACCCATGCCCGTGGGGAGACTCGAACCTCCGACGGCGAGCAAGCGCGTTCTCCGCAGCAAGGCGCCTTAGACCACTCGGCCACTCCATTGCGACTACATGATACCAACATTGTCACTTTCACTTTGACCTTATCTACCGAAAATCGAATCTGAGGAAACTCATGATTTTCCTAAACTTATTAAATGTTCAAATGTTTGTAGAGCTTGTGGGACTTAACTACTGGGTCATCAGTCCCTAAATCTACTTATGAACTAGCTAATAGTAAGGACGGCACAAATATCCATGCCCGAGGGGGGATTCGAGCCCCCGACCATAGTTACCGTGCAGAACGTGACTGTCGCGCCGCAGACCGCTCGGCCACCGCGGCCGTCTAAACTGATAACGTGAAATAGTAAACTTGGACAATTACATCCCTCATTCCTATCATCAAAGAAGATTCACTTTTGTTTCAGCCCGTCTGTAAAGTACAACATAAAATATATGACATTCTTCTAGCACTAATGACGATTCCTCATGCTCTGTGTGCCTCTGTTTTAGTGGATTTTTCTCCATTTCAGAAGTACATCATCAATAAAACAAAAATATACGACCTGAGTGACGTTGGGAGACGGTACAAATAGAGATTAATCAGAACCTTCATCACTGCCTCTGATTCATCTCAGCTGTATGGGGCACTCTGATTTATATCACGGTCAGAATATGTGAAATACCGTCAATATTTTCTCCTTAGGTTGTAACTTCTTGGGAATATTAACATTTATCGACGCTTTCCTCTGCTCAATGATGAGACCGTAAGTTCGAACCATGCTACTCTACTTCGTAGTGCTGTATCTTTTATTTGTTGAAGGTCTTCCTCTATTAAAGCTATTGGTCTTTATATCTACATTGCACCAGGAGGCACAATTTGGGCTACCAAGGATGTGCAGCGATAAAGAATTATTATTTTACCCAAAGGGACAAAATAGTGCTTTCTGCAGTGATAAGTATTAAATGCCATAAACCCTCTGCACCTTCCAAATCAGAAGAGGGAGAGGGAATACAGTTTTGGATTGAACAAAAATGTCCTGTTGGCCTTTCTAGTCTAGTCAGAAAGATGTCTGTTGTGCCCTATCTGTACCAATAACGTAAGAGAATATCTGAACAGACCTCTTCGGTTGTTTGTAGATGATGGTGTCATTTTCGTACACAAAAGTAATCAGGAGACTATAGAAACTAGTCTTGTGTAGTTCGCGAACGAAATAGTTCGGAAAAGCGCTGCCACAGGCGAACTAGTTCGCAAATCCCTAGCCTCTTAGTTCGTCCGCTTCTTTTCCGAAGACTGACGGGCGCGCAGCATCGCTTGTTTTGTAGGTAACGTTCCTTCAATGACCTATTAAATAAATATATAATTAAATACATTTTAAAAATAAAATACGAATACTCCGTATGCACAGTAGTTGAATATCATTGTATCACCCATTCGTGTAAATAACTGGTCTATGTTCTTAAGTATTTGATGTCTAATTGCCTAAAAATGCGGGTAATAGCAACCGCTTGGGTAACACTGATCATTATATAAAAAAAGATGTCATAAAAGAAGAAAAAGCTCTTTTAGTTGCGGTAGCAAAAGCAAAAAAGAGCGGCCGAACTAAAAAGAGCGTCCTACTTTGCGGCCGAGCTGCGAACTAAAAGGAGAGCTACCGGTTGCGAACTAAGATATGCGCGATCGGTCGCGAACTAAAATATGCGCAATCTGTCGCGAACTAAAATGCCTATCTCGATTCCTTTCAGAAGACCGACGGGCAATAGCGAGAGGGCGCGCAACAGAATTAAAAATCACGTGTTTGCCTTATGCTGATGAGAGCCATTTCGAGGTGAGCGTCTGCCTGCTAGATTACTTAGTTCAGCGCTAAAAATTTCTGTTTTGAAGTATTCTGCACTCTACAATAACTGACTAATAAGTTCCATAATGCCAAGATATACATATAACTCTAAACATAAACGCGAGTTATTATCCACGAACTGTTTCTTTTGGTTTGCGTGATATCGTTAGCGGCTCACGCAGCAAGTACATGAAGCAGCTAGGTGGGGGATTAGCCGTCACTGGTAGCGGACGAACTAAAAGAACGAACTAGTGAGCGCTCGCGATCGCAAACTATTATGCGCAAGTCCAATACCGACTGCAGAAATATCTATGTAAGATATCTCCTTGGTGCGATAATTGGCAATTGACAGAAAATAAAATTTGTCGGCACTCACATGATTACATAAAGGAATTCCTTAAACGTTGCTTACAACATCAATGAAGCAAATGTGAATGCTGTGGATTCAACTACACTTCTAGGAATTACAGTTACGACAGATTTAGATTGGAAAGAACCCTGAAAATGTGGGGAAGGCGAAGCGAAGACTTCTTTTTACAGTCATAACACTTAGATGATGCAACATAACTACTGAAGAAACTGTTTACACTACGCTTGTCCGACTTCTCTTTGAAGTTCTGCTGCGCGGTATATGGTCTTTATCAGGTAAGTTTGACGGAGGACATTGAAAGGGTACAAATAAGCTCAGTTCGCTTTCATGAACGCGAACGAGGAGAAAATGTCACGTGCATCAAACGTGAGTCGAGTTAGCAAACAATAAAACTGCTGTGTTTGACGTAGCGGCGAATGTACTTTCTAAATTCCGATCGGCAACTTCCTTCACCGAATCCGGAAATATATCGTTGATTTACACCTACATAGGTACAAAATGATGTAATGAAAACAATCAGAGCTTGCAGGGAGAGATTTATGTGTTCTTTCCACCTGTTTGCTGTTCAAGAATGAAATTGTAGATAAGAATGAATGTGGTTCGATGAACACTCTGCCAAGAATATAAATTTTATATGCACAATACGCATGTAAGTGCAGAATACTTTACAATTATTTTGACATTGGCTTGAACCTGAAACTAAACAGAAACTCGGTGTATTTTAAAACAAATTCGTGACTGCGTTAATTGCGTTCTAAGCCACCCCTATTCGCCGCGCTTGCGAGTCATGCTCCAACAGCAATCATTACGTGAGAAATAGTAACTACGCAGCCGGTACCATGTACGTGACAGTCTAGCAAAGACCCGTAATTATGCAGTATTAATTAACAAAACAATCACACGATTTGCCGTCGCTGTGCACACAAATGCGACAACGAAAGGGATAGCGGATTTTCACAAATTGTCAGCTCCAATGAGCGTAGCTGACCAGATGTGTTTTATTTGGTAATACAGAGGCGGATACCGGATGGAACGAGAACAATTCTGGCAGTCAGTTTTGGACTGTTCACTTCCTATTGTCGGAAGTGTGATAGTGGTATGAATGTGGAAATTCCACTACATTTCTTTATGCTGTACAGCAATAATTATACACGTATATTACGGGACATCATAGCCTGAAACTTTTCAGTTAGTCAGTTAGTCAAACTTCAAAAACTGTGGTTGCAAACCCTTCTGATTACTCTTGACCATATTAAAACGAAAGCTATTATATCCGTTTACATCCCTCATCACAAACCGTCACCAACTGCCGTACCGCAGCATCATTAACATAATTAGCGCCTAACTTTATTACAATTAAACTAATTTTTTGGTCTTGAAGGTATTCCTTAACTCCTCAACGCAACTATAGAGGGGTAAAATTAATTCGGCATTAAGGTGTCTATTTTTGTTATGGTAATTCTTCTCTGTTTACTTCCTCACATAATACAACTCCATCTGCTTTCACGTATTATGTTACTGTACACTTTGTACAACTTTCTTCGCTCCCTCTCGCACTGTATTGCAACACTGCTTAAATCTTCATGTTTTTCACAACATAATGCATTTCGGAATTACGGGTTCTAGCTGACTACGTGTTGTGCGCCTGTTTCGTAGTTATTTGGTATTTTAGCTATTTCGATGAATGTTACCGCATTCATTTATCATTCATGAGAAATAAAGGAGTATTGAAACGGTAACCTGTCTGAAAATTTATATAAATACACTGTCATAGTACAAATTTGTTTCAAATGTATCCTCTAAATCACTACTGACAATAGCGGCGTTTATCGTACGCTATTCACTCCTATGTAAGGCGCGAATTTATTGTTAGTAATTCCATAGCGGGCGTGATAATTTCGAGCCGTTTTTCACGGCCAGAGGAGAGAAGCGATGGCCCACGTGCCGTAACGCCAGTGCTGATGCTTGGAAGTCAACGATGATGTTGCGGCGTGTAACAGATGAAAAGTGAGCTTCTTTCATATCTTTTATACTGGAAGTGGACCCACATGCCTCAGCTACGTTAATAGCTACGGCACGCGTCGGATCGGTATTGAACAGATTACCATTTCCTCCCCCTGTGTAGGCCCCTGTGTACCTTTTCCTAAATAAATCACTTCAGTGTCACTCATGACTTCAATTTATCGTCCTGGCTTTCAACGCCTATCCTGTAGCCCACAATGCTAGGTCGGCCATTCTGTACATCTGGTATGCAGAAGTTCGATATAACTTGCAACCTTTTAGCGTGTGCATGGCTACTAAAAGATATCCAAAATAACAGATCCGCGCTCACGCTTTGTTTCTTTACGGCGTACGAGAGCGTTGAACAGCTGTTAGCTGTGTTCTGTTAGAGTTGTGGCAATTCGTGAATGAGTCGTTCGTTGAACGAATGCAAATAAAGAATCGTAAGAATCAAATCGTGATCCGGGCGGATCGTCGTTTAAAAGAATCGTCTGTCTCGTGACGATTCCAAGTTCCAACCATTCATGATTCGAAGGTGACTGCCGAATCATGCCGAATCGTAGGCCGAATGATTCCGAATGCCTGAGAGAAGTCAAGGGGGGGGGGGGGGGGGGGGAGGGGACCAATCGTAGTTCAAAAGAATCGTCTGTCTCGTGAAGCTTCCAAGATCCAACGATTCATGATTCGAAAGCAAGTGACGAATCATGCCGAATGAAATCCGAAAGCCAGAAAGCGTGTGAACGGAGGAAGCACAGAACGAAGATCGTGAGCCGTTAATTATTAGCCCATTCACGAATTACAGCTGATAGACAAAAAACGCAGCGAAATACACATCTGCCAATACATACGACCATATATCTTTTATACAGTATACATATTATGTATTTAAAGGGGCAATTCTTACAGATTTATATTTCGCGTACCCCGGAAATGACTGTATTGATTGGATTATATTTTGTGTTTAGAGAGGTTTAAGCTTTTTGAGTTCATTTACATAGTTGTAGTTATTGTGAAAATTCAGTTTCACAAAATATTCTTTTTATATAAAATCACGATTTTAAATATTTTTAAAGCCATCTCAAAAATCTTTTTTACCATTCTTGTTTTTACGTTCGGCTTTCCTGAAAGAAATAGACTTTACAAAAATGAAACATTTTAATAAACGCGAATTTCTTGTATATCGAAAGGAATTTAGAGACGGATTGTTGTTTTTAATGTTTATTTATATGGACGTGTTTCCTTAAACTTATAGATTTTACATAATAAGTATTTCATAACGATTATGTGTTAATTACCATAGATTTAATGAAATTTATATTTAAATGGCCGAAGCATTCAAACAGAACGAAAAAAAATTAAGGTTACAGCAGGATTCGAAATAAGTGCCCTACGTTCACTGAACATACAACGCTACTAAATGACGTATGATGACAGCAAAAATATGTATTTATATCCACTTGCTAAACTTCAAAGACACTCTAGAATTGTTGAGAGCTGATTCGAATGGCTTTGGCTGGTTACTGTTTTAAGTCTGAACGTTATACCCATATTGTCTCCTTTTTGGCATTCTGTAAGATTCGTGACGTCGCAGAACAGAAAGCAGAAAGAATCATGAACGAATCGTAGGTACAGATTCATAAGGTTACATTCCAAAATCCATGACACAGATATGTATTGCACTTATGAGCAGAATGTAGAAGTAAGAATCGTGCCAATGCAGACTAAGGAATCGCGAAAGAATCGTGAACAAATCGTAGGAATCGATTCAGAGCGTGGGATTCAATCGCAAGAATCGATTCCCAGAAATGAGTCGTGTTGCCAAAATCTACTGCGAGTGTCCTCTGATTTCGCTACGTCACGTGCGCCTGCGTGCGCCCTGGAGCGAAGCCGCTCTCGTTTCCATGTGACTGGATTCCGAGCGGCATGTTAACGTGCTGCTTCCGGTCAAATTGGCCGGATACTCGCACAACACGACGCACTAGGCGCAGCGGGTGCGCGCGCCTTGCAGATGCTGCTACATCACCGCCTGGACAGCGGATCCTGCTCCTGCCCCCTGTTCCACGTCGACTACACATCGCCTGCCGGCTGTATTACTACGCTGTCGTCACGACACGCATCTGGAAGACGTCGACCGAGAGCTAACGATGATCTCGGTTTGAGGAAGGCCGGCGTGTACCACATTCCGTGTCAGTGTGGAAAGTCATATATTGGACAGACGATGCGTACCGTCGAGGATCGATGCTTTGAACACCAAAGGCACATACGATTGATGTATCCGAGCAAGTCGGCGGTCGCTGAACATTGTTTGTCGGAGAATCATGCGATGTAGTATGAAAACACTAGGATTCTGGTACAGACGTCGAGATACTGGGACTGCGTCGTTAGAGAGGCAATTGAAATTCGCACAAGTGACGACCTCATAAACCGTGACTGTGGCTATAATCTTAGCAAGGCTTGGGAACCAGCGATTGGGTTAATTAAGAGTAAATCTAGCAAACGTAACGAAGTGACGACCACGGCGGACAGAGCCCTCACACCGACGTCATCTCAGACGCCGTCGCAATCGGTTCCACTGCGCGGCCGCGGCGCGGGGCGCGGACCGCGGAGGGGTCGCTCCGCGGGCCGAGGGTATTTAAATGGCCCGCTACCGGGCTAGAACCCAGTTCCCTTCGAGCAGCCGTAGCGTGCGGATCTCCGTGCCGGCGCGTTTCCAGGAGCTCAGTCCGTCAGTTCACCTGATGATGGCGACATGTATGATCGCCGAAATATTGTCCCCGTTGGACACTATAGACCGGCAGTACACCCGTGGATATTTTGATTATCAAATACGCCGGAAGAAACTGAAGAATCACAATTCAAATCTACTTACATCAGAAGCAGCGCGGTGCAAATCTGCTACCAGTGATGCAATTTCTAACAAAAAAAATTTTTTTGGGTGGACACTTACGAGCACTAGAAACTCACAACCTTCACTGACATCATTGTTAAGGCTTAATTGAGGAATAGCTAATGCGCAAATATGGCGCTGCCGCTCGAAGGTTAATTGAGATTATGAAATGCTTGCAGTGTTTTCTTAGTAGTATTAATTTGGCATTGTGTAATTGAAGTGTGGAACTATGCTGTGTATTTCATTACTTTATTCTTGTGTGACGAATGAGAAAATTTTCAGAATGTAGTTTCGTGTTAAAAATGGTTAGAACCAGAGCTCAGGAAAAAGATACTGTACATGAAGCCAGGGAACTTCCACTGTAGCGGCTATTATCAATAGCAATTGTACGGTGAATTGGGTAAATATGGATCAATTAGATGAGTTACCACAGCAAATTGCTGCGCTCATCTTAGAAAATCAACAGCTGAAGGTAAGTTATAATCAGGCAGTTGCGTGGCAGCAGGGTCTTTTGGGGATGAGAAAATAAGAAACAAATCCTCCAGCAGCAAGTGTGTCAAGCTCACAAACCACTATCTCGTCACCGAATGTACCAACGACAATTAATCCTGTTCTAGACATTTCACTTTTTATACAGTCTTTCTCAGGAAAGTCGAACGAAAATGTGCACAAGTTCATTCAAAGTATTAGAGATGTGAGCCGTATGTGTGCGTGGTCGAATGAGTTTCACTTGAATATTACTCGACTTAAATTGTATGGAGATGTCAGAAGTTATGTCGAGTCAGTACATTCACTTAGAAATGCTTCTTCTTTCGAAACGCTTGTGCACGTTTCAGTGGAGCGTTTCACAGACAAAAAAGTGTTAGTTTTTATTGGGATAAGTGGTCCACGTTGAGGAAACAACAAGCCGAGAACTTCGAATCATTTGCCGACAAAATCTGTGCTGTCTCTTGCCGCACATACGTTCTAAGACAATGCCAAGAACCCAACAATATCTCACTAATTGCAGTCTTGGCTCCTGCAATTGATGTATTTGTAAAGGGGTTTGACGTCAGAATAGAAAGTGAATTAAGGTTTGCGTCTACAGATAAGTTACAACAAGGCGCAAGGCTTGCTCTAGTAAAAGAGGAAGCAAACCAGTTTGTTACTGCTGCAAGCCATACAAATGATGCGCGTCACGTTTTTGTGACAGGTACTCAGTGCAGTCGATGGCAATGCTCCGGACGTCGTGCACGCGATTGCCGAGCGCCGTGTTGCTCGTATTGTCAAGAAACAGGTCATATGAAACAGACGTGCCCTAGGCGGCACCAGCAAAACAGGAATATGCCCAGTAGTAGAGGTGGCAGCAGAGTAAATAACAGATGCAGAAAATCGGGAAACGTATTGAGAGACGGTGTATCCACCGCCCCGAGCTCCCATAGACGCAAATTAATTCCGTGAATAAGGTGGATAATGTGACGTTGATCGCAGAATTAGATGCTAAAAAAGTGAAAATACTTTTCGATACCGCAGCGCAGGTGAGTTTATTATTCGCCCCGCTTAACGACAGGCGTGCCTTGCGGCAGTCACAGTGTCGTCTGAGTGAGTTAGGAAATGAAATAATATTCCCCGAAGGCTCGCGGGAAATTGACTTAAAATTGGTAAACAAGTACATGGGCTTACAGTAGACGTACGGTCACGGTAAAATCCAGATTTTGACGTGCTCCTGGGGAATGATTTCCTGCGCTGTGTCCGTGTTGCAGTTGACTTTGGTTCGTGCAATGTCCGAATAGGTGACCAAGAATTCCTATTTGGCTGCGACAGTATTGTACAGGCGTCTGAGAAGGGCAGTGTGGGATCCATCCAACTAATCTCAGAAGATCGACGCACTTCAGTGCTAAAGGAAACACTGCAAAACTTAATTAATAAATTAATAAAATATGGGGTTGAAAAGGTTAATTTATTATTCCTTTGGAAGTCACAGGTATTATGCAAATTCATAATGTAAGAGAACTGTTTTTGGGTGTAATTAAACTGTTTAACGACTTTTCCAATACTGGTAATGATATTGTGCACGACACTGCACAGTATTAATATGTTCTAAAACGTAGCGTTTCAGTTACGATTTTTAGGGAGACATATTTAGGTTTCTTTTCATCACAGACGTAAGGGGTAAACTCTTTTGGATACTCCATGGCTTGGTGAATATTTGTAAACATGGAAGGAATGTTAGAAAAATTTAAATATTACACGCATCGTGATGCCCAGTCTATATGGACAAATCGGTTGACTTTTACACACGGGTGCAGTCTAGGATCTTTATACGGCTTATGAAAATTTCTTTTTTTCGACGGTTGCTCTTAAGCGAAACAAAAAAACGTGAAACTTCCTGGCAGATTAAAATTGTGTGCCGGAACCGGGACTCGAACCTGGGACCTTTGCCTTTCGCGGGCAAGCGCTCTACCGACTGAGCTACCCCGACACGACTCACGATGCCGCCTCACAACTTTACTTCCGCCAGTACTTCGCCTCCTACTTTCCAAACTTCACAGAAGCTCTCTTGCAAACACGCAAGCCTAGCACTCCTGGAAGAAAGGATATGGTGGAGACATGGCTTAGCCACAGCCTAAGGGATGTTTCCAGAATGAAACTTTCACTCTGCAGCGGAGTGTGCGCTGAAATGAAACTTCCTTGCAGATTAAAATTGTGTGCCAGAACCGGGACTCGAACCTGGGACCTTTGCCTTTCGCGGGCAAGCGCTCTACCGACTGAGCTACCCCGACACGACTCACGATGCCGCCTCACAACTTTACTTCCGCCAGTACCTCGCCTCCTACTTTCCAAACTGATTATCAGGTGCAAAAACAAGTTGTGTCGATAACCTACAGGGAGTCCCGTTTATCTTGACCACCCACCACTCTAGAACAACAACAGTTATTGTATAATGACTTTAACCCGTATCAGTGTAAGGTAGGGGTTCACGAGTGTAAATATTCGGAAACATTTTAAAACGAAAGTTTATGTGTTTCTTAAAACAAACATTTATGTTTTTAAATGCACATCCTATATTATTTCATCCTCAATCTATATCATGATAAATCACATAAACAATTGAGATGACTGCATCGCAATACGCCAGTTACATCCCGAGGTATTGCAAAGCGAAGCTGAAGCTGACGCTTGAAATACGCGAAACGCACGGCTAGCACACGTCGTGAGCAGCATAGGGTTCTCGCCTCAGTCCCAGGATGTAAAAGTCGTATTGGGATGCAATCAACGCCATTGTTTTTGTTTTTTTCCCATGCTATAAATTTCTGACGAAATAATATATGAAGTTCATTTAAAATACATAAGTTATTTTTAACACAAAAATGCTTTCGTTTCAGATTGTTTAAAAATATTTACATTCATGAGCCCCTGTCCTCATTGATACCGGTGAAAGTCGTTGTACAATAGCTGTTGTTCTTCCAGAGATATTTTGGTTTGTCAAAATAAATGAGACACCCAGTATAATTTATATTACTTGCTAATTACTGAAAATTCTGTCCAGTGACAGCTGCCTCTTCGCCCAGAACGCTAAGTATCATAATTCAATTGCGTGAAATTTCGTTGCCATTTAATTTCTTAATTTTTTAGTGCTTCGGTTTTTACGAGGTTTCTTCTCGCCTGCGTTGCAGATTTCATTTGTGCTACTGTTTTAAGAGATTTTTCTCCTATTTTGATAAATACCGTACTTATGGTTTTCGTCTGCTGCAGGCTACATGATTTAAGTGTCTTATTGGCACTTCCTTATTTCGTGTTCTGCTTTAAGAAAGCTTATATTTCCGCGCGATTGATGGCAGTGGATTCCATAGATTTATTTTTTATTTTCAAAACTGCCAGAGTCAGTTCCGTTGTTTTGACAATTTAGTTACACTAACCATAATTCAATCAGCTGCAAGCCGCCTTTATTAAAGTACTAAGCTAGTTAAAAGTTGATTATTTAGTTTTCTACTTTCTACAGTTAATTGCATTGATAGGATGGATAGGATATGTGCCTGCTGTGTGCGGACGTAGGAGGAGTTGGCCACAGTTCGCTAACAGCTGAGCGTGCTGTTGGCTACGGTCAGCCGTCTTTGGGATGCTGTCTCGGGGTGCAGCGTTGGTAAGGAGTCCGGTGCGTCGAGTGGGACACCTCAGGTGTCTCATGCTTCGCCCTATGTCCCTGCTACCGAGGCACCTTCAGGTGTACCGGACGTGCTCGAGCTGCCCTCTCCACATGGGGAGTGGCGGTTTGTACGGCGTTCGCGTCGGTCGAGTGTGAGTGGACGTGTGGTCACTCCTTCAGCAGGGTCTGTGCAGGTGCACGGGGGGAGGAGATTATTAGTTATTGGGAGCTCCAATGATATGCGCGTGATGGAGACCCTTAGGCAGATAGCGTCGAGATCCGGAAAGAAGTCCAACGTGTACAGGTGTGTCTGCCGAGGGGCCTCATCCGAGATGTGGAGGCGGCCTTCCCGGCGATTATCGAGGTTGCGGGGTGCAGTCGACTGCAAGTCGTGACTCACGTCGACAACAATGTCGCTAGTCGCTTGGATTCTGAGAACATCCTCAGGTCCTACGAGCGGCTGGCGGAATTGGTGAAGGCTGCCGCCCTCGCACGCGGGGTGCAAGCAGAGCTGTCCATTTGTAGCATTGTTCCTACAGTTGATCAGCGCGTTTGGTTTGGAACCGAGTGGAGGGTCTGAACCAGAGTCTTCGCCGACTATGTGACAGTCATGACTGCAGGTTTCTGGCTCTGCGTTATCGGGTGGGGAATTGTAGGACGCCTCTAGATGGATCAGGGGTGCACGACACTAAGGAAGCAGCTACTCGGGCAGCAGAGTACTTGTGGAGTGCACATGGGGATTTTTTTACGTTAGGCCCTCTGACGAACACTCGCCTGTGAACTTTCAGACAGTGAATTCAGGTCGTGTTCGCCTCATAATTCTACTATCGAAATATTAGCCGCGAACTTTCAAAGTATTAAAAACAAAGTTCCCAAATTTGCCGCACTTCATTGGAATTATTGTGCTCAGATATTTTTAAGAACCGAAAGCTGGCTAAATCCTGATGTGGCTAGTGCAGAATTATTTAGCGATGCGTGGAATGTATATCGGAAAGATAGATCGGGCACAACTGTGAGGAGGAGTGTTCATCGCTGTGGACAAAGATATTGTTTCTACTGTGATCGAGGATCAAAGTAGCTGTGAAGTTATCTCGACACGTATAACAGGTCTAAAAGAAGTAAAGTTTACTTGTTGGGTGTTTTTACCGGCCCGCCAGTGCTGCTGCAGCAGTTTTAAGCTGAGTTACCACTGACGCGACCTGTCGCTCGCGGCTAGTCGCGCTTTGTTGCGTGCGGCTGTTGCTCGCACTGCGCTGTACGATGCAGAACCCACTGGCGCGACGCGGTTGGCAAGACGCACACGCGACAAAGCGGCCGCTCGCGGCCAAACAAACCAGGAGCAGCAATCGGACAGAACTCACTGCCGCGGCCAGCAGCGCGCGACACAGGACGAAACAAGGCTGAAGCAGTTTAAAAACGGCGGTATCAGACAATTGCACCGATATAGAGTTGCTTATAATGGAAGTGGAACAAAAAGCAGCACTCTGTAACTGTACTATAAAGGAATATAGTGAGCAAAAATAAACGAAAAGCTTTGTGGGAAGAAGTTGTGTAGAGATTTGGATGTCACATACAGGATTCGGAAGGAAAACAAGCATTTTGTAAGTACTTGTATGTACACTGATTTCTAAAGGTAACATTGTTACATATATTTGTTTTGCCATGAAACCTAGCCTTCATTAATAAAATATGTAGCAAGGAAATCTCGTTAAGATGCAGGACGTCTTGCATTTTTAGTGTGATCTCGTGGCGTTTCAGTTGTTATTTGAAAATAATTCAGTCCGTCATCGTCTCTAACTCCATCTCTAATACGAATGAAATTGTGTAAAACTTAACCAGTCTTTAAAATATCAATTGCATAATCAATTTTTACATCTAGTGGACGATGCAAAATTCGCCATTTATTAGATAAAATTCCGAAAGTGCATTCGATGTATCGTCGAGCACGACTAAGCCTGTAATTGAAAATCTTCTTTTCAACAGTTAAATTAATGCCGGTATATGCACACGTCACGTGTTCTGAGAGAGGTAAAGTCTCGTCAGCAACAAATACGTGCGGCGTAGCTGTAGTATTGGTTGTACGTATTGAACTCTCTTCTGGAATTTGCAGTTCTCCATTTATAAGTTTCTGGTAGATGGCAGAATCTACCTCCTCAGCGTCCATGTCTAAACTGAAAGGGATTCTTGTTGCATGTAATCGCATGCAAAAAGTTGCGCGTTAAAAGTAACGCGCGATCAGTCGCATGCGACTGTCGCGTCAGTGGGAACTCAGCCTTAGAGTCATTCAAAGAAGGTCTACACCAAAATGTTCAAATGTTCAAATGTTTGTAAATCGTATGGGACTTAACTACGGGGTTATCAGTCCCTAAACTTACAAACTACCTATGAACTACTTACGAACTAGGACGGCACAAATATCCATGCCCGAAGGGGGATTCGAACCCCCGACCGTAGTGGCCGTGCAGACCGTGACTGAAGCGCCTCAGTCCCCTCGGCCACCGCGGCCGGCAAGGTCTACACCAGGTAGTGCTTAGGTATCTGGGCCATGTAATATTAGTCGGGGGAGGCTTCAAGCTTAGGGGTAGAGATTGGGGCCTCTCTAGTTACATTTCAGGCGGTACAGACAAGCACTCTTACGACCTACTTTTGGACACATTCTCCGAAAACTGCCTTGAGCAGTTATAGTGGCAACACATGCGCACTGGAATTATTTTAGAACTTATAGCTACGAACAGGCCTGACCTTATTGACGATGTCTGTGTAGAGACCGGAATTAGTGATCATGATATCGTCACAGCGTCGATGGTGAACAAAGTCCGTAAACCAATCAAGAAGTCTAGTAGCATTTTTTTGTTGGGAAGAGCCGATAAGCAATTGTTACGATTGCACTTAGAAAATGAATGGGCATCGTTTAGTTAAGGTACTATGGATGTAGAGGAATTGTGGACTAAATTTTTAAGTGCATTGTACATAAAGGGTTAGACAAATATCTGCCTGTAAAGTCGATTAAGGATGGAAAAGATCCACCGTGGTATAATAATAATGTTAGATAGCTACTGAGAAAGAAAAGACTGTTGCACTCTCGGTTAAAAAAAGAACACGCAAATGATGACAGGCAAAAGTTAGTAGAGATTAGTGTGTCTATGAAAAGATCGATACGGGAAGCATACAATAATTACCACATCCATACCTTACCAAAATATCTTTCCAAGAACCCGAAAAAATTCTGGTCCTATGTAAAATGGAAAAGCGGGTCAAAAAAAACCACTATTCAGTTACTCGTTGATCATTGCGGGGTGGTAATAGAAGAAAGCAAACGGATAGCTGAAGTTCTAGATTTAACATTTAGAAAATGTTGCACGCAGGATGACCGCTCAAATGTACCATCATTTGATGAACGTACTAATTCCGAAATGGAGGACATAGTAATAGGTATTTCCAGGATAGAGAAGCAGCTGAGAGATCTAAATACGAAAACGTCTGCTGGTCCGGATGGAATACCAGATCGGATTTACAAAGAGAATTCTGCGGAATTGGCCCCTTACTTAGCTTGCATTTATAGCGAATTTTTAATTAAGCGCATAGTTCATAGTGATGGGAAAAAAGCGCAGGTGACTCCCGTTTATAAGAAAGGAAATGGAACTGACCTACATAATTACAGTCAATATCGTTGGCATCAGTTTCATGCACAATTTTGGAGCATATTCTCAGTTGTAATATAGTAAATTTCCTTGAGACGGAAAAGCTTCTTTCTATAAATCAGCACGGGTTTAGGAATATTTGTTGATGTGAAAGTCAGCTTGTCCTTTTCTCACATGACGTCTTGCGAGCCATGGATGAAGGGCAACAGGCGGATTGTGTTTTTCTCGACTTCAAAAGGGCGTTTGATGCGGTGCCACACTGCAGACTGCTAACGAAGACACGAGCTTATGGAATAGGTTCACAGATTTGTGACTGGCTGGAAAACTTCCTAAGAAATAGAACGCAGTACGTTGTTCTCGACGGCGAGTGCTCATCAGAGTGTATCGTCAGGCGTGCCCCAAGGGATTGTGAAAGGGCTGTAATTATTTTCTATCTATATAAATGTTCCGATTGACAGAGTAA
The DNA here is from genome assembly GCA_026315105.1 of Locusta migratoria. Classification (NCBI taxonomy): domain Eukaryota; kingdom Metazoa; phylum Arthropoda; class Insecta; order Orthoptera; family Acrididae; genus Locusta; species Locusta migratoria. The sequence continues at coordinate 166,377,196 of CM048748.1, forward strand.
CTTGTAATTTGTGGCTGTTTGCAGATGATGCTGAGGTGTATAGGAGGGTGCCGTCTTTAACTAAATGTTCAAATGTTTGTAAATCTACCGGACCAAACTGCGTGGTCATCGTCCGTAGCTTACAAACTACTTAAACTAAGGTAAACTAACCTAAGGACAAACACACACATCCATGCCCCAGGGAGGACTCGAACCTCCCACGGCGAGCAACCGCGCGCTCCGCAGCGAGGCGCCTTAGACCGCTCGGCTACTCCACCGCGGCCCGTCTTTAACTGAGTGTAATAACAGACAGGATGACTTAGATGAATTTCTAGTTGGTTCGAAGAATGGAAGCTAGCTCTGAATGTAGATAAATGTAAGGTGATGCGCATGTTAGGATACAGCAATGGTAGTGAGATTCTTGATGCAGTCGTGTCGTTCAAATATCTAGGCCTAACATTGCTGAGCGATATGAAATAGAACGACATGTAAGGACAGTTGTGAGTAAGGCGGACAGCCGACTTCGGTTTATTGGGAGAATTTTGGGACGATGTACTTCATCTGTAAAGGAGACCGCATATAAAACGCTTGCACGACCACGTCTTGTGTATTGCTAAAGTGTTTGGGACCCGCAGTAGATCAGATTGAAAGAAGACATAGAAGCAGTTCAGAGGCGAGCAGCTAGGTTTGTTACTGGTAGGTTAGACCAATGCACGAGTCTCACGGAAATGCTGCGACAACTCAATTGGGGGTCGCTGAAGGAAAGACGACGTTCTTTTCGTGAATTTCTATTGAGGAAAGTTAGACGGCCGGAATTTTTGAAGCTAAGTGTAGTACGATCTTGCTGCCACCTACATTTCGCGTAGTGATCACAAAGACTAGATAAGAGAAATTAGGGCTTGTACGGAGGCAAATCGGCATTTTTTTTCCTCGTTCTATTTGAGAGTGGAATTGGAAAGGAAATGCCTTACGGTTGATTGCGGAGCATGTGTGTAGATGTAGATATAGAATTTTTTACATGTGTACTTAACATGATATTATCGAAACATCTGTTAATTCTTTTTCTTTCTTTTCCGTTTGCCAAATCCAGAATCACTGTAAATATGATAGAAATTTAAAAAAATCGGTTTGTAAGCGTTTTTAACATGGAAACATTGCAAATGACGCAAATTTCGCCCACATATTCTGTAATTATTTCTCTTCAAAAACGACATTTTCCGGTTTCCGGAAACTTTTTCCGCTGTGCAGATAGCCCATATTACCCATGATTTTTGGGAACCAAAAGTGACGGTTGGACTACAAGACAACTGTCGGCTCGCTATGACATTTAATACTCGACTTGAAGAAATCAACTGGCCGAGAAAGTTAAAATTATCTGTATCTTAGTGTTTCGTATCTTCGTCCAATAAACTGTTTATTTCTTCTTTTTTTCCCTTATTGTTTATGGTCATCGTGCAGCATGTTCATGGAAGGTATTGCATCCAAACGGACTTGACGACTCTTAGGAATTACTTATGTTTGTATTTTAAGAAAAGTAATCTCTGGATAAATTTTATTCAGGTCATCCTGCAGGCATACTACTTCTCTCGATAAATGACTTATGAGGAATGACATATGAGAATGTAATCTTACAGATCTACAATGAATTCCCATTAGGGGAGGCGGCCGTTCCTTTGGAAGGACGAGACGATTTTCTCGTCCATTCCTACCAACAGAATCCAAACTTGTGGTAATTTGCTAATGAAACTTTTTATGACGAGACTAAATTATAGCTTCTCTTCCTACCTTACCTTGTTTACAGATATATCGAATTTGTCTTTTGTAAGCAACCGATGCTATCTTATCAAGGAAAAGAAGGGACCCAGATGAAATATTCTCTTGAAACCAAAAATAGAATATACGAGTACTTTTCCTTTTTAAAACCCTCTAACAAGGATGTGCCTTACCAGCTGCTTCAGGCTTCATTCCACCGTCCTCTTCAAACATTTTTTCAGGCGAACGTGTTCGCACTCTTCGTGCTGAAAGGGAATACTAGAGAGTGAAGGTGAAAGAATACGAGACAGTGGCAGAGGTAAAGAAAAGGAGAGCACAGTCATCGTCGGAGAGGGACAGTAGTAAGAAAGAAGGTAAATGGATGGAGATAGTATGCTTGACACCAAAACAGAGTGGAGAAAGTGGACTGAAGAAGTGATTGGAGATGATACCCAAGACCTGGCGGTACAGATCCTCCTGACCACTTAATTTCAGCGGACACGTCCTTAATACACGTGTGGAAATTTCTCTGTCTTGTGCTGACAAGCCTGATAAATCCATCCGCAAAGACATGTGTGGAGAGGAGAAAATAATAATCGAGTAAGAGGGAAGTCTGTGAGAGAGAGACACTTGCATTCTGATAAAAAGACAATTGGTCACATACAGTGGCAAACAGACAGTGAAAGTGCCGAAGACAGAGATAAGGAAGATCGAGAAACAGAGACGAAGAGATTAACGGTGAGAGAATTAGATGAAAGAGCGAATGTGACAAATTGGAGACAGCGGGACGGATACGTATGTAGAAAATGGCAGTAAAATGTTTAAATGTTCAAATATTTGTAGAGCTTATGGGGCTTAACTACGGAGTCATCAGTTCCTAAACTTACAAACAAGTTATGAACTAGCTAATACAAAGAACGGCACAAATATCCATGGCCGGGATGGGATTCAAACCCCCGACCGTACTGGCCGTGCAGACTGTGACTGGAACGCCGCAGACTCCTCGGCCACCGCGGCTGCATGACAGTATAAGGGGGATGCTGTGTATGTGTATGTGTTCTCTAAACAAAAATAATAAGAACCGCATTTGATTCAATTTTGTAATGGAGTCTATCAGTGACCGTTGACACTTATGAAAACAGTGAACATACACACTTATTCATACGTCTCTCTAAACAAAAATAATAAGAACCGTATTTGATTCAGTTTTGTAATGGAATCTAGCAGTGTCCGTTGATAGTTATGTAAGGCAGTGAACATACACTCTTATTCATACCCGTTCTATTGTCATCGGAGTCAAATGTGAGACTTTACTTCCAGACGTAAGCTCCAGCAGTGTTGATGGCAACCGTGTGCTCGAAATCTATCAGCAATAAATCTGATTATTTAGCGACGAATTGCTGTTTGCTTTGGTAATGTCAAATTTTCATACTAAGGAGAGGAGAATGAATGGGAATGGCTTTACGCAATAAAAATAATCATTCACAGTATAGACGACTAACGTGCACAATTTTTTTCCGTGACTCAACTCAATGTCGTGGGATTATGTTGACCAAACATTCGGAAACAGGATTAAATGGTGAAAATTTTCTTAGTACGACATATTAAAGAGATGTGACTATTAGTGTTGGCAACAGATATGGCGTACGACAAAAGAACACCAAATGTCAACCAACTCATACACAAATTCAATCTTGTGGAGCCACTACACTGCTAATATGCACAAGTAAACTACGGAGGTGTTGGAAATAACATGGCATCCTTACACCATCATTATTGAACAAACACGCGACCAGCACTATTACACAAGCAAACATCTAATTCAGGTAAATTCACACCTAAAGATTACTTTTACGCTAACCTACTGCTGAATGTTGATACAGGGGGAATGCTCACTAAGGTACAATTTAGAAACAGTTAGATACACACAGCACTTTTAGCATGAATTCCAGTGTGTCTAGTAGTAGTTTCTAGAACAAGGAAAAGATACTGTATTCGCACCTTTCATACATAGAAATCAGCGCAATCACTATTAAAAAAGTTTGAAAAATTGATACCCCCATGGACGAAAATAACCATCCTAATTAGCGTTGTACTATTCCGGTGGTGGTTATCACGTGATGTCATTTCAAGTCCACGAAAACATTGAGAATTTTATGGACTTTATCGAAAATCACGTCTGTAATCTAAAGTTTTGGTAGTGTACATTACTTTTATCACAAAAGAGTTCCACAGTGTGTGACAATATCTTTGCTGCCTATAACCGACTGAACAACACTACACTCGAATCGTCACAGTCGCTTAGCGAAAAATCAACAACAACTACAACGGGGTGAAACAACAGTTCCTACTCAATATCACCGAATCTACCAAAAAAAGATTGAAGAAATGATGCAAAACGTCGTTTTGTAGTAAATTTTTATTGGTACAGAACTTGTTTGGGCAGTGTAGCTGCCATCCTCAGCTGTTGCTACAAAAGTACGAAGAATAATGCAATATCTTCATACCAAATTTGACAAGAGGTCTTATTTGCCTAATTTATATACATAGCATTTAGATGAAGTATATTAAGTTGATGCAATTTTCACTAAGTGAATAGAGATAGTGTTTACTGTTGGGTTCCAATAGGTATCAGGGGTCAATATAATTACTTCCATGGACATTAGGGATCATACAACACTACTGTGACACTTTTGGTAGTGTCATTTATAATCTTCCCCTAGACAAACAAGCAAATAAATAAAACTGTCAATAGTGGGATATTGCAATCAAAAATGGGTATGAATCAACCTTAGTTGATGACTTACACAGGAAAGTTAAAAAGAATAGGAATAAAGACAAAACACCATCTCCAATTAATGATAAATATGTACCAATTACATAGAATGGTGAAGTGTCTGATAAGACAGAAACTTCAGAAAAATAATGTCTGGGTGGCTTTTAACACTATTAACTAACTGCAGTTCAAACTCCGCCACAATTATGCTGCATGTGAGAACACGTATAGCAAATCAGGCGTTTATAAATTACGTTAAGTTACACTGTGGATGGCTTCTACATAGAACGAACAGGTACGTCCTTGTTTACTAGATTCAGGGACCACACAGGTAATCACAATAAGACAACCTTTGCCGAACATTTAAGATCATCAAAGCATACAGTATGTGACATGAATCATAGCATGAAAATTTTACACCACTAAAATAAATAAATAAAACATAAACAAAATACTAATACTAATAAATAAATAAAACGTAACAATAATAATAAATAAATAAAACATGCATATACTTAAAAATATAAACATACACAGAAATTGGAAACAACACAGTAAATCCATTCTTAACGTCAATTAGAATTTGGAGACGACACTTTTTTCATTCATTTTGAAGATCTATTACGGGAGGAAAGCCTTAAACTCGTATAAGTAACACTACCGAAATTGTTACAGTAATACTTTGTTATTCCTGATGTCTATGGATGTAATTGTATTGGAGCATAATACTAAACCCTATCTTGATTCAATTAGTGAAAAACTGTACCAAATTAATATACATAAAGTAAATGGTATGTGTATAAATTAGGCAAATAAGACCTCTTGTTAAAATTTTTCACGCAGATGTTACATTATTCTATGAATTTTTTGTACAGAGATCTGAGAATGGCAGCTAGACTGCCGAAACTAATACAAATAACAACTAAATGGCCTTTGGATAAATTTTTACTATCAGAAAGATCGCACCCTGAAAATGCGCAAACAATTAAAAAGATTGCATACTATGACATACTTTGTAGACGTTATGACGTCATAAATATTAACATTCATGAAAAAGTAGCTTTTTATGAAATGCCGTGTTTATTATTCTGCAGTCATCCATACTTTGATAATGAACGCCCTTACTGTGTTCAAGCGAGGTTTAAACATAATATCAAACTACTTTTCTAAACTTCCCTCTATTACAGGCTTGCGTCGAATATTTACCACATTAACTAATCTGTGAGTAAATAAAATGTTTGAAGCAGTACTATTCATGGAATCAAGAGCAGAGAGGTCTTTAGTTGTGTCAAAATAATAAAACTTTTTTACGTAAGAGACTGAAAGTTATTGGCACGATGCTTCCCAGCTAATTAAACTTACAGAACATGTTCTTCAGGAACTCCAACGACTCTAAAAAAAGATTGGATGAGTATCAATTCCTCGGATTTCGTTCAATCAGGATGTCAGCTTCCACCCCCTATTGGATTTATTGAAATCACCATTAGTGGGCGGCTTTTATTGGCTGAGAGCCATAAATATTCTTTTACAGCCAGACTGCGTGCAGATTGGAACGGATTTAATCAAAAACTGAGACGATGCCTCATGAATCATTAATGAGTTCTATATGATAGTCTCCCGGTTTCTCTCCTGACCACTAGAGCCAACAATATTGAGATATTACGTTTTTGAAGTATATGTCAACCACGAATCGAAACCTAACTACTGTACATATATGTATATTCATTCCGCTCTGGTTACCTTTAAATAAAACAGTTAATCTCTTACAACGATACATTGATTCGAGTAGAAAAGATATACTGTGTGTAATATTAATTCACTGTGCGAAAATGAAAGAAACGTTTATGTATCGTATTTTAAGCGTATCACACGGTTTGATGGCTTTTTCCATTTTCTGTGGGAGCTACCAGTTTGATGCTTCATCATAATCGCTTAAATTCAGACTTTTACATAAATGGAATAACACTGCACCACGACTTATTTTCGTTACATGTACCTTAGTATATATTTCAGGTTTATAGTAGACTAGCGTTATTTTCCGGCTGCATTTATTCCTTTTTCCCTCTGCATCGATAGAATTCTACTCTACTCTCTATTTCAATTTCGTTTTCCTGCAGCTCCATCATTATGACGTCATAGCTCCTGAACTACGTATTCTACAACAAAATAATTTACCACGTTAGTAGAGTGGAATTTTAGAAAACTACCGGTTAAATGCGTTAAAATGGAGTTGGTAGTAAAGCTGTAGTAAAGTATTTGTACCTCATGCTTCTTATAAAGCATTTCATTGTTGGCCTCATTTATCCTCGATTGTCATGTAATTTTGAAGATAAATTTACTAATATGTTTGTGTATTGTCTGCAAAATGTCTTGCAAAAATGGTTAGTAGCATAAAAGTGATCAAATATAACGCCATGCCAAGTGCTATATTTTTACTCTATGAACAGTCGATGAATAAAGTCCCGATATTCTCGCGTTAGATAATTCGGAAGATACTGGTGACTCACATTGCTTATGACGTTATATGTCCTGGCGGCAAAGAGTATTTGTATTAATTGTGGTTGACATGGTACAATTAGATTATGACGGTCATATGGACGAAATCCAACATTATTATAATGTAGGTACTAAGGCATAAGTATGCAATTCTTGCAGTTTTACAACATACCGTATACAATGTCAGGAATAATGGTAGTCGTTTAGAGGGGTAGCTGTGAATGAAAGGAAAACATACTCAGACATGATACTACTTTGTAGATGCATTGCGTCACTCTTAGTTTTGAACGAAATTCCTAGCAGTGAATTACAATTTATTTGTGCCAATGGTATTTGGCGTAAGAATGTAATCATATTAGATACATTATACAAGAAGTTGTTTTCTTCTGTAATACATTTAAATATAATCCTTTCATATTCGTAATAGTATACAAAAATGTCAACTTATTAATCTTGTAACTTCTGAATACAAGTACGGGTGAGTGAAGACAGGTTTTGATAAATTGAATTAAGCTGTGTTAACCGTTTGCCCCTGATATTTACTGGTAATGAACTCAAACGCAATCATATCATGCAACCTAGTTACATCACATTATGGTAAGTTTAACCATGGAGTTACAACTGTTTTTTGCTCCCAATCACCTGAACATTGATTATTAAATTATTTGATGTTGTTATGACCATACCCTGTTCCATGGTTAGGCTCCATAGCAACATGAACTTAGTGTTCTTATTTAATATAACTTCAAGTGGCGATTAGTGAATGATCCAATGAGTTTGAGCGTTATAGATAATAGAATTGGGTACCATTTACGTAATGTATGTAGCCGCAACAGCGATAAAGATTCCATTTCACTGCGCTATGAATATAATAGAGTGTGAGAAAATGTAAAAATATGTATATTACTGATATTGTTGTGTTTGGGTAAAACAGTCAAAAACATTATATGCGATTTGAATGTACGTGTGGGAAACCTGAAATCACTTTGAAATTTAAACTCTGCACAATCTCACAGTAGCTATCCTGAGTAATGTATACAAGTGTGGACAGTCGTCAAGACTTGCATCTATCTTTATTTGGAAATAAGTTTTTTCATAATAAATTATCATTTTAGAAAATCTCGTGCATTACCATCTGCAAAATATTGTAATGCCTATGTTTATGAAATAGGCGTTTGAGAAATAAATAGCGCGAGAGAAAGTGAGTTCGAGTGGAACATTAAACTAAATGGACTTGCATGGCCTCCAAAAAAGTATTTAGAACCCTCACAGCTGAAGAATTTACTTCGACATTACTGCAAAGTGCCTCCCTATCACACTTCAGCCCCCCCTACCTGCAATTATTACTCACTTGAATGTGTATCTGTGTGTGTGTGTGTGTGTGTGTGTGTGTGTGTGTGTGCCTGTGGTGAATGACACGCATTTACGAAATTCAGATAAGAATGCTTAATGAATTGTTTTGAATATGGACTTCTTCAAGTTGGTGCACTATATTGGCCATGTTTAGGTTATGGTAGTAACACTAAAAGTTGATCTTTGCGATCGTCTTTTGACAGCTCGAAATTTAAATGAAAATAGCGGCTTAACTATTCATCTGACTCGAAAATTGAATAACCGAATTTGTAGGGGAGAAAATTCTCTACACCTTTGCTCTCTTATGATTCTTTTTTTATCTCGTAGCGTTTCAAAGATATTTTCAAAAATAACGGCGATTTTGGGATGTATGTCTGTTTGTCTGTCCGTAACGTGTTCCATGTTTTAAACCGATCAACACCAAATTTTACAGACATGATTGTAGGCCGCCAGAGACGAGAACCTCCCCTTCTCAAATTTTTGGGACAAAAAATACGGTAGTTAAACAAAAAAAAATCAGTTTGTAATGTAATTGTAATTGCAAATGAACCGTTCATCTAACACGATAATTGAATAACCTAATTGGAAGAGGAGAAAATTCTCTACAACTTATCTCCCTTATGTTTTTTCCTATCTCGTATCGTTTGAGACACATTTGCAAAAATAACGGAGATTTGACACCCTCCATTGAATTAACGAAAACCAGCCGTTCGGAGATGTCACGTGACATTCCACGCGTATTTAATGATTTTCTTATTGTAACTTACACGTTGTCATTTCAAAGCAACTGCAAACTGAGGAATTAACAAAACCACATCGTTATTCTTACGATAAATGATAATCTAATGCCTACAAATGTCATATTAACATCAGTTAAGAACGGCCATCAATAGTAAGAGATTAATGAACCCCTGTTTTGATTTATAGCCGTAGCGTAGTGGGAAAGGTGCTGGACTGTGACGCGAAAGGTCGGTGCTTTGAAACCCGCCACTATCTAAATGTTTTTTTTTTTTTTTCCTAAAAGGGTTTCAGACACTCTTATTATTTAATTAATTATTATTTAGATAATTATGTTGGTCCAAAATGTTTGCAAAAACTACAAATCTAAAGTGGGCCGTAAAACACGTCATTGAGATTTTTTTTTTTTTTTTTTTTTTTTTTGACATGGAAAGTATTGTATCTACAGTCAATATATATGAACAGGATGCGAGTTTTACAAATTCCAAGACATGCTTACGTATTTTCTCTCTTAGGAACATAGTAGTAACGACAATTTCATATCAGGTCATTTTATAACTCAATTATAAATGCATGACCGAGCGAGGTGGCGTAGTGGTAACGCACTGGACTTGTACTCAGGAAGGCGGTGGTTCAAATGCACCTCCTACCATCCAGATTCAGGTTTTGCCGTGTTTTGCCTAAATCACTCCAGGCAAATTCCGGGATGGTTCCTCTCAAAGGGCACGGCCGGTTTTCTTACCCATCCTTACCCACAACTCCGAGCGTTAGCACCGTCTCTAATGACCAAGCTGTCGATGGGACGTTACACATTAAGCTTCCTTCCTCCTTCCTATAAATGCAAGTTATAACTGGAGACAGGAGGCATGTCACACAATTTATGAGGTGGTTACACAAAGTCATGCGAACATGTGTCCAATTACTATCGATACGGTAATGGAACGATTTTAAAGATACACACATGTGTAACTGAATATGAAGACAAGTGCGAATATTACTTACCGAAATGTTGCGTAAGTGTTACATTAACCTTTATGATCTGGTGAAAAAGTCTGGGTTTCTGTCAAATGACAGAGGTGTTGAATCATCCTCGTTGGCATTTGTTGAGTTCTCGTCCTGGTCTAGCTTTCAGGAAAGATACGGTGCAGGATGCGTAATCACCTGTAACAATTCTATAGATTAATAATACAAGTTTTATTGACTGAAGAATACAATACGCAACTTCTATCCGTTCTTCTCTTCTCGCGGCGTCGACTTCTGTACGATGCTAGCTGCGCTGAGTTCTCGTGACTGCCTAGTTCGTAGCGGAGTCCTGACTTCTCCTTTACACACACCTGTACACATGTAACATGTACATACTATCGTTGTTTCTATTAACTGTTAGTTCCTTGGAATTCTCCAACCAGTTCATTCCCGTCGAATTACGACCAACCTTGATCTCTTTCCTAAACACCTGATTTTCCAACTCACATTCATTCACTTGGTCTGTATTTAGCCGTGTTTTCGATATCCACTAAATATTTACAATCCTGCGTCCTTTTCCTATCCGTTTTATTCTGCATGACCGGACGCAAGGCGCGGCAAAATTTTGTTACCCGAAATGCCCGATCATGCATTTCATGATTCACTTGTCCCTCGGGTTTATTTTGTTTTGATTTCTATTTCGATATTTCTCACCATTTCCCATACGATTATTATTACCATCATGATTAATTATATGATGATTATCATTATGATAAATACCATGTTGATTATTACAATTACCATTATAATTCACATTTTCCTGTCGATAATTTACATCGTTAGAATTCTCGCCATGTGCTTGAAATTCAACGCCTGTCGCAACTTGATAATATAATGCAAAAATCGTTTATGGAGTTTGTCGTACTTTGGATACGCTCCATTTGTAAATAATCTCATAATTGCCTTTGGGGCGTCTTGATTTCAGTCAACACTTCCAGTGGACGATTTATATGCGTCAACTTAGTAAGTATACGCTCACTATAATCACGCATCGACCCGTTTCCTCTTTTATAATATGATCCGCTTAGGGACTCATTCAGGAGTCCCATTTGCTTCGCTTCTCTCCTAAATTTATTTAGAAACCTATTTTTAAATTCATTATAGGTGATAACCGAATCCCTCATTAAATTTGCCCACTTTGCGTCTCACCTTCTAAGAATCTTTTCACAAAGATAATTTTATCCTCGTCTGACATCCCTCACAAAAATCCATCTTTACAGACAGCAATAAAGATTCATTTGCTGCTGCCTTCCATCATTAGCAAAATACTTTTTGGTTCCCCGTACTCATATATGGACCACTTATCACTGTCGTAGCCTGACTTGCTGTCATAGATTTTAATTCTATTCCTACCTCTCGAATCTGCTATTACTTACTACAGATTTAATTTCCTGTCTATTTCTAATTACTTCTTTTTTTACAATCTACCGATGTATGCAACAAAGTATTAAAGGACTTAATGGTTGCTTTTTGCGACTCACGTTGTAAGAACCTGCGTACTGGGCTTTGTACTGATTTACAATTAGGGCTCGATGTTATCCAAGGGTCGCACCGTACATGTCAGCTTTCATGCCCCATCAACTACCTTTCTTGCTGATATTATCCTTTACCTGTAATACTGTAGTTAAAAACACTCTATGCACAGGTGTAGTATACGAAACAAATATTACTTAAATTAAAAAGGATTATATTATAATGTTTGCAAAGGATGTACGCAAAGTCAGAGATTTAATTGAAAAATGTTTATTCAGTCAAACTGGTTTGTTGTTGGAAGTCGTTAGATGTATTATTCATCATAAATATAATAAAATGCTTAATCAGTACCATAGTCTGCGATAAGATATTGGTAGCACATTTTCCCAATTAAGAAATCATAATTTTAACAAACAAAGACACTCCACATTTCGGAAGTATTCAACATGAAATTGTCAACAGTTCAGAATATTTTAAGTTTTGTGAACAGCATTTCTAATTTCGTAAGATCTGCAGCTTGTTCTCACCAAATTTTAGAGTACCAAGAGGCGACCATTCGTTGCGTAAATCTTAACGCTCTACCGAATCACTCCTGTCATCCAGGAGGGTTCTTCTTCTGGTAAGACTAGACATGGAGTTCCCTTTCTCACGCACATATTTTGGTCACCTACTACCTCTCAAAAGCATACTCCCCACGCATACTCCCCACCAGTTGTGTCCCTTGGCCGCTACCTCGTGGGCCGAACGCCATCCCCTCCAAAATCTTATACATCTTAACATGAGATCTTTAAGTAAAAACTGACCATCTGTAAGCACTTCCTTACTAATATATGCTTATTTAAATACAGAAAAGGATTATTATTTAGTATTACATAAAATCTGAAATAAACTGACAAACCAGCTTTCATGAGCTTGACATCTCATGCTGTACTATGTTTACGTAAATTACTGGCAAATTTTTTCAATAAATAGACATTACACAAGAGGTAAATCATGCTGCTTACATTTTCAGTGTTAATGCAGAGAGTATGGTAATCTGTTTTATTTCCATTATCCATTTATATCAATTAAAATCAATCATTAAATAAATATATACAAGTGTGATGCTTTGCAGATGACAGATATAGTCAATAAGCAATCATCTAAATCAGAGGTGTTGAAATTGCTTGATATGTCCAAAAGTTGGTTATTTGTAGCCTGATTTATCTATGTTTTGATTTAGTAGTCAAAAATATTTATAATTTTTTGGATATTAAAATTATTTTTAGAATCATGAGATGCGCGTAATTATTTCAAAATTGTAAATGACTTCAATGTTGACGGTAAATAATTTAAGATGAATTTAATTTATTCTTAATTACTGGAGTGTGGAACCCACAGAAGTCCTCCAGACACCTATTAAGAAATGCTTGCAAAACAGCCCTCATTAATTTTGAGTACAAAGCATGGACCTTTCCCAGATTTCCGCCAATTTGGACAAACCCCCAACAGGCTGCTTGGTTTAACCCCCTACAATTGTAACAATATAAAAAGAATTTATTATAATACACACGATTCGTGATGAGTCCATTACACATAATGATCTGTAAACATACAAGCAATTACTTAATGTTTTTGCTAATCACGTTAGTGTGAAAACAAAAGTCAGGATTAGTGATTATCTCTAATATTTTACATATATTGAAGTCATGGTAAGCATTGATAGTGACTGTGTTGCCAAATATTTTTATTTTTATTTTTATTACAGCATGAGTAGTTTCAGCAGACTAGCTCCAGATAATACTCATCTCGTGTCTGCAGCCGGATAGCATCGTCAACTAGACACAATATCACGGCAGACCAACTGGCTGCTATCTTCAGGTGAGTGCGCTGATTACAATTATATGTCATTAAGCCACAGCGATCTTCATTTCGACCTGCTGTTTGTTTTAACTAGTCTTCTTTGAACCCATCGTTTTGCTGATTTTCTTCAACGACGCCTTACTGCGCTTAGAGGGCCGCTAATTCAGTTTTGCGCACGCGCGGTGGGTCGTCAGCGGTGTATGAAGGGGCCGCTGTTTTGGTTGTGTCTCAGTTTACGGCGAATAAGCGGATGTATTCCCTTGTTTGAATTTCAGTTTCATTCCAGTTTACAATAAAATCAATAAATCAGTGACGCTGTTAGAATTGTTTGCAATAAATGCATATGACGCTTACAAGCATCAGACAGCTTGCAGAATATATCACATAATAGCCTTGCAACTAAAGAGTACCTGTGTTTCTATATTTAGCACCGACTCTTGTGCAATCGTTATATTCGCTTCCAATATTACATGTTTCGCAGGGCCTGGTTTCAGCTCTCAGCACACGTGCGCTTACAGGTGTCCGCATAGAGCATTAGCGGCCCGCACTGGTGACCGCAGCGAACGTGTTAAGGATCTGGAGATCTTCACTGTAGCTTCGCAGTATATGTATTTACTTATGAATTTTGTGATTAACGATTCAAAAGTAGTATCACTTATACATTCACAATTCTGGTCATGCGTTCGTGGGTTTAACACCATATTTAAACCCTACCATCAGCTCTTACTAAATGTAATCGCGGCTCACCTAACAAAGCCTCGATTGTCCAAACTGCTAGGGTGCAATCAATTTGGTCAGGAGCGTGTGATGGGCACAGAAGACTCTGTCCCGTTGTTAGGAAAGGCCTTTGAGTTCCTCGTTAGTTGCCATAACCTATTAACACAATACTTCGCGATAGTGTCATAACTGATACGGTCGTGGTACGTGCCACATTTATTTCGGCGGTTATTCGAAGTAGTGTCGTTTATCTGTTAACACTGAGAACTCTCTGTAATGAAGTATAGATCATCGGCTTTTCAGGATTTTCCCCTGTGCGGTAATGTCTGCAATTCGGTATTCTTGGCACAATTATTATTCTTTTATTCTTCGGATACAATTATTATTCTTTTATTCTTCGGATACTGAATTCTTAAACGATATTCGAAATGCAATTTCTCCAATTACCATTACTCCTACAATGTATGTTTAATCTAGTCCTGTGGCCGTAATCTCAGCGGAAAGTTTTTCACTTTTATCACCGGAGTATATGTAACAGCTGTGTCTACTCATTGCACTTTTGTACGTCCCGCCGGCCGCGGTGGCCGATGGGACTGAGGCGCTCCAGTCGCGGTCTGCACTGCCACTGCGGTCGGGGGTTCGAATCCCCCCTCGGGCATGGATATTTGTGCCGTCCTAGTTGGTAAGTAGTTCATAAGTAGTTTGTAAGTTTAGGGACTGATGACCCCGTAGTTATGTCCCATAGACTGTACAAACATTTGAACATTTATATCTCCCGTACGAGATACTATAGCCATATGTACCTAAGTATTTCGGCATTCAATCACGTTTGTTCACTAAGTATATAATGGAATAAAGTTTCAAGAGGAACGCTATAACAAACTCCAAATTCTGCTCTTCCTGTGTGAGCTATCAAGTGAAAGGCTAATTGCCACGGAAAGGTATGACCTATTTGAATACTTGTTTGTTGCACGAACTTTGTAGCTTGATGCTCAAGTATAGACACGATATCCGAGTGGCTTGCTACATACAAGACAGAGCTGAACGCAGGCGTATGTCGCATGATAACCGAACTTGGAATGACAAGCAGTTCAAACCGTTTGAATGATAGCACACAGGAAAAATACGCAAGATTTATGGGTTCCTAGGTTCCCATTGCCTATTATGGATCTTTTTCTCCGCAGAGAAAAAGTAACCGCACGCGAAAAACGTCACAGAGATTGAGCACTAGTGCTTGAGGAACCGACGCCATTTCACCCACCTCCTACCCCGTCCCCCAGAGCCGTATGGGGCTGTCGACGGATATGTGTCAAATGGCCGTCGATTTCAATGTAATGCGCTAGGAATCCATTACTGCCAGGAGTGTGAAGTGATAAATGCTGCGAAACGCATCAACAGTGAATACTGCATGCAATTTCTACCGATGACTTCAGACAACGCAGTGTATTTCAGTACCAGACATCATAGAAGTGAAATAATTTACTCTTTCTGTTAAAGTGACCTTCATAATTTCAGAAATAGATCCTAAGAAATGTTTACATATAAATTCTTCGAAATTTTTGTTGAGAACAAACATTACAGTGTTCTAGATTATTATTTTCCATTTCTACATATGGGGGCACGGAATTTCTCGCCAAGTGGTCTGCACAGTCTTTTCTCGAATCCACTCATGACACTTTCGAACCCTCTGTAAATTCGTCGTGGATAACGCTGGAAGACTCAAATTTCTTTGACAAAGGAGTCCTGCCATATTAAGCTATGGTAGCACAGTATATTAGTTTATGTCTTTAAAGTCACTGACGCAAAGCTTGAGTTTTACAAAATCCACTTATGAGATACAATAAACGCTACCTGAAAAGAAAAAAGGAATGGTTACCTACAAAAAAGAAATCATATCCCATCTATCACGTGTAATGTACTAAAGTGAAAGTTTGGAATCATCATTCCGTCTAAAAACTTGTGAGATTTTTTTATAAAATCAAGTTGGTTATTTTAATTGGTATCTATGAAAGCACCTGTATAATGATCTTTAAAGTCACTGACGCAAAGCTTGAGTTTTACAAAATCCACTTATGAGATACAATAAACGCTACCTGAAAAGAAAAAAGGAATGGTTACCTACAAAAAAGAAATCATATCCCATCTATCACGTGTAATGTACTAAAGTGAAAGTTTGGAATCATCATTCCGTCTAAAAACTTGTGAGATTTTTTTATAAAATCAAGTTGGTTATTTTAATTGGTATCTATGAAAGCACTTGTATAATGATTTTTTTATAAATTGTTATCTGATTAGTTACCTGAAAACAATTATAGCGACCGTATCAATATCAAACATCTTTATTGGTGTAATAAATATAATTTCTTGGAATTCATATCGAAGCATTATGACTCAAGAACAAACGAAATAGCGACTTCTCAATTCACACTGACACATTGACATCAGAATAGTCTAAATTCGAGTATTTAATCACACATGGTAACATAAGAATAAAGTATATTCAGATTATATAAATGTAACTTATTCTAAATTGAAGTTTATGCCTTCATGCGATTGTGCAGTCATTACATTTACTACAAAAGTAAAGGCGTAGAATATTGTTATGGTACATTTAGATGTTGTTACATAACTATTTATTTAAGACATTATGACAAATTATTGAACAGCTGCTTCCGTAGACTCTACAAATGAGCAGAATAGACTAGGATCTTTCGGTGATGCCGTAGAAGTCATGGTATCAGCTTTATCAGTTGAACAGAGAAGACATACTTACACTATAATATTATAAATGCAGACTCTGTTAATAGGTTAGATATTACATAACTTATACTTTCCTTTTTATCTAATTTTTTGTATTTAAATGAGACTTGTAAGCTTTATTGTTCAAACAGTAAGATATTATTCTCGTAAAAATTTTGAAGTTTCGATGTCATAAAATAATTATTGTGTAACGTGTTAGAAACATCTGTTGTTGTTGTTGTTGTTGTTGTTGTGGTCTTCAGTCCGCAGACTGGTTTGATGCAGCTCTCCGTGCTACCCTGTCGTGTGCAAGTCTCTTCATCTGGGAATACCTTCGGCAAAGTACATCCTTTTGAATCTGCTAACTGTATTTGTCCCTCGATCTCCCTCTACCATTTTTACCGCACACACTTCCTTCTAATGCTAAGTTGACAATGCCTTGATGTCTCAGAATTTTTCCTACCAATCTATTCCTTCTCTTAGTCTCCCCAATTCGGTTAAGCACCTCATTAGTTACGTGATCTACCCATCTAATCTTCATCATTCTTCTAACGACCAGAAAACATGTAATCTCAAATCAAGAGAAATCCAACGAATAATGAACGAAATTGTTAATTTTGTAAGGAGCAGAAGCACTTCCAATTTGATTCGTATTTTCTGCGGTGGTAGACGGTTCATCCGATTGCGACGAAATTTTCCACTCTTGACATTCATAATAAGAGGAAAGGTACTGCCTTCATAATAGCATCACAGAAAATGCGCACCAGTGACGTCACAGGGGATTGCAGACACCTGTAAGCCCCCTGGTGAGAAGTAGTTCCCTGCGCTGTGCTATGTGGCACCGCTGTATAGAGATAACTTCTCCCCGCGTTCTCTCAGCATTCTTTCTTATCGATATGTCATTGTGCAATCCAGTACCAGCATTTCAACACCAGTCGTCACAATTTTGTTTCATCCGCAAATAACTTACTAATTTGATCATTATCTGGTGCTATTAGCCTAGCAGAGGAAAATAGTAATATTAACAACGTAGGGATGATGTCCACTAAGTGCTGTAAACTGTTGAAGCTAATTTTCATAACTCCCATGACGTAAGTGCACGGTGAAGGTGCTTTTAAATTGCGAAAAAAGAACAAAATCATAGTGACGCTAGTCTATAGGAAAGATTTCCTGACTTGTCAATGTTTTACATAGAAAGAGTTCTTCTAATGGAGATCGCAGACAGTTATCAGCAGTGGTCTGATACATTTGCACTGATGATAAGTAGGTGGGAAAATATTCAGTACAGATGAGGTAAAATAAGGGTACTTATAATGTACAATATGTCTCGTATTTCTAGTCTTTTAAAAGACGAATGAATTTCGACTAGGAATGAAGAGCATTACGTAACGATTACTGATTAATTGCGGCATGCACTCTAACGACAGATACATTTCCGTGACTGAGCCATCTCAATTTTTCACGTAAGCGTAATATGGATTAGCAAAAACTAAATTTTGAGACCTTCATTTACCAATAATTCTAGCGATGCTTTTATCATGCCAAATGCCAAGGGGCCAGACGCTGAGATAAATAATTTGTTCCATTGTAAGCGTATCATATAAAAATGTAACAATGACATTTTGGTGCAACACACAGCGGAAGAGGGAGAGGTATGTGTAGAGGGATAGTGGAAGGAGGCAGAAATGAGGAGATGGATAGAGTAGGAGTACATCAACTGAAGATTGGAATAAATAAATACCAACACCAGGTTTTCAGGTAGCTAATACAGTGAGAAACCTAAGAAGACAAGAGTTAAGAAACACAAATAAATTGGAAAAATGAGGTCGCTGAGCTTAAAAGAAGAGAGTACATCACATTACCCATGCTTATTTAGCATTAGCGAAGCATTGCCGAGTTTGGTAGTAAATATATTGAAATTCAGTGTTACGATGTTGTCTGCGATGAACTTCGAATCTACACGACTGGACAATAAAATTGCTACACCAAGAAGAAATGCAGATGATAAACGGCTACTCATTGGACAAATATATTACAATAGGACTGATATGTGATTACATTTTCACGCAATTTGGGTGCATAGATCCTGAGAAATCAGTATTCAGAACCACCTCTGGCAGTAATAACGGCCTTGATACTCCTGGGAATTGAGTCAAACAGAGCTTGGATGGCATGTACAGGTACACATACCCATGCAGCTTCAACATGATACCACAGTACATCGAGAGTAATGACTGGCGTACTGTGACGAGCTACTTGTTCGGCCACCATTGAGCAGACGTTTACAGATACCTGGAGAATGTGCTGGCCAGGGCAGCCGTCGAACATTTTCCGTATCCAGAAAGGCCCTCGCAGGACCTGCAGCATGCGGAGTGCATTGTCCTGCTGAAATGTAGGATTTTGAAAGGATCGAATGAAGGGTAGAGCCACGGGCTACGGCCACTGTTCAAAGTGCCGTCGATGCGAACAAGAGGTGACCGAGACGTGTAACCAACGGCACCACATACCATCACGCCGGGTGATACGCAAGTATTGCGATGACGAATACACGCTTCCAAAGTGCTTTCACGGCGATGTCGCCAAACACAGATGCAACCATTATGCTGTAAACAGAACCTTCAATCATCCGAAAACGTGACGTTTTGCCATTCGTAAAACTAGGTTCGTCGTTGCGTACACCATCAGAGGCGCTCCCGTCTATGATGCAGCGTCATAGGTAACCGCAGCCACGGTCTCCGAGCTGATAGTCTATGCTGCTGCAAACGTCGTCGAACTGCTTGTGCAGATGGTTGTTGTCTTGCAAACGTTCCCATCTGTTACCTCAGGTATCGAGACGTGGCTGCACGATCCGGTATAGCCATGCGGATGCCTGTGATCTCAGCTGCTAGTGATACGAGAATGTTGGGATCCAGTACGGCATTCCGTATTGCGCTCCTGAACCCACCGATTCCATATACTGATAACAGTCATTGGATCGCGACCAACGCTAGCAGCAAAGTCGCGATACGATATACAGCATTGGCGATAGGCTACAATCCGATCTTTATCATAGCCGGAAAATTGATGGTACTCTTTTCCCCTCCTTACACGAAGCATCACAAGAACGTTTCCCCAGGCAACGTTAGTCAACTGCTGTTTGTGCGCCAACTTTTTGTGAATGCTCTGAGAAGCTAATCGTTTGCCTCTCACAGCATCTTCTTCCTGTCGGTTAAATTTCGCGACGCCTTCGCGGTGTAGCAATTTTAATGGCCAAGAAGTGTATATGGCTTTCTCTCTGCGATCGGATGATTTACACATCGTCAAGAATGTGGCAATAAGTTTTCCCTCTGCTAGGTCGACGAATTCATGGGGGTCCATATTCATTTTTTAAGAATGTATTCATTACGATTGTGGAACAACAAGGCTGTCCTCCCAGTCGTCCGATATAGTCGCTTTCCCAGCGACTCCTATGTGCTCTGCTTAAATGAAATAAGAAAAGTTTTCTTCACGGCATGCCAACGTCGTGACCAACTCAAAAGTGTTGCTGCCACCTCCGTATTTGTTAAGGTGGATAGTAGGATGTGGGAACCGAGATGTTATCCGTGCGTGCTAGCAGGATCACCGTATTAACACCGTGCATTTGAAGATAGATGTACTCTATAGGTGAACAAAGAGTGGGTACATCAGGGCAGAGGTAAAAGGAAGTGCCAACTGAAGAGCGAAGGGGAAAAATGCTTAAAACTGTGTGCCAGTGGTGTCTGTGTAGTACAGCAGTAGCGGTTCGCTCTCTGCGACAGATCATGTAAGGTTTCTGTTGTGTTAGTAGTAGACACTTGATGTCCACACTATTGTCTTTGGTTGTTTGTAAGCCGGATATTTTTTGGCACATTTAATTCCCCTCCCTGACTGAGAGGGGCGGGCTGTTTGAGGGTTTACTCAATTATACTTTTCGGCCTTCTGGTGTAAGGGGAGGCTTTCCTTTATTTTACATTTATGCGTATTTAATTATTAGTGCAATGGCTGATTATGTGTAGCTGTCGCCTTTTTTACTGTTAAATATTTTGTTGGGTAGAGGAGTGTGTTAAATTACCATTTGAGAGATTAGCACAACAACGGCATTCGAAGACTGGGCCACAGTCAGCGACTTGTCTATTGCAAGAATTATAGAAAAACAGGTTGTACAAAGCGAAAAATATACGGTGTGCCAAATGTAACTTGTATTTGTCGTATTCAAAAAATTCAAATGGTTTTGTGACGTGCCACACACAGAGGTAAAACTCTGTTCATGTAAGTATTAATGTACAGTTTGTATCGTCGAAATCGGGAGTTTTCTCTTGAAAGAAAATGATCTCTGAAACTTCTGAAATGTATTTTGAGTCAACAAATTCATTTCTATGTTGTATCGTTACGAGGATTTCTTGACGAAATACGCTTTTCCGGTAAATGAAATTTGAGTTACTGATTTCTGACAAATATGCGGAAAAAGTTAAGAGAGCAAAGTTGTAAAGAATCTATGTGTCAGATTCGCAATTAAGGCTTCATTTGCAATGACCTTTCGGGCTGCAAAAATGGTAACTGCAGTGCTGACGACAACGCGTTCCTAGCCCACGCCCCTTCCTTTGCCCGTTCCCAGCACCTTCTCCAGTCTCACCCATTCCAGTTTGCCACTTGGTGTAACCAGTGGCTCATTTCCGTCGACCCTGACAAATCCCAGGCAATCATCACTGGTCGGACCACCCGTACCTTCCTCCACTGCGACCTTTTCACTTTCCATGGCCGCTCTATTCCGAAAACTCCTACCTTGAGATACCTTGGCCTCACTCTGAACCGATCCCTTTCCTGTATTTCCCAACTCAAGACTCTATGCAAGAAAGCCGTTTCCCGTCTCAACTCCTCTCTGGTCGGACATGGGTCTCAGCCCAACAACCGTCCTCCACAGATAACGCTCCCTAATGGGCCTGTCGTCCGCAGCTTCCACGCCACAGGATTTACAGAACCCCCCACCCCCTCCCCCACCTCTCCCACGCCTATTATACATCCAAGATCCTGGAGCACTCCTTCTCGCTTAGCACGTCCGCCCCCCTTCCCACACGCGGATCCTTTACGATCTCATTCCTTTCCCGAAACTTCTGAAGTTCTTGAAACTTAACCATCCTGTACATCTCCCGATAAACAGAATCACGTCACCCTCTGGTTTCTCCTCTCCTCTTAAACCTCGGGTTTGCCACGCCTGTACCAATGCTTCCCACCCGCCCTACACCTGAGAACTTTCCACATACTTTCCGAGGGTAACTTTCGCCACCTTCCTCTCCCAGATTACGCCCACCGTCCCGCCCTCTACCCTTCCTACGAGACCTTGTCCCACCCTCTCCCCGTATATGATGCACCCTCTCTCTCAGCCCTCCTGATTCCTCGCATGCTTTGTCTCCCCATCTCATCTTTCATCTAGGAGTTTTTCCACCCTTCCCCCATGCCCCCTCCCCATCCTTTTCCCACCCCTCCTCGCTTACTCTACTTCCCCTATTCCCTGAGGTGCTGTTGTTCCCGTCATTTTAAGCTACGCCGATTCTAGCAGTGTACAGTGATACGTTGCTCGTTGTTTGCTAAGGGTTTGGAACCGGCATTGCTCAACTCCAATATCCGACTGGCGCAATCAACTTAGCGTCACAAAAACGTTGGTACGTCTGCTTCCAGTGCATGCAAAGTCGAGGACTGGCTGACATGGTACCATAGCACGGGGGCACCACATATGTTCTGTAGTGCACCTCGGGCCCGTCAAGGGGTCAGTCTCGGAACTTATTGACTGTTCCGCGTAGGTTAAGACTAGTCAAATGCCCATAATTTCCAACTGACGTTACAGAAGGGCCTTTGAATTGCATCGAATTCTTATATTTAATATAGTGGTATTTAAATTTAAATTATTTTTTTGCCCAAATGTGATTTCATTGCCTCATACAGGGCGGGCTGTCAGCGATTGCAGGCGCTTTTTTAGCCTACAGAATTTAAAATTGATGTGAAAGAACAGGTACGATACTAAAGGTGATTTAAAGCAACCCATCAATTTATAACACGGTCGAAGTCTTCAAATCCATTGAAATGACGATGAATAAATCAACTGCTGGAGATTCGGAGGCACATTACATAAATACAGACAATTAAAATAACATTGGGCGGCGGCTACAGGTAGGCCAGTCGGTGTTGAATAAGAAGAAGAAATACGAAGAAACACCACACATTCGAAGGAACACACAAATTAAATTTGAAAGTGTTGGCTACGGGTTGGCCATTCACTGTTGTTAAATAAATCGATGCACTAGAAAAGGATGCTAACACACGACAGTTGAGATGTCGGAGATGGTCGTCCACTGTAAATAAACATGTGAAAAGGTCCTGCAGATGGCGGAGCACTCACAATAAGAAAGGTGATACGTGATGGACAGGTGGGTGAGAGGGGGAAAGAGGGGGGAGCCACAGGGCTGGTGTGGGAGGGACTGGGGAGAAGAATGTCCGAGGAAAGCAGGGGGAAGTAGGAGAACGGAAGGGAGGAGGCAGAAAGGAGATGAGAGGAAGGATAACTGCTGGTGAGAAGGGTAGATGTCAGGTTGGACGGCATCATCTGGAGGACAGACAGGTGTGAAGCAGGGGGGATACAGAGGTGGAGGCACAACAATGGACCACATGCGGAGAAGAGGGGAGCGCAGCAATGGATCAGATGCGGACAAGAGGGGATGGGCTAGTGGATTAGGAGGGTGTAATTTGCAGGATAGGTAACGGAGTCGGAGGTGTCCGATACAGAGGACTAAGGAAGGAGATCTTAGAGGATGCACGTGGGGGGGGGGATAAAGGCGGATATAGAAGGCGTGGTGGAGGGCATGGTGATCCAGTATCTCCAATGATTTCTAGAACGATGGGGGTGAGAGATCCAGGCTGGACGGGCAGGATGGGACAGATGAGGTATTTGTAGGTATATAGGACGGTAGAAGTATTTAGCCTCCAGGTTCGACAAACCAGGGGTTTGAGGAGGCGCAGGCGGGAGCGGGCTTTTTCTTGGATAGTGAGGAGGTGGAGAGTCCAGGATACGGTGACGCTAAGGAATTGTAGCGTAGGGGTGAGGCCGATGAGACGGTGATGGAGGTAGAAATCGCGGGGACAGAAGGAAGAGGTAGTTCGACCTGCAATGATCGCCTGGGTTTTGGTACGATTTTTAGAGAGGAGCCACTGGTCAATGTGGTCAAAGTGCACCTGGAGGAGACGGTAGGAATGGACGAGGGTGGGGGCTAAGGCAAGTAAATCGATGTCATCAGCATATTGGAAGAGGTGTATGGGATGGGCAGGCTTACGTATATCGGTGGTATACAGGAGATAAAGGAGGAGAGAAATGACGAAACCTCGGGAGTCGATGTTGTGGATGGTAACGCAGGTGGGGCGGTTGGAGAGGAAGCAGGCAGTTACCCGGGCGAAGTTGATTGGACGTCGGATGTAGGTTCACCTGTAAAATAATATCAAAAGTTGGAGGATACCATCGGCACACCACGTCCAACGAGTCCACGCTCTGTAAAGCACCGTGGTTCGGATGAGTTACTGCTGTATTTAGTGTATGTCACAGAGATCTCAGCATCGCGGCCGCCGAGTATTTTCTAATTACTTCTTCAGCACTGCACTGCTCGTCGGAATTCGCTCGCAACGAGAGTAGTTTACGGCGCTGCCGGCAGAGTTCGCGATTTCGGCCGGCCGCGGAATTCCGGGCGCTGCAGATGCGCGCTGGCGCCGCCCACCGCGGCTAGCGGCAGCGCCGCGCGACGCCGCGGCCAGTAATTTTCCTGCAATTACCACGCAGCTGCGCGTCTGCGGCGGCGCCGTTATTGCTCGCGCAAGCGCGCACCAAAGAAACCGCAGAACGCACTTTGTAACGCCGGACGTTGTGGCACAACAAATTTTCGCTAAACTTGAGTCGTTCCAAACGCTCTGCGTTATTCCGAGAGTCCGGCATGCGATGAGCAGTGCCGCAGTAAACAGAGAGCGGCATTTAAAGAACGCGTAAACCGTGAAACAGGAAGCAGAAACTGGCGGGATAATCGCTACACTGCATTCACGGTAGGGCAGAGTTATTTGTTTTGTGCGCAGCACAGAGGTAGGAGGAAGGGGAGTTGAGATAACGCTACTAAATTGAAGGAGACATATGACACATTACGTACCTCAAAATAATAGGATATGAATGTCTGCGGATTCGTTTTGTCCTTATTTTCAGTCGTGTGTGAGAAACAGCTGTTTTAACCCGTAACTGGTAGGGGAGAATAGTCCACAGCGAAACAAAAATTTCACTTGATGCTGAAGCTCTTTTTCTTGTTCCATATTTGCTTTTAAAATATATAAGTTAGTTTCTTTTCGATGAGGTTCTGTCTTGAGCAAAGTACTTTTTTTTTTTTGTAAATGTTCTAATGTTTGTTAAAGTTAAGGGACCTAACTGGGGGGTCATCAGTCCCTAAACTTACAACCTAATTATGAACTACCATATACAAAAAACAACCCAAATATCCATGCCAGAGGGAGGATTCGAACCTCCGACCCGGGAGGCCGCGCGATCCGCAACGTGGGCTCCAGACCTCTCGGCTAGTCCCGCGCGGCTTTGTTTCGAAATCCATATATGTTTCACTACAGTTATAGCATCTTCAGCTCGGCCTTTCTATTGCTTTAAAGTGAACAAAAGTAATAGTTTTTACAGTTATATCAAGATCATCCTTTTAATTACGGTTACGTACAAGAATTTCATGTAGGTGTATATACCTTGTTTTACATTTGGATTGGTAGATTTTCTTACATCATCCCTGTAGGTCTTTGCTTACAGTTTGTCATCGGCAACCATATGACACTTACATACAAAACTGTTGATTGTTGAAATATTTTATCTGCTTTCTTGTGTTGTTTGAAGGGTAGGTCTACTACATAATTTTATGTTATTGGCATTTTTTTCTGTGTGTTTTTATTGTTTGCTATACATGTCTCCATTGGTGGAGTAGAGAAATAGAATAGGAAAACTTTAGTGTTCACAGTTACTGTTTATGAACAGTTAAAAGATGAAGGCGGATGGAGTAGGCAGCTGACTGTGTTTCGAGTGGAAAGTTTGAGTCTTGGAAAGTTGGTGAGTGGAGTTGAGAATTGACAGTGTTAGAGGAGGGACGTTCGAATTTTGATTCTGTTTGTAAATGTGTGTGTGTTTTACAGATTGGTGTTTTCTGCCAGTTCTTTGAGTGCAGATAATATAGTTACATTGCAGAGAGCTGTGTATTCATTTATTATTTGATTTCCTTCAGTCATGGCTATCTTTATTGTTAGTTTTCTTCAATTATAAATTTTTGTGGTGGGCTGTTGCTGCATTTGAGGATTTTTAGATCTGTGTTGATATCTCTTGCACTGTTTCATGTCTATCAGATGTTCAGCAAATGTACAGCTGTTGTTTTTCAGTGCTCTTTTGTGTAATTTATTCTTTCTGTCAGGTTTCTGCATGTTTGTCCAATGTAACTGGATTTGCAGCTCTCTGCAATGCAACTATATTCTCTACAGTCAAAAAACTGGCAGAAAACATAGATCTAAAAACACACACACACATATATATATATATATATATATATATATATATAGAGAGAGAGAGAGAGAGAGAGAGAGAGAGAGAGAGAGAGAGAGAGAGAGAGACAGAGAGAGAGAGAGAGAGAGAATGTCCAAATGTTTGTATAGTCTATGGGACTTAACTACGGGGTCATCAGTCCCTAAACTTACAAACTACTTATGAACTACTTACCAACTAGGACGGCACAAATATCCATGCCCGAGGGGGGATTCGAACCCCCGACCGCAGTGGCAGTGCAGACCGCGACTGGAGCGCCTCAGTCCCATCGGCCACCGCGGCCGGCGGGACGTACAAAAGTGCAATGAGTAGACACAGCTGTTACATATACTCCGGTGATAAAAGTGAAAAACTTTCCGCTGAGATTACGGCCACAGGACTAGATTAAACATACATTGTAGGAGTAATGGTAATTGGAGAAATTGCATTTCGAATATCGTTTAAGAATTCAGTATCCGAAGAATAAAAGAATAATAATTGTATCCGAAGAATAAAAGAATAATAATTGTGCCAAGAATACCGAATTGCAGACATTACCGCACAGGGGAAAATCCTGAAAAGCCGATGATCTATACTTCATTACAGAGAGTTCTCAGTGTTAACAGATAAACGACACTACTTCGAATAACCGCCGAAATAAATGTGGCACGTACCACGACCGTATCAGTTATGACACTATCGCGAAGTATTGTGTTAATAGGTTATGGCAACTAACGAGGAACTCAAAGGCCTTTCCTAACAACGGGACAGAGTCTTCTGTGCCCATCACACGCTCCTGACCAAATTGATTGCACCCTAGCAGTTTGGACAATCGAGGCTTTGTTAGGTGAGCCGCGATTACATTTAGTAAGAGCTGATGGTAGGGTTTAAATATGGTGTTAAACCCACGAACGCATGACCAGAATTGTGAATGTATAAGTGATACTACTTTTGAATCGTTAATCACAAAATTCATAAGTAAATACATATACTGCGAAGCTACAGTGAAGATCTCCAGATCCTTAACACGTTCGCTGCGGTCACCAGTGCGGGCCGCTAATGCTCTATGCGGACACCTGTAAGTAGGAACCTCCTACTACTATTTAGGCGCTTTAGACCACTCAGCTAACACAGCGCTGCAGCCATAGCGCCTACATGGACTGTCGTAAACTACGTCGCCCTCTATACAAATGTTCAAATGTTTGTTAAGCTTATGGGACTTAACTACGGGGTCATCAGTCCCTAAACTTACAAACTACTTATCAACTACCTTATACTAAAGACATCACAAATATCCATGCCCGAGGGGGGATTCGAACCTCCGACCGTAGTGGCCGTGCAGACCGTGACTGGAGCGCCTTAGTCCACTCGGCCACCGCGGCTGGCAGAGAGAGAGAGAGATGCCATTCACATAAAGCTAAGTAGTAGTAGACCTATCAGTCAAACAAGAAAGCGTCCAACGCTACTGCTATCCAGGATACTCAGATGTAATCTATAGAAAATAGCAGGTTAAGTGCAATAGTTTTACACCGTTAAAGTTTTACGTACCGCACCGTTCGCAGCCGATTCCCACAATTACTGAACAGTAACGCGCCCCTCCGAGAGGATTTCCGTGTGCTTACTAATGGATAATGACATCAAACCTTATGTTTCGTCTGTCGAAGGTTTTATACAAGGGAAAACTTTGTAAAATAGTACACTACTGATATGAAAATTAACGTTACTTTGTACTATGGTACTAAGAAATTTAATGATAAAAACGGTCGCCAGGCTATATAGTCAAATTAATATTTCAAATGATTTTATAAGCAGTGGCATCAACTTCGTGAACCATTTTTAAAATTTGGAATAGACATACGAAAGAGCAAAGGCTGTCAGTATCCAAGTGTGCACTCTGTTATGAAAGTAGGATTGAAAATAATTAATTTGTATGGTAATTTTTTTGTAATCAGAAAGTGAAAAATATGTTCCACAGTAATGTACACTGCTCATAAGATGGCGTACAAATATTTAGGAATAAGTCTAAGCAGTTAGAAGGAAATATCACACTTTGTATATTGTAGGCCAAAATTTCCTGCCTACATATACACAAGCAAACTTGTTTGCATCAATCTTTTAACATGAACTTCATATAAACTGTCTGAGAAAATTCACACGTATTTTGGTTTAGAATTGAATTATCAGGAATAAAATCAATTTCTTCACTGCATTAATAAATATTTAGGATACTGGGGTAATCTTCTGCAGTTATAAAGTTAGGAAACTACATAGGTCAGTGACTTAGGAAAATTCCGGGTGGAACACAGGTTAAAATGAAATTTGGTTGTTATTCTCAAAAAATGGAAAAGTGAGTCTCTGGATTACAAAAATAACAAGGATTGCATTGCCTGTGTTAGCAGAGAAGAGCAGGTGCGTGGCTCACCGTTGCGCAGTTGTACAAGTATGGGCTCACACAGTGCTGTGGCTTTTGCAATCTTTTTGACGTCGGAAATTTAAAACAATTTATCCACCAATATTTGCGCCATTGCCCACAATATGCAGCGTTCGTCATCCGAGGCCATTTCCAGAAAATCTTGCAATACTGGCCTGATAGAACACTGCCTCAGCTGCACGCTGCTCACCCGTCGGAGTCTCAGACACTTCTCTCTCGACTAGAATGTTCGTAGCGCGCAACAGCGCTGCTTTGGCGCACTTTCACGCCTTTTCTATTCACGTACGCTCTCTCCGTTTTTTAGTTCTTCCCACAGGCTTTTACATTACACATACATTTATAAAATCCCTACGCCAGGTCCTCTATAAATCTACTACAATAAAGTAATTTCAAAATTATTAGCATTACAATCCACGCAAGATTAAAATACACATTTTTAAAATACATTAATAAAATTATAAAATTGTTCACTGCCTTTATGAGTACAAAGACACTTCATCCATAGAACATTACTACACATACATTAATACAATTATGGAAAATAAATCGATATGCAACGCGATTTTGTGTGGAAAAGGAAATTTTTCAGTCGTCTGTGGGGCTAATTCCTTGACGTGTTTGCGAGGGCAGGAGAAATATCTTAGTAGAAGTCAGTGAAAAAGCTGGGCCGGCCGGTCGTTTCATGGCAGTATCTGCTCACCTGAGGCCCGGAAGGTGACGGGGTGCTGTCCATCTCACAGGTCTGGGGCAGGTCCAGCATACTGCCAGTCTGTATCTGCTGGGTCGTTCTGCTGCATGTGCATGAGGCCAGGTGGGTATCTAATAGAATACTGGTTGTAAAATTTTCGCAACATTCCTGAGTTCAGGGATGAAAGCTGGCGCCTGTATTGTGCTATACGTCTGGAAGGGCCATGTTCTCAGGTAGGGGAGACCGGAGCACGTTGTCCATCTATTTGTATTTTTGTTAATATTAATTTAATTGACATATTAAAATTTATGAACGTATTGCTAAATATTATATAGGTTTTCACTGAATCTGGATGGCAGTTATGTAGCTTGAAAATATCAGTTAAAGCATTAGAAAAAAATTAATTCCTGGACATATGTTAAGTGGGACAATCTGCCCCTACCACAGGGTAAGAAGGCCCAGAGGCTGGGGCACGTTGACCCATCTAGTCTTTTGGTAAGTATAACTAGGAAATCAAAATAAAACTAACAGTTATCAAGTTATCAGTTTAATGTACATAATATAAAGTTGAATACTGAGTTAAATGCTTAAAATTGAGGACTATCACAACAGGACAGGTCAAATTTATAATGTCTTAATACAAGACCAGTCAATTTTTATCATTGTCCAACTCCAAAGGATCAGCACACTTTTAACACTCTTAAAATAGTCCACGGATTTGATTTTACACACATCTCTCACGAGCCCAACGCTTACAATTCGTGAACTGAATTCCTTGTTCTCTAGTTTACTGTTTCAAAAAGGCGCTGTGACTCTTCCTCATGTCATCATTATCACAATCTTTTCTTTTTGAAAACGGGATTTTCTAGACTGCGATCTAATTTTCTTCAGTATATCTTTCCAATGCTTTGGTCCAATGGGAAGGATTGCAATTCAATTTCTGTTTCCTGTGTTTCAGTTATCTGTGAAATCTGACAAGAGGTCTGTCCGTTCTTAGCACATTACCTCCAGTACTTTTTTCTTGGAAGTCCAAAGTCTTCGCTAACAGTCCCCACAAATCTTTCCTTTTCTTTTACTTTCAAAACTGCTCTTAGCATCGTATCTTCAGAAATAATTCCCCTTTCATTTTTTTTATAATTTCGGATCATTTTATGATACTACAAATAAAACAAAGGTTTAAACCATAGCCGTAACTCATGTTTTGAAAACAAGGAAAAGAACGAGATTCTGACGAGATTCTGATAAAAAAATACTGTTTGGCGTTTATTCAACGCTTTTTATATCGTGAATATGATGATCATTTGATCTCAGAAACGTATGAAAATATGCTTAAATTTGACAATTATGTTAATAATTTAATAAACTCGAAGAACTATAAACGAGTTAAAAGCAGTATTTCTCCTATAGAACGTGACAGGTTGTCTCGGCTGGCCATCGTGCCCTGTCCTCGCTGTGCCAACCTGCCCTACCTCCATCTTCACAATAAATTCTGTTGTTTGGAAAACTCACTGAAGCGATTAATATAGAAATAATTCTTACAGTACCACCTTTTGTTATCCTACTCATCCTGTTGCTCCTAAACCAAGCAAATGTTAAATAATACACATTAACCGACGAGTAGAATTTTACTGAAACACGCACAAAAACAATTAAGGTCTACAGCTTGTCCAAAACTTCGCCGTCTGCGATTTTGGCCTTGTATAAGGAGAGGGAAAGTGCTACCTGCTTTATGATTAATTCATAAGACGATTTAGGGTTTACTGTATGAACTAATGTGATTGGGCCACCCTGCCGCTATGGCCAACGTGTCCTAGTCTCCCCTTTAGTAAGATACTGCAGAGGTCCTTCTGTCTCTTTTACGAGGAGAAATCAGGCAAGTATGTTTTCAAAAAGATAGCAAACTGTGGTGAAAAACTCTGACACCAGGATGGCGGACGCCGAAAGAGGCCAGTCTAGGTGGTTTCTAATGGACTCCAAAGTCCACCAAGAGTGTTACTGTTTTCGTGTTTTGGCGCGAACAGTGGCATGAGGGGAAAACGCCCAAAGAAGGGAGGAAGCGAGGAACAGAATGGTCGTCTCTGATTGGCTTTTTCATTAATTTTAGATATCAATCAACCAAGGGCATCGTTCTCACTGGTTGGCGCTTGGAATGGTGATGGACAACGGTTTTGAGAGACTGTAGGGATTGGTCCACACTTAGAGCTGGAGGTGTTGTGAAACAGAAAAACGGGGACGTGCTTCGCGTCTGAGGAGTGAGGACTTGAGATTACTTCTTCGACTGCAAGCAGAGAAGGAGTAACTCCTACGACTCCTCTAGTTGCGAAGAATGCTTATTTAACTTGAACTTGTAGTCTTGGTGCCGACTTCGGAGATAGCTCTAAAGCTTGAACGTGTGCTGAGAGTTACAGCGAAGTGAGAATGTCATCCTGCCCTATTAGTAGATCGAAGCTGTAACACGACTTGCTCATCATTCTGGAGTAAATTTGGCCTTCAGAGATTTACGTGTACCAGCATATTCTGAATCAAGTGGCACAGACTTTGTAGAATTGTTCGCGGACCTGGTACTGCGATCCTCCAGGAATGCAGTGGCTGATTTCTAGAAAGTAGCAGCTTCCAACTTTCAGGTAAGTCATTATGTTATGCACAATCTTACGGCAAACAGCAGTCAGGCGCCTCTTCACAGCTGCTATCCGAGATCTCACCGCAATACCACGTTTGGGTAAAGTATCGCCTGCTCACGCCTGCAATAGAGAGGAAATGCAATAGTTTTCTAACCATTCGGAAAAGTGTTGTCAAATAAGTCCCGGCACCGAATATTTCGGGTGTAACGATTTTGACTTCTTGATTACAAAACATTATCAAATAAAAAAAATCATGGGGAACAAGTTGACTGCCGCGGCGGAGAGCCTGAGCGCATTGAGGCGCTGTGCTACGATGCGTGAGTCTGCTCCCCGTCTGGGGTTCGAATCCCCCCTCGGGCATGGATGTTTGAGCTGTCTTTAGTAGAAGGTAGTTCATAAGTAGTTTGTAAGTTTACGGACTGGTGACCCCGTAGTTAACTCCCATAAGCTGTACCAACATTTGAAAATTTGAATTCTGGACCTACAACAGTAAGAGGAGGGAACCCAGAAGATGAAGTTTTTTCAACAGCAATGTAGGAGATATTTAATTACATCGCAGGAATGGCGACTGCGATTCAATGTCATCCCAGATTATTGTAGCAGCTGCTTTTACCATTCTCTCCCGTTCTGCTTCTTCGTTTTGGCATGTCGAATTACACCACAAATCGTTCAAAACTTTTTCACCTGCTCAACGAAAGCACACGACCGTCTTTCTTTTTTGAATTGTGATGAAAACTATTCGGTTTCGATACCTAATCCTCAATGTCTCCGTGAGTGTCTTAATATGTGATGCTTGTTTCAACATCTCATGCACGGAGAACTGGCAGTAGTCATTTATTATGATGTAATTAAATATCTCCTTCATTTCTAAAGAAACAGCTTCACCTTCCAGTCACCCTTTTTTTCTTGACATAGGTTTATGGATTATAATGCAGTCCTCATGCTATACAGTATTACAGTACATGCAGGATACAGATCCATCACTGAAAGGGATATGTCTTAGGATGATGTCTCCGGCGCACAAATCATAAATGAATTGTTGTAGGTTTCATTGGTTTCAACTTATGTCAATGATCTATAATCGTCTTGGGTTATGAAAAGTGATAAATTTTCAAAATTTCTCTCCTTCCTTTCAATCTCTAGCATGTCTTCCACTACTAGAAACATAGCTCTTCGAATTAATTCCTGATGATGAGCAGTTTTATGAGGTTATTTGTTGGTGACATTCAGTGTCACACCCAACCCACTAGGGTGTACAGATAAATTCCAAAAAAGTTCCACGACTTGCTGGAGAACTACTAGTCCACAATGACAAGGCTCCGCTACCCTGAGTAACCCTTAAACAACTGATATTCTCCAATATTACCAGAGGTTGCTCGTTACTCACTGTTCCTTGAAGAGCCATGCATTATTCTATCAGCCCGTAACATACTTTTTGATAATGTTTACCATCGTCCTTGGTACCCCGATGGATAATCCAAGATCCACATTGCCTGTGACAAACAGCATACCACTACTGCGCCGCATGATGGTCGCTGAAGCACGCCAATGGTTTAGGGTGACAGAGAACTGACGTTACTTTCCATCTTCCATCTCAGGAAACTCGGTTACACCACGCTCATACTCAGTAATTAAATCCATAGTGTGCTGGCGAAGGGAATGGGTGGAGGGTGCGATTTCCATACTGAACCAGCAACAACTCTTTTAAGGAGCCTCCCTGTACTGATGCTGTCCTTACTCTTCGAGGATTTTACGATGTGTAATGAGATGCTCACCACGCATGATTGATGGAGGACATGCAGTCCTTACAAGTTATGGGAGTTTATTTTGTCCACTGAGATACAGGGCAGATGATGTGACGGAAAGGATACAGGAATAGGTGTGGCAATTATCAACACAACGGTATTTATGTTTAGGCATGATCCACTTGCGAATATCAGTTTCCTTCAGCTTCGTAAGATGTTAACTCCCAACTGTATAGAAATTGTTACAAAAAACACGAAAATTATAGAAACACTGACGAGACAAGTAACATTTATAGGCATGCGTATGCAAATTCAGAGATATATAAACAGACAGGGGATTGCTCTGCAGTCAGCAACGCCTTTATAGGACAACATGTTTACGGCTTCAACAATGCTAGGTTATCCGGACTAGAATTCATTTGATCGGGGTGTAATACTCAGTACACCGAGATGAGATGAGCATATTTCCCTAAGACTATTCTACGAGTGCACAGTGAATATCGAGAATCAGGTAAATGATATAATCTGGAATATCGGTGCGGTCAGAAAAAGATCCCACAAGAACTGGACCAACGAACACTGAAGTGCAACCCTTCATCAAATTACTACGGATTTCGGTGCTGGCAAATTAACAAGTGTTAATGTGCGAAGCATTCAACGAAACATCATTCGTAGCAGAAGACCCACTCGGCTACACTTTCTCACTGCACGACACAAAGATTTACCCCTTTCCTGGGTGCACCAATAACGACGTTGGACTGTTGATGACTAGGAAAATTTTTCGTGGTCTGACATGACTCGTTTTCAATTTTATCTACCGGAGGGAAGTGCACGCGTATGGAGACCATCTCATGAATCCATGACTTCGCGTGTCTGCAGAGGACTGTTCTACCTCGTGTAGTCTCTATACGGCTCTGAAGCGTGTATAGGTGGAGTGATATGGAACACCTGATACGTTTACATACAACTCTGACGGCTGATCAACAGCATCCATTCATTTCCTTTAAGCATTCTGACGCATTGGGACAATTCCAGCAGGACAATGCTATATCCCATACGTCCATAGATGTCACCGAGTAGCTCCACCTTCTTTGGCCACCAAACTCCCAAGACATGAACATTATTGATCGTATCTGGGATGCCTTGCAACTCACTGTTCTGAAGAGATCTCTACCCCTTTACACTCTTACCCATTTATGGACAGACTGCAGGAGGCAAGATGCCTCTTCCTTCCAAAACTACTTCAGATATTACTGGAGTCCATGCCACTTGTCCGTGCTCGCGGTAGCTCTACACGATATCAGACACTTGTACCAGTTCTTTGGCATTACTGAATATATTGCAAAGATTTTAATTATATAACCGAATGTGCACTAAACGAGAGTGGGTTGGTACAGAATTACTCTACAATTGGTTGTATTAAATCTCTGTCGGACATTTAAATTGCTTGTAGTCATGCAAAAGTAGAAGGAAAAAATCGAGTATGATGTATTGCATGTCTGTCATTGAGGTAACCATCCAGCTAAATTGGAAATCATTTGTAAAATGTAATTTATAGGTCACATTTTTCGTTCACTTTACGGAGCATAAAAATTAAATACGACGTTTCCAAGTTCTTTATTATGTTCATTATTTCATCATTCATAATCACTTGTTGTTTAATACAGGGAAGTCATTGAATTAAAATATGTGCTGTGCTGTGGCCAGGTTTCGAACCCCGGATTTCCTGCTGTCTGGGCAGACGCCTGAAACCACTCACAAACGTCATGTACTATGCGGCAGCTTTCATGCACGTCTGTGCTCATGACGTCTTACTTCGTGACCTATGTGTCGTACAGTGATATAATTTTTAGGTACATTTCAGCGCAATGTGTTGACGCTGACTTCAAAATGTACAACGATCAAATTTAGTCTCAAAGGCGTAATAAATTTTAACGACATTCATAATGCGATACTTTTTCAGGCATCTCAGTGCTTATGACATCATATCTCCTAAGCCACGCACAGTACAGTGATAGATGCTATAACCTCAGAAAAGGCAAACAATATGTTGATAGCAAACTGATGAATGGTAGAATATCACATAGAATGCAAAGAAGCATAAGACAGCAACCAACTGCACCGTCGTGGATTTTATTTACAACCGGTTTCGTGCCATTATTGCCATTATTCAGGTATACAATTGTTTCCTATTTCTTAGATCTGAACATAAAGGACAGACATCGTCTAGACACTCTTTATATACCCGAAGACCCCCAGGGGATTCACCGTTCTTTCGTGAGTACGTGCGTGGCGAACACGGGGCCCCGAGCTAATGCAGTCTTTCCTATTTCTTTACTTCCCAGACTGCATTTCCTTTTCCCTGCCCCCATTACCTATTCTAAATCCTTCCCGTCCCTACCAGGAAACTGATAACCTTAGCAATTTAGTCCCCCTATCCCATACAAACAACCCAACCCAACCAATGCACTTGAAAAAGGGCCACAATTTGCGTTTGAAACCGGTTGTAAATAAAATATTACAGGAGAACCCTTGTGAACACTTCGCACCGTTAGTGGAATGCCAAAAAGAGTTGGGGGGAAATGGAAGTAAAGTTGAATGTTCACGCATACCTTTCTTCAGAATTAAGCAATACAAATGTTTAAAAGCGCAAATGAATGAGCTTCATCCACTGAGTGTTGTTATGTCAAAAAGATTTGCGTACCTTAATTAGAACAAACAAACAAACCGGTTAAAATATTCAATGCAAGGACAGAATGATACCGCATTTGAATAAAAATAAAGGATGGAGAGACTTAACGGCCTGACCGACTGACTTTAATTTACATCAAGAACATCGCCATAAGAAACATATAGAAGGAAATCGCGATTGAGTGTATATATATATATATATATATATATATATATTAGTGACGACAAAATGCCTGGATTGGGGGCAGGTATTATTAAAGGGAGGGAAACTGCATATCTTTTATACTTTCTTCAGTAACAGTTGGTACCCTCCTGCACTTATGTCACAGAAGTCGTGTTATACCTCCTAATATCCCTAATATCTCCTTCTGCCCGGCGAAGAGCTGTAACACAACATAGTATGGACTCAATAAATAATTTTAACAGGTCTGCAATAATACTGGGCCATGCTGTCTCTATCACCGTCCGTAATTACGAACGTGTTACCAATGCATGACTTCGTTCACGAACTGATGTATATACTCAATACACATTTGATGATAGAGTTGGCGGACGATAGGTGTTGCCAAATTATTCACTGGGACTGTTTAAACAAATCGCGAGAGATGTGGCCCGTCGTCATTGTGTATAGTGACCCATTACAAATTCTTTACTGTTTGAGAATATTAAGCCAAGGCTAGAGTTATATACAATATTATTATTAAATTATTATTTTCTGTGGATGAATACCTTT
Source organism: Locusta migratoria (assembly GCA_026315105.1). Taxonomy (NCBI): domain Eukaryota; kingdom Metazoa; phylum Arthropoda; class Insecta; order Orthoptera; family Acrididae; genus Locusta; species Locusta migratoria. The sequence continues at coordinate 166,414,573 of CM048748.1, forward strand.
CGTTTAAAAACTATAATGAATGAAATCGGCGGGTAGTTTGGTCTGACCGACTGACTTTACTTTTCGTAGATTTTTTTTAATATTTAAAATTTAACATAACATAAAGCACAGTTGCTGTAATGGATAAAATACTCGATTCATTTTGATATATTACATTATCTAGACAATTTCAAGTGATTTTAATGTATTATCTAGCGATGTGAAGTACTATATCTATGTTTCTAGACAACTGACTTCATCGATATCTCCAGATGTTGGCTTTCATATAGTCAGACAAGGTTGATTTCTTGTGTAGTATCTCAGTTGCATGAGGTTATCAATAATTCCGATTATATAAGGGTATGATCCCCCATCGCACTTTCACATCTATGATCTAGGGTTCATCATTCCCGAGCTACTAAAATTATTTGTGTGTCCTGTATCGGCAGACTATCTACAGTTCTCAGAACCCGTCTTTCACCTTCACACGCCGAATTCCATTGACGATTTAATAGCATGTATCAGGGCAACTGTTTAAGAAATCGGTATTTACACATTAGGTATAGCGTGGACAACATTATATTGTTGGCGGAACATATGCCGTGTCAAAGATTCATTTACGTTGCTGATATTCACCCTGATACATGCTTCGAAAGCATGAGAATAATTCAAGTAACGTAGTAAGAGTGTTAAACAAGTGATCAGCAGGTATCAAAAAAGTGTTACTGTACTCAACCAGCTGGTGAAGGGATCGAAAAATGTCCAAATCAGCAGTTTGTATGGGATGTAGCTATCGACAGTAGCACCCAGGATGTGGATAACCGAACAACACACTTAACTTCTCCACCATTACGTTACACTGAACAGGCAGAAATCCTGGCATAGCGATACGTAAAGTTGAAAATGGTGGCAATACCGCGTACAAAAGATATAAAAGGGCGGTACGTTGGCGTAGTTGTCATTGGTGCTCCGAGCATTCCTGTGGAAAATTATCCGTTTCTTTTCGCAAAAAAGGGAATTAGAAAGATTTTGAACCGGAATAGTACTTAAAACCGGAAGTACTGGATATTTTATTTTTAAATTCGTTAGGTATTCCAATATTCCAGGTCGACAGTGTGCCGAGAATACCAAAATTCGTGAGTATCTCTGTCAGAACGATGCGGTGCAATTTCGAGTTAATGGACTATTCCAGAACACAACTGAGACGTGTGCTCATTTTCATGTACCCTAAACGACTGGAATATCATGGATTGGTGATTTGACTCATAATATCAGTTGGTAATAGTTGATGGTACGGTTCGTCCTCGGCGCTAACCCCACAAAGCCAAGGACCTACATTGTTAACAGGGCACTGTGTTGGTGGTAGATCCATAATAGTGTGGTTCGTATTTACGTGGAAACATGTCCGTTCTCTGGTAAAAATAATCTAATAACTGACGGTTCTTTGGACTACCTCGAGACGATTGGCAGTCACCAAGAACTTCATGTTCTCAAACAACGATGAATTTTCAATGGGTCACTCTACACAATGATGATGAGCTACGCCTCTCGCAATTTGTTTAAACAATTTCAGTTAATAATTTGGCGAACCATATCGTCCGACAGATCTATCATCAAATTATCTGTTGAACATATTCGAGGCATCAGTTGGTTAACAGTCATGCATTGACAACACGTTCATAATTGTGGACCGTGATAGAGAAAGGATGGCTCAATATTTCTGCAGGAAAATGATTTCTTGAGTCCATACTATGTCATATTAAAGCACTTGTCGGGCAGAAAGAGATCAAGATATTAGGAGGTATGACTCCACTTTTGTGAAGTCAGTGCTGTTACTGAAGAAACTATTAAAAGAGCTGCAGTTTCCATATCTACTATAATATCTGCCCTCAGTCCATAATTTTTTTTTAAATCGAATTTATCTATATCATTTGAAAATGATGTGTATTTTTGTGCGAATGATTACTATGTTGATGGAGATGCCAGATAAGTGTATAATTCAGTATTATATCAGTAGTATAACCTAGATACCATCTTTGTAACTAACGTGCATGTTGTCGCACATTATAAATACCACTTATCTTTGCCTGTATGTTTCACAGATCCCTGTATAAACAAGATACTATCTTCCCCCAAAATGGTTTATGAACGTCAGAGATCCATGTGCAGGTGCTGGTAGCCTTGCGCTGCTATCTGATTGTGTGTTACAGATCCAATCTCTACGATATTAATACCTCAGTTTAATTCTCAGAAACTACTATAAGTTTGGAACTAGTTATGAATGTCGGTTGATCAATTACTGTTGCACTAATGACACATCACTTTGTGGTTTTCACATCATACAAAGGCTATCGGCGAAACTGAAGTGAATTCTCGAAACATGGTAGTCAAGTGTTCTGTGATTTCAGGTAACCAAATTAATGGAGCCAATGCATAACGAGACAAATACCGGTTACAAATAAGAGGTGTAGTGGGCTAGAAATTTGTACGTTGGAACAACTTTTCAGATTACGCCTCTACCTAGCCCTGTAATGAACGTGTAATTTTTTCTATTATACAGTTACGAATTGGTGGCATACACTGAATGTGTACAGATTTATTTTTGGCCTGAAATAACAACTAATACTTAAGGAAAGGAAGCTGTTACCAAAGTGAATTATTGCAGTTATAAATCTTTTACAGTCTGCATTGAATACTGCATTTGCTTTGTTGTAATTGTACTAAATACCAGCATCCAATAAGTAAATATTCAAGCAGAAATCTAATTAGCAACTAACACATGCTTTCCAATTCAATTCGGTCAAAATTATCACGTTAAACATATTTCATCCACAAGTGGCATGTGTTTAATGGTAGAAAGCCTTCCATTGCAAGATGAAAAATGGTACACAAAAGACAAAGTTTGTTTAGACTTTCCATTTTCCACACATTTAGTAGCTAGTTATAAACATGTACACAATTTTTCACCGTAAAACACTCTAATCGATAAATTACAGTATTCTCAAATTCGATCATATACACATGTTGTTTCAGTAGGAATAGTAAATGCTTTAGGGATTTGTAGTACTCATGAATTGCAGTCAAAAATTTCCGGTTTGTGATGGATACGGACAAACCCAAACAGACTTAAAGCTATAACATGCTGAAGTTTTCACTCATTCCTCCGTAGAATTTTTGGTATAATACCATCATATTGCATTAAAAGCAAATTTTCTTGCATATTTTCTAAGTTTATTGTTGTTTAGTTAATCCGCTTTTGGACAGCGAAACCATCATAATGATCTAAACCAAATTTTTCTAACTTTAATGTTTTGGACACCAGGTTTGCTGCATATAATGGTGGTAATCATCAGTTGCAATACAGTTTTCATAGATGTAATGGTAGCTTCATGTATTGTATATTCTAGTAATCTATTGAATTCGGCAGCGATGTTGACAAGAAAAAAAATTTCGCGATGTAACTGCAGTAAAAGATATTATTAAATAGATTCCTTCACCAATAGTGATGTTAGGCGAACATAACAAGAAAGAACAATTGTGGAGTTTCCCAAAAGTCCTATAAACGCATTGTATCCTTATCCTCGGCCACAAAATAGGAAAGAAAAATAGGAGATATTGTTAGTGAGATAATAAAAGTTAGGAGTAGGAATATGGAATTAAATGGAGCGAGAGAAAACAAAGAAGACGGTGGAGACAGAGAACTGCACACGTACAAATTGAACGAAATGAATAAGTGGAGAAAAGTTGTATATGGACAGTGTCAAAGTGAGGATATACTGAGTATGAACACTTCACTTGAAATAGCGACTGTAAAAACGATTTAAAATATTCTGTCTTCAAATATGACGGAAAATGATCTCATTCAAATACTTTTTAGTGGGAAAAGTGAGACGAGTATTCAAGAAACTCGTCGTTCAACGTTTTTCCAGAGACTTCACAAAAGGAATATATTGGTGGGCCACCAGGGCCATTTTTTCACTTTGATAATCTGAAAATCATTTAATTCCTCCGTTAGCTTCCATTCATTTCATGAAGATGTTTCTTTCGAAGGGGTGAATAATTTTCAGGTCATTGTAAGGGCAGAAACATTTACTGCAACTTCCATTTATATTTCAGTATATTCTCCGTACATTCACACCGCGTCTTTATTAGGGATACTGCTACTCTGGTTTTAGAATACAAATATATTTGCGTGTTCTTAATTATGTCACAAATAAGCTGGTACTCTTCGTCCTATGACCGTTCTGATTCACGGCAGTAAACATAAATCGTTGTTATGTCTAATCGATTTACTTACAACTCAAACCTCTAATACTTCACTGTGAGATGTAGAGGATAGAAGTGTTTCATTGTGAGATGTAGAGGATAGAAGTGTTTCATTCCATTCATTCCTGGTTCCCTGACACCGCTTTATAACAATATAATATAAACCTTTATAACAATCTAATATAAACCTTTCAGTTTAATCTTCCTCTTTATCAGTTTGGTAATATTCAAAATTTTCTTTTTTAAAGACTTACGTCATAAATTTAGTTCAAAGACATCTGACACCAATGTTCCAAAATTAGGAGGAGTTGTTACATTTCCGGCCGATTTTCCCTAATTTCCGTATCTTCATCTTATCTCCTGATCAAAGTAGCAGATTTTACCCCGACAGTGATTGTTTTCTGACGGTAAGAAACTGACGGTAAGAAGACTTAAATCGATCCAGTAGATTCTGAGACGTGAAATACATATAGGCACATACGCAATTATCATATGTACAAATTTTTAAGTTTTCAATCGTGTCCTACGTTATTGATCAATGTAGGCACTGCGTCTTCTGTCACAAGGGTGATAAAGGGCACCCTTCCTTCAATCCTAGATATATGATTCTAATAAACTAACTCCATCTGTACTTTGATTTTCATGTGGATATACCGCAGCTGCCTTTAATTAGAATAATGAATTCTGAGATATACGGTTGTTCTAAAAATCTACAATAAGTGAACCTTATCGAAAGTTTCCACATTGGCGACAAAGACATTAAATTCAGGATAAGTGCACTGATTAAGATTATAAATAAGTTGTGACACTGAAAAATCACTGACAAAGCAAGATTTTTATACCATGAACCTTTGTAGTTTTTCTATAACAGGAACTTCCAAATGTATATTTATTTATTGTTAATTTCTCACATATTTGATTTCCAGAGTCCAAAATTCTTATACTTCAATTACTGCTACACATTTCTGGTCACATTTTAGAAATAAAGGGTTCACAAGTGGAGATTACAAATCTCGTGGCATGTTATATTTTCAGCAATTATGTACGAAACTTAACAGCTTTAAACTTGAGGATTTTGCCGTTTATTTAAAAGATTATATATTAAAAGTTCTCTTTTCTAGGGTGTTTTTAAAGTCCCTCATTCTTCCACTGATATAAAGTCAGTATATTCGCCAATAATTGCAGTTTTTTTCATATCTCTCTTTACGTGTCTATTATCACTGGAGATAAATCGTGCCACTTCTATAGTCATCATACAACGATATGTAATGAATTAATGTAGCGGTAGACTGTTATTTCCTCCACTCATCAGACCCTGTAACTGTTGCCCACTTTCCTAGAAGATAGTGATGTCATCAAACGACTCAACAGGAAATAGACCTAGGTAACGGTGGATTTCTTGAACTTTATGTGTCATGTACCGGTGGTGCGCCTGACGAGCGGACAACCCGCAATGCAATTTAGAAGCGCATGGATGCATCCCAGTGAAGCGTTTCACAGCGGCGGTTCCGGAGTCACCAGAGGACGCGACGAACACCGCCAGAGAGCGCGCTAAACCGGAACTATTTTCTTCCGCACAGTCACGTGAGACCAGCTCGAGACTGCCACGTATCACTGGAGCCGACTATTTAGGGGAGCGTAGTGCAACACGACGGCAGTTCTTCGCCGACAACCATAGCTGAGGGATCGCGATCGACGCCTACGGGACTTTCCGCAACGGAATATGTCGTCTAGCTCCGTCTCCCTGGCCGTTCTCTGCAGGCTGTCGTTATTTCGCCGGCTTGTACCTAATTGGTGAAGAAGAAAACTTTTAGTTGATGTTTGTTGTTTTTTCCTTAGTTTCAGAAGTTTGTTAACTTGTTTTGCTTCTAGAAGGTGATTAGTTTGTCTTGTCAATAAACACAATTTCCATATCAGACAGTATCTTTCAGTTATTACCTTCTGAGGCGAGATATAGCAATATATATATATATATGTGTGATTCACTCACTCTATAGTCCTACATCAATAGCGTATTCCTTAACCAGACAAACATTCCACCTGAAATTACGAGCACACCAAGAGGAAATCATAAACAGGCTTTCCACTACTAATAAGCTCTTGTTTGTATACTGCTACTATTTAAAAAGTATTTCCGTAAATCATTGCGAGGTAATTCGATGTATTCATTTTGTACATTATTTACTAGTCCACCATCCATGTTTAACATGTTCTCGCAAACAATATGAAAACCGATAAGGATGTTGTTGTAACAAATAATTGTTAACCAACGATGTTTTTTCTTTGCACCGCTTACGATTGAATTGGAATAAGCCAATCACGACATTGCACCCGCCTTTACAAGTTATCAGATAGAGTCTGTGTTGCTAATAGTGTTCCTCGTTTGTTTAGTCGAAACGTTTTTGAATCGCTTTATTGTTGGGTATCAAGAAAATGAATAACATGTTTGGAAACATGATGAGTGGTAGGCTGGTTGATTTTGCGTGTGAGACGATCTGATGTGTAACGTCAGTGGTAAATGAATCGGAAGCGGGCCTACACATAGCTATTTTGTTACTCATTATTTCTCTATAGTGTTCTAGATATATTGTCTCTCATGTCCTTTATTGTAGTGTGATTTAATTATGTCAACGTACTAAACAGATAGCAGAATGATTCCTTAGTTGTAAGACAGTAAATTTTGTTAAGAACTTTGATAACCTGTACCACACAGAAATCTGTGAATAGTAGCACTCGTGAAAACGGCATTAATGCACAAATGCCCGGTTTTGTGAGCGATGGTGCATGTTAAATAAGTTCACCCGTTGGAGTTTCCTGAACTATTAACTCCGTTCACTGAGTAATAGAGCTCTCTGAACTTTATCAGATACCTCTGCTGTGTTGGTAGCTGCAGTACATGCTCCATAACGTCCGGCCACGCTTTCGGAAGTCGGTGATATTTACGCATAGAATTGGCTGTTAGGCAACTTTAATAATAAGTGTTCGACACACTTGCATATACTGAGTTCCTCGTGCAGCGGAACTGGTAGTCAGCGTAAGATTAACAAGCTCTCTCTACCATTCCACACTCACCCCAGTAGATAAATGGCAGAAACCTCTTTTCTATTAAATTAGGTAAAATTGTAATGTAATATAACAAGTACTGAGTACACAGTCACTTAGAGTGCACAGGTGTAGATCTATATTTTATTACATTACAATCTTGCTAAATGAAAGAACGCAAGACTGACACTTGCTGACCAAAACTAGTTCTATGCATCGTCCCTAGGAAACGGCTTGCTGAATCGGTGTGGGAGTGCAGGGTTTGATTCCCGGCCTCGAGATAAGTTTCTGTGTAGAAGAATGATTTTCAGTCACAAAATAAATACGCACAACAACCAAAATTAAATTATCAATCTCTTTACGGCATATCATTGTACGAAAACATATTCATAAACAATACATTATGAATTAATTCGCATATCAGAACTGGCAACATTAACTTAATCTTTGATAGCAATAATGACAAATACATACAATGGAGATGGTTCATGGAGTTCCTTGAAACAAATGTCATATACTAAGAGATACTTATTGTATTATTCACGAAAGAAATGTTCAATGGCATTTCCACGTTGTTGGGTGCATCGATGTAACCGCCTTTCGATATTAGCAAACTTTTAAAATGGATGCAAGTATAACGTATTATTTCGTTTAACACATGTGGGTTGTCCGGTTCCATTCCGTAAACCCTGGCCTTAATATATCCCCATTTGTAAAAATGGCGCTAAGCCAGTTGATTTCATGGCCATCGAATGCAACCACTTAGCGTATACATTTGTGGATATATTCCCTAGCCTTTTATACAATAATCGGTTGGTGAACCGTAGTACACCAACCAGTTCCTTAGAGTTAAATGAAGTGTGATATCTCGTAGGAGATACCCAAAATTCAGCTCATTTGTCGGAATTACAAGTACCAGATAGACTGCGAGCCAAATGATCTCTGAGTGACACTTGAACGTTAATTGCCCAGTACGTTTGCATGTGATAGGGACGTAAATAGTGAGGATTTGCACCAGTACAATAATGTAGGTAATGTCTATTGACAGTGGATAGCGTGTATTCCTTCTTTAAATTTGACTAATGGTGTCTAAATATCTGTAAAAGACGACTGCAGAACGATACCCAATTTTGGAGGTCGCTACCATATAGGTGTTGTAAGTGCAAGCTAAAGCGATGTTATTTTCATTCCTCCAGAATCTCTGAACCGAAAACCTTGAAACCATCATGTCTGCTGAATCTCCTCTTAGTCCACATTAAGTTGAGAAGTAAGCGTTAATTCGCGCGATCTAATGGCATACATGACATTAGTAATAACGATCACTTTATTACTATTAATATTATTACTACCGCTGAAAAAAAGTTCGGTGAATGAAGTCAGAGCGTTCGATCGGGCAACACAGGCGAATCACTGCAATTGCGTAACGGCAGGTTTTCGCAACGTACCCCGACCGTAGTTAAGTTGAGCAATCGTATGTATTCCGTGCTCGACCTTTTTTAGTAACTTTGTTTAGTCCGTTGGTACTGAACTAAAAAAGGGCAATGAATGAGACAAGGATAAATTTAAAATTTTGTTTTAAGCTTGGCAAAACATCTAAAGAAATGCATGCCAGGCTAGTTTATGGAGAGCAAGAACTGCCCATGAAGTGTGTGTACAAGTAGATCACCCGGTTTCGAGGAGGCTGAGAAAGTGTTCCAGACAGTCACCATCGGGTTACCAGCGATCGCCATCAGTAACAAAAACATTGTGAAAGGGAGGACATTAATCACGAATTATCGTTGAATAACTGCACGCATGACAGGGGATGAACTGCAAATTAACTGTGAATCCGTCCGACAAATGGTTACCCAGAAGTTAGGGGAGGGGTGAATATGTTGTCGTCTTGTGCCACGACACTTGACACGATCAGAAGCAGGCACGTTTAGAGGCTTTACAGGATTTTGTAAACACGGCGGATTTGACACCCGAGTTCTTGTATGTATTATCACTGAGGATGAAACCCTGAGTCTCCGGCAGGACGAAACGGAAAAATATTGAATGATGTTCTCCGACATCACCTTGTCAGAAAAAAGTTTAGGACCAAAATATCACACATCATAACGACACGGTTTACCTTTATCGTTCGTCAAAGCGTAATCTACAAAGAATTTCGACTTGAGCGAACGACGTTGAACAATGTTAGGTACGTTGAAATTTTGACCTATTTCATGCAACGAATGCGCAGGGCACGACCCGAGTACGAGCGACAAGGTCCCTAGATATTTTGTCCACGACAACCTTTGCCCACACACACAGCCAATATCGCCAAACAGTTCCTGGCAAAAAACTGGGCGATGCAGTTATACTCACCGAATCGCAGTGCTCCTGACTTCTTCCTATTTCCTCGACTCAAACTCGCTTTGGAAGGAAAGAGATTTGACGATGTTCCTGATATGCAACGAAACGTGACGGAATTTTTTAACACCATCCCAAAGAATGACTTCGAGGAAAGTTTCCAGAACATGTCTCGTAGCGCTCAGTGGTACATAGTTATAGGAGATGTTTATTTCGAAGTATAGTAAGGTAACTGTAGTTTATATTCTACGTTAATGTTGCAGAACTATTCACCGAACTTTATTGTCAGATGTTGTTTTATTACAGGTTATAAGTAATACTGAAACCTTAATTACACAGAACTGTAACATTTTCGTTTGATCTACATTCTACGTACGCATTGTTTTCATTTACCTATCCTTAGCGTGTATGTGACGTGCTCCTAAATTCTCAAATATTCTGCGTAATACCATATGTGTCACGGTTGGAGCTTTCTGCGACAAGTTTCACCTAAAAGCTCCCAAGGTCCTTAAGTACATCATTGTAGCCCTAAAAACGCACAATTAAGAGAGGAGTTGCGATGGAAAATGCTAACAGCATGCGTGTCTCAGCTGCGTTTCGGTATGATTTTCCATAGATCTGTATCAATACGACGTAGTATTCCGTGGAGTAACGTTTCAGTCGTTACCTGTTTCATTGTAAGACTTCACTAGAACCACAAGCAAAGCGGTCGCACGCCCTCATGAGAGCGAAACCAGGAGGTAATCGCGAGCAAATGGCGTAACTCGAAGAGGTTCGCTTGAACGATCAGCTCACACATGGACAGCAGTGAAGAGGCAACCGTTTTTTCTCGCGTATGCTCATACCATGCTTTCCTGAGTGATAATCTCCAGTCTTTCAAAACTAAAAGTGCAAGTGCAGATCAGTTGTAGCTTACTTTCAAAGACATAACATTAGTAGCATTCGAGAGATTTATACCAAATAAATTAATAAAAGAAGGGGCTGACCCCCTTGGTACACAAAACAGGTCTGATCACTGTTGCAGAAGCAAAGAAAATCGCATGCAAAATTTAAACAGACATAAACTGCCGAAGACTTGCAGTCTTTTAGAGAAACTCGCGATCTAGCGTGGAATTTCAAGCGAGAAGCTTGTAATAGTTTCCACAACGAAATCCTGTCTCGTAATCTGGCAGAAAAATGAAGGAAATTCTGGTTTTATGTGAAGTGTACTAGCGGCAAAAAACAAACAATACCTTCACTACGCGATAGAATGGTAATACTACCGATGGCAGTACCGCTAAAGCAGAATTGCTAAACACAGCTTTTTCGAAATTCCGTCAACAAACTAGACGAAGTGAATTAAAACCAAGAACAGCTGACAGCATGCGAAATTTAGAAGTAGATGTTCCTGGAGTAGTAAAACAACTTAAATCACTAAACAAAACAAATCTATCGGGCCTGACTGTGTATCAACAAGATTCCTCTCAGAGTACGCTGATGCAATACCTCCATACTTAGCTATATTATACAACCAATCACTCAGGGAAAGTTCCGTAACCAAAAACTGGAGAATTGCCTAGGTCACTTCAATATAAAAAAAACGGCAATAGGAGTGATCCCCAAAATGACAGGCCCATCTCATTTAGGTCGATTTGCACTAGGATTTTGGAACCTGTACTTTGTTCAAACTTTATGAACTACCTCGAAGAGAAAGACCTAGTCAACTTGGATTCAGAAAGTATCGCTCTTGCGAAACACAGCTTGCACTTTATTCACATGAAGTGATAAGTGCCATCGACAAGGGATCTCAAATCGATTCCATATTTCTGGATTTCCGGAAGGCTTTTGACACTGTACCTCACACGCGGCTTCTAATGTTCTTGTGAGGTCACACCATCGTGAGAGGTAACTGTCGAATGTAGAAGGATGTCTGATGATATGGGAAGGGATCAATACTGAGAACCGTACAGGCTTTGATGTCCTATGTCGTCTTACCACCAGGAGGGCATATATTTATATATTTTCTTTCTAACAAACCTCTTATACCTGTTAGTAATGTTTTAATAATTTATTGCAATAACAGTACCAAAAATGCTATTGGAGACTAAATCATAAAACCTGTTCTTCTAGCACACGTTTGTATAAACTCATGACAGAAGGCTGGAGTCATATGATTCCACACCTGTTTCCTTACTACATAAGTGACTTGAAGTGTAATTTTGAAGTCTTTCATTGTTTTGATGAACAAAAGATTTTCTGTAATATTACACGAAAAATCATTAAAATAACACTTACGAAGGAAAAGTAAAGAAAAATATTTAGGTCATCTTTTAAATAAATGAAAGCCTTATTTAAAATAAATACTTGTTAAATTCCTTAAATAAATATTTTCCCTGTCGCCTGAGTTACGGTTCGTCAGTGCATCTACTGTAATATTATTCTGTCCATGTTGTAGATGAATTTAGATGCAGCTTTTGGAATTGATTTCATATTAATTTTTTTGCAGAACTTATAGAGCTAAGTAAAGAAGAAGCACGTTACCCATGTACTGGGCTGTGATAGTACTCAATACTTGAAAACTGCACTCACAGTGAGTTTTGTCATGGGCTTCACAGAATGTTCTTTTTATTTAAAATACAAGTCTAAATTCAGTTACCAACCTCTTCACATTCAAAGTTGAATAACGATATTTTTATGATAAATTACATACTTTGTAGTAGCTTGTAAGCCACATATGCTGGAAGACAACGCAAAGAGCTAGTGGCATTTAGTTTGATATTTGTTTGACATCACACATAGAAAAGAATGCATATCTGTGATCTTACTGATCTGTTTTACACAATTATTAACTAGCCACTAATTCTCGAAATTTCATTTATTTTTCATTGTAAGGAATCCTATTGTCTTGTTAAGCAGCTGTCAGAATCTTTTGTCAAATAGTGAAAATAGCTCCAACACATCGTTTGAAGACGACAAAATAATTAGTTTGCTAATGAAATTAAGTTTTGATCGGATCAAGTTTCTTGATACATATCAATCACTGCTGAATCCACACTCAGTTCGTTTTTTCATTCGTAATCCAAACTTTCGTCTTTACATTAAATTAATGACGTATTCCATGATTGTTAATTCACAGACTTACACTGCACTGCACTACACTCCTGGAAACATGGGTTCGTCAACCCAGCAGAGGGAAATTTTATTGGCACATTCTTGTGGAGGTATACAACACACGATCTCACAGATTGAGCTATACACACGTGGGTACAATCACCAGTGCGTGAACAATGTTGACGTTAGTGCAGTGTATATCCTCCTTTTGCATGAATACAAGCTATGATGAGGATCTCAGAGGTGCCGAATGTAGTCTTGCGCAATGGCCTTCTATACTGTTTCCACCTGGTGCCTGTCAGATTTCGTGCTACTCATGCAGACATCGCAACATAACGTTTCATCCGGTCCTAAACATGCTCAATGGAGAAGGGATCTGGGGATAATAATGGGCAGGGTAGTTGACGTACACCTAGAAGAGCACGTTGAGTTGTACTTGATACGTGTGGACATGCACTGTCCGTCTGGAGAAGCATATCGCCCTCTTGGTACAGGAACAGTGGCAAGACGGATTGAATGATCGTTTCAATGTACCGTGCACTATTCAATGTTCTCTCTACGATTGCCAGAGGTGAATGGCTAGTGTATGATCTTAGGTGTCGGCCCCATTTTCTTCTGTCGCGTATACTCCAGATTTTCGCGCTTCCTTGTACGACACCACACACGCGTAAGACCATCATTGGCACTGAGTTAGCAGCGACTCTCATCACCGAAAAGGACATGTGTCCATTCGTCCCTTCATAGGCGCCTACTGTGACACCAATGAAGACGAGCTAAACGATGTTGGATTGTGACCGGAAGAAACCATAACGTAAGCATAATACAAGGATAATCGTGTGGTGAGCCATATTCTACACTGGCCGTTCTCTCCAGTGATCGTCTAGAGCAGGGCTGGGCAAATGCCGTTTCGCGAGCGCGAGCGCTCTCAGTGGCTCACACTGCCTGCTCGCGGCTACCCCCCACTCCGCCACCCAGCAGTGCCCCCTACTCACACTCGACAAGCCGCGCACCTCACTACACCACGCGGATCCACTCGTTCTCGATAACTTCGAGATGTTGGTTCAAAATCATTTTAAATAAATCCAGAATGATGTAAATTAATGCTTATTTCATTTTTGTTCGTAGTACCTCTCTTCTGAAGTGACAATTCTTTTATGTGTATGTCACCTTGTTGTTTATCCAGGAAACTGATAGGCTTTGTGGTCATAGAGTTTCTTTCCCTTTATGATTTCTATATATCATAGGAGTTAAGTTTAGTTATCCCTTTTACTTCCTCCAGGGAGAAGGTTTTTGTTTTATACTTGATAAATTATACTTATCTTAATAGTTCCTAGGTTTTTGCTGCCCACAGCAGGGATATTTTATTTTCCTTTAGCGTACAAATTTTCCCATGTATTTATTTGGTTATTTTTGAGAAGTTCTTTATCGTACCACGACAACTTCGTTGTGGTACCACTGACATAGGCAGGGAACTTTTTCCATTGCTCTCAGTTCTTGAGTTCTGGAATTTTTGCTCCCTTCAGTATGGTGTCAGTTTTCATCCTTTCCTAAGGACGTAATGAACCTTAATAATTGTTACCTTCTGACCGACCACCTAGTTTCTCGTTATTGTAATGAAGCAGGTTTTTGGTTGCAGAAAGTTTAGTTTTGTTACATTTTGTTTAAAAAAAATCTACACAATTCGGTGAAAATATAACGTAAAATTTAGAATAAAAGAGTCTTATCTTAATTAATTACGTCTATGTCCTATTTGTGGCCACGAAAGTAGGTTCGAAACTGTGTTTCATCCTTAAATGAGCAACTGTTGCATGGTACAGGATACACAATTTTCGGGTAAGCATTATTAACACTTACTTGCCACTCAAACATGCTGTGGCAGATATGATTGTACCGGTGCCCTTTTCTCGGAAGCCGCATCAGCTTGAAACGACCTCATGTTTTTTCTACGTGCGGTAAGTATTTCAGCTTGCCCTTGCTCAACAAAGCGCCCTCACAGCTGCACAGTTGCCCCCGTGCACTGTGCATCAGCCACGCCGCACAGCTCTGCTACCCGCACTGCTGGCACTCAAGGCCGCTCAGCGCTGCCCTCGCGGCTCGAGCAGCTCTCGTGCCCACCCGTGGTCTAGAGAGAACACTGAACAGTTCACGGTACACTGAAACCTTCATCCAATCTGTCTTGCTATTACTAATGCGCCAACCTGGCGATATGCTTTTCCAACAGTACAGTGCGCGTTCACATGTATCCCGTACCACACAATATGCTCTTCAAGTTACACGTCAGATACCCTAACAAGCACTATCCCTAGATAGGATCTGTATTGAATTGACGCATGGTGCAGGGAATGGCAAGTGTAATGTGCTGCGAATACACAGAAAGAAAGATCCTTTATCATTTAGCTACACTATAGCAGGTCAGCAACTGAAAGCAGTTAATTCCATAAAGTATCTGGGAGTAGTCATAAGGAGGGATTTAAATGGAACGACCATATAAAATCAATCGTTGGTAAATCAGATGCCAGACTTAAATTCATTGGAAGAATACTAAGGAAATGCAGTCCGAAAAGGAAGTAGGTTACAGTGCACATGTTCAAAGGAAGTAGGTTACAATGCACTTGTTGAAAGGAAGTAGGTTACAGTGCACTTAGACAGCTTGAATACTGCTCACCGGTATGGGATCCGTACCAGGTGGGATTGATAGAGGAGGTAGAGACGATCCAACGGAGAGCAGCGCGCTTCGTTACAGGATCATTTGGTAATCTTGAAAGCGTTACGGAGATAATCGCTAAACTCCATTGGAAGACTCTGCAGAAGAGACGCTCTGTCGCTCGGTGCGGGCTTTTGTCGAAGTTTCGAGAACATACCTTTACCGAGGAGTCTAGCAGTATATTGCTCCCTCCTACGTATATCTCTCGAAGAGATCATGAGGATAAAATCAGAGAGATTAGAGCCCACGCGAACAATACGTGACTGGAATAGGAGGGAAAATCGATAGTGGTACTCAAGGTACCCTCAGCCACACACCGTCAGGTGGCTTGTGGAGTATGGTTGTAGATGTAGATGTAGATCTGTCCCCCATTGAGTATGTTTGGGACGAGATGAAACGTCATGTTGGGCGGTCTGCATGAGCGGCACGAAATGTGGCCTAACTGAAGCTTCAGGCGGAAATTGCATGGTAGGCCATTCCACAGGACTACATTCGGCACCTCTACGATCGCCTCCATGGAAGAAGTACAGCTTGCAAGGAGGACGTACACGTTACTATCGCCGACATTGCGCGCGCTCTGGTGACTGCTCTCCAGTTTTTGTGGCTCTGTCTGTGTGATCGTCTGTTGGATACATCGTCAGGATTGAGCCAATAAAATTTCCTCCTGCTGGGTGGACGAATTCATGGTGTTCTTTTTTCATTTGCCAGGAGTGTCCGAACTGGACATTTATTCAATTGATATCATTAGGCAGACTGATGTTCTGGATAATTAAGCGCATTAACAGAGCCACACATACCACAATCAGTCGATGCCAGGCTGATTGATCACATCATCACAGTCATCGTAATCAATTTATATATTCATAGTGATTTGTCAGTCCATTTACGCTATCAATCGCACACAATGACCTACTCTGTGCAATAATTTTATTTTACTTACCTCATTTTAACATTATAAACGTAAATAATTTTGACTACAGTAATGTAGTGTAACAAGTGTACCGCTGACACACTATTTCTTACATGACCTGATGAAGGCGACTCAATTTCGCCGAAACAAATTATGAGATTATATTTTCAAGCGACCAGGAGAAATAAATATTCTTGGAAAAATATCACCTCCTGCATCTAAGACAGAAATCATCATAATATGATATATAGTATAACTGTGACACCGCCAATGTCTAAACAACCCTGTGTTGTAGATGACATCCTCTATTAATATTTCGACTTGTGTCTACATTCTGTTCGCATCATAAATTATGTATAAAATGAATTACGCAGTTCTCGGTGTTGGACCGTGTTATTAGCAACTTTTAATGTAAGCAAATTGCTTATCGACTATTATACAGCATTCCTGTGCAGTTTGCATGCTGTTGGCAGTCTGCCTCTACATACTATCTGTTCCTCTGTTGCGGTTATATGTTTCCTAGAGATGTTACGTATCTGTTATTTGACAATTCAAGACCGGTTCCTGTAGTAGAGGAAGGCAGTTGCGCTCTATACAATTATCTGTCCTACAGTGGCCACTATCTGGAAAACAAACCTAGAAGATATTTGGTGGAAATTAGGAAATCGGCTGGATGTTGACTTAGTACTACTTAATTGCACAATAACAGATGTGTGACGCAGGTAAAAAACAGATAACCAAAATAGCTTTTTGCAACGTACTTTTGCATTATCAAATAGTTGACCTCTATGCAGAGAGAGCCGTGTTCGAAACGTCAGCAACTAATTTCATTAAGTGTTTTATAATGCCTTGATCCAAAACTACTTTTTTTTTTATTTTGTCATAATGAAACTGAGCATGATACCCTAGAACTTATGTCAGTGTAAATGAAGGTTTAGTTTGTCTTTGTTCTAAATATCATCAGGCCTTCACGTCAGCGTATTAATAAATTAGACATGTGTTTCCGGAGTAATGATATAAAATAATGACTGAAGATGCCAAAATTTTACAGAAATACATTTGTGACTTAAAAAATAGAGTATGAATCTTCTTCATTTCATTATTATTGTCTGAAACCAAAGATATACGGCTTAAAAAACTAGTGCAATAACTTAAAACCATGCTATCCAAACTCTTTTCTTACTGTGGAAATATTTTGTTTTGCAATAAGGAATAAACGAACTTGATAAAATCTAAAGGCCAACTTCTGAGCTCTGGACTTGCGTACCTACTTCCGTAGCGAATCATTATGCACTCAACCGAAAATCAAGACGATTGAATCTAGCGCTAGCCGATTCTGTTTCAAGTTATTTCAGGAAATTTTCGACGGGTCACTGCGCACCTTCCCGTAAAGTTTATGTCCGCTTTCCGTCACGATCAAAATTGGACGGAGAACAACTTCAGCGTCCGGGAAATACGGAGGCTGTAAAATAAGCAGTGAAAACAGCCATTGCTATCCGGTGCAAGAATCACAACCTTCTTATATTTTTCTTTTTTGGCCTGCTGTTCACATCCGCTCTACTGAATTACTGATAACGTCTCTCACGTAAGTTTCCTATGGCAATGTCGCTGTTGTTTCTTCAGATGCTTCCGAACTGAAGTCTGAGGATCATTGGGACGCATAAGACATTTAGTTTCTTGGTGACTGATGCGGAAGCTGAAGCAATGGTCGGTTGGAAGCCTTTCCATGCGAAAATAGACTACTCCGTCAGTCGGCATATATATATATATATATATATATATATATATATATATATATGAATTAGATAGTTCATGGTGCTGTACGTACGCCCAGTATATTGTAGTATGGAGGAACATTTTTTGGATGACACAGATGCTGAATAAAGGCAATAATCTCTGGTGCGGACAGCAGGAAATCCTGCATTTATGCGGTGGTTCAATTTTCAGCGATATAAAATAAGACGTTTAATTAGCAACTTGTCATAAACAAGTGTTTCTGTTTTTAATATTCACTGGAATATGAACTTGATAGCGGATGAACTATTATTCAAAAATTAAAGGAAATGTGATACAAACTACCACTGAAAACTGTATGAAACTGTAGCATGTTGTTGAACAGTTCATTAATAGATATATCAGTAACATTTTATGCCGACTTGAAAGTAATGCTATTTCGAAAACTAAAAGTAATAGAAACTGCAACAGGACACGTGAATCATGCGAGACGCCTGCTGTTTTTGTTTCAGGGCAGCCCATCGCATCTGAATTCCTGCTGAAACATATATAATTATCTAGTTTTCATTTATATACTGCAGATTTCCCAAACCATACAACAAAATTCGGTATGTAATAAAAATAGTAAAGAGTAGGTGAGTTAACACTTGTTGAACTTGTTTTTATACTGTATACGAATAATTTGTAATGGTAATTTTTAAATGTTATTTGATTCTTCGACTCTTACATTCTAAACGGATTTTATGTTTCAAAATGAAACGTAGTTCACTGGAATCAGGTGTAAACGCTCGATTTACGTGACAGATGTTTTGCCGGTTACTGAAAAAAAAAACATTTAAATTCAATTGAATTTTAACTAAAAAGCCAGTAAACTGATCAGAGGAATTTTTAAAGAGGTGGGGTGAATTTCTGATTTTTCGTCTTATTTGAGATAGAGTAATCGGAATAAACCATCAACTCTCACAGGCTAGAACATGCGTTAAGTCAGCATTAGGATATAAATATTATATACTCAGAATCACTGTGTGCACTTAAGACACTACATGCAATACTGAAAACAACTTTATACGACGTGTTAACATAGCTGAAAATTCGAAGTTGTAGGGCTTATTTATTGACAACTGAAGATCACCCCTCCGCTTGCGTATGTTACTAACAAGACCAATGCACAGCATGTGCGACGCCACGTTTCGAATGAGAGCAGCTCTAAATGGTCTCTCCCCCTCCACCTCCTCCTTCTCCACAGATTCAGATCTGACATATATATGAGTCAGCTGGCGAGGTTTTTCACCCTTCTACCTAACTCTGCCGCCAAACACACGAGAGAGCAGCTACTGTTTTATTTGAGACATCTAGGTCACTCATTTTCTATAATGTGGCGTTGCACAAAGCTTGATTTAAAACAAATATTAACTGATAGGTAATTCTCACGCTTAAAAGAAATTTGAGAAACTGAGAATAACTTTTTTATCAATATAATGTTTCATTAGCATTTTACGCAGTTGTTGCGTTAAAATATAACCTTCAATACTTTTATTAAAATCAGTTCTTTGGCTAATGTAATCTATTTTAATAAAAAGGTCATAACTTAATACAGTTTATAACCTCTCAGCAAATTTCAGTTCTACTACTGTACAGCATAGTTACTACTTATTTTTTTAAATTTTAATTTCTAGGATGTCACAAAAACACTTTCAATATTTGGAGCACAGAATCCCATAACTGGAAAATATGTTAACTGCGGCTCAAGTTGACTCTCCATCGAAAGTTACTAGACTTTTGATGTAAACCATGAAACTAGCAATTCCAGCTCCATCACCACTTCAGTAATTTGTGGTGACTCGAATCTTCTACTTTACATTACATTTTGTTGCAGAAAACTGAAACGGTTTGAATTTATCTATTTGTGTTTCCAGTTTTGACAATAGCTCACAAGACCCTCCACATGAATCACTGCATATGAACTGAGTGCAAGTTTTATGCTCAGCCCCCTCCTCCAATCCTATCCTCACCACTCTCACCCTCCTCCCGAGTTTCCTTCCCTCCGCGTCTCATCGCTACTAACCTGGCTAAGACTGTAACAAACGACCTACCACTTCCAGATCCCATTACCACCATCAATTGCGGTTGAATTTAGAAATTTAATCTATCGATTACATCGCGGAAACTTTTTATATTTTATTTGTAGCAAACACTCGCGAACTTTGTGATGCGGCGGGAAATCTATCTGGTGCATTACTCCTGCGCAAATACGCATTACTAAACGTTTAGTATGAAGTAGAAGCGTGCGGCATGGAACGTGTAATAAATAGTCAAGTATTCAATTTGCATTTCCTTTTGGCATGCGAACTAGCTAGGGCCCACGAAACAACACGCCACATGATTACCGACTCGTATATATTTACACTGCCACTATCGCAATTGCCTGCAGCTGCAGATGCGTATGCTTCGTGCATAGACTCCACCACAGTTATCCAGACATCCCTCCTTTCACTTTGGACAGCTATGTACTCCGTCGCAAAATATATCTACAATGTGATACAGTGGCGCAGACTTTCGATTTTACATCGCGTCACAACTCTTCTATTCGACTGAACTTCGACTTTTCTGCTATCATTACGTTGCGGTACACGGATATTGTACCAAAAACTGGCGCGAAAATTAACGCCTATATTGAGAATCTGAAGTTGGCGTATTTATTTTCGACCTCTGACTGCGATAAATGTATGGAGAACGGCTTTATATGCATTATTGCCTTCCAGAAAACCCCGCTTAGTGTTTATGACAGGGTTTGAAGATGTTTCGTGCCGACAGGATAGAATAAGTAGAAAAAGTTGCGGCTATCGATGCTTGATAACAATGGGCGCATCTTTGTCCAGTGCAGGAGTCGTACCAGACTGCTCACAGTTCCTGACACCTAGGTGCGAAATTGAAACTATCTAATCCAAATGTTCAAATGTTCGGTAAGCTTATGGGACTTAACTACGGGGTCATCAGTCCCTAAACTTACAAACTACTTATGAACTACCTTATACTAAAGACGGCACAAATATCCATGCCCGAAGGAGGATTCAAACCCCCGATAGTAGTGGCCGTGCACACCGTGACTGAAGCTCCTCAGTCTCCTCGATCACCGCGGCCGGCCTATCTCATCCCCTACCGTCTGCGTACTACCGTTCAGCCAGCGTGCATTACTTCTGACTCAGCATAATTCACATTCAGATCATGGCATCAATCACGGAAGGAACTATTTATCCCGAACTAGCCTGCCTTCATCCAATAATCACCCAAATATCACCTTAGATCCCTGATATACACTCCTGGCCATTAAAATTGCTACACCACGAAGATGACGTGCTACAGAAGCGACATTTAGCCGACAGGAAGAAGATTCTGTGATATCCTAATTATTAGCTTTTCGGGGGATTCACACAAGTTTGGCGCCGGTGGCGACACCATCAACGTGCTGACACGAGGAAAGTTTCCAACCGATTTCTCATACACAAACAGCAGTTGATCAGCTTTTCCTGGTGAAACGTTGTTGTGATGCCTCGTGTAAGGAGGAGAAATGCGTACCATCTCAAAATAAGACCCCAATTATCAACCACCACTCAATTCTCCTTGCACGGCAGATGCGTTGGCGTTACCTTGCCCTATTCCGTAGAACAGCGTTGGGATGTGACAAGAACAGCTGACGGCAGTGCAATGTTGATGGCCCCGATTGCGAATGTGGACAATGATACAGTTAGTACCTGTTTTATTTTAAAAAACGAAGTAGATGAGTGATGTTACAGCAGTGAACCAATACAAAAGTGGAAAACAATGTTTTTTTTTTTTCAAAAAACGGTTAACTATCCTTATTACGAATAGTGTTGGGGACATCGAACACTCTCCAGAATATTTCATAGCTTATATTACACAACTGTAGTTGCACAGAGCGATTCCAACACAGGAAACAAACACGTGTCTGTGCAGAGGGCACACAGACATTACTCTAAGTCTACCAAAAGTGGCCACACTGCGAACCAACTGGACCCAAAATCAACACTAAAAGGATCAAGAAAAACCGATCTGAAAAGGAGAACTGTTCCAACCAGGATCTAAGTAAAACCACGATCTAGTCTGATGTCCGAAACACAACGGAATAATAAACAGTAGGATCAGGCCAAGCGTCTCTCATAAGTTACACTCTTTTCCTCTCCACGACAAAACACTCCCTCCAAATTGTCCCCTAAAGCTCCTCTAATCGGTGACGTCAAGTCGATAACAAAATTAACTTAACAACGTAACCAATGGGAACTGATTGCTATTGTTTAACTCTCTAGTCTCTGCCACCACGAAACTATCCCACGCTACTCTCTGCACGCAGATCAACCTTTCTGAGAAAAACATTGAATTTCGGACATCCAGATAAATACCTTCTGACGCCAAAAATGAGTTCAGAACCAACAAGATGCCAACCCCTCTTCACAGGAGTGCCGCACTATCTTCTACAGAAGTAAACCGCGGCGACGCACATAAACATTTGCAGGCTCAGGGCATAGGTACATCAACTCGGGCGCCAGTCTGTCGTGGGACTGGCCATTAGCGCCTGCAGGTTACACAGGCCAGAGTGACGCCAACCTTTACGGCCCCACGACATTGTGTTACAATGGAATGCCGGCCGTCCCAAAAGTCGAGACTGGATACACAATGCTTCTCTACTAGATAAAAAAATACCCGTTCCTGGCCACACGTCTGATACAGACACACACACACACACATACACACACACACACACACACACACACACACACACACACACACACACATATATATATATATATATATATATATATATATATATATATATGCTTTCGCCGTGTCTGCATTCTGCCCCCCCTTCACTGGGTGCTCTCGGAGTCCCTAGTCGTCTCTCACTCTCTGGGGGTAGTGTCAGCACAAGCCTTGGATCCCTCCTTCTGATAATTCTCCACAACATACCCCAACGCGTAGTGGAGTCTCAAACTGCCTGCCGGCTGTAGCCGCCAGCGGCCTCCGCCTTGGAAAATAATTCTCCCAGCGGTGAAGCTCAAAATACTATAAAGAATATACTGCAGGACTCCACCTACATCCAAAGAAGTGCCTCTTCGTCGCCAAAGGCATAAAAATCCTGGGGCACCTAGTCAACGGAGATGGTGTCCATCCTGATCCAGATAAAGTAAGGGCAGTCACAGAATTTCCAACTCCTCAGCACATTCGTGATGTGGGAAGTTTTCTCGGACTGTGCTCAGACTAACGACGATTCATAAAAGGATTTCGTAACATTGCACGTCCGTTGTAAGAACTTCTGCAGAGAGACGGTAAGTATTACTGGGAAGAGACATAAGATAGCCCTTTCCGGGCACTTAAAGGAGTCTCTAACTTCCGCACCAGTTCTAGCCTTGTACGACGAGAATGCGGAAACTGAACTTCACACAGACGCAGTGCAGTGCTTGTACAAGTTCAGGAATGTGCTGAAAAGGTGATAGCCTATGCATCAAGAGTACTCTCAAAGTCCGAGATAAACTACTCTACAACTGAGAAAGAATGTCTCTCAGTTATCTGGGCTATTAACATGTGCCGGCCGATTTTATTCGGCAAACCATTCACTGTCGTGACAGACCACCATTCTTTGCCTTGGCTGACTAGCTTGAAGGATCCATCAGGTCGACTAGCAAGATGGGCACTAAGACTCCAGGAGTACGATGTCACAGTGGTGTTCCAGAACGGGCACAAACACATGGTTGCCGACTGCCTTTCGAGGAATCCATTATTGGAACACAACAGCAGGAATGAAATTTCAGCCCTCACTAAATTAAGTGACGTTACAGCTGTATAGAGGGAAGATCCAGCACTATTAAAAACCATAGAGCGTTTGGAGAAAGGAGAACCGACCAATTGAGAGTTCCAACTTATAAACGGAACATTGTATAAGAGTAAGTACGATCCACTGGACATCAAATGGCTACTGGTCGTTCCAGCTCATCTCCAGCCAGCAATTCTCAAGTATTTCCACGATGCTCCAATATCCGGTAATCTGGGATTCGTGAAGATACTAGACAGAATCAGATGCAGGTATAACTGGAAAGGTTCTCACTGATCTGTCAAGCAGTAAGTGAATCACTGTAAAGAGTGCCAGCGACGGAATCACGTGCCGCAATTCCCTCCAGGGCATCTCGTACCATTTACACCTACAGCAGCTCCATTCCACCGAATTGGAACCGACGTTTTAGGGAGGTTTCCGAAGTCGACAACCGGTAATCGAAGGGATAATAGTCTTTACTGACTACCTCACACGTTACGCTGACACCAAACCTGTGCCGACTGAAGACGCCCCAGAGATAGCAAAATTCCTTGTAGAAGACATTATTTCGAAGCATGGAGCACCACGTGTGATAATATCGTGGAAAAGTATTCCAGTCAAAACTAGTATCAGAGGTAATGTGACGTTGTGACATTGTCCACAGAATGACAACTGCATACCATCCTTAGACAAATGGTCTTACAGAACGTTTTAACAAGACGTTAACAGATATGCTGTCGATGTACCTCGATGTCAAGCAGAAGGATTGGGACACAATCCTGCCAGTCATGATATTTGCTTATAATACCGCAGGACAAGACACCACAGGCTTCGCCGTTTTTCCTGTTCCATGGCCATGGAGCTGAGAGAAGAATGGATACGCTCTTTCCGTTCCAGCCGCACAACACTCACGGTGACTGTGTGAAACAGTTCATGACGTTTGTGAATTGTTCTTGTTCTTGCCTGCATTGATTTAAAGCTAAACATTTTGGGGACATTGCAGCATATGTCGCTGGCCCCTACACACGACGCAGCCAGTTTGTATAATAAAATATGGTCTGCAGCCGCACTTCGGGGAGCCCAAGCAAACACAATCTGTGAATGGGTGATTAACTTTTATTATTTTTATTTTTTTTTATTTTTTTTGCTGTAGCGCTTGGGACTCGAGCTACCTAAAGGAAATGACTTATAAAATTGTGTCACGCAGCACACTACAGTGTGCATATTTCAAGTTTGTGTTTGGAAAATCTGTATGTAAACTCGCAAATTGGTAGTATGCCTGGGAGAGCTTCGCAATTGGAGAAGCTCCTTTTCCGCGTGCACTTGCCAGGAAGGCAGAGCAGGAACAGTGTTGGTGTTTTTGTGCACGTCGATCGCCATCGTCGAGCTTCGACAACGCTCTACCGGCCACTACAGTGTCAGCGCCTGAGTCCGACACTCTGAGAAGTACCGGCCGACGCGCCCGCGACTGCCGACATCGTCCGCGCAGCTCCCGCTGGTCCCGCACCGAGTCCGTTGCCAGAGTGTTAGCAGCCGCAATTGCCAACATCAGAGCTGAGCAGCACCGGAGGTAACAACAGGGAGTTGAAGCAGCTGTCTGCAGGACTCCAGTGCAAGTACATCGATCAATGTCAGAGGCAACATCGTCAGCCAGCAGCAGACAAAAGATGAGTTGTGCAGCTTGCGCTTTAAGTTTTTGTGTTGTTTTGCTCTCTTGTTTTCATAATGGTGGAGCAAGAAATCGAGAAGTCACCCAGTGAGTTTGGGTCAACATGGAGTGGGAGTGAACGACAGAGTCCAGAGAGGACAAGGGAGGAAGTAGCTACGATGGTAAATTTTGATGAAATTGCAGGAACTAGGAAATGAAATAGATTGTGAAATAGAAGAGTATAACAAAGATTAACATTTCAAAATAGCGGAATCTAACAAGAATTTGAATAATAAAATTGGGAAGGTGCATGCTCAATTGGAAAATATTAATGGGAAAGTTGAGGGTTTGGAACAGAGATTAGCCACAAAGATTGAAATAGTTGAGACGGAATTAGGGGGTGATATTGATTCAGGAAAGCAGGTGTGTGATGCTATGCTCTTAGAGACAAGACAAGCCTTAGTTAGGTAAGATGGATGCTAATGACTTGCATTGTTGAGACAATGGAAGTGATGACAAATTAGTTACACAGTACTGCTGATAACCTCAGAAAGGAAAAGGCACCTTCTAACGCTAGAAATAATGCAATGATTGAAAACGTAAATGTTAGCATGAATAATATAGAACTGTGTGCTGTTTCAGGATATTTTGGTGTCCTTTATTGATGCAGGTGGCACAGGGTAAGGCATTTTCTGGGGAAAGCGGATATCACACAGTGAATATTTATGTCAACTGCAAGGACTGCTTTACACCTGGAATGTCAGACCAAGTAAAAGTTACATTAGCAAAAAGATCTTCGGAAGGTTATTGTCTGACATGGGCTAATCATTATAGAGAGCAGTACACACAATTGAAGTGTTTGAAAAATTATTCTTAAATAAATATGAGAATAAATCTAAACAAGTCCGGCTGTAGAATCAGTTTTTAAAGGGGAAACAGACAATGAAGGAATTCTATCAGGAGTATTAGGACAATTAGTGCACCTAGATAGGCAACTTGAAACATCTGAAATGACCATTTAATTAGAAGGCTACCTGAGGAGTTGGAATTGCATTTGACTTCCTGTCCTACTGATTCCATTGAAAATTTCTTCATTTTGCTGAAAAACTAGGTAGGGCAGTATCACACACACACACGGACATGGGATCATATTGAGAACAGGAATAGTAGGAATTGGGTGAATAATCAGCAGGGTAACTACAAGGAAAAGTAATTAAATGGAAATTGGGGAAGGTCTAAAGGTGATGACGGGAATCAGAAGGGTTCATGAGAGACTAATAACAGAAATGAGCAAGGGCAAAGAAATGATAATGGGAATAGAAATACAAGGGGACTGAATTCGGGAAACTAGGATTTGTCTCAAATGAGGTCAGTTTTGGGACAATACAGAATAGAGGAATAGAGGCATGAAATGGAATGATAATAATTGTGGTCAGAATAACAGGGGTTATTACAAAGGGAGGAATGATAATGATGATAGGGGTAGCTATGAATAAGGAATCTGTGGGATGGAGCTATTGTAAATAATGAAAATGCTGTGGGAGTTGGTTCATGGAACATAACAACAGCAGAGCCTTTAAAAGGAAGAATAGTAGTGTCTGGCATATCCCGACTAAGATAAGAGATAGGTTGGTGGGATACATTCTGAGACATCAACGAATCGTCAACTTGAGCATTAAAATGTAGTTTGTGGGCTTCAATTCGTTGAGGCTAACCGAGGGACGAATACAGTAAGCAGACGTAACAATCGAACTGACGTGTTTTACGCCGCACTTTAGATTTGCAGTTTTATAAGTTTTTGCAAACATTTTGGACGAAATTGATAATCTAAATAATAAAAAAATTATGGTGATAAGATTACGACTCTACTAATGTGGTAATATCTATGCAACCAACACGTAATATTCTTTCTGACCGTATTTTAACAAACAGCCAAAATTACATGATATTTGAGTTTAGCTTTGACAACATACTTTTTTTGAACTTTTACCTCTTTGAACTATAATTTTAATATCCCTCCCACATTTTCATTATATGTTTCCGTCAAAATATTATTTCCTCTCTTGCTTTTGTAGTTCTATGTTTATTTTATTTGTCTGTACTGGTTACGAATGACTATAGGCTGGAACGAACGTAGCGTACATTTGGCGTTCGGAGGAGTGACTATAGCCTGGATGGGACACAGCGTACATTTGGCGTAGATACATTGATTCCAATTAATGACTTTCAATATATTCCACAAATAGTGAATAAACACTTAGGAAAAAATAAATAAGGTAATTTGTTGCAATGTATACACTTCCCTTATGTTGGATTAAGGAACTACACATTCCACAGAAATGAGGGGCTTCCTTTATGTACGAAACTACCTGTATCAGAACTTTGTGCAGAATGTTCATTATTACAGTATCCTCCCAGTTTACCTACCTATGCTTCAGAAGACCGTTGTTAAATTCGTTGTTACGTATTTCACGGTATGTTCACGAAATAGAACAAACACTCATTTTAGAGGGAGAATTCTTACATATGAACATTTCAAAACATCGAAGAACATAGCTCTATCTAATTAATAAGAGTGTCTGAAACCCTTTTGGGAAACAAAAATTTGGTAGTGGCGTTTTTCGAAGCACTGACCTTCAGCTTCACGCTCCAACGCATTACCCACTACGCTACGGCTACAAAGGTGAAAGTGTGTTCTTTAATCTCGTACTATTGATGACCGTTGTTAACTGATATTAATATGGCATTTTAGGCGCTAGATTATCATTTATTGTACGGAAGCGACGTGTTTTTGTTAATTCGTCAGTACGACATAGCTTTGAAATGACAACGTGTAAGTTACAATAAGAAAATCATCAAATACGCAACGCAAGATGGCGTATGCGAGAGAGAGTTCTGGGCGAGGAATGTTACGTGACATCTCCGATCGGCTGATTTTCGTTAATTCATTGGAGGGTGTCAAATCTCGGCTATTTTTGCAAATATCTCTCAAACGATACGAGTTATGAAAGAAATGTAAGACAACTAAGTTGTAGAGAATTTTCTCCTCTACATTCGGTTAATCAATTTTCGCGTCAGATGAACGGTTTATTTACAATTAAAATTATATTACAAACAGCTTTTTTGGCATTACAAACGTATTTCTTGTTCAAAATATTTGAAAAAGCGAGGTTCTGGTCTCTGGTAGCTAACAATCACGTTCGTAAGGTTTGGTGCCGATCGGTTGAACGGTTCGACCTAAAAAGTAAGAACACGTTACAGACAGACAGACATCGTCAATTCGCCGTAATTTTTGTAAATATCTCTGAAACTATGCAAGATATGAAAAAATCATAAGAGAGCGAAGTTGTAGAGAATTTTCCCTTCTACCAATTTCGTTATTCAATTTTCGTGTCAGATTAACGGTTCATTTGCAATTACAAACGACTTTTTTTTGTAGTACTACCGTATTTTTTGTCCGAAAAATTTGAAAATGGGAGGTTCTGGTCTCTGGCGGCCTACAATTATGTATGTACAATTTGGTGCTGATCGGTTGAACGGTTCGTCTTAAAAAAGTGGCAAGACATTACGGACAGACAGACATCCCAAAATCGCCGTTATTCTTGCAAATATCTCTGAAACTATACGAGATATATATATCTGGAAAAAAAAAAAAAAAAAAAAAAAAAAAAAAAAAAAAAAAAAAAAAAAACAAGAAAGCAAAGTTGTAGAAAATGTTCTCCTTTACAAATTAGGTTATTCAATTTTCGTGTTAGATTAATTGTTGAGCCTTCATTTTCATTTAAATTTCGAGCTGTCAAAAGATCATCGCAACCTAAAGTGGTCCGAAATGTTGTAGGTTGCTATTCCTTTTCTCAAATGAAGAGGCTTGCACAGGAGAAGGTAGCGTGGAGAGCTGCATCAAATCAGACTGCGGACTGAAGACCTCAACTACATTAACATTTTAGTAATAGTCACATTTAGATTCCTCTACGGATAATTATTTTCCTACCTTAACAGTAGGTCTGTTGCAGTAAGTCTTTCGGTATATTTTGAGTGTGTCAATGACGTTACTTAGAATATTTTTTAATGTGATGGAAGGTGTTGTAGCGTGTTTTACTGAGATGTGACTGACACCATAATTGTCAAAGATGGCATTCTCTTGTGGAACATGGGCTCACTCGACTCATAGGGAGAGGGATGCGGAACAACACAAGACTCCAAGTTTAGACATTTATTTAACATACGTTTTACAACAATTCTGAGGACTTGAAACGCCTTATTCTTGCAGTTACACAAGTGATGTGCTAAACAGAACTCATACTTGAACGAACGGTCTGGCTGTCTCGGAAGAACATTTACATTGAGAGAATGAATGACCTGCTGTTGGACACCGTTGAGGTGCGAGCCTCGGCTGTAGGAAGCGCTGAGTGAAGATGCTGGCGCAGCGGAAGCCGGCGTCGGCTGGAAGTGCTGCTCGCCGATCGCTGTGCAGACGGTAGGCCTCAGGGCGCCGTAGAGGCAGAACCGTGCTGCTCTGCCCGGGATGGCTTGTGACGGCTACGGGCGGAAATCTCGCGTTCTCCGCCGGGCGATGACAGGAGGCTGCGCCCCACCCAGGATATGAAGGTAGCGCTCA
Source organism: Locusta migratoria (assembly GCA_026315105.1). Lineage (NCBI taxonomy): Eukaryota > Metazoa > Arthropoda > Insecta > Orthoptera > Acrididae > Locusta > Locusta migratoria. The sequence continues at coordinate 166,444,722 of CM048748.1, forward strand.
CCGACTGGGTCCCAGGTAAGCTGCCATTGTCGCCGCTGCTACGCTTCTATCCTCCGCGGCGCTAAGTCCGGCGTTACATGGGAGCTGACTGGCTCCCGTAGGCCCCTGGTCTTGTGGTGTCGAAGACATGACCCTCCGATGACGGCCGCGGCGCCCCGGCGCTTCCGGCGGTTTAGTCCGAACTCTTGTCCGTCTTCCGATTACTTTGCCGACCTGTACTTAGAGGGGTCCATTTATAGTCGAAAAGTTCCTACTAGAACGTTCTGGTTGCTCCGGTGACCTGCTTACGAAGGCGTAAGACACGTTAGTAAGATGACAAAGTCACGCTCTACACGTAGCCTGTATTGTTGCAAGAGTTCCCGTTTCGGGCGCGCACGTGCCTCAGACGACTAACACTCCGGCCACCACTGTTTACAACTGATTTTCGTAACCGCTGCTGCTGGTAACCCACTGTCTGTCTGCTATTAAATTTCACTTGTCCATTGAAGTGCAATTAAAAAAAATTGAAATGATCAAATGTTTGTAAATCTATCGGACCAAACTGCGTGGTCATCTGTCCGTAGCTTACAAACTACTTAAAATGTTCAAATGTTTGTATAGTCTATGGGACTTAACTACGGGGTCATCAGTCCCTAAACTTAGAAACTACTTATGAACTAACTAAGACTCAGGACGGCACAAATATCCATGCCCGAGGGGGGATTCGAACCCACGACTGTAGTGGCTGTGCAGACCGTGACTGAAGCGCCTCAGTCCCCTCGGCCACCGCGGCCGGCAACTACTTAAACCTAGGTAAACTAATATAAGGACAAACACACACACACATGCCCCAGGGAGGACTCGAACCTCCACGGCGAGCAACCGCGTGCTCCGCAGCGAGACGCTTTAGACCGCTCGACTACTCCACCGCGGCAAGTGCAATTCCCAGTGTTATTTCATTATTAAATATTATATCCTCAAACTCTTTATTGATTTAGCCTGCCGCGGTGGCTGAGGGGACTGAGGCCACTACGGCCACTACGGTCGGGGGTTCAAATCCCCCCTCGGGCATGGATATTTGTGCCGACCTTAGTTGTAGCTAGCTCATAAGTAAAAAAAAAAAAGTTCAAATGTTTCTTAAGCTTAAATGACTTAACTGCGGGGTTATCAGTCCCTAAACTTACAAACTACTTATGAACTACTTACGAACTAGGATGGCACAAATATCCATGCCCGAGGGGGGATTCGAACCCCCGACTGTAGTGGCCGTGCAGACCGTGACTGGAGCTCCTCATTCTCCTCGGCCACCGCGGCCGGCAGTTCATATGTAGTTTGTAAGTTTAGGGACTGATGACCCCGTAGTTAAGTCCCATAGACTCTACAAACATTTGGACATTTTGATCTCTATTGATTTATTTTACACTCTTCATTAGTACACACTACAATGTGTAACCTCTGCTGGAGGGGTCGACGAGGGGACGATGCGGGAGTTCCCTTCGTCGACGTTTTTGACAAAGCCCCGTGCAAGCCAGTCCCGGCCCTGCTACAGGCGTCTGCGCCTCGCCGCTGTATTGTGTTGCTAGGCGACGAGGTTGCGGCAGCGGGCGCGGTGGGCGGCGCGGCGCGGTGGGCGGCCCGGCGCGGCGGTCGGACAGGTGTTGCCCGGCGGGCTGTTCGTCAGCCGGCGAGGCGCGGCGCGGCAATAAACCTGCTGTCTGCACGCCGCGCCGTCCGTCTTCCTCCCGCCGCGCCGCCGGCCCTTTGTACAAGCAACACCAATTTCGGCGCCGCTGCTAACTCTCCAGGCCCAATGAAGAAATATCGCCTCCGCGAGCCGTGCCACGCTACCGTAGACTGGCGCCCGGCATTCCGCGTTCCCTAAAATACTCGCCAGCGAAACCGCTAACCAGTTGTTTACAGCGGTTTTTTTCCACGAGGTAACTGTTCTCCTAGGGCCTGGAGTTACAACGCTCATTATAAGAAAATGTCTTAGTTTCATTTTGTAGAAAGGCTACACGATTCTGAGTTACTCCGAAAATAGGTAATCCATTTATACTGAACAGTCAAAGAACCGGTATGCGTAAGCTCACACAGAGATACGTAAACATTCAGACTATAGCGATGCGGCGCCGCAGGTTACTGATGCTATAATAGTAGGTTTTAACGATTTAAATAACTATGAACGTGAGGGAGATGAAACACAGTATCTCCGAGGTAACGATGAGGTGAGGGTCTCCCTGTATCACTATTTCAAGCTTGTTCCATGAATAACGGGAATCCGGCAAAACATGAAATCTCAAACATCCCTGCGGCTGGGCAAGTTTCCTGAATCAACGGGACCATTGAAAACTGAAGAGATCGATCGACGATAGTGAAGTTCAACCCTTCAAATATTGCTGCGAATTTCAATGGTCGGCCATCAACAAAAGTCAGCGTGCGAGCCATTCAACATCTGTCACATGGGCTTCTGGAACCAAGGACTAACTCGTTTATCCTTGCTGACTGTACGACGCAAAGGTTTATTAATAACAGTCGACATTTGTCGGTAGGAGAGTGATCTTAAATGGTTGGAATGAAACTTCTTAAATAAGAGTAGTCTAGATCACATTTAGTACTTTATTTCACTACTAGTTTCGGCAATACTTGTTGCCATTATCAAGTGACAGGTCTACATTAAAAACTACAGTGCATATGTGCAGGAAAGACTTCGCAAATTCGTGGTTTACCAAATGGCCGATCAATAGCAAAGGAGGTGGGGGGTGAGACAACAGTTGGACATGTCGAACAATTGCTGCTGACTACTGCAAAGCAGCTGTTGTTGCATGTTCAGTGGTGGTTCTCTTGATGTTAAGTAAAAGACACACAATAATGTGTGTTGTAAAAAATTAAATGGTGACACCAGTGCTTTAGTGCCAAGCACGCCCTCATTGACAGACAACGAACAACTGTACACAGTAAATGCAACAACAGGTTGCTTGGGTCGGCAACGACGACTGTGGACTGTTGATGACTGGAAACCTCTGGTCTGGTCTGACGAGCCTCGTTTTAGTTGTGTCTAGTGGATGGACATGTACAGTTATGGAGACAATCTCATAAATACATATCAGCTACGAACTATACATGCTGAGGGAAGCGCATCAGTGGAGTTGGACGTATGCCTTTTTTCTGATATGGGATCCATGATAGGTCTAGGTACGATTCTGACAGGTGACACCTAAGAACGAATTTTGTCCATTATGCAGTGCGAACGATTTGGACAACTTCGTGGGGGCAATGCCGCAACCTATACTTCGATAATCAGTACAGAATGGCTCCAGAAATTCTCTTCTGAGTTTAAACACCTTCACTGGCCACCAAAATCACCAGATATGAACATTATTGAGCATACCTAGAATGCGTTGCAACATTCTGTTTAGATGACACTTCCACCACCTAGTACATTTAGGAATTAGGACAGCCCTGCAGGATAGATGGTGTGAATTCGCTGCAGCTCTACTTCAGACATTAGTCTTGTCCAAGCCATGTCTTGTAGCGCCACTTCAGCGTGCTTGCGGTAGCCGTACACAATATTAACTAGTTGTACTCGTTTCTTTCGCTCTTCAGTGGGTAATGTCTCTAATGGAAGGCAGTGTAGGCTGCAAACAAGGTCTAATGGGAATGAGGCACTAAAATCATAGTGTGCTATCAGTTAATAATTTTGAGTGGATGTAAAACGTGCCTGGATGGCCTAATTATGTCGAACTCTGGCCCTAAGATGGGTTGTAATACCAGTCCAGTACAAAATTTCCTATTTTCCGTTGAATTTAATTCAATGCCCTGAAACGGTAGAGATGCTTAAATACTTCGATTTCTTGAAATTGTGACAATTAACGTCAACCAGTGGTGTCTGTTCTTTCGGACATGTCCGAATAGTACAGACTCCATAACTATAATTGCCTTATATTACTTCATTTCATAAGCCACTGCTGTACGTTTATATATTTAAAAGTTCCTGTTCATTATCTATTGTTGACACTCAGTATATAGACTCCCTTCTTCCAGTGTTCGAAGTTTCATAAGGGCATTTCCGAATGTCCGGTGGAAAAGGTTGCGATCGAACAGTATTATTACCTACTTTTAAGTAACTCCGCTCTCATGTAAATCTACAGATGCCGCGTGGTGTCTGACACCCAGGTCGCAGCGATGACTATCTGTCGACAGTCAGTCTCCGCAGATTGTGTGCTTACAGAGGGTGCGGCGGCAGCACCCCTGGTGTGCGCGCGCGGCGTTAATCAGCGAGAGCTGGCGTGGGCGGGGCTCGTCCCCCCCCCTCCCCCGCGCCCCATATGGGAAGGCGTGACGGATGGCGCCTGCGGCGACACCGCTCCTCCGCAAACACGCGCATGCGCTGTCTGCTCCGCGACGAGCCAGCGGAACTACTCCTGCACTGGCGTAACATGCCGACTCCAGCCTGTTACCTGCAGGGGGGATCACAAGACATCGGGTAGACAGGAGAGATTGCTGCTGGCGGGGGTTGTTGTCCTCGAGAGAGGCAACTTCTTCTTCTATGTGATCAGGCCCAGTGGACCATACACTGATACAAGTTTCCGTCTTAGTTGCTTCCTCTCCATTGCTCCAATCCGCTACCTGTCCACATCTAATGCTGCTTGCTTCAGGTCTTCATGGAGGCCGTCCCTCCAACGTTTCCTTGGTCTTTCTTGGGGTCTCCTACCTGCAGGAACGAAATTCAGACGGTTCTTAAGGCTTCTGCCATTTTCCATTCGGGTCACATGGCCGGCCGACTGCATCTGCTTGACTTTTATGGTTTCTGTTATGCTGGGCTGTTGGTGTAATTCCTGAAGCTCTTGGTGTGCCTGATCCTCCATTTCTCTGTGTCTGAATCCAAAACCGAACCGTAGATCTTCCAAAGAACTTTTCTCTCAAAATCAAAGAGCTTGCAAAAGTCCTGTTTTCGGATACTCCATGTGTCACAGTCATATAGAACAACACGCTGGATCAGGGTTTTGTACAGTCGGATCTTAAACTCTCTGGAGGGAAACATGAAGCGAAGCATTTGCTCTAGGGTGCGTTAAGATCGGTTTCCAACTTGAATTGTGATATTAATCACCGCTTCACGAGACGGGGTGTCTGTGAAAAGTGCCTCCAAGTATTTAAATTCGCTCACTCTCATGTAGGATATGTCTCCCACCTGCAGTGACTGTAGATGTCCAGCAGTCTGCTACGCTTGATAATGGTTTCGTTCATGAGTAGCCCAAATTTTCTGCCCCCACGTATTTAAATTCGCTGACTCTCTTGTAGGATATGTCTCCCACCTGCAGTGACAGTAGGTGTCCATCAGTCTGCCCATGCGTCATAATGGTTTCGCTGATGAGAAGCCCAAATTTTCTGGCGGCCTCCTTTAGTATTCTGGTCATTTGCTCCAACTCCTCCTCAGAGCCAGAGAGTAGACAAACATCGTCTGCATAGGCCAAGTATGTCACTCTGTGTCCCTAAATTTCAATCCCTTCATTGTTTTCGAAGGTCTCGCACACAATCTTCTCCAGAACGAAAATGAACAGATTAGGCTATCTCCTTGCCAAAGTCCCGTAACAATTTCAAATTCCTCGGTTACACGATTTCCATCACCTTAGCTTGTGCATCGCTCAGACGTGTCCTTATCAGATTGATGAGTTTCTCTGGCATCGCAAACTTCCTTAAAGAACTGAACGGGCTCTTGTGATGTATTCAATCATAGGCCTTCTTGCAATATACAAATAAAATATGCATGCCTTTACCATATTAACCGCCGGCCGCGGTGGCCGAGGTGGCTGAGGCGCTCCAGTCACGGTCAGCACGGCCACTACGGTCGGGGGTTCGATCGCCCCTCGGGCATGGATATTTGTGCCGTCCTAGTTCGTAAGTAGTTCATAAGTAGTTTGTAAGTTTAGGGACTGATGTCCCCGTAGTTAAGTCCCATAGACTATACAAACATTTGAACCATATTAACCAAGTTTTTCAGTGAGCTGCCTGAGAGTGAAGATGTGAACTACTGTTGACCGCCCTGGGCGGAAATCTCCCTGGTGTTCGCCAATCGCTGATTTTGCCACTGGCTTAATTCTGTGCTTGAGGCTGTTATACAATATCTGATAGAAGACATTAAGTAGCGCGATTCTCGATAGATGTCACATTTCAGAATGTCACCCTTGTTATGAATTGGACGGATCAGAGTTGTTTCCATTCTGATCTGTCCAATTAATAAGAAGGGTGACAAGCTGAAATCTGAAAACTATAGAGGAGTCGCCCTTATTAATGTCTGCTATCAGATCCTGTTCAATTGCCTCAAGCGCAGCATTCAGCCAGTGGCAGAGAGAAAAATACTTAATTAAAATACAGAAGTGGCTAAAAAATATGGATACTCTGAAATCACAATGAATACTCTGAAATTACAATGTCAACGATTGCATGCCATACAGTTTGCGGTACTATTTTATACAACAGATCGTCTCTGATGGCCACACTTTGGACAGGTGGTAATAATAATATAGTGTGGCTCATTGGTCTGGTGCGAGTCTTTCAATTGTACGCCACTTTGCAGACTAGTTATCCAACCTGGGAAAGGGGACCTAAGCTTAACGTGGAATCCGAACCACGTATCGTTTCTGGCGACTCCTCACATCATTGAGAGGTGAAGGATAAGTTTAAGTGCAGTCTGAAAAACACTAGGTCCGACCGGGTTTCCAACCCGTGACCCTTCAATGTCCAGTCAAGCGTTTTACCCTAAGACCACCGGACCTGACAGGTAGTTACTCCCTTATTTTCATTCTTCCTCTTGAAAGCTCGACAGGTATTAACTAGAGCCAGTCAAAACGGCCGCCACTCCCGCTCGGTTCCCGCAGCGCTCGCGCCTCGCTCTCGACGGCTGACGGCGGGTAAAGGGTTGTTAGAGGGCGAGCGATGACGTCACACTCGCGAGAGCTAGATGTTTCGGGCAGGCCGAGTCACGATACACCCGGGTTCACGTCGTGCCTGCCGGGCCAAGCTGAGCTTGGCTGGGCCGCCTCAGACTAGTCGGCGCACGCCGCCTGCTGCGTGTTCACACAACGCGCCGGACTTACCGAGACAAGAAAAGGGGGAAAATACACTTTTTCGATTTTCACGTTGTAAAAATTGTTGATGGTATACACGATCACGCTACATCGTTTTATGAAATTAGTTTTTCCTTACTAGCTGTGCCTTGCCTGTGAAAAAATAAAAAGGCTAATTTTCACTCCGCACGAGTTTTTAGTACCGTAACGCTCCTCACTCGATTTTGATGATATGCGTTTAAAAAATCTGATGTTTGGACACATTATAGTAAAACATCTTAGCTTTCGTATAAGACATTCACCTTTTCGTAATTCCTAACATTAGTTTTCAAATGACGCATTTCTCAAGTATATGCACTTGATTTACAAATCGTGTATTGAAAAAGTTAGATAGCAGGCAGGTTACTGTTCTGTGATTTTTAGACCATATATTGCATGGAGTGAAATGGAGCTAAAAAAAAAAGTTTTTGAAATGGTAATCACACTGATATCTACCTTCTTTCACAAGTAATTGCAAGATATCTGAGCGCCCTCGGCCCGCGAACACAAGTCTACGAACTCAACCCGTGTTGAGCGTAGCGTGAAGCACTGCAGTGCCGAAAAATCTGAATTGCTGGCTACGTTTGTCGGTCGCTCGTGATGTGTTAAAGATCCATAATCAGAGAACAATAATGAACTAATTTTTCTTGGGTGGCAACCGATTACAATGGACAACCATCTGCTACGGTTTTACAGCAGATTATATTTGACTTTGAGAGGCATACATCTGGTTTTTTTTCCACATAATACAATTCATGGAATTTATATTTCGTGTTTGGTACTAGAAGAGAAGAACAAAGTAATGTAAACTGCGACTACTCCTAAGACACAATATATACCTTTTCGCTTTTGTAGCTTTCGGAAAATGTGTTCCCACAGGGTGAAAATAATTGTATAAAGTGTGTCCGACATAAATGCGGTACTTTCAAGTCTGAGATGAAAGTAAGAATGAACTGAGTTGCTTTTAGTAACCTGTATGAGACGAACAATGTTTCTACGAATATTTTGCTGTATCATTTGAAGACAATTTTCTTTGTCTGCAAGATGGTACTTTCGAATTTTCAACATACGCTGGTTTACTTTAGCCTCAGACACTGCAGGACAGGTCAGTAAAGGATGAGAAGCGTCTGTCACTTTTTTCTATTTTTTTAAGGAGGGAAGGGGAGAGCTTGTCCCCAGCAATAAGGAATCCGAACCCACTGTCAGCAGAAGATCGATTGCTGGCCACTTCAAGAATTCAGCTAACAGTTCATTGATTTTATTATATTATATATTAAAAGAATCTACGAAAACTAAAGTCAGTCGGACAGACTAAACTAACCAGCTGATTTCCTTCATTTTTGTGTAAAACTAAAGGTATTCATCCACTTTGTCTACACTCAAACGGTATTTCCTTCTGTATATTTCTTATGGGGATGTCCTGGCTGTAAACTAAAGTCATTCTGTCAGGCCGTTCTATTCGACCCATTTCCTTTATTTTCGCTTTCAACGAAAGGTATTTATTCGCAGATTTGTCATCAAGTCTCTCCTTCCTTTACTTTCATTCAAACGCGGGATCCTTCTGTCCTTGCATTGAATATTTTAATCGGCTTGTTTTAGGATATCTTCGGTTCTAAATAAAGTACACAGTTCTGTTTGACCTAACAACGCTAACGGATCAAGATCTTTCATTTGTGCTTTTAAACACATGCACGGATTGATTCTGAAGAAAGCTATGCGTGACAATTCAAATTTACTTCCATGTCTTCCCAACGTTTTAATCATTCCACTAACGGTGCGAAGTATTCGCACGGGTCCTCTATCTGTCTTATATATTAAAAGAATCTATTTTATATTTATAATTGATTTTAAATAAGTGGTTTGATATGAATTTAAGAAAACACAAGCTTATATAATATTCTGTATACTGTTACTATCTATAATTAATATTTGTAAATGATAAATATTTAATTTTATTTATTTCCATTTCACGTGACTGGCCACTAATGCTGCAAAGTATTTGCACAAGTCGCCTAGTTTTATTACTATTGTTCTCACACTGTAGTGAACCGTCGAATTTTATGAACATAAGAAATAGGTGGTAATGTACTTGTTCCAACCATATAAACTAACATTTAGGAGAGAATTTCCTTCCTTTAACATTCGATATCTTTAATATTCCCGGCGCGAGTCGGCGCCGGCACGAACCGAATGGGTTATGGTGTTGCTTCTGCAGCACTAGTATCACACGTCTGCAGCCTCCTTTCAGCAGAAGCTCCTCTGCATGATTTTTCCCACTTATACTTATGTTAATATGTTTATTTTTCTTCTGTTACTATTAATTCTGTAATATGAATTTAAAAAATTAAGAAATGTTTAGTTTTTCACATCAGGGAAAACTCTCCAATTTTTAGTCGAAATTGATGGGATGGGTCCAGATCACATATTTCTAATGTGTTTATAAATCTATGAATTACTACAGTGTGCAAACAATAGTAATAAATTACAAAATCAATTAACAGTTAGCTGGCTCAAAGTAGATGGCAGTGAACAAGGACAGGTCACACCTGTGTTTTCTTCTATCTTCCACTGACAGTGGGTGACGATCCCTCTGTTGCTGGCCACAAGCCCACTAAGAACGAAAAAACAAATCACAACATGAAACAAAATACACCTGCTTCTCATCATTTACTGATCTGCAGTGTCTGAGGCTAAACTAAACATTTCATTTAAAATATAACAATCGATGTGAAAGTACCATGGATACAAGGAAAATTGAGGGATTCCGGAAATGTTCATAGAAAAGCAGTTCCCATCAGACAGCTTCCTAACAAAATAAATAAAAATTCTGAGAACCGTGTAGAGTTCTTTAAAAGTGGAGATGAGCTGAAACACAGTACAGCGTGTACCACATAAATCTGGCACACCTGACGTACCCCACCCCCCCACCCCATGGCCATACGTTGCAGCATCCATTATCAGGAGGTAACTAAATGTCTTTAATTTTACTGTTATGTACTCCTACTTTAGTCTTGGTCTGAGGGATAGCGCTTTTATGTGAGACACTGTGTATAAATTGTTTCACCTTGTGGTAGAACATTTTCTGGGAGTTACAAAAGCGAAAATTAAGAGAAGGTTCTAATGTTTGTTAAGCTTAAGGGAGTTAACAGCGAGGTCATCAGTCCCTAAACTTACAAACTACTTATGAACTACCTTATAGTAAATACGACACAAATATCCATGGCCGAGAGGGGATTCGAACTCCCGACCGTAGCGGCCGTGTAGACTGTGACTGGCGCGCCGCAGTCCCCTCGGCCACCACGGCCGGCTTAAGAGAAGGCTAAATAGTGTAATCTTAGGTTTAGATGTAAATGTAAGTATATTTTTGGGTTTCTTCCGTTTATTATCCTCAACTAGAAAGACATTGAGTAGAATTTCAGAAATTTTATTTCAGTCCATCAACAGCAAATTCGCAGTTTACATCAATTGTTTCCTCTCTTGTAGTTTGAAACACGAAATATGTATTCCATTAATTGTACAATGTTGACAACAAACTCCTTGTATACCTCTTAAGTGAAGTATTACCTTACATAAAACCACAGCAGATCATTGTCCATTGTAATCGGTTGCCACCCAAGAAAAATTAGGGTATAGCTATTTTCTGGTTATGAATTATCAACACTTCACGAGGGACCAACATACGTGGCCAGCAAATAATTTTTTCGGCACTGCAGTGCTTTACGCCATGCTCAACACACGCCGAGTTCGTAGGCTTGGGGACACGACATGATGCCGCTCAGATAACTCACAATTACTTGTGAAAGGAGGTAGATATCAGTGCGACTACCATTTCAAAAACTTTTCTGTTTTTTTAGCTCAATTTCACTCGCTGTAATGTATGGCCTAAAATGCACAGTACAGTAAGCTGCCCGCTATCGAACGATTTCAATACACGATTTGTAAATCAAATACGCATACCTGACAAAAAGCATCATTTGAAACCGATTGTTACGAATTTCGAAAAGGTAAATGTGTCCAAAAATCAGAGTTTTTAACCGAATACTTTCATCATGCGGAAAGGTAAATGTGTCCAAAAATCAGAGTTTTTAACCGAATACTTTCATCGTGCGGAATGAAAAGTAGACTTTTTATTTTTTCACAGGCAAGGCAAAGCTTGTAAAGAAAAGATAAGTTGATAAAACGATGCGATGTGGTCTTACATACCGTCAAAATTTCTTACAACTTGAAAATCGAAAAAGTTGTTTTTCCCCCTCTTTTTCGTCTTGGCACATCCCCGCTCGGCTCTGCCCGGCCTGCAGTGTGAACGCACCGTCGTAGACATGTGCCGGACAGGCGCAATAATTAACGGCGTCGTGAGAGAGGCTGGTCGTGCGCATGCACACTGCTGCCGGCTGTTCCACATGCCAACCGGGAGTACCGAGTCTTCTCGCTCCCGAGACTGCATTATCGGCACGGCCGGCTCCCGGGTACGGCGGTCTCGCTAGCCGCTCCCTCTGGCGGGAACGAGCGGTAGCCAGGCCGCGTTTGACGGCCTCTAGTATTAACCCTCTCCATTCCATTGTTGGGCTACTATCAACATTACTATTTTCCGATGTAGATCCAATGTCGGATGGTGTCAGACACGTTTCTCAACTCCTGCCGTATCGGCTAACCTGCCGACAGAACGACGCTACAGGCGGCCAGCTCGGAATGCTCAATTTACCATATAAAGGCGGGAACGTGTGCAATTCCTGAAACCTACTGTCTTTTAGGAGTCCACTATATTTGTTGGAGGAGTGCATAGGCCTGATCAGTACTGCGGCTCATACTAGTGGCGAGAAAATGTTCTTACGACTAAATGAAGTGGCTGTACTGAACAGTGTCAATAGATAAAAGGGAATCTGGAGAAGAGCTGCAAACTCACCTTTCCTAGATAAGAAATCTTCTCAGACAGCTCGTTAACCAAGTGAGAAATACAAATGCAAAGGATAGTGGATGATCATCATGGTCTGACAATAAGGGAAGACTAAATGAGACGATGCATTTCATAATGTCAAATTAAAAAAAGAAAAAGAAAAAAAAGCACCTGCAAAGGATTGCTTGGTTTGCAGCAAACGCAAGGAGAAAAGAGGAAGAAGAGAAACTATTTTATATTGTGAAATATGCAAGCAGAAACCTGGATTTCGCCGAGTAAAGGTTTCAAGAATTATATTATACAGAAAAAATAACAACTGGATTGAAAACGGTTATATTTCCTCAACAAACCAATTATCTTAAACATGATAATGCCATATTAGGTATCAACAATGTTTCATAGTATAACTTACAAACCTCATCATCTAGATGTGAGATACAAACGATTCTGAGGTGGGGATACTGAAAAAAGTGTCGAGATAACCAACATGTGTCAAGTAAGACTTAAGTGAACAAATTTAGCTTGCAAATGAGGCGCAAATATTAATCATGGACACTTTATGAATCGTCTATACAGAGCAACTGGATAGAGAAATTGTTTATCGACATGTCATGGAAAAAATGTAATCTATCATATACAGGGTGTCCCAGCTACCTTGCTCACGCAACATATATCTGGAACAACTGCTATTTTAAAACGACTTTCAGCGGTATCAATTTAAGGCTGGGGCTCATGAATGTACAGATTATCAAACATTCTAAAACGAAAGCATATGTGCCTTTAACACAAATTTATGTTTTTTTTTTTTTTGTTTTTTTGTTTTTTTTTTTTTCTTTTCTTTTTAATGGAGACTGGGCAGCATGGGGTTCTCGCCTGTGTCTCAAGACGCGCGCTAGCCGCGCGTTTGGCTTATTTCAAGCGTCAACTTCGCGTCGAAATATCTCCGGATGCAATTGGCGTATTGCGATGCAATCCACGCATTGTTTATGTGATTTGTCATATTATAGATGGCTGAAGAAATAATATAGGGTGTCGACTTAAATAAAAACAAAAGTTTGTATAAAAAATAAAAAAAAAATAAAAAAAAAATAAAAAATCACATAAGCCTTGGTTTTAGAAAGTTTCAAAATATTTACTTTCATGAGACCCAGACTTACATTGCTACTGGTGAAAGTCGTTTTACAATAGCTGTTGTTGTTCCAGAGATATTTTGGGTGAGCAAGATAGCTGAGACACCCTGTATATGGCACGACATATACATATGTCAACTCAATGTATCTTTACACATATCACTCAAATAACTTCAGAGCATCAAAATACTCCACGTCTCTTTAGTAACATTTAAGCACTACTTATGTACATGGTTGTCTTAAAGTTACGACTGTTTAACTATTATTCGTATAAGATTATACGCACAGTCTTCTTAAGTGCGGGGCCTCTGAGAGGAGTCATAGAAATTGAACAGCAAACGGCCGTCATGAATTCTTTTATTATGTGCAACGAAATCAAAATTCACAACAAATCATTCATGATAGTAACGTACTGGAAGAGCCCGCAGGTAATTTAATCTCGCCATAAATTACTTTGAAGCTCTATTGGCATATTTAACAACAAAAAGAGAATTACTGGTGAGTGGTGATTTTAATTTAGTTGTATGTCGACACCATAAACGATTGTGTGCTATCCCACCACAATATTATAACATTAATTACAAATTCCCAGAACTGTGGTATGATATAAAATATTCAATTAAAAATACCGCACATCGATTTAGTTCAAATGATTGAAGATCACTAGCGGAGGCTCGCGTCCGTATTCATGTACAACGCATAAAACTTTTCAACAGTCAAATCCATAAAAGTTTACACATCTAGCAGCACTGATGAAATGCAGTTAGGCTAGTAATAGTATCACAATATATGACTATTGATTCCGTTTTTGAGAACCTAAATAATCTTGTGCAGAATGCCGATCATTACGAGTAAGTGTTTTCCAATGTCTTTTCATTTTTAACATCATGTGATGTTGAATGACTGCAATGTCTAAAAAATTGTTGGTTGCACTAAAGTATATTGAATATTTATTGTATGCTAACAAGCTGTATCACCATTTAAATGCAACAGTGCTAAAGAGTTTATTTCTTTGACCGATTGCGCATCTAGAAGGATAATTGAATTTTGTATCTATGGAAAGTCCAATAACATATCAGTTTTTAGTTTATGAATAGTTATTGTGTATCCTCAACACCAATCTATTGCAACGAAAATTACATCTAGTCTTAGGAAATTCCTGACATTTTTGTGCATGTTACACAAAAATGTAACCTATAAGGGAGCATTCCTGTCAGGCGCGTGCGTTTGGGGCGTGAGAGATGTTTGCGGATAACAGACGTATATCGAGGGCAATAGTAGCACCACCCGCAAAAGGCACGTAACGGAGCACTAGATGGCCGTGTGAACGTGTTGGAGTTTTTCTTCAGTGAGGTAATTCTGCTTAAGCATGCCTCGTAGAAGACAACGAGCGTCTTTTGAGCACGAATTGGTGTACGACAGAGAAACAATAGTATCCGACAGTGTCTGCGGATCATCCTCTAGGGTACCGGACCAAACTATAATCCGCGCTCCATAAGTGGGCCGCGGGCAGCCTTGCACTGAACCGCGAAAGCTCGTAGAGAGTCGACGACTGCATTTCATTGGTAGAACCCTTAGAAGATGCATCAGAACTACTAAAGAGACTGCATACACTACGCTTGTCCGTCCTTTTTTTGGAGTATTGCTGCCCAGTGTGGGATCCTTATCAGGTGGATTTGACGGAGGACACTGAAAGAGTCCAAAGACGGCCATCTTGTTTGTATTGTCACGATACAGGGGAGACAGTGTTACGGAAATGATACAGGATCTGGGACGGGAATCATTACAACAACGGCGCTTATCGCTGGGGCGTGGGCTACTTACGAATCTCATATTGCCAACATTCTCCGCCGAATGCGAAAAGATGTTGTTGACTCCGACTTACATAGGTAGAAATGATCATCGGAATAAAATACTAGAAATCAGAGGTCGAACGGAGAGATTCAGGTGTTTTTTCCTCCCGCGCGCTATTCGAGAATAGAATGGGAGATAAATAATATAAAGCTGGTAGATGTAGATGTAGAAAAATTACCGGTAGGTTAAGGGTTTTCACTCGTCAGTTGCCAAGATCACCGAGTAAAGCGGTGAAATAAGAGGTACCTGTATCACCAGTAATTCGTCAGTCAGATCAGCTGCTCCCTTGGTTCAGCGGACACATTGCTACATACAATGATGCTCCTGCAGTAAAAATGTTTGGACGAATATCTAAAAAAATGCTAATCTAGATGTGCGAATTAGCCGCAACTTCAGCTGAAACACTTACTTGGGCATCATCATTTGTTGCAGTTGATATCTGTTTGACCTATGGCAGCGCCATCTAGCGGGCCAACCATAGCGCCATCTGTTTCCCCCTTTCCAGCTCGAAAAGTTTTTTTATTTGTAGTTTATTTCGTTTGATGCTTATTTCGTGAGATATTTGGCCCGGTCACTAACAGAATATTCAAATGTTTGTAGAGCTTATGGGATTTAACTACGCGGTCATCAGTTCCTAAACTTACAAATTACTTATGAACTAGCTTATAGTAAACACGGCACAAACATCCATGCCCGACAGGGAATTCGAATCCCCGACCGTAGCGGCCGTGCAGACCGTAAGCCTAGGGTCTAATAACCGGAGTAGTTAAGTCCCATATATTCACAAACGTCAAATTTATAAAAACTTGAGTGTGATGCAGATGTGGAATCATCCGATACCAGAGAGAACGACATACACACGTACCGATTACCACTACACGTGATGGCAGGAAAGCTGTGCGCGTGCCATGATGGACTGCTCTGCCACATCGCCGATCGTATTCCATTTGACATAGTTTGTAGTAGAGTGGAGAGTACGAATTCAAATATTTGTAAATCTAAAGGACCATACTGCTGAGGTCATCGGTCCCTAGACACACAAATTACTTAAACTAAGTTACACTAAGGAGAACACACGTACGCACTCATGGCCGAGTGTGGACACGAACCTCGGCGGGAGCCGGTCTGGATTGGTCGTGCGGTTAGGATCGCGTGGTCGCTCTCTTCGGAGATTCGAGTCTTCCCTCGGGTATGGGTGCGTGGGATGCCTTAGTATAAGTTATGTAATAAGTCGCAATTATTGGTTAAAGTTTGCGTAATGGGCCCGTCGCTGTTTTTTGTATGTGGTTCACTAGTAGTACGATATCACATAAAAATATTAATCAATTGATCCTTGGAATACCCGAGAGGTTACATACAAAATATTGATTTGTCTTTGAGGGACATTTCTTAACAGTTAAGGTTAACTGGGTTTCTAATCCTGTTAGATAAGAAATTGGAGAATTCAATTATGAATGTCTAATTATTAAAAATAATGCAAAATTCAGCAATTAATTGTCCATACAATAACAATGATTGTCCCTATCTTGGATGGCACAAGGTCTACCTGTTATCAAGCTATTTGAGGTTGAGGATGCGTTAATTTTTAAAGAAACAAATCGCTATCCAACTTGGTAAAAATTACGAGAAAAACTCTAAAACTCAACAAACTTGCTGAACTGTACATTTATCTTTAAACTGCGCTATAATAAATGAAAATTGCGTATATGACCGACTTCTAATTAATTCATCGTACTGCTCTGGTCAGACGAGTAATATTGTGAGAATGTGGTCGTCAACGTCAGCCCTCTCTGCTGCAGTGCTCGTTCCTAGTGATATTGGATCGGGAATGATATGAGGAGTAGGCTCTGCCTATCTTTTGTGAGCTGGAACGTTTAACACCAGCCTCTTCCGCAATACCTGAAACGGATATCCTTTGATTTAGTCGAATTATTCCAGAAACCGTACCGAAATTTGGAGGATTAGTAGGTCTACAGTTTGCCTGGGCTCATTATTCCCTGCCAGATGATCAGCGTCGCAGCCAGCCCTTTGCAATTTGGACAAAAGTTTGTGAATTGTTGTCTTCGCGTAGGGCCCTTTGACACGTTAAATCGTTGGTTTTTTTTTTTTTTTTTTTTTTTTTTTTTTTAATTGCGGCGCCTTGTGGTCGTAGAATTGTGCTGTAACCTATGGCATTCTAGTACCAGAGTAAAACGTTGTTCTATGGAATATATGACCACCCTCTTCCTTCTGGGCGCTAACCACCCTTCACCTTGCAGCAACAGAACTGATCGCTCTGAGCTGCAGCGCACAATGCAGTCCAGCACCCCATGTCAGGAACTTTTCAATTTCCATCTTTCAATCAATCGATAAAGGCCCAGGGCGGCAGCAACCTCCGCCTCCCCCCCCCCCCCCCCAACTGTTAAAAAAGTTTATGAATTGGGATAAAACTTCCAGGTTCATCTATCCATATTGTACTCATAAATGTTCTTTATAAGACAAAACTTTTATTTAAACAGCAATAGTATATAAATCAAAATTATTTTCTGTGTTTGGTCCAAATTGCTACTGACTTCATTTCAAGTAGATATTTACCTTCCGAATATTTTTCATATTGAATATTGACATCAGGTATCCGCTCACAGCATTGGCGCATCACGCACTTGACTAACGTAAAATATCATTGCTTGTTTAGCTCAGGTATACTGACGAAATACATCTCCCACTTATTCAGTGGTTGTATCAGTTCAGCATATAAACACCATAACAACACAGATACAGACAGACAGCGTTCGCTATAGCAGTGCATATAAATATATATAAGTTACAGTTTACGTCAAAATTACGTCACGACATGTGACACACGAATCTAAGGGTTTCAGCATTTTACGCTTCACATGATAGCTATATATAATAATTTATTTGTGTTAAATGCAATGATTGCAAGTATTTTCTGAATATAACTACTCTTAATCATAAGAAAAATTGTTAATATCATTATAAGTTGACGAACGGCAAACGTACAATCGTCAACATCCACTTATTCTGAAGAATCTTTGAAATACTACTGTAACAGCACACAAATACAACACGGACCGATTCCGACCTTAAGTGGAATCTTATACTAAATCTCATGAGACATTCAACCTGAAATATACATCAATAACAGTAATAAGGTGAGTTGGAGTATATTCCGTTCATTCAAATGTTCAAATGTTTGTTAAGCTTAAGGGACTTAACTACGGGGTTATCAGTCCCTAAACTTACAAACTACTAATCAACTAGCTTATCCCAAGGACGGCACAAATATCCATGCCCGAGGGGGGATTCGAACCCCCGACCTCAGAGGCCGTGCAGACCGTGACTGAAGCGCCTCAGTCCCCTCGGCCACCGCGGTCGGCTATTCCGGTCATTAACTACAAAATAAATGATTAGTTAAAAGTTTCAAAACAATTATGTATCGTCACACACTGTGATATTTGGAGTGTAAATTACCCCTGAGCCGTGGCGGAATATCCGAGCGCACTTAGGCGCCCTGCTACGGTGCACGCGGCCGTTCAACGTCTGAGGTTCGAGTTCTCCCTCGGGCATGGATGTGTGCGTGTTTGAGTTTTTCTTGGGATAAGTTAGTTAAGTAGTTTGTAAGTTTAGGGATCAATGACCACTGTAGTTAAGTCCCATGACTTTACAAACATTTGAACATTTCGAATTACACTGGTTAAAACAAATAACGGATCAGTTCAGGTGTCTGGGTTCTGAAGTATTGTCATCGTCAGAATTAAGTAAAATCGTTCCACGTCCTCCTGTCACTTCTACGGAGTGGGGACAACATCATTACGACAACCGTCATAGTCGTAATAAAAGAAAGTTGCTGAAGAGGAGGTTGGTGTTCACCTGTATTTACCCTGCCAAACGTAATTTTATAAGGAGTCCGTTTCAGATAGAGTACTGAACAGGTAGTGCAAAGCAAACAACTCAACTTATCCAAGGTATGGCATGGAGAGTTAATCTGCCGGTCGGATTCAAAACGATGCCGGTATGTTTCCCCGCCTTGGAAAGAGGTGCTTTAGATCATACGGCTATTCGAGCGGTTCCTTTATAGAATACACTGTCGTATGTAAATTGGTATGATATCGCACCTGATTCCCTGATTGAATTGAGCAATGTACCATAACTTCCCATAACTATATACAATTTTTGACATATTTTAATGCGTAACATTATTGTATAATTTCCGAAAACGATAATTTTATTTTTACAGATAGTAGTTTATGTAAGAAATTAAACTGCTGTGAGAGTTGGACTCAAAACTGTCAATGTGCTGGTGAAAAAAAAAGTTCAGATGTTTGTAAAGCTTATGGGACTCAACTACGAGGGTCATCAGTACCTAAACTTACAAACTACTTATGAACTACCTAATACTAAAGACGGCACAAACATCCATTCCGGAGGGGGATTCGAACCCCCGACCGTAGTGGCCGTGCAGAACGTGACTGGCGTGCTGCAGACCGCTCGACCACTGCGGCCGGCTGTTGGCGAAAAAGTACCAAAAAGTGGTACATTGTCGTATGCTAAGTGCCCAACTATAGTCCACTATGATTTTTATCCGCTGTTACTTTATTTATTTCACTACTTTTCACACTCCGGCCGATGTGGAACGTATTTTTATGAAAAATGAAGTCACACCTTCTCAAACGTCTCCAACAATAGCTGTACAATGTTATAAGGAAAACGATCTACCGCTTTACACACCAGTTGTCTTTTAGCCTTAAGATACTGTACAATCCCTTTTCTAAGAGACCTTCACTGTCACACTAATTTTACATACAATATCTGACATTCGGACGTTGAAGTATAGTCTATAGTTCGCCATTTGCAAAAATTCCCACTTCTCTTCATAGAGCTAACTATGGTGCACGATTCATGTACATTCAGAACACACCAGGCCAGTATTCCCAGCCCCCACCCCCTCATTTTGAATTATCTCATCATCACCCACTTGAGGCACGAACATTACTGTTTCATCAACAAACTTCATTACACCATCGCTAATTTCTTATGTGTTCAAATAAATGGTATCATCGTCATCTGATACAAACGATGCTGTATTCCCATCGCCACTACTGGTCACCGTCCTCTTGGAAATCAGAAAATTAAAATCCACCCTGGAAAGTGGACCACAGATTTGCTCAAATTCACCCGTTTTAATTTTATTGCACATTTCTCATGTATAACGTTAGCATAAGCTTCAAGTTAAAGATAATATAACCTAAATATATAAAATGACAGATAAAGAAAATTGAAAAGAGCTATCTTCTACCTTGCTCTCAGTACGAAATAAAATTGGACGAATAAATTGAAAATGAGCCTCTTCACTTTATCGCTATGGCTACTGTGGTGCCTCAGCCTTAGTGACCTTGCAGTTAATCATCCTGCCAGTGGTCGGCAGACTTCCTCAGTGTTTCGAGAGCGATTGAAGCCCTCGGATGTCACTAAAGGGTGCTGTGTAGAGTCTTAAAAACCAATTTGCACCATAGTTGTGTGTAAGGACCAAGGTTGTGGGAATAACTGATAATTGAAAAGGCGTGGGAATCGGGACAGGGTCCGTCTGACTGGACGAAAGCGGTAATCACGCCAATTTTCAAACATGGAAACAGAAAAAATTGCACCAACTATCGAGGTATCTCCTTAATTAGCGTTGTAGGCAAAATATTCTAAGGTATTGTTGAAAGGAGAGTGCGAGTATTAATCGAGGACAAGTTAGATGAAAATCAGTGTGGGTTTAGGCCTCTTAGAGGCAGTCAGAACCAGATCTTTACCCTACGGCAGGTAATGGAAAAGTGATATGAGTGGAACAGGGAATTGTATCTATATTTCATAGATCTGGAAAAGGCTTATGACCGTGTTCCTAGGAGGAAACTACTGTCAGTTCTTCAAGATTATGGTGTAGGAGACAAACTTTTGCAGGCAATTAAAGGGCTTTACGTAGACTGTCAGGCAACAGTTAGAGTAATGGCAAATTAAGCCCATGGTTCAGGGTAGTTTCAGGGGTAAGACAAGGCTGTAACCTGTCAGCACTGTTGTACATACTATTCATGGATCATATGTTGAAAACAGTAGACTGGCATGACGGGATTAAAATAGGTCAAAACAAAATAAGCAGTGTCGCATATGCGGGTGACTTAGTTGTACTGGCAGATTCGATTGAAAGATTGCAAACTTTTATTTCAGAGCTCGATCAGAGGTGCAAGGATTATGATATGATCAGCATCTCCAAAACGAAAGTAATGTCTGTGGGAAAGAGATTCAAACAGAATATTCTGCAGTTGTTATTATTTCATATTCACAGAATATTCTGTGAATATTAAATAATAACAACTGCAGGATCAGAAGTAACGTCTGTTCTTTCGGAACAGACGCCACATGTATATATATAATATGCCGGTGACGGGCAAGTTTGAAGCCCTTACTCTTACGGGAATTAGTTTCATAACTACGAGTTTGAGTACTGTGGGCAGGGCGAAGGTGGGAATTTGTATCTGACGGGAGGCGTGCTTAGTCCTTGCAGGGGCAGTGATCGCTATGCCCCAGTGGTGTAGGGGTCAGCGCAACTGCCTAGAAAGCAGGAGACCTGGGTTCGAATCCCGGCTGGGTACACATTTTCAGCTTTGCCCAATCGCAGTTGATGTCATATATTCTGTGAATATTAAATAATAACAACTCCAGTATCAGAATTGATGTCTGTTCTTTTAGTACAGACGCCACATGTATATCTCTATACAGGTTACTGTTATCATGGGGTCATATATGTACTTATTTTTATTTATTTCCTAATGTATTTAACCTGGCAAGTTTAGGGCCTTCGGTTCCATTCTTACACCTAGCCAGGTCTTTTACATACCGTCAATTATCATAACTCATCATCATCATTACAGACTGATTATACCTTTCAGCGTTCAGTCTGGAGCAAAGTACCTCTAATAAAATTCCTCCATGATCCCCTATTCAATACTAACATTGTTGCCTCGTCTGATGTTATGCCTTTTACTTCAAAATCATTCTTCACCGAATCTAAGTACTTTCTTCTAGGTCTACCTCGACTTCTCTTACCCTCCGCTGCCGAGTACTCAAACTCGTAGTTATGAAACTAATTCCCGTAAGAGTAAGGGCTTCAAACTTGCCCGTCACCGGCATATTATATATATACATGTGGCGTCTGTTCCGAAAGAACAGACGTTACTTCTGATCGTGCAGTTGTTATTATTTAATATTCACAGAATATTCTGTGAATATGAAATAATAACAACTGCAGAATATTCTGTGAATATTAAATAATAATAACTGCAGTATATTCTGTGAATATTAAATAATAACAACTACAGAATATTCTGTGAATATTAAATAATAACAACTGCAGGATCAGAAGTGACGTCTGTTCTTTCGGAACGCAATGATCCTATCTTTAGTGGGGAGGTGTGGGCAAGTATGAAGCCCTTACTCTTACGGGAATTACTTTCATAACTACGAGTTTGAGTACTGTGGGCAGGGCGAAGCTGGGAATTTGTGTCTGACAGGAGGCGTACTTAGGTAGTCCTTGCAGGTGGGGTGATTACTATGTCCCCAGTGTTGTAGGGGTCAGCGCAACTGCCTAGAAAACAGGAGACCCGGGTTCGAATCCCGGCTGGGTACACATTTTCAGCTTTGCCCAATCGCAGTTGATGTCATCTATTATGTGAATATTAATTTATAGAGCTAGCTGTATCTAACAACGGTGACAACAATTTATGGCCGTTGGGAATATAATACACCTGAGTAACAGTTGGAGCCACCCACCCATTGAGGGCAGAGACTGCCATCTGTCGCCGGCACAGAGGCAGCCGACATCTGCAGGGAGCCTTCTCCCCTGTCCGCCACATAGTCGCCCCCGCAGCCAATGGAGATTAAAGTGGCGCGCGCCGCTTCCTGGCTCATTGCCTGCGACAGATCGCGCAAAGACTAACTACCGGCATTAGGCTAATGCAGCGCGCGAAACCGCGCCGCTCAAAGGAGACAAAGGGGTGCGCAAGGCGGCAGCCGGGCCGCACACTCTGCGCAGATTGAAGAGGAAGGGGCCGCGAGAGCGCGCGCCCAGCAGGCATAAATATGCCGCCTCCTGGCCCCAACACTGTGGCGCCACACACCAGGCTGTTCCACCAGCAGGAGCAGGAGCGCACACGAGCGCTCACTGCCCCAGCTCCGAGCTGCGTTAGTGGGGGAAGCTCACATCATGCACCCTAGTGGAGCTCCTAAAAACAGAGGCTGGCGCATCCGCCATTTTCATTCCCGCGAATGCTAAACACAGCACGCAGCTTATACGAACAGTGTTGTTTTATTCAAGTTTAGTGAAATATTTTACAAGTGCCCGAAATAGAGCCTTAGATTGCCGGCCGCGGTGGCCGAGGGGACTGAGGCGCTCCAGTCACGGTCTGCACGGCCACTATGGTTGGGGCTCGAATCCCCCCTCGGGCATGGCTATTTGTGCCGTCCGTAGTCTTAGATAGTTCATAAGTAGTTTGTAAGCTTAGGGACTGATGACCCATAGTTAAGTCCCATAAGTTCTACAAACATTTGTTATTTTTAGAGCCTTAGATCGTGATACTTTGAGCTTGCATTCCCCTCTTGTTTGCATCGATATATGGATTAGTCATAAAAATATCGCGTTTTCTTTACTTATTGCTGCTTCTGTCCATATACAGAAAAATGAGCAAGAAACATATATTTCAAATGTTCAAATTTCTGTAAATCTATCGGACCAAACTGCGTGGTCATCAGTCCGTAGCTTACAAACTACTTAAAGCTAGGTAAACTAACCTAAGGACAAACACACACACCAATACCCAAGGGAGGACTCGAACCTCCACGGCGAGCAACCGCGCGCTCCGCATTGAGACGCTTTAGACCGCTCCACCTCGGCAAAAGCTTATATTTCTGTGATAAAAATCGCGTACTACGTTTAATTTTGCCGAAACTGGTCATCTAGATAAAATTTTCAAGCGATCTTGGCTAAATTTGAATAATGACTGTCAATATGCGAGGTTTGTATGCCGTCTTGCAGTAAGTGTTTGTTGTCTGCTGTGACATATTCACCACATCTGATTTTTGTACTCAAAGTGCTGAAAGTACTTCTGTTATATTACTGAGAAAGTTTCAGAATGTATTACAAACACTAAACCTAAAAAGAATATTAGTGTTCGGGATCTAAGTTTACGGTCTTAGAAACACACGGTGCCGATGTTGGCAACAGCCTATGAATGCTATTTGAAAACCTAATGATACAGAATGTATTAACCATGAAGTAAATAAATAATTCTCCTCGGTTGCGCAGTAGAAGAGTGCCAGACTACAAGTCCAAAGGTCGCGGGTTCGATCCCTGCCAGGTCGTAGGATTTCTATCTGTCACTTTCCACGTCTTTCACCTCTGGCAGTATTGCTTATCTGAAAAATACCGAGTAGCACCGTGGTTCGGAACCCACGTTAAACTGCGGCCAAAAGTAAACCCGAGTTCGTATCAGAGTGTGAAGGCAGACACGTTTCCTCAGCTTCATAAGAATGCAGCTGGCTTCGTGTGCCTGTTTGGGTCGACGATCATTGGTTCAGAATCCTAAAATGAAGAGTATGCAGCGCTTCGCTGAAGCACACAAGATAACATCTGATATCTGTTCACTTGTGTCGCAAAAAATTGTAAACGATATAATAGTCAATTAATTTTTTGTTACTTGAACAAACGTTACCTGTCAATTTGTTCTGATCGCCACTTCCACACAGCCGGCTCACTATGTTACATTCTTATCGCCTTAAGTTGGTAGGCACAATTCAGCCTTATTGCACTCCTTTTTTTTTTTTTTTTTTTTGCTTGTTAAGTTACAGCCTCTTCTTGTGTGTATCACAATTTTTATGAGGAACAAATTCGTTCCGTATTTTCTGGCACTGTCTTCCTACATTGAAAGCCTTACTATTTGTGCCATTTCATGTGATAATTGCTGGATCGGCCGTTATGTCACTTATTGTTGCCACTGTTTTGCGAGTTATTGTATGTGGACACTTAAGACAGGCGTCGCTTGGTAAGTCAAGGTTGTGTTATTAATTTACCTGAAGTAGGCTATAATACCTAAACGCAAGGTATGATTTAATTGAACTTTAAGGAAAAAACATAAGGAATTAGTTATGAAGTTCACTGTGAAATTAATATTGCCTTATTTACGATTAACTGGGTGGAAACTGGGATGGTGCTCAGGCTGATAAATCAGCAAATCATAAACTAGTTTCTTTAGATTAGCAACAACTTCTAAAATCAATGGCGGCTTCATTAACAACTAATTGGAAAATTCGTTATACAACTTATAAGGAACACTCCTTACGTTGGTTCCATGAAACAGGCATTTAACAACGAAAGAAAATCACCATACATATGTTTCATTAAATTCCAGTCAGAGAGCTCTTATAATCATTATAATAAAGAATGTAATATCATCGCTGAGAACTGACCAGGTTTCACGTGTCACATGTCGCGCATTTTCATGGAGATAAGTGGCAGTCTCAGTTGTAGCTATTTGAAAAACATTTGTGCCCATAGCGGAAATTGCAGTGCAAGTTCAACTTCTCGTGACGTGACATCCCAGGCAGCTGCTCACCCGCACACACGTTCGGCGCAGCCTCAACAGTGTGGTGTGCTGCATTTGACAGCAGCTCACAGCCACAGCAGCAGCGCCCCGCTAGCAGGTGAGCGCTCCCAGTCTCGCGGTGGAGCGCGAGCTGGAACAGCCTGGCATACATCGATGTTCTTCACAACTTTTAGAGATATCGCATCATCCATTCTGCCAGTCTGTAATGTAATTAAATATTTTACATTATTATTATATGACATAATCAACATAATTTAAATATTTGATATGATTATAATAGTAAATTAATTACATATATTAATTATATACTATTATTATCTATTTAAATTAATTATATTTAATATAAAATAATTTCATAATAATGAATATAACAAATATAATTGTACATAATTAACTATAATCAGAACTTAAACTCTAACATAAACGGTGCAAAGACATTAAAGTTAAAGCTGAAGCATTGAATTAAAATTTGTTATGCGGCCGGGAATCGAACCCGGACTTCTATGCTAACTAGGCAATATTTCATGGAACACAGAAGTTGAATTAGAGTTTAAGACGTGGAGCGAAGTTGTACTTAGACTATTCCGAGACGCCTTTAATCCCTAGTGGTGCAGTGGTCTAGTGGTTTGGAGGACAATTCGCTAACATGCTAAATATTACATTTAACAGAGAGGGAATTGGTTAATTCAGGAAACAGCTGCTGCCGTTTGGTGCCGTGTGAGGGAGCAGCCGAGGTGAGGTGGAGGCATCACGGCAAGGCCTCCAATTATTATGAGAAAAGAATGTTTTGTTTTATCGAGTATCAGATTGTGTTAAATTCTTGGATATTCAGTTTTTCAGTTTTGCTTTGAATCAGTTACTTTGAGACTAGAGGAAGTGTGATTTTTCGACCATCAGGTTGTGTTTAAAAAAATATAATAATAATAATAATAATTGGTTAGACGTCTCATCGGCGTTTATTTTATTATTATTATTTTCACTTAAAACGAAGAACGTGAAAGGAAAAAGGTTGTTTAGGCGTCAAGTCCTGTTAAATAATATTGGTAGAAAATAGCGGTCTAAGGCACCTTACTGCGAAGATCGTAGATCGCTGTGCTTGTGATCCCTAGTTCAAATC
Organism: Locusta migratoria; assembly: GCA_026315105.1. Classification (NCBI taxonomy): domain Eukaryota; kingdom Metazoa; phylum Arthropoda; class Insecta; order Orthoptera; family Acrididae; genus Locusta; species Locusta migratoria. The sequence goes on from CM048748.1 coordinate 166,471,439, forward strand.
GCGGCACGAGCAGAATAAAATTTATTTCTTTAAAAACAAAAAAGTGGTCAAGACGTATGTCTAGTGAGCATGAAGGTCCCGGTTCGATTCCTGACCGCATCACAAATTTTAATTCAATGCTTCATCTTTAACTTTAATGTCATTGACATTTTCCAGACGCAAAACAGTCTCAGGGTTTATAAATTTATATTTATAATTATATCTATATCACCTTAGCCTAGGTAAAAGGAAGGAATGTTCCGATATGTCCATCGCCGAGGGGCTATTCCGATGCAGTGGTGAGCCTTGGCAGTTGTGGCAATATTTCATGGAACGTAGAAGCTGAATTAGAGTTTATGGGTTGAAGGGGAGTCGTACTTACACTATTCCGAGGCGCCTTAATCGCTAGTGGTGCATTGGTCTAGCGATGAAAGAAGTTGTTGAATAAATATTTTTATATTAAAAAAAAGTGGTTAAGACATGCCGGCCACGGTGGCCTAGAGGACTGCGGCGCGTCAGTCCCGGTCTTCACGGACACTACAGTCTGGGGGTCGAATCCCTCCTCGGGAATGGATATTTGTGGCGTCCTTTGTGTTAGCTAGTTCAAATGTAGTTTGTAAGTTTAGGGACTGATGACCTCGTAGTTAAGTTCCATAAGCTATACAAACATTTGAACATATGATTTGGTTAAGGCGTCTGCCTAGAGAGCATGGAAGTGCGGGTTCGATTCCCAGCTGCATCGCAAATTTCAATTCAATGCTTCACCTATAACTTTAATCTGAAGGAACTGAGGTACGAACAGCCGTATGTATAATAAAATATTTATTCTATCACAACCAGTCACGGCATTCCACTATTCCATCTTCAGGCCCCTACATCGGAGCATAATATCCAAAAGTAGGGATATTAAAACAGGATACGTGGACTTCGGTCTCTTAGTGGGAAACAGCAATAGCTGTTGTTGTTTCCCACTAAGAGACAGAAGTGTATTAATCCAGTTTCAGTATCCCTACTTTTGGATATTATGCTCCGATGTAGGGACCTGAAGATGGCATAGTGGAATGCTGAAACTGGTTGTGATAAAATAAATATTTTATTAGACACACGGCTTTTAGTATCTCAGTGCCTTCAGACTCTTGACCAGCCGCTGTACCGTTTCCACTACCAATGATGGATTCAATATAACTTTAATGTCTGACATTTTAGACACTCATAATAGTGTATAAAATTTATATTCATAATTATATGAACTGCTGAGTAACAACGACCGGCCTGGTAGGATAAAAGGAAGGTCACCAGAGGACAGCCGGACAGATTAGACATACATGTGACATATTACTCAGAAACGAAATACGGAAAATGTAAATAGACGACAACTACCAAATACAATCACAGGTGGGCAGCGACATCACTCAGAGGGAAATTCAGACTGCTTGCAATAACGCCTGCCCCCGGGCGGATAACGGAGTAACAAACGGGCACACGACAGATAAATACTCCAGATTCCCTCACTAGGCGTTGATAGGAAGTGAATTAATCATCAGACTTGATTAATGATAACTGGTAACTTAAGTATGATAAAGGGTGGCTGAGTAATTTAAGGAAAAGGAAGAGGAAATGGAATTGAAGAATAGATTTTTGCACGCAGAAATTTTAAGATCACCACATGAGAAACTTTATGTAATTTAACAGAACTAATGTACAAAGGCTTGTGCCTTTACTGGAAAAGAAAATGAATACTAGATAAAACTTGATGGTATTGCAATAGAAAGAAGATGATAATGAAATTAAGGTAAAGCAAAGTCGGGAACCTGAAGGGCTTAGCGGCACATTTCAAAATATCACAAGGGCCTAGTGGTACATTCCGAAGAATCACTTTACAATAATTGAGGTGGTCAAAGTTAAAGACTGTATATTTGGAAGTTTACAATAATTTCAAAAGGTGCAAATTGCGATACGGGCAGTACACACCTTTTATAGCACCCGACAAACAAGGAAGGTACTTTCGTAACTGGCGCAACCTGTCTTTGTAACCATGACCTTACAATTCGCTAAATAAAATAGAATTCAGATAACACTCAGAGCTGCAACCGCTGAAACAGGAGGGTTACAGACTCTTTATAACATACTATTAGCTCAGGGCTCGATTTTCCGTAGCTCTGACTTATTGGACAATTACATTCTTGGTATGTGCCCTCAAGGACACAAACAAGATAACACACTTCTAAGGCCGAAAAAATTCGAGTGTGCCAGAATTTTAACTGGTAGCTGGGAAGACGGCCTAAACAAGTAATAAAAGATTGGACAGTTTACTCTACAAAAACTTCACAACACTAACCATCCCATTGAAAAGCAATGCTAAATGACGAAATGCACCAAAGGTAAATACTAATGATATGGGGAAAGCAGACAACTTCAATCGTTCGAGTACAGGCAACTCGGATGGAGGGGAAAATGCTGAACCGTAAAAATACACGACCTCACCTGGGGAACAGCAACCAAATGGAAAGGTCATGACGTCACCGTGAAAAAACACATGTTAAACATACGTCAGTACCAATCCAATTGCAAACGCAATACAAAATGGCAGCCACTGTACGACAGCGGCGCACAGGTGGACTCAAACTGAACTCTCAAAATAGCCAAGACAGATTCGCAGGCATTCCTCACTCAAAACCGTCATTGATTAGGCCCATCGCCCAAGTGTTCCAACGTCTCTCGGCGCCAGGTCAGGCAGGAGGAGGAAGAGTCGTTCGCGACCATCAAACCGCAACTGGCCCGCGAGAGTAGGCACCGGCGTGGGTGAAAAAGTCCGTTGCTAGTGCAGTCGAGGCCGGTTACAATGCTAGTCACTGTAATGGTGCTTTCGTATGAAAATGGGTGTTGCGTATTAAAGTTAAAGTTGGGGACCGCAAATGAAATTTAACCAGGTAGTGAAATATTTTTAAATGAGATTACTAAGCAATTTTGACAAGGAAGGGACAATTTAAACAAAATTATTGGATTCCGCCATTAAAGGGTAGCGATCGTAATTTCGGTAGCAAATACAACACCAGAAAGCAACATTACAGAAGAAGTCGGCGGAATCTAAATATTACCTTATTGAGAGCTGGTAAGAACATTTCGGTCATGTTCTGTAGTGATTCTAGCTGCGATGACTGGAATATTACTTCGATAAATTGATGCTGGGATTGTGCGTTTCGGTTACTATTGTTCTATGACCGTGTTGAAAATTAATCTTGATAGTCGCCAAAAATTGCAAAATTATCGGACTTCATAAACATTACGAAGATTTTTCTGCAGGCATTAAAATGTAATAAACCATTCATAGACACGAAATAAATAAAAGTTACACAGAGAACGTTCTACTACAATCGCGAAACAAATCGCAACAATACCCGAGCATCACTTTATGAAGCACTGGATCTGCTGAAAATAAATAACTTTAAAATTAGTGAGAATGGGGAAGGAATTGTAAGTAAGTAAGATATTTCAAATTAACTGTGGGGGTTTATTGAAATTAATAAACAAACTAAGCTCACACTTACATGAATTACACCAAATCCTGAGACACGTCGTAGCACCTGTAGGAGAAGAAAGTAAGTGACGAACAGTTCCGCTCTCTCCCTTCAGCTTGTTGCAAAAAATTGAACGTGACAAATGTCATATGTTTATCGATACGCTGGCAGAGAGAGGGTAGAAGTCAGCGACAAGCATCGCACAAGTTATAAAAAAAAATCATTAATGTATTACTACATTTGCCCCCTCTGGCTTTGAGTGAGCAAATGAAAATTTCCTATTCAAAGTCAAAAGAAAAAAACTATAATTTTCGTATTGGTATACCTTACACAAGAAGAAATTTATGTCATTACATTTTATATTAATATTGTGTCAGCTTATATTTGATTTCTGCTTATAGCATATTGACAATTTTGAAATTTAATGTTTTTTAACAACACAGACTGAGGTATATACATTTTGAATTAGTCTCATTATTACATCACCAATTAATTTCTTTTTCTTTTTGCTTTGCATTGTTTTTTTTATTATAATTCAATCGACGCAAAGTGTCGGTGAGTGGGCGAGTAGCGCGGCGGTGCAGCGAGGTGGTAGGAGGCGGTTCCGCAGCGCGCCTCGATTGTTGGTGCCTGGGCGGTGGCGCGACGCGAGGCGGCACGCCGGTGGTTGTGGATGGGGGAAGACGCTGCTGGCCCCCAGCGCCGGCGGTGTAGCCGGTGTGGCGTCAGGGTTGCGCACCCGCTCGCTTTGGCTAGGCCGGCCCATCTCCGTTTGGATTACATGAAATAAAGATCACATAAGAAGCATTAAAATTTGACACTTAACCAGATGTTACAGTCCTTCTTTCTAAAAGAGAGACACAGTTAATTATTATATTATTTTACGCGTTTGTTCTCGCGAGTGTCTCTGTAATTGTTTGTTTAGCAAGAGTTTTACATTACTATTGGTTTGTAAGTGTGAGCTTATTTCTGTGAAATCAAATATCTAAGTAATCTGACATTAACATGTGTCGCGTCTTTTACATAAACTAATTTTGGCAATTTAAATTAACTATTTACAAAGCATATTTTGCGAAAGTTTTCTTACTATACACTATGTGCATTGAAAATGATTTAACTTTCATTAGATGAAGCAATATTATTTGATTGGTAAAAAAATTGCTTGCAATTCTAACCTTTTACTTTATACACATATTTAGATATTACATATACATATATACAGGGTTCATTCAAGGACATTACTTTATTAGTTCAGGGATTGTGCGTTTGCAAGTGCTACAGCACAGTCTTTCGATGTGACAAGGCTGAAGAGTCAGTCTCTTTAACATCACTTTTAAACATTTTATTTTTTCAGTTCTTGGAGTCGTTGACTTTGTCAGTTTGAAATTTCCACGCGTCGGGTCCACAGCCGGCTGCGTGACGCAACAGTAAGTTTTCAATAATGGGCATATAGTAAACGCGCTCCAGTCCCGCCAGTGCTTGCATGTCCGTGGCGGTGGCTACACGTGAATTTGCATAAGTTTTCATTACACTTGGATTCTTTTTTTTTTTTTTTTTTTTTTTTTTTTTTTTTTTTTTTTTTTTTCGTTCAGTCGTGTGTGATTTCTGCACTTCATACTTTGGACAGGGCTACTACTAAAATCGACGCAGCGCGGTGAATACACTTCACGTATACCATAGTGATTAAGTCTGCCCGACCTTCATTGCACCGTCCGGCTATCTCAGCAGTTACGATTATAGTCCGCCGGCCGCGGTGGCCGAGGTGACTGAGGCGCTCCAGTCACGGTCAGCACGGCCACTACGGTCGGGGGTTCGAATCCCCCCTCGGGCATGGATATTTGTGCCGTCCTAGTTCGTAAGTAGTTCATAAGTAGTTTGTAAGTTTAGGGACTGATGACCCCGTAGTTAAGTCCCATAAGCTTAACAAACATTTGAACATTTTTTGATTATAGTCTATTCGCTGAGACAACACTGTTGCATTTGGCTTTATACGACTTGTAGTAAGTTCATAGCGTACCTTGGTTGGGCACTGCACTGCACAAGTTCAAAGTTAGCAGTTCGTAACAGTGTGTAGCACTTATGGTTTGCCATAGTAACATGCATCGCACTCTTTAAAGTGTCCAGCACGGAGAAGTTTACAGCGACGAACACTTTATAACGTATCTATATGCTGACCGTTCAAAAATTATGTTAGTTTGCCTGATACGTATCGTAGTCCACGCTTATACTCGTCACTGATATTTCACTTCACTCAAACATGTGGCTTGCGAATATACATAGTTTCAGAGTTTATTTAATCACAAAATCACTACTTGTTAGGATAGTCGCGGGTTTGCGTCCTTTCGATAGTTATCAGTTACTGTTTTTGTTCTCTCTAAAGTTCACTGTCTTATTAGTTTCACACACAAACTTCAGTCTTTTTACAATTCGTAATGATTTTACTATACATAAACTATGTACAAGGCTATATACAAAGTCAGATCATTGAGAATGACTATTTCATTTGTAAAACTTTATGTAACAGTTTCTTTCGAGTGACATTCAGATCACATTATTCTTTTGCTTTAAACGATTATTTGTCAACATTGGGTGTTACATATTTATTTTTAAGGCGTGGCCTATGTTCATGTCAGTTATTGGGTGGAAAGTTATTTATTCTCAGCAATATTATATCTTTTGAATAAGTTACTGAATTTGACATGAGTAAGTAAACATTCAATGACTTTTAGAAACGTCTTGGGCAGTTTTTTGACACAATACTAAATTTCGGTTTACAGCTTTTGGTACGCCTCGTCAAAATTAACATGTCATCTTATACCGTTCATAAAATTGGACTAAACGACTTGAGTGATAAAATCATGCATACCAGTCCGAGACAAATAAAATGACAATAAATACAGTTTTGGCAGATACAGGCAAGGTCAGACCCGTTAGTCAACCTGGTGCAAAACAGCCTGTTAGTTTTTTAATACAGTTTGAGAGAAAGAGAAAATAGCCAGAGAATAGTCACAAGAAAAAATAGTGCATTACACAAATTCAGCATATTGACGCATTACTACAGAAATTATTGCACACTTCTACTACTACAAAATATTTCATAAAATTAACAGCGGGTCTATTCTAGATTAGCATTCTTTGCCCTTCTCTCTCCTTCGTCGTCTCTCGCTCACGTGTGTTCTGTCCGCATTTGACTATGAAAATATGTGCGGGTTCAGTTGCAAATATTGGTGTCTGACTAAATGTTCCTGTGCCTACTAATTTAGAGGATGGTATGTTAATTTATCTAGCTCCTTATACTTATCAGGTGTGAAATGTTCGTTACAGTGTCATATCTAGTCTAATATAAATTGTTCGTATGAATCCTCCTCTGCAGCGACTCGTAGATCTTCGTAGCGTCGGCGGCGACACAATTCTCTGCTCATTCACAGCTGAAAATGAATTCTTATTCTACAGCTTATGCTACAGACTATTTAAACTAGACGTTGATGTTTTTAGATTGGTGCATAATTATGTTGTATGAGCTGCAGCGCTACGAGATTTGTTTACAATCATTGTAATGTTTTGCTGACTAAATCTGAATGTGGCACATGGGCAGAAAGATATTCCACACCAACTGGTGTTCGTGTTTACTGGCAATAATGTAAAATATTACGTTAACCTTTAAGCGGTTGTCAGTACCCTACATTATAGATAGAATAATTCAACAAGCTTCGTTGTTTTGTATAAATTACATTCTTCTTACCGCAAAGACGTGGCGACGAGCTGCGACAGGCACATACAAAAGACACACACATACAACACATTCAGCTATCGGCCATGGCCTTCTTCAGAAATAGAGCACTCACGCAATCACACAGGCACACAACACAGTCATACAACCATCACCTCCGACTGCCACACTTCGAAGTGTGGCAGTCGGAGGTGATGGTTGTATGACTGTGTTGTGTGCCTGTGTGATTGCGTGAGTGCTCTATTTCTGAAGAAGGCCATGGCCGATAGCTGAATGTGTTGTATGTGTGTGTCTTTTGTATGTGCCTGTCGCAGCTCGTCGCCACGTCTTTGCGGTGAGTAGTAAACTGTCCTCACTATATTATTTATTCCAACCTGGACTTTCCATTATTACATTCTTCTTAACAATATAACGAATCGTTAGATTTGTAATGTCGGTCAGCTGATCAGAGTTAACTGTAATGTTTTTATTTTTGTTACTGCTCACGCGTCGTAATGTCAGCATTCGTGTGTGTGTGTGTGTGTACGTGTGTATGTGTGGGTACGTGTGTGTGTTTGTGTGTGTGTGTGGGGGGGGGGTGTGTACTAAGAGCCACAGACAACTAAAATATAACTATTTCCTCATCACCTCCCTCTCTTATAATAATATAATTTTTTTTACTGAACTCTCATCGTAGACGAAGGTGTGCTAGTGCGCTCCACCCCGCAATAATAATATTTCCTTCATTCATCTCCATGACATATAAAAAATTGTAAATATTCTTATACCCTATAATACTAAATACTATACTAATTAATGCTCCTTTTGTGAATGTGTGTGTCATCATAAGTGTTTAGGTGAGATTCTCTTATATATTTCTTAAATTTCACGCGTGACAACAGTTTCTGTGAGCCAACATCAATTGCATTGCGCTTACCTTTGTAGAAAATGATTTTTGCTCACTGTCTTAGTATTTGTAGTGAAAGTAGGACTAGATACTAGCTGATCAGCTTGGATTTATGCATAAAATTTCTTTAAATGTTGGTGTGGGTATAAACCTCTTAATTTTGATCGGAGTGTGTGCTTGGTAGGTGACTACAATAACTTTGGGTTGCTGTATTGGTTCATGAAATAGCTCTTCCCTAATGTTCGTTCCATCATTGTACCTTAGCATTTTGACAGAAAGAATTGTGCCCACGCTACCGCTGTCGCTCCGTGTAGGTGGGCTTAACACGAGCCACTCTGGTTTGACGTCTGCATACTGCTAGCCTGTCGTGGTTGGTGTATTGTCTCACTCACGTCAGTTATTGTCACTGCCGACTGGCTTGTCGTCCGGTTTGTCTGTTCCGAACAGTCAGCGGTCATAGTTGCAATCGGTACGGTGTTTGTAGTTTGCTGCGGTGGTTGAGGCGGAAGAAAATTTTGAAATTGCTGATTACTGCTGGGATTATTTAGGAAGAAATTTCTATTCTCATTTAAATTTCCATACTGATTATGGTTACGCCACTGAGGTTGCTGGTTACCATTAAAATTGCTCGGATAGGCAACAGCATTATTACGGTAGCTAGTGTTGTTGTTGAAATAGCCAGGATTAAACCGATTACCACGGTGGCGTCGGTAATATTGCCCGCTGTTGGGAACATTACGTACGACGTTACTGCCGTTCGCATGTGTTGTCATTTGCTGTGGACATGACTGTCCGTTGTTTTTAATAAATGGCTGTTGCAGGAATATCGGCTGGGATTGTGGCATGTTTTGGTTTTCTGCTTGCGGCTGTTGGCTGACGGGAATCAGCCGATTGTTGTATTGATTGAGAAAACGGTTCCCGTAACCGTACCCGTTATTGTAATGACGTGCTCGATCATCTTCAAAAATCAAATCAAGCGTGTCTAACATTGAGAGGAAGCTTTGCAGATCGTACGTTTGCACATTAGCCAGCTGTAGCCTTAGTCTTGTGGGCAATTTGTTAATAAGTACACGAAGTACTTCCCGGTGCGGAAGAGGGTCGTCAAAGAATTTTGCTTTATTGAGATATTTCTCGAAGTATCTCCGCAGGCTTCCGTTTCTTCCATCGAAAGGCTGCGGATTATACACTTCATTTATGAATCGTTCTTGTACTACGGGCGACCAAAAAGTGGACAAAAATGCCCGTTCAAATTCACCATAGGTGTCATATAATTGCAACGCTTCGTTTGCCCATATTCCAGCTTCGCCTTGTATATAGCCCACAACAAATCTGATTTTTCTTTTCTCCGACCTGGTCTCGGGTAGTAATCCTGTAAAAGATTGAAGAAAGATCACGGGATGTACAGTGCGTTTCTCATTAATAAATATTTGAAATTGATGATGTTTAATCATACTTTCATCTAGTTCTTCTGTGTTAGCCTGATTTCGGGATGAACATTTGGATTGTACTTTAGGCTTCATTTCTCTACCAAGTCTGACAAGGTCACAGGAAGTCGTCAGTCGATAGTCAGTATGTGTTCGATCAGATATTAATTTATTAATTGAGCTCTGATTGTCAGGAAACCGAGGGGTATTCATTGCATTATGTTCTGGGTTCAGATTCTGCGGTACATTTATTGCAGGCGTGAAACCCTGAGAAGACTTTGTTTGTGAAAATAACATGGATTTTACCGCCGTCAAATCTTCCTGTAAAGATTTGACGGTGATTCCAGGTCTTCATATACTTTTTCAGTGACATTCTTTATCACAGAGGCCAATTCTGACTCTATTTTGTCATTTAATTGCGCCTCCGTATTACGCAAAAATTGCTGCACTATTTCTTGGTTATCTTTCACAATTTTCTCGGCTTGACTGGTAATTCTTTCAACAGTGGTTACTAAATTTTCCTGTTTGATTTTTAATTCCGAGAGATTTTGCGCAATATTATCAATGGCAGATGGCAATGTTTTTACTGTTTCCTGACAAACAGTAACATTGTCGACAACAGAAGAAATTTTTGCGTCTACCGTATCCATAATTTCGTCGACAACTTTCTTTTGTACAGTGGAAAATTTACTATTTATGATTTCTTCGACTTTGAGCATCTGTGCACTTAATTGTTCACTTACCTCATTGGAAATTCGTGTATACAAATGCTTTTGAGCAGACTAAAGTTTTTCAATTTCTGCTTGTGTTTTTGTTTGCTGTTCTTCTAAGCGATCTAATTGTTGTTTGGTCTGTGTAGTTAAGGCTGAAATCTGATTATTAATCGCAATCTGTTGTTGCGACATGTTGGCTTGCAAGTTATCAATCTCATTTTTTGTGGTAGTTTGTAAATTAGTGATCTGATTAGTCAAAACCGTAATTTGTGTGTTAGTCGCAGCTTGTTGTTGCGACATATTGGCTTGCAAGTTATCAATTTCATTTTTTTGTGGTAGTTTGTAAATTAGTGATCTGATTAGTCAAAACCGTGTGTTAGTCGCAGCTTGTTGTTGCGACATATTGGCTTGCAAGTTATCAATTTCATTTTTTGTGGTAGTTTGTAAATTAGTGATTTGATTAGTCAAGACCGCAATTTGTGTGTTAGTCGCAACTTGTAAATTGCTAATCTGAGTAGTCAAAAGTTCCTCAAAAAGCTTTAGCCAGTCATTCTGTGTATCCGCGAGATGGTGTTCAGTTTGTGGGGATAAGTTACTTTCGTGAGTTTGTGTAGCCAGATTTTGTTCCACTAATGGTGGAATTTGCTCGATAGAGCTGGCAGTCATGTTGTCTTCTACGTTCTGAACAGATTGTTGGGGAACGTTTAGATTTTGTTCAGATGCCATGTTGCTAAACTAACTGCGGGTTTTAACCATAATATTTGTTGAATTTTGGCAAAAATTGATAACAGAGGGGAGTCCTATAAATTTCACTCGAAAAATTACTGAAATTATCTATGGAATCGTTCACACGTACGCGAGAGAAACTTCGAGACAGAAAAGCAAAGACAACGTAAATTCCACACAGCACTAACTATTAGATTGATACTTTCCCTGATATTCACTTGAAATAAAAATGTAACTGCGAGAGAAATTTTGGAAACGCGGTCCCTAATGGAAAAATACTGAATTTGCTACAGTGCACTAGCGACAGATATAAGAATCTAGTAAGCACCAAGCAAGCTGAATAATGAGTCTGATCTTACTTTATTGTGACTGCAATTGTTGGCTGGATTGGAAGTCTAACTGCTATCGGCTGGTTAAACTTTACTTCAGTTGCCAAAATCATTAATTTTCATCTCCCGTATAGTTCATTGTTGACGCATGAAACAAAACACAATATCAGGATTAGTGACATGAAAAGGCGCAATCTTCACAAAAATCTTAACTAAATATTTCAAATAAATTTACTATCTGATATATATTATTTGTACATCTCCTGTCACAATGCACAATGGGCGCCAATTCTTCTTGTAATGCTGCTTTCGTATGAAAATGGGTGTTGCGAATTAAAGTTGGGAACTGCAAATGAAATTTAACCAGGTAGTGAAATATTTTTAAATGAGATTACTAAGCAATTTTGACAAGGAAGGGACAATTTAAACAAAATTATTGGATTCCACCATTAAAGGGTAACGATCGTAATTTCGGTAGCAAATACAACACCAGAAAGCAACATTACAGAAGAAGTCGGCGGAATCTAAATTTTACCTTATTGAGAGCTGGTAAAAACATTTCGGTCATGTTCTGTAGTGATTCTAGCTGTGATGACTGGAATATTACTTCGATAAATTGATGCTGGGATTGTGCGTTTCGGTTACTATTGTTCTATGACCGTGTTGAAAATTAATCTTGATAGTCGCCAAAAATTGCAAAATTATCGGACTTCATAAACATTACGAAGATTTTTCTGCAGGCATTAAAATGTAATAAACCATTCATAGACACGAAATAAATAAAAGTTACACAGAGAATGTTCTACTACAATCGCGAAACAAATCGCAACAATACCCGAGCATCATTTTATGAAGCACTGGATCTGCTGAAAATAAATAACTTCAAAATTAGTGAGAATGGGGAAGGAATTGTAAGTAAGTAAGATATTTCAAATTAACTGTGGGGGTTTATTGAAATTAATAAACAAACTAAGCTCACACTTACATGAATTACACCAAATCCTGAGGCACGTCGTAGCACATATAGGAGAAGAAAGTAAGTGACGAACAGTTCCGCTCTCTCCCTTCAGCTTGTTGCAAAAAATTGAACGTGACAAATGTCATATGTTTATCGATACGCTGGCAGAGATAGGGCAGAAGTCAGCGACAAGCATCGCACAAGTTATAAAAAAAATCATTAATGTGTTACTACATCACCACAGTTACGACGGGCAATATTAATCAAGTCGGACCAACGGCTCAAATAATAACAGTGGCAAGGTACAATATCCCATACCACGAGCAACCGGTAATCAAATATTCAGGTCACCAATATGAGACGAGCCGGACACGGACATTTGGCAATGCCAGATGCTGAGGTTCAACCCTGGCGCAAGCATGCTAGATATTATCGCGGTTGACGGCCACTCTATAGGGTAGGAGTTACTCGCCGACTAAGACCGGATTGTCTTAGCTCACACCGGCGTCGCCGATTTCATTCCCAATGCACGTAATACAGACGAGCCACAGGGGGCAATACTAGGAAGGACAATCGATCATAACTTTCGCGCCATAATAATTGCACATAGAAACTAGCGTCAAAGCAGCGGTCGAAATATAACTATAGTAAAATAAAGACATCAAATACGGGAAAGTCAATAAAAATATCCATGCATTAGAATCACAAAATAAAGTTATGCGCGTGGAAAGAGCGAATCAGAAGGATTAAAATAACTAAAATTAAGAAACTAGTCGACGCGGTTCAGTAAAATACAATTGAGAAAAAGGCAAATTATAGAATGACAGAATCCCACAAGTTTAATACAAAACTTGTGCTGCTATGTACGTTTCAATCTTTTACTAGAGTTTTCAAAAACACTTCCTTCCACCGAATAATCTTACTCCTCTCTCAAAGAAGCTGTTACCACGTTGCGATTGTTGTTCTCTCCAGTTCAGCCATCTTCACCCCCAACAGCAGTTTTCCATGCACCAATGTAATAAAGAGTATGCTGGAGAAAGCTTGCTGTGTGAAGATACAGAATTGATAAATTGTTTATTTAACATCACAGAAAAAAAATCGTTCAGTCGTTTCTTTCATTCTTTTATATTTTGTACATGAGCGATCAGTCAGCTCAAGACCCCAGCGCCACACGTTGGTGGAAAACACTTCGTTCTGCCACAGCCAGCATCGAATAATAGCCGAAATAGCCGTCAGAACGGGCCGGCTATGTCGTGACGTCAGGCGGCGTTCTCAGCGGCAGGCAGGGCTGGCGTTGCTAGGCATGCATGCGTTGATGTCCCGGTGTCAGGCGCCTGGCCATCTGCTATTCAACGGCACCAAATGTTCCCATTTTGGCGTCTGCCAGCAGCGTCATGTCGTCTGGACAGCGGCTGAGGTCGTGGTTTCATCATGAAATCCAGCCGCTCCTAACGTGTTACTGTGGCGACCAACACAGGGCATGCGCTCCACGCTGGCTACTAGATCTCTGACGATGATGATGATGATGTCGATGGGTGGCACTCACTTGACAGCCTGTTAGCGGTCAGGTGGGACTGATTGATGACGAGCTGATTGGCGGTCATTATATACGCACTGCCCTACTGAATCAAAAGGTTTTCTCACCTTAATAGGTCTACATGTACATCTACATCCACATAGAAACTCTGCAAATCACATTTAAGTTCGTGGCAGAGGGTTGATTAACCACTTTCATTGCCTTCTTCTATCGTTCCGCTATCTAATAGCGTGCGGGAAGAAAGATCACCTAAATCGTTTCGTTTTCAAACTGATTTCTATTATTTTATTGGGATGGTCATGTCTCCCTATGTAGGTGGGTGTTAACAAAATATTTTCTGTTGGATCTTCGAAGCGGTCTGCCAATGAAACGTAACCTTTGGTTCGCCTTCCACACAATATTTTCTATATATACATGTGGCTTCTGATCCGAAAGAACAGACGTCACTTCTGATCCTGCAGTTGTTATTCTTTAATATTCACAGAATATATGATATCAACTGCGATTGGGCAAAGGTGAAAATGTGTACCCAGCCGGGATTCGAACCCGGGTCTCCTGCTTTCTAGGCAGTTGCGCTGAACCCTCCATCACTGTTTTTTTTTGTTTTTTTTTTTTGTAATCTTTATTTTTTTTAAATTCTTTATGTATATATATTTATTTAATATATAACAAGAGGTGCGCCGTAGTGTTGCCGCCGGCATACTTAGAATCGTCCAAACGTGTCTTCTCGTTGATTATGTTCCGTTGTGGGTCCTGTTCAGTTCAGGTTGGTTGCGTTAAGATTTACCTTCTCATCGCTTGGACGTTCCAGCTGCGAGGTGGGTCGTGAAAGGCACTCCGTAAAAAGTTGGAAAAAAGTCTCCTCCGGAAATAGGAGCATGTTGATGTCGATCTGGGCGGGTGTTTGGCGAGTAAGGAACGCCAAAATTCGCCGAGCGAGCGTCCAGACATCGTTCGCCTGACCACAGTGGAACCTGTGGCCGTCTGTGTCGTCCACTCCGCAGTGAAGCTGAGGGGCGAATCGGCGAGATGGATCCGATGCAGGCGATGTCGGTTTACTTGTTTTCCGTTCACAGTGAGATACCAGGCTGACTGTACGTCTTATTCGAGAAAACGTTCGTAAATAGCTTTCCATATATACCGCCACACATACTGTGGATGCTTAATTTCGATCGGGTTGGATGGTCGACACTTTTGTAGCAGATCATATACTGTTTTAGTCTGAGACAAACGAGCAGGTGGTAAAGATTTGTATACATGACTAAGGTCCAAGAAGAATCTTCGGATATGATGGAAGGCAACTGGAATGGCTGCAATCATCACTGGGGCTACTAAAGAGTCCGGGGCAAACGCATTGAATAGGATACCGGTGAGACTCTGTGGGCAACGTCGCCAGATTTTTAATTGAGAGCTGACGTAGAGCGCCGTGACTCTGGTCGGCACATGTGTTAGTCCCACCCCACCACGTTCCCGAGGGAGTGCAAGGGCGTCGTATTGCACTTTGAATATCAATCCGGAGCTGACGAAGGAGCCGAACGCAGCCAACATACGCCGTGCCAGGAGAGTTCGGATCGGTAGCACTTGAGCAACATGGGGTATGCGAGAGGCATGATAGATGTTCACATAATGTGTACGTTGAACTATGTCGAGGGACCGTAGCCGGTGATCTGCCAGACTTCCCCTGATTCTCTGAAGCAATCGCCGACCGTTGATCGCTGCTGAACGGCGGAGATCGGCTGAAAAATCTACGCCAAGACATCTGACGGTGGTGGCTACACTTAGAGGAGCGATGCTTCTCTCTGGTAGGCCCTCGCCGATGAGCAAGATCTTGGATTTTGAGACGTTGAGCAAGCTGCCTGATGCCTCGCCATTGGTGGCCACCCACGTCAGGGCTGCCCGTACGTCGTTCTCAGTGCGTAGGTAAAGGACGATATCATCGGCGTAAGCTGTACAACAGAAGCGGTTCCCATGTATACTCATACCTTCCAAACGTTGGCGTAGTCCCTGGAGCAATGGTTCTAAAGCAAAGGCGTATAATATAGTTGAAAGTGGGCAGCCTTGTCGGACGGATCGTGTTATAACCACGGGTGGGGTGACGCGACCGTTGAACATGATTTTGGAGGTCGCGCCAGTCAGAAGGCGCATAACTACTGCAATAATATCGCCAGGGAAACCCATGTGCTGGAGAACTGTCTGTAAGTAGGAGTGATCAACACGGTCGAAGGCCTGGCTAAAGTCAAGTGAAGCCAGGGCACCAGGAAGTCGTTGATATCGGGCAAGTGCTATCATGTCTCGATAGCGGCAAAGAGCCGTATGGATATTGTTGTCTCCTCCTAAGGACGTCTGGTCGCAGGATGTGACGTACCGTGCAACTTTCTTGAGTCGTGAGGCCAACAACCGTGTAGATATTTTCATATCGCTGTTAAGCAGAGTTATTGGTCGATAATCTTGTATTCTGGATGACCCGTTCGGTTTGTGTACAGGAATAATTATGCTTTCAAGGAAGGTTTTAGGGACCTCAGTCGCCGGGGACATTAGTTCTTGAGCGATCGTCGTCCATGTAGGTACTAACAAGTAGTCAAAACTTTTATAAAATTCAACGGGAATATCGTCGGGCCCAGGAGACCTATTGTTATGCCCCATTTTAATTGCTTCTAGTACTTCATCCGTGGTCACGCCTTCCTGGAGTTCACGTGCCACCTCCACTGGGAGAGTACTTGGAATAAGTTGTGCGACTTCTGAAATCAGTTCTGGCGAATGCGGAACAGCTTCATACAGTCTTGTGAAATGGGCATGAAACACCTGACCGATGGCGTGTCGGGTATCGTGCCGGTGACCTTCCGCGTCAATCAGGACGTGTATCAGAGCCCGGCGTCGTTTTTGTCTTTCCTGGATGAGATGGTACATCGACGGATGTTCTTCACCTATTCTATCATTTCTACGAGATCGGATTACAGTCCCTTCCAGGTGGCGGCGCATTATCAAAGAGATTTGGACCTTTGTACGGTGAACCATCGTCTGCCTGGCTGATGAGAAAGGCATCGTCACACATTCTTGAAGAATGGAATAATAAAAATTCAAAGTGTTGTTTCGCCATGTCTTGATGTCCCGGCCGTAATTCATCAGAGACTTGCGCAGTGTTGGCTTTGCACAGGAGAGCCACCAAGATAGAGTGGAGTTATAGGCGTTAAGACGGCGTAAACACTGTGCCCACGCACTTTCGATCAAATGTCGACAGTCTGGAGCGGTCAGGTGAGACACGTTTAGTTTCCACGGGCCACGACTATGCCACACACGTTGTCGGACGAGACTAACGTCGCAGATATATGCCTCATGATCTGAAAAGGGTAAGGGCCAGACTTCCGCGTGGCGGGTTCCACCTGCGAGAGAGCGGGTGAGGTATATGCGATACAGGCGGCTCGAGGAATGGGCGGTGTAAAACGTAAAGCCCGGGCGAGTTCCGTAGGGCTTTGTCCAGGTGTCAACGAGTTGTAGTCTGTCGATGACCACAGAGAGAGCCGCACAGGTTGAATGTTGTGGCAGTTGGTCGGTGGGCCCTTGTGTCGAGTTGAAATCCCCGCCAAATACCAAGTCATCCTGTGGACCCATAAATAGCGGCGTGACATCCTCGGCGAAGAATGTATAGCGGTCTCGACGGTGGCTGGAGCCGGATGGTGCATAGATGTTAATGATACGCACGCCAAATACAGTAAGGGCCATTCCCCGAGCAGTGTGGAGGTAAACGACGTCCTCTGCTGGAATGCCATCACGTAGGAGGATGGCGACGCCGCTGCCGGTGTCGGAGGCGTGGGAAACATAGCCAGTGTAACCGGTAGGGATGAGAAAATCAGCGACAAACACCTCCTGTAGGAGCGCAATATCAACATCACTAGAGTAGATGGTGTCTCGAAACATCACCAGTTGATGTGGGGCGCGAATGGTGGCCATATTCATCGCGGCGATACGATATTGCTGCTGATGGACACTTGCAAGGTTTACAGAAGGCATTGCAGCGGCTCCTGAACGTCGCTGACTTGCCGTGTCTCCCACAGTTGCCGCAATTCTTAGTTGGGTGCCTCCATGGGATGCTCCCGCTCGGCCACGTTAGCTGTCTGATCCGCTCCTTCGCCAACATCGTCGGCCCATGATGTGGATGTCGATGACGTGTGCTGGCGTTGTTCTGTAACGGACGAGGCGCATGCTCCAAGCGGTGCTGTGAGGGAAAGGTCGTTCTTAGCTGCTGACTTCAAGGATGGTATGTCCTGGTTAGGACTGTCCAGGGTGGCAGTATCATCCTGCTGCTGGTCGGAAAATGGTACGTCACTGTCAGACATTCGTTCGTTATCTGAAAAGGTCGTCTGATGGAGGCCGTCAGTGGATGGTGTTCGACGGCGTTTCTTACGCCTCCGAGGTGACCGCTGTTTTCGGATGTGTTGTTCTGAATCAGAATGTGGTTGCTCCTCTTCTATCGCCGCACCCGTCTGGACGAAAGCGGACGTCGGCACCACACTTAGGTCAATGTCCATGGTACCAGCAGAGGCATTCGGAGTTGTCTCTATTGTTGCCGGCTCTGGTGAGGGCGCTGGAAGCGGTGCTGTGCTTGTGTCGCCGGTATTTTCTTCTGCGTTAGGTACAGGTAACGTAGGTTCAGGCGTAGCCTGGAGTGGTATTACGTGGTTCTGTGCAACTGCAGCGTAGGTGACGGGTAGGGACGTGACCGTCGTTGCTGAGGCCACCTCACCTAGTGGTGTCTGTACCAAACGTCGGCGCATACATTCGGACTGGACATGGCCTTCCTGGCCACATCCTGAACATGTTCGTGGCTGGCCATCGTACATAACGATGGCCTGCACACCACCAATCATCAGGTACGACGGAACGTGTTTCTTCAGCTCAATCTGTATCTGACGCACACCATTTAATACCTGGTAGGTCGTAAATGTTTGCCACTTTTCTGCGAGGTGACCCACGACGTTACCATACGGTTGGAAGGCTGCAATGACCGTTTCTTGAGGTACTTCAAACGGGAGCTCAAACACCCGTAGAGTACGTAATCCGAATCCTACATGATCGACCGTTACGGCACCGATGTGTCCATCAGAGTGCTTGAAGTTCAGTCCGGTGTTATGTCGTTGGACAACTTCAGTGCATAGCGCTTCCGTCGTCATCTTGATATAGACGATGCTTCCCGTGATTGAAAAGTGTATTCCGATCACGTCTTGTGGGTTCAAACGAAGATCTTCTCGTATGAACTGTTCGATTTCAAAAGCTCTTGGTCGTGGATGTTCAGCCTGAAACGTTACTTTGATCCTCGCACGGCGGTAAGCGTGCGCCATGAGGTACGTGAATGCGGGACTCAATACACACAAATACCGCGACGCGGAAGTAAACAAACCCCGGAGCGGAGCGTTAAGCGGCGCGCGGCGCAGGTGCGCACGCTAGCACGGCCCAAGGCCAACTGACCACTGGGGACACAGTGATCACCGCACCTGCAAGGACTACCTAAGCACGCCTCCCGTCAGATACAAATTTGACGGGCAATGATCCTATCGTTAGTGGGGAGGGGTGGGCAAGTTTCAAGCCCTTACTCTTAAGGGAATTAGTTTCATAACTACGAGTTTGAGTACTGTGGGCAGGGTCAAGCTGGGAATTTGTATCTGACGGGAGGCGTGCTTACGTAGTTCTTACCGGCCGCGGTGGCCGAGGAGACTGAGGCGCTTCAGTCACGGTCTTCGCGGCCACTACGGTCGGGGGTTCGAATCCCCCCTCGGGCATGGATATTTGTGCCGTCCTAGTTCGTAAGTAGTTCATAAGTAGTTTGTAAGTTTAGGGACTGATGACCCCGTAGTTAAGTCCCATAAGCTTTACAAACATTTTACAAACGTAGTTCTTGCAGGTGCGGTGATCACTGTGTTCCCGGTGGTGTAGGGGTCAGCGCAACTGCCTAGAAAGCAGGAGACCCGGGTTCGAATACCGGCTGGGCACACATTTTCAGCTATGCCCAATCGCAGTTGATGTCATATATTCTATGATTACACAATATTTTCTGTGTGTTCTCTCCAGTCTAAGTTGTCCGTAATTCTAACTGCTAGGTATTCGGTAGAATTTACGACCTTAAGGTTTGTCTGATTTATCGTGTAAGTGAAGTTCAGCAGACTTTTTTTTTAGTGGTCATGTGTATTACATCACACTTTTCATAATTTAGTGTCAATTGCCAATTTTTGGACCTTGTAGATTTTTTTTATCTAAATCGCTTTGATCTCTATTGACTTCACTAACCGATAAACGGCAGCACCATCCGCGAACAGTCTAAGGGGGCTACTCAGATTGTTTCCTAAATCGTTTATAAACACAAGGAAGAGTTAGGGACCTATAACCCTTCCCCGGGCAACGCCAGATATCTGAATCTTCCATTTGTTGCAATCAAGACACCTGGTGGAGCTGGCAGTTACAACACAATGGAGCGGTGTCCATCCATATTTCCGTATTGCGCAACGTTCTGCCCTACATCTCCAAGCTCTGAATTGCATCTCCAGTTGCGACACTGCCTTCGCTATTCTGTGACACAAGAAGTAATTCCTTACAGGTCCTATACGTTCCCAACGCTTTTATTTCCCCTAAAATTGTCCAAAACTGACTTCCACCTTTACACCAGACGACACCGAACGACGTGTCACTTGTTGGCAAGCCACTGACTTCATGAAACTTCCTGGCAGATTAAAATTGTGTGCCGGAACCGGGACTCGAACCTGGGGCCTTTGCTTTTCGCGGGCAAGCGCTCTACTGACTGAGGTATCCTAACACGACTCACGATGCCGCCTCACAACTTTACTTCCGCCAGTACGTCGCCTCCTACTTTCCGATCTTCACATAAGCTCTCCTGCGAACAATTTTAATCTGCCAGGAAATTTCATATCAGCGCACACTCCGCTGCAGAGTGAAAGGTTCATTCATTGACTTCATGTTATTCATCTTCCCTACTTCACTTTCGGATGTTTTACTCTCAATGCAGTATGGTTAGAACTCTCCCTTCTCACCTCATGAAATACGGCTCTGTCGTGGCCTGACAGGAGCCACTGTGCTGAATAGAATGTATGCGATTCGAAGTTGGCAGCACCAGGCGTCTCCAGAATAATTTCACTTAGCGATGTCGTAGGACGTAGTTAATTGATGGAAGAACACTGACTTGAACTAAGGGTTACTTTATTGGCACTTGATACAAGTGAGCAGAAGCATAACATAAATTATCTCTGACCAAACGATTAGACATTATCTAGAAGGTACGTCTGAAAAGTTAGGTGACTAGTTCCATATTTTACAAACCGTGCCAGCGAAGATGTACCCGCGCATACACGTTGAGGGACGTGTCAACAAGCGCTCCCTATCGTGGGAAACACTGCAGTGAAGCGGTGGGGCATGATGCGACCCAGCTAACAGAGTCAGTGTGAGAATTCGCGTCTTTGTGGCATGGAGCACAAAATGGGGCAACGGAGCAACGTGTTAACATCAGGTTTTGTTTCAAATTAGGCAAAACGGCGACGAACAGCCATTGGATGTTTTTCCTTGTGTATGGTGTTGCACAACCGATGTACTAAGTGTATTACAGCCACTGGCAATTACTTTGAAGACCAGTAATGGTATTTTGTTTGCAACTATTGTTACCTGTGTATCCTGAGACCATTCACCGAACTTTCCAGATGCATCTTGTATACATAAACCTATACATTATTACTCAAAACATACATAATCTAGATAGGACCAGAACAAAATTTTACAAACTGAAATGAATAACCGTGTTGGGTCCTCAACCCACAACCATTCTATTCAAAGTGAGACAGTTAAATCACTGCGCCTCACTATCACCATCTTACATCGACTCTTTGAGACACTATTTACAATACGTGTGAGCGCTGAGGTGTAGGCTGTTTGTGGGATGAAACGGAGGGCCCACTGCTGCAATCAACAATTCTAATGTTTCACAGAATATGTAACTATCTATCTAACAATGTTCCACCGAACTATGTCAGTGAACCGCGTAGTGTAAGGCTCTACACTACGGATCCAAGGCCGCTCCAGTCAGATATTCAAGTGCTCCCTCGGGTACGGGTATATTTTGTATTTGTAGGGACCAATAACCTAAACAGTTTTGTACCTTAAATTTATAAACATTTGAGTCTTACCAATTGTTAGGTCCGCTGGAATACATATATTTATAGCTAATTCCGGATGTAGGTGATCTTCCAGAGATGCTGAAAGGTGTCCTTCAAACTTGTAAGATTATTATCTCTCTCTAGGTTGTTTAGAAAAATATATCTATATATATAAATTGCTTTTCATATCATGAATGGACAATATTTACTGTATGTACTTTGTATGCCAAAGTGATTGTCATCTGTGCGGATGTTAAAGTGTTTATATCATATCTTTGGATGGTATACATTATCGCTGGTAAAAGACACAGATAGAGAGAGAGAGCAGTATAATATAGTTGTGTGTGGCAGTGGTGTGCAGAGAGTATCTGTGTTAACATGTCTTGAATGAGGAGGCTGCCCTACCAAGCAGTGGAGGCAGTATTATTAACCAACTTTCTGTGTGATGAAGATATCCTTGAAGGAACTACTTGTGAGATTTTTCGGTTTATGAAAGAATCTTGCAGATGTGGAAATATTAAAAGATATCTGGAATGTTAGTTAGTTCGAAAATTGTAGGGACTCTGTAGACATTGTTAAACTTGTGTTCAAAAGAAGATTTAAATAATAATAATGTCATAAATCGTAGATTTTGATAAAATGGGTAATGTTAGGTTGTTTCGAACGTGTGTGATTGTGCTATATTGCACGTGGTAAGCAATATAAAGGAAATTACAGTATGTATTTAGTTGCTATTTTGAAAGGAATTAAATGCATGACAAACCGAGCATTTTCATGTGCACCGTCAGCAAATTAAAATTCTAATGACTAAGTTCAGATTTTTGATAGAAATCAGTATTGTTCAGATGCTGTTACCAAAGTAAAATGTTAAAAACAGTTTTGTGTAACTTAGTAAAAGGCTCTGATGCAAAGGTTATACGTTCTTTCTGTCACGGGTGTTGGATTGTTCAAACAGGACATTGAGATCGTTGTGCAGTTAACAAACAAAGTACTGAAGAGTAACAGGTTTTATCAATCAAAAGGTTTTAGCACGCATTCTGACAGGACAGATATTTAATGAACATTCACAGTTGTATAGGGCAATATTCTGACGCACATCCATGGTCTTTACAAAAAGTTCAAATATGACGACTTCTGGGGTATTTGTGTAATATAAAGCTTTAGTCGTACCTGGAGTACATTTTCCATGCACTTAATGAATTGTGGAAGGCTTTCGTCGCAATTTAGTTTCGAGACTCGTTATGACTCACGTTTAAATGGAAAATAGCTGTAGATGATCCTCAGCAACAAGACGAATTTCTTTTCATTCGCATAGTACCAGCGAACAGCAATAGCATGTTGTTAGTTTTAATATGCATCCGTTCAATTGAACTATGGCATTTTGGTAATTAAAAACTTGTGAAACTTTACGTATAATTGACCATCATCTTAATCATCCTTTACACTTAATAACACTATACTCCTTTATGTTCTTGATACTGATAACCATTAACAGTCGTTCCTCCACTTGCTCAATTCTCGCATAAATACCTCTTAACGAGATGCAAGAAACGACGGTCTACCGGAAATTGGGCTTGTTTATTACGTAACTCCTCCCAGAATTAAGACGATAATAAGCCGAGAGAAGATCGTAAAGGGCCCCTTCGATTGCACTCGCTAACGAGACGCCTACACTACTTGTTTACGAAAAACTTGACAGACAATTTTCGATTCTGCAACCGCCCCTGAAAGTAAAAATTCTATAGCGTGTTAGAGGCTAAAATATAGCGATCGGTGCGCGCACTTCATACCGTAATGAAGCTACCCTTTATGGTCTTTTCTCACTCAATATAGTTACCTACAGCTTTAATGGAACAATATTCGTTGCCTGATACACAAATGAATCCATACTTAAGGTAGGCGATCTTTCAGCGATGCACTTAATGAATTGTGGAAAGCCTTGGTCGCAATTCAGTTTCCTGTCTCATTACGAGGTACGTTAAAGTGAAAAATATCCAAGCAAGTGAAACAATAGTGAATAATATTTAGTTGTTGTTCTCATTCCAAATATTATGTTGGTGCTACTCTCCGCTCTGCTCTGTCCTGTGTAAATCTTCATTTATGAAAAACTAATGCAATACGCATCCTTCTGAGACTCATTACTGCACTCAGCTCTTGATCTCCTATAAAGTTGTCACCATACGACAGTTCCCTGGAATACTGCGTTCGAGATCCATTTATGTCTCCGAAGGTCCCCTTATCGAAAGAGATGTTCGTGAATGTAAGAAATGACATCATTTTCTTTTCACCAAAAATCTATTCAGCATCTCTACATTGGTTAAGTGATGCATCCACATAATCGCCATAATTCTGTCATTGCTGTGACACTGTCTGCCCCGCACTGCGACAGTACGAAAGGAGATGCTGTTCTCTAAGCTTCCTCTATATCCTCCGTCAGTCCCACATCCAGGATATTCCACAATGAGTAGCAGTACTCCAAAATAGGACGGACAAGTGCATTGCAGCAAGATTATTTTGTTGAACTTACGAATGTTCGAACTGCTTCACCAATGAAACGTAGCATTTGGTTCAATTTCCCCACGATAATTTCAATGTATGCTATACAGTTTAATTGTTCGTAATTATAATTCCCATGCATTTATTTAAATTGACGACCTGTAGATTGGACTGATTTTGCGGATCCTCCTATAGTCTTTCTTGAATTTAGGAATGAACTTTTCAACTGCCCTATTATTCGTGAGAGACAGTTTGTATACGATAGTTGGAAATGGAGCTATTGCATCAGATTACTCCAAAAGAAACCTATTTGTTGTACAATCTGGGCCGGAAGGCTTAATTTTGTGAAGACATTTAAGTTCCTTTACTACTCCCTTAGTGTCTAGTTCTAACTTACGTAACCTGGAAGCTGTTCTTGATTCGAATTTGATTCGTATTCATTGCTGAAGAGATTTAGACAAGTTTCGTTAAGCAGTTCTGCATTACCAGAACTGTCATCATTACCTCATTAGCTTTACCATTGCTATCGAATAGTGCAGGCATTGAGTTTGTTTTGCCTCTAGTGTACTTTACATGTGACCAGAATGTTTTGGATTAAAAGCAAATATTATTTTTAACTTAACAGAGACCACATAACATTACAGCAAGTTGTAGGTGAGATGCCATCAATAATGTTGGCGAGGAAGCACAGTTTTACTAGGTTTCATATGTGATGAGGCGTTTGTAAATCATAGGTCGGATAATGGTAAAGTAACCTGCCGAAACGGATAATCTAAACAAAATAGAATTATTGGTATTGGCTGTTTTTTTAATATAATATAGACTAAATTCTCATCGATCAGACTATGAAGTCAGCTGATTGTAATGAAAACTACAGTAAGATTACCGTAGCAATTTACAAATCAGCCAGTATCAATTCACTTACAACTTTTAAGGGAACTATGGCAGATTTTATATCTAGAATTATTTATTATTATCAATTTGAAACAATTATTATTTCAAGTAGTACTCCAAGTTATTAACATTTAATTTTTGTACAGCTTCAATGTGGGACGAATTACAAGGAAAGGGGGTAAAATTGAATATTTCTTTTTCAAGTTGAATGTGAAGAAAAGGCCTTCCCACATTGTGACAGGCCTCTAAATTATTAATCAAGGAAAACGAGAAACACAATAGAGACATTACAGAAAATACATTTCATTCCATTCCATGATGGTGGTGGTGGCGGCTGGTGCAGCAACAGTGTTGAATATTAAAAAATGCTCAGTCTCTGTTGCAGTATTTTATTTTCCAATAACGCGTTTCGCGCTGTTAGCGCATCGTCAGATTGGGCGGAGATGGAGCCACAGAGCTATCTATAGCTGTGGATGAGGTACCTTAACAATTTGTGTTATTGGACGCCATAGCAGCAGAGGAGTCGCTGTCGCGGCAGCTACACGTTTACAACTGATAGTATTCTTCAGTTGTAAACGTGGACCTGCCGCGACAGCGACTCCTCTGCTGCTATGGCGCCCAATAACACAAATTGTTAAGGTACCTCCTACACAGCAATAGATAGTTCTGTGGCTCCATCTCCGCCCAGTCTGACGATGCGCTAACAGCGCGAAACGCGTTATTGGAGAATAAAATACTGCAACAGAGACTGAGCATTTTTTAATTACAGAAAATAATTGAAGTAAAAAAAATGAACCATCTTAACTATACCCGCTAATAAATATAAAAATGAGGGAATAGTCATGCCAATATAATACATTGAAGTACGATTCTACTGTACAGTTCCATAATGAATTGTAAAAACAATTAAAAAGAAAACAACATACAGACTTAATATAGAATTTTAGCAACTACAATAATATTAATGAACATTATAAGAATAACAAAGTAGTTTCAATACATATTAAGATGAAATGAAGGCAGACGTAATTCATTACGGTGAAATGAATTTATAAAGTCGTCATGTTCTACTAATATTGTGATTTAACTCATGAAATCACTGGTAAAGAGATCAACTGTCTCTAGTGTTGTTAGCTACTTTAATTCGTACATAGATATATGTTATTGGTGTCAACACCTTAACAAGACCATTGCGTGACTTTTCTGTCGGCCCTTGACGGAATACGTAACTAATGCAACACACAAGACACCGATGCTACATTTAAAAATATTTATGATCCGCGAACAGATTTTCAACTCTTATTGTCAGATACAACACCTTTTGTTCTTGGTATCTGAGGATGGCATAACAGACGAAATCCAGCATCTGATATAGTAATAGAAAAAAAAAAAACTTGTTCCGTTAATGGTATTTTCGTAGTTTCTCTCCTCTTTATTACTACAACTTGTATGATCCTACATCAGAGGGCCTTATTTATGATCGAAAACGCGTGATGTTATGACATCTTAGGGTCAGTATTTGAGGTTCACATTTTCAGAAATTGTTAATTACTAGGCGGCCGCAGTGGCCGAGGGGACTGAGGCGCTCCAGTCACGGTCTGCACGGCCACTACGGTCGGGGGTTCGTATTCCCCCTCGGGCATGGATATTTGTGCCGTCCTTAGTCTTAGCTAGTTCTTAAGTAGTTTGTAAGCTTAGGGACTGATGACCCCGTAGTTAAGTCCCATAAGTTCTACAAACATTTGAACATTTGTTAATTCCTAACAACATACAATACTGCTAATTATAAGCACCGAATTGTTGAGAAATGCTTGAAGATGGTGTCTAACAAACTGCCTTAGAAATGATAGGCACTGAGGTGAAACAGGAGCTATGTTATTGTTCTCGTATATGACTTTATACAGTTACAAATCTTCACTATATTGTCACTCGTTATTTATGACTTTCTACCAGACGTCCTGAAGGTGTCTTGTGCCATCTGCGTGTGTATTACGGTTGGTTTCCTGTACTGACCATCCTCTGTTCTAGTGTAGCCATTGCTTATGGTTGTTTCACGTTTGAAGAAGATTGTCGCCATGCTCCGATGCGCGAGGTCGCTACCCGTCGGGGGTTCGAATCCCCCCTCGGGCATGAATGTTTGTGTCATCCTTAGTATCAAGCAGTTCATAAGTAGTTTGCAAGTTTAGGGACTAATGACCCCGCATTTAAGCCCATTAAGCTCAACAAACACAATTATAAGAAGATTGTAATCACAAGGCGTCATGACGGGTGAGCACGTTTGATGTTCCTGAATCTCCCATAGCCAGTGGCGCAATAGCATCAGAGGAGTGGCATCGTTGACTGCCATTCAGAATGATGGGATGCTATTCCATTAAATGTCGCCGATTTCGCCTGAGCGGTGGAAAAATGCGGTGTTGCAGCAACGTGTAGCAGAATCAGTAGTGGGCAGTGCCCATCGCCCCGCTTGGTGGTACAGCGTGATGCCTTATTACCCCACCAAAGTCAAATGCCACAATGAACATCACTTTCAAGGCACATGCTGAAGTGGGCAGTGTACGAGGAGTATTACGGTGACTCAATTCATTCGGTTGGCGTTTTAACTTATACAAGTGGCCCCAATTCTTGTCTAAATTGTCGATGCATCGACGAAAGTCGTTATCTTCCGTTTGGTACCGTTATAAGAAAGCCTGTTCACGTCGTACCAGTGCTGTTGCAGCCCCTTGGACATTTCAGGGGTAATGAAACGCACAGAAATTTTTCTGTGAACCACAATGTCGTGAAGAATGTGGCGCACGGTTTTGTGGAATACTACGATTATTCACTCGCAGTCCGGCTGCAATCAACGTCTAATACATGAGTTGAATTTTATTTTTCTCATGTAAAAGCCCAGCGTTGTTAAAAGCATCATCTGTGCTTTGCCCATTGATGCACATCTCTCAGGCGTTGTTTTTTTTTTATATTCATTGTTGTTACTATTCGCAGCCAAAACAACGCAATGCACGTATTTAACTTTTATAACGGAGGCGTCTTAGTGACGAATTTTCGTCTATTCCCCGAGACGATACATAATTCTACTGCTTGTATCTTAGGCCATACGATGTATCCCATTTTAATGCTCCAGTTTTACACTGCTGTCGAACTCAAGGCATACCTCTGGACTTCCCGCCAGAAGATCTAATTGACTTCAAAATACAGATAGGATTTTGCGTATTTGTTTATTCATTTATTTTTCGGCAGCGCTTGTGCACGGATACCAGTCGGCTCTGGGCTGGTAATGGCATCGTGTATACTCATATTGCGTAGGCCGATAGTCTTGACGGTCTATCCAACCACAGACTATCCCCGAGTGGGATATGGTGATCGTACTGACGTTTTGTTTTTGCGAATGTTCGCCACTATCGTGGCATGGCAATTGCTTTGTTAGTTGCGATCTCCGGTCGCAGAAGTAGGTTCCCGAATAGTTTTTATTTACCTTTACTTTCCATCATGCGAAAGTTGTGACCGGTGGGAGAAACTCAACCCACTCCAACCTTTCATGATTATTTTACATTTTCTTCTTTTACGATTTATAATCTTTCTTTTACATGTCATATGTTGACACATGATTCTGATTTTTAGCACCACGGTCAAGCATGCACCCGCTAGTAAATGTCATTTTATGTTGTTCTTTTTTTCTGCTCTTTTTCCGTTCCCAATTTTTTTTTATTTTCATTTATTTTTATTCATTTATTTATTTATTTTTTTCATTTCTCCTGGCGTGGCGGAACTTAACGCGTTCAATCAGACTGTGGGGTTTCTTCTCTCTTCTGACCTTACACGAAGAGTGTTTTTTTTTTCCTCCATCATCGAACGGGCTTTTGTTTCCTCAGAAATGTTCATTTTTTATGGTTTTTTCATTATTTTTTCGCTGTTTTGGTGTAAGGCAGGCGGGTCTGTAGGGGTGGAGTTATTAAAAAATGAATAAATAAATAATAAAAAAAACTTTACTTCGCTTCTACTTCCCGACTTTCTTACATTACGTACGCACAGGAAAATGTCGTTTGTATGTTGTATGAATATCGTACGCGAACATGAGTGTTATGCCTAAAACCGACGTCTTGGGGGATTCAATCCGAGTCGTTACAAATGACGCTCCCCACCCTGCCGCCCACTAACTCAGTACACAGGCATAACAGAAACATACTCAGGGGACCTCGAAGCGTATCAGTTGTGGGCCAGCGAGCACGGAATAAAATAGAGGCCCTCCAATGACACTGAAATGAAGCCAGCTAAGAACTCCAACGTGGCGGCCGAGCGCCAGCCGCGAGCACAGGGTAGCTCATTGAGTCCGCAGTCTGTCAATTCCTTTTCCTTATATATACAGGGTGTTTCACTGTGTTTGCCTCTGTAACTTATAAAATAATAGGTGACGGGAAATTTTAATGCGGTAGGTCACCACAAGAAATGTTACACTTTCTGCGGAGCTATGAACATTGTTTATTGTATCTTTTCCAAAGAGTTACAGCACAAAGATATAATTTTTTAAATGGAACAATAGTTTTTTCTATCGTGTATTGGATTCGTTGAAACCGGCTGCGTCCAAATCAATTTAAACTACATTCCTATCACTGTTAGTTTGGGAGCTACAATCATTCAAATTTCCGGGGGCGGATGTTGCGATAGCGTAGCTGACTGGCCGAGTGGCTATCCCCTTGGGCACGGCCCACTGTCTCATGACCAACAGCCAGTCAGCTACGCTGTCGTAGCCTCCGACCCCTAATATTTGAACGGTTGTAGCTCCCAAACTAACAGTGATAGGAATGTAGTTTAAATTGATTTGGACGCAGCTGGTTTCAACGAAACCAATGCACCATAGAAGAAACTATTGTTCAATTTAAAAAATTATATCTTTGTGGTGTAACTCTTTGGAAAATGATACAATAAACTATGTTCATAGCTCCGCAGAAAGTGTAACATCTCTTGTGTTGACCTACCGCATTAAAATTTCCCGTCACCTATTATTTTATAAATTACAGAGACAAACACACTTAGTGAAACACCCTTTAACCTTTTATAACTCGAGGAATACTTAAAGTATCTTTTAATTTCTTCTTTAGGATTCTGAGATAATCTAACGAAAATAATTTCTTCTTTAGGATTCTGAGATAATCTAACTAAAATAAGAATCATAAGGTAGAATAGTTTAGCGCTTCTGCACTTTAGTCAGCTCTGGAGCCTAAATTATAAGATCTAGGCTAGTTTACATAGTGCAGAATTTCAGAATTCACATAGATATAAAAAAGTGAAATACGCGAAATAATATGTCTAACTTTTACGAGTGAACCACATTTATCATTTTTCTCTTCTAAAGCGATGGCGCCAGATGGCTTCAGACTACAGATATAGTGATTTTGGAAGGTCTGTAAATGTTAGACATATTTTGTCGCGTCCTTTTATTATTATTATTTTTTTAATCGTCGTGAATTCTATTATTCTATATTATGTACTTTGGCGCAGGTCTCATTGTTTACGCTATAAATTTAACGAAAGTGCGGAAGAGGTAAATCATTCTACGATATTATTCTTATTTTAGTTATTTCTCATTTTCGTATTGGCATTTAATAGAGCCTACGTTGAACCCAGGATTATACTGAAGAAACTGAAACAAACCGCATCACGATACGTTCTGCATTTTTCAAGTTAAAGTAGTTTAGAGATTACGCGTGAAAAGTAAATAAAATTGTTAACTCATAATTATTTAATACCGAAAATGTTATACCAGATTTAAAAAAAAAAAAATGAGTATTGAAATTGATCACAAAGTACAAAGTGAGTGGACAACAGAATCAGTGCTCGCTGGTTGGCAAGCTCGCGGAAATTAACGAGCAGAATTTTAAAGGTTCCACATCTCCTTTCTCTCCAAATTTGTGAGAAAACCAGTGAAGCTATAAAAAAGTTGTTTAAATAAAAGAAAAGTTCATTTCATTATCTACAACTTCCTCGTTGACCAAAATTTCTTGACCACAAAACAAAAACAGTTGCTGGCGACTATCTTTTCCATTTCGCATTTTTTATTTCATATGAAAAGTAATAGTTTCAATTTTGTTTGGAAACACAATACCTATTGTACTAGTTATGAACACTGTTGCATTCCTACAGTATTCACTTGTCTGAGTAAGAAAATTGGTAAATTTTTCCCTATCCTAAGGGATTCAAATGACAATGTAATTGAGGGGAGCGCCATTTGAGGAACTACGGATTTTTCGGCCCAACTCCGTTTCTACACCCATCCAAGATGTTGCCGTACTTCAATGCCTGTATGCTGATAAAGGCGTTGCAGCCTCTCTATGTTATTCTATGCTTGCTGTTGTGGGCACCCGACTCGTGGGACTATGGAGACGGGTACAAATTTTTCACCAAATATACGTTGTACACATTTGTTTGAGAAAAAATCAGTTCATCTTTATATTTTATAAAATGGTTAGAAACCGTTACGAATTTATACAGTCTGTCAGTCAACAAATTTCGGGGAAGAGAAAGAGCGTTGAGCCGCCGACATGACAAAACAAATTCGTGAATCAGGCTAGTTCAAAGCTTGGCCCTGGAAAATAAATAAGCCAACAATAAAGAATCACTTTTCTTTCTATGACTTTTTCATTCAGTTCAAATTGTTAAGTTAAGAAGTAGAGTGGCCACTGAAGCTCAAAGCACTAAATGGTACTTTATTCGAATATTATTGGAAACCAATTAACTGTAGACCTAAGTACCTACAAGACTGTGGACTTGTGAAGAAGAAACTAAAGACGTTTCATCAGACGGTATTGTTTCGTTTCTTCTTCAACAAACGATACTCTTAACAATGCTTGTAAGCTTAGCTGAATCCATTTAATGTGCAGTTTCTTTTTATAAGTGTTTCGTTTTATTGTGGAGAAATGTAAAGTGACCGTGAATATGACACAAGCGAGAAACTTTCGCTTCGAAATCTCGATAACAGAGCGGTTTGTTCATCTAAAGCAAAACTTTCGAAATGGCTACATATGCCATGTTTACGTAAATTGGCTGGTGCGCGATATTGATAGTCTGAGAACGCGATGCAGGATTTGGAATACCAGCATGGTTTCCGAAATCCAGAATATTAAAACCCATACCAGAAGTAAGAAGCACCTAAACACGATACAGTCTGCTACCGTGCGAAATCATTGTTGCTCTACTTGTCACAAACACGGAATCGGTAAAGCGGAAGATTTCTAAAGCTGAAATCAAATTATCAGAATTATTAGCGGAAGATAGTATGGCATTCTTAGTTGCTGACCATTTATCCCGTATGTTACAAAAATATTTCCAGACTGAGACATTGCGAGGGCAATGACTCTTAAACGCCACAAAGCACGTTTCATTGTTTCTAATGTCATTGGACTTTCGCACAAAGAAGTGTTGGCGAAAAAGCTACAACACTTCAAATTTATAATAATGAAGGACGAGTTCACCAATATAGCAAATTCGAAAAATTCCTGCGTGGTGATCCGCTTTTATGACAAAGATTCAGGGGAGTAATGAAAAGAACTAGTTTTGAAATAATAAACACATTAATTCTAAAATATTTCTTCTTGTTAAGTTACCACTTCGTATCACTTCTCCTTCTTCAGGTTGCATTGAAAATAAGTTTTGGAAGCAGTGTAAAGATTATGATGATGGAGACTTAAATGTTGAGAAAGCTACAACAGCAGAAAATTTCTACAATGGTCTAGTGAAATCGTTTCAATAGCATAACATTCCGTTTGCCAATATTATTGGGTTTGGAGCAGATGGTTACAAAACAATGGTGGGAGTTCGTAATTCAGTGGCAAGCAGACTCCGACATACTTGCCCGGGAATTTTTTTATGACGTGTATCATATGGCACATATATGCGCAAGCGAAACGTGCAAGAACCTTCCAAGAGCTGCTGAGGACTCGCGAGGAATATTTATGGGTTTTTCATACTCTGTGCAAAAAGCCCACAATGATCAAGGAATTTCAGGTATTGTACCACTTACATCTCATACACTTTATTTTACATCCGATCGCGAGGAAATAGGCTAAACAAAATATTTTATTCACAGGTATTTTTAAACTTAGAACCACAAAAATTACTACATTCTGCTTAGGTACGTTGGCTGTCGATGATCGCTGTTGTTAGGACAGTGCTGCAAACCTGGGATGCTCTAATTCTGACTTTCAACCAAAAATAGCTTTCTGAGCGAGTTGTAAGTGCTGAACAAGTTTTTAACCGTTTACATTACTCCTTTGCGAAAATGTACTATATGTTTTAGGGTGGATTCAACCAAAAATTACTACTTTCAACGACCATTTCCAGTCTAGAGCAGTAGTAATTTGTAGGAAGCTATTTCAATATCGGTGGTGAAGCTAAATAATTTTACTTACAGCTTCAGTCAATAACCTTCGACCAATATCAATAACCTGCCTCCACAAAATATCTCTGGTTTGCACACATATATGAGAGAAATTTATTTTTGGGTTTGAGATGAATAACCTTTAACACTGAATACTAAGCTCAGAACAAACTCCAACATGTGTATCATCATCTGAATGGTGCCACACCTGTACAAAAGATTTATTTCTGATACTACTATTAAATAAGCCCTGGGATCGCCATTCCCATATAATGATGTATGCAAAGACCAGGATGGTAATACAACGGTATGTTATTTCGGTAATCTGAGTGCGATATTATTAAAAACGAAGATCCTCATTCGATAATACCGTTGAATGTCCAGGATTTATAATTAACACAAACACAAAGTCATAAGTGAGGTAAATAATCTTCATCCACACCAAGGATTTGAATAAATCAGCTGTTCTTTGCCTCTGTCAAAAACATCTCGTAGTAAACGCGATCGATTCTTAAAAGAATCGATTGCGTCGACTATCGAAACACAAAATGAATATTTCAAACATGATTGCTATCGATAACTGTCTTATCGGTAACAACCGTAAATGTTATTTACCAGTATCTACAAACAGAACACGTAGAAAATTAAGTTTAATCTTTTTTTATTGTCTTGATTTTTTAAAGATTTTTTTTTTATGTAAACAATCTCAATAATTTTACAATCTCTTAAAGTGGACGAACTCTTCCTACAGATTAATAAAACTACACCCCTCTAACTTTTGACACCGTCCAAAAGAATAAAAACAAATTCTACGTTGTTTCCACCACTTAGCAGTCACCTCTTAATATTGGAATAATCAATTAAAAATAAAATAACAATTAATGAGGCCGTATTCAGGTGTAAACTTCGACACTAAAAAGAAATATCTTTCACTCGTACCCCCTGTTCGTCTAAGAGTCTCGCCACTTATTTTTACTTCCAGTAGCCTTGGGAAAGTTTGAAAAGAGGCCCAAATTTTCCATGGTCTTGCAACGTGTTACTCTCCGTCCTTTAAAAATGTTTCATAAATAAAGTTTTGCTTTTTAGCTAAGCACACAGTATTGTAATAATCTTTATAAAGTAATCTGTCATGAAGGTTTATTAATAATTCACCATAATGTTGGATTCAATAGACACCATCAATATTCCATTAATGTAACATAGGTCAGTCACCATAAAATAAGGAGCAGAATCCAGTCTCACTCCCAGATACATCATATCCCACGCGTGGTCCGACTGTATCCATAAACCATTTACTAAAATAGACCGTCTGTTACAACATCAAATACCCACATCCTTTACTCTTTCATAAATAAATAACGTAATAACGTAATTCCCCAGAATAAACAATGAATCCACAGTTACGATTCTAAAATGCGACAACTTTAGTGTTCACAAAATTCCCTTCATGAACAGACTACCACTACTTCAATTACATCACGAGAAATATCTCGTAAACTCATAATTAACAAAGTAGTTAATTCTTTAATAAAAATCCAATTAATCTTAACTGTGTGCCGCTATAAGCCAAATACCACACATTGCAGTATTTACCGCTCGACATTTCACCTCCTTTTGTCGTAATATTTTACGAGTAGTTCATATATCGAAAGCAAACCAGGAGAAGCCACAATAAGTAAGTAAGCAAAAATCCAGAAAATTTGTTCTCCTTTCAAAGCAAAAACTCGTAACAATGAATCTAATTTTATTTCTTCTTTGGCGTGTGCGGCGCAGGCAATGTCTTAGGATCATAATTTTTCCTTGGTTCTCCGTGCTGATATACTGACGAAGAACTTAAATTCCATCTGGTGACGACCATCGGTAACTTCACCGATATCACCGTAGCTAGGTTTACCATGAAACATAAACACACGCGTCTAAGACAAAGACATCCAAAAACATATTTATTCCATCGTCCCTATACTATTAAAGCGATTACAAATTGCACAAATATATATTTTAAAATCATTTTCTCCAAAAATTAAATATAATATGTTTCAATCAAGATGATGCGATACTCTAGGGAAGTCATGAAGCGACACCATATGGTTTTGTTCCGCTTCAAATTGTTGACCTTCATGACAAGATTATAGCTGTCAATATAGAAATACTACTGTATGTAATGAAACGTCCTTATGTCACGCGGAAAATCTCAGTGATGTTGACCCAAAAAATACAGCTCATTAAGTGGCTGATTCAAAACTGTATTTGGCATGAGATTTCTGAAGAACATTAGCACACCAGAGATACTCATTCACATCTTCTCAAGGGTTTTCATCATCGACGCATCGACCCGCGTCCAATTTCCTTTTCTTTCAGAAACTCTCATATTTATTGGCAAAAGACATTGATATTTGCGAAGGAGGCTATGGGATACTTGTTTTCTGAGGAGAAACAAACACAATTGAAGTATTCCTTTTAACTTTCAGAGTTATTCGTCCATTTACAGAAAGACGAGGGTTGGAATTTTCTATGGAATATACTTCGGCTACCTTAGGAAGGCTGAGGAGGTCCTTCGTCACATCTTTAAGGACCTTATTCAAATATTGTAGGTTGCTCCTTTCATACTGGCACGGACAGATATTTCGGTATAAACAGATCTAATTTTCCGCTGCAATAAAAGTCAAAGATTTTAGAAGGAATGATTTTAGGTCTCTATAATAAGTGTCTCAATCCATTCCAGGTCAATTGCTGATCAGTGTTAATAATCCTCATAATTTGTAAAAATGCATTATTGTCATACTTTGCTTGCGTAATAATGATAATGAACATGTTTTTTAATGTTTGGTAAGTATTTTTATCTATAAAAACCAAAAGGTCTGTAATACTGATAAAAATGTTAGACTTGTTTTGCGTTCGTGCTAACGTAGTCTGACTGCAAGCCCCCACAACTTAAGTATCACTTGAGACCTTGAGACATTTATTACAATTTAATGGACATTCAACTTGGCGTTGTAGAAGCACAATGATGACTAACATTGTTAAAGTCCTGCAAGTGGCGGCTGGTGCTTCAGATGAATGGGGCTTCTCTCCTTTGAGTGCCGGATCTTGATAGTAGCCAACCCCCCCCCTCCCCCTCGGCGTACAAAGAGACAATTTGGCGCACGTGAAATATTTTGTACCTGTCAGTTTTTGAAATATTATATTTTGGCAGATATAAAGTTGTATAACAAGTATTGTAAATGTATAGGTTCTGGACGTTAGTTTGCTTAGTATCTCAATATTTTAACTATGAGTTAGGTTTTGGTTTCAATTACGGTTTTTGTTAATGTTAACATTGTCAGATATCTACTACAGACGTTTGTTCATATTCCTTGTAAAGTTGAAAGGACCGGTAAATTATAGTACAGGTGTTGTGGTATTATTCGTGTTATGTTGGCACTAATGATTTTATGCGGAGGTGAGCAACATAATCGTTACAGGCCGGGTGTGAGATCCGTACATTTTAGGGTTGATGGAGAACTTAGAGAAGATCTAACGGAAAGCAGAACGCATCGTTGCGGGTTCATTTAGTAAGTCCGAAAGTGCCCCAGAGATGATTAGCAAATTGCATAGTCAGTCGCTGCACTAGGGACGTTCGAGATTTAATATTTGAGGGCTAATTGTATTGTGCAGGTTAGTAATGCCATGTCAGTGAATTGATAATTAATTCAAAATAATTAGAAATTATCTGGAATCAGGTCTGTTGAAAAGTGCTGGCTCTGTTGCTACAGCAACTGCAAACAGCTCTGCATCGTACATTCGGCGATCGTCGCCCCTGGAATTATTAATCTAATCAGGTTTGTGCCATGTCTGTTCGGTGTACGCTTATCACGTCCGAACGACAAGACGCAGAGACTTAAATATTTGTACAGTTATTAAATTATACCCGAGGAATGTTTTAGGCACGGTTTTATAGCGATCTGATAGATATTTAGTAATTTGAAGAATATAACGCGAAATGCGGAACAATAATTACTCTTTGAAAATTATATTTACTCTTTGAAAATGGTTTTATTGGTTGCGTTGTTGCTTGAGGGTTTATAATGATATTGTTATGACAATACAAGCGACCTGTGGCCACTGGAGACACTGAAACAGGTCAACGTAACATATATGTACTCTGCTTAATGTCATTCCACCTGATGATGGAGGTTTATACCCTCGAAACGCGTTGTGGATACAATAAACTAAGTGACTGGTAACAGTAACACCCTGTATTTCAATCAATAAGTTTAGAGGGATGAGGGCCCATGAGGAGGCTGACCGGCAATGGTTTTTCCCGGGAAACATACGGAACTGGTGTAGGAAGAGGAGGTGACAGTAGACTCCCTGTCACACACCACGAGACGTCTTGGGAATAACGGATGTAGATGTGACAATCGCAAGTCTGAATAATGGCGCCCCATTTTACAGTACACACTGCATTACGTTCCGCATTACGTACAGTGTTGGTACCAGATCGAAGTGGAGCTCGTTCCTCTACAGGGTGACGAGATTTCTACGTGCTGAGCCACTAGCAGCTGCCTGGCAAATGCGGCGGAGTGTGTGCGGGAACAGCTCAGCAGCTGAGGTGGCTCGGCGAGCGGGCACTGCCGGAAAATGGATCCCTCCCCCACCTCAATCCCCCAGACCTTGCACCCGCCCCGCCATCTTTCCTGGTGACGCCTTAGCGACTGCCGGCGGTGCCTCGTGCGTCGCTTGGGCGCTCTGCAAAAGACGGTAATGCGGCCGTCGAAGCGAGGTGAGAGATGAATTTCAGCGGCAGAGCACACACGCGGCGCGTAGAGGGCGCGGGCCGCCTGCGCCGGGGGTGGAATATTCCGCGGGAGCTGCCCGGCTTAACTGCGACGGATGGAGAAGGCAAAAGGTCTCTGCGCAGAACTGGGGGTTGCAGCCGTCACCTCAAATGACAACTAAGTACACAACAAAACTGTCACATAAGACAAAAATTTTTGCTTATAATTCTCACAGAAAAGTAAATAATAAAATCCAGCGTTGCGCGGGTGCTTATTTATTTATTCAAACCTTGAGTTAGTACTTCTCCTATCCCTTCTCTCTCTGTCCACCTCCGTTTTTCTAATAACATTTCACATTTATCAGATAATATACAGGGTGTTACAAAAAGGTACGGCCAAACTTTCAGGAAACATTCCTCACACACAAAGAAAGAAAGTATGTTATGTGCACATGTGTCCGGAAACGCTTTATTTCCATGTTAGAGCTCATTTTAGTATTTCTCATAAATGTAAATTGAAATAATTCGTGCAGAAAATTGTCAAAATACCAAAAAAAGTCTGTAAATCTATCGGACCAAACTGCGTGGTCATCAGTCCGTAGCTTACAAACTACTTAAACCTAGGTAAACTAACCTAAGGACATCACACACACACACCCATGCCCCAGGGAGGACTCTAACCTCCGACAGCGAGAAACCGCGTGCTCCGCAGCGGGGCACCATAGACCGCTTTGCTACTCCACCGCGGCAATCAAAATACACAATAGTTACGTTAGTATGTACTGTACTTCCTCGATTCACCGCCAGATGGCCCAATTGAAGGAAGGTAATGTTGAATTCAGTGTTTGTGTTGACATGCGACTCATTGCTCTACAGTACTTAGCATCAATCACATAAGCACGTAGTATCAACTGGTTAGTGTTCATCACGAACGTGGTTTTGCAGTCAGTGCAATGTCAGTGCAATTGTGCAATCACGTCATTTTATTTATTTATTTATTTATTTATTTATTTATTTATTTATTTTTTTTATTTTTTTTTTTTATTTATTTTTTTTTTTTTTTTTTTCAAACGGGATGCTGTACCTGTGCTGCTAGAACATGTGCCTTTACTAGTACGACACAACATGTGTTTCATGCACGATGGAACTCCTACACATTTCAGTCGACGTGTTCGTACGCTTCTCACAAACAGATTCGGTGACCGATGGATTGGTAGAGGCGGACCAAATCCATGGCCTCCACGCTATCCTGACCTCAACCCTCTTGACTTTCATTTATGAGGGCTTTGAAAGCTCTTGTCTACGTTACCCCGGTACCAAATGTAGAGACTATTCGTGCTCGTATTACGAACGGCTGTGTAACAATACGCCATTCTCCAGGGCTGCATCAGAGATTCCATGCGACGGAGGATGGATGCATGTATCCTTGGTAACGGAGGACATTTTGAACATTTCCTGTAACAAAGTGTTTGAAGTCACGCTGGTACGTTCTGTTGCTTTGTGTTTCCATTCCATGATTAATGTTATTTGATGAAAAGTAATAAAATGATGTCTAACATGGAAATTAAGAATTTCCACACACATGTCCACACAACATGTTTTCTTTCTTTGTGTGTGAGGAATGTTTCCTGAAAGTTTGGCCGAACTTTCTTGTAACACCCTATATAAGAAATAAGGCTGTCCTGCTTAATGCAGAAAATTGCAACTGCAGTATCCAAATAAAGAAAGATAGTAATCAAAATACAAATGATACGTAACATTAATACTTTCATTTAATTCACAGCTTTATTGAAAACAATATTTCTTGGGACTTGTCCAGGATCTAATAAGAATAATTTCTTTGGTGAGCCCACCCCTGATAAAGTGGCATTAAGTTGTCCGTTTGAAAAGCATGGCCATGTCAAATCCTCGGCACAATATTGAATAAATTGCCCTGTGATGTATTAATCGCAATAGAAAATGTAAGTCTCACTGAAAACTACAGTCTCTGGAAGTCTAAAGCTACATCTGTCAGAAGTAATGGGTATTCGTTGGATGTACTCTGTTTCATTCTCTTCTTTCCCTTGTAGCTCTAGAAAGGTCTACGGCTTTCACTTGCAGCCATGTACGCTTCACAGATCAGAGTTGGTTCAAAGCTGTCAAGAGCAGTCAGCTTTCAGCTATTTCCTTAAGCTGACAGGAATGCAGTAGTGTTTTAGTTGTAAATACGTAGATATATTAATACATGGTGCATGACGTGACAGTTTATTACCCATCGCATTATATATGATCTCATATTTATTTAATTATATGTTTAATAATTTTATAATTTTGCAGTTATATATTCATTTGCATAAGTTCTGCATGTCGGTAAAATTCGTTGGCAACATAATTGTAAAGAAGTAATAGATTAAAGCCTAATGCGTGATGTCGCGGTTTTTCATGAACGTTGCTGTATATGTTTTTATATCTCATGATCTACGTGTCTTAGTGTGATACAATTTCGAAATTACATTCAATTGTTCGTGTTTATACTATCTGTAAAACTTCCTGCAATTACAACTTGTAGTTTAGAAATTATAAACTATAACGTCATAACGAATGTTGCAGTTTTGCTCCATGAACAGCAGGAAATTAGTAAGCGAGAATCTTTTTGCTTTTCATTACCTTGATGTGGTTGTCAGCGACAAAAAGTTTGTAAAAAAAAAGTTGTTTCATAAAACCACTAAATTATGTTTAAAGTTGTTTGCAAGTCGCTGAGTACTGTCATTCTCATACAGTGTGTGAAATTTCTCGCAGCATTATGTGGCAGTTTCTACCAGCTCCTATTTTTTATGATGTTATATCTCCTAAATCATATGTAATATCTGGTTCTTACCCCGACATCATTGTTATCTCACGGTAAATAATATGTGTAGCGAATTTGGCTGATATTGGTTCAGTGGTTTAGGAGGAAATGTGTAACATTTTCGTTTGATACAGCAGTTTTTCGCGTATCATATTGTTTATGACGTCATATTTTGTGAACAATGTGCGATCCTTACAATTACGGTGACCGTCCTCATGGATTGACGCTAACACGTACAAGTTTTCGTATAGGAACAAAACTGTAGATTTTACGTAATACGTACACACAAACAAGAAGATGGATTCAAGAACTGCCAACAGGATAATAAAGTTGAAGTCTGACTGGTGAAATAGGCGTTAAAAGAGAAGCGAAAATGTCTAACGAGTGGTTCAAACAAAGAATTTAGAAACCGACTGGTGTTATGCCTAACATGGCGTGTCTCTTTACGGAACAGAAACGTGGTCTCCGAGAAAGAATGGAGACAATCAGCTGGACTGATGAAGTCAGGAATGTGAAAGTTTGGGCTGGCGTGGAGAAGAACGGACTATGAAGAATGGAAAGAGAAAGAGGACATGTTAGAATTTGAGGTGAAATTTCTTTCTAGTTCAGGCAATTTAAGATTTCGTTCCGGGTAAGAGAGTGAAAGATAGTATATACAAAATTCTGGCTGACATCAGCATGCCACGAGGTTGTTAGCAAAGGAGAAGACGAAAGCAGAAGACCGAGAAGCATGAAGGGCTATGCAGTCGTAACCTGCCGAAAGGTCGACAATCATATTGTGATGATGATGAGGGAAACAAAAATATCTTAATTCCAGATTTTAGGTGCATTCTATGTTTAACGTACGACGAAGTATAAGAAGGAAGCAGCATTCTGTCTTTAGTGACGAGTTGTCGTTGGATGCGGTAAACAGCATTTCAACTAACAGTATCACGTTCATTACGATAGTGAGTCACTTTTCAAGTTGACCGTAATGATACGCCACATTTTGAATTGACCAAAATTAAACTCCAAATTCTATACCCGCATCACTGAGACACACAGTCCAATTAAATTCCGCATAATAATAGTTAAACATTAATTCTCAATATAAACCCTAATACATCCTCTAACAATCTGAACACAAGCCTAGTGAAAATTTAGTTGGCTGTTTTATCGATTTTCAAAACATAATCGATACTTCTTCTCGACATGTATCATATACACTTCAGTTAATCCTTGAACGCATGTTTGTCATATTATTTCAATCAGATATTTACGGAGAAAAACTAATCTTCTCTCCTTCACAATTATAAATTTGTACGATTTAATAACGTTGACTGTTATATATAGAGACATATAATAAATTATTCGCAGGAAAATAACTTTGAAGAGTAGTTTTATCAGCACCAGTAAACTGCATGAGCATACGTCTTATCTTAGGACATCGCAGGAACAGACTAACTCATTAAACATTTTACAATAATGTAAATCAATATATTTAGTTGCTCCGTAGAAAGATAAGAGCCACGAACGTTGCAGTCAGCAAGGCGCAGCATTCTTCATTGCCACGTTGCCCTCGTCACGGAATAAATATTGACAGCAAATTTTAGTTCAGACTTCGGCTGTAAAGTCGCTGCACCGCCGAATTGCAGCATCTCGATCGTGCATGACTCAAACAAAAATCAAACAACACAACGTATTAAGTATATCGCGATAAAATATTAAACTTAAAAATTAATATCTTCGGTATAGATATCCCACTACAAGGTCCATTAACACAAATAACGATATGCTATGTACAGCGCTTCTTTAATATGTGTTGCAAATAATGGGCATATATTTAGTATTTACCTATTTTGTAGTCTTACTAAGTTACTATGCATTCAATTCAAGTTACTAATATTCGGAATGATTTGTATTGGACACTTGTGTAGCTTATGTGTGTCTTCAGACCGTGTAACAAGACGGCCGTCCTACACGTCGACCGACTCAGTGGGCATTGCCCCGATCACCAGCAGAGGGAACACGAAACTTGGTAAGGTTCTGTTGCACGACATAATTGATGAATTGAGGGAGAGGGGGATGGTTATGAGGCTACAGATTCCCCAACCCAAAAAGAGAAACCCACAACTACACAGTTAAAATGAAAGAGAGAGAGGGAGAGAAACGTCTTCAAAACACGATTCTCATAAGTTGGCTCTTTTTAAATATTTTTTTTTTAAAAACGTACTTTCCTGCGGTATATTCATCCGTAGATGAAATATCAACGTCAAACAATTATTCTCCGTTAAATGAGGTACAGAAAAAGACTATCTTGGTAGAGCCATGTAAAAAATAGATTTGTACGTATGTACCAAGTTTCAAAGGCACAA
Source organism: Locusta migratoria (assembly GCA_026315105.1). Taxonomy (NCBI): domain Eukaryota; kingdom Metazoa; phylum Arthropoda; class Insecta; order Orthoptera; family Acrididae; genus Locusta; species Locusta migratoria. The sequence continues at coordinate 166,515,087 of CM048748.1, forward strand.
TATATTTAACAAAATTAAAACAAAAGTCAGTATATATTAAACTATGAACAAATTTTAATAGAAATTTTCCGATAAAAGGAATAATAGCAAAGTAGGGCAACGGACGTCAACTAGCGGCGTACAGTTATGGCAACTGACGAAGGCTCCGGTCGGTGGATGTCGATAAATACGTTGGTCAATTTCATACGGATCGGTTGAACGACGCAGTGCTGTCCGCTTACCCCTAACGAGCTGGCAGCACGCCATGAAATCTTGCAGGCGTTATACGCGACAAACACGAGACTGTAAACAGACAGTATATTCTCGGGCCTAATTTAGACCTTCTCTTAAATAGTTCGCGGCGTAGCAACCTATAAAGTGGGAACTCGTTAGAGACATACAGACAGTGTAAAATCGTCGTAACTTCTCCAAATATCTGTAAAACGAAACGGAAAACAACATGAAAGATCAAAGTATTAGGAAATTCTCTCCTCTACAAATTTGTAAGTCTGTTTATTCAGTTTTCACCTTAGATGATCGCTTAAGGTAATGTTTACAGTTAAATTCCTAGCTGTCAAAGGGCCATCGTCATCGTCCCACCTTTATTGTAACTAGTCACAATTGAGCTAAAATACAGTATTTGGCAAGATTTCATCTTGTGATTCTATTATAACCTGCCTCGCATTATTGTTAGTAAAATAGCAAAATAAACCGTGATTGTAACACATTTGAGATGTACGATTAATTTTAGAGATGTAGTAAACAAAACCGTCAGCCAACCAAAGTTTATGTTTAATTAGTAGAAATGTTAGATGGTGCCAGACTTGTTCTTAAAGAAACTGCCAATATTTGTTGGAATACGTAGAATATGCGATAGTTCTACTAACGAAACTGCCTACGTTACTGCTGTCTGTCCCATTTTGGAGTCCTGCTACTATATGGAGGGTCGTCACCAGTTCAGATAGATGGAGGATACAGAAAAAATGCAGAGAAGGGTAGCTCATTTTGCTTTATCCCGATACAGATGGAGACTCTCTCGGAAATGATACAGGAATTGGGAAATCATTGAAAGAAAGGCTTTATTCACTGAGTTGAGATCTATTTGCGAATATTCTTTTACCAACTTTCCCCTCCGAATGCGAACTTATTTTGTTAGCACACACTACAAATGGTGACATCATCGTGATAATGAAGTAAGAGAAGTCTGACAGAAATTGGGAAGATTTAGTTCAAAAAAATGTTCAAATGTTTGTTAAGCTTATGGGACTTAACTACGGGATCATCAGTCCCTAAACTTACAAACTAATCAACTACCTTAAACTAAGGACGGCACAAGTATCCATGCCCGAGGGGGGATTCGAACCCCCGACCGCAGTGGCCGTGCAGACCTTGACTGGAGCGCCTCAGTCCCCTCGGCCACCGCGGCCGGCGAAGATTTAGTGTCACGGCACAATTGCCGAGCGCATTGAGGCATTATGCTCCATTGCGCAAGGCCTTTTCCCGTCGGAGGTTCGAATCCTCCCTCGGACATGGATGTTTGTGTTGTCTTAACTGTAAGTTAGTTCATAAGTAGTTTGAAAGTTTAGGGACTGATGACCCCCGCAGCCAAGTCCCATAAGCTTAACAAACATTTGAAGATTTAGGTGTTCCTTTTTCCGGCGCGCTAATAGCGAAACGAAAAATAGAGAAATATTATGTAAGCTACTTGAACAATCGTTTGCAAAGCACTTACCTGTGATTTGAAGAGGACATGTGTAGTTGTAGATGTAGAGATGTGTAGATGATGTAGAGGAACAGATACACTACAGGAGCGACTGTGAAAATATGCCTAACCATTACCGCATTCATCTAACGCAAAGCACACATCTTTTCCATGTAGGGAAATCACACGTGGTCTGTTGCCACATAAGCGACGTAATGAGAGCACAGGAAGTGCAAAATAATATCTCGGTATTAAGAGTTGAATGAGACAGGTAACTCAACTACGTCACCAGAAGAATTAAACGATTTCTTTTGTGCCACAAATCACGTACCTGAACCTGTGTTCATCATAGTATGTTAGTGCTGCATGCTGAGCAAAACTGAACACATAAATAAATTATCCAATAATATTTCTACAGTTACAGGCAGTATCTATTTATGTAAAGCAATTACGGTATTATGAATGGCGCACTTATAGATAGTACCACGCCAGATCTGCAATGTTGTTCGAAACAAGGCCTATAATACACTTACTACAAAGAAAGTGTTTTGCAAAATTTTTTTTTGATTGTCTGCCGAGCTAACTATAGATATCTGCGGACTGTTATAAAGGGTGTATCAAAAGGTATGGCGTAAACTTACACGGTTGAAAGTACACGATAATAATAATTTTCCAGTAAACTTGAGTACGCAAACGACCCGTTTGTGAGATAATTACGAATATATGGTTCCAAACCGCCTCCGACGTCATTGTAAACATCGTCGTAGTTATTGTACATTAATTTGAAATGTAGGCTTTGATATTAAGATTTACATCGTATTTAGTTCACATTTCACTGAGTGTATTGTAAGCCTCGTCCTAGTTAGTCAGATGCAGCTCCGGGACATTTATCTGCTGCTGTGAGACGGCATATAACGCGCAGATGCGCCCAAAGATGGACAGGTCGACGCGGACGTATACCTTGGCCTTCAAGATCAGCTGACTTACGTACATTTTTGTCTGGGGTCACCTCAGAAACGAAGAGTACAGCACACCGTTAACACGGTTGAACTGGAGCGAAGAGTTGTAAACGCTTCTCAAAATTTCCGAAATGAGCCAGGGGTAATTGAAACAATTCGAAATTCATTGCAGACCCAAGCACAGTATTGCATCCAGATGCAAGGCAGACACTTCGAACACCTCCTTTAACAGATAACCAATTCGTGCAATGTGAATTAAACGTGATGCAAAACCCTATAGTAAAGTCTAAATTTCAAATTAATCTGTAATAACTTGGACGACGCTTACTACAAAGTTAGTGAAATGTGAAATAAAGGCGATGTAAATCTTAATAGTATAGTCTAAATTTCAATTTTATGTGTATTAGTTACGACGATGTTCACAATAACGGCAGTGGTGGCTTGGAACCATACACTCGTAATAATCTCAGAAACGCTTCGTTTGCGGACCCACGTTTTCTGGAACATTTTTGTTTCTAATATCGAGTAATTTCAACAGTGTAATTTTGAGGCCTCCTTTTTGATAGACCCTGTATAACATTTTCATTACAATAGTTGGGACGATATTTGGGCTGAGAAATCACCCACATATCGTTGGGATAATGAAGCGCTCTAGTTACGTATTTTGTTGCAAAAGAAGAAGCTGTTAGAAGTGAAATAAGATGTTAGGCAAGATTCGGATTTGGTCCTCTTACCAGCGGACAAGGGCAATGCCATATTTCTTCTTACTCGTCACGACTATGTAGACAAAATGGATCGTCTACTTCAAGACTCTGCGTACCGCAAATTGCGAAATGACCCCACAGAGCGAGTAAAATGAAAGACGTTTTCTCTATTCAGAAATAATTTGTTACCTGAGAAGGTGTTAAAAAAACTTCGCCCTAGTGCTGCGGTTTCTCCGAGACTATACGGCCTACCAAAGGTCCACAAAGATGGGGTGCCATTACGTCCTATAGTAAGTAACTTGGGTGCACCGACTTAGAACTTGGCGAAGTATTTAGCATCGGTCCTTAGTCCTCATGTTGGAAACTGCGAATACCAGATCCCCGACTCTTTGGTGTTTACTCGGCGTCTGAAATCTTTGTGTCTTGGTCCATCTGATATGCTTGTCAGCTTCGACGTTGTATCTCTGTTTATACGGGTCCCTCTTGAAGATTCTTTTGAGTTCATTAGTGCAGAAATGACTAAACTTTGTCGTCGTGTGCTGACCTCTACATATTTTTTATTTAATGACCAGTACTTTGAGCAGAATGACGGAGTGGCTATAGGAAGTCCATTACCCCCATAGTCGCCAATTTATTTATGGAGGACTTTGAAGACAGGGCACTGAGGACACCTCGTCTGAAACCTACCTGTTTCTGGAGATACGTGGTGTAGCCTCACGGACCGGATGCTCTTAATTGGTTCCTGGATCGTTGTACTTGCCTTCACCCCAACATAAAATTTACGATGGAAGTGGAGAGGGATAGGGAGCTTCCATTTTTGGATGTATTAGTGTACAGGAAGAACGATGGAATCCTAGGACATAGTGTGTACAGAAATCCCTCGCAAACAGACCGATATCTACATGCAATGAGTTGCCTCCCACCGAACCAACGCACAGGAATCCTGAAAACTTTGGTTAGAAGAGCTTATGCCATATCGGCTGCAGATACCTCAACACAGGAACTAGAACATCTGAAGTTGGTGTTTAAGGAGAACGGGTACACAGAGAGACAGATCCGACATGCCATGCAGATTGGGCCATCGCCAAATCCAGAAGCGGACCAATGTAGATCAGTAGCTTTCCTTCCATACGCCGTAAGAGTGACATCAAAAATTGCAAGGATTTAAAAAAAGTTTAATATCAAAAGTGTGTTTCGACAACGTGGTAAGACTAGAGCTCTTCTTGGCTCAGTTAAAGACGATTTGGGGGCGGAGAAAACCCGGTGTTTATAAGATTCCTTGCCACTGTGGGAAAGCATATATAGGACAAACGATTCGCACCGTTAATGATCGATGCACCGAGCACCACAGACATACATGTTTGTTACAACCTGACAAGTCTGCAGTAGCGGAGCATTGTCTAACCGAAGGACACAGAATGAAGTATGACAAAACACGTGTACTTGATCTGCGTCTCGCTACTGGGAACGAATTTTAAAGTAATATATTGAGATTAGGTTGGCGCACGATTTAATAAATAGAGATAAGGGCTTCCCTCTAAGCAACATGTGGAATCCGGTTTTGTCTAATATTCTCCACCTGTGACAACTAGCGCATGTAAGCGATACATCGTTCCTGCCAGGTTTCTCCACTGAGGCGCTGCACCGGCTGCTTGCGGCAGAGGACGCAGCCACGACCCTCTGGCGCACGCGCCGTTAGTACTTCGCGGCGTATATAAGGCCGCCGGTCACGGCTAGACTACAGTTTCCTACGAGACTCAGCAGCATCCATATCACCTGAAGATGGCGGCCAGGTGGTCCGCAGAAATATTGTGTCAAGATGACTACGATCCAGCTAGAAACCCGACATGAATATCAACAATGAAATAAGATGTGTTTCTAACATCAATCTACTAATTTCTTTTAATTTTCTTATTTCTAAGGAGACATTCATCTCGAAATTATTTTCAGTTTAGAAATAAATGGCAATTGTAGCTTTCCAGAATTTAGAAATTAAATCTACAAAGGTAAATAGTAAGCCGAATGCATAGCTCCACAAGCAAAAACCTTACAAAGTCGAAAGTTTTTACTTAAAAATCGTAATGTATCTTTGCAGATGTCTATATTCTGGTTTTGGTTCTCGAACTAAACAAATGCAGAGGGAATTACCTCACTGGCCGAGGAGACTGAGGCGCTCCAGTCACGGTCTGCACGGCCACTATTTCGTGGGTTCGAACCCCCCTCGGGCATGGATATTTGTACCGTCCTAGTTCGTAAGTAGTTTATAAGTAGTTTGTAAGTTGGACCCCGCAGTTAAGTCCCTTAAGCTTAACAAACATTTGAACGTTTTGAATTACCTCACCTACGTTGAATATTGTGCTTCAAAATGTTTAAATGTTTGTAAATCTATCGGACCAACCTGCGTGGTCATCAGTCCGTAGAGGTAAACTAACCAAAAGACAATATACACACTCATGCCCCAGGAAGAATTCGAACCTCCGACGGCGAGCACCCGCGCGTTCCGCAGAATATTGTACTAAAAAATAATAGTAAGAGGCAGTTTGTTCTACGGACAGAAAATTCCACTCCTTGTGTGGAATGAAAAATATGGAAAACACTTAAATGGTATTTATAAAATACGTGTAAGTATTAAGTGAAACTTTACGGCAAACGTGTGTTGTTTCCTCTTAAATTACGTCTGATTTTCCTTAGAAGGTAAAATATTGCAAGCAATTGATATTTGTTTGAATTGTAGTGATTGAAGAAGTACTTGCAAATAGGCACTGAGTAGGTTGTTGACCCCGCAAACTGTCGTTAACAGTGCAACCTATTACATCGTTTTTAGCGCAGATCGAGAGACTCGTAGCAAATAAAAGTCTACAAGTCGTAGACAATCTACAACCCCACCCAGAATTCGTTATCGGAAACGAATCGTGCGGGTCAAACGACCGTGCTTTATTTACTACTGCTGAGTTCACATGAGACTAATGTTTCGAGAGAGGACAAAATGCTGCACAGTATATGTGGAACAGTTGCGAGGGGCATTGACACCAGGCGCTAGAAAGCCACCGGCAGCACCAAGTACTGACTGTCAAGTCATTAAATGGAATGGCCGTCTAATCTTTCGTAAATGGTGGCTGTAAACTTCTCATGCTTCCCAATACAGCCATAAAAATTACGATTGCAGTAACTTGTTTCTTATTTGAATCCTCTTATTTCTCAATCAAACAATATGGAATAGTCCAAGTAAATGTTGAAACTGTTACACGTATGTTGCTTACGACTCCTAATGCTCGAGATATACACAAAAAATATAATACACAATGTACAATACGATTGCACACGTAAATTCGATGGAAAATTTATGTAAGTCACTCTCAGTGACACTCGGGATTGCCTGGAATCATTCATTTTAAAACATCATTAACTAGGTTAACATAATTTTATTATTTCATATGAAATATCTTTACATTACACTATGATACTATAAATATATTACTATAACATTATAAAATACCTCAGGTTTCAGGAACAAAGCGAATTTGGCCAGGGTACAGGTCGGGTCACAAGTGGCGGATAGTGAATGTGGACAGATGGACAGTTGTGAATGCAGAATAAGCTGTGCCTGACCGAGACAAAACGAATCTTAATCCACTTTGCGTCTGTCTTATTGCAAGCGGCGAAGAGGTAACTGTCTGTTCACCTGGGTAGCAGGTGAAATGTGTATTATGGAACTCAGCTTCCACTGCAGAGACTCTGAGTTCACCCATTGAGTCTACTCAACCTCACCTGATTCCAAGTATCATAGAGCATTTGGATAATCAGAATATGCGCACAGGTGGTCAATCCATCGCCAGTATAATTGGCACAACTGCTCTTTCGGCTTCTTGGTTGCCATATTAAAATTCATTGCCATGCAACAGAGGAAGTCGGACTCCTCTGGCCAACTTATAACAAAAACTAATACATTTTTGGTAAGACCTAACCTACAAAGACTTTTGAAACGATATAAAGTACATAATTCTGGAGATACGCTTAAAAATGATAAGATTCAAATTATGACTCTTTACGAAACACAAATGACGGACAATAAGTTGTTGGATTTCGAAAATTATCGTCATTTCAAAAGTAAAACTGATAAAAGAATACTTGGTAAAGCAGCACTTCTTGGAGTTACTTTAGTAGTGCCCCAAAACATTTTTAATTCAATACCGGAGATACAACCCATTAATAATCTGTCCGTTTTACTTAAACGCACTAATAAAGCATAAGTTTCAGTTAATGCCCATATGCCAGAAGAAGGGGATAACCATGAAAAAGCTGAAGTAGTTAATAAGAATTTAATAAGTGATTTTTAACCCTAGCATTACCAACGAGGAGGGGGGTGGGGGGGGGGGGCTCGTAGGCCCACTGACTCAGTAATTCTATGTTGTATCCACATCCTTTGATATCTTAACTTGAAAGCAAAGGTAATTGTTCGTTATTGAATTTACTATTGAGTGATTGCAGAATTTCTGAATAAAAATTTAATTAAAATTCATACTTCATTTAATTCACTGTGGACCTTAGAAGCCCCTCCCCCACACCCCGGTTGATAATAACGGGGAAAGATATACGAGGTTGAGTCTTTCAAATGCTTAACATGATACGAATTTTGGCATTGTTGTCTTCACTTTTGCATTGTTGCCTTCAAACATACTATTATGAAGCGGACCATTGTTATTTTCAGTGTTCCTGCTGCTGTTGAACCAGCAACATGAGAAGACAACATTTACGTGATAGTTCTATTGAAAGAGTGCTAGAAGAAGATTTGAGCGAATCAGATTTAGAGGAAAGTGAAGTGGATGATTACGTGGAAGAAATTAGAACTGATTCATCGTCTGAGAATGAAGATGAGGTTGAAGCCAATCCACCAGATGCTAATGATATCGAATGTGATAAATTCATTGCAAAAAGTGGACGAGTATATTACGAAGCCATCTCGACAATATCGGCGTTCTGTACAAAATATAGTGCGGGAAAGAATGGGGCTAAGACAACAAGGAAGAATTGCGTCTCCGAAAGAGGCTATAGAGCTCTTTTTTTACACCTCATATTATGAATCTAATAAAACTACACTCAAATGGAGAGGCTTCTCGACTAGGTATTCAGCACACAAATGAAGATGAGTTATTATGTTATATAGGACTCTTGTTAATCATGGGTACAAATCATGACAATAAGATACCTGTCCAAGATTTATGGTCTTTGCTTCAGGGCCGACAAGTGTACTATGTATCAATGAGTCGGACCAGATTTTTGGAATTAATTAAGATATTGAGGTTTTATGATAAGGACACAAGAGAAATTCGTCGCCAGACTGACAAGTTTGCTCCAATGAGGGAAATTTTTGAAAGCTTGAATTCTTCATATACATGTGGCGTCTGTTCCGAAAGAACAGACGTCACTTCTTATCCTGCAGTTGCTATTATTGTAATATTCACAGAATATATGACATCAACTGCGATTGGGTAAAGCTGAAAATGTGTACCCAGTCGGGATTCGAACCCAGGTCTCCTGCTTTCTAGGCAGTTGCGCTGACCACTGGGGACACAGTGATCACCGCACCTGCAAGGACTACCTAAGCACGACTCCCGTCAGATATAAATTCCCAGCTTCGCCCTGCCCACAGTACTCAAACTCGTAGTCACTTTGTACTAATTCCCGTAAGAGTAAGGGCTTCAAACTTGCCCATCCCTCCCCACTAACGATAGGATCATTGCCCGTAACCTAGAGAGCAGGAGACCCGGGTTCAAATCCAGGCTGGGTACACATTTTCAGATTTGCCCAAACGCAGTTGATGTCATATATTCTGTGAATATTAAAGTAATAGCAACTGCAGGATCAGAAGTGACGTCTGTTCTTTCGGAACAGACGCCACTTGTATATATATAATATGCCGGTGACGGGCAATGATCCTATCGTTAGTAGGGAGGGATGGGCAAGTTTGAAGCCCTTACTCTTACGGGAATTAGTACAAAGTGACTACGAGTTTGAGTACTGTGGGTAGGGCGAAGCTGGGAATTTGTATCTGACGGGAGGCGTGCTTAGGTAGTCCTTGCAGGTGCGGTGTTCACTGTGTCCCCAGTGGTGTAGGGGTCATCGCAACTGCATAGAAAGCAGGAGACGCAGGTTCGAATCCCGGCTGGGTACACATTTTCAGCTTTGCACAATCGCAGTTGATGTCATACATTTTGTGAATATTAAAACTTGAAATCTTCACTTCCATTGTATTTCCTTCCAGGTCTACATACAACAGTGGATGAGACGTTGTCTTTGTTCCGTGGTCGCTGTCCATTCAAGGTGTTTCTAAAAGAGAAACCTGGAAAATACGGAATTCTAATTCGAATGCTGTCTGATTCTGAGACTAGATACGTGATCAGCATGGACATCTATATAGGCAAATCAGGAAATACACAGCATCCAAATGGACCGATAGAAATTGTAAAGAGACTGATAAAACCTCTTGAGAAATCAGGCCGTAATGTTATCACAGATCGGTACTATACTTCAGTGGAGCTTGCTGAGACTCTATGGAAGCCGGCCGCGGTGGCCGAGGTGACTGAGGCGCTCCAGTCACGGTCAGCACGGCCGCTACGGTCGGGGGTTCGAATCCCCCCTCGGGCATGGATATTTGTGCCGTCCAAGTTCGTAAGTAGTTCTTAAGTAGTTTGTAAGTTTAGGGACTGATGACGCCGTAGTTAAGTCCCATAAGCTTAACGAACATTTGAACTCTATGGAATGATTTTCACCTCACACCTGTTGGCACCCTACAGTCGAACAGACGACACATACCCGAAGAGCTGAAGACTACAACTGGCCGCAGCTTCGCTTATACTGACGCTCAGACACTGAGGCCACCAGTTACTCTTGCATCAACGCTAGTCCGCAAGAAGCCAAAGCGACTGCTGTTGAGGCTTTCAACTTATCACTCAGAAGGGGTGTTGAATGACGACTCAAAAAAGACTAACATAAATATTTTTTGTAATTCTACAAAGGGAGGCGTGGACACCATAGACGAGATGGCAAGACATTACAGCATAAAGAGAGGAACAAGAAGATGGCCTTTGTCCCTCTTCTTCCTAAACCGCAGAAGAGTTTTTATCACTAACTCAGGTCTTGAACTAATAAGACCTCATGCAGATAAACGGGCAAAAAATATGTATGGACTTCAGAAGCCAGTAATAGTGGCAACGGAAAGCATCACACAACGGAAGCTCAGCTGCTCTGTAGAACCATCACCCTCAACAGCAGAATCAGGAACACGTGGACGGTGCCACCTATGCTGCCAAGAAGCTGCATCTAAAAAGATCAAGTACAACAAGCTGGGAAAGTCAACTGTTACCTGCTCTCAGTGCCACAAACACGTCTGTGGAAAACACTGCAGGAAGACAGTGTTGTATGAAAAATGCGTTGAAGAATGAGACAGTAAATTTTGTTTGCTTCATGTGGTGTATCGAATTAAAAAAGTACTTTTTGTAAGAAAACAATATTTTGAAATATTACTCCAGAAATATATAAACTGAATCTCGTGATTTGTTCATTTTATTCCTATTATAATTACATCCTTTATTTTCCAGTGTACAAAAATAATGTCTAAGCATTTTGAATTGTTACTAGAAGTATCAGATATAAATAAACTTGATTTATGATAAAATAAATTTTGGTATTCTCTATGGGTCTTCCTTATCTGCTGTCTTCCCATATTTGATTCCTTTATAGAATTTCATCCATTTAATTAAATACTCCGTGTGTCCTTCACTTTGTTGCTACTCAGATCTTTTCAGTCACGACAGCCTTCTTTTACCATCTGTTTCTACATGAAAAGCAATAACATCTTGAGATGTGGAGTCAACCAACCACCTGCGATATTTCTGCACTTTTACTCTATTTTCTGGTAAAATGAAATTTAGTAAAATGTCTTTTATTTTCGTCTTAGGAGTAACTCTCATCAGATTTCTCGAAGTTTTGTTAGGGACCATTTTGAATTAAGTCATGACGCTCTGTAACTGTTACTGGAAACACCCACTTCTCCGGATCTAATTCTGTAAATGTTTTATGAACTATGTCCTCTCCATTTTCTGAATCACAACAATTTTCCCATCTTCTTATTCGGCTCAGAATGTTGGATAACAGCAGTTTCTCACAATTCTGACGGTGAATAAGAAACGGTATCAGATTTATTCGATCCTGGTTCTGTTTCAGCGACTACAGAACTTCAGATCTATCAGAGGCCTCTAGGAGAGTCGCCTGAAGTAGGTTTCTTCAGAAATTGGTCGGATATTAAAGTCTCAGCCTTTGTTCTTCTTTTTGATGCACCAGACTCCCATTTCCTCCCTATGTCTCTTTCCCATGAGAGTCCTCCAGCAATGATGATCTAAAAATTATTTTTTTGTTAAGTACATTGATAAGTGAACTTCCATCAAATGGGCTGATTCAGGACTGTTTTGAGGTTGTTTTTACCGTAACTTCCATAGTTTGTATTAGATTTCATTCCTTGTCAGTAAACTGGAAGGGTCTACGTAGAAGGAATAAAACATCCTAAAAACAGATAAGTCGATGTGCATCGGTTTTTACTTGTGACACAAAGTGGCTAATGAACTGGATTACAACTTCAGTTAAAACACTTTTCCGCTTGCTGGACGATAGAATGTTTCCAATTCACGACATTGCGTGAAATTTCAACTTCGGTACTGTTAATCGGATATTTATCAAGGTGTACATAGGACTAAAAAAAGTCGTGGAGTGCGAGAATACAGTTTCTCACATAAAATAATTAGTGGACGAAAATTAAGGTGAATGGCAAATTGTCGCTATGCAGCTCGAAAGAACAGATGTACCACAGTGTCCTAAACTACTCCATTTTACGGTGCTTAATAGTACTCAGTGTTATAGTATAGAGAGACTTGCACGTGGAATCGCCACACATGGCAGCATAATTTTCATATTTTGTCTTCTATGACGCTGCAACAACAAGTATTAAAATATAAGAATTATTTAAGAAATTTGTACATACTATAAAATGCATGTTGGTGTGTGTGTGTGTGTGTTCCACATCTCCTCCTACTATGTTGTTGTTTTTGTTGTTGCTGTTGTCCGGGGACTGGTTTGATGCAACTTTCCACCCTACTTTGCCGTGCGCAAGCCTCTTCATCATCTCATAAGAACGACACCCTACATCCATTTGAATCAGTTTATTGTATTCTTCTCTTGGTCTCCCTCTGAGATTTTTACCCCAAACACAACCCTCAAATGATTCCTTGATGTCTAAGAATGTGTCCTACCAATCGATCCCTACTTTTAGTCAAGGTATGCCAGAATTTCCGTTTACCCCAGTTCTGTTCAGTACCTTCTCAGTTACGCAATCCACCTACCTAATATTCAGCGTTCTTCTGCAACACCACATTTCAAAAGCCTCTATCCTCTTCCTGTCTGCACTGTTTGTCGTGCATGTTTCACTCCCATACGAGATAACACTCCAAACTCATGCCTACAGAAAGGACTTCCATAAGCTTAAATTAATATTCGATGTTAACAAATTCTGTCTTCTTGAAACACGCTTTTCTTCCCATTGCTATTCTGTATTTTATATCCTCTGTACTGTTACTATAGTGTGTTATTTTACTGACCATGTAACAAAACTCTCATCTACCACCATTATGGTTTCGTTACCTAATCTAATTCCTTCAGCATCGCCTGATTTTCTTAGACAGCACTCTATTACCCTAGTTTTGCTCATGTTAATGTTCAATCCACTACCTGTTCAACTGCTCCTCCAGGTCTTTTGCTGCTTCTTACAAAATTACAACGCCATCTGCAAAACGCAATCTTTTTACTTCTTCACCCTGAACATTAATTTCTTCTCCAGTTTCACCTTGCTTTCCTTCATAGATTGCTCAATGTACAAATTGAATAACATTGGAGAAAGGCTACAACCCTGTCTTACTCCTTTCAGAACTTCTGCATCCCTTTCATGCCCTTCAATTCTGATAACTGCTGTCTGGTTATCGTACAAGTTGTAAATAACCCTCCATTCCCTATATTTTACTCCTGCTGATTTCAGAATTTGAAAGAGTCTATTCCAATCAACATTGTGAAAATCTTTTTCCAAATCTGTAAAAGCTATAAATGTTGGCTTGCCTTTCCTTAATCTAAGATAAGCCGTAAAGCGAAGATTGCCTTCCGTGTTCCAACAATAGTCCTGAATCCAAACTTATCTTCCCCGAAGTCGGCTTCTACCAGCTTTTCCATTCTTCTGTAAATAATTCGTGTTAGCATTTTGCAACCGTGACTTATTAAACTGATAGTTCTGTAATTTTCACATCTGTTTGCGCCTGCTTTCTTTGCAATGGGGATTATTACTTTTTTAAAGTCTAAGGGTAAATCCTCTGCCTCATACATCCTACGCACCAAGTGAAATAGTTTTGTCAATGTTGGCTCTCCCAGTGGTTCTGAGGGAATGTCGCCCACACCAGGGGCCTTATTTCAACTTAGGTCTTCTCTCATGTCGTATTTCATCTTCATCTACTTCCCCTTCCCTTCCTACAATATTGTCTCTCAGTTCATTTCCTTTGTAGAGCCCCTCTATATATTCTTTCCACCTTTCAGCTTTCCCTTCTTTGCTGAGGTTTTCCATCTGAGTTCTTTATATTCATACAAGTGCTTTTCTTGTCCCCAAGTGTCTCTTATTTTCCTGTAGGCGGTATCTATATTGCCCGTATTTAAATATTCCTCTACTGACTTGCATTTGCCTTCAACCCACTCCTGCTTAGTTATTTTGCATTTCCTGACAATTTCATTTCTTAGTCGTCTGTACTCCATTTTGCCTGTTTCATTTAATGCATTTTTAGATTTCCTCGTTTCATCCATTAAATTAAGTATTTCCTGTGATATCCAAAGATTTCTTGTAGGTCTTGCCTTTCTACCTATTTTGTCATCTGCTGCCTTCACTATATCATCTCTCAATACCGCGCAGTCCTCTTCTACTGTTTTATTTCACCCCGTTTCTGTCAATTATTGCATAACGCTCCCTATGAAATTATTAAGAACTTCAGGTTCCCTCAATTTATCCAAGTCCCATCTCATTATTTTCTTACCTTTCTGCAGTTTTTTTCAGTTTCAGCCCACAGTTCATGACCAATAAGATATGGTCCGTGTCTACGTCTGCCCCTGGTATGTCTTACAGTTTAAAACCTGAAATCTATGTCTTACCATTATAAAATCTATCTGTTACCTCCGGGTGTCTCTTGGTCTGTTCCTCGTATACAATCTTCTTTCGTGATTCTTAAACCAGGTGTTTGTTATAACTAAATTATGTTCCGTGCAAGATTTTACCAGGCAGCTTCCTCTTTGATTTCTTTTGCCCACTCCATATTCACCTATTATCTTTCCTTCCCTTCCTTTTCCTAGTTCCGATTTGCAGTCTCCCATAACAGTTAAATTTTCCTCTTCCTTAATTGTCTGAAAATTTCCTTTACCTCCTCATAAATTTGTTCGATCTCCTCAAAATCGGCAGAGCTAGTTGGAATATAAACCTGTACTACTGTGGTCGGTGTTGGCATCATAGCTATCTTGACTACGGTAATGTAATCACTGCGCTGCTCATAGTACATTACTCGCAGTCCTATTTTCTTATTCATAATTAGACCTACTCATGTAATACCCACAACTGATTTTGTATTTATAATCCTGTACTCGCCTGACCAGAAATTCTTTTCCTATTTCCACCGAACTTCACTTAATTCAACCTACCCATTCCTCTTTTTAAATTTTCTAACTTCCTTTCATGTGCGTGGCCGTCTACTAAAGGATTTTTTATTATGGAGACTCCAGACTAGGCTTCAATTATCACAAGCGAACCAGAAGGTCTATCCCAAAAATGGGATACGCCAGTCCGCAGTCCGTTCCTTATTTTTTGTCTGCTAGACGACATATATGGAGACATTGTGTTAGAAAGTTATATATATATATATATATATATATATATATATATATATATATATATATATATATATTTGCAAAACGGCGTAAGTCCCTAGAAGTACATTTCAGAAACAACAAGTTTTAGAAACAGATACATGAATACGTGGAACAGAGTAGAATAACTACAAATTCTACATCAAGAATTTGATCAAATATTTTTTAAGCCTGTGCTACCTATACAGGTGTACTAAATGTACAATATAAAAATACGCAGATAAGTACAATGAAGAACATGTCAAAGATTTATTAATTTTCTGCTCTAGTATTACATTCTACAATTACTTTCTGAAAGTTTACACATAGAGACATCATTTAATCACTGATTTTTACGAACTGTAGACATAATGAGCAGCAATATTTTCTGATGAACACACCCAGTGCATATGAATCTTTGTCTAGTAATAGCCAGCCCATATGCTCGCTCCATGGCGGCTTCTTTGCAAGACATAGATAAATCATTCAAAAAAAAGATGTTATGCTTCGTAAAAGGAACAACATACCTATTTTATAAAAGTAACGAGGAAAGTCAGTTTGAACCATATTGACATACAACTACATACCTTGTTAACGCTGGGAGGCCTGAGTTTGTTATCTTCGCTGCCCCGAGCCTCCAACAGGCAAAGTCCACCACTGGCTTAACTTTCAAGCAATTTTCATCAGACCGAAGCACTTACATAAGATTTACGACAGTAAAATAAATTATGCGCTAAAGACAAATAAATATGCTTATAAATATATCTGAATACTGACTTACCTTACAAATATGAAATAAATCCCAACAGTGTGTTAAACGTATCGAAATATACGTAACAACTTATTTACAATAAACAAACAACCAATTTTTCATTCATTAAAGTCAATAAACATAGACGGAATTGTTCTAAGTGCAAATCTCTTGACACACTAAGTTTTGTGCGTCATTTCGTAACTGCCGTTTAGCGCGCATGCTCAGATTCACCACGGCTGTTGTATGGGAATTCCCTTAACTGATCGGTAACAGTCGGCAGCACTCGTGAGAATTCGAGCCGTGCTCGGGTGACGATGCTCGTTGTCAACTGCACAGCGTGTGCCGACAGCCTAATGTCACTGCATTGCTGTGTATGTGTCTGCTTTATTCATTGTTTAATGTGTCAAACAGTAAACTCAGTTTCGATAACAAAAAAGTATTTAACTGAAAATTTCATCACTGCTGCACTCATACGGATATAAATACGGAAATCTAAGTAGCTGCTTGCCGGGAATGGCCGAGCGCATTAAGGCGTCATGACATGGTGCGCGAGGTCGCTCCCATCGGGGTTGAATCCCACAGTTGGGTACGGATGATGTGTTCGTCCGTAGGTTAAGCTGGTGTAAAGTTAGATGTAGGTTGTCGCAACATAGCCTAGCAGTTGAAAAGCGTCGTTAAACATTAAAAAAAAATTAACACTGTTTTGCGAAGCCCCCACAGGCGCGAGGCCGTCGGCAGTCGCCACTGTTCGTAGGAAGATCAAATTATAAAATTTAGCTGCGTATAATTGGCAACTGACGGGTTCGTGTTACTGGCAGAGGTGTCGATACTGTTCAGTAACTGTTGAGTAAATCTTTCACAGACAGTACTGAATCTGTGATATATTCCGAAATAGTGACAATTTGGCGTTATCCACTGGCAGCATAAAAGCAGTCACTGTTGGTTCTCATATGAATAATGTGGGAGCTTGGAGCTTGTATTCATTTGAAAAGTTTGGGGTGGGTAAATAAATAAATAAAACACTGTGCGACTGCTGCATACAATATCAGGACCATGCTCTGCTTCGTTAACCATAGTTATTTTGGATTTAGGGTAATTTCTGCCCTGAACGTTCTGCACAGTCATGAAAAGCTTTTCAGTATATCTGCTGCTCGTTTTTGTTAGGGGATATAATGGGACTCTAATCAACAGGTGATACGTTTCATGCTTGCAATATTTATAGACTTGATGGCAGTTTGGCTTAAATTAATCTATACATTTCTGTCCATAATTCTACGTTTGGATAACATAAACACTTCTTATTTTGTACTCCATGTTACGAAGCCTTCCCAGAAATGTTCACATCTTGAAAACAATGCTGCATTGATTTCTCTTCGTTTGTTTGCCTCTCTTCGTTCGTTTGTGCCACTGACAGCGATATCAAGAAAGATACTTTCTGAGGCTATAATTTTAAAGAAAACTAACGGTTACATCTAATGTTTTCAGTAAAATCAATGGAAATGTTCGAAGAAATGTGAAACCGCACTGACGAATGTTTTTTGTTGTCATTGCGCTTAAGACAGAATATGCAAATAATTGAGACACTTATTACTATGTTAGCGGTCGGTGATCCGTATATTTTTATTAGTGACAACGATCGACTCATTAAAGCTATTTACGGAATTGCGAGCAGGGCTCATTGACATATACTTTAGGTGTTCGGTCCCCCAGCAGGCGCGTGACGAGCGAGCTAAGTCTGTCGAGCTCGCTTGGCAATCACCTAGGCTCTTATTCTTCCTCTTGATAGTATGACTGAAGCTTGGCAACATCGCAGTGAAAGTCTGTCAACACTGGTACCGAGGTCTTACTTCCTGGTTGGCTCAGATCTATGCTCATAAAATCACTTGATGTTTCCTGTAATTTCCATTGAATAATCTGACTGGTTCGCCAGTCAAGAGGCGACAGAAGGCAATTTTTTCTTGCTTTTGGATCCAAAAAATTGTTTACATGACGAAATTTCAACTAATCTCGTCTTTTACACTGCGAGTTATATGTTCTGCTGATGTATGTGGCAGTAGGATAGAGCTGCCGTGCGCAGCTCCTCGCTAGCTCTGAGGTAGAGCAGTGCGCTTGTGACAGCGGTACCGTGAGTTCGTCCGCGGTGTGCTGCGGCCGCCTCGCTCGAGCGTGGTAAGTCGGTGTTGTGCGGCTTCTCGCTGTAGTTGTTGTGTTTGTGTGACTATTAGAAGATGACATCATGCATCAGCCAAATAGAAAAGACACTTTGAAGTTCACCTTCGATCGCACGTTCGTTAGACCTAACTCACGAATTTGAACGTTTTCTTGAGGAAGTTGTGAATATTACCTCAGATGAGCTTGTCGGAATTCATTTCTCGATCGTGAGTACAGTTATTTACGTCAAACAGCAGATCTTTGTGAGAAAATACTACAGTCTAGTGGCGGTAGCTTTAAATTCAAGCACTCGGATGGCAACATTAGTGAAGTTACGGTTAACCACGCCGGCTTCGGTATAAGAACAGTCAGAATATTTGAATTACCTTTTAAGGTCACAGGGGAACAAATTAATACGGTAGTGTCATCCTACGGCACGATACTCAGGAACATAGCAGAAAAGTGGTCAGGTGCGCATAGGTTTCCGGTACTAAATGGCATCAGACAACTGAAGGTCGATTTACGGAAACATATTCCGTCCTATATTGACGTGTGTGGGTACCGAGCCATTGTCATGTATGATGGGCAGCCCAGAACGTGCGCAGGGTGTGGGGCGACGGGCCACGTGCGTGCACAGTGTATGCAGAGGCGCGTAGCGCAGTTACCGGCCGATGAATCTGTCAGACCTCCTGCTATGTCCTCACTGCCGATTACATACGTGGCGGCTGTCGCGGGACCCCCACCCATCGCCCACGTTCTGAATACTTCTCAGGATAACAACTCTGCTCACCATGAAACCCCGATGAAAGTAGCTGAGGCCTCGGCGGCAGTCTCCGGCGACCTACCGAACCCTCACAGGCAGCTCCCGCCGACCAAGCACAGAGCGTTACTCTGATGGACGTCACTGACCACGCGGCTGCAGTTTCTGTCACACCACACCCGCAAGAAGCCTCTGCGGAAAACTCCAGCGAGAGAGTACGCGACAGTTGTTCGAAATCAGATGTACCTGATGCTGACGAAACTGCGACCGATTCCGAACAGGAAACTGTTCCACAACACTCATCAAGCTCGCAGAAGAGCCAGTCACCCAGGAAAAAGAAGAAACGCAGAATCGCGCATCAAGCTGCCGAAGAAATTGTCCCATTAATGCGGGAGAAGGTCAATCAAGTAGTGCAGAAGTTAAATGAGGGTCCAGGGAAAGTGTCCGTCCGTACTCAGCCCAACCCGTTTCCCAATGCACCCTGTAGCAATGCGCCCGCATCCGTGAGCGCAAAACGATGCGCCAGTGTAGCACCCGACAACGTTGACCTGGCAGATTCCTCTGATATTGGAAGAAACACGTTCGTTCCTTCATTCCAGAAAACTGGGCGGACGAGGTAGACGGAGATCAGGAAATGAGGGAACCTACGTACTTTACTTCCGCCGCGCCAGCCACCTCAGATGACCGAACACCCCTCAAGAAACAGGCAACGGAGACTAGTTATGTGTCTGACACCTACTAACAGGTGCGAAATTCCACAAACCAGCCAGCCTTGTAAAACGCACTACATCATGACCTCCTATCAAGCCTAAAGAATCACGACTCTGAACATCACCAGCATACGCAGTACA
The DNA here is from genome assembly GCA_026315105.1 of Locusta migratoria. NCBI lineage: Eukaryota > Metazoa > Arthropoda > Insecta > Orthoptera > Acrididae > Locusta > Locusta migratoria. Next base: position 166,534,920 of record CM048748.1, read on the forward strand.
TTAAAATTACATAGTTTAAAAGACTTTCTGTACGCGGCGGATATCGACATCATTTTACTGCAGGAAGTAACCGATATATGGATACAATGCTGTCATAAATGCTGGAAGCGACGGTGACCTACGAGTTGCTATACATATTAAGGACGTAATAATAGTAACGAATGTGGAAAAACTCGTCAGTAGTTTGGTAGTGCCGGTTCTGCGCCACTGAGAATCGCCTGTCGACGATAGGGTCATTGACCCCTCCTCCCTCGGCCAATTGCCGAACCGCAGATCAAAGGATGCCGCCAAACTCGAACAATAGCACACTTGAGGATGATTGATAGTTTACATTTAGGTCCTTTTGATTCGCTACTTGTCCGACCGCTAATCAAAGGACGCCGCCATAACGCACTTAAGGATTGCAACACCTCCCTCGGCCACACACGACGCCCCGCCCCCCCCCCTCTCCACCCTCGCTGCCGCCGCCAGACAAGCAGCACCTCCGACAGGTCCCGACCTGTAGACCCACCGACATGTCTGTACTCGCACCCTGGACCACACACCTGGCCGGTTCGAGACCCCTCAACCCCTCGGCACCGCCGCCAGACAGGCAGCACCTCCGACAGGTCCAGACCTGTAGACCCCTCGACATGTCTGTACTCGCACCCACGACCCCTACTCGCTCGGCCGATAGCCGGACCGCCGCCTCCGCCGCCACTGCCGCCGACAGATGCTACCCCCTCCTCCTCCCACGCTCGCGACCGCTTCTCAAAGGACGCCGCCACCCGCCCTACCCAGGAGAATAAACAATACCGCGACGATTGTCTCGACCGCATCGACACCGCCCCCGCCGGGCAGGGGCGTACTGCACTCTTTCGCGCCCCGCCAGGTCAGCAGCCAATTAAATTACATATTTATTATTAAGCGCGCCGCAGCGATCCGTACGCCAAATCTCGATTTATGTAACAACAATTTCCGCCGTTTGTTATTTTTAACAAGAATTTCGGCGTAAAGCTAAAAAAACAATTTAGAACAAAATTGCTTACTTGGTCTTGTATACTACAGCTTGTAGTAGTAAAATATTAAAACTCGTATGCAAAATTTGCAAGTAAGAATTTACACTCCCATCTCTCTCCACGCTCTTCACATAGACTACAACCGACAGACGTGTTTAATAATAATAATAGCGCAGGTTACGGTAACGAACGCCACAAACTTACGTATCCATCTTAACATTTACTCTTTCGATATACAAAAACAATTCTAACTAAAAGAAAAGAAATGGTCCGTTTTCGGAACTCGACCACAACCTATAAATGTATCTCTTCGTTTAGACGATGCAAGCAACAGCCATCGAACGGAATGTAACTTGTTTGCCAACCACTCTTTCGACAACGTAACAGCAACAGAAGCAGCAGAAGACGGTATATTGTTTATACAAAAATTCCAAATAACGAAAATCGGCAATGACATCTAGCACAACGTCTCTAAATATACATCTGCAAAGCACCGTTAAACTGGTATGCAAAATTTGCAAGTAAGAATTTACACTCCCATCTCTCTCCATGCTCTTCGCTTAGACTACAAATACAACAGCCGTGTTTAATAATAATTGCGCAGGTTAGATAAAAAACGCCACAAACTTACGTATCCAACTTAACATTTTCGATATATACAAACACAATTCTAACCAGAGCCAACTAACCAAAAGAAAAGAAATAGTCCGTTTCGGAGCTCGACCGCAACCTATAAATGTATCTCTTCGTTTAGACGATGCAAGCAACAGCCTTCGAACGGAATGTAGCTTGTATGCCAACCACTCTTTCAATAAAACAGCAACAACAGCGGCAGCAGAAGACGACATATTGCTTATACAAAAATTCCCAATAACGAAAATCGGCAATGACATTTAGCACAACGTCTCTAAATATACTTCTGCAAGCACAGTAAACAATCGTCCAGACCGCAGAGCGCTCTCTCGGCGGGCTACATAAAAGAAACATACGCTAAGTGTTTAAACAAAAACACCTAAGTTACATATCCAAATGATCAAAATCTTCTACGCAGACGCACCACTCTGACAAGGATAGCTCGCAATGCATTTATTTAATGGAGCTGAGCCATGCCGAAAGTTCTGAAATTTAACACTCTCTCTCTCTGTTTAGCGATCTTGCCCTGTTACGTTTCCTTCTTCTTAGATCGGAGTATAGGTGCGCCTTCCGAGAACTCGGGTACTTTAATTTTACATCTTATTTCCTTGCTACAGCAGTACACATCCCATCTTAGAAATCTCTATGTCCTGTTACGATGCAAACTACATTTGTCTGACACCGATATTCCAGCGCCCCAGAAGATATTTAAACCATATTGTGCAATGGAGAGTCGAAATAACAGAAAAAATATTTGAAATAATTTACCGATTTCCGACCGTCTACACTAACCCTTTTTGAAAGTATTGGCCTAACAACACACTTAGTCGACAATACAGTAACCACAGAACCGAAGTTACCTGCCCAATGCAACACAGATTTCCAGCTCGACCCGCCCTTAACCCACAATATTCCTACTCCGAACTAAGATTTATTATTTTAATTACAAGTAGATGTCTACCGCAATCGAAGATGCTAACCTACACACCGCAACACATGATTCTATATAGGACATGGAGTGTTTACATTTTTTTATATTACAGTACAACTGAGTACATGCAACGTATCGTTCGCAAACACTTATATCGCAACCAGCTCCCACACACATCGATCATAACCTGCTCTCTAAGGAATGGACGGGAGTCACACACAGTACAAACACGTTTGTCGTGTGTTCCGCTAATTTCGGTCAATACAACGATTCGAGACCAATCCCTCCGCCTGTTTACTGTAAAAGCAATTATTTTTCCCCATACTATCTGTTTAAACCGGGCTTCCACATATGCAATAGCCTCCTTTTAAAAGCATATGTCTTCGCAATATAATCCAGTTTTCGTTTACACTTCTTCTTCTTAGGACTTGTGGAATAACGTAGACGATATTTACGTCTGTGGAGAATAAAGTCCTGGAATGCTAAAACAATATACAGCTCCTTGCTCGACTTTACAAGTAATTTACAGTTGAGACTAAAAAACATAATGTCCGAGAGAGCGGTCAATTTTCGGGTACTCTTAATACCCAAGAAATCAAATCTAAAAGCGTTTGCATTGTACAACGGCGCACTTTGTAAATACCGTATCTTCTCTTTTAGAACACTTAAACAATCTTCTTGCACAATCCTCCATCCTGGTAATACCATCTTCTCGACCCAGCGAAAAAATAAAAGTCCTAACAATCAACTACCTGGACTCTTTGTAAAATCGATATCTTTGCTTATACCAGGGCTCGTGATTTTTCGACAAATTTATTTTGGTTCTACAATTCGACGCCAACCACGTTAAGCAGTCGTTTCCTCGCCCGCAACCACTTTGATATTGCTCCTTCCATCCGAAAGTCATGCTCGGATACGAACGCTACTTTGTTAAAGTGTTGTCCAAAAATCCAGGAGATAGAAGCCATCTACACGAAGCTGCTGCTGTAGTATAGATGGGAGGCTTCTCCGACCATCCCTTATATATATATATATATATATATATATATATATATATATATATATATATATATATATATATATATATATTCCAATACGACACCTTGTGGGAGTTGCGGCGGATGTGTGTCTTCGCTATAGCCGGGAGGTCCTGCCAGCTGTTGCGCTTCGGGACTTGCCACCATCGCGTTGTCATATGCAGGATTCGATTCTACGCACCTGTCTCTATACCACAAGTCCAGAAGAACGCATCTAGAATCTCGCCTATATGGAGGTTATTTAGTACTTCGCCTGGAAATATCAGTCAAAACCATAATTTGGTGAACGTCCTGGAGTCTTACTAGGGGATAATCGGCTGGTTTTGGTGTGAATTTAGTGATCCGTGACCCGATTTACCCTAAAAAGAGAGATAGAGGTCCATTTGCTGCATTTGAGCAATTATTTCGTCGAGAACAGTGGTGTTACAAGGTTGGAGGCTACAATATACGATTACCGGATGGAGTTTTTTTAGCTTGTGCAAGACTGTTTAAGTGTTTTAAAGTGTATCTGCAAATTGTTTCTCCACCATGTGGTGGCAAATAACAAACATCCGGGACAACAGATGCTTTGTAGTGTTTAATAGTGTCCTGCAATTTGTGTAATGGGGTAATAAAAATACCCGAAAATTGATCGGTGTACAGGTTAAACCTTCCAGATCTCCCGGGTAGGGCGGGTGGCGGCGTCCTTTGAGAAGCGGTCGCGAGCGTGGGAGGAGGAGGGGGTAGCATCTGTCGGCGGCAGCGGCGTCGGAGGCGGCGGTCCGGCAATCGGCCGAGCGAGTAGGGGTCGCGGGTGCAAGTACAGACATGTCGAGGGGTCTACAGGTCTAGACCTGTCGGAGGTGCTGCCTGTCTGGCAGCGGTGCCGAGGGGTTGAAGGGGGCCTCGAACCGGCCAGGTGTGTGGTCCAGGGTGCGAGTAAAGACATGTCGGTGGGTCTACAGGTCTGGACCTGTCGGAGGTGCCGCATGTCTGGCGGCGGCAGCGAGGGTGGAGGGGGGGGGGCGGGGGGGCAGGGCGTCTTGTGTGGCCGAGGAGTTTGTGACACTTGCGGGGAGTAACACTTGCGCGGAAAGGGAATGTGTAGACACTTGCGCGGAGACCCGGACGCTACAGGTAGTGAACAGTGTGTTCCAGAAGTAGGGATACACCACCCCTACTCCTCGCCCTCCAGCCGCTACCTGTGCCGTATTCAGGGAAAGTCCCACCGAGCGAGGTGGAGTTGTAGTAACGGCCCGGAGATTTCACAGCCTCATTCAACAGGTAGATAACACGTCACACAAATGTCACTCGATTTACAATACAGCACCAAGTGAAGAGTAATGTGATGAAATCGGAATTGAGCGCAACCGTTGCTAACTACAATTTCGGATTTACTGCATTTGGAGTCAGAATTCGCATCTATATTCGCATTTATCGCAAATGCGAATTTTTCCTGTCCCTTGTAATACCTCTAAAAATAAACAGCTGATCAAGGCACTAAAAGCAAGGACAGATCTTTGGGTGTATTACTACAAATAACTAAAACACAATTTGATCGTGGAATTATATACAATCTCATTATAATCTTTTTTTTGTTTTGAGCAGCTTTTAAATATGTTAGGAATAGCATTATGAAATATAGACAGCTACACCTTATGTTTATTATGAGATATCGATTTCGGCTAATTTCAGGTCATCTTCAAGTCTCAAGCAACAGGTATTACTTATGCATTTTTTTCCAGTGGCACTCATAACCTTTAAGTGTTTACACACGCCGGCCGCAGTGGCCGAGGAGACTGAGGCGCTCCAGTCACGGTCTGTACAGCCACTACAGTCGGGGGTTCGAATCCGCCCTCGGGCATGGATATTACTCCCGTCCTAGTTCGTAAGTAGTTCATAAGTAGTTTGTAAGTTTAGGGACTGACGACCCCGTAGTTAAGTCCCATAGACTATACAAACATTTGAACATTTTGTTTACACACGAGGTCCAACGTTGTTAATCGCGTTAGCGATGAAAACAGAACCCAGAATCTTTGCGTCTAAATGATACATATATTTGTGTGATGTCTTATTTCGAAAGAACAGACATCACACCAATAGCTCTTGGTAAAGTGGAACGGTATGATGTCGTTATGTAGCACAGCACAGCCGACTGGAAACGCAGGAGAAGTGCAAACAACGTTCTCTCCTCAGAGGTATGACGTAGACTTCTACAACATACAGTCTACACGGCGAAGATTACACCAAAAAATTTAACGTTTCGTCTACTTTGGCGATAGCAACCAAATTTTAAAATCGTGTCTACTATGTAAAGATGTAGCAACACAAAACGCTTAAAAGTCCAAAACTTCACTGATTTTCGAGTTCTGAATTTTTAATATGTTTTTAATGTTATTACAGAAAAAACATATTTGGGACTCACACTACAATTTTCATATGGCAGAATTTGTAGGTACATTCACAAGACATAAGTCAACGGTTGTGTGCATTCATCTTATGAGAAATATCGATCATTTGTTTTCAGTGTTTACTTCAAATTTCTCTTTTAAGTTTCTTTAATCATTAGTACTTAAATGTGGTTATGAAATAAATAAATTACGTGTATATGTGTAGTCTTATGCGGCCAAACTACTTAGATCATTGGTCGCTAGACTTACACACTACTTAATCTTACTTAAAATAACTTAGGCAAAGTACAAACAAACATACCTATGTCCGAGGAAGGACTGTAACCTCCGACCGGACCGGCCGCGCAATTACAAATTACATGTTTGATAATATTAATGCATAGAAGTATGAAATCACGTCAAGACTACTTCCTTCAAAACTTTAGACAAAAAAAGTTGGCACTGAGTTTAGAAAAACAAAATTCTGGTATATTGGATTTTAACATTTTATCAAAAATTAAATGTTACTACAAGAGATACAGCCATTCAAATTTACAGGCACCATAACGTTTTCCCTTTCTGAGTAAATGAGCTGCTTCTTTTAGTTTCAACACCTTTTTCTTGAATGTTCTGAATATAAATCTCCACACAGACTTCTTGAGGAGGAGAGTGATACGGATATCTGTAAACCACTGCCTACTACCTTAGACCTTTTTTACTGTACTGAACAGTAGTTCCGCGTATTCCGTAATTTATATTTATACAGTTAACAGGCAATGTAATTTATAACCAACTATTGGCTGCCAATTTCGCTTCATTTTTCCTGGAAGTCTAGCAACATGTTTCTCCCTTTTGGTTTATGCCAAGTTCGGAGTAAAAACGGTTCTATATGACGGTGATGGAAAATAGAATTTATCTTTAGCGTTTTTCGGTGTGTGACATTCTCTTACACATTCCGTATTTCATATATTTCTTAGATGTATTTGTAATTCGAATAGAGCCAAATCGTTTTGGGGTCTACGAATAAACGCTTTAAGTATGTAAAATACTGGATGGATGGATGCTTAGGGTTTAACGTCCCGTCGACAGCTTGGCCATTAGAGACGGAGCTAACACTTGTAGTTTTTGGGTTAGGATGAGGAAGGAAATCGGCCGTGCCCTTTGAAAGGAACCATCCCGGCATATGCCTGTAGTGATTTATGGAAATCACGGAAAACCTAAATCTGGATGGCCGGTGGTGGATTTGAACCACCATCCTCCCGAATGAGAGTCCTGTGCGTTACCACTGCGCCACCTCGCTCGGTATATGAAAAATACTCATCGACTTATTATTAACGTTTTTTAATTGAAGGTTTAAGGTTGCATCTCCTATTAAAAAGTATACTAGCTATTTTGAAAGAGATGGAAGTTGCGTGATAGTGGGGTTAACTACATAGCGGTCAATTACATCAACGTATCTGTGCAGGATGCCTAATATATTTATTGCTTCCGCAGGTGTCTTGATATGCTTAGTGTTCTGAATAATATGCTTTTAGGAGGTATGACTGTGGAAAGTCATAGTCTTGTAGTAGCAGAGACTAACTCTCCAAACATTATCACTATTAAAATACCTTTTTGTTTACAGGAGGAACACTCAACGGATTAATATGTAGTTATAACAAGTTACTATATTGCTCTTCAGCTTGCAAAGGGTTGTGCAATTTCACTGGTTTTCGTGTTATGTTGACAGTTTGGAAACTTGACAACAGCAGTGCTGGACTTCTTGGTGTGCCTGTACCCAGGAAAAGCCATCAGCCGCCCCAAGGGCCCCGGGTTCCACGCAAGTGTCACTCCGCGCAAGTGTCACTCCGCGCAAGTGTCACTCCGCGCAAGTGTTCCAACCCCGTGGCCGAGGGAGGTGTTGCAATCCTTAAGTGCGTTATGGCGGCGTCCTTTGATTAGCGGTCGGACAAGTAGCGAATCAAAAGGACCTAAATGTAAACTATCAATCATCCTTAAGTGCGCTATTGTTCGAGTTTGGCGGCATCCTTTGATCTGCGGTTCGGCAATTGGCCGAGGGAGGAGGGGTCAATGACCCTATCGTCGACGGGCGATTCTCAGTGGCGCAGAACCGGCACTACCATACTACTCTCGTCAACAACAGGGGGATCGCTTGTACTGATCACAATACCCGGATCATAAATATATATGCGCCATCTGGGAACAAGAACCGCCGTCACCGAGCAGAATTTTTTCAATACGACATTGTTCCTCTCTTTAGAGAGCATCAAGCCGAGATCCTTATCGCGGGTGACTTCAATTGTGTCCTCCATCGCAAAGATCAGTTTCCTAACTTCAACCCGTCTCCCGAACTGGAACATATCATCAACGATTTCAGTTTAACTGATGCGTGGGAGCACAGGCACGGGGATGCCCTCGGGTTTACGTTTGTCACTAACCATTCGGCCAGACGGTTAGACAGGATGTATGTATCTAACAACTTGAGGACTCGTATACTACTCGCAGAAGTGTGGCCCACCAGCTTTACCGACCATGCTGCCTTTATATGCACTATTAATATGGCGAGACAAGGCACCTACAGAGGAAGAAGCTACTGGAAGCTTAACGTATCACACTTAAAAGACGCCGAATGCCGCGAGCGTTTCCAAAAAAACATGGCAGGACTGTGAAAATAAATTTACTTCGTATGATTATTTCCAATGCTTGCGGGACCTTTACAAATTGGACCAATCAGTCATCGAAATGTATGTCGCGATCAAGAGGATAAAATGCAAAATTCTGGCTCTGAAGGGCAAACAATTAGAGGGTTTCCAAATTCATGCGAGAACGCAGGCTACCGCCCCACATGAAGAAACCTCGATGTTCCACGTTATGCGCGAAATAAAGAGGGCATACAGAAAAATACTCACGGAACTAAAAGGAAGTGACGGTACCGTCCTCACAACACAGAGAGACATTAAAGAGGCAATCTACAGCCATTTTTCATCTATCATGTTAGGCTGCCCAGTGGATAACGAAGCTCAAGACTTGTTACGGAATCTGCAGGGCCGACTCAGCAGAGAGGCATCGCAGCGACTTATTGCGGAGATTGACGATGACGATCTGACAACGGCTATCGCGAAGAGCCCCAAAAATAAATCGCCGGGGCCTAACGGCCTACCAGCAGAATTTTACCAGGCCTTCCAGGCACAAATGAAGTCTAAGCTGCTACTCATATGCAATGAATTAATGGCCTCTGACAGAGAAATCGCGAAGGATTTTCTAGAAGGCATTATCGTGCTAGTTCCGAAACGCCCCAGCAGCATGTCAGTAAACCATCTACGACCCATCAGTCTCCTGAACAGCGACTACAAAATTATGGCGCGCATACTCGCTGGAAGATTACAAATGATACTGCACGAGGTCACTGGCCCATATCAGACTAGTGTGGGTAAAGAGAGATCAATCATTCAAGCAGTCTGCGAATATAGAGACATCATTGCGACATCAGATGTTCTCCGACTACGGTGCGCTATCATGACACTTGATTTTGAGAAGGCTTTCGATAGGGTGGACCATCAGTATCTTCTCAAAACTATGTCCGCGATGGAGATTCCCCATAATTTTGTCAACGTCGCTGGAAGAATTTTGAGGAACAGCACGTCCCGGATTATGATCAATGGACAAATGACGAAACCGTTCGACTTCACACGTTCAGTCAGACTAGGGTGTCCACTGTCCATGGTTTTGTTCGCCATTGCCATTGAGCCCCTCCTAACCACTCTGCAGCAACGACTGCATGGATTGTGCATCCATGGTCAATCTGTTGTGTGTAAGGCAAACTCCGACGATGTGGATCTTGTTATCACGAGTGCAAATGACATCGAGAAGACACTTCAGGTGCTCACTAACTACGAACTAGCTTCGGGTGCGAAACTCAACAAAGCGAAATCCATCATCATGAACATAGGAGCTTGAATGTCGTTGCAGGACATAGAAGACTTCAATGTGGTAACCAACAAACGAATACTGGGCATCGATTACAGGTCCAACATACAGCATAGCATAGCTGCCAACTCTAAGAAACTACTCGCAAGTGTGCGAGCATGCGTCAAGGAACGACGAGTGAGAAAGCTTGATGACATCCAAAAGGCAGCCTTTGCTAACATGTATATAGTTTCAAAACTACACTATGTGGCACAGGTTTTACTCTTACCCGGTGAAAGAACAGCTAGAATCATGTCTGCTCTGGGCCATTTCGTAGGTCAAGGGAGTATCTTTAAGGTCAAGTTTGACACTCTGACCCTCTCCGCGGAAAAGGGTGGACTTGAACTTATTGACGTTGCTCTGAAATCCCGAGCTCTATTCGTGTGCACCATATATAAACTGTGGCGGAAAACGCAACACAGTTTAACGTCCCATCTACTAGAGGAAATAGTCCCTGAGGCATTGGATCCACCAATAGTTGTGCGCCACGTTCCCATTGGCTTTCACCAGTTTAAGCAGTTTTTAATTGAAATTAGCTATATTCGGATCAGAGTCTGTCTCACGAAGTTGACCAAAGTGAAGGCAGTGTATGAGAAATTATTGGAAACCAAGAGTAGAAATGTTGTAGAAGAAAAATACCCTCAATATGACTAGCGAATAATATGGCAGAATATCAGCACCCGTAATTTACCGACAAATGTGAGAACTACATGGTACAAAATTATGAACAGAAAAATTGCCACCAAGTCCAAACTTCACGCCATCCATTTAGTGGACTCGCCGCTGTGTGGGGACTGTAGCATACCAGACACTGACGAACATAGGTTTGTCTACAATAACGTGACAGCAATCTGGCTACTCATTAGGCAAATGATAGCGAAAATCACCCGGACCGTACCAGATACTATAAAGCCTGCCGATTTTTTTATTCCCGACAGTGTGCCTTATCCATATACAAAACGGAAAGCCGTCAATTGCTTAAAAGGTCAGACAGTCATCTATATTCTTAATGAAGCAAATAAAAGCAAACAGGATTTTCTATTATACCTTCAGCTGCAGCACCATATCCTAATGACATCGCGACACTATAAGAAAAATTTCGCCAACTTTTTGAAAATCTTATTATTTGACACATAAATAGGGACTTTAATCGTAATTGCTCACATTACAAGATTCAGATTGTGACATTTTGGAAAATTAGAACACGCCGAGATTTTCATCTTCGCTGCAAGCGAAACCTTTATTTTATTTATTTATTTTTGCTCCTTGTAGTGTTCCTTTTAGTGATGTTTTTAAAAAATTCAGACATCTGAGAGATGTCTCAGAACTGCTTTCCGTTTCGTATGGGAAAACATGTCCCCCGACAGTATATGTCGTCTTATTTCACATTTAACATTTGTTTTCGGAGTTCCATCGCCAGGTGGAGCGATTACACCCTTTCATCTGTCCCGTGGCGAAACCTTGCTAACAGGACGCCCACGGCACAAGACAAACGCAGAGTTAAGAGACGAGGAAAAATAAACAAATACAATAACATGTAAAGATGTGAGAAATGATGGATCGATCAAGAACGGAGTGGGGGAACACCTCCTAAACAAATCTTCAAATCTTACGTGAAGTCGAACTCTGCAGCTGTCAATGTGCTGGGATGTTGAAGTGACGCTTTTCCCCAGGAGCTGATCTGTAAGAGGAAGACATATATTTATTTATTCTTTTTATCTTTTTTCATATATCTTTCTTTGGTATAAAATTCCGTGTCAACAATTAATGGCATTGAAGCCAGTCCGAGAAGGCAAATCATGGCGAGCGGAAAGACGGGCTGAAGGGGTGGAGGAGGCGAAATCGAAAACAACAAGAAACCTCTTGTGGTTACTTGCTACATTCTCCCAGATTATGGTGAAGTCTGACAACGTTCTGGTTGGTTACCAAATCTGTTCCTCTAGAATCGAAATGATTCAAAGCTAATTACGATGCCAATCGATGTTCGACGTGTATTTTGGTCTGGAAATAATTTTTGTCGAAGTTTATTGGAGTAGGTGCAGGAAAGATAAACATTTGAGGAGCGGAATGGGTGACTTCCAAAGCACACTATTCGATGTTTTGTTTGTGAAATCAACGGGAATTATTATAGTGTAGTACTAACACATGATGTAATTTCTTAATACGTTTGTCCTTGCAGTGCGACTTAATGGTGTCTCAGTTGTTTACAAAAAAAGGGCGCACCCTGTCGTTGTGGTTGCACTTTACTGAGTATAAAAATCTTTTAGTACTCAGTCATTAATTTCTTCTTGAGAGGTCAGCACGAGAGCATCATAACTCGTCATTAGTAACAATCGTGAGTAGGAATCCTGATTGAGCGGCCTGATGACGTTCAAGAAAAATGTGGTAATAGTCACCCCTATGACCCTTTATACCGATTCTACTTTACGACGTTCAGATTATGTTCATATATATATCAATCAGAAAAATTCAATACGTGACTTTAATATAAGTAAAATAACTTGAGGTAAGGGTATAACAGCCGGTAAATAGACTTAGATCGGCGCGCCGCTGTCACCGAGTCCGCAGGCGGCTGCCGCGATACGGCCGCTGGCGCGTCGCCGTAGCCGGTGCCCACTACTCCCGAGAGTAAACAGTTCAGTTTTGTTGCAGCTGCGAGCCCTTTTGTGTAATTATTTCTGGGACTTTTCTCTGTTACATTTGAGGTTCTTCCACGCTGATAACGAAGACAGACGATTTGCGGTGAAAAAAAATTGAATGTGGTTGGTTTCGATCTCGCATCTGCTTACATATACGCTTGTAACTGCGATTCTTACCAGGAGACCACGCCCTCTTATATCAGACAACCGCCTCGAGAGGGACATAACACTCCCTCCTGACAGTACCTCATTCTACAGTGTTGCCAGATAGTGCACATCGCCGGACTTAACATTCTGAGGGACGATCAAATTTATTGTCCACACTGTGCGACTGGGACCTAGCCTCTGCGTCGGTCGGCCGGCGATCAATTTTTTTTATCTAAGACTGTACATGGCAAACTGAGAAAGTGCCTGTAAACTGTTCCACTATAATTCATCCATTGAATAGAAAAGGAGATAGATCCTACATCAATCATTTCCGGTCACAAACAAAAGTCCCCTTATAATGTTTTCTTAATTCGGCCCAAAAATATTGTTGGTCGGAACTCATTATTAATTTAAATTTAATCCTTTGTCAACAAACAATTTCTATTGATTACAGTGTACGTAAAGTTCTGGATTTTAAGAAGGTCTACGGATCAGTGGATCGTGATTGGAAAGATGGCCAGAGACAAATTACAAAACGGTCTGGAACACAGTGGTCTCATAAAACAATGATATGTTCTGAAAAGAACATATTGGGCATAAAGGTAGGTCAACCATCAAAAGGGACATTGATTGATTCTACTTCACATGGTCCAGTTGAAATCTTATGAAGAAATAACAAAATCATTATAAGCCGAATAGACAAATAAAAAATATCAGTGACTTGAAAGGAGGGTATGAGATAAATGTTACATGGATTGTTGTCGAATTAAGTTAGCTTGTATTGAAGCAAGTAGATTGGGGAAGTAGACAATAAAAAGTGAAGGGAATCTATTTTATTTTTGCTGCGAAATAATTGTTGAGGCGGCAGTAGTAAAAATATAAAATGCAGAAAGGAAATGGAAAGGAAAGAATTTCTGAAGAAGAGAAATTAGATAACATTGAATATTAATTTACGTATTTGAAGAATTTTCTGAAAGCGGTGGTTTGCAGTGTTACCTATAACGGGGATCTAACGTATACGACAAACAGATCGGACAAGTAGAGTATAGAAGCTTTAAATGTCGTACTACAGAAGAATGCTCAACATTACATGCGAACATCGGGTAATTAATGAAGGGGTGGGGTTCCGAGCGGAATTGTGGAGAAAATAAAATATCTGGCTTCTCTTCTTTAAAAAAGAGATCTATTTGTTTCACATTTTTCAGAGTTAAATTACTAATGTAGAATGGGAAGAAAGAGCTGTCAAATTCGTATGAGTCCAGGTGAAGATTACATTAAGCGGGTTCATGATGATGACGATGATGATTGTTGTTTTAGGGTGCTCAACAGCCAGGTCATCAGCACCCGTAAACAGATGGAACGAAAATTGTGCATATTGTATAAACTACGAAATTTAAAACTACAACCAAAGTTGTGGGGATGCCTGAAAACAACCTTTAAAAAGTTACTACAAATAAGGATAACATATCGACAGATGTTTGTGGATCCGTGACTACTTAATAATAAAGGCTAACGGAGCAACTCTGCCGCACCCACTATTTTTGGAAGTAGTCCAGACGTCATATATAATTTTAATTCACGACTGACGGATGCCTCATCGTCACTTATATTGGATTTCAGGTTCTGTGAGAGAACGAAATTAGCTCTCAAACCATCGTATAAAAGGCATTCCGTTAAAATATGTCGTACTGACTGTTGTTTTCTACATCTGTCACACACTGACGGTTCCTCGCGTCGTAAAAGGAAACTGTGTGTCAATAGGCACTGTCAGGTTCTAAGACGAATGAGGGACCTTCATCAGTTCGTCGATTGAAGAACGCCATGGACGCTCTAAAGATTTTAGTGTGCGTAATTTATTATGCGCCATATCCAGCCACTGATTATCCCACAAATCCATGTTTTTCCGTGTCACAAATGAGATAACAGCCTTCCGTGAGACGAATTGCGTACGGCAGGGGGCAGGGAGGAAGCCTCTTCAGATGCCGCATCGGCCAGCTCGTTTCCATTGGATCCCTACGAGGTAGGTTCTAATGGATGCCGTTTACCGTTCTCTTTGGGAGATAAAAAGCTTGCACAGGATTGAATAGCGTGGAGAGCTGCATGAAACTAGTCTTTAAAGACCAGAACTACAACAACATTAGATCACATTCTAAGACTGTCTTCAAAAAGCTGGGTATACTATTGCTTCTCAGTAAATTTGTTCCTTAGAGATTTTTATGATAAATAATGTCCTTTTTCCCAACAAACGGCTCAAGTTCACATACATACAAAACTAAGAATAAAAACATTCGACGCAAAGACTTAAAAGCACTTACATTAGTTCAAAAATGGATCTACAACTCAGGAACAAACATTTTCAATTATTTACCAGCAACCGCAAAAAATATACGTACAAATAAAGATCAGTTTAATAGGTACCTGAAGGACTCAACTACTGACCAACTCCTTCACCAAAATTGAGCAATTTTTCAATAGAACCAAATTCATACTATTATATATCCATGAAACACAGACATTAGTAGTATAATGATGGGGATTCCACCCCACTGAGATTCGCGCGTCTTTTGTTTTTTGGCGGGAAATTTGAATTACGCCCCACCCCTCCTCCCTCGGCCAATTGCCTGACCGCAGATCAAAGGATACCGCCACAGGATGATTAATAGGTCTTCCTGGAAGAACGAAAGATGATTGACAGTTTACATTTAGGTCCTTTTGATTCGCTACTTGTCCGACTGCTTATCAAAGGACGCCGCCATAACGCACTTAAGGATGATTGACAGGTTGCAACACCTCCCTCGGCCACACACGACGCCCCGCCCCCACGCCCCCCTCAACCCCTCGGTGCCGCCACCAGACAAGCGGCACCTCCGACAGGTCCAGACCTGTAGACCCCTCGACATGTCGGTACTCGCACCCTGGACCACACACCTGGCCGGTTCGACGCCCCCCTCCACCCCCCCGGCACTGCCGCCAGACAGGCGGCACCTCCGACAGGTCCAGACCTGTAGACCCCTCGACATGTCTGTACTCGCTCCCGCGACCCCTACTCGCTCGGCCGATTGCCTGAACGCTTCTCAAAAGACGCCGCCTTCGCCTCTGCCTCCGCCGCCGCCGCCGCCCGCCCCGACAGATGCTACCCCCCTCCTCCTCCTCCTCCACGCTAGCGACCGGTTCTCAAAGGACGCCGCCACCCGCCCTACTCGCGAGAACAAACAATACCGCGACGATTGTCTTGACCGCACCGACACCGCCCCCGCCGGCCGACCCCTGCTCTCTTTTTACGGCGACCGCGCCCCGACAGGTCAGCAGCCAATTAAATTGCATATTTATTATTATTAAGCGCGCCGCAGCGATCCGCACGCCAGATCTCGATTTATGTAACAACAACAATTTCCGCCGTTTATTATTATTATTCTTGGAAAAAAATAAAGCTACCATAGTGTTCTTCGTATGCTTTAGAACAGAAATGCTTAGCTGGTCTCGTATACTACAGCATGTAGTAGTATTAAATATTAAAACTCGTATGCAAAATTTGCAAGTAAGAATTTACACTCCCATCTCTCTCCACGCTCTTTGCATAGACTACAACCGACAGACGTGTTTAATAATAATAATAATAGCGCAGGTTACGGTAACGAACGCCACAAAATTATGTATCCATCTTAACATATACTCTTTCGATATACAGAAACAATTCTAACGAAAAGAAAAGAAATGGTCAGTTTCGGAACTCGACCGCAACCTTAGATCTATAAATGATTCTCTTCGTTTAGACGATGCAAGCAACAGCCATCGAACGGAATGTAACTTCTATGCCAACAACTCTTTCGATAAAACAGCACCAGCAGCGGCAAGCAGCAGAAGACGGCATATTGTTTATACAAAAATTCCAAATAACGAAAATCGGCCGTCGCATCTAGCACAACGTCTCTAAATATACATATGCAAAGCACCATTAAACTCGTATGCAAAATTTGCAAGTAAGAATTTATCGTTGCGCAAACGCTCCCATCTCTCTCCATGCTCTTCGCTTAGACTACAACCGACAGGCGTGTTTAATAATAATAGCGCAGGTTAGATAATAATCACCACAAACTTACGTATCCATCTTAACATATACTCTTTCGATATATACAAAAACAATTCTAACCAGAGCCAATTAACGAAAAGAAAAGAAATGGTCCGTTTCGGAACTCGACCACAACCTTGCATCTATAAATGTATCTCTTCGTTTAGACGATGCAAGCAATAGCCACCGAACGGGATGTAACTTGTATGCCAACCACTCTTTCGATAAAACAGCAACAACAGCGGCAAGCAGCAGAATACGACATAGTGTTTATACAAAAATTCCAAATAACGAAATCGGCAATGGCATTTAGCACAAAGTCTCTAACTTATATACATCTGCAAGCACCGTTAACAATCGTCCAGAACGCAGAGCGCTCTCTCGGCAGACTACATAAAAGAAACATATGCTAAGTGTGTAAACAAAAACACCTAAGTTACATCTCCAAATGATCAAAACCTTCTATGCAGACGCACCATTCCGACAAGGATAGCTCGCAATGCATTTATTTAATGGAGCTGAGCCATGCCGAAAGTTCCGAAATTTAACACTCTAGCGATCTTGCCCTGTTACGTTTCCTTCTTCTTAGATCGAGGTATAACTGCGCATTCCGAGAGTTCGGGTATTTTAATTTTACCTCTTATTTCCTTGCTACAGCAGTACACATCCCATCTAAGAAATCTCTATGTCCTGTTACGACGCAATCTACATTTATCTGACACCGATATTCCAGCGCCCCAGAAGACATTTAATCCCTATTGTGCAACGGAGAGTCGAAATAAAAGAAAAATACGTGGAATAATTTACCGATTCCGACCGTCTACACTAAAACTTTTCGAAATTATTGGCCTAACAACACCCTTATTCGACAATACAGCAACCACAGAACCGAAGTTACCTGCCCAATGCAACACAGATTTCCAGCTCGACCCGCCCTTTACCCACAAAATTCCTACTCCGAACTAAGATTTAGTATTTTAATTACAAGTAGATGTCCACCGCAAACGTAGACGCTAACCTACACGCCACAACACATGATTCTATATAGGACATGGAGTGTTTACAATTTTTGTTTTGTTTATTACAGTACAACTGAGTACATGCAACGTAATGTTCGCAAACATATCGCAACCAACTCCCGCACACTTCGATCATAACCTGCTCTCTAAGGAATGGATGGGAGTCACACACAGTACAAACAAACACGTTTGTCGTGTGTTCCGCTAATTTCGGCCAGTACAACGATGCGGGACCAATCCCCCCGCTTGTTTACTGTAAAAGCAAATATTTCTCCCCACACTATCTGTTTAAACCGGGCTTGCACATATACAATAGCCTCCTTTTAAAAGCATGTGTCTTCGCCATATAACCCAGTTTTCGTTTATCCTTCTTCTTCTTCTTCTTAGGACTTGTGGAATAACGTAGACGATATCTACGTCTGTGGATAATAAAGTCCTGGAATGCTAAAAAAAATATAGTTCCTTGCTCGACTCTACAAGTAATTTACAGTTGAAACTAAAAAAAAAAAAAAAAAAAAAAAAAACATAATGTCCGAGAGAGTGGTCAATTTTCGGGTACTCTTAATACCCAAGTAATCAAATCTAAAAGCGTTTGCAAAGTACAACGGCGCACTTTGTAAATACCGTATCTTCTCTTTTAGAACACTTAAACAATCCTCCATCCTGGTAATACCATCTTCTCGACCCGGCGAAAAAATAAAAGTCCTAACAATCAACTGCCTGGACTCTTTATAAAATCGATATCTTTGCTTACACCAGGGCTCGTGATTTTTCGACAAATTTATTTTGGTTCTACAATTCGACGCCAACCACGTTAAGCAGTCGTTTCCTCGCCTGCAACCACTTTGATATTGCTCCTCCCATCCGAAAGTCATGCTCGGATACGAACGCCACTCGGTTAAAGTATTGCCCAAAAATCCAGGAGATAGAAGCCATCTACACGAAGCTGCTGCTGTAGTATAGATGGGAGCGCCTCCATTAAAAAAAAGCATCGATTAGCTGCAGTTTATAAGATATATACCCACAGGACGTATATATTCCCCCCCCCCCCATGTATTCCAGAAATAGTAACTTCGTCTTATCTCCAACGTTTGCAGTATCGAACTTGCTGAATTTACTACACCCACGCGCGTGCGCACTCCATTGGCTACAACTAGCGCACTTTAAGTAACGAAACTATAGGAGTTTTATAAAACACGTTGATTTTCGACGAAAGAATTATGATTTACCGCAGCAGGCATATCCGCTACGTAAACGTGTTGCACACCAGCCGTAAAGTAGCCAACACTAGCATACGATTAAACAGACGATGCTTCGACGAAAGATCAATGCACCACCAAAGTCAGTTTTCTTTACAGCTTTACCGTGACGTATATATTTAGGGTATATCGACACTTTTTACTTACATTCCGTCCCATCTAGCCTAAAGCACTCTCTGTAAGCGCCAAACATTTCCAACACAGTAACAGAACTACACCTTGCAGTCAACACGAACCTACAACAACAAAAGAATCTAGCCATTCCAACTCGTTTTTTGTCCCAACTAGCATGCTGCAAGCTATGTATACGTTCGTAACAACCCAGACAGAGCTATCCTAACATCCGTCGCTAACCCAGTACCAACTCTAAACAAGTTACCACAGATGGTGTTATAACCGCGATCAGTAACAGACAAGATCTCCCAGACACACAGCGTTTTAATAAAGTTTCGATCTCGCTCTCTCTCCACCCAATAACTACGTTGGTTGCTTGACCTGTCCCTAACATCCAACCACAACTTTGTTTCCAATGCATAGCCCGGCAGACAATATTTCTGGAACGCTCTCTATCAGCCAATAGACTATTTACCTCGAGCATTCGCGCACAAATCACCATCGTATTCCACTCCTTCTAACAAATTATTACTCTCGATAAACATCTGTAAAAAAATGAGCGACGTGCACACGCACAGAACAGCTAACAAGAAAAGATCTAGATCCAAGCCAAGTTCTTATAATCCTTACAAGCAGCAACGCAAAATAGTCTACACCATTTCGAACTAATGCAACACCAGATTTTTTTTAACGATCTCCAAGAGCAATCCTTTAGAGACTAAACATACGATTAAATGCACCTCCAATGTAGGTAACTAATCCTCTAACTCGATGCTTATCGACCAAAGAACATTAATTTACCACTGCAATCATCTCCGATACGCTACCCAGAGAAGTCCATTCGTAAACACAGCTAAAAGAAGATATAAATGCCCCACATCCATGCTACGAAGTATCTATATGTATTTCCACAATTGTGGACCACATCTGCGTTGCATCGTATCGCACGACTAAACAGTTCGAAATAGGTACTTCGCGCAAGCTAGCATGCATAATCACATTCCATGTTATTTCTGGCTGTAGGCGAGTGCGGACCTGTTGACTCATCGTAGACGCCGGTTTGGAGCGTGTGTACGTCCTATACATGTAAACATACCTGTCCACGCTCGCACCTGACCCGGAGAAGTTTTCGGTTTAATTTTTCCTGGCCGCACCAGATTCCGAATACAAGAGAGCTATTTTCGCGAAGATAGATTTCCTCGCAGCTGACGCAAGCGATGTTTTTACCGTACGAGCAGTCGTTAAACTTTTATACGCAGATACATATACAGACAGTAGGATGTGCGCAAATTTGCGATGTAGTCTTACAGAAACGAAACGTAGTTTTTTTAGAAATTCGATAAGAAGAAGAAGAACGAAATTTATACAAGATGAACCAATGTGCAATAAGTCAAACCCCATTCCATGCAGCAATGTACCGAGCAACGTCGATTTAAACGAACGCTTTGCTTAACTGTGGAATAGAACAACACAGAATTACACCTCCCTAACAGATACTTTACCGAGGAGTTACTGCTCTTTGCTAACAAGAAACATGTCTTCTGGTATCTTCTCCTAAACCCTATAAGACCGAAACTTTCTACTCGAGAAGCTAGACACAGAATACAACTGTTCTTTATTATGTTCTCGAACTCCATTACGTATCTTCGTTTCCTCCTGCACCTTCGGGCAATGCTTCTAGACGAGAACAATCGTGTATTTTAACTTTTCCCATTATTTCCTGGTTATAGCACTATGCGTCGCTATGTGTGTACGTTACCAACTCCTGTAGTAATTTCCGTATGGAACACTAGGTTTTACGATTATTGCAAACGATTGCTTGTTATTCCATCCGTTTTTAACTCTGCAAATGACTGTCCCCAGTCCACCACATTTGGATGCAATGTAGTCCCTTCTCCAAACGATAATGCAATACGTTTTTCGTGTCTTCCGCTGTTTTCGGCCAGTACACCGACGCGTGACCAATCTCCCTGACTGTTTACTGTAAAAAGCAAATATTTTATAAGTCCCAGTCGTAACCAGATTTCTCCACACCCTCCGTTTAAGCCGGGCTTACACATATACCATAGCTTCGTCTTTCTCCAGCATTAGTTTGTACTCGTCCTTTATGGCAGTTGCTTTAGCCATATATTCTAGCTTCCTTCTCTTGGTCTCGATATCCGCCATTTCCAGTTTTCTTTTCGCGCACATAAGACATTAACTGCACGTAGCGATGTAATTTCTTTAATGGGGGATGGCTTAAGCCTATGTGATACATTTACTCTTTTCGCTGGGCTTGCAGAATGACATTGTTTGTAGGTACCAGACCTAATTCGGCGATATCTATATCTGGAGGCGGTGTGGAGAACAATGTTCTGGACTGGGAGAAGTATGTTTCCCCTGCATTAATGTAGCTTTTAAGTGTACTACTTATATCGTCTTTGCCGCTGCAAGTATTACGAATCTCCACCTAATTTACAGGTAAACAATGGAAACTAAAAGCTGATAGAACGTAACGTACAAGCTTTTATCGATCTGGAAAGTTTAACCTGTACACCGATCAATTTTCGGGTATTTTTATTACCCCAGTACACAAATTGCAGGACACTATTAAACACTACAAAGCATCTGTTGTCCCAGATGTTTGTTATTCGCCCCCCACATGGTGGAGAAACACTTTGCAGATACCGTTTAAAAAACTTAAAGAGTCTTGCACAAGATCAAAAACACTCTCCATCCGGTAATCGTATATTGTAATACCCCTGTTCTCGACCCAACGACGAAGTAAGTGCTCAAATGCAGCAAGCAGACCTCTATCTCTCTTTTTAGGGTAAATTGGGTCACGGATCACAAAATTCACACCACAACCAGCGGTTTTATCCCCTAGTAAGACTCCAGGACGTTCTCCAAATTATGGAGAAATTATTTCCAGGCGAAGTACTAAATAACCTCCATATAGGCGAGATTCTAGTTGGGTTCTTCGGGACTTGTGGTATAGAGACAAGTGCGTAGAATCGAATCCTGCATATGACAACGCGACGGTGGCAAGTTCCGAAGCGCAGCAGCTGGGAGGACCTCCAGGCTATAGCGAAGACACACATCCTCCGCAACTCCCACAAGGTGTTGTGTTGGAATATATATAAGGAATGGTTGGAGAAGCCTCCACGTCACATCCTCGAAACGCAAAGCATGCTCCTGGATAGCTAACATGCCTTCTGATGCTCTAAAGGTAGTGGGAATGGGAGCGGAAAGGTAAAGGAATGGTGGCGGGTAGGTAGCGGAAAGGTAGCGGAAAGGTAAAGGAATAGTAGCAGAAAGGTAGCAGAAAGGTAGTGGGTAGTGGGAAGGGTAGCGGAAAGGTAGCGAATAGGTGTCGGAAAGGTACCGAAAAGATAGCGAGCGATACTCTATAAGTACAACGTAATATTTGTATCGGTGTTAATAGAATACGAATGCTTAGAGGTTAGGGATTCGCGCATCAGAGAGTATTTTAGCTATCCAGGAGCATGCTTTGCGTTTCGAGGATGTGACGTGGAGGCTTCTCCAATCATTCCTTATATATATTCCAACACAACACCTTGTGGGAGTTGCGGAGGATGTGTGTCTTCGCTATAGCCTGGAGGTCCTCCCAGCTGCTGCGCTTCGGAACTTGCCACCGTCGCGTTGTCATATGCAGGATTCGATTCTACGCACTTGTCTCTATACCACAAGTCCCGAAGAACCCAACTAGAGTCTCGCCTATATGGAGGTTATTTAGTACTTCGCCTGGAAATAATTTCTCCATAATTTGGAGAACGTCCTGGAGTCTTACTAGGGGATAAAACCGCTGGTTGTGGTGTGAATTTTGTGATCCGTGACCCAATTTACCCTAAAAAGAGAGATAGAGGTCTGCTTGCTGCATTTGAGCACTTACTTCGTCGTTGGGTCGAGAACAGGGGTATTACAATATACGATTACCGGATGGAGAGTGTTTTTGATCTTGTGCAAGACTCTTTAAGTTTTGTAAACGGTATCTGCAAAGTGTTTCTCCACCATGTGGGGGGCGAATAACAAACATCTGGGACAACAGATGCTTTGTAGTGTTTAATAGTGTCCTGCAATTTGTGTACTGGGGTAATAAAAATACCCGAAAATTGATCGGTGTACAGGTTAAACCTTCCAGATCGATAAAAGCTTGTACGTTACGTTCTATCAGCTTTTAGTTTCCATTGTTTACCTGTAAATTAGGTGGAGATTCGTAATACTTGCAGCGGCAAAGACGATATAAGTAGTACACTTAAAAGCTACATTAATGCAGGGGAAACATACTTCTCCCAGTCCAGAACATTGTTCTCCACACCGCCTCCAGATATAGATATCGCCGAATTAGGTCTGGTACCTACAAACAATGTCATTCTGCAAGCCCAGCGAAAAGAGTAAATGTATCACATAGGCTTAAGCCATCCCCCATTAAAGAAATTACATCGCTACGTGCAGTTAATGTCTTATGTGCGCGAAAAGAAAACTGGAAATGGCGGATATCGAGACCAAGAGAAGGAAGCTAGAATATATGGCTAAAGCAACTGCCATAAAGGACGAGTACAAACTAATGCTGGAGAAAGACGAAGCTATGGTATATGTGTAAGCCCGGCTTAAACGGAGGGTGTGGAGAAATCTGGTTACGACTGGGACTTATAAAATATTTGCTTTTTACAGTAAACAGTCAGGGAGATTGGTCACGCGTCGGTGTACTGGCCGAAAACAGCGGAAGACACGAAAAACGTATTGCATTATCGTTTGGAGAAGGGACTACATTGCATCCAAATGTGGTGGACTGGGGACAGTCATTTGCAGAGTTAAAAACGGATGGAATAACAAGCAATCGTTTGCAATAATCGTAAAACCTAGTGTTCCATACGGAAATTACTACAGGAGTTGGTAACGTACACACATAGCGACGCATAGTGCTATAACCAGGAAATAATGGGAAAAGTTAAAATACACGATTGTTCTCGTCTAGAAGCATTGCCCGAAGGTGCAGGAGGAAACGAAGATACGTAATGGAGTTCGAGAACATAATAAAGAACAGTTGTATTCTGTGTCTAGCTTCTCGAGTAGAAAGTTTCGGTCTTATAGGGTTTAGGAGAAGATACCAGAAGACATGTTTCTTGTTAGCAAAGAGCAGTAACTCCTCGGTAAAGTATCTGTTAGGGAGGTGTAATTCTGTGTTGTTCTATTCCACAGTTAAGCAAAGCGTTCGTTTAAATCGACGTTGCTCGGTACATTGCTGCATGGAATGGGGTTTGACTTATTGCACATTGGTTCATCTTGTATAAATTTCGTTCTTCTTCTTCTTATCGAATTTCTAAAAAAACTACGTTTCGTTTCTGTAAGACTACATCGCAAATTTGCGCACATCCTACTGTCTGTATATGTATCTGCGTATAAAAGTTTAACGACTGCTCGTACGGTAAAAACATCGCTTGCGTCAGCTGCGAGGAAATCTATCTTCGCGAAAATAGCTCTCTTGTATTCGGAATCTGGTGCGGCCAGGAAAAATTAAACCGAAAACTTCTCCGGGTCAGGTGCGAGCGTGGACAGGTATGTTTACATGTATAGGACGTACACACGCTCCAAACTGGCGTCTACGATGAGTCAACAGGTCCGCACTCGCCTACAGCCAGAAATAACATGGAATGTGATTATGCATGCTAGCTTGCGCGAAGTACCTATTTCGAACTGTTTAGTCGTGCGATACGATGCAACGCAGATGTGGTCCACAATTGTGGAAATACATATAGATACTTCGTAGCATGGATGTGGGGCATTTATATCTTCTTTTAGCTGTGTTTACGAATGGACTTCTCTGGGTAGCGTATCGGAGATGATTGCAGTGGTAAATTAATGTTCTTTGGTCGATAAGCATCGAGTTAGAGGATTAGTTACCTACATTGGAGGTGCATTTAATCGTATGTTTAGTCTCTAAAGGATTGCTCTTGGAGATCGTTAAAAAAAATCTGGTGTTGCATTAGTTCGAAATGGTGTAGACTATTTTGCGTTGCTGCTTGTAAGGATTATAAGAACTTGGCTTGGATCTAGATCTTTTCTTGTTAGCTGTTCTGTGCGTGTGCACGTCGCTCATTTTTTTACAGATGTTTATCGAGAGTAATAATTTGTTAGAAGGAGTGGAATACGATGGTGATTTGTGCGCGAATGCTCGAGGTAAATAGTCTATTGGCTGATAGAGAGCGTTCCAGAAATATTGTCTGCCGGGCTATGCATTGGAAACAAAGTTGTGGTTGGATGTTAGGGACAGGTCAAGCAACCAACGTAGTTATTGGGTGGAGAGAGAGCGAGATCGAAACTTTATTAAAACGCTGTGTGTCTGGGAGATCTTGTCTGTTACTGATCGCGGTTATAACACCATCTGTGGTAACTTGTTTAGAGTTGGTACTGGGTTAGCGACGGATGTTAGGATAGCTCTGTCTGGGTTGTTACGAACGTATACATAGCTTGCAGCATGCTAGTTGGGACAAAAAACGAGTTGGAATGGCTAGATTCTTTTGTTGTTGTAGGTTCGTGTTGACTGCAAGGTGTAGTTCTGTTACTGTGTTGGAAATGTTTGGCGCTTACAGAGAGTGCTTTAGGCTAGATGGGACGGAATGTAAGTAAAAAGTGTCGATATACCCTAAATATATACGTCACGGTAAAGCTGTAAAGAAAACTGACTTTGGTGGTGCATTGATCTTTCGTCGAAGCATCGTCTGTTTAATCGTATGCTAGTGTTGGCTACTTTACGGCTGGTGTGCAACACGTTTACGTAGCGGATATGCCTGCTGCGGTAAATCATAATTCTTTCGTCGAAAATCAACGTGTTTTATAAAACTCCTATAGTTTCGTTACTTAAAGTGCGCTAGTTGTAGCCAATGGAGTGCGCACGCGCGTGTGTGTAGTAAATTCAGCAAGTTCGATACTGCAAACGTTGGAGATAAGACGAAGTTACTATTTCTGGAATACATGGGGGGGGGGGGGGGGGGGAATATATACGTCCTGTGGGTATATATCTTATAAACTGCAGCTAATCGATGCTTTTTTTAATGGAGGCGCTCCCATCTATACTACAGCAGCAGCTTCGTGTAGATGGCTTCTATCTCCTGGATTTTTGGGCAATACTTTAACCGAGTGGCGTTCGTATCCGAGCATGACTTTCGGATGGGAGGAGCAATATCAAAGTGGTTGCAGGCGAGGAAACGACTGCTTAACGTGGTTGGCGTCGAATTGTAGAACCAAAATAAATTTGTCGAAAAATCACGAGCCCTGGTGTAAGCAAAGATATCGATTTTATAAAGAGTCCAGGCAGTTGATTGTTAGGACTTTTATTTTTTCGCCGGGTCGAGAAGATGGTATTACCAGGATGGAGGATTGTTTAAGTGTTCTAAAAGAGAAGATACGGTATTTACAAAGTGCGCCGTTGTACTTTGCAAACGCTTTTAGATTTGATTACTTGGGTATTAAGAGTACCCGAAAATTGACCACTCTCTCGGACATTATGTTTTTTTTTTTTTTTTTTTTTTTTTAGTTTCAACTGTAAATTACTTGTAGAGTCGAGCAAGGAACTATATTTTTTTTAGCATTCCAGGACTTTATTATCCACAGACGTAGATATCGTCTACGTTATTCCACAAGTCCTAAGAAGAAGAAGAAGAAGGATAAACGAAAACTGGGTTATATGGCGAAGACACATGCTTTTAAAAGGAGGCTATTGTATATGTGCAAGCCCGGTTTAAACAGATAGTGTGGGGAGAAATATTTGCTTTTACAGTAAACAAGCGGGGGGATTGGTCCCGCATCGTTGTACTGGCCGAAATTAGCGGAACACACGACAAACGTGTTTGTTTGTACTGTGTGTGACTCCCATCCATTCCTTAGAGAGCAGGTTATGATCGAAGTGTGCGGGAGTTGGTTGCGATATGTTTGCGAACATTACGTTGCATGTACTCAGTTGTACTGTAATAAACAAAACAAAAATTGTAAACACTCCATGTCCTATATAGAATCATGTGTTGTGGCGTGTAGGTTAGCGTCTACGTTTGCGGTGGACATCTACTTGTAATTAAAATACTAAATCTTAGTTCGGAGTAGGAATTTTGTGGGTAAAGGGCGGGTCGAGCTGGAAATCTGTGTTGCATTGGGCAGGTAACTTCGGTTCTGTGGTTGCTGTATTGTCGAATAAGGGTGTTGTTAGGCCAATAATTTCGAAAAGTTTTAGTGTAGACGGTCGGAATCGGTAAATTATTCCACGTATTTTTCTTTTATTTCGACTCTCCGTTGCACAATAGGGATTAAATGTCTTCTGGGGCGCTGGAATATCGGTGTCAGATAAATGTAGATTGCGTCGTAACAGGACATAGAGATTTCTTAGATGGGATGTGTACTGCTGTAGCAAGGAAATAAGAGGTAAAATTAAAATACCCGAACTCTCGGAATGCGCAGTTATACCTCGATCTAAGAAGAAGGAAACGTAACAGGGCAAGATCGCTAGAGTGTTAAATTTCGGAACTTTCGGCATGGCTCAGCTCCATTAAATAAATGCATTGCGAGCTATCCTTGTCGGAATGGTGCGTCTGCATAGAAGGTTTTGATCATTTGGAGATGTAACTTAGGTGTTTTTGTTTACACACTTAGCATATGTTTCTTTTATGTAGTCTGCCGAGAGAGCGCTCTGCGTTCTGGACGATTGTTAACGGTGCTTGCAGATGTATATAAGTTAGAGACTTTGTGCTAAATGCCATTGCCGATTTCGTTATTTGGAATTTTTGTATAAACACTATGTCGTATTCTGCTGCTTGCCGCTGTTGTTGCTGTTTTATCGAAAGAGTGGTTGGCATACAAGTTACATCCCGTTCGGTGGCTATTGCTTGCATCGTCTAAACGAAGAGATACATTTATAGATGCAAGGTTGTGGTCGAGTTCCGAAACGGACCATTTCTTTTCTTTTCGTTAATTGGCTCTGGTTAGAATTGTTTTTGTATATATCGAAAGAGTATATGTTAAGATGGATACGTAAGTTTGTGGTGATTATTATCTAACCTGCGCTATTATTATTAAACACGCCTGTCGGTTGTAGTCTAAGCGAAGAGCATGGAGAGAGATGGGAGCGTTTGCGCAACGATAAATTCTTACTTGCAAATTTTGCATACGAGTTTAATGGTGCTTTGCATATGTATATTTAGAGACGTTGTGCTAGATGCGACGGCCGATTTTCGTTATTTGGAATTTTTGTATAAACAATATGCCGTCTTCTGCTGCTTGCCGCTGCTGGTGCTGTTTTATCGAAAGAGTTGTTGGCATAGAAGTTACATTCCGTTCGATGGCTGTTGCTTGCATCGTCTAAACGAAGAGAATCATTTATAGATCTAAGGTTGCGGTCGAGTTCCGAAACTGACCATTTCTTTTCTTTTCGTTAGAATTGTTTCTGTATATCGAAAGAGTATATGTTAAGATGGATACGTAAGTTTGTGGCGTTCGTTACCGTAACCTGCGCTATTATTATTATTATTAAACACGTCTGTCGGTTGTAGTCTATGCAAAGAGCGTGGAGAGAGATGGGAGTGTAAATTCTTACTTGCAAATTTTGCATACGAGTTTTAATATTTAATACTACTACATGCTGTAGTATACGAGACCAGCTAAGCATTTCTGTTCTAAAGCATACGAAGAACACTATGGTAGCTTTATTTTTTTCCAAGAATAATAATAATAAACGGCGGAAATTGTTGTTGTTACATAAATCGAGATCTGGCGTGCGGATCGCTGCGGCGCGCTTAATAATAATAAATATGCAATTTAATTGGCTGCTGACCTGTCGGGGCGCGGTCGCCGTAAAAAGAGAGCAGGGGTCGGCCGGCGGGGGCGGTGTCGGTGCGGTCAAGACAATCGTCGCGGTATTGTTTGTTCTCGCGGGTAGGGCGGGTGGCGGCGTCCTTTGAGAACCGGTCGCTAGCGTGGAGGAGGAGGAGGAGGGGGGTAGCATCTGTCGGGGCGGGCGGCGGCGGCGGAGGCAGAGGCGAAGGCGGCGTCTTTTGAGAAGCGTTCAGGCAATCGGCCGAGCGAGTAGGGGTCGCGGGAGCGAGTACAGACATGTCGAGGGGTCTACAGGTCTGGACCTGTCGGAGGTGCCGCCTGTCTGGCGGCAGTGCCGGGGGGGGTGGAGGGGGGCGTCGAACCGGCCAGGTGTGTGGTCCAGGGTGCGAGTACCGACATGTCGAGGGGTCTACAGGTCTGGACCTGTCGGAGGTGCCGCTTGTCTGGTGGCGGCACCGAGGGGTTGAGGGGGGCGTGGGGGCGGGGCGTCGTGTGTGGCCGAGGGAGGTGTTGCAACCTGTCAATCATCCTTAAGTGCGTTATGGCGGCGTCCTTTGATAAGCAGTCGGACAAGTAGCGAATCAAAAGGACCTAAATGTAAACTGTCAATCATCTTTCGTTCTTCCAGGAAGACCTATCAATCATCCTGTGGCGGTATCCTTTGATCTGCGGTCAGGCAATTGGCCGAGGGAGGAGGGGTGGGGCGTAATTCAAATTTCCCGCCAAAAAACAAAAGACGCGCGAATCTCAGTGGGGTGGAACCCCCATCATTATACTACTGACATTGCCGAGGTGAGGGTGACTTGCGAGCCTCAACGGTACAGATAGCTTGTCATATCTTAGTCGTCATGAATTTTAGTTTGAGACGGGAAAAATTGCAGAAAGGTAAAAAAGAAGAAAAAATGGAGATGGACCTTAGGTGCAACCACAGCGGGAGGGTATCGGTGGACAGGCCAGAGAGGCTTGTGGTTCCTGAAAAGTGGCTGCAGGATTTTCAGTAGTTACATGGGCAACCGTTTTGGTGATGTAACATTATCTAATGTGGCTTTGCCACGCAGTTACTGCGATTGGCTGAAAGCGAGGGGAAACTACAGCCGTTATTTTTCCCAAGGACATTCAGCTCTACTGTATGAATATATGATGATGGGTAAAATATTCCAGAGGTAAAATAGTCCCACATTTGTACCTCACGACGGGTACTACTCAGGATGTCGTCTTCAGGAAAGACAACAGTACTGTTCTACCGATCGGTGCGTGGAATGTTAGAGCCCTTAATCGGGTAGGGAGGTAAGCATTGGCATTGTACGCCTAAGTGTCAAGCAAACAGTAGTGTATGGAATGCCGATGCGACGTGTGACTGCACGAGCGCTGACTTCCCCGGGCATGGGATGAACCCATTACTGTCTCCATTTCTTCCTGCACTGTCTCAGCAGCATTACGCCTTATGCTCGGTCAGTCACTACGGGGTCTATCGTCTAAACAACACGTGACTTCGAACTTCTAAATCATTCCCACCACAGCTATATTTGTCAACGGATCATTACCCCTTCAATCCCATTCCTATGGCGATATGATCGTCACGCTGAACTAGCACATTCCCCAGTCTAATAATACAGCTTCACTAAAAGCGCCTTCTCAGGTAACGTCAACATGCTGCGACTGCTGGTGCAGCTTATTCTCTCTCTCTCTCATTACAGCTCCTTTGATACACGATTTTCATGCGCAGTCACTGAATTTTTGCTCTCCAGCGCCATCTGTCGGACAATTTTTGAACTTTGATTTTTTTTCCTAACAAAACCCCATATCATCCAAAGCATGTGTGACAAATATTATCTCTCTCTCCACATTATTCCGTGATTTATTAAGTTTTCAAATTTATACTGACTTTTTGATCACCCGGTACCTTGGTGCTGCCAAGGTTATGTTATGGTGGCTTACTAGTTATAGCGACTACCTAGTTAGCAGGAGGTACCAAGCACGAATACCAGCCATGACACAGGTTTCAATTCAATGCCTGCGCTCCAGTTTCATGTTTTTTTTTTTTTTTTTTTTTTTTTTTTTTTTTTTTTAAATAAAAAAGCTTTTAACTTATCCTATTGATTCAATGCATGTCAGTAGCACACCTGTAACAGTAAAGCTCGTTTGGTGACAATTAATTTACTTCTGAGTCACGACTTTGCCCCACCTGCTGCTCCACTGGCTGTAAGAGTCCTTCTTACTAGGTAGGCGCTACCAGCAGAAAGCCAGCATGACTTGATGGATGTGGCAGTACCACAGAATGTTTTATTAGGTTAGATTAATACTTCTTAAATAGATTATATATACGACATTTTGTAATGATGTGGAACGTGTCAATTCAGTAAATGTCATCTACACTTGACAATCAATATTTTAAGGATTATTTATTACATTAATTTTTTATTTTTTAAGTTTTATGTAAAAATTCATCTAAATTGTAGAAAGAGTTGCCATTCAGAAATTCCTTTAATTTCTTTTTATATACTAGTTGGCTATCTGTGATACTTTTGATGCTACGGTAAGTGACCAAAGACTTTCCTGGCAACATAATTCACCCCTTTCTGAGCCAAAGTTATATTTAACCTTGAATAGTGAATACCATCCTTTCACCTAGTGTTGTAGCTATGCATACCGCTATTACTTTTGAATTGGGTCGAATTTTTAATAACATATTGTGAAGCTATACTGAAGATCCCTAGATGCCTAAATAAATATCTGCAGGATGTTCTTGGGTGGGCTCCAGCAATTATTCTGATTAAACGCTTTTGTGCAATGAGTGCCTTTCTTACTCAATGTTGAATTGCCCCAGAATATTACACCATATGAAAGTATTCATTATCTCATTGTGGCTTAGTTGTTATAGCGCACACCTAGTAATCAGAAGGTCCCAGGTTCGAATACCAGCTATGATACAAATTTCAATTAGATGTCTCCACTTCAGTATCTTGATTTGAAATTAATCGTTTTACTCCATATTTGACTTACCTTATTGATTCAATCCATGTCATTGGCGTACCTGTAACAGTAGAGCATGTTTGGTGACAATTAATTTACTCCTGTGTGGCGACTTGGCGCCAGCTGCTGCTCCGCTGGCTACTAACTAGGTAGGCGCTACAACCAATAAGCCACCATGAAGTGATGGATATGGCACTCGCACGGACTGTGTTATCTATTATCTCATGGTGGCATACTAGTTATAGTGCCTACCTAGCAAGCAGGAGGTCCTAGACTCGAACACCATCCATGACACAAATATTAATTTACCTCCTCTGCTACAGTTTTATGTTTTTGAAGTAAATCGTTACTCCAGGATTTGACTTGATTCAATGTATGTCAGCGGCACACCTGTAACAGTAAAACTTGTTTGGTGACAATTAATTTACTACCGAGTGGCCACTGTGCGCCACCTGCTTCTTCACTAGCTGTAAGTGTCCTCCTGATTACTAGGTAGGCCCTAAAACCTATAAGCCGGGATGACTTGATGGATATTCAACTCGCACGGACTGTTTTAGCCATTAACTTGTGCTGCCTTAGTGGTTATACTGCCTACCTAGTAAGCAGGAGGTACCAGGTTCGAATAGCAGCCATGACATTAATTTCAATTTGACGAATTTTGTTTCAGTTTCATGTTGTTGTAAATAAAGGTTTTACTACAGCTTTTGACTTACCCTATTGATTCAATCCATGTCAGTGGTAAACCTGTATCAGTAAATCTTGTTTGGCGACAATTAATTTACTTCCGAAAGGCCACTGTGCGCCACCTGCTTCTCTCTGGTTGTCAGAGTCCTCCTGCTTACTAGATAGGCCCTACAATCAAGAAGCCACCACGATTTGATGGATATGCCACTCGCAGGAACTGCTTTATCCATTAACTTATGGTGCCTTAGTGGTTATAGCGCCTTCCTAGTAAGCAGGAGATACCGGGTTCGAATACCAGCCATGGCATAAATTTCAATTTCACGCCTTTGTTGTAAATAATGGTTTTACTACAGCTTTTGACTTACCCCATTGATTCCATGCATACCAGTGGCACACCTGTAAGAGCGACAATTAATGTACTCAGAGTGGCCACTGCGCGCCACTTGCTGCTCCGCCGGCTGCGAGAGTCCCCTGGCGCTGGAGGGCGCGGCCTCCTCGAGGCGTGGAGCGGCCACCAGGGCCCGCCGCTGTCAACACGGCGGCCCATTCATTAGCCGCGGGTCACGCGCCGCCGCCCACCGCCGCCCTCGGCCACTCGCTACATGAGTTGATTATGTGGGCCGCGACATGCCGCGCCACGCGGCCTTGCGCCGCTTAATTGGGCCGGCGAGTGGCCCAGATTTAATTAGCCGCGCCATTATATTAGCCCGCGGCGGCGCCGGCGGACGGCCGCGGACCACTCGCTTATCGCGCGCCCGCAGTGCCACGCGCCGGTCTGCCGCCGAGCCAACGCCGCGTGACAAACACGCATTATGGCAGCCTCATGCTTGCGTTGCTGTGCAGACGCTCCTGTGCACCGGCTGTACCCTAAACCGTCTGCGCGACGAGAAATAGTGAGTGTGAGGCCGTGTTCACACTGCCGGTCGGGCCGAGCCGATCTGAGCCGGGCCGGGCCGGGCCGAGAGATTAAACACATCGTTTCCAATGGCACTGTTCATACTGGCGGCCGAGCCGAGAGGACTCCGCTTCAGCCGGCTCACGCCGAGCCGACAACATTAGAAAATTTTAATACTTCCGGCGCGAGCTGCTCCTGCAAAATATTTGAAGACAAATCAAATCAAATATTTTTAGAGCTTATGGGACTTAACTACGGGGTCGTCAGTAAAATCAAAAATTGTTTAAATGTTTGTGTAGCTTATGGGCCGGCCGCGGTGGCCGAGGGGACTGAGGCGCTCCAGTCACAGTCTGCACGGTCACTACGGTCGGGGGTTCGAATGCCCCCTCGGGCATTGATATTTGTGGCGTCCTTAGTCTTAGCTAGTTCATAAGTAGTTTGTAAGCTTAGGGACTGATGACCCCGTAGTTAATTTCCATAAGTGCTACAAACATTTGAACATTTTTATAGCTATGGACTTAACTACGGGGTCGTCAGTCCCCAAACTTACAAACTACTTATGAACTAGCTAATCCTAAGGACCGCACAAATATCCATGCCCGAGGGGGGATTCGAAACCCCGACCGTAGTGGCCGTGCAGACCATGACTGGAGCGCCTCAGTCCCCCCTTTATTTTTTTTTTCTATGGGTCGTTGTCTTTGTTGCAAACGCTGATGATTTTGTTCGTTCTTGTTCGATGTGTTGGTGGCTCAGCTTTTTAATTACAGAGAGCGTTGAGCCCTCTGACCGGGCGCACTGAGCCACGGCGGCCGGCAGTACCCTCGACCACCGCGGCCGGCCTTCTGCAGCACAAGTATCACACATTTTCTCTCTGCTTTCAACGAAAGCGTCTGCATGATTTTTAGTTTCAAATACACTTTATGAAAATATGTTGTTTATTTTTAATTGTACTACTATTAATTCTGTAATATGAATAATTTTCTTTTTTCAGTAATGTTTATTTTAGTCGTTCACATAAGGAAAAACTCTCCTAAATTTTATTCGAAATTCATGGGATGAGTCCATTACCACCTATTTCTTAACTGTTATATGACGAGTCACTGCAGTGTAAGAATAATACCATTAAAATCATTAACTGTTAGCTGGCTCTAAGAAGGAACAAGTTTTGATCACCCCCGTGTTTCCTTTGATCTTCTACTTACAATGGGTGGGAATTGATTGTTGCTGTGGACAATCCCACGAAGAATAAATAAAAAAGTGACAAACGCATCTATCCTTTACTGACTGTCCTGCGGAGTCTGAGGCTAAACTAAACAGCGTATTTTTATTTCAGTTAAAGTATAAAACTCGAAAGTGCCAGACAAAGAAAATTATCATCACATGTTTTGACCTGAGTAGAATTCCTTCAACATGCAGGTGGACTCAAATATAGTATAGCACAGCATGATACATATAAAAATGGTACACCTCACTTGCAAAATTTCTTATAAGGAGGTATCTACGTGTTTTTAATGTCACTGTTCCATACTGTTTTTTTACTTAATTCATTCTTAATTTAATCTTAGATGTGAGGGTAATGTTTTTATGTGTGAAACGCAACAGTAAAGTGGCAGTTTATATTAATTTTTCTTCTCTTCTAGTTCAAAACACGAAATATATATTCCATTAATTGACTGGTGTAGACACAAATCCAGTTGTATGCCTCTCAGAAAGTCAAGTATGACCTGATGTAAAACCGTAGCAGATCGTTGTTCATTGTAATCGGTCGCTACCCAAGAAAAACTAAACACGTAGCCAGCAATTTAAATTTTTCGGTACTACAGTGCTTCACGCTACGCTCAATACCCGCCGAGTTCGTAGGATAGCAATCGCGGCACTGATGCCCCTTAGATAACTCGCAATTACTTGTGAAAGGAGGTAGATATCGGTGCGATTACTATTTCAAAAAAATTATGTAATTTTTAGTTCCATTTCACTCGAAGTAATATATGGTCTAAAATGCATAGAACCGTAGGCTGCCCGCTATCGAACTTTTTCAATACACGATTTGTAAATCAAGTGCGCACACTAGACAAAGAGGGTCATTTGAAAATGACTGTTACGAATTACGAAAAGGTGAATACTTTATTCGAAAGCTAAGATGTTTTCCTACCATGTGTCCAAAAATCAGATTTTTTAAACGCATAGTTTCATCAAA
The DNA here is from genome assembly GCA_026315105.1 of Locusta migratoria. Classification (NCBI taxonomy): domain Eukaryota; kingdom Metazoa; phylum Arthropoda; class Insecta; order Orthoptera; family Acrididae; genus Locusta; species Locusta migratoria. The sequence goes on from CM048748.1 coordinate 166,570,672, forward strand.
ATCGAGAGAGGAGCTTTACGAAACTAAAATCTCACACGGATTGAAAAGTAGATATTTTATTTTTTCACAGGCAAGGGAAAGCTTTTAAGGAAAAAATAAGTTGAGATATCGATGTGGCGTGGTCTTATATATGGTCAAAATTTTTTACAACTTCAAAATCGGAGAAGTTGATATTCCCCCTATTTTTCGTGTAGGCTCGGTCCGGTGTGCAGTGTGAACACTGAACACCCTTGCCGTCGGCATGCGCCGACTAGGCGCCAGCCGGCTTGGCACATCCCGGCTCGGCTCGGCCCAGATGGCAGTGTGAACACGGCCTAATCCAGTGGGGGCTGGTGCATCACATGCCTGGGGGTTCACTTCTGCCAGTTCCAGATCTTGATAGTTGATAGTGGCGCCGCCGCCGCCCCCCCCCCTCTCCTATCGCTCAGCGCGGTGTCAGCGTACCAAGCTCCTTTATTTCACACTTCTCTTCCAAGCTTAGAGCTGAGAAATTTGTTTCTAAAAGATACTGATTGTTGTTAATTTTTTTAAAAAAATGTTCAAATGTTTGTAAATCTATCGGACCAAACTGCGTGGTCATCAGTCCGTAGCTTACAAACTACTTAAATCTAGGCGAACTAACCTAAGGGCAAACACACACACTCATGCAGCAGGGAGGACTCGAACCTCCACGGCAAGCAACCGCGCGCTCCGCAGCGAGACGTTTTAGATCGCTCGGCTACTCCACCGCGGCTGTTAATTTTTCTTTGATTATAAACATCAAGAACATATGAATATGCACTTGAGGACTACAACATAGTACCAGATTACACCGTTAAGTGTATTAAAATGAATCTGTTTCGATGAAGATACAAGTACCCCTTCGAGTTATATATTTTTGAAGACGTTACAGCATTCAATGAAAGTAAGAAGTCGCAATTTGCAATCACTTATGGCTTCACCGTACTTGGTTTTGATGGAATAGCAAAATGCGGCGAAAGAAGGTTTCTGCCAGGCCGGGATTCGAACCCGCTAATTAGGCAGACGAGTTGACCACTGCGCCACAGAGGGCAAAGTGACCAACCCCACTGCCGAGGACTCTTCCCTTCACGTCTCCTGCCACACACAAATCTGGTAATACGAAAGAGACAGCGTGGCGAACGGAGATTTGACTGTCGCGGGAGACGTGCAGGGATGAGTCTTCTGCAGTCGAGTTGGTCACTGTGTCCTCGGTGGCGGAGCGGTCAACGCGTCTGCTTAGTAAGCAGGAGATCTCGATTTCCAATCCCGTTCCGGCCCAAATTTTAATTCGCCGCACTTTGGTATTCCTTCTAAACCAAGTACAATGAAGCCGTAACTGATCGGAAATTGCAATTTATTTCAAGTTAACTTCTGGTCACGTGACGCTCTAAGCGGCACCCACTGGAGACCTTACGCTTCCGCAAATGCTGCTCTCCCTGATACCTTTTCAGACCGTTAAATTTTTGTTACAACAACCACTCGGCTATTCTTGCTAGGTGGGGAGTACTGACTTCATTGTTATTCATGATCGCATCTTCTGAAGGCTTTTACAGTTGATGAGTCTAATTTACAGTTATAAGATATTTTGCCAAAATTGAGTGTTTTTGATTAATCTTCAATGTGCAAGATACAAATATGAAGGGCTGATGCTGGCTTTATGGAGGAATTGCACATGCACAAGGCTAGGTGTTCAGTAGATCCATTGTATTCCTTCAGGACCATTCGTGCGTAACTGTCAGGAGCTAGTGTCGCTACCAGCTCCAACGCCAGTGTTAATAGAGGAATCATCCCACGCCCCTCCCTGCAAGATACAAATATGAAGGGCTGATGCTGGCTTTATGGATGAATTGCACATGCACATGGCTAGGTGTTCAGTAGCTCCATTGTATTCCTTCAGGACCATTCGTGCGTAACTGTCAGGAGCTGGTGTCGCTACCAGCTCCAACGCCAGTGTTAATGGAGGAATCATCCCATGCCCCTCCCTGCCGCGAGAGCGCCCATATGTTGTCTCCATCGGGCTCTGAAGGGACTTTGAACCCCAGCCGCGCATGCGCATTGCAACGCGTCGGCCACTGCCTTCTGCATAAGGCAGCCGCGCTACGAATCGTGTACATCTACGTTCTGTCTCCGCGACGTAAAACGACTCTCATGCGATAAAAATACTTTGAACGTGTTTATCAAATGATCTGATGGATGAACGAAACGAAGAAAAACTCTTTTTAAAAACTTTATTTTATTTTTTTATGTACCTTTTTTCACGACGAGGTTCTTTCCGGAGGTCCTATGTTCTGGTCAGAGACAGGGCAGGCTAGGATAAAGTCAGATTTTTCAATGGGCCATGTTAAAGTTGCAAAGCAGGAGCATGGTGAAGTTTTGTAGCCAGAACATTGACAAAGGGAACTGGTTAATGCTCCACCTAAGTCTACAGATTATTACTTTTTCTTGTTTTTTTAATTATTAAAATGTATAAACAAACACAGGGGTGATAGATGGAATGATAACAGGGGTAGAAAAACTTGCTATCAATGTAGGAGAGAGAGGGATGATGACAGGAATTGGAGGAGAAATGTTACAAACTGGCAAAGAAATGATAGGAATTGGCAGAGAAATGATGGCACAGAGGGAAATCATGATAGTAATGAAAATTGGCAATGAAATGATGACAGTGATAGGAGGATGGAGGGAAGAAATCAAAATAATAGATATGGTAATCATAATGATAACAATGATAGAAGACAGCAAAACAGAGCTGCAAGTTTGGAAAACCGTTGGCCAACCCATTAGCTGCCTGTAGCTTTGAGGCGAGGCAAAATAGAAATAGGACAAATGCTTTGAACAATGATATGAAAGGTGCAAATGAAATACAGTATTAACCAGACTTTAAAGTGAAGAAGTTAGAATTAATCAGAGTTTTTGGGAAAATATTTGAGGGAATGCTTTGCCTACAAATAAGGATAAATAAGAGGTTAATGAAATGTTAGAGGTCAACACTGTTGCAGATTTTAATTGTTAGGGAGAGTAAAGTAATATTCAAGATAAGAGGAAAACTAGTGAGAATTTTGAGATTGAAAAGTTGTTTCATATAAGGCAGGATGAGGATGTGCATTATGAAATTTATGATGTATGGGATGGAGGTCAGATACAAAACTGAGGTATTAACACAAGTGAAGTTGAAGAGAGAGATTATGATGCTGAGGAACGTGATAAGTTAAGTTAGTGATGTTGATGATGAGGCCAAAAGAGCAGTGTTTATTAAAATAAAACGAAATGTAGATGATAGTGGTGTATGATTAAGTGGTGTTGTGGATACGAAAGACTTCAGGGAAACTGTATCTGATGGTAATAGTGATGCACATGTCTTGGTAAGCTTGCAAAAGAAATGGAGTGTGAATTAAAGCAGTTAGGAATAAACATGAAGTTAGAGAAGAAAGGAGAGAATTTTCTGAAGGTACTATGTGATTACTATGTTACTATAGTATGAGTATGGAAAGAAGGAAGGTAATGAACAAGTTTGCGAAACGTTGGGTAAAATTATCAAAACATTGTATCCAAAACAGTGGATATAAACATTTGAAAGAAGTTCGATTAAAATGGGATGCTCAAAATAAGTTATGAAAGTATATAATGAGACAGCTTAAAATAGTGATAAAAAAGTAATGTTTCTATACAGGCAGTAAAGGCAGAAAAAGTAAACCAATGTGGTCTATTTTCAGAAAATAGAAAATTATTTCCTATATGAAAATTGTGAAGGAGAAGGAGATAATGTTTGGTTTGAATGTCCATATATTAAAGTGAACCATCATGATTGGGAAGGCGATTGTCTACTTGACACTGGGAGGCCTATTTCAATAATTTCTGCAAAGGTAAGAGATGAGATGAGAAATAGTAAAAATGTTCTGAAAATGGGGAACTGGGGGGGGGGGGGTAGTGAAGAAATATCTACATCTACATACATAGTCCGCAATTCACCGTAAGGTGCATGGCGGAGGGTACACAGTACCACTACTAGGCATTTCCTTTCCTAGTCCACTCCCAAATAAAACGAGGAAAAAAAAGAATGCTTATATGCCTCCGTACGAGCCCTAATTTCTCTTATCTTGTCTTTGTGATCACCACGCGAAATGTAAGTAGGCGGCAGCAAGGTAGTACTACACTCAGCTTAAAATTGCGGCCCTCTAAATTTCCTCAACAGAAATTAACGAAAAGAACGTCGTCTTTCCTCCAGCGATCCCCAATTAAGTTGCCGGAGCATTTCCGTGACACTCGTGCATTGGTCGAACCTACCATTAACAAACCTAACTGCTCGCCTCTGAACTGTTTCCATGTTTTCCTTTAAACTGATCCGCTGCTTGTCCCAAACACTTGAGCAACACTCAAGACGTGGTCATACAAGCGTTTTATACGCGGTCTCCTTTACAGGTGAAGTACATCTTCCCAAAATTCTCCCAATAAACCGAAGTCGGATGTCCGCCTTACTCACAATAGTCCTTACATGTACGTTCCATTTCATATCGCTCTTCAATGTTACGCCTAGATATTTGAACGACGCGACAGCACAAAGAAGCTCACTACTAATGCTGTATTCAAACATTATGGGATTGTTTTTCCTACTCATGCGTATCACATTTTTCTACTTTGAGAGCTAGCTGCCATTCTTCGCACCAACTAGAAATTTTGTCTAAGTCATCTTCTATGCTATTACAGTCAGTTAAAGACGACATCATCCCATACACCACAGCATCATCAGCAAACAGCCGCAAATTACAGCTTATTCGGTCCATCAGATCATTTATATAGATAGAAAATAATAGCGGTCCTATGACACTCCCCTGGGACACGCCTGACGACACACTCGTCTTAGATGAACTGTCGAGAACAACGCACTGCCTTCTATTACTTAGGAAGTCTTCCAGCCAGTCACAAATCTGTGAACCTATTCCATAAGCTCGTATCTTCGTTAGCAGTCTGCAGTGTGGCACCGCGTCGAACGCCTTTTTTGAAGTCGAGAAAAACGCAATCCGCCTGTTGCCTTTCATCCATGGCTCGCAAGATGTCATGTGAGAAAAGGGCAAGCTGAGTTTCACATGAACGATGTTTCCTAAAACCGTTCTGATTCATAAACCTATATAGGGAGACATGACCATCCCAATATAACAAGAGAAATCAGATCGGAATCGTAACGATTTAGGTGTTCTTTCTTCCCGCGCGCTATTAGACAATGGAACGGTAGAGAAAGGTAATGAAAAAGGTTAATCAACCATCTGCAATGCATTTAAATGTGACTTGCAGAGTATCTGTGTAGATGTAGATGTACAGGTAGACCTATTAGGGTGAGAAAACCTCTTGATTATGTAGGCAGAATACTCTTTATAAAACCGAATTGGTATTCCATCCGGACCAGCAGACATTTTCGTATTTAGCTCTCTCAGCTGATCTGTACACCGGAAATACCTATTACTATGTCCTCCATTTCGAAATTAGTACGCTGATCAACTGATGGTACATTTGTGCGGTCCTCCTGCGTGAAAGATTTCTTAAAGATTAAATTTAGAATTTCGGTTTTCTATTTGCTTTCTTCTATTACTGCCGCGGAATGATCAACGAGTGACTGGACAGTGGGCTTTGACCCGCTTATTGATTTTACATAGGACCAGAATATTTTCGGGTTCTCGGAAAGATATTTTGGTAAGATATGGCTGTGGTAATTATTGGATGCTTCGCGCATCGATCATTTTATAGACCCAAGAATCTCTACTAACTTCTGTCTGTCAACATTTGCGTGTTCTTTCTTGAATCGAGAGTGCAACAGTCTTTGCTTTCTCAGCAACTTTCTGACATATTATTATACGACGGTGGATGTTTTCCATTCTTAACCCTCCGTCGGGCGCACCTCCAGATGAAACAAAATCAGGCGCACCCGGCCTGAGAGGCCACCCACATATTTTGTGGACTAGCTCCGCCATGTTAAATCAAATTCAAAATGCGTGTTGGCTAGTCTTGAAGAGGATCTAAAGGAAGGAATTACAGCAAACATAAAGCATACTAATGGATTTATTGAACAGAATACACCTGAAACTAAAGTAACCAAAATTACCAATTTCCTACAAAGATTATTAAAAAATGGTCAAACAGACATCCATAAAAGTTATGAAGTTATTTTTAAAGGACATTAGGCAGTCTAGCCTGACATGTAGTCATCTTTTCTCGCCACATCTGCGGCAAAAAAACCGACGCTATAGCTCCCAAATCAACAGCTAAAACAGAGGTATGGCACAGAACGTATACGTCGCTCAAGCAGATTGGTTGATGACAAGCTGAACATTCCTAATTCTTCATCCTCCTAACTCTTGTTTCAGCCACGCATGATCGACGTTTTAGCCGTTTGGGAGGTAATATGGAAGAACTTTCCCGTTCCTTGTGGGGTAAAATTATTTTCAGTCGGGTTTGCAGCCGAATCGACATTCCACATAAATTCATAGCATACTTCGCAGGCCAAAGTGTCCAGTTACAAGTTGATGACACAAGGTTTTTCAATTGGTGGCGTCATTTGTAGCAGCATATTTTACACTGAATGTTGTGTAATGATGATGTGAATAGTAGAAGGCGTCTACTTAGAGTACTTCATCGTCTTATCCTTTCCAAGATAAAAACTCCTCGCATATTTTCTTCTCTTTTTCATAATCCCGAGCTGTTCCCTAAACTTCCTGTTCAGCTGCTGAGTCCTACTTGCCTTCTCCTACCTCATCCTGAGAGTGGGTGTCTCTCTCATCGACTAAATCTTCGAGCGCGGCTGGATTTTCGGCAGTTTCGTCCTCGAGGAGGCGCATTATTTCCACACGATCATTGGCTTAGAGGCATAATATACTTTTCTGGACATTTCAGCAGAAAATATGGATGTGATAATGTAGGAAAAGAAAGGAAAACTGAAATTAGAACATGATCAGGCGCACTCAGTCTGAAGGTAACGGTGAAAATCACAGATGACAGACTTAGTTTGATTGAAACGAAGTAATAAAATAAAAATATCTTGAAAAATCTCACCTTCAAAACTATGACGTAATCGGGCAGAGACGGCCTGTGAGTTCCAAGGAGTTCCCATTGACCCGCGTGGAAATCGACGGCAGCCTGCGGACCGGCACTGTGTCAGGTTCCCAAAGTTACGCGAGTAAACGGAGAGGCGGGCCGCTGGGCCACCACTGTTAAACACGGGAATCAAAAAAGTGTTTTGCTGGCCTGTGAGGCCGACTGCGCCCGACGGCTTTACTGGCATATATTTCTCTAACCCTATATTTACAATGCACTTAATTTTTGTCCACAATTCCTCTACGTCCATAGTCCCGGAATTGAATGATGCCCATTCATTTTTAAGTGCGATCGTAACATTTGCTTATCGGCTCTTCCCAACAAAAACAGGCTCCTAGTCTTCTTGATTGGTTTATGAACTTTGGTCACCATCGACGCTATGACGATATCATGATCACTAATTCCTGTCTCAACACAGACATCGTTAATAAGGTCAGACCTGTTCGTGGCTATAAGGTCTAAAATATTTCCATTGGCGTGAGTTGCCAGTTTAACTGCTCAAGATAGTTTTCGGAGAACGTGTCCAAAAGTAGCTCGCAAGACTGCTTGTCTGTACCGCCTGAAATGTAACTAGAGAGGTCCCAATCTATACTCTTAAAGTTGAAGTCTCCCCCGAATAATATTACATGGTCCCAATACCTATGCACTACCTGGTATAGACTGAATAATTCTAAAACTGCTACAGCAGCACTGGGGGGCCGATAAAACACCCAACTATTACCTTTAGACCTGTTATACGTGCCCAGATAACTTCACAGTTACTTTCAACTTCGATCTCAGTAGAAACAATATCTTCGTCCACAGCGATAAACACTCCTCCTCCAGTTGTATCCGATCTATCTTTCCGATATACATTCCACGACTCGCTAAATATTCCTGAACTTTCCACATAAATGATTTGGCCATCTTTTGGTGCCAAAAACTATCTGAGCACGATAATTTCCATGCAGTGCGCCAAATTCGGGAACTTTGTTTCTAATATTTTGATATTCGAATTTTTCAGCCTAACATGGCCTGAATTCGCTGTTTGAATGTTGACAGGCGAGTGCTCATCAGAGTTAGCGCCTAGCCTAAAAGCACCCCATGTGGACTCCACAAGTCCACTGCTACCCGAGTAGCTGCTTCCTTAGTTTAGTGAACCCCTGATCTATCTAGTGGCACCCTACAATTCTCCACCTGATAACGCAGATCCAGAAATCTGCAGCCATGACTGTCACAGAGTAGGCGAAGCCTCTGGTTCAGACCCTCCACTCAACTCCAAACCAAAGGACCCCGATCAACCCTGGTACCAATGCTACAAATCGACAGCTCTGCTTGCACCCCGTGTGCGAGGGCAGCAGGCTTCAACAATTCAGCCAGCCGCCCGTAGGACCTGAGGATGTCCTCAGAACCCAAGCAACAAGCGTCATTGGCGCCAACGTGAGCTACGACTTGCAGTCGACCGCACCCCGCACCCTCAATAGCCGCCGGCAAGGCCGCCTCCACATCTAGGTTGAGGACCCCCGGCAGACATATCGAGTGCACGTTGTAATTCTTTCCGGATGTCAACGCTATCTGCCTAAGGGTCTCCATCACGCGTCTAACATCGGAGCTCCAAATAACTAATAATCCCCTCCCCCGTGCACCTGCTCGGACCCTGCTGAAGGAGTGGCCACACCTCCACTCACAGAACAAATGGGCGTGGACGGACGTCCAGCCTCCACATTGACGATCCGCCTTGAGCGAGGCGAATAGCGTACAACCCGCCACTCTCCTTGCGGAGAGGGTAGCTCGCCCACGTCTAGTACACCTGAAGGTGCCTCGGTAGCAGGGAAAGAGCAAAGCATGAGACATCTGAGGTTTCCCACTCGACGCACCAGACTCCCTACCATCACTGCACCCCGAGACAGCAGCCTGAAGACGGCTGACCATAGACAGATTTTAACGGAGTAAGTGTTTTAATGTGTTTGTATTCAAGTATTTGTTTAAATGATATACAAGCTCTCAATGACTCCTCTGTTAATTATTTGTCAACATGTTAAGTATTTTGAAACCAGAAGAAATTTCAGACAAAATATCTATAGTTAAATTTATATTTTTGAAGGATTATTCCGTGGCTTCTTGGTTCATAACGCACAATTTTGTGCGTGACACTTATTTATATACATTTATTAACATTATCAATTTGTTTAAAATAATAGGTATTTTTAGTTTCCAGGTTATGCTCAAATCTACTCCTTGTTTTCCCCTCCACATATTGTATATTCATTCATTACGGTTTCATTTTTAAGTTGCCATTTGTAATAACACAATGTCAAAGAAATGTTTCACTATGTATGTCGCTCTATGTGTAGACTTTTGTCATCTCTTCCAGTACAATATCAGAACATTGTAATCTCTGACACAGCAGTCAATACTCTGAAAATGGCCTCATAAGCCGATAACCGGTTTTGTAAAAAGAATAAACTCTCAGATCACCCACCAAATAGTATTTTTTAATTTAATTACATTTATTTATTTAAGCATTTATGTGTAAAAATCATTAATTAGTAGTTCTGAGGAATTGAATGATATGATTTTAAATTTTACATATGAAAAAATAAATCTTTCTCATATTTAGAAAAATTGTTGTTCTTCTTTGGTATTTAAAGGGGACTAAACATCTGGGTAATAAGTCCCCTCTTCTCAGCGAAGAGTTCACATCCAAATATTGACCCATTTATAATGTCTCACTCCAGGATAGTATACGCTGGGCACAGAGAGTTAGCTTACGTCAAAATGACGACATGAAATGGAAGACACAGAAGATGTTGACCAAATGGAGAACGAAGGGAAAACATTACAGCAGAGAGTGTGGTTGGTCGATCACGAGGATAGTACAGGATGAGCCAGTCACACTGCACACACATCACACCTCCAGTTTATAACTAAACAGAAATAAAATATAAGACCACAGATAAAATATTCTGTAGGGATTGGGGGGGGCTGAGAAATCTGGCTAATGAGCTCAACCCTAAATAGTATGGTAAAAGCCAGCTGTGTGACTATAACCTAAAACACAGTCAGCCAACGAGACATCGTCAGCCAAAATAGGCTGAAGCGCAGTTGGCTCCCATAGTCCAGGCATGACTGGATAAGGACCTTATTGTAAGAGGATTAGATGGGCGGCTGCCCTAGCAGTGCAGCTGGGGCAGTGCAGTATGTTTAAGTACTGCCAGCACTTTTGTTGTAGCTGTTGAATGTGTGAACCGAGCATCGAACAACATGCCCAAGAAGCGATGCGGCTCTTCAGCATGAAGAAATTCGTCACCCAAATACAGTTCGAAGTCTGGGTGCACTGCCCGGCAGCGACAATAGTGCATAACCTGCGTTTTGGAGGCAGAGGACCAGGACTGCAGCTCTTGAACGACTCCCTGCAGTCGCGTTTCGGGGACACCAATGGTAGGGGAACTGTAATACATACAAAAGCCATCGACATACAGCAACGATGATCCTGCCGCCGCAGCAAGTCCGTTTATGGCAATTAGAAATAGCAGAACACTAAGAACAGAGCCCTGCAAGACTTCATTTTCCTGGGTGGGAGGGGAGCTGAGATGGGTACGTACTCTAACCGAAAAGGTGCAAAGTAAGAGGAAGTTCTGGATGAAGCACGGAAGTGGACCTCTCAAGCCCCAGCCATGCATCATAGGCAGAATATGATAGCGCCAGGTAGAGTCATGGGCCTTTTGGATATCGAAAAAGACCAAAACCAGATGCTCATGCTTGGTGGAAGAAGTGCGGATAGCAGACTCCAGCAGAACGGCCTTGGCGGAGGTCACCCTGTTGTGAGGCGAGGAGTACACGATCTCCAAGAACCCACATGAGCCACCTACTCACCATATGTTCGGGGAGCTTGCAAATAAAACTGGTGAGGCCAATCGGTCGGTAACTGTCAGCTACCTGTGGATCGGCGTTATGTTTTATCACTGGGATGAGAATGCTGTCCCGCCACTGAGATGGAAAAACTCCTTCATCGATTGAAAAGGTCGAGAAGTTGGTGTTTAAAGACCTTTGAGAGGTGACGCAGAAACTGGCTATGGATGCGATCTGGCCCTAGTGTGGTATTTGGGGATGCAATGAGGGCCCTCTGGAACTGTCACTCACTGAATTGGACATTCAAATGTCTGTAAATCTATCGGACCAAACTGCGTGGTCATCAGTCCGTAGCTTACATACTACTTAAACCTAGGTAAACTAACCTACGGACAAACACACACACACCCATGCCTAGGGAGGACCCAAACCTCCACGGCGAGCAACCGCGCGCTCTGCAGCGAGGTGCTTTAGAATTGGACATTATACATTTCCTGTCGACGTGTGCGAAAAAATAACTGCCTCCACCCAACCTGTTCTCTGAGGCTGCAGAAGTCTCTACTGTAAGCTGTTGTCACGAGGGTACTGGCATAATAGTCTGTGACGTTCCCAGCGGTATTAGCTGGGTCCATGCGTATATTACACTGAATGTTCAGACTGGAGTTCCTGCATGTGGTTGGTACCCGACAAGGTACAACACCCAATATGGGGTGGCACGAGATCCGATGGTAGCGACATATCTCTTCCAACAGTCCTGCTTACTACAGCGTATCAGTCTCCGAGCTTGGGATGGACCCATTTAAAAGCGAACAGGTGCTCCATACAAAGGTGGCGCCAGTGTCACTGGAGTGCCCGACGATGGCCTGATGGCTTCAGCAATCTCTGGGGAGCACCACGGTACTGATTTGCGCCTAAATGAACAAGTAGTGGTCGGAACAGTTGCCTCAGAGGCAGAAAGAATGACTGTAGTCATTTCATAAGCAGCCTGATCAATATCATCAGGGATTGGAGAAGTCACCCTAGTAGCCAAGGTGTAAGCTGTTCAGTCAGCCCTACAGAGACACCAGCCAGACATGTAATCTGGAGGTTGAAACTGGAGAAGAGAAATGTGGACGGGGAAATGGTACCTCATAGGTCATCATGAACTGCCAATTCAGTTGTGTCAGATGGCTTAGGCAGCAATGAGATCGCCGCGGTGGAGTAGCGGAGCGGTCTAAAGCGTCTCGCTGCGGAGCGCGCGGTTGCTCGCCGTGGAGGTTCAAGTCCTCCCTGGGGAATGGGTGTGTGTGTTTGTAGGTAGGTTAGTTTACCTAGGTTTAAGTAGTGATGACCATGCAGTTTGGTCCGATAGATTTACAGACATTTGAACATTTGAGCAAAGAGATCAATAGCCGAGTACGTGGCATGCGCCACACTGAAATGTGTGGGGGCCCTTGTATTGAGGAGTCAGCATTCCAACTGTGCTATTAGAGCTTCGATGTCCCTACTGCGGCCTGAGATCTAAGAGCTATCCAAGAAGGGGTTGTGCCCATTAAAATCACCCAAAAGAAGGAATACTGTAGGGATTTGTGCAATCAAGTCCTCAAGGTCAGCAGGAGGCACTGCCTCATCCGGAGGAAGGTAGATGACACAGATGGTAATGTTCCGTCGAGTCTGGATTCTCACAGCCACTCCCTCAAGCACCATGTGAAGTGGCACTGGTGAACTGGGGACAGTAGCAAGAATGCATATACAGACACCTCCAGATGCCCTATCATACACTGCACGGTTTTCATAATAGCCCCTACAGCCACGTAGGGCAGAGGTCCATTCGACAGGAAGCCAGGTTTCTTGTAGGGCTACACAGAGAGCTGGATGGCGACCTAGTAACTGCTGCAACTTGTTCAGGTGGGGAAAGAAATCTTCACAGTTCCACATGCTATCTCCTGACGTACAGGGCATACTTAAGTAGAATGTAAAACAGATTCCACAGAACTATCTGTCTTCACCAACTGTGGAGGTGGAGTCTCAACATCTCAGCAATTGTCAAGTCTTCAGGGGTCACGAGAGTCTCCACCTCGTCCTCAAAAGCTGAGGTATGCAGTGGTGACTCAGTAACGGCCTGGGAATCTTTCTTCTTAGACTTCTGTTTCTTCTTCTCTCACTTCTACTATGATTCCTCTTCCTGGGAGGGATTCTTAGACTCAATGTCAGGGACTGATGATGCTCTGGAGTCTCTACGACCAGCAGGACGTGGCTCTTTCCACCATTCACTGGTGCTCACTGTTCCATTCAGAGAAACTATGGGATAAAGGGATTCAAACGACCCTTTTCTCGCGAGAGGAGGGAGAGCAGGCTATTGTTTCTCTGTCTCAGGGGTGGGGACCAATGTTTCTCTTGGATGGTGGGGGGGGGTCAGTGTTTGCTCCCAAAGCAGAGGCTTTGTGGGCAACAGGAGAAGAGGGGCCTGGGACCCATGAGGACCAACTGAATCCATGGAAATCTTATCGGCAGGATCGGAGATCGAGATGTGACTGCAGTATGGTTGTTCTCATGCTTACTGGATGGATTTCTCTTTGGCCTCAGAATAAGACAACCTATCCAGGGTTTTATATTCCATGATATTCCTTCCTTTTTGCAGAACTGAGCAGGTAGCCGAGCAAGGTGGGTGCTGCTGTCCACAATTGACACAGATGGGATGACGCGTGTAACGGAGGTCTGGGTGTGATACACATACTCATTCCCGTTTGGCAGTACACCTGGAGGAAATGTGCCCAAACCTCCAACACGTAAAACAATGCATTGGGGGAGGATCGTAGGGCTTAATGTCAAACCAGTTAATCATCACCTTAACCTTTACAGGCAATGAATCGCCCTTGAAGGCCAAGGTGAAGGCACCGGTGGCGAACCTATTGTCCTTCGGACCCCTATGAACTCGTCGAATGGACTCATCGCTGCTCCAAGTTCTCACGGAGTTCCTCATCTGACTGCAACAAAAGATCTCTATGGAATATAATTCCCTGGACCTTGTTGAGGCTTTTATGGGGAGAGATTTTTTTATGGGAACATCACCCAGGTTGTTACAGGCAAGCAATGCTACTTACTGTGCTGGGAATGTCGTCGTAATTTGGACTGCTCCCGATCGCATCTTAGACATACCACCAACTTCTCCGACCTAGTCTTCCAAGTTTCTCACAAAAAACATAGGCTTTGTGTTCGTAAATGAATCATCTTCTGTATTGGAATACACTACATATCGTGATGCATATTTTTCTCATTGACTTATCACCATACGTTCCTCCCACGGCGTGGCCAAGGAAGGGAACGATTGGGGATCATATTTCGCAGCATTGAATTCAACCTTCCCCCGCTTTGAGACGTTTTGCGTCCGGAAACTGGTTTCATTGTGGTCTGCCAAGCAGCTAGGGAACTATACGTCCACCCAGGCAGAGGCCTTCTTGCCTGCATAAGCCTTATAAATCTGAGGTGCGGCTGCTTTCCCAGAGGTTGCTCGCTAACGACTGTTCAACATCAACAACCATGCATCTCCTCGGCATGTAGCACACCTTGAGATTGAGGGGTTGTTTATATAGGTTTGTACTGTCCTCGAGACCTGGCGATTATTGTTGTTGATGTGGTTTAGAGGGGACTCAACTCCGGCGATTAAGCCAAGATCGCCGGGTACTGAAACAAACAACGTTCCTCCATCGTGCTAAACGATTTTCGTTGAAGCACGCACATAGCTTACGGTGTGGTGGATTGTTGTCACGGCACAGTCCACAGATCGGGACCCTGCGTTCGCCAAGCCCATACTCAAGAAATTACTGCCGAGCCCCTAATTGGGGGGGGGGGGAGAAAAATTGTAATATTAATGACACACGTGTGATGAAGGTAAAACTGCCTAACAATCAAAAAAGTAGTTCAATTCATTGAATGTGTTGAAATTCCTAAACGTATAGTTTAATTTATCCAAGAACAAGATTAAAACACATAACACAGTTTGTTTCACACATTGTTTAATAGTCGTGAAATGTATACTCTTTAACAATCATATACATTACTCGAGGGTAGGAAGGAGTATTATAACACAAGTAATCTGACACTCCACTACCATGCACCACAGACATTGCCGAGTCGGGGTGGCTTGCGTGCCTCAACGATACAAATAGCACTACTATAGGTGAAACCACAGCGGAGGATTATGTCTAGAGAGGTCAGACAACGTGTGGTTCCTCAAGAGGGGCAGTAGCCCATTCAGCAGTTGCAGGGGCAACAGTCTGGATGACTGACTGAACTGGTCATGCAACAGTAGCTTTGCCACACAATTACTGCGTACAACTGAAAGCAAAGGGAAACTACAGCCGTTACTTCTCCCAAGACATACAGCTCTAATGTATGATAATATGATGATGGCATCCTCTCGGGTAAAATATTCCGGAGGTAAAATAGTCCCCCATTCGGATCTCCAGGCGGGGACTACTCAGGAGGATGTGCTCATCAGGAAAGACAACACTGGAAATCTACGAATCGGAGCGTGGAATGTTAGATCCATTAATCGGGTAGGGAAGCTAGTAAAAATTTAAAAAGAGAAATTGATAGGTTGAAGTTAGATATAGTGGGAATTATTGAAGTTCGGTGGATAGAGGAGCAGGATCTCTGGTCAGGTGAGTACTGGATTATAAATACAAAATCAGATGGGGGTATTACTGGAATAGGTCTGATAATGAGTAAGAAAATAGGCATGCGGGTAAACTACTATGAGCAACAAAGTGATTGCATTATCGTAGTCAAGATAGGTGCAAAGCCCACACCGACGACAGTGGTACAGGTTTATATGCCAACTATCTCTGCCGATGATGAGGGGATCGGAGAAATATATGAGGAGCTAAACGAAATTATTCAACCAATTAAAGGAGAGGAAAACTTAGTTGTTATGGGAGACTGGAATTCGATAGTAGGACAAGCAAGGGAAGGGGAGGTAGTAGTTAAATATGCTCAGGGGAAAAGGAACGAACGAGGTAGCCGCTTGGTAGAATTTTGCACGGAGCATAATTTAGTTATAACAAACACCTGGTTCAAGAATAGCGAAAGATTGTTGTATACATGGAAGAGGCCAGGAGACATCGGGAGATACCAGACAGATTTTGTAATCGTAAGATATAGATTTCGGAACCAGGTTTTAAACTGTTAGACTTACCCAGGGGCAGATATAAACTCTGACCATAACTTATTGGTCATTATCTGTAGGCTGAAACTGAAAAAAAAAAAATTGCAGAAAGGTAGGAAAATAAAGAGATGGGACCTGGATAAACTGAAGGAGCCTGAAGTTCTTGAGAATTGTAGAGGGAGCTTTACACAACAACGGGGCAGAAACGGGGGGAAATAAAACAGTTGAGGAGGAATGGGTAGCACTGTGAGATGAAACAGTGAATGCCGCAGAGGACAAAATAGGTAGGAAGGCTACACCTAAAAAAATGCTTGAATATCACAGGACACCCTTAATTTACTCGATGAAAGGAGAAAATAAATAAATGCAACAAATGAAACAGGCAAAATGGAGTACAGACGACTAGGAAATGAGGAAGTGCAAAATGGCTGGTGTGGCTAGAAGGCGAACGCAAGGATGTAGAAGAATGTATAAATAGGGGAAAAATACATACAGCCTACACAAAAATAAAAGAGATATTTGGAGATAAGAAGAACAACTCTATGAATATCAAGAACACAGATGGAAAACCAGTTCTCAGCAAAGAAGGGAAAGCTGATGGGTGGAAAGAGTAAATAGGGAACCTCGTCCGACAGCTCCAACATGGAACACACACGATGCTCAACTGAATTATGGTGGGGGCAGGTGGTCAATATCGGCCGCTACGCAGTTGTAGCGACGTGCTTTTGCTGTATTGCGCGATCAACCGATCCGACTTAATGCTCCGAACTTTATGTCGCCTCTTCCTCTCTTTGTCACTCGCAACATAAGTGTCTCTGCTACTGTCTGTCCATCATCCCATTGCCACTTCCTCTTGTATACTTTTATCACTTTTAATGACTTCGTTCCTTTCTCTCTGGCCTCCTTACCACTGTTTGCGCCTCGTTCTCGTTGTTTCACTGCCATTTTCAGTGTGTCATTCTTTTTCTCTTACAGGCCGTTGTCTGTCCTCTGCTCAACATTGTCTCCATTCTGAATATGTTTTGTGGATGATTTGCTCCAGGTTATAAGTCATAGACAGGGATACTTCACACGTGGTTACTGTAATGAAGAAAAGTAGAGATAATTTTCTTGTAAATCCTCGAGCGGGCGCGCCTATGTGTAAAGTGCGCCAACAGCAAATAACATCGTTGTGCACCGTTTCATTGATGTTTGACAATAGCAAGCCTTTACCTATCCCTTAATTATTGTTTCAGCGAGCACATTGAGAAGTTGTGTTGTCATAGGTTCACAAGAGCTGCAGTAATTTAAAATAAACTGCAAGTGTGTCATCTTTGTGTACAAAGTGCGCCACGTCCTTGGTCATGTAAATAACTTTTTCTCCACTTTTATTTCCCTCCATTTTATACAGATCAAATTATAACACATAACAAGCGGGTATGTCAGTGTGCAGGGCGAGATGAAAGCTGACAGGCAACGAGCTTGATTGGCTACTCAACGAGGATCTAGATTTTAACACTGTACTAGACAACCAAAATGATGACGACTCTGAGGAAGGAGTCCACGATTTTGATGATGGACTGAAGAGCTACTGCCGCGGTGGAGTAGCCGAGCGGTGTAAAGCACCTCGCCGCGGAGCGCGTGGTTGCTCGCCGTGGAGGTTCGAGTTCTCCCTGGGGCATGGGTGTGTGTGTTTGTCCATAGGTTAGTTTACCTAGGTTTAAGTAGTTTGTAAGCTACGGACTGATGATCACGCAGTTTGGTCCGATAGATTTACAGATATTTGAAACGCTACTCTCCACTGGTGGTATTTTCATTTGGAGGGACAAAACGTGTAAATGGAATAAAATATGTCCTAATATGATTATGAATACAAAGAGAAGAAATATTGTGAAAATATTCCCTGGGTCTAAACGTGTGGCCAGAGGGGTTACAAGTGAAATGATTGATGAAATTGTAAAATGCGCGAACGTATAGTTTCAATCTACGGAAGAATGTGACAATATTCCAGAGAAAAGGACGCTCTGGAAACTACAAGGTGTGAAATAATGGCATTGTGGGGATTGATGTATCTCTTTGGCACTCAGGAAGCAAACCACAAAAAGTCATTGAATTTTGGACAGCAGATGGTACTGGTATATAGATTACGAGAGATGTGATGAGTTACAGAAGATTTCCATTCCTTTTAAGAAGTGCCCGTTTTGAAGACAAGAGTAGTACAAAGCAAGAAAAAAGAGTAACTGACAAGCTTGCTGCAATAAGGCATATATTGGACAACTTTGTGGCGAACTACAAGAATGCTTACAACTGTAGGACAATTTGTGACAGTAGAGGAAAATTTGCAATCTCTCCCGGGTCGCTGAACTTTTGTTCAGTATATTACGAACAATCTTTGCTCGAGAAATACAAAGATGAACGTATTGAAAGAACAGAGGAACCTACAACCAAGAGAAGAGAACGGTGTCTAACATGTGGACGAGCTAGAAACACATCTACTATCATAAGATGTAACTCATGTGATAGCATCGTTTGCAAAGGACATGTAAAAACAGTGCACACTTGTGACAAACGTAATGCCATTCCCCAAAATTCGTAAGATAATTAACTGTGTAGATGCAAGAAACTTCGTGATAACTGATACTTCATCAATATATAAAAAGTTTATCCGTTTATGTTGCTATGAATAGAGTTTTTGTTCATTGTGTGCTTTAAAAAGGTGTTGGAATAGATTCATGTGTCAGCTGCGGCAATAAAATGACATGAAAGATTTCTTATTTGTTTAGTAAATTAGCGATGTAATATAAGTATATTGTATTGTTGTTAAAATAAAATAAAACTATGACTTCGCGCATACATGTTTCCCTTGGTAGCATTCTGACAGCTTTTGACTACATGTGTACAAAGTGCGCCGCGCTCCCGCTAGTGTTACGAAAATCAAAGCGCCCACTCGAGGGATAAAATGGGGTACTGCTCCACACAAAGTCTTACAGCGCACATGGGCGCGCCAGAACTCACATTACACTATTGATGACTACAAATATGTTGCCTAGACTGACAGTCTCATTCCCAATTGTATTGAGCGGCTGGAAGTTTATAGAGTGTGGGGACAACTTCGTTAATCTATGAACTCTGGATATAAGCAGGAAAATGTTCAAGCTGGTGGAGGGACTGTAATTGTATGGGGCGTACGGATTTGGAATGATATTGAACTCATGATACTCTAACTACGACTCGGACAGATGAGGCGTAGGTATGCATCCTAGCATTTCTGCATCTAATCATGCCCAATGCGCATTTCTCTGGACTTATTGGACTTATTTGGACTATTCCAGAAGGACAATGCGACACTTCACACGTCCAGAAATGCTACAGAGTGGCTCCAAAAACAGTATTCTCAGCTTGTACTCCACATTCGCTGGCCACCAAACACCCCAGAAATGACATAATTGAACACATCTCTTATGCTTTACAACGTTCTGTTTAACATAAATCTATATCTACATAGATACTCTAGATACTCTGCAAATCTCATTTATGTGCCTGGCAGAGGATTCATTAACCACTTGCATAACCTTTCTCTACCGTTCCAATCTCTAATAGCGTGCGGGAAGAAAGGACACCTAAATCGTTTCGTTTTCGATCTTATTTCTCTTATTTTATTGGGATGGTCGTGTCTCCCTATGTAGGTAATGCTAGCAAAATATTTGCACATTTAGAATTAGAAGTAGGTGATTGAAATTTCGTAAATAGATCTCGCCGCAACGAATAACGTCTTTCTTTTAATGATTTCCACCTCAAATCGAGCAATATTTCCGTGACGCTTTCCCCCCTGTAACGTGATAAAACACCCCTTCGTACTGTTACCAATTTGTGGGGTGCCGTGCAGGAAGAAAGGTGAAGTGTTCTCCAGAACTACTTTGGTTGTTAGTCGAGTTCATGCGACGTCGTGCTGCGTTAGCCTTACATGAATTTAGGCACGAGAAACGTTTTATTTCTCTCTTCAGTGTGTTCTCATTAATTTATCGTTTTTACTGCCGCTATCTCTCTTCTACTACGACCATATGTTCTCTCCCTCTCTCTTGGTCACACCATTCACCACAACCTTGAGCTATTCCATTGGAGCACAAAAAAGCACGAATATTTTCACCTGCCAAATGATTTGGTGAGGAAGGAGGAATCAACCAACAGCTGGTTCCTCACTTTTCTGTCGAAGTACCTTAGAGAAAAATATTTGTCTGTTTAGTGCTCTTGTGCCATTGTTTTTAAAGGTGTTTCCAACCTCTTCCTGGCTTTAGCAGAATTTTCTTTCACTGGAATGATAATTTTTCAACTGCCGGAAAATGCGCTTTGACTGAAGCGGCACAGCGTGTAGATTCGTCCGTTTGATATCACACAATATTTAGAGGATCCAAATATTCAAATGTTTGAAACCTATTGGACCAAAGTACTATGACCATCAGTCCCTAGTCTTACAATAAGGAAAACACACCCACTCATGCCGTAGGAAGACTCGAACCTCCGGTGTGAACAGCCGTACAATCCGTAGCATGGCACCTTAGTCTACGAGGCCATTCGACGCGGCCTAGAAGATGCCATAACAAATCAGTATCAAATGTGGCCAAGATGGATATTTTATTGTCTGGATGACGAGTTTCGGTAATACACAGTTACCATAATCGGATCATTTGTTTCAGATGCAACATTTTTGACAATTAGCGAAAGCACTTGTATTTTCCCATCAAGGGCGACCACAAAGAGATCGTCATAGGCTGTCACATTAATGCAGTTAGTGATGTTTGTATGCGTAGGTTCCAGTTCAAAATCATGGTTGTGATGATAAACTGTAATATATGCATACAAGCATCACTAGCTGCATTAATGATCAGTAAACAAATGATCACTAGGCCGAGATCTATTTAAATCAGTTCAACACTCATCTTTGTGATTCATAGCACCCGAGAGATTGACTACCGAAAAATTGCCATTTTCGCATGATTTGTTTTCTAACAAATTAAAAGATACCGGCTATTAAACAGATAAGATATAGAAATGAACCGGAATAAAGTAAATGCGTAATGATATAAACTATTGCGACTAAGACTGACTATCCAGTTGTCCAGTGGTTGTGTGCAAGTTGAGTCATCTAGCACACGGGAAAATACCCATGTTTCGGGAGCTTTCCTAATACAGGTAGCTGAATATCTAGCTTACTTTGTGGTGCTATGTCTAGATCTCTCTGATAACCAGTAGCGACGGTCATTATGGTATGCCATCGTAGGTTGCGTTTAAACTCCGAATATTGTCTTGAAAGCTGAAAAGCAGTTTACCAAATAGAAATAAAATTAGAGAACTTAAACAAAGTTGTATGTCGTTGTTCTACCACGATATCACAGAAGAATCAGTGAAAATGTCCTCATACGTCATTCTTACGCGTCTTTTTGTGTTACATACTAACAGCTGTATATACTGCCACCTAGTAAAATAGTTACTATTCCCGCTGAAACAGACTGTATAAAGATAAGCTTTCTTCAACATTAACACGGAAAACCTCGAAAAAATTTTGACCTACTTACTCAATGTCTTTATATGAAGCACAGTAAATATAATTATCATTTCTCCACACTCATTAAATATATACGGATACACTTTCCACCGTATTAAACTCATTTATACAAACTAAAATTACTTATGGCCACAAATGAAGTAATTGGATAGCTTGCGATTAACATTCTCTTTTGAACCACTAAACTCACACAGAAGGCAATTTCTCGCTGTCTCAATCTACACACATTGAATTACATAGAACACGGGGTTTTACAAACCCTACTGAAAAGAAAGGAGAAATTACCTGTGCCTGCCTCTTGTTTCGACGACGTAATGGACGTAAATAACATAGTGTCTTGATTATGTGTTTTGTTAACGGTACTGAGATGCTGGCTGATTACCGTGCAGGTCACTCACGATTGTGTTGCAAGTACTTTCTTACATCGACTGAGCTGTGGTCCCCCCGTTTCCGAGCAACAGGCGTTAGCCATCAACAATACTGGGCAACTATCTGAGAACTGACACGGTCAAGCGCTGCTAAACATCAGTGATTGGTTGAGATTTAGTGTGTTCTGTTTGGTAAGATAGATGGCGACTGGACGCCATAATGTGTAGAGAGAAGCCGGTGTCGGTATTGGATCCTCCCTTACACACAAAATATCAACACACAGTAAAAAATTAAAGTGCTGAAAATAAATGTCTTTGAAAAATGTGGTGTATGCACGCTAATATTAAAAACGCAGAAATCCTAACATAACACGGTAATTTAAATAAACTGCACTTACTTCAGCCAAGATCGCTATTTTATTTTATTTGCTAGACTTGTACGGCATGTTACCGTAGAAGGTGAGTACTCCATCATTATTGGACATTTTAGAAATTTTTGGCATGGAAATGTGTACGTCTTGTATCACTATCAGTAACTATAGAAAGGGTTGAGTATTTAATCCAGATAACGAGGATTTACTCTTGCTTTAAAGTTTGTCTAATACGCTATTAATTACCTTCATATAACTGTACAAAATGATTATAAGTGATTTTTTCAATATCACGCCATTGTTTTGCAACACTGCCCTTCTTTCTGGAATGACGCCAAAACTAATGGTTTGTAATTTTAATCTGATGATTCATTATTATTAAAACAACATTTAAGATGAAATATAAGCATATAAATATGACCAAAATTGAAGAAAGTTCAGGAAATATAGACCCGACTATGACGAAGCCTTCAGTATCTTCTGTATGAACCTCAAATTTACAACTGCATCCAATCACTTTTTAAGAGACAAGAGACAATACAAGCTGAAATTAATCTGAAATGGGAGTAGACGATTCAAAGAAATGATATATGTCACTGTACACGAATTCTTACTGTCAAGAAAAAAGTAAGCTGCCGTTATAGTTATAGAACGTCAGCGTTTTCCGGGTTTCCTCTAAAACCTAAATATATATATATATATATATATATATATATATATATATATATATATATATATATATATATATATATATATTCATATGTTTGTATAGCTTATGGAACTTAACTACGGGATCATCAGTCCATAAACTTACAAACTACTTATGAACTAGCTAACACTAAGGACGGCACAAATATCCATGCCCGAGGGGGAATTCGAACCCCCGACCGTAGTGGCCGTGCAGACCGTGACTGGCGCGCCTCAGTCCTCTCGGCCACCGCAGCCGGCTAAAACCTAAATCTGCGTCCATCACCATCACTTCTCTAGCTCATTTAACTCGAGCGAGAGATCTCAAATTTCGACGAAGGTACGAAATTAATCGCTGCACCAAGCACCAAGGAAACAAATTACACGTTTTCGTTTTGTCAGCGTCAAAAGACACAAAAGTTCTGGGAATGAATCCATAAAAGATGATTTAACGAATAGGAGTACGGTCAAACGTAGCGACGGGCGTACTTGTGAGTTCTCGTCCTTTGCAAACTGATGTAATTGCTAGAGTCTCTGTTACTGGTTGTTTCGGCGTTGCCACAGTGTTGTGCCACATAAAAACAGTATCAACCTGCTAATTTTCGTTAAAGAAGTATGTACTAACATCCATACATTTACGATCCAGAATTCGGGCGTACCATAACGCTGCCACCTATTTGTTCTGCACCCGAAGCTCACGATCCTGATATATTTTTACACAGTTTGCAACGCAGTTGTTGAAGAACAGTGTTGCTCGCCTGTTTAAATTACCGCCTCTTTTCGCTTATACAAATCAAGTAAACCTCTAACCACGAATTCGCAACTTCCTCGTTTTAGATGATCGTTTCCTCTGCCTGAGACGAATTGCATCTGGCGTGTGGCTGTTAGTTTTCACCTGCCGCAGCAGCCTCGAACAGCAGAGGCGGCCTAAGTACGCGGGGGCGGCTGCCGAGTTGCAGCCTGTTTGTTTTCTCCCTCTTCTCAGCTGCCATTTACAAATGTACGACGGGAGGAGTTGTAATGGAATTTCTGGAAGCAATTAATTTCTCTGAAACCCGTTTCAGTACAATTAGTGCTGCCAATACGTGCAGCATTCTGTTTTTTCCAGTTCACTTTACGACTTTACTAAATACAGTTATCTAGCGCCACGTTTAACACGTACCACAGCAGTATTTATGCAGCTCTATCACAAGTCTTTTCTGCTCATACCCTTTAATGAGACACTCTTAATTCACTTCGTAATAGCTACATCATCTTGTAGCAAGCTACTTCCACACTGTAACGATCGTCGCCCGCGAAACAGGATCTATGGTAGTATGATATGCACACATTACCACTAGTAATAACTGCCCTAGTTGTGGCACCTACACTATAAAAGTAACCGGTGTTTGACTCAAAGAACACCCACACTTATCTTTACTGTCTGCAAAAAGATTTCCCAGAATTATGTAAAAAAAAAAAAAAAAAAAAAAAAAAAAAAAAAAAAAAAAAAAAAAAAATCTGGCAGTAGGCACAACGAGTAATTTTAAATGGAACGACAACGAAAAATTAATCGTGAGTGAGGCAGGTAAGGAATGTAATCAACCGGAAGAATTATCGGCAAGTTTTGTCCATCAACAGCTGGGTTAATTCCCGTGTCCGATACTACCCGTCAGTTTCCAACAGAGACATCATAAGTTACTTCATTATACCCGTCACACATGATATTTGTCGTTATTACAAGTCATCAGGGCATTTCTTTGGATTACATCACACGACGTAACTGCATTTAGGCGTATACGTAAGCTGTGGCTTTTCTTTTCTACCTAACCTCACTCATATATGCCGACAAACAAGGATAAGTGGAAAAATTGACGTCGGTCCCTCACACTATTTTAATTACAATACTAATTTATTACCAAGGGGTAAAATCATATTTATTGTTGCGGCGGCGAAGTCATTGATGTGCAGTACCTAAATGTTTACAAGGTTAAGTAATTTTACTGACTGGGCAAGGGTACATACAAGTAACTGTCAACCACAGAGTAGTAATAGCATTAATTATTTATTTCATGGTCAAAACAAAAGATTATTCCTCTCCTTTTAGTGACGGTGTTTTTAAAAGGCATTTCACGGTCGTTGCTTGTGTAAATATCCCGCTACTGAGGTAGAATTGATCTATATAGCTCAATTCTAGCTACCGGTAGCATCTCCTCGTACTTTTTACAAGTATGGTTGTTATTGGTAACAAAAATTGATCTGTAGATTCCATTTCTAGTTACTATTACCACCACTTCCTACTTTCTACTGGTACTTCTGATGTCGTTAACTACATTAGACCTATATAGCTCGGTTTTGGTTACCGATATCAGGTCTTAATTTCTAAGAATAGAATTGCCCTACATAATTCTAATTATTTTAGTAATACCAACAATTCCTCTTTAAAATAACAACAACGATTGTAAGTATAATTGTTAGCAAGTATCGTTGTAATTGCTAATTCTAGTTACGGATAACAAGACTTCTTTCCTTTTTAATATGTAATATTTTCGTTATTTTCGTACTACATTAACGATTTTCAATATTTTCGGCAATTTTTTAAGTTCACTTTAGTTTTTCCGCACCCAAAAACCCGACATTCCCGCGTTAGTCCCGTTATATGCAATGACTGTAGTTAAACGTTTCACATATTCCGTATTTTAACTGATTTCTTGGTGTGCCTTTATTTACTTATCTTCGTATGTGTACTTCGGTTCTAACATAATATTACGTAATTCTATTTCAGAATTCTTCATTGTCGTATTTCTGTTTTTCCCATTCCTTAATTCAATTTCATTTTGTTGCATATTGTTTAAAAATGCGTACCTGGAATTGCAGTAGATTGTTTCACATGCCACATTTGATTATTTACAATTCAGCATTACATTCGCCAAATGCGTAATATACGTAATATCTGTGGACCAGGTACGACGTCAACTTTAAAGCACACGTGTGGTATCGGATATTAGATTTTATCCAAGTAGCTTGGGCCTATAGGTGAATGCTGATCATCAGATTAGGACCTGTACGTAATAAGGTTGATAGAGGAAGTGGAGGAGATAAAATTGACTGCAGCTCGCTTCGTTACAGAGTCATTCAGTACACTTGAAATCGTTACAAAGATGATCGGAACACTCCCAGTAGCAGACGCTGCAAGAGATACGTTCTATATCGAGATAAGGCTCCTGTGAACATTGCGAGGTTTTTTACACTGTAAACCAATGCATTACTTCGCCAAGAGGCCACAACAATAAACTTAGAATGGAGCTGATCCGAAGCCAAACCAATAGTCGTATTTTCTGTAATTCATTCGTGGGCGGAATAGGGATGTGGATTGTGGAGCAGAATTACTCCTTCCGTGAATAGCACAGGCTGTTTGCTATTCATGGACTTGCATAGGGTACGGAGTATCAGTGCACATAATAAATCGTGCTAAGATCATTTCCGTTCCTGGTAATTCTCTTACTTGCTGTCATAATTTTGAAATACTGAAATCGGTAGATACAGATAAGAACCTTTGTTTTGTTTTCACATGGCGCAACTCGATATTTCGATATTGCCTTTCTCTCAGTCGATATTTATTATGAATTATAATGGAATGATGGTTGAGAAGATCTTCATGAACGTCGGTCTCTCTTCGTTTTTGTCACCTGCCTAACACGAGTCTTATTAGGGTGTTCAATTTAGCTGAAGACATTTATATCACAGAAGGAACACGCACGTCAGATAAAAAGAATGTACAATACCAATTTCTTCGTATTGGAGGAGGGACACTCGCCCACACACACGATTCTGTACCGAAGCGGAGCAGCCGAGCTCATTGAGGCGCTATGCTCCGAAGCTCAAGGCCGTTCCCCGTCGGGGGTTCGAATACTCCCTCGGTCAGTGATGTTTGTGCTGTCTTTAGTATACGTTACTTTATAACAATTGCGTGAACATTTTTTGTTATATACTTCATTCTTCGTGAGTCTGAAATCATCTTTTACAGAGCATAGAAGGTCTTGTTTCTGTCAAAGACCATAAAGCACTTTTAATATCGTATTTCTTGAGGATATTTGAAATTTTTGAAGAAATAGCATAGGATAAAAATGAACTAATTTATAACTGTCCTTGGTGATTCACATTGTGGTCCAAATTGGAAAGCTCAACTTATTTGATGACTAGTATAGCCATTCCGCCTGAAAACTATTTTAATATGATCCAATTCTTGCGAAAAGTAGAGCAGAAATGACACAAACTCTCTTGAAGAGTAAGCGTAGAACACCAAGCGTTGATGTGGCGGATGACAACTAGTAGCGTGGTTACGTATCGTCTATTTAGTTACACATTGTGTCCCAAATTCCCAGTTTCCTTTATGTGTACTGACACTCCAATAACGGCAATTTGCCAACCTTTTCAATAGGGGAAAGATTGCTACACAGATGCATTTGCCTATTGTTGATTTTGGCTGTGGCGTGGAACAGGCCATTGCTCGCTTTACGGAAGATTGTGCTGAGGAAATTAGACGGGAAGCCTCTCGTCGAGCCATCTTCATCGAGCGCCACTTCAGCTTAGTAACATTTCTTCCAGCTAAAGGAAAGCCATTCGCTTATTGAGACAAGATGAGAATGTTGTAATTCCTCCCCAATGTAGTGCCATTGTTCTTTTCTCTCTTGAAATTTGTTTGTCGCTGTGGAGTGGCCGAGCGTTCCAAATTGCCTAGCTGCGGAGCGCGCTGCTGCTCGCCGTTGGAGGTTCGAGTAGTCCCTCAGGAATAGGTGCATTTTTGTCCTTAGCAAAAGTTATTTTAAGTAGCTTGTAGTCTAGATTAGTTAAGTCCCATAGATGTACAAACATATGAACATTGAATTTTTGTAGGTTGTTTGACGAAACTGGAATGTTTGTTGCAGGATTGTACATATTGCACATTACTTAGTGACCTTACAGACGATCTCACTTATTAAAAAGTGCTCTATTCCTGAGGAAATCCCCAAAAACATCATATATTGGAAGCAGTACCTGCCAGGTTATGTCTCTCTTCACTCGCGTTGCTCTGTCAGATTCGTTGCAGCAGTTAGTGGTTGGACAGCTTATGGGACTTAACTACGAGGTCATCAATCCCCAAACTTACAAACTACTTATGAACTAACTAATTCTAAGGACGGCACAAATATCCATGCTCGAGGGGGGATTCGAACCTCCGACCGTAGTGGCTGTGCAGACCGTAACTGGAGCGCCTCAGTTCCCTCGGCCACCGCCGCCGGCTGCAGCTAATTGAGATAAGTTTGGTGTCGAGTTAACAAATCTTTTTCGACATGTGCTGACTTCCACTTACTTTTTATTCAAGGTCGGTACTATGAACAAACTGACGGAGTTGCAATGGGAAGCTCGTTGTCACCTATTGTGGCCAATTTGATTATGGAGGATTTCGAGGAACGTGCTTTAGTGTCAGCGACTCTGAAACCTGCTTTTTTTTTCAGATGTGTAGGCGACACTTTTGTCGTTTGGCCTCATGGTAGTAAGAATTTAAACGGTTTTTCGGAACACCTAAATTCAATCCACACCAATCTTCGGTTCACTATGGAGGTGGAAAAGAATGGCTGTGTTCCTTTCTTTGGATGTTAGGCAGAAGGAAGTTTGATGGTACATTGGGACATTCTGTTTACAGGAAGCCTACTGATTTGTATCTGCGAGCTGATAGTTGTCACCATCCAGCTCAGCTTGAAGGAGTACTTCGTACCTTGGTTCACAAGGCACATGTCATTTCAGACCATGACAGTTTGTCAGTTGAGTTGTCCCATCTCGAGGAGACCTTTCGTCAGGATGGTTATAGTGAGAGACAGATAAAACGTGCATTGCGCTATCAGCCATCTCTGCAACGGGTGAGTGACGACAGTAATGTAGTGACACCTAAATCTATGGCCTTTTTGCCTTACGCAGCAAGCATTTCCAAAAAGATTGGTCGTATTTTGCGGAAATATGATGTGAAATGTGTTTTTCGACCACCTTCTAAGACAAAGGCCCTGTTGGGGACCGTACAGGATGATCTTGGTTTGCGTAAGGCAGGTGTACGTCTTATTCCTTGCAGATGTAGCATGTCATATATTGGTCATGCAATCAGGACTGTGGAAGACCGGTGTATTGAAGATAAGCGTTACACGCGCTTACAACAGCCGAACAAATCCGCTGTTGCAGAACACTGCCTTGGCACCGGTCATCCTATGGAATACAACAACACGGAGATTCTGGCATGCACTTCCACCTGCTGGGATAGTGTTATTAAGGAAGCTGTTGAAATTAAACTAGCAAGCGACCTTATAAACATAGATGGTGGTTTTTGTTTAAATTCTGCTTGGAATTCGGCACTGTCTCTCGTCAAAAAACAGAGGGGCAAAATTAATGCTGCCTCACCTGCTGATTAACAGTCACTATCGATATTTTTGATTTTTGGTCATCTTTGATTGTGTTGACTCTGCGGTGACTTGTACTGTGTGTGTTATCTTCCTTGTTTACCCTTTGAAAACCGGGGTATTAAATACGCTAGCATATTGCTTCCTTAAATGCAGTTGTGCCTTGATAATGGCAGGGTGTCCTCCTGCCGAAATATCGACGGTTGTCACCCGGAAGCATACCCGTAAGTTATTTGAACTTAGTTAAAGTTGATTATTTAGTTTTCTGCTTTCTGCAGTTCATTCTATCGATAGGATGGGTAGGATGTGTGCCTGCTGTGTGCGGACGCAGGAGGAGTTGGCCGCTATTCGCGAACAGCTGAGCATGTTGTTGGCTACGGTCAGCCGTCTTCAGGCTGCTTTTTTCGGGATGCAGAGGCGGTGGGTTGTCTGCCCATGTTTCCGAGGCACCTTCACATGTACCGGACGTGGTCGAGCCGCCCTCTCCGTAAGGTGAGTGGCAGGTTGAACGGCGTTCGCGTCACTCGAGAGAGAAGGCCGGTGTGGAGGCTGGTCGTCCTTCCAAGCCCGTTCGTCCTGTGACTGAACGTGTGGCCACTCCTTCAGCAGGGTCCGAGCAGGTACACGGGGGGAGGGGATTATTAAATATTGAGAGGTCCAATGTTAAGCGCATGAGGAACCCCCTTAGGCAGATAACGTCGATATCCGGGAAGAAGTCCAACGTGCACTCGGTGTGTCTGCCGGGGGGCCTCATCCGAGATGTGGAGGCGGCCTTTCCGGCGGCTATCGACGGTGCGGGGTGCAGTCGACTGCAAGTCGTGGCTCACGTCGGCACCAGTGAAGCTTGTCGCTTGGGTTCTGAGGACATCCTCATTTCCTACGGGCGGCTGGCGGAATTGGTGAAGGCTGCTGCCCTCGCACGCGGGGTGGAAGTGGAGCTATCGATTCACACCATTGTTCCCAGGGTTGATCGGGGTTCTTTCGTTTGGAGCCGAGTGAAGGGTCTGAACCAGAGACTTCGCAGACTCTGTGACAGTCATGCTAGCAGATTTTTGGATCTGCGTTATCGGGTTGGGAAATGTAGGACGCCCCTAGATAGATCAGGGGTGCAGTACACTAAGGAAGCGGCTATTCAGAGAGCAGAGTACTTTTTAGGCTAGGCGCTAGTTCCGATGAGCACTCGCCTGTCAACATTCAGACAGCGAATTCAGGCCTCGTTCGGCTAGAAAATTCGACTATCAAAATATCAGTCGTGAACTTTCAAAGTATTAAAAACAAAGCTCCCGAATTTGCCGCGCTGTATGGAAATTATTGTGTTCAGATAGTTTCAGGAACCGGAAACTGGCTAAATCATGAACTGGTAAGTTCAGAAATATTTAGCGAGGCGTGTAATGTGTATCGGAAAGATAGATCGGACACAAACTGGAGGGGGAGTGTTCATCGCTGTGGACAAAGATATTGTTTCTACTGAGATCGAGGTTGAAAGTAACTGTGAACTTAACTGAACACGTATAACAGGTCTAAGAGAGGTGAAGATAATAGTTGGGCGTTTTCACCGGCTCCCCAGTGCTGATGTAGCAGTTTCAGAGTTATTCAAAGAATGTCAAAACCAGGTAGTGCGTAGGTATCCGGGCCATCTAATAGCAGTCGGGGGAGTCTTCAACCCTAAGAGTATAGATTGGGACCTCTCTAGTTGCATTTCAGGCGGTACAGACAAGCAGTCTACCGAACTACTTTAGGACAAGTTCTCCGAAAACTGTCTTGAGCAGTTAAACGTGCAACCCACGTGCAATGGAAATATTTCAGACCTTATAGCTACAAAGAGGCCTGACCTTATTAACGATGTCTGTGTAGAGACAGGTATTAGTGATCATGATATCGTCGTAGAGTGACCAAAGTTCATAAAACAATCAAGAAGGCTACGAGCGTGTTATTGTAAGGAAGAGCCGATAACCAGTTGTTAGGATCGCACTTAGAAAATCAATTCACATCGTTTAGTTCCGGTACAATGGATGTAGAGAAATTGTGGACTACATTTAAATGCATTGTACATAAAAGGTTAGAGAAATATGTGCCTGTAAAGTCGATTAAGGATGAAAAGATGCACCGTGGTATAATAATAATGTTAGAAAGCTACTGAAAAAAAAAGACTGTTGCACTCTCGGCTCAAAAAAGAAGACGTAATTGATGGCAGGCAAAAGTTAGTAGCGATTCGTGCGTCTATAAAAAGATCGATGCGCGAAGTATAAAATAATTACCTCAGCCATACCCTAGCAAAAGATCTTTACGAGAACCCTAAAATATTCTGGTCCTATGTAAAATCGATAAGCGACTCAAAGGCCACTATCCAGTCATTCGTTAATCATTTCGAGGCAGTAATAGAAGAAAGCAAACGGAAAACTGAAATCCTAAATTTAACCTTTAATAAATCTTTCACGCAGGAGGAAAGCACAAATGTAGCATCATTTGATCAACGTACTACGAAATGGAGGACATAGTAATAGTTATTTCCTGGTGTAGAGGAGCAGCTCAGAGAGTTAAATACGAACAGTCTCCTGGTCCGGATGGAATACCAGTTCGGTTTTACAAAGACTTTTCTGCGGGTTTGGCCCCTTACTTAGTTTGCATTTATCGCGAATCTTTAATTCAGCGCAAAGTCCTAGTGATTGGAAAAAAAGCGCAGGTGACTCCCGTTTATAAGAAAGGAAAGAGAACTGCCCACATAATTGAAGGCCAATATCGTTGACATCAGTTTCCTGTACAATTCTGGAGCATATTCTTGATATATAGTAAATTTTCTTGAGACGGGAAAGCTTCTTTCTATTAATCAGCACGGGTTTAGGAAACATCGTTCATGTGAAAGTCAGCTTGCGCTTTTCTGACATGATATCTCGCGAGCCATGGGTGAAGGGCAACAGGCGGATTGTGTTTTTCTCGACTTCAAAAAGGCATTTGACGTGGTGCCACATTGCAGACTGCTACGAATATACGAACTTATGTAATAGTTTCACAGGTTTGCGACTGGCTGGAAGACTTCCTAAGTAATAGAATGCAGTACGTTGTTCTTGTTGGTGAGTGTTCAACAGAGACGAGTGTATCGTCAGGCGTGCCCCAGAGGAGTGTGATAGGACCGCTATTATTTTCTAGCAATATAAATGATCTCATGGGCGGAGTAACTTGAATTTGCTAGTGTTTGCTGATGATGCTGTGGTGTATGGGAGGGTGTCGTTTCTAACTGAATGTAATAGCATACAGGATGACTTAGACAATATTTGTAGTTGGTGCGAAGAATGGGAGCTAGCTCTCAATGTAGAAAAATGTAAGGTGATGCGCATGAGTAAGATAAACAATCCCATAATGTTCGAATACAGCAACACAGTAATGAGCTTCTTGAAGCAGCCGCTTCGTTCAAATATGTAGGCGTTACATTGCAGAACGATAGGGAATGAAACAAACATGTAAGGACAGTTGTGCGTAAGAAGAACATCTGACTTCGGTTTATTGGGACAATTTTGGGAAGTTGTACTTCATCTGTACAGGAGACCGCGTATAAAACGCTAGTACGACCACGTCTTGAGTATTGCTCAAGTGTTTTGGACCCGCAGCAGATTAAAGTAAGACATAGAAGCAGTTCAGAGGCGAGCAGCTAGGTTTGTTACTGGTAGGTTCGACCAATGTGCGAGAGTCACGGAAATGCTCCGGGAACTCAATTGGGGATCGCTGGAGGGAAGACGACATTCTTTTCGAGAAATTCTGTTGAGGAAATGTAGAGGGCCGGAATTTAAAGCTGAGTGTAGTTCGATCTTTCTGCCGACTACTTACCTTTCGCATAGTGATCACATAGACAAGATAAGAGAAATTAGGGCTCGTACGGAGGCACACAGGCATTGTTTTTTCTTTACGTTCTATTTGGGATTGGAATAGGGAAGGAAATGTCTAGTAGCGCTACAGTGTACCCTCCGCTAGGCACTTTACGGTGGATTGCGGAGTATGTATGTAGATGTAAATGTAGACACCTTGCGAGTTATAGGTGAAGAGCCACAGGCAGACTGCATATTTCTTGATTTTCGAGAGGCTTTTACGACTGCACCGAGACGGAATGCTAACAAAGACACGAGCCAATGGAATAGGTACCCAAATATTTGAGTGGTTTGAGTAATAAAAGGCAATAAGTTGTCCTCGATAGCGAGTTTTCATCAGAGACTAAGGTATGGTCAGTAGTGCCCCTGGGAAGTGTGATAGGACTGATATTATTTTCAATATATATATAAACGATCTGACGGACTGACTCACTTTCAAAGTGCGGCTGCCTGCTGATGTTGCTGTCTTATTGCGGAAGAATGATTCTA
Source organism: Locusta migratoria (assembly GCA_026315105.1). NCBI lineage: Eukaryota > Metazoa > Arthropoda > Insecta > Orthoptera > Acrididae > Locusta > Locusta migratoria. Next base: position 166,604,456 of record CM048748.1, read on the forward strand.
GAACAGGCATGGCCAATCAACGCCCCGCGGGCGGCGTGTGGGGTAGAGTGGCGCGCAGGAAGAGGTAGAACACTGCTAGTCAGCCAGACTAAAACAGAATTTTAAGCGTCAGCGGGCAGCGCTCACCCTCTCTAGGTTAGGAACGGCACGGCAGCCAATCAGCAGTGGAGGTCTGCCGACCAATAAGATTTATTTGACGGTGAACAGAATGCTATGTATTTCTGCTAATCACATGAATACTGCGTAATTAAAGAATAAATTTATTACTCTGCTGAATTAAAAAAGGCAGCAAATATATATTAGTGATAAAATCCTATGTGGCAAAAAATGCCTTCATTCGTTTCCCCTTGCAGCATATAACCGCCTCACTCCCACACAAGCTGCAGTTTGTTCAAATGTTTGTCAATCTATCGGACCAAACTGCGTGGTCATCAGTCCGTAGCTTACCAACTACTTAAACCTAAGTAAACTAACGGATAACACACACACCCATGCCCCAGGGAGGACTCCAACCTCCACGGCGAGCAACCGTGCGCTCCCCAGCGTGACGCCTTAGACCGCTCGGCTACTCCACCGCGGCACACGAGCTGCAAGGCATTGCAGTGGTGGGGGAAATTAGTGCGCGAGTCATAACGGCTCGCGCCGATTTACGCTAAAATCTTTTCAGAGACACAGACGGAATATGCACCTACAACCAATCTTCTTTTTTTAGGTTTTTATTGTGTCTTCACAAAAAATATTTACGTGTCACAATGAGACTCTATAGCCCTTACATAAAATTATTTTTAATATAGCATATTATTGATACTAGGTCATTTAAGAAACATGTATCTTTCAGAAGAAGACTACTGTATATATGACGTGTGTGCATGTACAATACTAATAGAATCCGGGTCACAAAAATACTAAGTTTTCCTTCGATTTGTGTTTTGGATATTTTCTAAAGCTTCGTGTAATGATTCTACCATACAAACACTAACTGTTAGCTGTATAGTAAATTGTTTGCTTGTTTTGCCGTTCTAAGACCACATTACAGAGCTGCGCTTCCTCTGTTACTTCGTCTACGTTGGATCTGACCGCGGGACAGTCCAGAACAGAGCAGTGCTGTGCGGTCTCCCTCTATCCGCAGCTATCTCTCTCGTTCCGTTGCCAACACTAGCGACACACGGTCGCGGACGGGGCGGTGGGTAAAGATGACCGCATGTAAAACGCTTGTACGACCCACGTCTTTTTTCACGTGTTTGTAGCCTCACCAAATGGTTTTCAAAGAGAAGACAGGAACATTTCAGAGGCGAATGGCTAGGTTTGTAACTGGTAGATTCGATCAGTGCACGAGTGTTACTGAAATGCTTCAGGTACTCAATTAGGAGTCGCTAGAGGGAAGGCGACGTCTTTTTTTTTTTATTTTCTTATTTTTCCCATCCAGAAACATAGTTGCAGACATATAGGGGGCCAGAATTTGGGGTGAACTGCAGAATGATTCTGTTGCCGCCAATCTATATTTCGCGTTAAGACCACGAAGATAACAGCAGCGAGATTAGGGTCTGTACGGATGTAAATAAGCATTCGTTATTCCCTCGTTGTAGCTGAAGTCCTGACAAAGCAGCCATTTACGGCGCAGATACTAACACTCATAAACGAAGCACTTCAGCTACTCTGGCTGTTCTTTCTTCTTCCAATACGGCACATAAGCTCACCATATATACGGAAGGGACTATTTTCACTAACAGTTTATGTATTTTAGTTGACTTCCCTCTCATTGGCTGATCGGAATCCTCCCATGAAGTATCAAAGTCCATAAAATTGTAAGATTTGTTTTGGCTTAACTGTGAACACTAACTTAACATTTTCAAAATATTCGAGAGCAAAATGTTTTAAACACTCAGTCACTTTGGGACTGTTTACCAACAGTATAAGTAATGTATGAAATAAATAAACAAAGATTGCAGACTTCTTGAGCTTGACCGCTCATACCAGACCATATCTGCTTGAAGTTACTGGCAAAACAGAAAAAAATCATTAATTAGTTATACTAATATGATGATAAGAGGTTCATATCATGCTGCTTGCAATTGCTGAGCTACTGTGAAGTACACGATGATGTGATTATATTTCCAAACTAAGTTGTTATAATACATGTAATAAATCCTTAAATGAGTATCAATCTATCGACTAAGACATATTGTTGTCCGCAGACTCGTGTGATGCAGCTCTCCATGCTACTCTTCATTGTGCAAGCCTCTTCATCTGAGAATACGTTCGGCAACCTACATCCTTTTTAATCTGCTTACTCTATTCGTCCCTCGGTCTCCCTCTACGATTTTTACCCCAGACATTTTCTTCCAATGCGAAGTTGACGATTGCTTGATGTCTCGGCATGTGTTTCGACAACCCATCCCTTCTTAGTCAGGGTATGCCAGAAAACTCTTTTTTTTCCCAGTTCTGTTGAGCACCTCCTCATTAGTTTCGTGGTCTATCCATGTAAATTTTTATCATTTGTCCGTTGCGCCACATTTCAAAAGCTTCTATCATAATTTTTTATGAACACCTTATTGTTCACGTTTCACTCCCATATGGTGCTACACTCCAGACAATTGCTTTTAAAAAGGACTTCCTAACATTTAAATTAATATTTGATGCCACCAAAATTTTCTTATTCAGATACGCTTTTCTTCCCATAGCCATTCTGCACTCTATATCTTCTTTTCTTCGACCATCATAAGTCATTTCGATACCCAAACAACGTAACTTTTCTACTACTTTTATTTACATATCTAATTCTTTCAGCATCGCCTGATTTTCTAACAATACATTTAATTAGACATCTTTTACTCTCGTTAATGTTCATTTTATGTCCTCCTATGAAGACCCATTCCGTTAAATTGCTCTTACATGTTCTTTGCTGTCTCTATGTCATAGACAAAGCGAAAAGATTTTATTTCTTCTCCCTGAACCTGAATTCCCCCTCCAAATTTCTCCTTGAATTCCCAAACTGCTTGTTCAATGTACAAACTGAAAAGCTACATCCCTGTTTACCCACTTCCCAACCAACGCTTCCCTTTCATGCCCTTCGTACCTGCCGTATGGTTTTTGTACAAGTTGAATATAACTCATTGATCCCTATATTTTACAGCTGCTACCTTCAGAGTTTGAAAGAGTGTATTCCAATCAACATTGTCAAAACCTTTCCCTAGATCTACAAATGCTAAATAAACCTAGGTTTGCTTCTCCTTAACCAATCAACATAAGTCGTAATGTGAGTATTGCCTCAAGTGTTCCTATATTTCTCCTCATTCCAAACTGATCCTCCCCAAGGTTTATTTCACAATTTTTTTTTCTATTAACATGTAAATAATTCTTGTTAGTATTTTCAACCATGACTTATTAAACTGATCTGTAATTTTCAGATTTCTCTGCACTTGCTCTTTTTCAAGTCAGAATGTATTTTCCCTGTCTCATACATCTTGCCTACTACATGCAACAATTCCTTCATGATTGGAAGAAGCCATCACATGACGCAATTGGTTCTTTTAAATTTAATTTTGCTGTATTCATACTTTGTGAACATTATCTGTTGTGTAGTAAAGTTAATTATAATTTTGTTGGTTTAAGAGCTGAGTCAAATTTTTCTGACATCGAAGTTCCTTCAGAAATTTTGGGAAAATAGCATCGTAATTTATTATTTATTTCTATGTTAAGAGGCTGTTCATCTCGTAAGAATCTGCCTGGGCGTCCATTACATCTCCCTGTAGATCGCTTTACAATGACGGATTTACCCATTTCCAGTGGTTCAACATTGTTCAGTACGGTCTTCAGCGGCTTGCTGGTCCCAAATCCGTATGCCGGATAGCTTGCCTCCACATCATAATATGTCGCACTGCCTTCCATACAGTTCGAGAATTTGAATAATTATGAGACTACAGCGTATGTGTCCTTTGTGCCACGTTTTCAGCGCCACAAAGCATAGAAAATACGGAACTTTATTTATACTGGAGGTTCGAAAAAAAAAAAAAAAAGAAAATAACGTTATCCTATTTTTTACTGATTTGGAGATGTACTTGACATAAAGATTCGTAGATAGACCTGCCGCCTGTGACAAATACAGTAGCTGAAACGCTCCTGGGCGTAATCGAGGTTGAAAGAAGCGTGCAGTTCTCTCAACAAATTTCTGTCTCGGATAGCCAGGTGAAAGAAGCGTATCTTTACTATTTTTCTTAATGAACCTGCATTTAATTAATTGATGGTCCCCAGCTATGGATATTAAATAAAATAATAAATGGTGGCATCGGGAACGCGGATTAGTTTTCTTTCCTCCAGGAAGGAGCGAGAGACAAGATTTTGATCTGACTACACAACATGAAAAATTAAGTAGCGTGGGAAAATTTAAATTAGAACAAAGCGTTAACGTTTAACAAAATGATTTATTGGCCAAGGAATAAACAACAAAGGGGGAGAGACCAATTTATATACAATAAACACATACCTTACAAGAGATTCCCCATTTACATAAGATTATGAGGCACTAATGCTGGCCACCAGTAGAAGTAGTACAAGCGCAATTAATAATGATTATCTTTCAGAGGGGAGAAGGTAGGAATTAATAGACATACTCATACAGATACATGCGCCAAGCCATGCTGGTACTTACCAGTACCGAACACAATAACAGCAATGGCCGCAGGAGAACCCTGTACGTAATAGCAGGGTGGAAGATTCACTCGCGCACCAATAAAAGAAAAAGTTGGTTCTGTAGTGTATGGTGTTGCGGCTAAGACTCAGGATAGCTATCAGCGGGAACAAAAGCACGTGATAGAAAACCATGTTGCATTCGATACAGTTACGCAATATGAGTCTCCAGAGAAATTCAAAATAGCGATTAAATAGGAAAACTAATACTTAAACACGGACGTTCTGGTGTTCGTTATGTACAGGGGGAAGAGAACTACTGAATGGTAAAGTTTTCATGTCATTACAGCACTCTACATGGTCGGATCTTAGAATACCAAATATTTCAGAAGTAAAACCGCCGCGAGATAGGTGGTGCAACCATTCGTTTTATCTAGAGGAATGATATCCAGCTAATAAGCAATGCTGCCGAAAGGTAGGACATTCTACAGGGTCGAAACACAGAATTCGAACAGAGTGGAAGATATACTATTTCGGGAAAATAAAAATGCGAGATAGGTCGTGTAACCATGTAACCATTCGTTCTATTCAGGAGGGGGACATTTAGATAATAGGTAAGGTTACAGAGTGAGACGACGTGCTACGGGGTCATATCGCGAAATTTAAACAAGTTGGAAAAAATTCAAATTCGTAAGGAATAAGATTGCAAGATAGGTAGTACAACAATTCGATCTACTCAAGAGAATGATATTTAGCTAATATGCGAGGTTACAGGATCCTACAGTACTTCGCCGGATTGGATCACAAAAAGTTGAAAAGGAAAAAATTACAATCTCTAAAAAAATAAAAACGCGAGATAAGTCGTGTAACGATTCGTTCTACTCATGGGAAGAAGATATATCTAATGGAAATGACTACGGTATAGAACACGCTATTCGCCATAAAACTACAGAAGTTACAAGTTTAGAAGTACCCAAAATTAAGAAAATTACACATTCTAGAAATCACAACATCTAAGCAAGGTTATAATTAACAACTCGTGCGCTTAGGATGATGGTGTAAGCTGAGGGCTTTGCTCATTCCGTTCACATGTTCTATGGACAAAGGGCAGACATCTGAAGTATCGAGAAGTTCCCGAAAAACTTTAAATTTACCGACCAAATGAACATGAAAAACATTTAAACAGGTTTAAACCCAGGAAGGAAGGACTCTACAATCAGGGAATGCAACGATTCTGTTAATGAACACCATTGAGACCGTGAAATCAAACTTGAGCAAAAATCACCAAAAATTAGCAATACAGAACAAAATTACATAAAAAATTGATCGCTACGCATTGCGGTGATATTTCATCCGGAACTACTGACACTAATGAGCATTTTAAACTTACAATCGAATCCGAACAAACTTTAGCCACGTGCTCAGAATGGAGCCAACACGTGAAAGAAACTTACCGCATCAAAGACCGGCCAATGATGGCCTCATGGTCGCTACTCTCCCGCTACCCAAGTTGGAGTAAAGAGTTTAGCCGTTCTCAGGTAGGCAACTTAACGTGCTCACCAGACAAGGGGAGTGAATGAGGACCCTCACTAAGCATTTTTGCTAAAGATTTGACTCTGGCCGGGAGCTGACATAACTTGACTAGCCCCAGATGCAACTGCAACCATGTTGTTTGCACTAGCAGACGACAAGAGGAATAAGGCGCGGCTAACGCTTGTTTAAACTGTTTTATACACAAGTCCCATTCAATCTGCGCAAGCGGGGACAGTGGGAACATATCACAGCATACGCTATCACTTATGGGGACTCATACACAAAATAGACATTTAAAATTATGAAACACAAAAAAATTATTCCATATTTTGGACAAAAAATATCTTATACACTTGGTATCTCGCTTAGTGCGAGTGGAGCGTCTCACTATACTAAAAGAGTCTGAAGCCCATCAACATTTATTTATTGGGGATAAAGAAGTAAATGGAATATGCTATATTCACGTGTTTGAAGGTACACTAAATTTCTAAGGCAGATACATTTACTTCTTATTGGCTGTTTCATCCCTCTGTATGAGAGCGTTAGCACTTGTGGGTGGGCCGGCCGCAGTGGCCGAGAGGTCTGTGGCGCGAAGGTCACAGTCTGCACGGCCGCTACGGTCGGGGGTTCGACTCCCCCCTCGGACATGGATATTTGTGTCGTCTTTAGTATAAGCTAGTTCATAATGAAAGTCATAGTTTGTAAGTTTAGGGACTGATGACCCCGCTAGTTCATAAGGTAGGTCATAGTTTGTAAGCTTAGGGACTAATGATCCCGCAGTGAAGTCCCTTAAGCTTAACAAACATTTGAAAATTTGAGTGGTGGGTGTAAGCAGACCGGTTCGGGAAAGAATGATCAGACGTTTGCAGTAGATGGATGATCTCTGGAACTTGATAACCATAGAATATTTATAGTCTTCTTTCATTCCATATCGCTTAGTTTAGTTAATCATGTATAGAAGGCAAGAAGACAATACCCTGTCACTCCAGTGCGGTTGTTGTGTAATAACCATATCTGAGAAGTCAGAATTTGGAATCGCGATATTTGGGCTCTTGCACCTCGGTTTCTATTCGAGATATGATGATGAGGTGAAACGTTCGTGGGTTAAGTGCCATCAGCGTCTTTTTATATGTCCATTAGGACGTCTTCCCATACGAAGATCACAGTATATGAGCAAAATCTTATCGACTAATCGAAGCTAACACCCAGAAAAATTCTGCGAATCCATTAACAACTTTTTCAAGAGATGTCAAGTGGACTGAAATTAATGCTCTGCTAATGCACTAGACGTATGTGCGCACTTCAGATTTTATCCGGATTTTACATTTAAAAAAGCTGTTTTCCTGCGAGGTTGCTGAAGCGTGTCACTCGTACCATTTAAATTAATTCGAATCCGTTGCACTCTGAACGAGTGCTACTAAACGGATAAAGTTAATATATTTTTTTTCATTCAAATAATAACTAACGCTGTGCAAAATGTAGTTAAATATAAGCTGACGTTGCTGAACGACGCCCTGGAGCCGGTACGCAGCATAAAACAACAATCGATTATTTGCTCTTAAATTAATGATCAGCTAATGCAGGCATACTACGTGCACCGTTCATATTAGTGTCTTTAGGCGCAAAAACGTGTCATAGTGGAAGGTTATTTGGAGGGGAGTGGTCACCTGTAGACGTTTAACTGATGCGAATCGGTTTAAACTGTAAACGAGGGCAGACTAACTGATAAAGTGCAACTGATTTCTTTTATCCTGTTATCATTACCAATTGTCGAGTTATAATGCTTTGAAGTCGAGCTGAATTTAGCCAGTCCTTAGACTCGCTGTACATCCAGACAAAAGTATATCGTGAATTAATTACCATTTTGTATCTTACACGTATACTGCAAAATGTTCAAATGTTTGTATAGCTTATGGGACTTAACTACGGGGTCATCAGTCCCCAAACTTACATACTACTAATGAACTAGCTAACACAAAGGACGGCAAAAATACTCATGTCCGAGAGGGGATTCGAACCCTCGACCGTAGTGACCGTGACTGACGCGCCGCAGTCCCCCCCCCCCTTCTTTTTGTTTGTTTGTTTGTTTGTTTGTTTGCTCTATGGGTAGTTCTTGTCCTTGCGGACGCTGATCGTGTTTGTTCGTTTTGGTTTTATGTGTTCTTTGGCTCAGCTTTTTTATTACAGAGAGCGTTCAGCCCTCTGACCGGGCGCGCTGAGCCACGGCGCCTTGCGCCCCTCGGCCACCGCAGCCGGCCAACATCATTCAAACTCTACACGACCCACACTCTCCAAATTAAATATTCTAATGTTTTTAAAACTCTTGGGCCACACTGCCGTGGTCATCAGTCCTCAGACGTAAAAGCTACTTAATTACGCTATAGGCAACAGGCAACAGGCACACACACACACAGACACACACACACACACACACACACACACACACACACACACACACACACACATATCCCCGAGGGAAGACTCGAACCTAAGGCGGGAGCTGGGTCTACACCAGCGTGGGAGTTGTGTGTTCCACTATTCCAGTACGATATACGGTGCTGGTGGATTTATTCATCCTTACGGGATCATTCAGTAATCGTGGAAATGTTAAGGAGACGATCGATAAACTCCAGAGGAAGACTCTGCAAGAGAGATGCCCTGTAGCTCGGTACGGGCTTCAGTCGAGGTTTCGAGAACATACCTTTATCAATGAGTCAAGCAGTATATTGCTCTCGAGATCATGAGGATAAAATGTGAGAGATTAGAGCCCCCACAGAGACATACCGACAATCATTCTTTCCGCGAACAATACCAGACTTTAATAGGAGGGAGAACTTATAGTGATACTCAAGATACCTTCCGCCACACACCGCAAGGAGGCTTGAGGATAATGGATGTAAATGTTGTAATAATTCTAACCAAGTGCATGTTACATACAAAATTTATTTGCAACCAACACGCGAAATCTACACTACATGTTACTTGAAAAACTTTTTGATAAGTACTTCTTCCATTTTATTGCTAAAATTTCTCGTTAAACAAAGCGTAATTTAAGTAATGGAGCCCTATTCACGACTGATTTACGTGAAATTTCCTTTTGGCGTGAATAGATAATGCAGATGTTTTGCATCGGATTTTCTTAACAGGATCCACTGAAACAGGTATTCATTAAGCTATGGACTTACATTATTTAAGGCTACCATACAACTAGTTGATTCACTTAACTTCGTAAAATATCACCAGAAGCGATGCCACGTAATTTCTGAAGCGGTGATTTGTGACACTCCACTTTCATGTCTGAGATAACTGCTGGTAGTAGACAACTACGGTTAGCAGCTCCCCTAACGTAGCAGTGACATGTAAACATCCCTGTGACTTAAATGCTCGCTGACGTACACCTGGCATTGTTATTGTGTTATTGCCTCCTTATTGATAAATTTTGCATAATGGAATCTATGCAAGTTTAATCCGTTCAGTAATTACATTGTGATAAGTATTTATGGCATGTTTATGAAGACGCAGTGTGAATTCATTTACTGTGTGTTTTACCAAGGTTATTTTCGGTATTTTTGGTTGTTGTTGTATAATATCAGTTGTAATTTTTTCAACATATATAATTTTATACTTACATTATATGCCAACTTTTATAAGAGTGTAGCCGGCCGCGGTGGCCGAGCGTTCTGTGGCGCGTCAATCACAGTCTGCACGGCCACTACGATCGGCGGTTCGAATCCCCCCTCGGGCATGGATATTTGTGCCGTCCTTAGTATTAGCTAGTTCGTAAGTAGTTTGTAAGTTTAGGGACTGATGACCCCGTAGTTAAGTCCCATAAGTTCTACAAACATTTGAACATTTTATAAAAGTGTAACACTGCCAGAGGCATGGAGTTTTTAAAAAAATTAAATAAGTACATACAGCTAGTTACGTATACATAAAAACAGCAACAATCAACAGTGATGAAATAACAGAGATGAAAAACATTCACTGAAAATAATTTCAGACTGCGTCAGTTCATCAGAAACATGCTCTAAACGCGTAACACAATGTACCATCAACACAAACTAAGACTGATATTAACACACTTCCAAGCCAAAGCGAATAAGAAAAACACGTGGTCAATCGTTTGCACCCTACACTGCGAAATCCAAATCAACCACGTTGAAATCAGTCGGACAAACATTACGTAAATAATAAAAACGAAATATCATGAATAATAAAAGAATACAATCAGATCATTACCTAATAGAAGAAAATCCATTGCATTCGAACCAGGTGCAGACTGCCGCAGACGAATGAAACAACGAGAAACATAAAAATCAATAAAGAAAAATTAAAACACAATCGATTCAAATACGAAGAAGCAATTTCAACATACAGTGAATGGGACGACATGACGCTCAATATGAAGAAACAGGGAGAACTGTAGAGAAAGTAGGAACCATTGTTGGTGAAACAAGTAGTGTGATGAATGAAGGAAGTATTCGAGAGACTGGAGCAGCAAGAAGCACCCGGAAAATGGCGTCCTGTTTAGAAATGAGGAGGGAAGAGATCAGAAAAATAAGATGGACCAGGAGATAGAGGATGAAGCGTGATCTGGATGAGACTGAGACGAACTTTATGAAAAACAACAGTAGACACATCTTTGGGATATTCGATATGTATCTATGTACAAGGACAGAAAACTGTTTGTAAAAGATAATACATGGGAACTGGCCGTTAGCACAAATGAAAACTGTAAGTTTTACGACCTGCTAAACTGCGAACCACCAGAAGTCGAACTGGAATAGGGGACAGACAGCTCCACCAAAGAGACTGCCTAAATCGCACTTGTCCGTCCTCTCCTGGAGTACTGTTTGCCAGTGTGGGACTCTCACCAGTTGCGACTGACGGAAGACATTGAGGAGGTTCAGAGAAGGGCAGCTCGTTTTGTTTTATCGCGTTACAGAGGGAGGGGGGGGGGGTAACGTCACGGAAATGTTGCAGGATTTGAGGTGGAATTCATTAAAAGAACGACGTTATTCGTCGCGGCTCGATGTATTTGCGAAATTTCAATCACCGACTTTTACTTCTGAATGTGAAAATATTATGCTAGCATCTACCTACATAGGGAGACACGAGCATCCCAATAAAATAAGAGAAATCAAATCGAATACAAAACGAATTAGGTCCTCTCTCTTCCCGCGCGCTATTAGAGCATGGAACGGTAGAGAAAGGTTATGAAAGTGGTTAATGAAACCTCTGCCAGGCACTTAAATGAGATTTAAAATCTATGTAGATGAGAGAGGATTGCGTCCTCCAACGAGGAATGAGTTTCGAGAGGCCACAATCGAGGTGTAAATTAATAAGACAATTGCAGAAGATGGTATAGCAACCCAGATGGTAAAATGCGGAGGACGATAGAATGACGAACATTATCTTCCAGATTTATAAATCAAAGAAGTTACAAGGAGGATGGAAGAATGATATCATAGTGCCAATACATAACAAGGGAGCCATGAAGGGTGCTAACAACTACATAGGTATCAAAAGAAATTTCCGGGCCGCGGCGAAGCGGCTGAGCGAATTGAGGCGCTATGCTACCCCTTGGGTGTTCGAATCCCTCCTCGGGCATGGATGTTTGTACCGTCATTAGTATAAGCTAGTTCATTAGTAAAAAAAAAAATATTTGTATAGCTTATGGGACTTAACTACGGGGTCATCAGTCCCTAAACTTACAAACTACCTACTAACTAGCTAACACTAAGGACGGCACAAATATCCATGCCCGAGGGCGATTCGAACCCCCGACCGTAGAGGCCGTGCAGACCGTGACTGGAGCGCCTCAGTCCCCTCGGCCACCGCGGCCGGCTGTTCATTAGTAGTTTGTATGTTTAGGGACTGATGACCCCCTATTTAAGTCCCATAAGCTCTACAAACTTTTGAACATACGATGCCGGCGAAAGGTAAAGGACCTAGGTACGAATCCCACTAATGAAACACTGTTTCAATCCACCAGGATAGTTTCGTGGAGATGTTACCAATTGTGTTCAACATAGTACCAGGATGAAGTTACGATACAGTGGAGAACATTGAACGAAAAAATTTAATACCTAAAACACATGAGGTGGGGGGGGGGGGTGACAAAACAAAAAAGAAAGGCATAAGGAGACTGCACAGACTTTACATCAGATAGAGCGGTAGCAAGTGCGACAGAGGAAGACGGAAGGACACAGCTTGAAATTTCATCAAGATAGCCCAAAGGATTAAAATCGCCTATAACAAGACGAAGGCATTCCATACCACTGGAGACTGGAAAAACCTGAAGTAACAGTGGAAAAGGCGGACAAACATAAATACCCGGCAAGAAATATAACAGGAACAATGAATTAATTACAGAAAGGACAAGGAAGATGAGATCAGACTTCTGTATGAGATATATATATATATATAATAATAAATACCATAGGGCCCGTGCGAATACCTTGCACCATTAGTACATTGATGGGAAAAAATGGAAGTAAAGTTGAATGCCCACGCATAGCTTTTTTCAGAATCAATAAACGAAGTGTTTGAAAGCGAAATTGAAAGAGCTTCATCCACTGGGTGTTGTTAGGTCAATAAAGAACTGCGTACCTTAATTACATCCAATGATATCTCAAAACAAACCGATTAAAATATGCAATATAAGAGCAGATGGATACCGCGATCGAATGTAAATAAAGGGTGTAAGGTAAATATGATACTAGATAACAAATATGTGAATCAATACATTTCGTTTAAAGCAAAAATGAAGGAAATCGTTCGTATGGAACGGCCTGACCGGCTGACTTTAGTTTTCAGCAAGGATATCCCCATAATAAATGTACAGAAGGAAATCGCTTATGAGTATAGAAAAAGGAAGGCGAGAGTTATGTAAATTCTGGCACTTGATGACCAATCTGTCGATGAATAACTTTCTTTTAAAATAAAAATGAAGGACATCTGACGGGTAGACGGTCTGACGGACTGAATTTAGTTTTCGTAGATTCTTTTAATACATAAGATAACTACAGTTTCTAAGGTTAGACACTGCAAAGCAACTGTGAGGAACGCAGTATTACATGCTTCAGAAAGAATAAAACTAGGAAGAAATGGTGCATAACAATTAGAGAAGTAAGAAAGAAAATTATTGGGTGAGCTACTGGGCGCAAAATGAGGTGGTGAAGAGCTAGGGAAGAACTCTAGCAAAACACAAGAACAATTTCAGATTTCAGGAGAAATCAGGTTCAGTAGAACTGGGTTTACGATACATTTAATTAGAATGAATACGTACAGAATGACGAAAAGATTATAGGTAACAGCGGGTAGGACTAGAAAAAAGACTGGAACCAAGTACGTTATTTGAGAAGTTGCGCAAGTTATGAGATGTTGTCCCCATGTTCAATCATAAAACAGGCAACTACAAGCCTGTGGTTACGTCCACGCTGTTTACAAAGCTGACGCCGAAGATGCGTATACATTACCGACGGGAATGGCTGCTGGGTGGACGGGGCGTCTGTCGTGCAGAAACGGCAGTTGAGCTTCATGCGATAAAAATCGGCGCGCGATCATAATGTGTCCGACAAATACACTCCTCGCGGGATAGTTAAATGACTTTCGATCAGAGCTGTTTACATTAACTACACTCGCCACTCTGTGTCGTTGCTACTGCTAGATTGGCTCACTAGATGCACACGGAGTTTCTACCTACTGCTCAGATGTGGTCTTGCTGCACAGAAGTTACTAGGTAATGTTCAAGTGCTGAAAAGCAAAAGAGCAGATATTAATAGCCGATGCAATTAAACAAGATCAAGCTGTGAATACAAACGGACACGTACTACGTTCTACATATGCGAGTGAGAACAATAGTTATCTGCTCCCGCCTTGGTTCCCAATTCGGAGGCCAAATGTAACTTCGAAACAAGTCCGGCTCTGCAGAGGGCTAGACGCCAGAATTTCTCAAGACAACGTCGAGCCCGTTACACTCTCATGGAAGCATAGACCGGAATCCTCAAACTTACAAACAAATTTCACCGTGCTTGCTAGGCGCTCTGGGATCGCTCCGCCGGCCGCGGTGGCCGAGGGGACTGAGGCGCTCCAGTCACGGTCTGCACGAACACTGTGGTCGGGGGTTCGAATCCCCCCTCGGGCATGGATATTTTTGCCGTCCTTAGTGTTAGCTAGTTCATAAGTAGTTTGTAAGTTTAGGGACTGATGACCCCGTAGTTAAGTCCCATAAGCTATACAAACATTTTTTTTTATTATTTTTTTTTATTTTATTTTATTTTTTTTTTTGGATCGCTCCGTCCACTTTTCCAGCAGCCAAATCTGAAGTTGGTGACTAGTATTGCCAAATGAACTTCCTCTATCTTACTTACAAAGGGCATTCCGTTTGCTAGGCCGACGACCTCAACTGCCGGCATCTGACTGCGTCCACTGCTGGCTCGTCATTCATAGCGAGGCTGCCGCGACCCCTACGCGGTTTAACACGTCACTGGCCGCACACCGCCGGCCTTCCGCTAAGTTTGCAGTACTCAGAATGACGCCTCGCTCCTTTGATATGTCCCTTGTCTCGACACTGAACTACGTTTATCGCCCACCATCGCCGCGGCCAGCCAGGTCCCTTCCTTTATCTCAGCGTTCGTCGCTGTTTCTTTTAGGCCACCGGAGACGTGGCTTTTCCATCACGCTTCTCAAACCAACACCTGATTCTAGATAAATATTCCCGCACATCCCGACATCTCATAATTATAAGTAGCAATTTAAAACAATGAGAAATATACAAATGAGGAGTCGAAATAGGCGACGCCTTTCATGTTATGCTCCTGAAGGTTTGGTTAGAACTGAGAATCACGGTGGAAGAAAAGGAAAACTAGAGAAGCAACTATGTCGGAGATTCAGGACAGTGAAGGATATAGAAAAAATATAGACAACCACTAGTGGAGCGCTGCGACGGAGCGGCCAAGCGCATTGAGGCGCAATTCTATGACGCACAAGGCGCCGCCCCCCCCCCCATCAGGCACGGATGTTTGCGCCGTCTTTATTATAAGGCAGTTCATAAGTAGTTTGTAAGTTTAGGGACTGATGACCCCGCAGTTAAAACCCTTAAGCAACTGGAAAATTTTAACTATTGGAGCAGAGTAGATAGGAGGATACTGAAGATTTCTAACAAAGTATGGGACAGAAGAAGAGAATGGATGAAGAGGTTCTAGGTTCAGAAGAAAAAGATGTAATACATGAAGGGCATACCTGTGTATTAATTCGCCGTGTAAATCGCGTCGCGACTGTTTGAAACCTAGTTACCATGTGTTTACTATCGTCACTTCACACGTCAGCAAACATCAGCTCCTTCAGCTTTCTCCAGTTGTGAGTTAAACCGGCTTCTCAGTAGAAGCGACATGTTTTGAATTTTCTCTGCGTTTTTCTTTTCTTAAATTTTTGTGTGCTAGCGAATTTATTTAGAGTCAGATTCGCGTTAATAAACAGTTTAGTGTACCCTCCAGATCGTTTTTTATTGTTTTGAAGGTATTTACAGTTTGTAGTCCTAAACTTCAATTATTCAATGAGCTTAGTGCAGCCAGGGACTATAATTGCTGTCTGCGAATGCAGGCTGAGATAATGACCGTTCGCTCCCAGCTCCGTGCGACATTGGCTGCGGTTGCGAAGCTTGGACGCTCCTGCCATCGGTATGTCGGTGGGTCCAACAGTCGCCCTTATATGCCCACTGATCGGCCACTGCACGCATGGCGGTCGTCCCTCCATCTGTGGTTGATTGGGAGGTCTTCCCGGCGCATGGCAGACGGCGTAAGACTTCCGGGGGACCCATCGTGAGGCCTGAGGCGCTGTCGGACAGTGTTCCTGAGGCGGATGATACCACAAGTCCTGCGGTCACCTGTCAGTCAGCAACATCCGTCAGAGGGTGAGTTTGCTTGTAGTAGGGAGCTCCAACATTAGGCGGATAATGGGTCCAGTTAGGGATTTGGGCAATAAGGAGGATAAGAAAGCCAATGTGCACTTTGTGTGCATATTGGGGGGAATCGTTCCAGATGTGGAACGAATCCCTCTGGACGCCAACAAGGGGACAGGATGCAGCCAAAAGCGGATGGTTGCTCGTGTCTGTACCAACGACGAGTGTCGCTTTGGGCAGAAAGTGATTTGAGCGGCTATCTGAGGTGGTAAAAACTGCCAGTCTTGCTTGCTAGATGAAGGCAGAGCTGACCATCTGCAGCATCGTCGACAGGACCGAGTGCGGTGCTCTGGTACAGAGCCGAGTGGAAGGTCTGAATCAGAGGCTCAGGCGGTTCTGTGACCGTGTAGGCTGCAGATTCCTCGACTTGCGCCAAAGAGTGGTGGGTTTTCGTGTTCCGATAAATTGGTCAGGAGTCCACTACACGTAGGAAGCGCTACATGGGTAGCGGGGGCTGTGTGGCGTGCACTGGGCGATATTTTAGGGTAGAGGGCTTTGGGGAAACACTAAATTGGCAGTCTCAAATTTAGGAGAAATTTAGATCTAGGAACTACCTATATAACAACTGTAACTCGTCGTAGCTGTGTCGGGAAAGTACCACAACTCCAAGCGTTAATGGAAAGCACCAAAACACTTATCATTATAGGTTGTTAAAAATTGGCCGAAGTTTTTCAAAAATCTAACTGTGTTCAGAAAGGATAGATTAAACAGAATAGGTGGAGGCGTGTTTTTTCGCCGTCAAAAGTAGTCCTTCGTGTAGCGAAGTTGATAGTACTTGCGAGCTATGATGGGTAGAGGGTCCTGAAAATCGTAAGAAGTTAATAATTGGGTCCTTTTATCGGCCTCCCGACTCTGACGACACAATGGCAGCACAGTAAACGTTCAAAGAAATCTTGAGTTTAATTACAAAGACGTACCCGACTCAAACGGTTATAGTAGCCGATGATTTTAATTTACCCTCAATTAATTGGCGAAATTATATTTTCAAATCAGGAGGTACGCATAAAACATCATGCGAAATTGTACTCAACGATCTCCCTGCGAATCATTTCGAACAAGTAGTTCATGATCCAACTAGAATTGTAAATGGCTGTTAAAACACACTTGATCTCTTTGCAGCAAATAATCCCGAGCTCATAACCAGCATCAAAACGGACACAAATATTAGTGAACAAAGGGCTGTCGTAGCGAGACTGAATATCGAAAGTCCCAAAGCAACCAAAAATAAACGAAAAGTATATTTGTTCAGAAACGTAGATACAAATACACTAAATTGCTTCTTCAAAGACAATTTGGACTTATTCCAAACCCTAACCGTGAGTGTAGAAGGGATGTGACTCCCATTGAAAGAAGTATTATCGATTGCAATTGACAATTTTATACGAAATAAATTAATAAAAGTAGGCGGTGATCCCCCTTGGTACACAAAACAGGTCAGGACACTGTTGCAAAAATAACTAAAAAGGCATGCAAAATTTAAACGAACACAAAATCCGCAGGATTGTAAATCCTACGCTGAAGCTCGAAATTTAGCCAAGACTTAAATGCGAGATGCTTACAATACTTTTCACAACGAAACTCTTTCTCGAAATTTGACTGAGAATCCAAAGAGATTATGGTCACATGACAAATATACTAGGGCAAAACACCAACAATACCCTCACAACGTGATTGAAATGGCCATCCCGCCGATCAAAGCTCTATTAATGAGGAGTTACTAAACACAACTTTTGGGAACTCATTCAGCGAAGAAGAGGAAACCAATAGTCAAGATTTCAAATTACGAACACAGGCCAGAATGAGTAACGTAGAAGTAGATATCATCGGAGTAGTGAAGCAACTGAAATCACTGAACAAGAACAAGTCGTCTAGTCCGGACTATATACCATTAGAGTTCTATATGAGTATGCTTATATGATACCTCCTTACTTAACAGCTATATACAACCAGTCGTTAGACGAAGAATCTGTAGCAAAGACTGGACAGTTGCACAGGTCACACAAATATTCAAGAACGACAGTAGGAGTAACCAAATTAAAAGACAGGCCTATTTCACTGACGTCAATTTGGAGCAGGTTTTTGGAACATATCCTGTATTCAAATGTTATGAATTATCTCGAAGAGAGTGATTTATTGACCCAAGGTCAACACGGATTTAGAAAATATCGTTCATGTGAAACACAACTAGCTCTTACACGAAGTGATAGGTGCTATCGACAAGGGTTCGCAAATCGATTCCGTATTTCTTAATTTCCAGAAGGTTTTTGGCACCGTTCCTAACAAACGGCTTTTAATCAAATTACGTGGTTATGGTATATCGCCTCAAATTTGCGACTGGACTAAAACAAAATACATGAATGGGACTCTGTAGAGGTCTTTCAATGAAGACTGAATGTAAATTTATACATAATTGTTTGTGTTTTTGGCCTCCTTTCCCTGCAGTTGCAGTTATACCATTTGAATAGTTTAGTTAAACGCCTTATGCAACTGTAAATTAGTCTAATTTAGACCAGAAGCATTTCTCTTTATTCTAAAGCATCTTCAGTTGTCAAATATATTTATGTTGTCCTCTTCATGTGTCACATGTGGCACATTGTCACTTGCTGTCACTGTTTATATTTACCATATTTACATTAACATTTATAAGGAAATGTAAATGTAAATATTTGTAAAATGTTCAAATGTTTGTGGAGCTTAAGGGACTTAACTGCGGAGTCATCATTCCTTAAACTTAGAAACTACTTATGAACTAGCTTGTAGTGAAGACGGCACAACCATCCATGCCCGAGGGGGGATTCGAACCCCCGACGGGGAACGGCCTCGCACATCGTAGCATAGCGCCTCAATGCGTTCGGCCGCTCCGCCGCGGCTGTAAATATTGTAAATATAAACAGTGAGAGCAAGTGGCAATGTACTACAAAAGACACATGAAGAGGACAACATAAAAATGTTTGATCACTAAAAATGCTTTAGAATAAAGCGAAACGCGTCTGGTCTAAATTAGACTAATTTACAGTTGCATGAGACGATTACCTAACCTACACAAATTGTAAATATGTAATTTAGTGCGAAAATAAAACAATTAAATGAACATAATTCCAGTGGTCTCTCTCTGCTGTTAAATATCACTACGTAAACTGTCACTGTTTGTCGTGTCTCACAGAAGCAAGTAAAACTTAACAAAACGAAAACATCGTTGGACATTACAGTCAGCCTGGAATGAAACAAGATGATAACTTTAGGGCAGATCTTATAGCAATGTGGAAAATGTAGTTTAACTTAAACAGTAACAGTTGATATGTTTGGTCTAACGACGTAAAAGTAGAACCTGTTAAAAGTGAAGGTATGCAATTATAAATGTTCTATTTTCACATTTATCTATTTACATGAAATTTTCAGAGAAAGAACTTTTTGTAAGCACATAATTAAGCATTTTTTTCATTTTTTTACATACAGACAGTAAGACATATTACATTACAGTCGATGCACTACACACACACACACACACACACACACAGGTACATTAACACATAAATACACACCTTACGATGGCCGTTTAACGGTTGTGATCTATATCTATAAATGTAAATGTCTGTTCGGTGTACGCTTATCACGTCCGAACGACAAGACGATGAGCCTTAAATTTTTGTACATTCACTAATTTATACCTGAGGAATGTTTTACGCACGGTTTTACAGCAATGTGATAGACTTTTAGTAGCCGGCCGCGGTGGCCGAGGAGACTGAGGCGCTCCAATCACGGTCTGCACGGCCACTACGGTCGGGGGTTCGAATCCCCCCTCGCACATGGATATTTGTGCCGTCCTTAGTGTTAGCTAGTTCATAAGTAGTTTGTAAGTTTAGGGACTGATGACCCCGTAGTTAAGTCCCATAAGCTATACAAACCTTTTTTTTTTTTTTTTTTTTTTTTTTTTTTTTTTTTTTTTTTTTGATCGCTCCGTCCACTTTTCCAGCAGCCAAATCTGAAGTTGGTGACTAGTATTCCTCTATCTTACTTACAAAGGGCATTCCGTTTGCTAGGCCGACGACCTCAACTGCCGGCATCTGACTGCGTCCACTGCTGGCTCGTCATTCATAGCGAGGCTGCCGCGACCCCTACGCGGTTTAACACGTCACTGGCCGCACACCGCCGGCCTTCCGCTAAGTTTGCAGTACTCAGAATGACGCCTCGCTCCTTTGATATGTCCATTGTCTCGACACTGATCTACGTTTATCGCTCACCATCGCCGCGGCCAGCCAGGTCCCTTCCTTTATCTCAGCGTTCGTAGTTAAGTCTCATAAGCTTAACAAACATTTGAACTTTTAAATAATTTTATTGGTTGCATTGTTGCTTGAGGGTTGATAATGATATGAGGGTGGAGTATATTGGGATGTAAATTTATCGGTGTATATAAAATTCTATGTGTGTGTGTGTGTGTGTTAATTTTTCCCTCTGCAGCGAAATCTACAGAACGCAAACGAATGGTCTGTGTGTAATTGTTGTCCGAAGTCTTCCGTTCCTAACTATAACAGCTCCATGCTGGTTGCTATAAGGGGGTGGAAGATATGGTGGTTGAAAGTCGTCAAATTATTAAAAAATTCGGGTTGAAGGCCAGCGATGACGTTTGCGACTCTGTAGCAAGGAGGATACATACAGCAAAATGTTATGCCACTTACCATATCTTTGGTATATGCGTGCTACATTGTCTTCAGCTTTTTCTCTGTAAGGATAAGCATACGAATAAGGAAATATAAGAATAAATAAATAAAGCAGTAAAAAAGAAAAATCTTTTAATACATCTCTTTTAAAAAAAGCGTTTTGAAGTTTCGCGCATTACATCAAGTGATCGATCTGTGATATTATTAGAATCATTATTGTTGAATTTCGTGATTGGATTCTTCGAAACGAGTGCATTTTTACGTATGATTTATTATTTCTTATATATACTCTGATAAAGGTAACATATTTTTAGTAAAAAGGAGATGGACAGAGAGAGAGAGAGAGTGGATAGGAAAAGTACTAACTCAAGGCTCGAATAAATAAATAAATACCGGGCAATGCCGTGTTTTCAGGTAGTAGACAAATAAAATGAACTGTAACTTTCTGTCATAATAATATGGCAACAGTAAGCCTTGCAGACGTATCTGCAGACACACAAACTCTGCCAAAGTACTGTAGACAAATGTATGTGCAGCAGAGTGTAGCAAATCTGAAATTTGTTAATTACAGCACACTCGCAGGATCAATGTGATCCTCTTTGAGACTTCCACCTCCACTCAGAAGTTTTCGCAGAGTTCCGTCAGACGTTTGTGCTGTGGTATTAGGGGCCAAGACCTCCTTCAACGGCGCGAGCTGAAAACTTGCAGCCACGAGAAACAGATTAGCTCATCGCAGTCTGCTCCTCTCGAAGAAAACTTTGATGCAACATCGAGACTGTGAGTGCTCCGCGCACTTACGAAACGCAGCGACAGACTTTCAACTTTGGAGTTTCGAATAAAGAGCTTTGGGCCGACCGCTTCCGAGATGTGTGCTGCTAACACTGAATACGTAATGCTACCTAAATGCCTCGTGTTATCTAATGTTCAAGTTGATAGACTACTTGACCATATACGTGTGCTAATTAGTGTATACTTGAGCAAATTATTATAACTAACCCTCTAAAAGTGTCATACACATTAAAAAAATCCAATAGTCTAAACACCAAAATTTGAACGACCTCTCCAATATTTATCAGACCCGCACACAGACATACCCACGGACACACACATACACGCACACACACAGACACAGTAACATGGCGTGTTACAACACGTTAAATTCAAAGCAGAAACACATACAAGAGAAAGAAATATGAAAAGATACAGAATGTGTCATGGCTCTAAGAAGTTATAATGTCAAAATCCCTCACCGATACTGAAATTACATTCATTGCAATAAATACTTAAGGGGTAATCAATATTTAGTACACGAATTTTAGCTGCCCATAATGTTAATGTTGGTCAGCCTGGTTGAGAGTGATGTAATAATGAATAGGACAGGGAAATATGGTACCAGTGAAATATAATGATCAGTATTATTTATTTACTTATTCGATTTATTTTATGTACCTAATGTGAAGCAGTTTAGTGTGTCTCCGTATCGAAATCTGTTAAACACAAACGTAAGCGATAATATGCGCACTTCAATGATGCATTTACTCATAAGTAGGGATGGCTGATCTTCTTATTTAAACAATTATTAATTGGGCGATGAGGATAACGAAAAGATGTTTATCGGTTACTAAAAGAAACAGAACTAGTTAAAAAAAAGTATCGTTTGTCGTTATTCTCGTTACGAATGTCACGTACAATTGCGGCCGCTACACTGCCTTTGTAATCGCTCATTACAGAAGCTCTATGAACCATAACAAAGAGTGGTGCATGATGTCTGCTGTTGGTTTTCTGTAACTGATAGAAGACTGTGAGAAGAATTTAACTGTTATCGTTAATACTACTGTAACATTTTAATTTATCACTTAAATACTGCATGCCTGCTCGTTGATACAATTCTGCTAATGTGGAAAGAGTCAGTACAGAACATTTCTCTCGCGATTAAAATTCATTTGTCGTATAATTTCATATAAATCAGCGAGGCGCACCTCCGACCTCCATTTTAAATACTGTTCCCGCAGTCTCCTTAAAGGATTGGCCCGTAGTTCGCTTATGGAATCTCATAATCAGTCGGAATATTCCGCGAGGAACGTTAGTGCGATCGATCACAGTAGTAGCACTACATTTGCGAGCAGCTGAACTGTGGTACTGTAGTCTGTGGCATTAATAATTAAGATAGTATCGTCATGATTGAAAATGTATTGACTATAAGTTTACAGTAGTTTTAACAACAACTTGTTATACTATGCCACTTCCAAGACTAATAATTAACAATTAAACTGAAACCTTAATAGGTAAAAAATTCAATAAAATTGTGCAATTTCCTAGCAGATTAAAATTGTATGCTGCAACCGGGACTCGAACCTGGGACCTTTGCCTTTCGCGGGCAAGCGCACTAACGACTGTGCTATACAGGCACGACTCACGATGACGCCTCACAACTTTACTTCCGCCAGTACCTCGCCTCCTACTTTCCAAACTTCACAGAACCTCTCCTGCGAGACATGCAAGACTAGCACTCCTGGAAGAAAGGATGTGGTGGAGACATGGCTTAGCCACAGCCTAAGGGGTGTTTCCAGAATGATATTTCACTCTGCAGCGGAGTTTGTGCTGATATGAAACTTCCTGGCATGTTAAAATCGTGTGCCGCAACCGGGACTCGAAACTGGGACATTTGCCTTTCGCGGGCAAGCGCACTACCGACTGTGCTATCCCGAAACGACTCACGATGCCGCCTCAAATCTTCACTTCCGCCAGTACCTCGCCTCTTTCTTTCCAAACTTCACAGAAGCTCTCCTGCGAGCAATGCAAGACTAGCACTCCTGGAAGAAAGGATATGGTGGAGACATGGCTGAGCCACAGCCTAAGGGGTGTTTCCATAATGAAACATTCACTCTGCAGCGGAGTGTGCGCTGATATGAAACTTCCTGGCAGATAAAATTTGTGTGCCGCAACCGGGACTCGAACCTGGGACCTTTGCCTTTCGCGGGCAAGCGCACTATCAACTGTGCTATCCCGACACGACTCACGATGCCGCCTCACAACTTTACTTCCGCCAGTACCTCGCCTCCTACTTTCCAAACTTCACAGAAGCTCTCCTACGAGCCATGGAAGACCAGCACTCCTGGAAGAAAGAATATGGTGGAGACATGGCTTAGCCACAGCCTAAGGAGTGTTTCCAGAATGAAACTTTCACTCTGCAGCGGAGTGTGCGCTGATATGAAACTTCCTAGCAGATTAAATTTGTGTGTCGCAACCGGGACTCGAACCTGGGGCCTTTGCCTTTCTTCCAGGAGTGCTAGTCTTGCATTACTCGCAGGAGAGCTTCTGTGAAATTTGGAAAGTAGGAGGCTAGGTACTGGCTGAAGTAAAGTTGTGATGCGGCATCGTGAGTCGTGTCGGGATAGGACAGTCGGTAGTGCGCTTGCCCGCGAAAGGCAAAGGTCCCAGGTTCGAGTCCTGGTTGCGGCATACAATTTTAATCTGCCAGGAAGTTTCATATCAGCGCACACTCCGCTACAGAGTGAAAGTTTCATTCTGCAATAAAATTGTGTTTGCATTAAAAATTGGACGACAGATCGAGGATTAAAACGCCAACCAGGCCAAGAGGTATAATGCAAATTGTTTAGTAACAAAATTAACCATCTAAAATCGTGGAGGTACGCAATACGCGCTTAAAATTCCTCAAGCATGTCTAAATAAATTACTGACCTCACAACAAATAGTGTCAAAGTATATGTGCTTTCTCCGTATTGGTTTTCGATACTTAGTTCGTATCGATACAGTAGATGCGAATAACGATATGTACTCTTGTAATTTCATATCGAAACGGTTGAATCGAGTAACGAAATGTATTCTTGAGTACATTCCTATCGGTATGGTAGATGTATTTATGAGTAACGATTCAATACTTCCTTACAGGCAAAGTATTCCTGACTCAGTATCGAGTACATGCGGTTTGTTTGAGCTCTAATTATGATACCCATATCACAAGTATATGAGTGTTTATTGCTGCATAGTGGTTTCGGTACACTGGAATACCATTTTGTAGTTTCTGATAATTTATAGCATTTATGTCATGTTAGAAGCGCTCGAAATTACAGTGGTTGTTAAAACAAACGGTAAATGGTACGTAAAAGCAGTGAAAATTTATACAACAAAAAGCATGTGTATATCAAATGTTTCTAAGGCTAAGGCATCAAATAGCTTAGTTCCGAGCCAAGACGTGAAAAAAAATTGGAAGAGATTCATGATAAGAACAACAAACAACCTTGCCCGAGAAGGACTCGCACGTCCTACGGTAAGCGAGCGTGCAATCCGTGGCAAGGCGCCTCAGACCAGCATATCCTTCAAGTATCTCCAACTGTTACGATCAATGGTATAATTGTGTATTTTATTTAACGTACTTTAATATTTTATGTATGACTCATCAGTCACCAGTCGTACGAACAACAATAATAATGCCGAGCGATTTTATAATAACATAAGAGCGATAAGGTTTCCGAGACCAGATTGTGACCCATTGTACCGAAACAGGTTGTCAGCATAAACAAACATTTTTTATTATTATCATATAGTATTGTGTTAAGTGCTGTTGGGTGCTGAATGACTTCAGTCGTCCGTATTCCAATTAAAACTGCCAGTAATATCAAAACATCTTATGCCACTGGGTATGTGGCTTGCTTGCAGTCATGCTTGCTTACGTTGTTAAATATTGATGATCTGAACTTTAAACAGTAAATCGTAATTAAAAGTAACTTTATTCAATAAAACGTACATTAGCCGCATGATTTTCCACAAAACAATTACTAATTTGTACATACACTAGTTGCAATATTTATTTACATTTTCATCTACATCGATACTATGCAAGTCACATTGAAGTGCATGGCGTTGGGTTCATCGAACCACTTTTGTGATATTTCTCTATAGTTCCATTCAATAATAGCTCGAGGGAAAAAGGAACACTTAAATCTTTCTGTTTGCGATCTGATTTCTCTTATTATATTATGATGATTATGTCTCCCTATGTAGGTGTGTGGTAACAATATATGTTTGCATTCGGAAGAGAAAGTTGGTGAAAGAAATTTGGCAAATAGATCTCGCCGCAACAAATGACGCCTTCCTTTTAATTATTTCCAGCCCAAATCGTGCATGAATTCCGGGATACTCTCTCTTTCCTATATCGCGATAATACAAAACGAGCTGCCCATCTCTGAATTTCCTGTTATTGTTCGTTAGTACCACCTGCTACGGATTCCACAATGCGCAGAAATACTACAAAATAAGACGTACCATTGTAGTGTAGGCAGTTTCTTTAATAAAACCGTTGCAACTTTTAAGTGTTCTGCCAATGAAACGTAATCTTTGGTTCGCCTTCCATACTATATTTTCTGTGTTCTTTCCCATTCAAGTTCTTCGTAATTGTTACTTACAGGTATTTAATAGAACTGACAGCCTGTAGGTTACGGTTTTATACTGTAAATGAAGTTTAATGGATTTCTATTAGTGGTCTTATAGATGACATCAGACTTTTTATTAATGGTAAAATGCCAATTTTCGATCCCTTACAGATACCTTATCTAAACCACTTTGCCGGCCGCGGTGGCCGAGCAGACTGAGGCGCTCCACTCATTGTCTGCACGGCCACTACGGTCGGGGGTTCGAATCCCCCTCGGGCATGGATATTTGTGCCGTCCTTAGTCTTAGCTAGTTAATAAGCAGTTTGTAAGCTTAGGGACTGATGACCCCGTAGTTAAGTCCCAAAAGTTCTATAAACATTTGAACAATTTTTTGAACCACTTTGCAGTTGCTTTTAATCTTCTGGTGACTTCACTAACCGATAAGTGACAGCCTCATCCGCGAACAGAGCTTTGAATTTTCTCCTAAATCGTTTATAAAAACAATGAACTATATAATCCATATAACACTTCCCTTTGAAACGCTATACATCACTTCTATGCTACTGATGACTTACCATCAATTATAACGAATGCGTCCTTTCTGATGGAAAATCACGAATGCAATCAATCAACTGCAATAGTATTCCATAAGCATGCAATTTGATCAAAAGACGCTTGTGAGGTGCTGTGTCAGAAGCCTTCCGGAAATCTAGAATTACAGAATGTATTTGGTATCCCTTGTCGATAGCACTCATCACATTATGTGTGTAAAGAGGTAGCTGTGTTTCACAGGAACTATACTTTCTTAATTCGTGTTGACTATGGGAAGCATTCTCGTCGAGGTAGTTCATATTTGAAATTGTAGTGATTTAAGTTGTTGCAATACTCCAGGGGTATCTTCTTCTAAATTACGCATGCTGGCAGCTGTTCCTGATCAGAGTTCTTCGTCTGCGATAGTGAAGGACTTTGGGAAAGCTGAGTTAAGCATTCCTCCTTTAGTATAACAGTCATCAATAACATCACCATTTCTATCGTGTAATGAAGGTATTGATTGTGTTTTGCCTCTAGTATACATACGATCAGAATTCCTAGGGTTCTCTACCAAATTATGTTACAGGGTTTCGTTGTGGTAACTGTTGTAAGCTTCTCCGATTGAAATTCGAGCTAAATTTCTAGTTTCAGTAAGGAATTAGCAGTCTTGGGGATTTTTTTGTGCGTTTAAGTTTGGTATGCATGTTTTCTTTGCTTTTGTAACTGTGATCGAACGTGTTTTGTGTACCACGGTGGATCAGCACCATCTTTTTTTTAATTTATTTGGTATGAATCAGTCAATGGTTGTCGATATTTCTTTTTGAATGTAGGCCATATCTGATTAGCACTCACATTCTTAGTTTCGAAAGACTGGAAATATTCACTCAGGAAAGCGTCAATAGAAATGTTATCTGCTTTTTTTTAATAAATATAATTTTATTTTAATTTTGGTCGATTTGGGAAGTGCGATTTTCCTTCTCGCTACGATAACTCCTGTGCTGATTAACAACTGAATTAGTAGATATTTAAGACTTTTACTTGTTCTCGTTCGCAGAAGTAGGTACGAAACAATGTCCCTTTGTAAATTGCGCACTATTGTTAAACAGGGCATTGTCCAACAAACGTGGCGTCCGCAAATGTCTGACAAAGCACGCTGTCCACATGCCTCCGAGTCCAAATTCCTCCCGCGTTCTTCCGGCCAACTAGTTTTGCCGCGAGGAATTTCCGATCACAACCTACACCGCACTTGCGGCTTCCTTTGAACTGTACCAGGGGGTGTACCATCCCGACTGGCCGCTGCCCTCGCTGGAATTTAATCTCTCTTCTTACGTTCCTGCCTACAAACTAACACGGGTATTGGGATTTAGTCGATTATGAACTATCCAATATTGCTGACAAGCAAAAATTAGGGGTGGGTCTTTCTGACAAAACAACGTTGGAAAAACTGCGAAATTTGAAAGAACGCGATGAATAGAAGTTTCGTAGTTGCTCAGTTCACTCAAAAGAATCTTTCACTTTTTTGTTTAAATTAAAGGAACAAAGAAAAAAAGAAAAATACTTAATCGTATCCATGTACCATGAGCATGGGGATTCCTAAGCCTTGATGAATGGTGATAAGATGTTCCTATTACAAAACGCTCTCACGAGCCTAGATTTTCGCAAACGGTAATTGTACAGTGGTATGAATTTGGCCGCCAGAAAAGCGACAGCTGTAAAACTTGTGACTGGAACGATCACGTTGACGTCAGTGGTTTGAAAGTGCGCAACACCACTCAAACTTCATTCTTCACCTGTGCTTGTGATATTTTGATCACTTTCTTTAAAGGTTTACTTCATTACATAAACATATATGTTCCCCTGCATAGTGTGGAATAGGATGCAATAAACAGTGATCCTAGTATCGTACGCAGGAATTAGTGACTAGGTCATCATAGCAACGTTAGTTACTAAAAGTAAATAATCGGCCAAGGAAGATGGGAGAGTGTGTTTGCCATTAAGAATACATAAAAAGTTGTTAGTATACCCGTCAGACAATGAAATGGCATCATTTTGCTTCGAGACGTAGAGGCACTTTGTGTAGAAGTGAATTTTAGATTTCGCTGTGTGAATTTAGAACAGAATGGGCGCACCATATTCTAATAACATATTTTGGAAGAATCTGAGGAGGCAAGGCGGTTGTTGGTTTGTTTAAGAAAAGAAAATGTAACGTAAAGATTCGGACATCGGTAGAAACATCAATTCCTGAATCGTTCAAAAGTCACAGCAAAGGATCTTTTCGATACCACAAAATATTGGCTATATCTTCATTCTTTAAGTGGCTTGAAGGCTTTGATTCTGTCACTCTACAGTCAGTAGGCGACAGAAGGCAGAAAAGAAATTTTAATTTTCATATTTAAAAAACCGCTCACTCTGAGGCATCGGAGAAACGTACCGTCGTTTCACCATCGCACAGACTCCTCCAATAAATGACGTACAGAAGGCTCTAGGTGTTAAGAAGCAACTCAAAGAGTGGAAAGCAAATAATTTGGTTACTATGCACGAATGGGCTCTAGTTTGATTTCACGAAGAGTAGTCTAAGACAATTAACCTTATAAAGTTCTATTAAAAAATAAATTATTATTATGTGTAATGGAATGTGTTTTTGTATGATATTTCAATCATTGGTCCTTACATTACTGTTGCGATAATGCAGCAAACTGCCGACAATAGAAAAGAAAGGAAACGTTACTAGAAGAATCATCCTTTTCACAAACTACTGCCTTTTGTTGAAGCACAAAACCTATGTAAAACATGTCACAGTAATGAATTGAACTACTTTCAATATGAGAGAAAATCATTAATTGTGTACTACACACCTTTTACTACTCGACTGCCTCTATGGCAGAATTTTTCATTATGAACATAGTGGTCTATTATGTTTTGTCTGCAAACTTGTGCTTCACAATCTGAAAAATAAAAGAAAAATACGGTATTTCTCCATCTAGACAGGACACAAATAATATAGAATCCTATAAATAACTTATTTGTTTACAAAGTTGAGTGTGAAATCATCTCTCCCAAAGAGCATGTCAAATTTTGTGACGTACATCAAATTATCAATGTTGTTTATGCAATACAAAACGTCCACATGATGTAACAAAGTAATCATGTTTTCTCGTTGTATCAATATTTCAAACTGAATATATTATTAGTGTGCATAACTTGGCATTTCATTTAGAAAACTATAAAACGATCGGATCGTCTCCAAAACCGACTACGTCAGGAAATCTTAATAAAAGCTAATGATGATGTATAAAAATCTTGTGCATAATACCATGATAGTAACTACTTCGTCAAATATTTGTTGTGCCAATTTTTATGGAATTACACGCTTTTGCCACAAAATAATGAATATCACTTCAGTGATAAATGTCACTGCAGTCTTTGAGAAATTCTACTGCTCATGTCAGTGATCAATCTCCATAACCATTCTATCAGGTCAGAAATATACTCAGTATAGATTCCGATGTCTATGCATCACTATTTTAAAGGTAGAGTGCTGTTAACTGACCCAGTATAAGTGTTTGTGTGATTATGTGACGAAGCAGGAAGTAGACTCAGTGGAAGATGTAACGGTAGCCTTTTTTCCTCTGACAACTCAAGACAAAACAAAAAATCAGAACGCCTTATCTTTCGACAAAAAGAACTCTTCTGTAGTGTTGAAAAAAAAGTGACCAGCACAGGAAACAATGCTGTTATGGAGCACCTGATATGATATGCAATGTCCTCGAATGAATGGGGTATTATTGTCTGTTATATGTCAACTCATCGCCAAATCAAAGATAAACAGCAATTACGCATCTTGAAATAATGTACAGTGCAATCCCTTTGGTGAAAAATTTGACATGCTGATCATATAGTTCAGTAAAATGTTACATAATTATCTGTAGTTATTAGACAATTGTAAAATATCATTGTTACATAAGTAAACTATGTATGTGTATAATCATGGACAAATACGTCGTAATATGTCGTGCAATATAAGGGAACTCAAATCTGCAGTAATAAGTGTCATATAAATAAATTGCTGTTACGTAGTGTCATGATCGTGAACGGTAGTCGAGCCAAATGAAATTGTTTTCCTGTAAAGACAAATGATTGGTTAGTGTGCAAAATAGTAGGTACTATCGATCAAACACTGTTTACACTGTGAAGTGCCTCTTATTCTTTCCAGATATGGTACTGCAATATTTTTGCATATCATGGAACAGAAACAAATTTCGGTTAATGGTGAAATTTTCAGACATGGGTAAGTGAATCTGTAACAGTAAAAAGTGGAAAATGTTAAAGAATGGAAAGGCTGTTTTAAATTAATGTACAATTAATTGATTTTTCCGTCGGTACTTGACAGAACATGATAATACGATCAGAAAACTTTTGAATAGGTAATGTTGCTACAGATACCTCCGATGTCGCAAGTGTTTTGTCACTAGTTAACTTTAGCAGCTTTTCATGCTGGTGCAGATAAATTTGGTGGACAATAGAGTTAATATCTTCACGCACATTACGATCAAAACAATCGAATTCGTACGGATGTGTGAAGGCCACGATACACATGTGACACACCTTTAGATGTAGACTGACGTTGTCACGAATTTTGTACCAATGTCGCATTTCTTCTTTCACCCACGTTCTTTCGGCGACTTCTATAGCCTTCATTGCAATTACTTACACCTAACAGGTCAGTCAAATATCAACGTCAAAGCAAGTTTTAACTGGAAAGAATCATAATCATAACTGTTAGAGATGTGATGAAGGATTCTTTATTTTTATTATTTATTTATTTATTTATTTTTTGTGCACATTGATTTTGTTTCGGTAACGTTTCAATTAGCAATGTGATGAATGCCAAATGGTTATCGGATTTCAGTGTTTGCATGTGTTTCCTCTTCTCAACGGTATCTTTTTACTTTGTACACATATGTCAGTGATCTGGGGTCGTGGTTGTGAATTGTGAAAAACTGTTGCTGGGGCTGCAACTCTCTGTTTCATTCACTCTAACGTTGTATTGGTTTCCAAAATTAAATTTGTTTCCTTTCTGATTATATGTATTGTAAAAGATGTCGTTATTAGTGTAATCCAAAAAATTTTGTGATTGTCGTAATAGTGCTGCTGGTACAGTTGCTGTCTGTTGGTATGAAAAGTGGAACTGAGCTGCACGACATTGCGTTAGCGTGTAGATTGTCAGACAGATAAGTAGTTTTTTTGTGAATTATTTTGGCTTCAATGATCGTTCCTGTATTTCTACTGGTTGTTTGCATGGAAGTGCAGATGTTTTTGTAATTACTGCGATATGAGTTGTGATATTAGTTGCTGTTTTGAAATGGATGCTGGTGTGCCAGTCGTCATCGTAACTTGTATTTTGTGGATGACGATAAGTCTAGTGTCCGCTCAAATAGTATGCGGCCGTGATTTTCGTAGAGATTTTACACGCTGGTCAATTTGTTAAGCGGCTTTAATAAATACTGATATTAAAGTTTGCATCAAATCTTCTCGTGGAATAATGTTCTCTGTGTGTTCGGTAAGAGGATTATTTTGTTAACAATAAACCTCTGCTTCATTGTGCCTAAGAGGTTTTGTGGAATACAAAGAAGTTTATTCAGTAAAGTTATGAGATTTGGCTGAAAATCACCAAATCTTTGTTACAGACAATGAATTTTTTTATTATTATTTATTATTATTATTATTATTATTGCTTCTTTCAGAAAAAGATCTGAATTCTTTGCTCGGCAAAGCATTCATCACGACAGCTGCGTGAAAAAATTACTACGTTTAAAAATATTGTGCATGTGCGGTGTTGTCTGACACTTTTTGAATTTCAATACGATTGCTGTTAAATGGCGTGAGATCAGCGCTTTGCAGCGGTTGAGCAGCCGAGCGGTCTAAGGCGCCTCGCTGCGGAGCGCGCGGTTGCTCGCCGTCGGAGTTTCGAGTCCTCCTTGGGGCATGGGTGTGTGTGTTGTTCTTAGGCTACTTTTCCTAGGTTTAAGTAGTTTGTAAGCTACGAAATGATGACCACGCAGTTTGGTCCGATAGATTTACAAACATTTGAATTTGATTTTTGGATCAGCGCTTTCAAATCTTATGCCAGGCGGATCACTTTTTAGAGCGATATTCAATTTGGCCAATTAGAAGTGAGATAGAAATGGAACATTGTGAGCAGGGTGTGTAAGCAGGAGGCTATTACGTCAGATTCAGAAGTTTCACTCAAACAATCGGAAAGAATATTAGTGTTTTCAGAAATAAGTGGAAAATTGTATTATAGAAAAACAGAATTCATACGCCGTATTCTGTTCACTGTGCGTCGTGTCATAACGACTACCACTCTCAACATAGACCATAAAAGTTTCCAAATAAATGAAAATTTGATTTTGTTACATAAAAGCTGAAAATAAATGTTTTGATTAACACAACACACAAATAAAAGCAGTAGTTCTTAATGCAAACATGCTGTCTACAAGAGTAGTGCACAAAACTGTGTAAAAGTTATCTGAAAGATTTACGAAATTTAAACCGCAAAAGATCTTGCCAAGTGAAAGTCCTCTTAGTAACATGTCATGAAATTTGTGTAACGGTGTGGTTGATTTTGTGTGTTGGATAGGTAATTGTGTTTCAGTACTCGGTTTCATGGTTCGATTAGTGGTGTGAGAATGTGCACTCCTGGCCATTAAAAGAGCTACACCATGAAGATGACGTTCTACAGACGCGAAATTTAACCAACAGCAAGAAGATGCTGTGATATGCCAATGATTAACTTTTCAGAGCATTCACACAAGGTTGGCGCTGGTGGCGACACCTACAACGTGCTGTCATGTATGAAGTTTATAACCGATTTCTCGTACAGAGACAGCAGTTGACCCTTGTTGCCTGGTGAAACGTTGTTGTGATGCCTCGTGTAAGGAGGAGAAATGCGTACCATCACGTTTACGACTTTGATAAAGGTCGGATTTTAGCCTATCGCTATTGCGGTTTATCGTATCGCGACATTGCTGCTCGCGTTGGTCGCGATCCAATGACTTTTAGCAGAATATGGAATCGTTGCGTTCAGGAGGGCAATACGGATCGTCGTGTTGGATCCCAACGGCCTCGTATCAGTAGTAGTGGAGATGGCAGACATCCGCATTTCTGTAACGGATCGTGCAGCCACGTCTCGGTTCCTGAGTCAACAGATGGGGACGTTTGGAAGACAACAACCATCTGAACGAACAGTTCGACAACGTTTGCAGCAGCATGGCTGCGGTTACCCTTGGCGCTGCATCACAGACAGGAGCGCCTGCGATGGTGTACTCAACGACGAATCTGGCTGCACAGATGACGAAACGTCATTTTTTTCGGATGAATCCAGGTTCTGTTTATAGCATCATGATGGTTGCATCCGTTTTCGTCGACATCACGGTTAATACACATTGCAAGTGTGTATTCGTCATCACCATAGTGGCGTATCACCCGGCGTTATGGTATAGGGTGCCAATGATTACACGTCTCGGTCACCTCTTGTTCGCATCGACGGCACTTTGAACAGTAGCCGTTACATTACAGATGTGTTACGACAAGTGGCTCGACCCTTCATTCGATCACGGCGAAACCCCTTCATTTCAGCAGGATAATGCACGACCGAATGTTGCAGGTCCTGTACGGAACTTTCTGGATACGGAAAATGTTCGACTGCTGCTCTGGCCAGCACATTCTCCAGATCCCTCACCAAGTGAATACGTCTCGTGAATGGTGGCCGAGTAACTGGCTCGTCACAATACGCCAGTCACTGCTCTTGATGAACTGTGATATCGTTTTGAAGCTACATGGGCATCTGTACCTGTACACGCCATCCAAGATCTGTTTGACTCAAGACTGTTATTACGGCCAGAGGTGGTTGTTCTAGGTACTGATTTCTCAGGATCTATGCACCAAAATTGCGTGAAAATGTAATCACATGTCTGTTCTAGTATAATATATCCACCCAATGAATAACCTTTTATCGTCTGCATTTATTCTTTCAATGGCCAGTAATGCAGCTATCTGCATTAAAAGGAAATAGGTTAAAATTGTAATTATTTTTAAAAAAATCTTTTGAGAAACTCTCGAATTATATTCTGGAGAGAGAATAATTAAATTGGATGAAACGCATCTAACTGGTTTTTTGTGAATTACAATTTACCACATCGTGGAACAAATTATTAAACTGGTCTGCAGTTATAGGGGGAAGACAGTGTCGTTAATGAAATAGTTTCATAACTGAGGGAAACATTTATAAATATTTGGCGTAAGTGTGTGGAATGGATTCAGGACTGGTTATGCTGCTTTCTAACTACTACAAAGCCACAATGCAACAACCGAGCGAGGTGGCGCAATGGTAACACACTGGACTCGCATTCGGGAGGACGATGGTTCAAATCCACCTCTGGCCATCCAGATTTAGGTTTTCCGTGATTTCCCTAAATCACTCCAGGCAAATGCCGGGATGGTTCCTCTGAAAGGGCACGGCCGATTTCCTTCCACATACTTACCCAAATTCTCCGGGCATAAGCTTCGTCTCTAATGGCTACGCTGTCGACGGGATGTTAAACTCCAAGCTTTCTTCCTTCCTTCAAACAGTATCTAATTACTATATTCCGCATGTTCCAAACCTAATCTACGTTTATTTTTATTCTCTTGGAAAAAGGAAAAAAGTGATACAGTTATGTATAGCAGGTTATGAGAACCCTTCAGCCTTTTATGGGTGACTCGTGGTTCACTGATCTGGTGCAGAGTCCCTATCCCAGATGTAGTGGAACAGCTGGACTCAACGTACACATTTCTCCAAACGACATTCCAGACGGTGTAAGATCGTAGTGTAACTTCCAAGCGACGGCCGCGGTGGCCGAGGTGACTGAGGCGCTCCAGTCGCGGTCAGCACGGCCACTACGGTCGGGGGTTCGAATCCCCCCTCGGGCATGGATATTTGTGCCGTCCTAGTTCGTAAGTAGTTCATAAGTAGTTTGTAAGTTTAGGGACTGATGACCCCGTAGTTAAGTCCCATAAGCTGTACAAACATTTGAACATTTAACTTCCAAGTTTATAAATTGGTGCAACAATGGCACACAGCAGTGTCATGATGTTGACGCCACTGGAGGACTCCTTATAAGAGCGTAAGTCAGATACCGGCGCAGGATTAGCCGATTGGGGCAGAGGCCAAACTTCTAGCAGAATGACCAAATTAGAACAAGAGAAGAATCCAGCCCTCTGTTTGGTCGGTGAGTTGGTAATATAAGCATACATACGCTATCTTATTTACGTTAGTATTTGGGAACCTTCGTAAGGCATCATGTACATTTGTGACTTTTGGGAGTCATAAAAGGCGGTCACTTTGAGCAGGTGGTTCTTAAATTGTCAATATGGCATAGATCAAGTTCCTGACTGAAGTTTAAAGTTACAAAGTACAACAAACGTCAGAATATATAACATCAAATGTGTGCTCTTTACTGCAAGAGAAGTACTGAGCCATAGTTACAGGATTTTCCACCGTTTATGAGTGAATCAGCGAACAGCGCATTCACTGCTGCTGTTTGGTAATATATCTGAAGACGCAAGGTTTGTGACTTGCATTTAATATTGCAAGATGTGACGAACCTGCACATTTCAGAAAGTATCGGTCTCTTTATTCACATAAAGCGATGAGTGTTATGGAATAGAGATCTCAGATCGATTCCATATTTCCAGATTCCCGCAATACTTGTGACACTGTATCTCACAAGCGGCTTCTAATCGAATTGAGTACTTCTGGAATATTGTTGCAGTTGCGTGATTGGATTCGAGTTTTCTTTTCCTAATGAATGGAGTATGGAGCTATTGACGGAAAGGCATCGAGCATAACCGCAGTACTATCTGACGTTCGACAGAGAAATCTTATAAATCCTCTACTGTTCCTTGCCTTTTGAACGACTGAGAACACAATCTGAGCAGATCTCGTAGTCTGTTATCGGATTATGGTGTCATTTATCGCTTAGTAATGTCACCTGAAGATGAAACCACCTGCCAAAAGATTTAAATAAGATTTAATAATAACAGGTGTACAATCATCTAAATGAGCTCAAAAGTTAATCCTTTAAACTTCAGTTACACCATAAATCAGCCAAAACCAAAGGCTACAAATTCAAATCAATACTGTAATTGGAAAGGAGACGTAAAAAATGTCTACGTTTCATTGCAGGAATATTTTGAAAAAGCAATAGTGTCATTGATAAGATGCCTACACTACACTTGATCGGCCTATTCTAGAGTACTGAATTTCATTATGTTCGCCTTACTAGGTCATTTTGTTTCACCGCGTTACAGGGAAGAAAGAGACATGGAAATGATGCATGACTTGGTATTGGAATCATGAAAAGGCGTTATTTGTTACGGTGAGATGAATTTGCGAAATTTGTAACTTTCTCCTCGTAATGGGGACATTTTGTGTTAGTACCCACCTGCATAGGAAGACACGACAATCACAATTCAACAAGGGAAATGTTCCTCTTTCCCGCACACTATTAGAAAATGAACGGTAGTGAAATATTAAGAATGTTCAAATGTTTGTTACCTTATGGGAGATTTAACTACGGGGTCATCAGTCCCTAAACTGACAAACTAGCTATGAAGTAACTAACACTAAAGACGGCACAAACATCGTAGTGGCCGTGCATACCGTGACTGGCGCGCCGCAGTCCCCTCGGCCACCGCCGCCGGCGAAATATTAAGAAATCGGTACAATGAACCCCGTGTCATGCACTTAAATGTGATGTGCAATTATGTATATGCATATGTGTCCAACCACAGGCCTCACGTTTACATTAGCTCCGTCACAACTATAAACTGGATCACACACTAAGAGTGTTCCAACTGTGTCCCACTGCAAACGAATGCACGGATTTTCGATGTATGTGCCCATATACGTTAATCATTGTGCTCAGTCTTTGCCACAGATAGCAGTAAATACTAATAGCTGCTAATTACCGCTAGGACATGCTGGTCCATGCCATACATCGCACTAACCATCATCCGGAGAAAGTGGTGATCCGCTGTGCTGACGACTTCACAACACTACGGTTGCTGCATCAGGCCAGCTCAGTCTTCAGTGGTTAGTTACCGAAGGCCAATATTCCTGTCGCTGAGTTAGCACTCTGGTGCTAATTCTGCCAGCCAGTATCCAGAGTCGGATATCAACACGGCATCCGCTTTCAGCGGGGTGAGGGATCCACGCAGGATCCACTGGCAGCTGCATAAACTGGAGAAGGGACCGCATACTCGTCAATAGCAGTCTCTGCTTGGACTCCCAGACGTCGCGGCGCGGGCACTATAGTCCAGACGGCTCACAGCAGTCGGAACACCGAGGTCACAGCATGACGACGAGCGGTCGCTCCAGAAGGCAATGCCAAATACTGCTCTATCTCCTGTAGAGCTAGCGCCTTCATTCGAATTATTGTATGCTATGGAATAAACGTGTAAACTTTAATTCTTTGCCGGCCGCGGTGGCCGAGGGGACTAAGGCGCTTCAGTCACGGTCTGCACGGCCACTGCGGTCGGGGATTCGAATCCCCCCTCGGGCATGGATATTTGTGCCGTCCTAGTTCGTAAGTAGTTCATAGGTAGTTTGTAAGTTTAGGGACTGATGACCCCGTAGTTAAGTCCCATAGACTATACAAACATTTAACATTTTTTTAATTCCTTGTTATTAGCGTCCTCTGGTGCTCCTCCAGATTCCACGCCTCATCCTGACATAAGGCTGGGAATCCACCGCTCGGCCCCAACAATATAAATGATCTGACGGACAGCGTAAGTGCTAATGTGCGACATTTTGTGATGATGCTTTGATTCACGCCAAAGGTCATCATCTAAGGGGACTGTAAGAGGAGGTAGGACAAAATTTCAGCCGTCATGATTAGAGACAGCTAACGTCAAGAGTAAAACGTGTGAGTTATGCAGACGGCGACGAAAAATAATCGCATAACATTAGAGAACAGTACTGCTAATGTAATGCTTTGCAAGTCACGCCGATTGATTTTCTAGACAAAATGTTCAAATGTTTGTTATTCTATCGGAACAAACAGTCCGTAGCTTACAAACTACTTAAACTAAGGTAAAATAACCTAAGAACAACACGCACACCCATGCCCTATGGAGAACTCGAACCTCCGACGGCAAGCAACCGCGACTTCGCAGCGAGGCGCCTTAGACCGCTCGGCTACTCCACCGACGCGATTTTCTAGTCGTAATGAATCAGAGCGATATGAGATGGAACTAGCGTGTGAGGACAGTTGTGGGAAAGGTGAATGTTCGAATTTGGGCGCCACGGTTGCACAGTGGTAGAGTGGTAGAGTGCCGTGGCTCAGCACGCCCGATCAGGGGGCTAAACGCCCTCTGTAATAAAAAAGCTGAGCCAAATATACAACAAATAAACAAGAACGAACTGAAACATCGAACGCAAACCTTACATCCACCTGGAAAAAAAAAAAAAAAAAAAAAAAAAAAAAAAAAAAAAAAAAAAAAAAAAAAAAAAAACTTCAAATCCAAAGGTCGCGCGTTCGATCCCCGCCAGGTCCTAGGTTTTTATCTCTCACTTTCCACTTCTTTCTCCTTTGGCAGTATTGCTCATGTGAAAAATACCGAGTGGTTCGGAACACACGTTAAAATGTAGGTCCCCCCAAAAAACTGGCTGGGTAAGTCAGTTCGAAGGGCGGAGGAAGGCAACGGCATACCACCTCCAAACAGGACCGTGCCTAGTAAAGCACTGTGGTGTTCAAACCAATCTTCGGATTGTTGACTGCTTTACCTTTTAGGAAAATTTTGAGAGGTTGTGATTCAGCTTTATAGGCGATCCGCTGCAGATAACGAGTGTGGCAGAATCTTCAGTAAAGCGTAAATATTTTGAATCCCTTCCTGTTTGTTTTAAAGAACAACATGGAAGCAATTCAGAGATGGGCTGCTTCGTTCATTACTGACAGTTTCTAGCAACACGCGAGTTTAGCAAACATGCTTCAGGAACGGGAATGGAAATCTCTAGAGAGAAGGCGACTCTGCTGAAGAGGGAAAAACTACTGAGCAAATTTAGAGCGCCAACATTTAGAGTTCTTTTCCTTCCAGATTAAATTTAGCGCAAGGTAACAAAAGAAATGAAATATGAGGATCCGTACGGAGGCAAACAGACATTTTACTTTCCTCTCTTCTCGAGTGAAACACAAGGGAAGTGAAGTATTTTCGTTAATACAGAGCATTGGACCGTTGGCTGTAATTACAGGCAGAGGGAGTGTCCACAGAATTTGCATACGCCGGAAATTTCAAGATCTCATCGTCACAGACATGTAAGCATGAAATTGGTGTGCAAAGTAATGTGCTGAAAAATGAAGTCTTGTTTCATGATGAGTAGTCATGGTGTCTCATATCGATTTCTCTTGTGTCGACGTATCACTCTCTGCTGAAATCAACGAAAAGAAGTGAATGCATCTATTGTCTCTCTCACCAACTTAATGTTAGACATTATTAAAAATCCTTGTGCAGGCTTAACAATAGCAAAGTATACTACTTTTTCCGTTAGCATAACATAAACAACGTCATGCACAGAGGTGAGTCTTTAACTACCTCTCTTTGATTACTTTTTCCCCAGATTTGAGGCGAATATCTTTAGTAATAAACATGTGACAAAAATTTTGTATGTATCATGGTCTGGATAACGTGCTTACAGGTTTTGATCTGTGTTTCAAACGCATTATGTGACACCATTTAAAATTTTGACAGCCGTATTGCAATATGTCAGTCATTGGTTCCAGTGATAGTATAACTCGTGACATTTGAGCACCTGAACACTGTATCGTAGTGATGCACCAATGTTTTATCATCGCTTTGCACAAATCAACTGCAGTAAAGAGAGAATGAGAGAGAGCTAGAGAGATTCAGCGTGTTTGTGTGTTTGAATTGCATACAAATCAATAGTTTTTTTTCCTAACTGGGTGACATTTACACACTTCACCTTCAAAATAAAAATAAGGACACTGTCTGCATGAAATATCAAGTGGGGCGTCGTAGACGGTACTTTGATAACGACCGTCTTGATTACATTTTCCAGTCTTGCTTTT
This sequence comes from Locusta migratoria, assembly GCA_026315105.1. Lineage (NCBI taxonomy): Eukaryota > Metazoa > Arthropoda > Insecta > Orthoptera > Acrididae > Locusta > Locusta migratoria. The sequence goes on from CM048748.1 coordinate 166,645,287, forward strand.
AGTAAGAAAATGATTTTCTAAATCTACATCTGCATCTAAATGTGATACCCTACAAATCACATATAAATGCCAGAGTGTTTATACAACTACCTTTATATTATTTATCTATCATACCATGCTCGAATAGCGCGCGGGAAGAAGGAACACCTGAATCTCTCCGTTCGAGCTCTGATTTCTCGTATTTTATCCATATATTTTTTCTACCTATGTAAGAGGCAGTCAACAACATATTTTCGCATTCGGAGGAGATTGTTGGCGATTGGAGTTTCGTAAGCACCCCACACCGCAGCGATAAGCGTCGTTGTTTGTAATGTTTCCCATCCCAGAGATATGATGTCACAAACAATGAAATGCGCGGAAACATGCTGCATTAAGCGACAATGCTGCTCATTCTCGCCTAAGCCACAGGACAGATTTTAACCAAATTTTGTACACACACACTCCTTATCGTGAGATAGCAATTACTGGAGGGCTGAGAACCACACACACATGATCCAGGAGATATGACGTCTTAGACAATAGGAGTTGCAAGAAACTGCCTCATGATGCGGCGAGACTTTATAAATACACTATATGAGAACGAGAGTACTTAGCGATTTTCAACAAACTTTAGACAGTATTTCAAACCATTATTAAACTTTTTCTCGCTGACAACCATAGAAAAATGAAGAAAAGGAAAAAGGTTCTCGCTTACTATTTTTTCGTTGTTGATGAAGTACGGCATTCGGTATGACGTTACAATTTATAATTACTACACTACAAATTGTAGAATACACATATATAACTGAATATGCCTTCGAAATTGATCACAGTACGACACGTTGTTATGAGATATGAGGACATGTACAGTAACTTTCATGGAAAACCGCCCCTTCACGCACCAGGTTTTAGTCTATTAGTTCTTTACTACTAACTGTGTACGTAACATATTTTACCCACATACAGCACTTATACAAAAGAATATATACCTACGAAATTATACAATTTTCCAGCATATAATTACAAAAATTATGAGATCGTATATACTTCGATGGGTAAAAGCCTTTCGCATCTGTAAAGTTACAGGGAAAGGATGAGAATGAGATAGTGTACATCCACCGAATACCCGTTATTTCCGGAAGATGTAATTTTTAATTTCAAAAGACTGTAGTTTTCAGTGAGACTTACTTTTTCTATTACGATTAATAATTCATAGGGCAACCTATTAATTACTGCAAGGTGGTTTTGACAGCTCCATGTTTCTCACACAGTTTTCTCGAAGAATTTATTCATATTACATTTTGGACAAGTAACCAAAAATATTTTTTATAATCAGGTTTTAAATTAAATGAATTATTAAGGTTGCATATCACTTGCGTCTTTCTTTGTTTAGATACTGCAATTATTATTTTGCACATTATGCAAAACAGCCTTATTTCTTGAATACTCTCCCATTAATATCACAAGTTATTGAAAAAAAGGAGATGAAGAGAGAGAGAGAGAGAGAGAGAGAGAGAGAAGGGATATGAGAAGTACTAACTCAAGGCCGGAATAAATAAATAAATACCTGGGCATCGTCGGATTTTCAGCTAGTACATAAAAAAAACTAAGCAATATTGACGAATGTTTGCACACTTGACTTACAAAAGAAAGTAAAGGTCACTGTACACTGCATGGAAGAGTGTTGTTCAGAACAAATTCACTTGATACCTTACAACAGACATCGACTTAGATTTGACACTTCGTCAAGAGGTTTGCATGTATATGTATGTTTTTATGGATGTTTTTCGGATTCCGCAAAAAACATCCATACTGTATGACAGAGCACCATTAAAACTACTATGTAGGACCTATACGTAATTTTTCATGTGCAGTGATAGGTGACGGACTGACATAGGGGAATGAGGAGATGAACAAAGGAGGAGGAAGTGACGGTGGGCAAATGGACCGACAGATAGTGATGGGGAGATGAACAGAGGATTAATGAAGAGCTGTGGTATGTAGTATCAGGTACTGGGGAGAAGAGCTGGAGGACAAGGAACAGGCGGAGAAAGAGGAGGATAACGAGGAGGATGGACAGGACGATGAAGAGACGAAAGTAGACAGGAGGAAGAGATCGAATTTGACCGACCGGGGAGGACGAAATGAAGATGAAAGAGGGCCGAGGGGAGGGCAGATAGACAAGGATTTATCGCCGCGTGGGGCGCCGAGTTTCGGTCACACGGCCATTCGTGTCGGAAGTTACAGTCCTCCAAAATGGTTCAAATGTTTGTAAATATATGGGACTTAACTATTGACGTTATCAGCCCCAAGGCTTCAAACTACTTAAACTAATTTAAATTAACGTAAGGCCAACAAACTCAACCATGCCCGAGGCAGGAATCGACCCTCCGACGGAGCAACCGCGCGCTCCGGAACAAGGCACCTTAGAGGGCTGAGCTATTCAATCGCGGCTCCAGACTTTCCTCGTGCAAGGGTGTATGTGTTGTTCTTTCCATGAGTTAGTTTCAGTAGTTTGTTAAGTATATTGAGAGATGAGCTCAACGGTTTGATCCATTAGTACTACAAACTGTCCGGTACAATCTGTTGCGTAAATAGAGGAAAAGAGAAAAGGTGAGATGAAAATGACGACAGCGGATGTTAGTAACGAAGATGATATGAGTAAAGACCTCTGCTGACAACCGGAAGGAATAAACTTTAGGAGAAGAAGAATTGGTGACAGTGGAGTTGTATACGGGCGAGATGGCTATTGTGATAGAATGTGCAACATTAGCTGTCTTTTGAAGCTTGGAACGAATTTTATTCTTCTTAGTTTTAGAGGTAATGTACCAAAGTCTGGATTATGATACAAGAAATTATGTAGAAAAGAAGGCAGTGTTATGAGACGGGATAGATTGGGTTTTAGTTTGGTGAGACAGACTATTTGTGCCAGGGAATTGTGTAAGATATTCAGTGTAGTAACTGGTTTCTATCGGAACTAGTAATTTTTTTGCAATTATTTTATGCTTCCTGCGTAACAAAAAAACATTCCACTATGTTGCGCTACATTCCACTATGTTGCGTTACATTAGTCAAAGATGACTCTCTACCAAGAACTGGAGTTTTGTTTGCAGCAGCGAGAAGCGTAAATATGAGCTGGGGCACTTCAATTTTCCAGCTCGTCAGTTGCTTGTTTCTCTGAATTGCGGACATGTTTCCTGCAGCTAAAATCCACGTCTGTCGGCAAACAAGAGGAACACACAATTTTGCCCTTGCCTACGTACACACACAGACACACACAAACGCACACACATACACACACACACACACACACACACACACACACACACACACACACACAGAGCACAGCACAGCACACTCAGTAATTAAGGAAGCGCGGTAGCCATCCTTCTAGATACATGAAGTGCTCCTGTATCTGCCAGAGTATTCTGGACTCTATTCCTATAAAGAGAAATCAACTTGCGAGGAATGTACCACTAATAAAGTATTCTCTAACTGTACATGTTTCCAGTTTTTAGATTTACTCGTGGTTAACGTCTGTGCGTGAAAATGTAATTTAATACGTGAATTGTACGATTACACATTATTTCACTTGTGCATTATTTCGTGAATGTCATGTAGCAATGAACTAATTGGCATTCCAACGAACATGCAATGCAAGTTTAATATAATATGAATACCTGCGTGGACAAGTTTAGTAAGGAGTTGGACAACGACTGGCTTTTAAAAAAAAACTGAAACGCTTCGAGGAGAAAATTAGTTATGTGCCCTTATAGTTTCCTACAGGTTGTTATCCATTCATGAACCAAAACATCTAAGAATGATTTCAATATCTGCGAATACTCTAAAACTCTGCATTATGTCTCAATTACGTTGAGCCATGACGATTGTTCTGTCCAGGAAAGATGTACAAAGCGCGCATGAATCTTATCGGCTGCTTGCGCGGGTTCATTATCATTTTGGGACTATGTCAGCGTGTTTTACCATTACCATTAAGTTAGTCTTGGGATGCATTTTTTGTGGACGGTGATGAGACATTATCACAGTTATTCGAAGTGTGAGTGTAATAATACAAAATATAATGACGGAAAAAATATGTTTATTAAGCAGGTATACCGCAGTGTAAGCTTTTGTTGTGGTATTCTATACCTAATCCAGGTTTTCAATATTTAAATTCCATCAATAATTAATCGGATCATATCACATATTTAAAGTATTTAGGTTTTATGACAGTGGCTCAACTTGCTACGAAACTTGGCGTTGGCTTTCGTTAATAAGGATGTAGCAGCTGCACTTTTATAGAAATCATATAGCTAAAGTGATTGTTGAGTGCGAGGCCGTTTCCGTCTGGGGTTCGAATCGTCCTTCGGGCATGGATGTTTATGTTGTCTCTAGTATAAGTTAGATCATTAGTAGTTTATAAGTTTAGTGACTGATGACCCCGCTGTTAAGTCCCACAAGATTAACAAACATGTGAACTTATTTTGATTATTGAGTTTTTCAGTCATTTCTACCGCTGACATTCATGATTTCTGGTCATAATTGTTGGTAATGATCGTCGGTAGTTGTCTGTCAACTTAGGCTTCGCCCAAATTTGTCTTTACGTCTGCTACCACGAAATATAACAATTTCCACTGATAGGTTAAGCAGTGTAGCCTTTTGGCATACAAAGTAACTGCAGGCTAAAGAGTTGGCATCGTGATGTCCGAAAGATCACTCGTTTCACTGATCAATTTTGATCGTCATGGAACAAATATTGTTATAGACGGCAAGTTAACGCCAAACACGTCATACGTAGACTGTGGACACCAGTCGCATCATAGTTTTCACGTACGCAGTAGCGTCAACTTGAAAAAAAAAAAAGCTATAGTGTGTTGTGTGCGTTTTTTGGTTGCTGGAGGGGTGAAGATGGAGTGTGGACAGTAGTTCCTGATAACATACAATTTCTTCCTTTTTTTTCCTCTTTCTTTTACACAATGATATACAATATCAGATTGACCATTCCATGAGTTCTTCTTTACGTCGTAGTACAAGAGGCGTGTCACCTGCTGAAGGTGTCCGAGGAGCGTGTTGAGACAATCCGCTCGCTCTGTAGAAACCAGATTTGGTTAACTGCCGCTGTAGGAAGCCTTACAAGGACAGCAGTGTCGTGACGTCAGACATTGATCCCTGCTGCCGAGACGCGAGGGCAACAGGAAGAGCGGTCTCTGCGAAGACTTTCTGGTATCAGCTGAGCAACGGCATACTACAGTAGGAAGTTCGGCGGTGCCCAGCGACCGGTGGCGTCGTTCAGTCCTCAAGGTCCGCGGTGGCCTGGGTCCCGTGTTCGCTGTCCACCGGCGACTTCGAGTCCAGGAGGTTAGCGGTGGGTTGCTACGGCAATCATTGCGCCTCGTGTCTTCTATCCTGGCTGCTGCACCTCGACCATTCCGGCTGGAGAAATTGAATTTTTTCAAGTCTGTCACCATGGCCTAGTTAAAAATAAATCATCTTCCATTCAACACCGCCGCTACAGTGGTCATAGTTGAACCTACACTTTTATCACTTCAGATCGTATTTGTAGCACCCAAGGGGAAAAAATTCCTCTCTTGAGAAATTTTCAAATAACTAAAAAGGATTTGTCTGAGTGACTAGTTGATCACTAGTTGATCATAATGACATCTGTAATACCATCACTACGAGATAGCAATGGTAATACTATCGATGACAGTACTGCTAAAACATAATTGCTAATCACAGATTTCCGAAATTCGTTCACCAAAGAAGACGAAGTGAACACGTCAGTATTCAATCCAAGAACAGCTGCCAGCATGCGAAATTTAGAAGTAGATGTTCCTGAAGTAGTAAAACAACTTAAGTCACTAAACAACAACAAATCTTCCAGGCCATATTGCATACCAACTAGATTCCTCTCAGAGTATGCTGATGCAATAGGTCAATACTTAGGTATCATATACAACCGATCACTCAACGAAAGATCGGTACCCAAAGATTGGAAAGTTGATGAAGTCACTCCAATATTCAAGAAAGGCCAATGTCATCGACGTCAATTTGATGTATGATTTGTTCGAATGTTATGAAACACCTTTCAACCAATAGTAAACAGGGATTCAGAAGCTTTCGCTCTTGCGAAACACAGCTTTAACTTTCAGTGGCATCGACAAGGAATCTCAAATCGATTCAATATTTCTGGATTTTCGGAAGGCTTTTAGCACTCCGTCAATTACTACGGACTGTGTCCTTTCTGATAGCAAATCGTGAATCCAATCGCACAATTTTGCCAGCCGCGGTGGCCGAGGGGACTGCGGCACTTCAGTCACGTTCTACACGGCCACTACGGTCGGGGAATATTTGTGACGTCCTTAGTGTTTGCTAGTTCATAAGTAGTTTGTAAGCTTAGGGACTGATGACCCCGTAGTTAAGTCCCATAAGCTATACAAACATTTGAACAATCGCACATTTTGGGCGATATTCCATAAGCACGCAATTTTATTAGAAGCCACTTGTGAGGTACCGAGTCAAATATCTAGGCGTAACATTGCAGAGCGATATGATATGGAATGAACGTGTGAGGACCGTTCTGAGTAAGGTGGACAGCCGACATCGGTTTATTGGGAGAATTTTGGGAAGATGTACCTCACTTGTAAAGGAGACCGCGTATAAAACGCTTGTATAACCACGTCTTGAGTATTGCTCAAGTGTTTGGGACTCGCAGCAGATCAGTTTAAAGGAAGACATAGAGGCAGTTCAGAGGCGAGCAGCTAGGTTTGTTACTGGTAGGTTCAACCAATGCGCGAATGTCCCGGAAATGCTCCGGGCAACTCAATTGGGGCTCGCTGGAGAAAGACGACGTTCTTTTCGTGAATTTCTGTTGAGGAAATTTAGAGGGCCGGAATTTGAAACTGAGTGTAGTACGATCTTGCTGCCGCCTACTTAAATTTCGCGTGGTGATTACATAAGAGAGGCATATAGGCATTTTTTTTTCTTCGATCTATTTGGGATTGGAATAGGAAAGGAAATGCCTAGTAGTGGTATAGTGTACCCTCCGCCACGCTCCTTACGGTGAATTGCGTAGTATGTATGTAGATGTAGAACTAATTTCAGCAGTAATGATGAATCATCTCACACCTCTCTTGTCAGTGAAACGACCTATATTCCTCAGAATGTTGCATATTTCTTTAGTTACTGTTTATACTCGTTGCACAGTCCATAAATATTATACTTTATATATTTTTACTACATTAATATCCACTAATTGGGTTAAACGGGTTAGAACACATATTTACATAAATCCCACGCATATTCCTTCGAATCCACTTACGTCGGCCTCGAAGGGAAAACTCATAACTGCAGCAACATGTACACTTCTGCGGAGCTTGGAGTAATAGGAATTTAATTAAAGGCAGAATTAGTTGCCGTGTATCGGGAATTATTACCGCCGCACTGCGGGCCGGCAGAAACTGGGGTGCTGTGGCAAGTTGCTTCTTTCATAACTGGGGAATTTCCACTGCAGGCGTGCAACTGCTCCTTGAACAGCACGCCTGAATTAGTGATTTGTGCAGTCCGCTTTATATGAGACTCTAGACGAACACAGAGAAACAACACCATCGCCAGCGCTAGCCAAACCATTCTTCTTATTTTTGAGATATTGATGTTTTTATGACAAGCTATCTACCCGTTCTTCCCGGCAGGAATCCAACACTGGCCTTTCATTATACCAGCTTTCACATTAGCCCATTCAATAAATATTAATCATTTATAGAAACAATAAGACCGTGAAATCATTATTTTCAGCCAACAAATTAAACAAAAAATATTGATCAACTGAAAAAATGTCAATTTCATAAGGGCTTTAGTACACAATGCCAAATTATTTATACATATATCATAGCAAAGTACCTCTATTGCTATAAAATGGTAGTCTGTGAGTATGTATATATACAGAGTTGTCCATTGATAGTGACCGGTCCAAATATCTCACGAAAAAAGCATCAAACGATAAAACTACAAAGAACAAATTTTTTCTGGCTTGAAGGGCGGAAAACAGATGGCGCTATGTTTAGCCCGCTAGATGGTGCTGCCATAGGTCAAGAGGATATCAACTGCATTTTTTTTAAATAGGTACCCCGTTTTTATTACATATTCCTCTAGTACGTAAATAAATATGAATATTTTATGTGGTACACTTATTTCGCTTTGTGATAGATGGGGCTGTAACTGTTACAAACACGTAAGTACGTGGTATTGTGTAACATTTCGCCAGTTGCTTTGTGATGCATTACTCGTGTTAAAATGGACAGTTCACTAATTGGAGAAAAGGTCGATATGGTATTTATGTGTGGATATTGTGATCAAAATGCCCAGCGGACCTGTGCTATGTATATTGATCGTTATCCTGGAAGACTTCGTCCAAGTGTCCGGACCTTTCGTTGGATAGTTACATTATTTAAAGAGAAAGGAAGTGTTCAGCCACAAGTGAAACGTCAACCACGACCTGCAACAAATGATGATGCCCAATTAAATGTTTTAACTGCAGCTGAGGCTAATCGGCACATCAGCAGCGGACAAACTGAGCGGGAGTCTGGAATCTCAAAAATGTCAGTATTGAGAATTCTACATTAACATAAATTTCACACGTACCATATTGCTATGCACCAGTATTTGCATCGCGAAGTCTTTGAAAATCGTGTACACTTTTGCCACTGGGCACAAAATAACATACGGTTCGATAATTTTTTTTTTTCACGCGTTCAGTTTAGTGACGAATCGCCACTGACAAACAGAGGTAACGTAAACCGGCGTAGTGTGCACTATTGGGCAACGGAAAATCCACCGATGGCTGCTACAAGTGGAACATCTGCGGCCTTGGCGGGTTAATGTATGGTGCGGCATTATGGGAGAAACGATAATTGGCCCCTATTTTATCGATGTCAATCTAAATGCTGCAATGTATTCTGAGTTCTTACGTAATGTTCTACCGATTTTACTACAAGATGTATCACTGCATGACAGAATGGCAATATACTTCAACGTGATGGATGTCCGGCACTTGGCTCGCATGCAGTTGAAGCGGTCTTAAATGGAATATTTAATGACAGGTGGATTGTGGTGTCGCACAAGTCCAAAGTGCGCGCCACGTACTTTCGCCGCGCGCCGCCATGCACGCACGGCGCGGCGTTCTTACGACGTCAGCCACGAGCGCCCTCTGCTACAACTCCGCTCGTGGCCACCACTGAACGACATCATTCACTTGGGACTGAGATAGGAACCAGTTAACACTTCGAAATCAGATAGGCACCAGTGAAGACTTGGCTATCGGATAGGCACTAGACAGGCCTCTAGCTCAACTATGTATCAGCATTCTGCAGAACTGAGCTATGTAAAAGTTAAGTATTGTATAAATACTGTGCAATATATATCTCGTTCAAATTTACTCTAGTGTTTCTAGTTTCTGCTGTCCCAGTGGCTGCTTACCTTCGTACCTGCACAAGCGTGCAACCTTTATTCCTGTGTCGGTCTTTGTGCTCGGCCACCGACACCTACGACGGGAACGAGACACAAAAGCGGCGACGAGGCTGGGACACAAAATGGATTGGTCGTAGAAGCACCATACCATGGCTCGCACGTTCACCGTATCTTAAATTGGAACAGCTGAAATAAAACGTGCTTACGTTCTGTGTTTTAATTTAAAAAAACCTACATTTTACCCACTGTCGTCTAAAATTGTAAGCAATACGTTTCTCACTATCACAACGCCATCTATCACCAATCGGAAAAAGTGATCCAAATAAAACATTCATATTTATTATTTTGTCTGTTCCACGGGAACAGACGTTGGCGGAGATCCGCAGCAGAGATAAACATATCCATGTATATGCTTCGCAAATCGCGAAATTTCCCGACGTCTGCTGCTCCTGTAAGATGGACAAACGATCTGCAACACATGAACATTTGTCCCGGACCGGAACTCGAACCTGGGTCTCCCGCTATTCGCGAGCGGTCGCCTTAACCATTCGGCCACCCGTGCACGCTCCCGGCCAGACCCAAACTTCCATGTGTTGCACGTGTCTCTTTTCCTCACCTGCTCGCACTCATTATAGTGTGAGTCCCGCAAGAGGTAGAGACACAGTTAACCACCGTAAGCTTGTCGGGCGTTAATGTTTATTATTTTGTCTGTTCCAAGGGAACAGACGTCAGCGGTGATCCGCAGCAGAGATTACGGGTAAATGATATCTCTAGGCAACTTAAAAAAAGTTTCACGAGTAATTTAAAACGTTTAAAACATTGAAACCGCCCCCAAAAACAATGACAAGAAACTGTTTCATCGCTCTATAAGCGGTCAAACGTCAGCATATGCCATGATGTTACAATTTATTGCTCCATAAATACTAAATCCATTCATCAAATACTTTGTATAGAGATTATCCACATGTCACTCAGAGTAATTGCACAATTATACAAATAAACGGCATCTAGTTATGGAGGTACGACGTTACAGACATTTAAGTTTCACTCTGCTTACATTGGCATGTAGTAAAATTAAAGCTTCACGAGTAATATTTTTTCACTTATTTCTATTTTCGAGAGACTGTACACGTCTGTCACGAAATCTTCATACAAATTAAATCAGAGCACTTTGGGTCATCCTAAAAACTTTAAAAACATTGTATACCATATCCAAATTTAATTTCGATTACATGCTTAATACGAAAAATTTTGACTTTTGTAAGGTAAACGGACGTTTTAAACAATTTTATAGATGGGACTTCGATTCGTTATGGAACCGGTAATTCCTTCTTTATTGTATTTTGAGTATTTGGAGACCGTAACATACATTTAGGTATACTTAGGAAAGGAATAGAATTTAAATACTATTATCATCTTGTCGAGTCATCAGCTAGGTCAGATAATTTTCATGAACCAAATTATGTACCGTCATGTTTATACCATTTGATTACTTTCACTCAAGTAACTCAACCGATAATCTGTTTTGTTCTGCCGGCCGCGGTGGCTGAGGGGACTGAGGCGCTCTAGTCACTGTCTGCACGGCCAGTACGGTCGGACGTTCGAATACCCCCTCGGGCATGGATATTTGTGCCGTCCTTAGAATTAGTTAGTTCATAAGTAGTTTGTAGGTTTAGGGACTGATGACCCTTTAGTTAAGTCCCATAAGCTGTCCAAACATTTGAACATTTCGCATTTCGATAGTCAAATGTCTGCAGGCGCGCTTATAAACAAAAGTTCTCTTGTAAAAATCTGTCACGTTGGTTGCTGTTGTTTGTGAATACGAAGTGTCTTGAAAGTTTTAGGGCGGTGTACTATAATCTGTGTTTCTATAATGACTAAAGACGGTTGCAAAAATGACAAACCAATGAAATGCTAGATATGAAGTCATGTTTTCCAAACGATACTTAAAAATCATGAACTTTATGGAAACAGAAGAAGAGGCAAATATTACACAAAATTATACAGGAAGAAAGCTGTCAAAGCCTCGTAAAAACAGCTCGGCTAGATTCAAATGCATGATCAGCTTAACTGATGATATGAGTGATTTAACGAACATTTTGTACCTGTTTTTAGCAAGCTATAATTAATTGTTAATAACTGAATTTAGGCTTATTAACTTTACTTGTATAACTGTAACTCTTGTTTCATAATAATTAATTCAAAAGTTTGAATTAATTTCAGACCTAGTCATTCTGTAAAGGTTCACTTGCATCGTCGATAACTCGACTACGTGTCTTTGAAATGACTTGTTTTAATTTTCCCATGGAGCTTACATGTTACCCAACAGGCCGAATTACCTCAATTGAGACAACAATAATTAGTACAGAACTAAGTCTCCTATGGTCCACTTATCCCAGTCCATGGGGTTATCTGGGCCCATTGCAGAATACATTCTGTTACAACATATTTGTAGGTAGAATGTTTTAGTTGGTAATTTAATGAGTTAATATTTGCTAGACTAGTAACCCATATAGCGCTGACGTCCTTCCAGAAGGACTACAACAGCAGCTTAATTCTTTATTCTTGTCTGTAAGAATTCGTGTAGAGTGTCATATTTTATTTGTTTGAATCTCCTGCTCACATTACAGCTCAATTTTAGCTTGTATTGTCGATTGAAAAGTGGTTGGATACAGCTGCAAAGTTGAGGTTGATACAGAAGATGCTGAAGACTTCCTCGTAGTTGGGTTTATATTTCTGGAACTTTTTTCAATTTTTGAGACAGGTATATGTATATGTTGTTTTAATAATACTGATTCGTCAGATTAAAATAATAAAACATTCATTTTGACGTCATTATAGAAAGAAGAGCAGTATTGCTAAACTAATGGCGTAATTGTGAAAAAAAAAATCACCTATAATGAACTTGTGCAATCATATGAAGTTAATTAACAGCTTCAGAGAGAAAAAGTAAACCAAAAATAATTCTGCGCTATCTGGGTTAAGTGAGGAACTACGTACTCACGTTGTAAAATCGTGGCCAAGGTGCCCCAATTGACCTCACCTTAAATTCGATTCAAGAACGCAGTGATGAGAGGAACGTGATATTCTCGTATTTTGAGGAGGGGCCAGTACATAATTGCAGTATTCACTAACATCGCCAAAAACCAGTGTAACCAAGACCTACCATGGCAGGTGTGAAACTGAAAGGAAGATCGCCTGAGCTTCGCTTTATCCTACTAGCGGGGAAGATCGTGTGGCAACAAGTTACACAGAGTGACGACTTGAGTGTAATGAGTGCCGACTGCGGCCGGCAGAACTCTGATAAGTGGATCAGGACCTCAGGGGCGGGCGTAATTGGTTTTGTCTTCTGGAGTTGCCCTCAACAGTCGCCGCGCTAATTGCCGCAGGACTTGGCAATTTCCCGCAGTTGTCTGCGTCGCTTCTGGTCCGGCAGAAATTACCATAATGGCCCCACACCGGCGCGCCGCCTGCCGGGGCACTCCGGCGCCCCCAGAAGCCGGCGAATCCCGTCACAAAGGCTGCCGGTGCTGCTGCCCTCGCGGCCAAGTGCCCTGACTGTAGTCTGTAGTCCGGGAATTACACCCGCCGCCGGAATTCTGTTTGCAAGCGTTTGAGTACTGCGTCGCATTCGCTGTTACTCGTCAAATTGTTTCCAAGATCTCAATCTTAAGCAATTGGTAAAGGAATACTTGGAAAGGAAGCGGATAACTGTTCTCGCTTGTATAGCTCTCGCGACTGCCTATTATCGTGACAACCAAGCCACGCGGGATGAGCCGTGCGCTCTACAGCCCGTTTTTCAATATCGACTTTGTGGTGAAAACTGACTACTCGAAGTTGGTGTGCCTGTTGTGCCTGCGTGTAAATCAGCAGCCAAAGCATCGCGAGTGCGTCTATGACGTCAATGATCTATTGATTGTGTCGAATGTGGAGTTCTAAATTTTGCTGTGTGTTGCAGAATGTGCATACGCAGAAACAACAGTAGTGGTGTGTGCTAACATCGAACGATAACCTATTCTGGTCGACTGTATTCATATTACAAAAATACTTTCTGATCTTCTCTTGCTTTATTCTGTTGTTAGCTTTGTGTTTTTATCACACCGAAAAAGTTGCAACTTATATTATACAAGTATTCTCCTACAAAAGAGACGATTTTAATTTTAAAATTTATAAACGTGTTTTTACGAAAATAATATTAACAGGATAGTGAGCACTATTAGATGAAAAACTTATTTTATTTTCCTTTATTGTTATTTTTTGCTAAATATACAACCATACAGCCAGCTGGCTGCCAGCAGCTTAGGATGCTGCTTTTTAGCCGAGAGAATTTAATAAAACAATGGGCATAGCAATGGTATGGAGTAAAAATGTGGAGTGTTAAAATCCTTGACATGTAGAAGCAGCTGACGAACATCGATAAAAACATGTATTCAGCTACAATCCTTGTGCCACGGTGGCGATAAAACCACAGTCAGAAATCGGACACTGGGCACACGAAGAAACCCTCGAAGACACTAGTTGAAATATACGGTGTCGACATTTGTTCGTTGGCGGTGAATGCGCTGATTAAAACGCACTGAAGACTTACACTGGACGTAGCGCTGTTTGAAACGATACCACTGAGGACTCCGCAGAGGAAGGGAGGGAGTATTGTGTGAAGCACGGGAGGAAGTAGTGGGAGAGGGTGGGGAGGGAGCGTAGGGACGAAAGATGTGGGAGTGGGTGTAGCCAAGAGGTCTGAAGGAACAAGAGAGTAGGGGGCAGAGGGGCATTGTATCCATGGTGAGAGGATCAGGGTTGGTGAGTAGGATAGATTTCAGGACTGAGTGCAGCATCCGGTAGGAGGTGGCGGAAGTTACCCTGGGAGGGGATGTGGAGCGTGTGCAGCCCGAGGTGGGGAGGGATGCAGTGGTGGCGGCGAGGAAAATATTATTATTTGGTTTTTCCTTTATTGTATTTCCACACCAGCATAAACATGCCAGTATAAAGTGCTGCTCTTCAGCCGAGTGAAACACAAAAACATGAGCATGAAGACTGAAAACTTGAAATGGAGTTAATACAATGGTGATTTAAAATGTAAATAAGAAGACAAACATCTACATCTACATCTACATGGGATACTCTGCAAATCACATTTAAGTGCCTGGCAGCGGCCATTCCATTCTCGAATAGCGCGCGAGAAGAAAGAACACCTGAATCTCTCTGTTCGAGCTCTGATTTCTCGTATTTTATTCTGATGATCATTTCTACCTATTTAAGTGGGAGTCAACAATATATTTTCGTATTCGGAGAAGAATGTTAGCGATTGGAGTTTCGCAAGTAGCCCACGCCGCAGCGAGAAGCGCCGTTGTTGTAATGATTCCCATCCCAGATCCTGTATCATTTCCGTAACGCTGTCTCCCCTGTATCGTGACAATACGAAACGAGCTGCCCTTCTTTGGGCTCTTTCGATGTCCTCCGTCAAACCCACCTGATAACGATCCCACACTGGGCTGCAATACTCCAAAAATGGACGGACAAGCAGAGTGTATGCAGTTTCTTTAGTAGTTCTGTTGCATCTTTTAAGGGTTCTGCCAATAAAACGCAGTCTCTGGTTCGCCTTTCCCACGATATTATCTACGTGTTCTTTCCAGTTTAGGTCTGAAGTAATAGTAATTCCTAGGTATTTTGTGGAGTTTACAGCCTTCAAATTTGATTGATTTATGTTGTAAACAAAGTTTAACGGATTTCTTTTCGTGCTCATGGGGACGACTTCACACTTCTCATTATTTAGAGTCAATTGCCAATTTTTACACCATACTGATATCTTATTCAGAAAGTTCTGCAGTTGGTTTTGCTCTTCAGATGATTTTACTAGACGATAAATGTCGGCGTCATCTGCAAACAACCTAAGAGAGCTATTTAGATTTTCCTCTAAATCGCTTATGTTCATAAGAAATAGCAGAGGACCAATAACACTACCCTGTGGAACGCTCGATATCACCTCTGTTTTAGTCGATGCCTTACCATCGATTACTAGCAACTGTGTCCTCTCTGACAAGAAATCCCCTATCCAATCGCAAATTTGTGGCGATATACCATAACCACGCAATATCATTAAAAGCCATTTGTGAGGTACAGTGTCAAAAGCTTTCTGGAAATCAAGAAATACGGAATCGATTTGCGAACCTTTTTAGGTAGCGCCCATCACTTCGTGTGAATAAATAGCTAGTTGTTTTTCGCATGAACGATATTTTCTAAATTCGTGTTGATCTTGGGTCAATAGATCGTTCTGTTCGAGATAATTCATAATATTTAAATACAGTATATGTTGCAAAACCGTGCTGCAAACTGACGTCAATGAAATAGGCCTGTAGTTTAGTGGGTTACTCCTACTGCCTTTCTTGAATATAGGTGTGACCTGGACAACTTTTCAATCTTTTGGTACAGATCCTCCTATGAGGATCGTAATTCGAAATCTGGAATATTGGTTTCGTACTTGGAGTATTGACAGATGGATAAAACATAATTATATAGTCAGTTAAAACAGAGAGCTACAGTGACGTTAAAACGTGCATTATGACACCAAAAAAAGACGGCGAGCACTCAAAGACATTCTAATAAAAAGAAATATTAAGACACTTGTTCGTAAACGGCGGAAGTGCAAAAAAACACACTGAAGCGCTATAAACACAACACTGAAGGATGCACTGTTAAACCTGATGTCGCAGATCCCCATGTGGCATGGAGGGGGTAGGGTGCGAAGCGCGGCGGCGGGGGTAGTTGATCGGGTGGAGATGAGACGTAGGGACTCCAGAGCACGAAGAGGAATAACCAAGCCGAATGAGGAAATAAGAGGGGGAGGGGTGAGGGGGCGCTTCCGCTTAATCCACGGGAGGTGATCAGAGTTGATAGGACGGGTATATTTAAGGATGAAGGATGTCATATGGGAGGGGGAGGAGGCGGAAGTGGAAGTGGAAAGTGGGAAAGGATGTGGTGACTGGGGAAGTGAAAGGAGGGAGGGATGCAGCAGTAAAGGAGTGGCAGACGCCCAGTATTGGTGAATTAATCAAACCTTCAGACAATACAGAATTAATCTGTACAGATCATGGAAAGAGCACAAAGGAGAATAATTTAAAACAGTGATGGAGCTAGCTGAATTTAGTTTTTCAGGAAAATATAAATTTAAACATAACAGCAGAAAATGCTGCTAAATGAATATCGGCATCAAACTGGGCTGCAAATATACACGGCAAAATTTTGCTGCTATAGTAAATGAAGACCATTCTTACAAACCCAGAAATAGTAAAATCTGTCTAGTAATAGAGTAATCTTCAGTAAATAAGAAGATACATAGAAATAGAATTTTCCTTGTTGATTCTCATTGTTATACTTGTTATTGTGTTCTTATGTCGAAACAGTGGTTTGATGTAATTCCTCACGCCTATCTGTGCCATGCCACGTTTTAATTTCCAAGTAACAAGTTCAATCTACACCTGTTTGAAATTTCTTATTTGTCTCTTGGTCTACAACTATAATTTTACTCTTCAAACTAAACAATCCTTGGTATCACATTACGTTTCATATCAATCGGTTGCTTCTTATGTTATGTACAAATATTTTCCATCCAAGATCTCTTCAGTACCTCCTCATTTATTACGCGGCCTATCAAGAAAACCTGAGGTACTCTTCTGCGGTAGCAAATTTAAAAGTTCTGTTCCCTCATACCTGCACTCCTGCTCTACGACTGTTTTCAGTAGAAGGATACACATCGGAAGAACTTCCCAGTAATGTACTGAATGATATTTCTCTCTTTCATAAATACTTTCTTTGCTATTACCATTCTACTATATTGTCGCTACTTCGGTCATCAGTAAGGTAATTTCCTGCTTAACTGCTAAAACGAGACAGCTTTTTGAGTAATTTCCTAATTTTATTTTGTGTACCTCGCCTGATGTACTTCCACTACAATCCGTAAACCTGTTATTAGTCGGCCTTCATCTTCCAATTTCCTTTCAACAAACGTCCCTTTCATTCAGATTTTCGTGCAAGTCCTTTGCCGTCACCAACTAAAGAGCAATGTCATCAGAAAACTTAATGAATTTTTATCCTTCTCCCTGAACTCTAATTACCTTCCCTAACATACTATTAAGAAAAACAGCCAAAATCGCTTTTAGTTATTTCCTATATTACCTGTTTTGGCAGTTTAAATGCCGTCTTCGGAACTGTAATTTTAACCATAAATTCTCTGACATTCTTTTCGCGATTTTCGCAAGGTCTAACTATTTCCTGATATGAATCTTAACATAATTTGATACGATTTTGTATTTCATGCATTGCTTGCCGAAGCTAATATGCAGATAGGTTATCCTCCTCTAACGTTTTTCCATCAATATGATGTCACATGAGAGCATTGTTAAAATATTCCAAGAATTAATTTGACATTAAGATACAAGGATACAAAGAATATTGTATTAGAAGAGTATGCAATAATCACTTCTTGGGTCCAAAAGACTAAATTACTAACAGTGTGCGTTGTGACTTCAAAGCAGTTCTTCTTTGTACATTTCTGGGTAATTGCTCATACGATGTGGACTACTTTACGATATGAACTTCTTATGTTCTGCGTACAATTGATATAAGCACTATGTTAAGATTTTGCATCATTTGCATAACTGACCAAATTTTAAGACGATTAGTATTTTTATGGGCAAAGTATTCAGTGAAAGGTGACGAATGTAATTAAGAAGGCTGTCCAGGGATCAGGATACAGCCGCTCTTGATCGTTTTATGAAATGTCGCAAAGTGTACACCATAACGAGACAAGCCGTTTTATATCAGTTAACTCGAATTGGTGATGTAAAAAGAGAATTTTGTTCCCGAAGACTGAAGGAAAAGCGTTAGACACTACTGATTTCATCGCCACTTAAGTTCATCTTCATTGATGTTTCAAAACTGCCAGTGTATTCAACTATTTTTTCTCTTCGACCTGGGCTGGATTCTGTTTCCGGCGCGCGAAATCCAACAGAAATCTGGGAGGGTTTACGTTGGCCTGCCGCCTTTGTCTTCTCAGGGAAGCAGAAGATCAGCGGTGGCCATCAGGAGCCGAGGAGCACGTCATTATGGCAGAGGTGGGGACCGAAGCACCGCGACAGCTAAGCCGACTGCAGCTCATCCACAGTGCAGCGTGGTCCTGCAAGATAGAGGAACGGACTGCCGGTAGAGTTGATGAGGGGGGGGGGGGGGGGGAGGGGAAGGAGCGGAGCCGCGGTCTTCAGACGAAATTTATGGAGCCTCGTAACAGGTTACGGATAAGCTCGGGGCTCTAGCTGGAAGGTCGTCAGTGACAGACGTCTCAGTGAGGCTGTGAGCGGGTCAGCAGAACCTACCTGCAGTGTTAGAAAACAGCTGGATGCCTGGTACGTTAATGCTAGTTAAATCCACTTCGCTGTGTGAAATGAATGAGAAGGTAAGTGAAAGAATTCTTGCAGTCCTAGACACAGCTGAAAGTTTTATTAATATTGTTCTTTGCGTTGCTGTGGGTATGTGGAATGGAAGGAAGTTACGAGAATAAGGTTTCTCGTAAAATCATTTTGTATAGACTGCAGATTTATTAAATTATAGTTTCTCTTTTAATTGCGTAAATATGAAGATTAGATTGTGAAACCAACCCTCAGGAAATGCGAAGTGTCTTACCCTTGGAACAAATAATTGTTTTATAAATTATGTCCATGTACTCCGAATCCCGAGCTCTCCCCCCCTTAGTCCTCCCCAATAATCACTCTGTCCGTCTCACTTTCCTTAACCAACCAACTTGCCTCTACTTCCTTCTCTTCCACCTACTTAAACTCCTCCTCCATGTTGTCCATCTCCTCCTTCAATTTAATCACTTTTCCATACCCTCGGTCTTTTCCTAGAGCATTTGTATCTCAAATCTTTATTTCCGTAGAGAAAATTATGATCAAATTTGTCACTTATTTGGAATTTTATTTTAAAGGATTCAAGTGAAGGGAAGCTATCGAAATACCGCAGACCAAAGAATAAAAATAAATAAATACACAGCTTCATACATTTTGTTATTCATATGCCTCCACAGCTGATATCATCATCGACTGACCAATTGTGGCACATGTAATTGCTTGGTGTGCCTATTTTAGGACTAATTATCCACTGAATTATGAAAATGCCTAGAAGACGATTTTACGAAACTTTTCTGTCAGGTATCATTTCCTTCATAGTACCTGATCAACAGGTTGGTTAAAAGTTTAAGCAGTTTTAATACCAACATAATTATTGCGGCCTGTAATGCATGATAGAGGACATATCACTAGAGTTACAAATATGAAGGCATCTTTGACATTTTGATCACTCTTAACATTTAGATACACACATTACTTTTATGTTTTGCACACCTGCGACAGTGTATTTTTCGAATAATATCAACTTCATTTGTTTCCTTGTATATTAAAAATCGATGAATAAGTTTTCGTATTCCAATATTCGTATTCCGAACTGTGGTCAATTCAGGCAGCATTTGACTACCGAGCAACCCAGTATCTTACAACACAGAAGCAACATTAGGAGAGAGATCAGTGTTCTATTCTCTCATTTTATGTTCTAACTTTCCACTATTATTTATTGGGAAAGCAGTTTTTTTCTCTCTTTAGAGAATCACTCCTCTTCCACTAGCGCATTATGATTCGTCTATATTTTGTCGTCAATAGGTTATTAATAATTTCACTCCACCCCATTGTGAACAAGTATTTCCCGTGATGTCATGAACATGTGCTGTACAGTGGTAGCAGAAAACGATTCAAGAAAGGATGCAGCGAAAGAATAAGTCGGCTTTTTTATTTAATTATTTATTTATTATTTATTTATTTATTTATTTACTTTTTTTGAAGTAATACTGAGTTAATAGAATGTTATCTGCGGCCACGTAATTAAACACGGTAAAGTAAACTATGCCGGATTCCACATAGTTAATACCAGGGAAACTCTTCGTGCGTTTCACATTGGCATCTCAGGCTTTCCTTATTCCTTTCGCTTTTAATTCCCGCCCTTGATGAGGTATCTTCTTTTTCAGCTATAAAAATAAAACCATATATTTTATCAAAAATTCATTTTCCGTTTAGAAATAGTTAAATTCTATGTTTTTAGAAATAGTTTAATTCCATGTTTGTAGAAATGGTTTAATTTCATGTTTTTTCTCATTACGTATACTTTTGTAGTTGTTGTTGGTTTTTTAGGGGAATAAACAGCCAGGTCATCAGTCCCCGTATATTTTTATGTAAGTTTAGATATTTCTTTTTGTACGAAATATACATTAATGGCTGCAGAGGAATGTTTTATACTAAAGGGTGTTTGTAATAGATAAAACATGTAGATAGGATGTTTCAAATAAAAAATATGTAACTTTTGTAAATGGTTGAATGGCACAACGAGTTCAGGGTTTAAATTTAATAAATGAAAAGTTAAAAATAAAGCTGGCCAATAAACTGAGATTAATAGATTAATACCGTATATTCAGATATAAGTACCCTCTGTCTAGTTTGCGACAGCCGGCTGCGGTGGCCGAGCAGTCTGCGGCGCAGCAGTCACAGTCTGCATAGCCGCTACGGTCGGGGGTTCGAATCCCCCTCGGGCATGGATGTTTGTGTTGTCTTTAGTATAAGGTAGTTCATAAGTAGTTTGTAAGTTTAGGGACTAATGACCCTGCAGTTAAATCCCTTAAGCTTAACAAACATTTTCAATTTTGCGAATCCTTCAGGATATTGTGTGTTACCTTTGGCTTTCATTATACAGTCACTTGGTTTATATTTACACTGTACAGCATTTTTATTGTATTTTGTGTTTCATCGAAATAGTTATATGTATAGCTGTTGTTGTGGTCAGTATGGTTTCACTGTCTTTTGCCAATCTCTTCGTTTCCTTACACATATGGCTACAATTTCAGTAAAAGCAGTGAGAAAGTCAATTTAATAATTAGCATAACACATATTCAATCCGCTGATATCAATAATAGAATAAAATTTCGCTGACTTTAATGGCATTTCTTGGTCTTAATCTAAAAATCATATCCTGCTGTCCTTCTCTACCCTCACCGGTTTCCCCCTAAAACTAAATTAGGAATCCCTCAAATTTATGAAAGTGTCCTGTAAACTGAGTTAACGGAACGAAATTCTGTAGTTGCATAGTCTGTTCAGAATCTCTACAGTAATTACAGTATCAACGCAATTAATCTTCGGATTACTTCTAAGTATCTTCATATTCCTTCCCTTCCTGGCTGAACTGCTTAACGAACAACAGGAAGTTAAATCCAGAATAATAAGCCCACCTACAGAAGACCCATTCTAATGATTAAATTTTATAACATTTGTTAATAAAAGTCTCTTTTTCATACCGTGTCGCTCCTTCAAAACAACATGCATTGCACTCCACATCTTTTGCATCTTCATTGTTGTCTTTGAGAGAATTGCAGTTGAAATGTAAACCACAAAGGCTTTTAATTCACTCCCCAAGTTTCAACTTTCTCTCCTTGCAATGAATCTGCATAATGGAACACCTTGAGTCAGTCCATTTTATCCATTGTAAATACCTATCCACCCCCATGAACCATAGACATTGTTGCGGGGGGTACCGTAGGTGCAACCACAGCGGAGGGGTATCTGTGGAGAGGACAGACAAACGTTTGGTTCCTGAAGAGGAGCAGCAGCCTTTTCAGTAGTTACAGGGGCAACAGTCTGGATGATTGACTGAGCTGGCCTTGTAACATCAGCTAATGTGGCTTTGCCATGCAGTTACTGCGAACGGCTGAAAGCAAGGGGAACTTCAGCCGTTGCTTTTCCCGAGGACATGCAGCTGTACTGTATGGAAATATGATAATGGCATCCTCTCGGGTAAAATAGTCTGAAGGTAAAAGTCCCCCATTCGGATCTCCGGGCGGGGACTACTCAGGAGGATGTTGTCATCAGGAAAGACAATACTGGGATTCTACGGATCGGAGCGTGGAATGTTAGATTCCTTAATCGGGTAGGAAAATTAGAAAATTTAAAAAGGGACATGGATAGGTTGAAGTTAGATATAGTGGGGATTAGTGAAGTTCGGTGGCAGGATGAACAAGACGTCTGGTCAGGTGAGTACAGGATTATAAATACAGAATCAGTTGAGGGTATCACAGGAGTAGGCTTGATAATGAATAAGAAGATAGGAATGCGGGTAAATTACTATGAGCAACACAGTGATCGCATTATCATTGTCAAGATAGATACGAAGCCAACACCGACAACAGTAGTACAGGTTTATATGCCAACTAGCTCTTCCGATGATGAGGAGATCGAAGAAATATATGAGGAGCCAAAGGAAATTATTCAGACAGTTAAGGGAGAGGAAAATTTAATTGTGATGGGAGACTGGAATTCGGTAGTAGGGAAAGGAAGAGAAGGAAAAATAGTAGGTGAATATGGACTGGGCAGAAGGAATGAAAGAGGAAGTCGCCTGGTAGAATTTTGCACGGAACATGATTTAATCGTAACAAACACGTGATTTAAGAATCGCAAAAGAAGGTTGTATACGTTGAAGATACCAGGAGACACCGGAAGGTATCAGATAGATTTTATAATGGTAAAACATAGATTCCGGAACCAGGTGATAAACTGTAAGACATACCCAGGGGCAGATATAGACTCTGACCATAACTTGTTCGTCATGAACTGTAGGCTGAAACTGAAAAAAAAAAAAAAAAAAAAAAAAAAAAAAAAAAAAAAAAAAAAAAAAAAAAAAAACTGCAGAAAGGTAGGAAAATAAGGAGATGGGACGTGAAGTTCTAGAGAAATTCAGAGGGAGATTTAGGCACCAATTGACAGAAACAGTGGCAAATAAAACAGTAGAAGAGGAATGTGTAGCATTGAGAGATGAAATAGTGAAGGCAGCAGAGGAAAAAATAGGTAGACAGGCAAGACCTACAAAAAATCCTTGGATATCACAGGAAATACTAAATTTAATTGATGAAAGGAGAAAATATAAAAATGCAGTAAATGAAACAGGTACAGACGACTAAAGAAATGAGATTGACAGGAAGTGCAAAATGGCTAAGCAGGAGTGGCTAGAAGCCAAATGCAAATCTGTAGAAGAATGTATAAGAAGGGGAGAAGTAGATACCGCCTACAGGAAAATAAAAGACACATTTTGGGACAAAAAAAGCAACTCTACGAATAACAAGAACTCAGGTGGGAAACCAGTTCTCAACAAAGAAGGGAAAGCTGAAAGGTGGAAAAAGTACATAGAGCAGCTCTACCAATGGAAATGAACTTAGAGATGATGTTGTAGGAAGGGAAGAGGAAGTAGATCAAGATGAAATAGGAGATAATATACTGAGAGATGAATTTGACAGAGCCCTGAATGAGCTAGGTCGGAACAAGGCCCCAGGAGTAGATGACATACCCTCACAGCTACTAAAGCCTCTGGGAGAGCCAGCCATGACAAAACTATTTGAACTGGTGTGTAGGATGTATGAGACAGGCGAAATACCATCAGACTTTAAGAAAAATGTAATAATCCCCATTCCAAAGAAATCAGGTGCCGACAGGTGTGAAAATTACAGAACCATCAGTTTGATCAGTCATGGTTGCAAAATTTTAACACGAATTATCTACAGGAGAATGGGAACGCTGGTAGAAGCTGACCTCGGGGAAGATCAGTTTGGATTCAGGAGAGACGTAGGAACTCAGGAGGCAATACTCACTTTACGTCTTATCTTAGAAGATAGATTAAGGAAATGCAAACCTACATTTTTAGCTTTTGTAGATTTGGAGAAAGCCTTTGACAATGTTGACTGGAAAACACTCATTCAAATTCTGATGTCAGCAGGGGTAAAATAAAGGGAAAGGAGAGTTATTTACAACTTGTACGAAAGCCAGACCTTAGTTATTAGACTCGAAGGGCATGAAACGGAAGCACCAGTTGGGAAGGGAGTAAGACAGGGTTGTAGCCTTTCTCCGATGCTATTCAATTTGTACATCGAGCAGGCGGTGAAGGAAAACAAAGAAAAATTTGGAATAGGGATTAAAGTTCAGGGGGAAGAAATAAAAACATTGCGTTTCGCTGATGACATTGTAATTCTGTCAGAGACAGCAAAGGACCTGGACGAGCAGTTGAATGGAATGGACAGTGAGTTACAGAGAGCGTATAAAATGAACCTTAACAAGAGCAAAACAAAAATAGTGGAATGCGGTGTAAGAAAATCAGGTGATGCTGAAGGAATTAGATTAGGTAACGAAACAATGAAAGTGGTAGATGATTTTTGTTACTTGGGTAGTGAAATAACAAGTGATGGTCACAGTACAGAGGATATAAAATGCAGAATGGCAATGGGAAGAAAAGCATTTTTGAAAAAGAGAAATTTGCTAACATCGAATATTAATTTAAGGGTAAAGAACTCTTTTCTGAAGGCATTTGTGTGGAGTGAAACATGGACGATAAGCAGTGCGGACAGGACGAGGATAGAGGCTTTTGAAATGTGGTGCTACAGAAGAATGCTGAAGATTAGGTGGGTAGATCGCATAACTAATGAAGAGGTACTGAACAGAATTGGTGAGAAAAGGAATTTTTGGCATACCCTGACTAAAAGAAGGGATCGCTTGGTAGGACACATTCTTAGTCATCGAGGAATCGTAAATTTAGCATTGGAGGGAAGTGTGTGGGGTAAAAATAGCAGAGGGAGACCAAGAGACGCGTATAGTAAGCAGATTCAAGTGGATGTGGGTTGTCGTTCTTATGAGGAGATGAAAAGGCTTGCTTAGGATAGAGTAGGGTGGAGAGCCGCATCAAACCAGTCTCCGGACTGAGGACTATTACATACATACAAATACCTATTAAATAATGTAGCAGTTTTGTGAAAACCCAAGAAATATATTAATTTCTATTACATATTCAATACAATTATACTGCTATCCCGACTCTGGGAGCGTTAGAAACCACAGGCTGACTGCCCTGCAGTCTCTTCACTGGCGCCAACCCGAACGTGACTGAAGTATTATAGAAGTATGAAACAGGCACTGTCGCAAATTTACATTTACATGACGAGAGACAGTTCACTAGTATTTCGCGTTCATAATGTGTGTCTAAGGCACTGCTCAAGACATTTAGGGCATCTGATGAGATATCACACACAATATACATATGTTAAGGTACTGAATTCAGATATTGGCACAATTATAATTTGTTTGGGATACAGTATGATATTTTGCTTCAGGTTTACATGGCATTTACTTAGAGGTAGGCACCACAGGGCCGCCATAATACCGTTGTGCAAAAGCCATTCCCGATGCCCACTTATTGGCACGTGATCACCTCGGAAACCCAGTACAGTTGCAAGACACAATTAGGTTATCAATCAACTCCTGAGTGAGATTTGGCCACTCTTCCATGAGTGCAATATCTAGACATGCAACCGTCGTGGGAGAGATGCCAGTTTGTCTGAGAAGCGTCTTCCAAGTACATCCCAGAATGTTCAACCGTGTTTAAGTCCGATGAACAGCTGGTATCTCCGTTCAGTTCCCTCGGCTTCAAACATCTTATCCATCAATGCAGCTGTATGTGGAAGAGCGTTATCGTCCACGAGAAGTAAACCATTTCCTATGGTACCAACATGGGGCACAACAAACGATCAAATCACCATGTCTCTATACCTATGAGCAGAAAGAGTGACATTTTGAAAGCCATAGAGGCACGTACGTCAGCCAATACTGACTCCTTCCTACAACATATGGTTACGTTTCTTGCCTATAAGCAGGATTGCCACGAGTTCGACGTTCTCTCCAGATGAGGGAACGACGATTGTCCCCCTGAACACAGAACCTTGTCATGTCACAGAACCCGGCGTCATTAGTTACGACTCCAGTCCTGATGTTCCTCCGCCTTGTTTCTGCGGGCTAAACGGTGACTTGGTTTTATGCGACACACACCATAGTCCGATTTGCGTAAAGGTCAAATTCCTGAAAACGATTTCCCATTGTTTGTGTTGTTATTGCGCATCCTGTTGCTGGCTTTTGTATGTGCTGCAACTGTGATGCATTCGACCTCCTGTCTCGACAGGCTGTTAATCGGAAAAACGCTCATCTCTTGTTGATGGCCGGCCGCGGTGGCCGAGGTGACTGAGGCGCTCCAGTCACGGTCAGCACGACCACTACGGTCGGGGGTTCGAATCCCCCCTCGGGCATGGATATTTGTGCCGTCCTAGTTCGTAAGTAGTTCATAAGTAGTTTGTAAGTTTAGGGACTGATGACCCCGTAGTTAAGTCCCATAAGCTTAACAAACATTTGAACATTTGATCTTGTTGATGTTTCCAGTGGACAACCTTGTTCTTGCCTTCTCTTAAGGGTTCTTGTTGACTAAAATGGGGTCCAAGCTTCTGGAATTAAGTCTTTGGGACATTCTAACGGCTGTAGCCACGTTCCTCTTTGTCTGTCCAGCCTCCAGGCTATTCTTTCTATAGAAACGTGTATGTTATATTGTTGTTGCATTGCGCTACCTGATCACTACACAAGCTAAAGTCACCTGCTTGTGTAAATAATTTGGAAAACACTGTGAATACCAACTTTCTGTGAAGGAATTTCCTGAATTACCAGTATTTCATCTGCCGTGACGTTGACGTTTCCACTCAACAGCACCGACAGAAAGACGCTGAACCATTTTAGTTCACAAAATGTACAAATGTTTGTGGAGCTTATGGGACTTAACTGCGGGGTCATCAGTCCCTATACTTACAAACTAATTAGAAACTAACTCATACGAAAGACAGCACAAACATCCATGCCCGAAGGAGGTTTCGAACCCCCGACTGGGAGTGACCTCGCGCACAGGTGCTTAGCGCATCATCGCGCTCGGCCACTCCGCCGCGGTGTACTTCCACAACGTCGATTTCTCAACTGATCTACATATTAAGATATACATCTGAAGGAGATGCAATGAATTAAGATTTATGCCACGGCCGGGATTTGAACCAGAGAGCTCCTGGTTATAAGGCAGACGCCATAATCACTACGACACCGTGACTTACTGGTTACTGCAATGGACGGACTATATTAAGGCACAATCCCTCCACAACACAGACCTTAATTCTGCCTCATGTTCTCCTATAATTTAATTTTAATTCAATGCCTCTCCTTCAAATTTATATCATTGATATATATCTAGACAAAATATGTCTCTGGACACTAATGTACCATTTGATATACTAACTGTTTTCACCAGTATGTTTTTAATTCCATAACAGTTTTGTGCAAAACACGTGTACGGCTCCCAAAGCACCAATCAGCTATGGAATCTTACGGATAACATCGGAAGCTCACTGAGGTTTTTGGCAGATGACGCTGTAGTATATAGAGAGGTTGCAACATTGGAAAATTGTATTGAAACGCAGAAGGATCTGTATCGAATTGACGCGTAGTGCAGGGAATGGCAATTGAATCTCAATGAAGACAAATGTAATGTGCTGCGAATACATAGAAAGAAAGATTCTGTATCATTTAGCTACACTATAGCGGGTCAGCAAGTGGAAGCAGTTAATTCCATAAATTATCTGGGAGTAGGCATTAGGAGTCATTTAAAATGGAACGACCATATAAAAAAAATTCAAATGTTTGTATAGCTTATGGGACTTAACTACGGGGTCATCAGTCCCGAAACTTACAAACTACTTACGAACTAGCTAACACTAAGGACGGCACAAATATTCATGCCTGAGGGGGGGGGGGGATTCGAACCCCCAACCGTAGTGGCCGTGCAGAACGTAACTGGCGCGCCGCAGTCCCCTCGCCCACCGCGGCCAGCCGACCATATAAAATCAATCGTCGGTAAAGCAGATGCCAGACTTAGATTCATTGGAAGAATCTTAAGAAAATGCAGTCCGTAAACAAAGGAAGTAGGTTACAGTACACTTGTTCGCCCTCAGCTTGAATACTGTGGGATCCGTACCAGGTGGGGTTGATAGAGGAAGTAGAAAAGATCCAACGGAGAGCAGTGCGCTTCTTTACAGGATCATTTCGTAACCGCGAAAGCGTTACGGAGATGATCGATAAACTCCAGTGGAAGACTCTGCAGGAGAGACGCTCGGTACTGGCTTTTGTCGAAGTTTCGAGAACGTACCTTTACCGAGGAGTCTAGCAGTATATTGCTCCCTCCTACGTATATCTCGCGAAGAGATCATGAGGCTAAAATCAGAGAGATTAGAGCCCACACAGAGGCATACCGACAATCTTCCTTTCCGCGAGCAATACGTGACTGGAATAGGAGGGAGAACCGATAGTGGTACTCAAGGTACCCTCCGCCACACACCGTCGGGTGGGTTGCGGAGAATGTATATACATCTGCCGTCTGTTCCAAAAGAACAGACGTCACTTCTGATCCAGCAGTTGTTATTATTTAATATTCACAGAAAATATGACATCAACTGTGATTGGCCAAAGCTAAAAATGTGTATCCATCCGGGATTCGAACTCGGGTCTCCTACTTTCTAGGCAGTTGCGCTGACCCCTACACCACTTCTTTTTCTTTTTTTTTTTTCTTTTTTTTGGGCCTCCCATCTCCCCTTCTAGCCCATCCTTGCGCTCTCCAGATATGCCTTCAAAACGGCGAGCTTCGTTTGCTGTAAGCTTGTTTTTGTTTTAAGTGAAGTTTCTGGAACGGAAATGAAACTTGTGTTCAGATTAACTCAGACGTTCTCCTAACGATCGTTGTAACAAAATTAAATTTCTTCTCCAAAACTTAAGAACTTGTTGTTAAAATTATTCTATGATGAACCGATTCCTATGTAAGTAATGTCGACAAAAATAATTCTCTTTGTGTAAATTCATCAGTAATGAACTGATTGGCCGTTTAGTTCTTTAATGTGAAATTATTTCCACATTTAAACTAAAATGTCTTCATGTATACATTATATGTATATTCTTTCAAAGTAAGAAACTAAAGCGTAGGTACAAGTAATTGAATATATAGATATAAAATTGACGTTGATATGTGTCTCATTGCACCCAAATGATGGTCTGTGAGCAGCCGACGAGCAACGGTCGCAGAATTGCGTCTTCTTTCAGAGCAGAAGTTCTAGCCTATCCCTGTCTTTTTAAAGATTATCTTAAGTGCGTTCTCAAACTTCTTCTTATGGTCCCCGTAATTCCATGTTCTCGCATACTCCGTTTCCATATATGTCATAAACTCTATAAGGTTGTCACTACCGATTTTATTAACGACGTAACTGGTATAATGCCCAAGTAGCCACATCACAGTATTGTTTTTCCATTGCGGGTAGAATTTTTTGTCTGGTCTATACAATAGTTTTGTTTTTATATATTCCGGTGAGGTCCTAGTTACAAGCGCTATCTGTCGCCTAATCCACTTCCAGTGATGGTCGCGGTTTCCGCACGTGAATCTGTGTGCAATAGTGTCCACTAGATTACAGGTGAGGCATCGTTCTGTGTCACTCAGTCCAATTGCATAAAGCCTCTTATTGGTGCTTACGATGTTGTTTATCGTTTTGTATAGCGCTGACTTAACGTTCGAAGGAAGTACGCAGCTGTTAATATTCTGCCACACTGCTTCCCAGTTGACCCCAATGTACTTCGATTCTATTTTATTCCTTCCTTCGTGTTTTATTCTGGATTCCAAAATGTCTCTTGCAGTTAAGTTCTTGTAATTTTTTAGTCGTTCGCTCAGATAACTTCACTCAAGATAGTACTCCCGGATATGT
Organism: Locusta migratoria; assembly: GCA_026315105.1. Lineage (NCBI taxonomy): Eukaryota > Metazoa > Arthropoda > Insecta > Orthoptera > Acrididae > Locusta > Locusta migratoria. Next base: position 166,675,453 of record CM048748.1, read on the forward strand.
TTTAACTGAAAACTTATTGTTTGGACATTTATCGATGAATCTGTACTTTCTGGTTTGACTGCTTCGAACAGCTTCGTAGTAAGGCTGTCAGGGTTGCTGTATATGTGGTTGGTCATTCGTTTAATATATAGCGCAGTTGCTTTATTTCTTATATTAGTCAAACCCAGTCCGCCGTGTGTGGGGTCTAGCGTTACAGTCGTAGAGTCTACTCTGAATAGTTCACCCTTCCATATAAATGATGTCGTCTTTGACGTTATTGTCTTCGCTACCAGTTTAGGGATTGGAAATAACTGTGCTATGTAATATGCTTTTGACAGGATGTACGTATTTACATACATAACCCTCTGGTACTGATCCAAACTTCGGTAGTTATTTTCAAGCAGTCCTCCCTTGATTTTTTCCGCTACATCCCTCCAATTTTTTGCCATCATCTGTAAGGGGACGGTTGTCAGAATAGTTCCAAGAGCTTTATGTTCCACGGCGTTTTTAGCCCCGTCGAGCCTGATGTCTTGCAATCCTCGTATACTTAAAAGTTTACTTTTATTTTCGTTCATTTTTGCTCCTGATGCTAGACAATATTTATTTAGTTGTCTCTCTAGAGCCATCACGTCTTCTCTGTTCCTTACTATTATCCCTACATCATCAGCATAGGCGCCAACCACTATTTTCCTTTCGTAGATTGTAAGACCTGTCAGTTTAGCTTGCAGTTGCCTTAATAATGGTTCCAGTGATATTACAAAAAGTAACATCGATAGAGGACTTCCCTGAGGTACTCCTCGTTTAATTTGTATCTGTTTCGTCAGTTGGCCATTAACATTAACTTTAGCCGAGATCCCCAGTGCGGCATTTTTGACGATGTTTATAGTTCCTGGAAGAAATCCCATTCGTTTCATGGTTTCTAGAAGATACTTGTGTTCGACCTGGTCGAAGGCTTTATAAAAATCGACGAAGAGGAGACCGCAGTGAATATTGCTAACAGATGTTAAAGCAATAATGTCCCTATATTGCGCAGCAGTTTGGAGTATCGTCCTTCCATAGGCACAAGTCTGATAATGACAGATAATTTTCTCAGTTAGTGGTACGATACGTTTATTTACTACCCTTGCAATAATCTTATAGTCAGAATTCAGTAGGGAAATTGGTCGAAGATTGTTGATTTTCTTGCATCCTTTGTTTTTTGGGATCAGAACAATTTTACATTCTTTCAATTCTGAGGGGACACATTTACCCTGAAACACTTCATTCACAATTTCTGTCATCTCCTATCAAATACCAGTATCTTTTTTAAAACTCGATGGGTAAACCATCGGGTCCTGGTGACTTCTTAGTGGGAGAACTGCGTATAATTTCCAGTACTTCTTGATTAGTAAAGGCTGAAGACAACTGTTCATTGTCTTCTCTAGTTATTTTAGAAGTCACGTTTTCAAACAGTTCATCGTAATAGTCTTCATTAGAGTCACATGATTCATATATATCTCTGTAGTACCGATGTATTTCACGAATTATTTCATTTTGTTTGGTGAGGATAGTACCATCTACCAGCTTGAGCTCATCCATGAAAGTCCTTCGGCGGTTTTTGTTGTGTTTTATTAAGTGATACAAAGCCGCAGATTCGTCCTCACTGACTGATTTTGCTTTAGATTTAAGCTTAAGTCCTTCTAATTGTTGTCTCTTCAATGCTATTAACTTTGCTTTTACCTTTTTAATATCTTGCAGTCGAGTCGTAATTCCGTCTACCTGATCATATAACCCTCTTAATACACGGTAATAGAATTCCATTGACTTTTTGATTTCCCGAGAGCGCTCTATGCTATAACAAATAATTACTTTACGTAACTTTGGCTTCGCTATAGTGGTCCACCACTCTAAAACACTATTATAGCTGTTAGCTGAGCGTAGACACAGTTCCCATGCACGATTAAGTTCTTCTTATAATTCCTTGTCCATTAAAACAGCAGCGTTCAAACACCATTGGCCCCTGTACCAACGTGTTGGTTGTTGATCTAAATTGATACAGGTAGAAATGCTGCTGTGATCTGAAAAGCTTGCAGGAATTGTTTCCGCTTTAAGTACATTGGTCGCTAGGTTGTCCGACACATAGATCCTATCAATTCTACTGGAGGATGTACTGGTAATATAGGTGAACTGGACCAGTGTCGGATACTTAATTTCCCAAACGTCCTTCAGTTTCAGTTCTCTGACAAGACGGTTAAGCTCGTTTGAATAATTAAAATTGGGAAACTGGTCTTTTCGGTTCAGAACACAATTAAAATCACCCGATAGTATGAGTTTTTGAGGGTCCTTCCGAAGTAGATAAATTATATCTTCTTTAAAAACTTTTCTCTTTCGGAACTATGCGTTTTGCCAGAGGGTACGTAAAGGTTAATAATTGTGACACCCATTATGCTCACCAATATTCCTCTTCCAGATTCAAGCATTTCTACATCATTTACAGGAATACCGTCTTTTATTAAAATTGCCGTGCCAACATTCATTTCAGGTGCAGAATTAATTAGAACAACATATCCGGGTATTGTAAAATCTGTCATTAGCACCTCTTGCAAAAGAGCAATGTCTGTTGCTGATTCGTACAAAAATTATTTTAAAGCTTCGGTTTTAACTTTAGCCGTAATCTTATTTATATTTATTGACGTTATTGTATAGGCCTGTATCATTTTTGATACTATATAATGAATTAATTGACAAAGTTGGGAGGTTATCCGAATAAAGCATGCCATGGCCAACAGCAGCAATAATATACTACGAAAATATAAAAAGAAAAAAATAACATATTGCTATGATACTTCATGAACGTCTTTTAGATGCAGCAAATATTTGTTAAAAAAACTGATTGAATCCCTCTTTTTTCCGCTTAGTGTTGCCTTCAGATGTCAAACCCTGGGATATATCTGTACGTTCATTACAGGGGGAAGTTCCTTGTAAGACATTTTTGGAATTTCCCTTCAAGGAACCTTCAGTGACTATTTCATATTTGATATTTGGCGGCTTTTTATTGCCCCTGGCGGGCTGTTGTCTGCTTTGCTTCCGAGTAACTCTCAGATTTTGTTGCGGTTTGACTCGGCGGCGCAGCGAGTCCTGAGTCGCCGTGTTTCCTGTTCACTTTCCTTGTTTTCGTCTGCCGTGTTAGAGCTTCGATCAGGCAAAGTCTGTTGTCCGCTTCCGCGTCGCTGTTGTCGGTCTTGCGCGACCTGCATCGGTGTGTCTGACGCGGCGTGTTGCTCGTCGACTGCTGCCTCGGTCTGCTTGTGCTGTGACACGTCCGGCTCCTCAGAGAGCAGCAACTTGTTCGCCGACGTTTCAGGCACTATTTTATCGGATTCCGTCTCTTGCATTACTTCTTTTTCTTTGTCTGACTGATATTGTAGCGTGGTTTCGTCCTCCGAAGGCAGTTCTTTCATTTCTACGTTCCCTGTTCCCTCTAGCTCTTCCGTGTCGCACGGTTTCTGATTGCGGGCGGAATGTACAGGAGAGGAATCTTCATCAGATTGATCTTCCGTTTTTTCTAGTGGTCTTTTCTTGGGTTGCTGCTCACTTTCACGTACAGCAGAACCGCTATTTGTAACTGGTTTCAAGGGTGGGAACTCCTTTTCGGGTATGGTGACCACATCAGAAGTACCTTCCATGGCGACCTTAACAGAAGGGGGTTGCTCAGTAGAGGCCATAATGTTACTGTGTGTGAGTCGTTGCCGCTGTATTAAATTGGTTCTCAAAACAACGGCACGACGTGGGCAGTCCTGTCGGAAGTGTCCAGATTCGTTATAAATTTGACAAGTTTGGTCTTGTCCAGAATACACAATGTGAGCTTTATAATCTTCTACGGTATTATAAGAGGGAATATTAGTTTTAACTTTCATTTCTACAGATCGTATTCCATTATAACATTGCAGTTTGTACTGCTTGGACCACCGTTCATTCACAATTGAAATAACGTCCCCATATTTTGAAAGTGCTTCCTTAATCAACAGATTATCAATTTCAATAGGGATATTTAAAACCCTCACAGTTTTATACGTGATATCAGCTTTCCGTACTGAGACTATACTTTTAGATCCATCTCTATGTTCAAATTCTACAGCATTACCCCACTTTGTCAGAAATTTGTCAACCGTCACCGGACTAAAAAACTTTACAAACACACAGTATTGATCACCGTCCAATTGAGTGGTATGTACAGAATCTGAATTAAGGCCCATTACCTCAAACAGCCAGTCGTGTACTTCCAGAGCAGACGGTTGAACAGGACGAGTTTCCCTCTTGAAAGAGAAAACCTGATTATTTTTTCGGGCAGAATCAGCCATTTTCTTCAGCGGCGTAGAAATCCCGGTGAACACCGAAATCCCGCCAAATGACGAGACGTTCACAAACGAAACACGTAAACACCACTATACAGCACTTTAAGTACGTGTACAACACAGTAAGAACAGGAACACTAAACGTAAACAAATACACCGGTGCGAGCGCTAACGTATACGGAGCAGCAGCGGGCAGGTCCGTTCGCGTTGGCAGCTGAAGCCGAACTACGAGTGGGGACACAGTGATCACCGCACTTGCAAGGACTATCTAAGCACGCCTCCCGTCAGATACAAATTCCCAGCTTCGCCCTGCCCACAGTACTCAAACTCGTAGTTATGAAACTAATTCCCGTAAGAGTAAGGGCTTCAAACTTGCCCACCCCTCCCCACTAACGATAGGATCATTGCCCGTCACCAGCATATTATATATATCGTGGCCCAAGTTCCAATCCCGGTTGGGTACACATTTTCAGCTTTGCCCAATCGCAGTTGATGTCATATATTCTGTGAATATTGCGGAGAATGAATGTAGATGTAGATGTAGATGAGACATGATGGTGTTTCTTGTCTATTAGAAAAGAAATAGGGGATTACATTGCTTAGCCTATGCTAGCCGCATTTCTGTGAAGGTTGCGGTATTGGTCTGCCTGAACGATAACTTAGACAGAAATTTCCCTCAGAATTGAAAGACAATTCCCGCACGTTTTGAAGTGGTGAGCAGAGCGCGTCTTGCTGTCGTCGCGCGCCCCCTGACCGCATGCCCGTTGCGAACCTCCCCCCACCCTCCACCACCCCTCCAAACCCACTGGCTGCGCGAGACGTGCAGAACGGGAGAGAGCCTCTGATTTACTGCCAGAGTTGTTCTCCTCCTTTGTCACCAGAAGCGTCGGCGGAATTTTTGTTTTCGTGTCGCCGCGCAAAGGAAACTTTAAAAAGTAATTTATGAGATCCTTCTTGTTTTGTTGTCCGCTCGCAAGCCTCGTTACGCTGTCTATTTTCCTGGAATGAGAGAAAAATATCTGTGTCGGAATAATTCACTGCAGGTTCAAAAACATGTCGCAGAGGCATTTCGAGGTGAACAGTTCAAACGATGTTAATTATCCAAAAAATTTACAACGACTGACAGCGCAATACAGGACTTCATTAACAGGCCATCACTGCACGTGGGAAATACGTCGATGAAAAATCTGCGTGTGAACTTAAAGGGAATAGAAGCTTGGAAATGAGAGTCATACTGCGGGAAGAAGTAAAATTTTTGTGGCTGGTACACTAGTATACATACAAAGTTAAAATTTAATGCTATGACAGAAAACTCAACGCCATGAAAGGTAGTACCTTTCCCACACTTAATGCCGTTATAGCCCAATAACTTTCCCAAGCTTCACACAGTTCATCGTTAGGGAAACTGAATGGTTTGGTTGTGCTATATGTTTTTTAGGATTTTTTATACGGGCTATTTGATTTTATGGGAATATTAAGGTTTTTTTTTGTCGGGTGTTATATTTGAAAAATTAGCCGTATATAAACGTAGTTATTATAGTGAGAAATTAGTTTTTTCGGTCATAAAGAATATTTAAATTCCGAGTAGTGAAAGTTAAGCATGGAGAATGCAATACATTCCAATATGTTCTTCATGACGGGGTATATAAGCAAAATCCCGGGGCTGTTACAAAAATCTACTATTATTTGCAGTTTAGTGCAACGTGCGATTCTTTAAAGGCTAAATGAAAGTTTTATTCAAGTTTGTTCGCGGTTCATGAATTAGAGAAATAATTTAAAACCGATCGCGTCTAATTCGGAATCTTGTGATCCATATTAGGAATCCTTTCATAATTAGTCGTGCGATCTAAAAAAATAAAAAATAAAAAATAAAAAATAATTAATTCAGTGAAAAATCATCTCACTTTGTCCACCTTGTGTTATGACCAAAATTCAGAATCCACAACTCCAACGGCCGGGCATAAGTGTGACAGAAAGGGGAAGGGGGAGGGTTATATGTTTCAGATGTTGGTGACGTCATTCTGGATTAGGTCTCAGTCGATAAACCACCTCAATTATATGGCTGTTACTTTTTTTCTTTCTTCTTGGATGTTACATCACATGCAATGAGTGGAGGCTACTCCAATAATATAGTCTGAAGAACCAAAGAAACTGTTACAGATACCTAATATCGTGCAGAGTCCGCCAGAGCAAGTATTCGTGATACAACACGATGTGACATGGTTTCGACTCGTGTATGAAGTAGTGTTTGAGGGTACTGACACCATGCCTCCTCCACGGCTGTCCATAAATCTGTAAGAGTACCAGCCGGTGGAGAATCTTCTGAACAGCACGTTGCAAGACATCTCATATAGAGTCTATAATGTTCATGTCGCCGGCCGCGGTGGCCGAGGGGACTGAGGCGCTCCAGTCACGGTCTGCACGGCCGCTATGGTCGGGCGTTCGAATCCCCACTCGGGCATGGATATTTGTGCCATCCTTGGGATTAGCTAGTTCATAAGTAGTTTGTAAGTTTAGGGACTGATAACCCGCAGTTAAGTGCCATAAGCTATACAAACATTTGAATTTGAATGTTCATGTCTGAGTGGTCAACGGAGGTCTTAATATTCGGAAAAACGTTCCTGAAGCAACTCTTTAGCAATTCCGGACGTGTGCGTGTTCCATTATCCTACTGTAATTGAACATTCCTTGCCATACAAAATGGACGTAAGTTGATGCGGATGATAAGGCAGGATTCATATGTACGTGTCACCTGTCAGAGACGTATCTATACGTATCAATATTCCCATATCACTCCACGTGCAGACGCCCCACACAATTACAGACCCCCACCAGCTTGAACAGTCCTATGCCGACTTGCAGGTCAATGGATTCATGAGGTTGTCTCCATACCCAAACGCCTCCGCTGGATACAATTCTAAACGAGACTCGCCAGACCAGGGAACATATTTCCAGCCATCAAAAATCCAATGTCGGTGGTGACGAGGTGTTGTGGAGTTATCAAGAGTACACGAGTGGTTCTTCGGCTCCGAACGTCCTTATCGATCATGTTTTGTTGAATGGTTCACACGCTGAGTCTTGCTGATGGTCCATCACTGAAATTCGCATGAATTTCTCTGAGGGTTGCACTTATCACGCTGAATTATTATCTTCAGTCGTCTCGTTCTTCTAGGATCTGTTTCTGGCCGCAGTGGTGTACTCGTGAAATGGTCATTGCTACCGCGGAGATGCCGTGTCTCATCTCTCATGCAGCGATTATAATATCCATATCAAACTTACTTAAATTATGCTAACTTGCCAGTGTAGCAGCTGTAACCTATCTAACGCCAGAACCATAAGCCATTTGTCTGTAGTACATCTACATCTACATGGGATACTCTGCAAATCACATTTAAGTGCCTGGCAGAGGGTTCATCAAACCACCGTTATACTATTTTATCTCCCATTCCATTCTCGAATAGCGCGCGGGAAGAATGAACACCTGAATCTCTCCGTATTTTATTCTGATGATCATTTCTGCCTATGTAACTGGGAGTCAACAATACATTTTTGCATTCGGATGAGAATGTTGGCGATCGTAGTTTCGTAAGTAGCCCACGCCGCAGCGATAAGTGCCGTTGTTGTAATAATTCCCATCGCAGATCCTGTATCATTTCTGTAACGCTGTCTCCCGTGTATCGTGACAATGCGAAACGAGCTGCCCTTCTTTGAACACTTTCGATGTCCTCCGTCAAACCCACCTGATAATGATCCCACACTGGGCAGCAACACTCCAAAAAGGGGCGGAGAAGCGTATTGTACGCAGTTTCTTTAGTAGTTCTGTTGCATCTTATAAGGGTTCTGCCAATAAAACGCAGTCTCTGGTTCGCCTTTCCCACGACACAATCTACGTGTTCTTTCCAATTTAAGTCAGAAGTAATTGTAATTCCAGGGTATGTTGTGGAGTTTACGGCCTTAACATTCGATTGATTTATCATGTAAACAAAGTTTCACGGATTTCTTTTCGTACTCATGTGGACGACTTCACACTCCTCAATATTTAAAGTCAACTGCCAATTCTTACAGCATACAGATATCTTATTCAAATCGTTCTGCAGTTTGTTTTGATCTTCAGATAATTTTATTAGACTGTAAATGACGGCGTCATCTGCAAACAGCCTAAGAGAGCTAGTAGACGTTATCGAAAATAGTGCCGTCCGCATAGTAAATAAATAAATTCTGTTTGGATACGTATAACTATACTGGTCTCTTTGGAACTTCAGTATAGTTAATTTGAATAATTTTTGGTTGGTAAGGTTCGATATCGGTAATATAGGACGATGTAACTTCTTAATGATGGCGAAACACAGAGTGAACTGTAAATTGGCGATGATCAATACAGTACAGTCTGTAAAATTTTACATTCAGCCTCTCTATTACATTAGCTGTGTACACTCAGAAAATTTCTCCAACGCGCAGATCCGATCCCCAGACCTCCTATTGGGCAGTTGCTTTTACCACTACGCTACCCTTTGTCAGAGGCTTCATAGAACCGCTCAGATTATACGTGGCCTTCCCTCCACCAACCCTTCTAAATTGTCATTTTAACTGTTGTGATCAGCATAACTATCTGATATACTTCGTTTTATTTGTGTATCAATTACTCAAGTACAATAGGTAACAAAGCGAGCTAGCTGGACGCTGATGACCACGATGTTGTGCACCCTAAAGCCCCAATAACAACAACAACAACCACGAGCTAGTCAGTTCTTTTGTATATTTAGCTTCGCCACCATTGATTACTGTACTGTACAAAATACAGTACTTCGCAATGGTTGTAATCGTCAACAGACCGAAAATTTGTGAGTATTGCTAATGAAATGCATTTCAACTAACAGCTTAACCAAACAAAGTAGCTGTTGGGTCGTATTTTCACACACTCATTCGCCACACATATCAATGGTGACCAAATAATTCAGCAGAGTTCTCTGTAAGCATACTTAAGTCCTCTCGTTTAGACTCCTGGTGACATATTTATACGTCGAAAATAGGGTCAGATATTGCATGATTATCCCTAACATGTTGGAGACCCGCCAGGTTAGGCATACAGTTTAAGGGCGCCAGTTTTAGGAACAGTGAAGAATTCCGGCTCCGTCGAAGCAGGGACTGTGGAATTACAAGACGGGTCTGTGCGGCCAAGTGTACATGTTGTTTTTTAGCGGGTTCCCACATTTTGCTAGGTGAATACTGGGCTGGTACCCAAGTTCTGTTCCAGTTACGCTATGTACAAACATTTAGAGAACTTGGCACAATTCACAGACAGTTGGATTGACAAACGTCCTCACGTTAGTTTCGTGTGGATTGTCGACAAGATGGATAGTCTGCTTGCTCTTACCCTTAATCACCCTAAATTAACTAATTAACTACGCTGAAAACTTGCAAACGCGACAAAAGAACATGGAAAAAAATACGTGGAGATATCCCGCTCTTTTACGAAATAATTATATCAAATGGTCACTGTATGAATGTTTCATTGAGACTATTTGGCTACCTGGGCGGACTAAGAGACTCACATTTTTAAATAATTCGAGTGTTTCAGTGAGTTTGTGACACTTGTGAGAAGACACATTTGTGAGAAGATGGAGTGTGTAGACAGTTGTAAGAAATCCGGGACACGGGTAAGGGCAAAGGGTACCTCGCTACACTGGCTCTTCTTCAGTACCTGCCACATCTTGGTTTAAATGACAGATCTGCATGGTGCCCGCTAAGGCGAACGCAGCGAATTCTTTTCTGTACCATGTGTATTGTGATACAGAAGTGACTAAAGCTTTTTCATTGCAAGGCCGTTCGTTTTCTAAGTTCATTTCACAGCTCTTGGAAAAAGAGCTTATGCTTGATGAATACCCATTAATTCGAAAATAATAGCAAACGGAAAAACAACTAAACCTTCGCTCTCACATAAAAGTTCCAGTATATAACACACATAATAATTAAGTAAATAGATCATACAAATACGGCATCACTTTTCTGCAATAGAGGTCCATTATATTGCCAGTTGAGTGCATTCTTTAGCTCTGCCTGAACAGCAGTTTACAAAATGATGAATCATGACTCTCAAGCTGATATTTTGACCTATCAGATTTGAATAAACTTTATTTCTTCACTGACATCGCAAGTTTTTGAAAGGTAAGAAATACAGTACTGCTGTTGACATCTTTCTGGCGTACAGAAAACGAGAAAATAAAACACGCCTTGGTTGGAAGATGAAGGACCTTTAATTTCCTCTCTGAAACCGATGTTACAAGTTTTAGATGTCACGTTAATCTGTCACTGTGGAAACTTGTTCAAGATTGTGGCTCTCGTATTTTCTTTTTCTTTCCCTGTATGGAAACGAACCAATTCGTTGAATCTGTTCACGTGTAACAAATTTTACAATGGAAATATTTTATATTTTTTTAGCGTGTGTTGTGAAGAGCTCGCATGAAAACCATATACTTCAAGAATTTTACGATTGTTTTGTAGCCGGCCGCGGTGGCCGAGGGGACTGAGGCGCTCCAGTCACGGTCTCCAGGGCCATTACGGTCGGGGGTTCGAATCCCCCCTCGGGCATGGATATTTGTGCCGTCCTTAGTTGTAGCTAGTTCATAAGTAGTTTGTAAGTTTAGGGACTGATGACCCCGTAGTTAAGTCCCATAAGCTCTACAAACGTTTGAATTGGCTGTTTTGTAGATACAAGGTTTCTAAGCGCTAACACCAAGACAATCGGATTAAAGCAAAGTATCAGAGTTCTGGGTAATAATGTTCTATTTAGTATTTTATAATTTACAGCACATGTTACTCATTTAGTATTTAAAATATGAGTAACCAGTTGTATTCCTTTTTTATTATATTCACTGGGTTCGGGCACCTATTTTTCGGACATGTTTACGTGTGGTGGTGAGTATGCTATCAGGGCGTAGGACATCGAGGTCTTTAGCGCCTGGACGAATTCAGTGCGGGGCGAGAGTAATATGTTTAGGATACCAACATATGTATGTCTTAAAAAGTGACTAAGTGCCAGAAATCTGTAAATAGTATAAAACGAAAGAAGTGCAGAAGGTTTCTATTATGGTAAAAATAAGAGTATATTATTTGTCATGTTACATTATTTTATTTAATTTAACGGTTGTGATAAATTTAACCGTTATTGCGTCACTTGGTTCTTAATTAAGCTGTTTAATGTTCTATTATTTCGCATTACCAACTTATATTACAGATATAAATAGAAAAAAATTCGTTGATTTTATGTATTTTTGTTTCAAACATTTTGAATGGATGATAGGTGTCAGAACAGGGATTAAGTTGAAGGGACCAATACAGAACACCCTTTCCTTTCATTTACATTTGGAAAAAAACTGAGCCTGCTCACTATCGGCAGAAACGCGTCGCAGATACAGCAACCGAGAGCAATTGCTGGGCGTCTAACAGGTTCTTGGTGTTCCTGTAGAATGCCTGCTACCTGCTCGCCCGGGTCTTCCTAGAAGTGTGACTCGTCACAAGTGTTCGAACCCCGCAGCAATGGCCCGACGTTGGATTGCATGCGAGGTTGTAGGCAGGTAGATTTCACTTTGGCACTGCATAGCCACATGGTACCGCCAAATTTTGCATAAGGCTTACTGAAAGCTCTTCTCGCTTACGCTTGTCATGTTAGATCAAGGAATAGACTAGAGTTACCGTCCGGCTTCCAGAACCATAGGTCACAGTACAGAATCGACTAGGGAAACATCATTGAAAGCGTATGCTGGAGCTTTAATAATTAAGGAAACGTCTGCGCCTTGAGCGGTGCCGTCGGGTTCAGATCCCGGCTGAGCCCTTCAGTATCCGCCATAGCTGTTTGATAATACTAAGTAGGAAAGACCGTGTATCCTGGTTGAGTTGACATGTGAGATCTGAAACTGCTAGTCACGTGACTAGCTGCTGTATACGTCTGGCTGGCAGCGACAGTTCACCCTGCACTCTACACCCGACTAAAATATAACTGTACATACGTAGTCGTAAAACGCGTGTACATATAATCATTTGAGCTCTCAGTAATCTGTACCCATTTAACAAACTGGCATACCAAAATAGCTGTCTGCTCTTAAAAAGGAGCAGTATTTTGCCAGACACAAAGAGAGCAGACGACTACTGTGTTTGGAACAATTGTAGTATGTGACATTGTACAAAACGCCTCAAGGTTCAACATTAGTCAATGTTCGTTCTAACGTACTTGTTCAAGTTACTAATCACTGTGCATTACATTTAGAGAAATGAAGAAATTGGGGTTCCGTCCTGCTATGGATGACGATTGTCGAAGAATAAAGATAATAATTATTCCGGAAATCTGAGCAGGGATCTGAATCTTCCAAATGAAAGACGGCTTTCTGCCGTCTTCCGTAGGTTTTTAACTTGCAATTTATCTAAGTTCACTAGACGGGGTTTTTTGCTAAACGAGAACCCCTTTCGTTCGGAGGCATGAAGAATAACATTTCATTTCACGTTTTTAAATGTTAGTTTCTGTAATATTGTGTTAATATTGCTAGGATTTTATTATTCTAATAATTCATCATTGTGTCTATGAATATGGCAATATGAACGGTTTCTCCGTGACGCCACTGTCCCTGTGAGGATGTGCACTTGCTTACTTCTGTGTGTGCATGTGTGGCGGACTCTAAATCCACCGTCTTTCCCAGGAAGGAAACTCGTATTTACATACACACATTTACTTTATTCCAAAGATATAACAACAAGGTACATAATTACAGATAATCTAAGATAACATTTAAACTTATACTAAAAATTTTGTATCCCAACTTCGTCGCCGCTTTTGTGTCCCAGCCTCGTCGTAGGTGTCGGTGGCCGAGTGGAACGAGACCGACACAGGAACAAAGACAGCACGCTGGTGCAGGCACGGAGGGGAGCAGCCAGAAACTATAAACACTAGAGTAAATTAGAAAGAGATATATATTGCACAGAATGTAACAATACTTAACTTTTACATATTACTGCACAATGTTGATACATAGTTGTTAGAGGCCTGCCTAGTGCCTGTACAATAGCAAAGTCTTCACTGGTGCCTATCTGATTACGAAGGTCCTAACTCGTTGCTATCTCAGTCCGAAGTGACCGGTGTCTTTCCGTGGTGGCCACGAGCGGGGTTGCAGCAGAGGGCGCTCGTGGCTGTCGTCGTGAGAACGCCGCGCCGTGCGTGCATGGCGGCGCGCGGCGAAAGTAGGTGGCGCGCACTTTGTACTTCTGCGACACCACACCCCTCCCCCCCCCCCCCCCCAAACCGCCGCGCCGTCGTGGCGTAGGGCTGAGGGCCACGGCGACGGCACTGGGAGGAGGGCCTGGGCGGGGGCGTTACTGGTGGGACGGGCGTCGTAGCTGAGGCTGGGATCGAGACGCCGTCCGCGCCCCGGCATCCGCCTTGCGATCATCCAGGGAACCCACCGAAACCTGGGGAAGGGCGCACCCCCCCGCCCAGATTGAGCAGGTCATCTTCTTCTGAGGTGCGTGGCCCAGGCGGCGGCGGCACGCACGGTCCCGGAGTCCCTCTCGGTGACGCTGTCATCTGCGGCGGCGAAAGCGGCGGCGTCGCGTCGATCTCCATCGGGACGATCTCGTAGTCCGGGGACGAACGATGTGGTTGTGCTCCCTGGCGGTGAACTGGGTCTGGAATCAAGAAACCGGAGACAGGATCGCGCGGCCTATGCAGACGCAATTGGTTTGCGTGGCGCCGCAGCTCCGACCCTGTGGAAGAACGTACAACATAGATATTGCGACCGAGCACGCGCTGAATGGTGCCCGGCAACCATGTCTTCTTGTTGCCAGCAAACACCCTGTACAGCACCGGCGTGGAAACCTGAAAACGCGTAGCGCCGTACGAACCGACTCGGTGCGTGGGAGGCTGCAGCAGGTGAAGGAGAGTGCGGTGACGGCGGCCGTGTAGCAGCTCTGCGGGAGACGGGCCGTCACGTGGCATGCACCGATACGTAGACAGGAAAATTTGAAGAGCTCGCTGCCTGGAGTGCTGACCTTTCATCTTCTCCATGTGAGACTTGGATGTTCGAACGAAACGTTCTGCTTCACCATTGGACTGAGGGTGAAAAGGTGCAGTGGTAATATGCTGAATACCATTCACGCGATAAAACTGTTGAAATTCCGCACTAACGAACTGAGGTCCATTGCCACTTACGATAGTTTCAGGCAAACCTTCGATGCAAAACACTGATGTTACGGCACTGATTGTACTAGAAGCTGTCGTTGAGTTCATGGCAATCACAAAAAGAAACTTGCTGAAAGCTTCTACAACAATTAACCAGCGCGTATTCCAGAAAGGTCCAGCAAAGTCAATGTGTAAACGTTGCCATGGTCCCTTGGGGCGTGGCCGGTCTGAGAAACGTTGCGGAGGAGCCGCCTGATGCTCCGCACAAACAGTACACTGTGACGTCATGTTCTCTATCTGAGCGTCCATACCAACCCAGGTACAATGACGTCTGGCCAATTGTTTTGTCCTAACAATGCCCCAATGTCCTTGATGCAGGAGGCGTAACACTTCTCATTGCAGGGAACGAGGAACAATCACTCTTGCTTGGTCGTTGTCGGTATGCAACAACAGAACACCCTGACTTAAAGATAATGCATGACGTTGTGCAAAATAACGTCGAACCAGAGGCCGATCAATGTCTTTGGCTCTGTCAGGCCACCCTGAGCGAACAAAACGTGCTACCACACTTAGGTCTGCATCCGCAGCTGTTTCCTGTGCAACCCGACGAGAGTTCAAAGGAAAGTCTGCGACAGCGGAAGCATCTCTGAAGTCTATCTGACAACATGCCACTTCTGAAGAATCAAATGATACATCCTGGCCAACCGGAAGTCGGGAAAGTGTGTCCGTGTTGGCATGTTTAGTGGTAGGTCGGTACAAAATTTCATACTGATAATTTGACAATATCAAGGACCATCTCTGAAGCTTTTGTGCCGTTCGTGGCGGAATTGGCTTTGTGGGTGAGAACAACGACGTGAGAGGCTTGTGGTCTGTCAACAAATAGAATTTTCTGCCATAGAGATAATGATGAAACTTTGTGACGCCGTAAATGATTGCTAAGGCCTCCTTTTCTATCTGACTGTAATTCTGTTGCGTTGGCGTCAGTAGCTTGGATGCAAAAGCAATAGGACGATCGTAAGAACCAATACGATGCGACAGAACGGCACCCAGACCGTACGACGAGGCGTCAACTGCTAACACTACAGGCTTCTGTGGGTCAAAGGGAATCAAACATGCATCACTGAGTAGTGCAGACTTTAGTTTGTCAAAGGCAACCTGACAATCTTTAGACCATACAAAAGGAACATTCTTCCTTCGTAAGTGATGCAGTGGAGCTGCTATCTGAGAGGCATTGGGAATAAACCTGAAATAATAGTTAAGCTTTCCCATCACTGCTTGCAATTCATGCACATTCTTAGGAGGAGGCAAGTCTTTGATTGCTCGAAGATGTGACTGTAAGGGATGAATTCCTTGGGCATTAATCACATGGCCCAGGTACTCTATTTCAGTTTGAAAAAACGAACACTTTGCTTTATTACAACGTAGACCTGCTGCAGTCAACACTTTGAAAAGGCACTCCAGGTTTGCTAAATGTTCTTCAACTGTACGTCCGGATACCACAATATCATCTAAGTAGTTCGAGCAACACGGTACAGAAACTGTCAGCTGTTCCAAAAAGCGCTGAAAAATAGCGGGGGCGGAAGAACTGACAAAGGGTAGGCGTTTAAATTGAAAAAGGCCCATGTGAGTATTAATGACGAAAAACTTTTTTGACTCGTCATCAAGTGGAATCTGTAAGTATGCCTCTGCTAAATCAATCTTGGAAAAGAAGCGAGACTGTCCTAATTTGTCCATCAGTTCCTCAGGTCTGGGCAGAGGGTAAGTGTCTACAATTGTTTGACTGTTCACTGTTGATTTGAATTCCGCACAGAGACGAAGTTTTCCTGACGGCTTGGGTATAATTACTATAGGAGAGGCCCACTGACTCGCAGAAACAGGAGATATCACCCCACTATCTTGCCAACGTTTAAGTTCTTCGGCAACTGTATCACGCAAGGCGATAGGCACTGGTCTAGCTTTACGAAATTTTGGAACTGCAGATTCTTTTAAAGTTACATGTGCCACGAAGTCTTTTGCACAACCTAGTTCCGGCGAAAACAAGTCACTATATTTGTCACACAATGCATTGATTTTATCCTGAGGCACTATTGACGAAATTTGAAGCACATCTCTTTGAATTGATAAACCAAACAAGTCAAAAGCATCTAGTCCAAAAATGTTCTCTGTCGATTTGGCCCGAAGAACTACAAAAGCAACTGTTTTTGTTACACCTTGAAAAGAGGCGGGCAGGCTACATGTTCCTAGCACGGGAATATTTTCACCTGTATAAGCTGTTAACACTTGCTGTGACGGCGACAATTTTGGCGAACCCAGAAGTTCATAAGTATCTTTATTTATTAATGTGACAGCGGAACCAGTATCAAGCTGAAATTGCACAGTCTTATTTTCTATGGAGAGATTTACAAAAAGTTTGTGCTTCTGGCGCACGACAGGTGCCCTTCCGCTGGACACAGCGACGTAACTTTCGTACGCTGGCTAATGCATGATTTACCGGTAGGCATTACATGCTTCTTCAGGGCGTATGCGGTAAGGAAATAACTTCTTTATTATATGGATGTATCATCTGGGGTGCGGCAAATGGAGATTTAACTTCAGGCGGCGCGATGGCCATAAAGGAAAGAAAAGGAAAAAACAAAAACTGCAGTCCGCCGAAGCCTGCTCCGACGACGGCGGGAAATTTCTTTCGTCAGGGCTCCAGAGAGCGACGCCGCTACATCTTGCTAGCGGCTATCTTCTTCGGTGTCGGTGGCAGGACGAGCCGCATCATTCGTCGCGGCGAAGGCGGGTCGACCAACGTTGCGTCGACTCGTGGAACGTGGCCGCAAACATGAAGCAGCAAGTCCCGTAACAGTGTATCCCACTGCTCTCGAGTAAAGATAGGATGGGACCCAAGGAGCATCAGATCAGGGCGCCGAGCGCCCTGAGGGTACTTATAATCAAGAGGAGAATGTACAGCTGAACTAAAGGTGACCTTAGGATAAGGGAAAGGGGGCCTAAGGGCACGGGGAAGAAAAGGAAAAGGTACATCCCAGTACTCGTACGTACGGTCCAAGATTGACTGTTCAATCGTAAGAAGCGCAGGGAGAACACTTTTCCCCCGCGGTAACGGCAAGCCAACTTCGACTTGCTCGTCTTCAGAATCATCAGCGCCGGAGGATACGCCAGACGGACCCGGAACCCCCTCCAAAGAGGGGGCGGGAACTGTAGGCGCATCGTTGTCTTGAGGGCACACGTCCATGGCAGCGACCGCCGTTGCAGGTGGTGCCAAGGTGTGCGGGGTCTTGTCGGCGCCGGGTAGACCCACAGGCAGCAGAGTCGGAACAGGTGCCGCGGGTACGTCGGTCAGAGTCGTTGCGCCAACTCCCGCCCGCACCTCCACACGGGAGGGAGCAGGGAGCGACGCCTCTCGTAGCTTCCGTAAATCTTCTCGGAGGCTGGCCAGTTCTCTGCGGACAGCAGCCAATTCTTGGGCCCAGGCGGCGCGCTCAGCCGCAATAGCAGCCGTAAGCGCGGCCAGGGCTTCATCTGTAGCGGCAGGCACAGCACCACGTCGATCGACCACGCCCCCCAGCCCGCCAGGGGCAGGGGACGGCCGTGTCGACGCCGCCACGGGGACCGCTCTGCCGGCCTGACGGATCTTGACCCGCTTCTGGTTCCGGGGGCGTCTCCAGTCAAGCTTATATTCACATTTGCGATAGCTCGCGGCGTGCGAGCCACCGCAATTCACGCACTTGCGCGGAACGTCGCGTGGTAGCTTACACACGCGAGTGTCGTGCGCAAGGCCGCATTTCATGCACGCCGGGGCGGCCTTGCAACGGGCGGCGACATGTCCAAGCTTCTGACAGTTGAAACACTGCGTAGGCCGACTGCGAAGGCGCCTCTTGCCCTTCGCTTCCAGTGCTTCAGCCGCCAGAAGTTCCAAAACGGCAACAAGGCGGGACTTGGCCCCGCCGCGCTTGTTTACCGCGACGGGCATAGCGGAGCGCTCGTGCAGCGTGGCGTACGCTACGGCTGCCCGACTCGGACTGTGCACGACAGGTGCGCGAATGTGGGCAACGTCTGCTACGGTTTGTTTGCTGCGTATGCGCGGGCCGCGTAGTGAAGGAAGCGGCGCAGACTCGGCGTATAGACTAATATCACTGTCACTAGATGTCACTACCGCCGGATCGGCGTCCGCGCAAGCATGCGAAGCTACTCCAGATTTACTAACTACTGCACCACACTTTTCAGTAGCTACACCAAGTCTACTGTTACTAGCTACACAGTACTGGGCACTATCACAAGGAGAAGTTGTAGAAGGCACTATTTTCACTACAGGAATGCACTGTTCATAGTCATTTTGCTTGTCCCGAACCCTTTTCCGTTGCACTGTTTTACGCGCTCGTCGGCGCTTGCTACGTGGTGCACTATATAGTTTTGCCGTAGGCGGAGAAAATTGTTCTTGCATTTGAAAACCAACAGCAGCACAGCTCAAGTCCACAGCGTGTATGACATTTACTGCATGTACTGTTCTCGCACTTTGCGAAGCCACTATTCCTAACGTTACTGTGTTTTGAATTTACATTCTGCATACACACTGACTGTACATGTCCCGATTTGCCACATTGATAACAGGTTGCGTTGCGACTTGGGCACTGTGCACGTTTGTGGCGAGATACACACTGGGGGCAAGACTTACGAACATTTTTCTGAAATGAGCGTTGGCGCCCGTTATGCAAATTACTGTGTCTAACACTACGGGGCGACCTTTGCGTCGCACTTTAACACTGGCTACTGTTCACTGTCTGTTCAGCACGGCCGGTAGAAAAATAAGAATCACAAGTGCTATACTGAGAACTACGGCTAGGAAAGCGTCCGTTGCGGCGCACTGAATTTACACTGTGGCTTTGCATATCTACATCTGCTAAGTCAAAAGTATCATGCGCTTCTATAAGCTGCAGTACACTGTCTAATGAGGGGTCAGACTGTTTCAGAATTGCTGCTCTAATTCTGGGGTCCTGAATATTCTGCGTAATCGCATCCCTCAACATCACGTCACTATACGAAAGTCCACAAGAGCAAGTAAATTTACATTGGCGGGTTAAGCCCTTCAATTCCGTAATCCACTCTTGGTGTGGCTGCTGCAGTAATTTTTTAAGTGTGAAAAATCGGTATCGTGCAGCGGCTACAAGAACTTTTCTCTCATAATGAGCATTCAGTGCATCTACAATTTGTTCAAAGTCTACATCACGAGGAGATGCGAGAGGGAAAAGTTTTTGCAATAGTACGAAGGTCTTGGGGCCCACAATCGATAAGAAAAGGTTCTTCACTCTCTGACCTGTAATTTGATGAGCCGCGACGAGTTCTTGAACTGTGCGAAGTAGTCGCTCCATTCTTCCTCACGTTCGTTGTACTGGCGGAACGTAGGGAGCGGTACAGCGGCAGGTGTGGGCTGCTGATGTGACGACTGTTGTTGTTGGTGAGCAGCCTGTGTCGTCAACTGCGACACGGCCTGCAGTAGTTGAGTGATTTGCACCGTCTGTAACTGAAGAATTTCCATTAAGTTTGGGTTCGGGGTAGTGGCCATGCTGACCGATTAGGCGCCACGTATACAAGTAAATTAGTACAAAACACAAATGCAAGATAAATGAGGACGCTCTGCAACAAAAAAAAGTCCACAAAACACGCAACTGAATATGTTCCCCCAAAATTCTTATAATAAGGGTGGGTGGGCGGGAGCAATTTCTGCGTGCTCCGACTGCTGCTGTCTGGCTGCTGCAAGCGGGCTGGTCCACGGTTCGTGTATCACTCCTCGTCGCCACTTTTGTATCCCAACTTCGTCGCCGCTTTTGTGTCCCAGCCTCGTCGTAGGTGTCGGTGGCCGAGTGGAACGATACCGACACAGGAACAAAGACAGCACGCTGGTGCAGGTACATCTACATCTACATCTACATACATACTCCGCAATTCACCGTAAGGTGCGTGGCGGAGGGTACACTGTACCTCTACTAGGCATTTCCTTTCCTATTCCACTCCCAAATTGAACGAGGAAAAAAAGAATGCCTATATGCCTCCGTACGAGCCCTAATTTCTCTTATCTTGTCTTTGTGATCTTTACGCGAAATGTAAGTAGGCGGCAGCAAGATCGTACTACACTCAGCTTCAAATTCCGGCCCTCTAAATTTACTTAACAGAAATTCACGAAAAGTACGTCGTCTTTCTCCCAGCGATCCCCAATTGAGTTGCCGGAGCATTTCCGTGTACGTGGTCGTATAAGCGTTTTATACGCGGTCTCCTTTACAGTTGAAGTACATCTTCCCAAAATTCTCCCAATAAACCGAAGTCGGCTGTCTGCCTTACTCACAACTGTCCTTACATGCTCGTTCCATTTCATATCGCTCTGCAATGTTACGCCTAGATATTTGAACGACGCGACCACATCAAGAAGCTCACTACTGATGCTGTATTCGAACATTATGGGATTGTTTTTCCTACTCATGCGCATCACCTTACATTTTTCTACATTGAGAGCTAGCTGCCATTCTTCGCACCAACTAGAAATTTTGTCTAAGTCAACCTGTATGCTATTACAGTCAGTTACAGACGACACCCTCCCATACACCACAGCATCATCAGCAAACAGCCGCAAATTACAACTTACTCTGTCCATCAGATCATTTATATAGATAGAAAATAATAGCGGTCCTATCACACTCCCCTGGGGCACGCCTGACGATACACTCGTCTCTGATGAACACTCGCCGTCGAGAACAACGTACTGCGTTCTATTACTTAGGAAGTCTTCCAGCCAGTCACAAATCTGTGAACCTATTCCATAAGCTCGTATCTTCGTTAGCAGTCTGCAGTGTGGTACCGTGTCGAACGCCTTTTTGAAGTCGAGAAAAACACAATCCGCCTGTTGCCCTTCGTCCATGGCTCGCAAGATGTCATGTGAGAAAAGGGCAAGCTGAGTTTCACACGAACGATGTTTCCTAAACCCGTGCTGATTCATGGAAAGAAGCTTTTCCGTTTCAAGGAAATTTACTATATTCGAACTGAGAATATGCTCCAAAATTCTACATGAAACCGATGTCAACGATATTGGCCTGTAATTGTATGGGTCAGTTCTCTTTCCTTTCTTATACACGGGAGTCACCTGCGCTTTTTTCCAATCACTAGGAACTTTGCGCTGAATTAAAGATTCGCTATAAATGCAAGCTAAGTAGGGGGCCAATGCCGCAGAATAGTCTTTGTAAAACCGAACTGGTATTCCATCCGGACCAGCAGACTTTTTCGTATTTAGCTCTCTCAGCTGCTTCTCTACACCGGAAATACCTATTGCTATGTCCCCCATTTCGGAATTGGTACGTTGATCAAATGATGGTATATTTGTGCGGTCCTCCTGCGTGAAAGATTTCTTAAAGGTTAAATTTAGAACTTCAGCTTTCCGTTTGCTTTCTTCTATTACTGCCCCGGAATGATCAACTAGTGACTGGACAGTGGGCTTTGACCCGCTTATCGATTTTACATAGGACCAGAATTTTTTCGGGTTCTCGGAAAGATCTTTTGCTAAGGTATGGCTGTGATAATTATTGTATGCTTCACGCATCGATCTTTTTATAGACGCACGAATCTCTACTAACTTTTGCCTGTCATTATTTGCGTGTTCCTTTTTGAATCGAGAGTGCAACAGCCTTTGCTTTCTCAGCAGCTTTCTAACATTATTATTATACCACGGTGGATCTTTTCCATCCTTAATCGACTTTACTGGCACATATTTCTCTAACCCTTCATTAACAATGCATTTAAATTTAGTCCACAATTCCTCTACATCCATAGTCCCAGAATTAAACGATGCCCATTCATTTTCTAAGTGCGTTCGTAACATTTGCTTGTCGGCTTTTCCCAACAAAAACACGCTCCTAGCCTTCTGGACTGGTTTATGAACTTTGGTCACCATCGACGCTATGACGATATCGTGATCACTAATTCCTGTCTCTACACAGACATCGTTAATAAGGTCAGGCCTGTTTGTGGCTATAAGGTCTAGAATATTTCCATTGCGCGTGGGTTGCCGGTTTAACTGCTCAAGACAGTTTTCGGAGGGGAGCAGCCGGGAGGGGAGCAGCCGGAAACTATAAACACTAGAGTAAATTAGAAAGAGATATATATTGCACAGAATGTAACAATACTTAACTTTTACATATTACTGCACAATGTTGATACATAGTTGTTAGAGGCCTGCCTAGTGCCTGTACAATAGCAAAGTCTTCACTGGTGCCTATCTGATTACGAAGGTCCTAACTCGTTGCTATCTCAGTCCGAAGTGACCGGTGTCTTTCCGTGGTGGCCACGAGCGGGGTTGCAGCAGATGGCGCTCGTGGCTGTCGTCGTGAGAACGCCGCGCCGTGCGTGCATGGCGGCGCGCGGCGAAAGTAGGTGCCGCGCACTTTGTACTTGTGCGACACCACAAAGAACGACGTCACTTCATTACTCTACATCCTCCCCACCCTGGTCTACCTCCAGAGGTACGACCAGCCGAATCGGCCAGGTTACTTTATGTCCGTCAGGCAAGTCAAGTATCACCGTTCGTATAAGTCCGTCCCGTCCTTTCTTCAGTTCAGCAACTCGCGCCCTTCTCCAGCACTGGCCCTGACGAATATCTGCTTGTAACAGGACGAGGTCTCCCTCCCTTGTAGAACCCTTTGGACGCCTTACTTCGTGGTAACTTCGGAGTTAAGTACTCCTGGCTCCAGCGTTTCCAGAAGTCCTCCACTAATTTCTGTCTGAGTTTATACATCTTTGCTAGATTTGTAGGTCTTCGTGGCGGTGTCCCAGAGGGTAAGGTAGTGAGACGATCCCCCACTAGGAAGTGCGCTGGCGTCAAAGCGATATCCTCGTGCTGTGTCAAAGGTCTAGAGTTCAGTGCGGCTTCTATGTTCGCCAACACTGTTTGCAGCGCTTCATCGTCCAAGCTTGATTGTCCTAAGACCTTTCGTAAACACCTCTTAGTACTTCCGACCATCCTTTCCCACAACTCTCCCCACCAAGCCGCACGAGGTGCAATGAATTTCCATGTAATTGTGTGGTGGGCGAGACAGTGGTGTACCTTTGCAGATCTGACAACACGCTTTGTATCTTCTTCTTCATCACTAAACGTAAATTGTGTGGCAGTGGGGCGCGGGATCTGCTCATCATCAGATGCACTCTCCGTCCCCAAATCGGAGCCTCCGGTAGCGAAAAACCGACTCATTTTCTGTAACTTTTCGAGTGTTTATACTAAATTTTTATCAACAAACTCAATACATAACAGATCCCACAAACACTTGCCTCTCACCACCCTCGTGTTGTGTTCCAACATGGACAAAGATATAACAACAAGGTACATAATTACAGATAATCTAAGATAACATTTAAACTTATACTAAGAACGACGTCACTTCATTACTCTACAGCATGTATGAGCATCTTCTAGAATGGGAATCTCAGTGTACGTATGAGAATTTTCGTCGTCGGCTGCTGGCTGCTCGCTACTAATGTTACTCTGGCTTTGTTTCGATAGGTAGTCGTTACCAGCCTCTGCTTTTGGTGCTACCAAAGAGGTTCTCCACCAGTTGGTTACAAGTTGGGTTGGAAATGCCCGGTAGCGAGCCTCAGTAGGACGCGAGAGTCTAGGCTCTCCCCACCACCTCGGTTTTCTGGTTTTGTTTGCCGATTTCCGGTGCTGGGGGGCGACTCCCTGGCGGTCTTCTCACTCTGCGGCTGCACTTCGACCTGCTAAAACGTTCTGATTT
Organism: Locusta migratoria; assembly: GCA_026315105.1. Classification (NCBI taxonomy): domain Eukaryota; kingdom Metazoa; phylum Arthropoda; class Insecta; order Orthoptera; family Acrididae; genus Locusta; species Locusta migratoria. The sequence goes on from CM048748.1 coordinate 166,699,704, forward strand.
TCTTTCCTTCCTTGAGCTGGTAGCGATTCGTCCTCTGGTTTGTTCAAGGTAGACTTCAGTACTTCGGTTCATTGTTTGGAATAAGATTCTCCGATCATGTACGGAAGTGTATTCAATTTCATTTCAGTGATTTTGCATAGGTCAATGCTATGAATATGTAACTAATTCGGTTTGATAACGAATGGGAATCGGTAACCTATGTGAGACTAGCTGGCGGTGTACGATCTCTGTTTTATTTCTTTCTAGCTTTGTGGGACACGACTAATACATGAGTTACTTTTTTCTGTGTAGTGCGTGTGAAATATTCCTTTCTGTTTTCTCCTTCCACGAATTATATGTACTCCACGTGGTGTGTTCTTAGAACAGAGCCTTCAGCTACCCACGTGTCTTTTTCTATGACCTTCAGACAAGAAATTATGCATGTATCTGATTTCGCATAGTACATCGCGATCTCCTCTCAATCAATTTTAAATTGCTGTTTCGTTTCCAAACTTGTACTTTGCATTCAGACTCCGTCAGTAAATTCTTTTCTAGCTTTGTACAACCCCCTTTATTAGCTTGCTTATGAAATACTACACATTTCTAGGGGTCGTATGCCGAATTTCTTAGTTGATTTACTCCGACTTTGAATTTATTCCATTTTTCTGATTTTTGAAGACTGGATTTCGTCTATCCATGTAAACCTTTCCATCCTCGTCTAGCTGTATTTCTTTAGCTTCCTAATGATATCCTACGGATTTCTAAGGTTTAAAACAAGACTCCTGGAGTAGATGACATTCTACAACAATCTCTGGGAGAACCAGCCAAGACAAAAATAATTCACCAGGTGTGTAAGATGTACGAGACTGGCGTAATACCCTCCGACTTTAGGAAAAATATAATAATCCACATTCCAAAGAAAGCAGGTGCAGACAGGTGTGAAAATTACAGAACCATGACTTTTATAAGTCATGGTTGCAAAATTTAAACACGAATTATTTACAGAAGGATGGGAAAGCTGGTAGAAGCAGATGTCGGAGAAGATCAGTTTCAAATCAGGAGACGTGGGAACACGGGAGGCAACACTCACTTTACGGCTTACCTTAGAGGATAGATTAAGGAAAGGCAAACCTACATTTCTAGCTTTTGTAGATTTGGAGAAAGCTTTTGACAATGTACGAGTACGAGGTTTAAGAATATATGTTCCCTATTGAGCTGAGATGGTAAGTTGTACTTAAGTCCTTTATCTAAGAAGCCATTCTCTGGCTGTGTGAATGTAATATCCGTTTTATTGAGGACACTGTTGTAAAACTGATCGTTTAAGCAGTTAGTAGCTGAAACAAATTGTTCTATTTCTGAATCGAGAAAGTGTCTTACTTTTCGTCTTTATGGATTCTGTCTTTCTTCTTTAGATCTGTACTATACTATCAGAAATGACTTGCTGCACATGTTTCGTTTTGATGGAAGGCATTTTGCTGCACTGTTTCATATTTGTTTACTATTTCACATAGTCAGGTTTGATGTTGAATTTCAAGCACTATCTGTTGAAGTTGGTGGCCATACTTGTATTTCTAATTTTAATTCGACGTATCGTAATGCAGCCTTAGATACTTTGTCAGGCAGAAACTTCAATATTTTAAACATTACTGTGCCTCAACAACGGTTACAGGATAGGAAATTAATAATCAGTCAACCGTTGCAACAATAGCGGTTTAATATAGGTTGACTAAAATTTTGACGAATATATAAACCCGTCCTTTTCAGAAATACATGTGTGACCTAAAGACAATATGACGGAATAAATTATAAGTTCAGAGTCATCATGTCTTATATGCATCACTCGAAGCCTCTCCCAGGCACTGAAATGTGATTTGCAATCCCATGTAGACGCAGATTGTCTTGATCATCGTGAAATACAGTTACAAGAAAACGACTTGTATTTACAATAACTGCTTAATACTTGCCGGCCGCGGTGGCCGAAGGGACTGAGGCGCTTCAATCACGGTCTGCACGGCCACTACGGTCGGGGGTTCGAATCCCCCCTCGGGCATGGATATTTGTGCCGTCCTAGTTCGTAAGTAGTTCATAAGTAGTTTGTAAGTTTAGAGACTGATGACCCCGTAGTTAAGTCCCATTAGATTTACAAACATTTGAACATTTGATTTTGCTTAATACGGTAGCTAAAAGATCCCTATATTCAAGGAAATGTCATTTAAATGGTTACATGGAACGGCAGCGCTGTTGAAGGGATTAACGCTTAATGATCAGAGGCAGAGAGTGTGGTTACCCGAATGGGTGCAGCATGTATCGTGTAAAATACACGTTTATTGGCTAAAGTAACCGATGGGAAAACTTACACTGAATTTACAGCGATGTTTAAATAGAAAATATGAAGAAATTGGAAGTGGTAGGCTGATTATAAATTTACTATGTAGTAACCGTTACTGAGGTGCAGTCATGTGTGAAGAAAAGATATATAGAAATCAACTTGTACTAATTTACCTAAACTCTGAGATTAAAATGAGGGAAAGATCAATCGGAAACAAACAATAGCCGCAACAATATTACCAGACTTCTACTGTGTTATACAATGTACTTCAGTAGCTCCATAATAAAGGCAATAATGAAGATAATATTAATTTCGTAATAGGCTGTTTCTTCATGTTATAATATGGTTGGAATTGTCGTTATTCTAAGTGATTATTCAAATAGGATTTAAGATCATTCCTCTTATAGAACATCTATTATTGTGATGCAATGAAAGCTAAGAAATTATTAAATTTCAAGACAAGTTTAACGTACCGAAAACGCTCAGTTATCGGATGAACCACTGGTGACATCAAACTGCTGGAAGCTGTATGTATGATGTAGTAGTGTTAGTGTAAGTTACTAGAATTTTCCTTATCTTTTCGGTGTACATTTCCTTTCCCTTTTGATGCCAATAGCACGTGCATCTTCTGTTTAACAATGGAAAAGAAATTTGTGTGTGATCTGATATTAGAAACCATCCGACAAGTGAAGTGCTTATTGTTCGTTTCTCAAATGCAACTCACAATATTCGTGACCGAAGTAACCATGAAAACTACATTTAAATTGTTATATAGCTACGAGTGGTGTTCAAATGAAAATGTACTAAAACGTACTGAGGGTGTAATCGAAGTTCGAGCGATCTGGAGCGCCACGTTGAGGATTGCGCGGCCTTCCGCGTCGGAGGTTCGAATCCTCCCTTGGGCATGGATGTTTGTGTTAAGTCCCATTAACTTTACAAACATTTGAACATTTTTGTAATAGAAGTCTGTATTCTATCATCGGAGTCCTGAGAGCAGCTATCCCACTTTTTAACGAGCCGAAGGACTCCAAGATCCCAGAATTCCTGTGGCTGTGATATGAGCCAGTCCTCTACTATGACCTTCAGTTCGTCGTCCGAGTTGAAGCGCTTCCCTTTGAGATGCTATCTTTATCGGAACAAATAGATCGAAGTCACAGGGCGACATGTCCGGCCTCTAGGGCGGATGCTCAACCTGCTCCCACTTGGCCAGTACACTTTGTGTGACCCTGGAGACGTGTGGGCGAGCGTTATCATTGAGCAGAATCACTCTCTACGTGAGCAACCAAGGCCGTTTCCTCTTGATAGACTTGTGTAAGCTTCGGAGTGTCCCACAGTACGCGTCACTGTTAATGGTTTTCTTTGCTCGAGGAATCAATGAGTATCGGACATTAGACATCGAAATGGAAGGCGAGCATTACCTTGCCTGTGAGGGCACAGACTTCAATTTTTTGGGGGGAGGTTACGACGTATGTTTCGCGTCCTCATGTGTAAATAAGGATTGAGTCTTGGATTTTGTTTGTATTTTATTTTATTTTTATGCATTTATTTATTTAATGTCACCACAGACATTTCACTTTACAATGAACGCTGTAAAATTACGCCGCGGTGAAGTAGCCGAGCGGTCTAAGATGCCTCGCTGCTGAGCACGTGGTTGCTCTACGTCGGGGGTTCGAGTCCTCCCTTAGGCATGGATGTCTGTGTTGTCCTTTCGTTTGTTTACCTTAGTTTAAGAAGTTTGTAAGCTACGGACTGATGACCACGCAGTTTGGTCCGATTGATTTACAAACATTTGAACAATCAAAATTGTAAAATTACATTGTAAGTTGTAAGAAAAAAAATTCAAATGTTTGTAAATCTATCAGACCAAACTGTGTGGTCATCAGTCCGTGACTTACAAACTACTTAAACTAAGGTAAATTAACATAATGACAACACACACACCCATGCCCCAGGGAGGACTCGAACCCCTGACGGCGAGCAACCGTGCGCTCTGTAGCGAGGCGCCTTAGTCCGCTCGGCTACTCCACCGCGGCCTTCAACAGTGTTAATTTCTTTGGAAAATATCTAATGTTGAACTATTACTTTCGCACTTCTTTACCATCCCAAGTTCCGAATTGACCTGATAACTTTCTCTGTAAGCAATATGCACGAAAATATACACACGAAATTATATGCATCCGAACTATAAGTACATATGTATGCACTATGGTAAACTAACCTAAGGACAACACACACACACACCCATGCCCCATGGAGGACTCGAACCTCCATGGCGAGCAACCGCGCGCTCCGCAGCGAGACGCTTTAGACCGCTCGGCTACTCCACCGCTGCAAGTTGTAAGACCACCACAATTTGTAAGATTAATTCGTGTTGAAGGGATCCAGTAAAAGTTTACTTTAAACACATAATTCTAGCCGTAAAACCAGCTAAAGATTTCGCGTGAACTACTAACTACTTCTTGCAAAAGAATCTTGTTCCCTGGCCCACAATTTAGAACTGACTCAAACTTTAGTAATAGGAAGACAAAGAGACATTGGCCGACATGCGTCGTAGGTCACAAAAATTACACACAATCATTAATATGCAAGCCACCCCAACTAAACCATCTCATGAAGGTGGCTGTTATGGCGCCACAGAATTAAAACATGATAATTTGCATCTGAGTTTATCCTAAGCACTGGTGAAAAACAACATTAAATAAGAAAGGGAGGGTATACATAAACTAATATTCACAGGAAGGATCAAATTTACTGACAATAAATTATTTATTCACTTCAAAAGTGACCAACTGGGGGAACCAATTTTTTTAAACAATCAAAATGCATCCCATTTCAAAAACACTTAAAGTAATCTGAACTGAACATCGTCAGAGGAGGGATTTACTATGAACAAGCATTCAGCTATTCATACTCGTGAAGCAAAGCGAAAATCACCCAACTGAGCGTGCTGATACGAAACAGAAGCAGGTGCTGCTATCGTAGGCGAAATTCAGCGAACCAGGTTGAACCACACAACACAAGAAGAATAAACTACGCAGGTGGATCTGGTCTGTCTTTCTTTACTTGAGATAGTACGCGATAATAGTGACATTAATTTCCATTTATATCAAACCGTGAGTATGTAGAATTACTGAGACACACGGCACGTATCTGGTACATTACATATTCGGACCCCACAGAAGGCGAAGTGCTTAAAGGTCGTATTCATTTCAACAAAAATCAACGGAATCATAGATTACGCAGCACGAATACACAATAGTAAGGCACTGGTATGTGAGCAGTGGCGAGAACTTAAGTGACTAGGTATAAACCCTTGAAGTCGGAGTTAGGAGCCACGTAGTTCCCAAAACCAGTAAAAACTTCAACTTCTGAAAAATAAAGAAAAAAATCGCACTGACGTGTTTTCGGCCCACTTAAGATTTGTAGTTTTATAAGTTTTTGCAAACATTTTGGACCAAAATAATGATCTAAATAATAAAAAATTAATTAATAAGAGTGTCTGAAATCCTTGTAAGAACAACAATTTTAGGTACTAGCGGGTTCCGAACCACTGATCTTCAGCGTCACAGTCCAACACATTGCCCACTACGCTACAGCTAACAGTTACGAATTGCGTTCTTTAATCTCATACTATTGATGGCCGTTGTTAACTGATGCTAATATGGCATTTGTAGACACTAGATTATCATTTATCGTACGAAGAACGACATCTTTTTGTTAATTCTTCAGTGCGCCATTGCTTTGAAATGACAACGTGTAAGTTACAATAAGAAAATCATCAAATACGCAACGCAAGATGGCGTAAGCCAGAGACAGCGAACGGCTGGTTTTCGTTACTTTAATGGGGGGTGTAAAAACTCCGTTATTTTTGCAAATATCTCTCAAGAGATACGAGATATGAAAAAAAAAATACCATAAGGGAACAAAATTGTAGAGAATTTTCTCCTCTACAAATTCGTTTATTCAATTTTAGCGTCAGATGAACGGTTTATTTGCAATTAAAATTACATTATAAACGGCTTTTTTTTTTTTTTTTTTTTTTTTTTTTTTTTGTATTACTAACGTATTTCTTGTCCGAAATATTTCAGAAAGCGAGGTTTTGGTCTCTGGTAGCCAACAATTATGTCTGTAAAATTTGGTGCCGATCGGTTGAACGGTTCGACCTAAAATGTGGGAACACGTTACAGCCAGACAGCCATCGTCAAATCGCCGTTAGTTTTGCAAATATCTCTACAACGATGCAAGATATGAAAAAAACATAATAGAGCGAAGTGGTAGAGAATTTTCCCCACTACCACTTAGGTTATTCAATTTTCGTGCCAGGTGAACGGTTCGTTTGCAATTACAATTATATTGCAAACGACTTTTTTTGTATTACTACCGTATTTTTTTGTCCGAAAACTTTGAAAAAGAGAGGTCTGGTCTCTGGCGACCTACAATTATGTGTGCAAAATTTGGTGCTGATCGGTTGAACGGTTCGTCTTAAAAACAGGGAACACGTTACGGACAGACAGACAGACGGACAGACAGACATACATCCTAAAACCGCCGTTATTTTTGCAAATATCTCTGAAACGGTACGAGATATGAAAAAAAAAACATAAGAGGGCAAAGTAGTAGAGAATTTTCTCCTCTAAAAACTCGGTTATTCAATTTTCGTGTCAGATGCATGGTTAAGCCGTTATTTTCATTTAAATTTCGAGCTGCCAAAAAACGATCGCAAATGCCCACTTTTAGTGTTACTACCGTAACCTAAAGTGCGCCAATAACTATTGCATGCAACCCTTAGAAAAAAAGTGTAGGATATCATAAGGAAGTTACAGAAATACAGTTAGATGCGATTGGAAGGGCTTACACGGATGGACGAAGTCCAGTCATCAAAAATCATAAAAATGGAATAAATTCAAAGGCGGAGTAAATCAACTAAGAAATTCGGTATGCGACCCCTAGAGCTACGTAGAATTTCTAAAGCAAGCTAATAAATTGGGTTGTATAAGGCTAGAAGAGATTTTACTGATAGAGTCTGAATGCAAAGTACAAGTTTGGAAACGAAACAGCAATTTAAAATAGATGGAGAGGAGATCGCGATGTACTAAGGGAAATTAGAAAGATACATGCATAATTTCTTGTCTGAAGGGCATAGAAACAGACACGTGGGTAGCTGAAGACTTTGTTCTAAGAACACCCCACATGGAGTACATATCACTCGCGGAAGGAGAAAATGGAAAAGAATATTTCACATGCACTATGCAGAATATAAATATTCCCGCGCATTAGTTGCATCCCACAAAGCTATAAAGAAATGAAACCGAGTTCGTACACCGCCAGCTAGTCTCACAAAGGTTACCGATTCTCTGCCATTATCAAACCGAATTAGTTACATATTCACCGCGTTTACCTAAGCAAAATCACCGAAATGAAATTGAATACACTTCCGAACATGATTGGAGGAACTTATTCCAAACAATGAACCTAAGTTCTGAAATATAACTTGAACAAAGCAGACAACGAATCGCTACCATCTCAAGGGAGGAAAGAAAATCAGAACATCTTATCAGGTCGAAGCGCAGCCCCAGAGTGAAGAAGTCGGCGAGCCAGTACCCACCACCACCGGAAATCGGTAAAAACCAAAGAAAAACGAGGTGGTTAGAAGAGCTCAGACTCTAGCGTCCTACTGAGGCTCGCTACTGGGCATTGTCAACTGAACTTGTAACCAATGGGTATAGGAACCCACTTTGGTAGCTTCAAAAGCAGAGATTGGTAACGACTACCTATCGATACGAAGCCAGAAAAACCCTAGTAGCAAGCAGCCAGTAGCTGCATACATATACTCAGACTCCCATCCTAGAAGATGCTCATGAATGCACATACAGAATAACGCAAGAACACATTCTCACAGGGACAGTGGTGTCATGGGGAAACCGTTCATATTGCCACATTCATAAAAACAATGGTAAATTATTAGCATATTAAAATTCCAGCAATATTAACACAGAATTACAGAAACTAACATTTGAAAACATGAAATGAAATGCTATTCATCATGCCTCTGAACGAAAGGGGTTCTCACTTAGCAAACAGGCCGTCTAGTAAATTACAAAGTTAAAAACCTAGGGAAGACGGCAGACAGCCGTCTTTCAAAGTGCATTCATATGTACTTACAGTTCGGATGCATATAATTTCGTGTGTATAGTTTCGTGCATATTGCTTACAGAGAAAGTTATCAGGTCTCTTTGGAGCTTGGGATGGTAAAGAAGTGTGAAAGTAATAGTTCAACATTGGAAAATATCTAAAGAAATTTACTGTTGAAGGCCGCGGTGGAGTAGCCGAGCGGACTAAAATGTTCAAATGTCTGTAAATCTATCGGACCAAACTGCGTGGTTTACCTAGGTAAACTAACCTCAGGACAAACACACACACCCATGCCCCAGAGAGGACTCGAACTTCCACGGCGAGCAACCGCGCGCTCCGCAGCGAGACGCTTTAGACCGCTCGGCTACTTCACCGCGGCCGAGCGGACTAAGGCGCCTCACTGCAGAGCGCACGGTTGCTCGTCGTCAGGGGTCCTCCCTGGGGCATGGGTGTGTGTGTTGTCATTATGTTAATTTACCTTAGTTTCAGTAGTTTGTGATTCACGGACTGATGACCACACAGTTTGGCCTGATAGATTAACAAACATTTGAAGATTTTTTTTACTGTTGATGGTTTTAAATACCCTTACGTTTTCGAGCAATTTATACGGGAGCTACTTTGTAGCACAATGGTTAGCAGTTTAACTGATTGTGATACTGTGAAGTACAATGGAATTGTTGACAAAATAAGGAATCATTTTAAATTTTGATAAAAATATGATTGCATTCACCATATGTACCATGAGGACGGCATTTTTATTCAAATATCTTTGCAATTTGTATTATATATTGGAGATCTATATCATTGATGTGAATATTAAAACTAAAAATCATCATGAAATTTGAACTTTCACGAACTATTTTAAAAATGACTCTATATGTAAATCGTTGGCATCTCATAGCGTGAACAAAAGTTTCGCAGATTAAACATCAGCTCTCTAATATGTACATAGTAAAGCTGTATACCGTTGCAGTTGCAAAGTATCACAGTTAAAGTGAACTTTTACACTATTAAACATCTACATAATGTTTACTCACATCTTACAGGAATAGAATCTGCACAGTAATAAAAGCACGAAGAGACTGCTATCTCACTTGCCTCAACTACAATTTACGCATCTTCGTATTGTCTGCAACACGCAAAAACAAGTTTTCTAGTTGTTTGTACATGTATTTGTACAGAGCGACATTATGCAATATTTGTAGACCATGTACCGAATACTCAAAAAGAGTATTAATGTTAGTGAAATTTGCAACACCAAGAGCAGTATCACAGGTAGGCTCATTTTCCGGAAACTACTTGGAAGGGCGGGACCAAGCACGGGTTATTTGTCATTCCATTACATTTAGTGACAATTTATTTTGCAAACACATTATAACCATACATTATACAAACCCATTATAACTGACAATCATTTAACATGAAATTTAAGCTTCATTAAAATTAATTGGGCAGAGCATTAAAATATAAAAAACGATAATATTAGATTTAAATTTTAGCAAATAATTGGGCAGAGTAAAACGAAAAACTGACAAACATCATGAGATAGCGCCAATAGAAATTTATATTTAATTTGCTAAACGGCAGAGTTTTAAGAGAGAAACAAAATCATAATTTCATTTACTCAGCCAGGTAGCGCTGTCTTACGTATCAATTTGCTAAAAACAATAGACAATGTACGGACCTTAACTGCCTTCCTTGAAAAATGGCTATCTTTAAGAACCCAAATAATTAACAGCTCATTGATAAGAAACATAAAACGACTAACAAGTTATCATAAATAGAAGCAATTCGAATTGAATTTACTTGCTCAATCGGTATCAAATTAAGTTGTAGAGTGGTAAATTATCTGTTAATTTATTTTCTATTTCTGGTGCCTTTATGTGTGCAGCGTGTAGTGTGAGTAATTTGCTAGTCCTTTTTTATATTTATTCTTGCATGCCATAAGGGTGTGCCTCGGAATGTATTGTTTGGTGAATCTGCAGTATGTATCTTGGATGACAATTTTCCTTTTTTTTTTTTTTTTTTTTTTTTTTTTTTTTTTTTTTTTTTTTTTTTGGGGGGGGGGGGTCTGTATTCGTTAGCTGTTTGGTACTGTCCCTGCCTGCGGAAGGCAGAACTGGACTGGCCTGTTTAGGGAGGCTGGTCGCTGGCGACGCATTTATGGTGGCAGATTGCGAAGCAGACTATCTGTCTGTAGGCTCACTACCTGAGGTGGCTCCACTCAGGAAAACAGTAGATAATGTGTCGCTTCCCTTTTAGATAGCGGGCAGCGTGTGCCGCATTCCGCGAGTCCCTATCATCACGGAGCCTCTTAGTGTATGGCTTTGGGGTGGTTATCTTCTAAGTATACGTTAGCCTTCCTTGCCGGGGCCGACTCGGGCCATGTTTTCTCTGTTTGATGTACCGCCTGGCGTCGTCTGGAATTTCGGCGCGCAGTGGAGTCTTCTTCCCCTTTCCACTTTGTTCTTTTATCTGTGTCTACTCAGGCTACGAGATCCATAGATAAGAATTTAAATTCCTTTTAGGGCAAAAGGCTGGGAAACTATGGGCGTGAGGAATTTTCGAAAGGCCGGTTGACTCGGGAGGCTTCCTCTAGAGACGATCTGATTGGCTCCGTCTTTGTAGGCGACAGGTCTAGCTAACTGTTATAGCTGCCTGTCCACCTCATTGGATTGAGGGTTATAGCTCTCCAGTGATTGGTATATCGAGTTTAGGGGGCGGTGATGCCCAGTTTTCGCGTGGGAAGACGAGGAATGGCGAGACACTTCTCGTAGAGTCTCCGTATAGTTCGGACGTTTTCTTTGAGATAGGACCTGAAGAGTTTTATTCGCTCTTGTGGGCTGAGTCCTGAGCGTTTGTTGGACTTTCGTTTTTTGAGTTTTCCGTCTGCAGAGGTTTGCGGTCTTTAAAAATTTCACCGTCGTGCTAGTCGTTTATGCAATTCCATTCTGGGGACACTTGTGCTCAATACTCGTGTTTTGCACTTGAGTTTGTGAGTGTGTGTCCTAGCCGACAATGGAAGCATTTACCTGACAACTGCCACCTGCTGCGATAGTGTGGCTGTTACAGTGAAATGACGATACAGCTTCACAAATCGTAGTGAGATTCCCGAGTGGAAGAATATACTCTCTTTCAGCTCCACTCCTTCAACATCGTCCAGTCGCCAGCGAGATCCAACGTCGACAGATCAAGCTGATTCAAGGTTACTGGTAAAGTGTTGCTCACTATTTGCTAGGATTGTTTTATATAGTTGCAGTAATCACCCATCAGTGTGTATGTGCGTGCTTATGATCGATGTTTGACTTCTCTTTCCTATAACTAATTTCTTAGCAACTCTGCCCACCTTTGTAGTTTTTCACGATAGGACAACGCCACAAATATAGCCAGATATTCCACTGCGTTGATTACTTTGTGTTACAAACTTTACATGTAAAAGTTACGTATATTGATTTCTAAACTTATTTGTTAAAAATCAGACAATTTGCTGGTCACACATGTATTTTGAGGTGTTAACCGATTTTTCAATTTCATGTCCTTTTTATAAATATTTGTTTTCAATTGTAACCCATTGCTTGACTACACTTCGAACTGTGATTTCATAATACAAAATCTTTTATTATATTTGTTTAATATCTCATGAATTTGTGTGACCTTTAATTAACAAATTTATTTGTTTAAGTCATAAATTTACTTTCCTTTTTGAAGTCATAACTTAGTATTTTGGAAGTGTAATTAGACAGATAGGTAGAGAACTGCGTTTATTATTTGGTGCACTCTGATTAATTATCTCGCCACTGTGCTTGAAGATTTAGCGTTTTGGATCTTTTTCCATATTTTTAATAAAAAGTATAGTGGCGACCCTTTATATTAACATTAATGAGGATTATACTTAAAATTAATTTGCATATGTATGGTTTTGCAAATTGGCATACAAGTGGACCTTCTCTGACGAGTAAAAATATATCCACTCGGTGGAGATATCCCTCTTTTTTTTTTTTTTTTTTTTTTTTTTTTTTTTTTTTTTTTTTTTTTTTTTTTTTTTTTTACACGACGTCATACGAAGTTGAGCGTGAGCATTTACTTGACGAGGAAACATTGCCTTTACATCAGTTGAACAAATACAACAGACCAATAGCGAGACACACCTCGGCGGCCTCTGTCTGTCGTCAACGCACTCTCTCAAGATAGGAAGGATAAAAAAAAAAAAAAAAAAAAAAAAAAAAAAACTTAAGGAAATGGTGCAAAAGGGTGTGCGCGAGAGGCTTCTGGAACCTGGCCTCACAAGCAACTGGACACAGGTCCCACTAGCACCACAACCTGTAAACATAAGCGCAGCAAGACCAGCTTCTTACCAGACATTTGTCTCAAATTCTTAAAAAAATTAGGGCCCTTTCGGTCTACTTAATAAACAAAGGTAACAAGTTGTAACATAAAAATAAAATAAAAATAAAAAATTTAAAAAATTCAACACTGGAACTACAGTAAGTCGGTTATCAGCTGCCTTGAGGTATTCGACTCCTCGAGAATAGCGTACTCATAAGCAGAAGTTTACTCCTTAATCGTATTTTTTTCTTCTTCTTCTCTATCTCCCTTTTATTTATAAATTTTTTAAGCAAGTCAACAATTATTCCTTTCACATTTGAAGTGCATATGTACCACACAGATCCCACATTTATTCTCATGTGTTATCACCATCTTTAATTCCACTATATGAGCCATCCCAAAATGACATGGTAAATACTGCAAGGACAGTGCTAGTTAATGTACCATGTAATAATAGTAGGAAACAAATTCAGTTAATTCGGAACCCAAGCACTTCAACTCGCCACCAATGTTGGCAACACTAAATAACATGCACGCAGTAGAGTTACTAAACTTAATGTAGAGAGAACACAAGAGCTTATAAGACTCACATCTTCTGTAACGAGCTTCCTGATATCCAAGAAGCCGCTCTCACCAAAAATATCGCTCCTCACTTTGAAGACAACATAGTTGGAATTTCTGCAGAGTTGGCGACTTCGGCGACATGCGACGATAACGCGAATATTGCCACAAATTCCCTCAGTATCCTGGCCAATTGTTCGGTAGCAGCCATCCTCAGCAAACACCACAGGTCCGCCCAAACAAACACGCTCGCCGTGACTCATGGTATCGGCCGAAACGCCACTCCAAACGATAGCACACAGCACTCTCGAAGCTTCAAAGACGCCCGGTGATAGGGCAAAGATACTGCTCGTGGAAAGCAGATGCGATCGATAGTCGCGGCGAGTGGCGCCAGAGAACTCGAGCACGATAAGGAAGGTGCGCCGCCAAGGATCAAAGACCTTGTAAAATAAACTAGACTCCATAACGGCGCTGCTATCGCGGGGTAACCCTTCGGCCGGCCGCCATGATAGTGGCAAACGTTAGATAAATACGACTGTTGTCAGGAGATAAATTGTGTATGATATAGCTACTGAGGTATATATACTCAGTTGGTAGTCACGTCTGTACTGTTTGACTATTGCAGAATTGTACATATATGAATGACACATAGTCACTCTGGATGCACATTGTGAAGTTGAAGTAAATGTAGGTAGATGTTAAATTTTGCGCAGTTCACGCTACAGTAATGTATTTGGCTCACAGCATTAAGAATGCTAACATTCGTGCCAGATACCATAATGCTAATGTTCCATGCACATAATTAAGAAAATGTTATGGAATACTTCGTGTTCATAAAATACGTGGGTAATGGCTGGTTGCTATATCCACAAGATAAAAAGCTATTTTAGAGTTATGTATCTGATGAGATATTTCATTTCCACAGTCAATTTTTGACATTAGCAGTTTCAGGCAGCCCTGTTTAATTTTTTGAGACTATAAAATATCTAAATATCTGAGAATACAGAAGGCAGTCAAGCAAAGACGTAAAGTGTTGTGAAACTCTTCCGAAATTACTATTTGTACGAATGTTTCACAATCGTAGAATATACCGAGAAAGTGTCACGAAATCGTATCTGACAAATTCCGTTCATTAACTAAACTTGGAATGCTGAAAAACTAAATGATATAATTCTGTTTTGTTAGGAAGAAGAAATGCTGTTGGCGTATTTCTACATCGTATGTGTAATACATTTACACACAACCTATAGTTATTGTATATTCCAAGAGTCTGAAACTGTTTTGTATTTATATATTTAAATGAGACATAGTTTTCGCGAATTTACTCGAATGAATACACCCTCTAATCAAAAGAGAGTCTTGCGCACATTAAACGTACGCTCGGAAGTTTGCCACCACAATGGCCGCCGAGGCGCTCTACAATTTGCCCGCTTACGGAAGTGTAGGGGCTCGCCACGGATCAATAGGTATCATGACTCAAATGGAGCATTTTCAAATTATTTTAATTTTATTCCCGTTTTCGTTTTCAATATGAATCTTGTGATGAGAAGAAGCATCTTATGCCTATAACATGACTTAAATAAGGATTTACGAGATTTTCTTTTTTTATTTCCTCTTCGTGTGTCTTTTCGCAATTACAATGGCATTAGTACTTTGCCGAGTGCGTTCTGCAGAGTGTATGTTTTCCAGACTGCACTTGCGGGTTTGACCGCTTCGTGCGCTACCTGCAGCAGAGCGTTCGGTGGCCAGGTTCCACCTGCGTGCCAGCGTCCCCCTGGGAGACCTACGCACTGCTGGTGCCATAAATAATCACCGCGTAAGTGGAGCTGGTAGCCAGCGCTGTTGGCGACTGATACCATCAAAAGCAGACAGCAGGCCATGAATCACTAGTAGCAGATAACGGCCTGACGACTGCGCTGCTAGCCTACCAACCGTACGGCGCAAAGCGGCCGAAAACAATGCTACCCCCTCCCCCAACCTCCATTTCTTTGCTTTTGTATCCCCATAGGAGACACCTATTTCGATGTGTGGCTGCGTTCTGCATCTACATCTACATGGATAGTCTGCAAGTCACATTGAAGTGCACGGAAGAGGGTTCATCGAACCACTTTTGTGATATTTATCTATAGTTCCATACTCCAATAGCTCGCGGAAAGAAAAGGAACACATAAATATTTCTATTTTCCATGGGATTTATCTTATTTTATTATGATGATCATGTCTTCCTATGTAGGTGGGTGCTATAAAATATGTACGCATTCTGAGGAGAAATTTGGTGAATGAAATTTCGTAAATAGATCTCGCCGCACCAAATAACGCCTTTCTTTTGCTGATTTCCACCCCAAATCGTTCATCATTTTCGCGACACTCTCTCCCCTATACCGCTATAATATAAAATGAGCTGCCTTCTCTAAACTTTCTCTAAATCGCCTGTCAGTCCCATCTGGTGTGGATCCCAAGATGCGCAGTAAAATTCCAAAATAGGATGCACAAATATAGTGCAGCCAGTTTCTATAGTAGAGTTGTTGCATCTTTAAGTGTTCTCCAAATGAAACGTAGGCTTTGGTTCCCCTTTCCTACAATATTTTCAATATGTTCTTTCCAATTTAAATTGTCGTTATTGTGACTCCTAGGTATGTAATAGAATTTACGGCCTGTAGGTCTGACAGATTTATCGTGTTACTGAAGTTTAAGAGATTTCAGTGAGTGGTCATTGTTAAGGTTCAATTGAGAACTTTTTGCACCATGCAGATATCTTATCTAATCATTTTGGAGTTGCTTTTGATATTCTGGTGACTTTACTAACCGTTCATCAACATAAAGAACAGGAGGGTCCCTATAACACTTATCTGGGGAATGCCAGATATCACGTCTGTTCCTCTCGTCAATTACAACGTACTGTGTCCTTTCTGACAGGAAATCACGAATCTAATCGCGCAGCTATAGCGATAATCCACAAGCACGCAATTTGATCTGAAGACACTTTTTAAGTGCAGTGTCTAAAGCCTTCCAGAAATTTAGAAATTTCACTTTCCTTATCAATAGCACTCATTACATCATGTGACTAAAGATCTAGCTGTTTCACAAGAACGATACTTTCTGAATCCGTGTTGACTATGGAACAATAGGTCATTCTCTTCGATGCAGTTCATAATATTTGAGGAAAGTATATGTTCTAAAACCCTGCTGTAAATCGACGTCAATGATATAGGCCCGTAATTTCGCGGATCACTCCTATTGTCTTTCTTGAATATAGTGTTACATATTTTTAATAATAGTAATACGGTTTTCTGTTACGCAGGACTTAATTCAGGAGCAAGACTCCATGGTTATGGCACAAGTCAATACATGAAGTTTAACACAAGAATGGTAATAGGAAAACTTTAATTAGTCTAATGCACACGACAATCTTAAGACTGAAAGAAAAGAATCAGTAACGAGATAAAGGGAAATTTTCTTAATTCTTTAACATTTCCACGAGTTCCTCTACAGAATACAAAGAGTGAGTCATGAGGTACCTATTCTATTTAGATTTCATAGGGTCTTGACTTCTTGTGGCAGCTTATTGAAAATGGATACTACAGAATACTGCACACCTTTCTGTACAAGTGTGGTGTGGTGTGATGTGATGCAAATGTAGATTCGACTTCTATTATTCACCGAGGTGAAAGCTATTAACTCGTTGGAAAAACTGATATCATTAACAACAAATGATATTAAAGAAAATACGTATTGTGACGCCAGTGTCACAATTCTCAGACTACTGAAAAGGGGTCGACAAGGCGCTCGTGCACTTACGCTACATATTGCTCAAACCGCCAGTTTCTGAGCCAAAAATATCATTTCTGTATCAGTCGAGTTACCCCCAAAATAACGCCGTACGTCATAATTGAATGAAAGTAAACGTAGAAAAAATCACTTATTTCATATATTGTTCTGATGGTAAATAAAGCAGAATTTAGTTTTGGAACAAGATCCTGAACATGGGCTTTCCACGACAGCTTACTGTCTACCTAGAAATTTAAACTTTTCAGACTCCCTTATTATATGCCAGGTATGTGTAATTAAAATGTCAGGTTTTATTAAATTATGTATTAGAAATTGCAAAAACTGGGATTTACTGCAATTTTACATCAATTTGGTTTCTACAAGCCTTGAACTTACTCTTGAACTGCATAACTTTATACTGTATCAGTATTACAAACGGCATCCTTCAGCTATCAAGCTGGTATCATCAGCAAACAAAAATATTTTTCAGTCACCTGTTATACTCGAAGGCATATCATTTATATAAACAAGAAACAGCAGTGGTTCCAAAACAGACACCTGGGGCATCGCACACTTAACTGTGCCCTACTGAGATTATACGTCAAAGCCATTTTCAACACTGCGGAGTAGTACATTCTGCTGCCTGTTATTAAAGTTAGAGGTGAACCAGTTGTGAACTACTTCTCGTATTCCATAATGTACCAACTTATGCAACCATATTTTGTGATCAACACAATCAAATATCTTTGTTATATCAAAAAGACGCCTAATGTTCGTAGCCTTTTAATTATCCCATTATGTGCCTCACAGAGGCAGACGTTAAACCACTTCTAAAACCAAACTGTATGTTTGACAACAAATTATGTGAACTGACATGATCAATTAATATTGAATATACTGCCCTTTCAATAACTTCAGAGAAAACCGATGGCATAGAAATAGATCTATAGTTGTCTCCATTATCACTTTCTCCTTTTTTATAATGTGGGTTCACTACTGAGTACTTTAATCTGTCAGGAAACTTAACATTCTGCATCTGTATCTACATGGAATACTCTGCAAATCACATTTAAGTGCCTGACAGAGGGTTCATCGAACCATCTTTTACTATTCATCTCCTATTCCATTTTCTAATAGCGTGCGGGAAGAAAGAACATATGAATCTCTCCATTCGGGCTCTGATTTCTTGTATTTTACTCTGATGGTCATTTCTACTATTGTAGGTGGAAGTCAAGAATATATTATCGCATTCGGTGGAGAATGTTGGTGATTGGTGTTTCGTAAATAGACCACGTCGCAGCGATAATAGCCGTTGTTGTAATGATTCCACTCCCAGGTCCTGTATCATTTCCGTAACGCTGTCTCCCCTATATCGTGACAATACAATATGAGCTGTCCTCCTTTAGACTCGTTCGACGTCCTCCGTCAAACCCATCTGATAAGGATCCCACACTGGGCAGCAATACTCTAAATGACGACGGTCAAGCATAGTGTATGCAGTCTCTTTAGTAGTTCTGTTGCATCTTTTAATCTTTCTGCCAATAAAACGCGGTCTGTGGTTCTCCTTCCCTACGACAAAATGTTCAAATGTTTGTACAGCTTATGGGACTTAACTAAGGGGTCATCAGTCTCTAAACTTACAAACGACTTATGAACTAGCTAACACTAAGGACGGCACAAATATCCATGCCCGAGGGGGGATTCGAACCTCCAAACGTAGTGGCCGTGCAGACCGTCACTGGAGCGCCTCAGTCCCCTCGGCCACCGCGGCCGGCTTCCTACGACATTATCTACATGTTCTTTCCAGTTTAAGTCTGATGTAATAGTAATTCCTAGGTATTAAGTGGTGTTTACGGCCTTCACATTCGATTCAATTACGTTGAAAACAAAGTTTAACGATTTCTTTTCGTAATGTGGACGATTTCAAACTTCTCATAATTTAGAGTCAATTGCCAATTTTTACACCATACTGATATTTTATTTAAATCGTTCTGCAGTTGGTTTTGATATTCAGCTTACTTTACTAGACGATAAATGACGGCGGCATCTGCAAACAACCTAAGAGAGCTGCTCAGATTTTCTCTTATATCTTTTATGTAGAGAAGGAACACCAGAGGACCAATAACACTACCCTATGGAACGCCGGATATCACCTCTGTTTTAGTCGATGCCTTACCATCGATTACTACAAACTGTGACCTCTGACAGGAAATCCCCTATCCAGTTACAAATCTGGGGCGATATTCCATAGCCACGAAATTTGAGTTAAAGCCGTGTGTAGGTACTGTGTCAGGAAATCTAGAAATTGAGAACTGTTTCTTTTTTTTGTGGTCTAAGGTGTTTATACAGTGTATGAAATTTGCCTTCATATATTCTCTTCAAAACCATTTTCTCTACCCCAATTCGTTTTGCTTCTTTATGCGAATTTCTGTTCTCTTTTCTCGTCAGCTAGAGCAACTGCAGTTGTAATTAATACATCAACGCCAAATTTAATGTCTGTCTTTCTGTTTAGTGAGGAAATACCAATGCTATTGCGAGTTAAGACCTATTAAATGCAAACGGTGCTTATTTTTGACGTCCCTTGACGTTCCCTGCAGTGGGAATACACTTAGATTTGTGACAGTGTGTGACGTCAGTGAGGTTGCCCACCGTGTAAACCCAGCCTAAGTACCCCTCCTCCCCCCCCCCCCTCAAATCCTTTTCACTCATAATTAGTTGAATATTGGAAATCTATCGCCTTTCTAGGGATTTTTCATGTACAAACTAGCGACAATTTAAGCTCGCAAGCTGGTCACCCTGGTTATATACATCCTCAAAAGAGAAATTACAAATACGGCATAGTACTGTGCTAACATATGGAGAACAGTACTTTAGAATTCTGCTAGATACCACATCTTTTCCACAAGGGTCCTTAATCTTCAGTGATTTAATTGTAGACCTAATAAACGCTTTGAAAGTATCATGTCTTTCAGGTATCAGCCTCGGTAAGCTATTTCCTAACAATGTTATATGATTACCTGTAGAAACTAGGGTACTGTTTAGTTCACCTGATATATTCAGAAAGTGATTCTTCAATAATGCGTGTATATCTAACTAATCAGTAACAGAAAAATTTCTACTACGCACTGGCTTTATATCCTCCACCTGTTGCTGCTGACCAAACACTTCCTTCACGACTGACCAGATGGTTTTAATTTTATCTCGGGAGTTTGCTATTCTCTTTGCATACAACATACTTTTTGCCTTCTTAATGATCGTTTTCAGAACGTTACAGTATTGTTTTTAATGTGCTACTACATATTCATTTTGACTGCTTCTAACATTTTGATACAATTCCCGTTTTGTTCTCCATGACAGCCACCCTGGCTGTCTGTTTTTAGCCTTCTAACGGTAAGCAACTTCGAAGCAGCGTAAGAAACCTGTTCAGGAAAGCATTATAGTTATCATCTGTACTATCAGCACTATAAACATCCTGCCATTCTTGCTCCATAATTAGGCGTAAAAAATGTCTCAATTACAAGTGGATTAACTTTTCTAAATAGCTGATAGTTGTGTTTAACATTTGTTTGAGGACAAATACATTTTAAAATTAAAATTTGTGCATCGTGGTCTAATAGGCAATTTACTATTGAGCTGACATAGTGCACTTCAAATAATGTAGAATGAACAAAAATATTGTCAATGGTAGAACTGCTACTGCTTTGCACTCTTGTTAGAAATAATACTGCTTCTATCAGGTTATAACAATTAAATAGATCTAACAGCTGACTTTTTCTTGAGCTATGACTTTCACAATTAATGTTGAAATCTCCACACACAATTAAATTTTTATACTGCATATAAAGTGAACCCAGAACCAATTCTATCTTGGGCAGAAACATTTTAAAATATCAGTCAGGGGATCTATAAATAACAACAATTACTAGTTTAGTTCCGCTAACATTAATAACTCCTGCACAAAATTCAAATATCTTTTCTGTGCATTGTTTAGAAAAGTCGATTGCCTCCTCTGAAAAATGGTTTTAACATACATGGCCACTCTCCCACACTGCAAGAGACTCGTAGAGAAGAAGGCAGCTGACTTGTATCTTGGCAAAGAAAGGCTCTTAATTGTCACATGTCAAATGCTCTGAAATACCAATAATGTCAGAGTCAACATCAATAAGGAGTTCATTAACTTTAGCTCTGATACCTTCTATATATTGATGAAATAAATTAATCCTCTTATTACTTATTCTTGAACTTGGCCGAAAGTGGTTCCTTTGTTAGAGGGACTTAATTAAAGAGGAATACCTATCAGCTGTCTAAAGTCTAAAAAAAGCGCAGCCATAACAGCAACTACTACATGAATTTTTCCATGAGTGACACCCCCACCCCGTACTACACTGTCACCTATGAGCTTTGCCAACCTCGCCATCCCATACCTACTGAGGTGCAGACCGGGCCTAATGAAATCCGACCTCTGTATAATCTCAACCAGCACTACTGCAATGTGATCCATGCCTCAGTCATTAGCGCCTCGTCAAGCCTTGTGTTAATATGCCTGACAGTTGTATTAAGACGAGGCATATCATGACGCTGAAACAGCTGCACGAAATGCACATTTGCGCCACCAGTTTGAGTTGCTACCCTATCCAGATCACCACCTCCCCGCCCCTATCAACACTATTCCCGGCCCCACCTTCACTACCTGATCTTCTTTTGAGAAATTCCGAGATAAGTCCCTTATGTTACAAGTAACCTGAGCTAATCCTGCACTCGGATTCACTATGCTGGTGACCTGGTACTTACACCCAAGTACTTCCTGCATCTGTCGGCCAACACCTCTGCCATGACAACTGTCTAAAATGAGAACCTTCCTCTTCCTAATAGCCCTCTCTACACATTTAGGCTTCCCAACATCTGAGGTCTGCTGTATTCTTCCTACACTTACAGCTACAGGAGGTTTATCTCCACTCAACTCTGGCAGCTGGTCAAACCTATGTGCAACTTGCAATGTGGAGCTATCTAAATACCTCCTCCTAGCTACCTTGTTTCCAACTACCACTTCCCATTCCCCAACACCCTCCCCCTTCCCCTTCTCAGCCTACCTAGTTCCTCTCCAGCGTTTTTCAACTGCACCTAAAGGGCACAGATGAAACCTTTACATTGTTGCTTGAATAAAGAAGAACAAATTCAAGCGACACCAATAAACTAATTTAACACAATGAGAACACAAGTGCTATCAGAAACTGTAACGAAATTTTCCCTACCGTAACTGCGTTAAAAGCTGCAAGAATACACCGGTTAAAAGTAATAAATTTAATAAATAACCAGCGTGCTAACACCTCCAGAAATCTACTAACGTCAATAATTTAACTACAGTACACAAACAGTTATTGGATTTCATCTTTCGGAAACTGCTAAGGCTGGATCTACTTGCCACCAGATGTAAGCAAAACAAGAAGACGTCGATGCCGGCGCACACTCGAACACAAATAACAATATTCAAAGCAAATACGGCAAAACAAACGCTAAAATGACTGAAGGTCCTCTACTTGAACACCTATAGATGAAATATTATCACGAATAACAGTTAAAATAATTATATTAATCCAAAAACTATATATAAAAATTCGACAGCGATGTGCACAGCAGTCCAGCGCTAGTAACGTCTCCTCTAGTTAACGGGAAAACGTTTTTCATATTTCCTGAGGTATGGTTCTTCTCTCACTTCCGTGCGCAAATCTATCATTCCACCTTTAGCTGCGCAATGAATACACATAGCGACGTACAGCTAAATCAGCATGTTTGAGACGGAATTTTTTATCTGTAGGGCCGAATTAATATTTAAGCCTGTTATTTTGTACCATGTACAATGTGTTCAAAACATGAAAATGAAGTCCATACATATGGGTCTAGAGACGCATAATTTAAGGTATAAAAATTGTTTATAGGAAGGACTGTGCATCGCTTGGTTGCGGTTGTTCCACGGAAGCTCTTGAAATTGGGTCAGCTAGGTATTAAGATGTCTTACTCACAGTATTGTGTTTACTATTAGGCAGGTGTCAAAATTATAGAACCATCAGTTCAACTAGGCATGGTTGCAAAATCTTAACAAAAATTATTTACTGAACGATACGAAAGCTGGTAGAAGCCGACATCGCGGAAGATCAGTTTGGATTAAGGAGAAATGTAGGAACGTGGGAGACAGTACTCACTTTAAGACTTATCTTAGATTAAGAAAAGGCAGACCTGTATTTATGGCTTTTCTAGATTTGGAGAAATGTTTTGACAATGTTGATTAGACTACACTCTTCCAAACTGTGAAGCAATCAGGAGTAACATATTGGGAACGAAAGGACATTTACAACTTGTACAAAAACGAGAGAGAGTTGAAGGGCATGAAAGGGATGCAGTGATTGGAAAAGAAGTATGGGTTGGACCCTTTTACCAATGTTTATCAATTTGTGTATTGAACAAGCTATTAAGGACAACAAGGAGAAATTTGGAGAAGGAATTGAAAATAGAAAATTGCGATTTTCCGATGAAATTATATTTTTGTTAGAGACAGCAAAGCACATGGAAGACTAATTGAACGCAATGGACAGAGTGTTGAAGGTAGCATTTCAGCTGAACATTAGCAAGAGCCAAACAAGGGTATTGGAATGGAGTCTAAGAAAATCAGGCGCTGCAAAAGGAATTAGATTAGGTAACGAAATGATAAAGCCGCGGTGGAGTAGCCGAGCGGTCTAAAGCGTCTCGCTGCGGAGCGCGCGGTTGCTCGCCGTGGAGGTTCGAGTCCTCCCTGGGGCATGGGTGTATGTGTTTGTCCTTAGGTTAGTTTACCTAGGTTTAAGTAGTTTGTAAGCTACGGACTGATGACCACGCAGTTTGGTCCGATAGATTTACAAACATTTGAACATTTTTTTGAAATGATAAACGAGGTAGATGAGTTTTGTTACTAGGCCAGTGAAATAATACATGAAGGTCGCAATACAGAAGATATAAAATGCACAATGGTAATGGGAAGAAAAGCGTTTCCGAAAACGACAAATTCATTAACTTCGAGTATTAATTAAGTGTAAGGAAGTCTTTTCTGAAGGTCTTTGTGTGGAGTGTTGCCTTACACGGGAGCGAATCATGGACGATAAGCAGTTCGGACGGAAAGAGGATAGAGGCTTTTGAAATGCGGTGCTACAGAAGAATGCTGAAGATTAGGAGAATGGATGGCGTAACTAATGAAGAGGTACTGAAAAAAATTGGGGAGAAAAGGAATTGTCTATAAGAAGGGATCGATTATTAACAATTTTTAGACATCAACTAATTCTGACTTGAGCAATGGAGGGGAGTGTGTGGGGTAAAAATCGCAGAGGAAGACCAAGATATGAACACAGTAAACAAATTCAAATGGATGTACGTTGCCGTTATTATGAGGATATGAAGATGTCTGCAGAGGACAGGGTAGCGTGGATAGCTGCATCAAACCAGACTGCGGACTGAAAACAACAACATCAACAGATTGTAGCATCAGGTGCGGTGGCGAATACAGCATATGGTCTCGGGGGAACCTATCTTTCGGAAGAGGCATATAATCATTTACCTGATTTCTATTAAAAATAAAAATAAAAATAAAGAAACGTATTAGAAATCAAATTCCTAAATTTTTTTGTTATTTATATTTCTCTATAGTCATCATCATTCCGGGGGGCCGGGCCCACTGCCAATCACCCCCCCCCCCCCCAACCCTATGTCAATGTCACTGTACGTCACTGATGAGGTGATATTCATATACTAATTTGCGGTAACATTACAGTGGTTTGCCTCTATGACTCTTAGAGTGCTGCATGTTTATTATCATGTCATATCCTCTCCCACTGATTGATTTACAGTGTCAGTATTTCCGTTTTTTGCTTATCTCTGGGTCAAGGCAAGATCCGTCAAATACGCTATAAAATGCGTCTTTAAACCATAAGCTGCTTATTAATTCCTTCAAAATCGACTACTTTCGTTCGGAGGCCCTCATCATGAATGAAGAGGTATTACATTATATTAGGATACTATATTCTTCAAAATGAAATACCAAGATCGCAAATTAATAAATTACTGAATGACGACCGGTTCTGTTCATCTTGTTAAAAATGGATGTAGAATAATATGTTCAACATTTATTAGTCACTATATAAATATAATGACCAGCTTGCAAAATATATATGACTTATATTATAGGCAGTGTATTTCGTAGCATAACAAGTGCTGACTTGAACGATGACTAGACGGCATGTAAACACAGTCGTCCGCCGGAAAACACGTATTATCTGAAACGAAATTTGTTACAGTATGTGCGTTGTATAACAGGCACACCTGATTTTCACGATTGGTGAGTGAGTATGCCCCCGTGCTAAATTTGCGCCAGGGCTTCAGACGGCACGCTGTATTTAAACAGCGGCAGTGGTCTTTGATTTAACATGAAGGTTTTTTCATGTAGTTGCCTAAAACGTCTGTGCTAGAGAAGAGACATAAGTGAAAAATGTGTGAACGTGTGCGAACATGCTTCCTAGGATTTTATTTGCGGACGGAGAAGTACTGCTTCCTCCCACAAGTCCCCTAAAACCTCCACTTCCTTGCGGATGCTGTAGCGTAGCAGTGTGCGTTTGTACCGCCCTACAGTACGGACGAGGTGCCGTAGTTGCTGTCCAAGTCTTTGTGGAAAGCATAGAGTTCTGAGTAACCTGTTGTCTTCTATAGTTGTGTCCCCAGCGCAGAAGACAGAACACAGGTCGTTGGTTCTTCTGCAGCATACAAGTGAGGCTAAAATAAGTTCTGTAGTATGGGAGCATAAGACACGACTCGCGAGATTTTTAATTGTCAGGAATGCCATTTATTAAATAAATAATTAAATATGAACAACTTTTGTTAAAACGACACGGTCTATGCTGCCCATAGCTCATGTTGAGACCTCGACTGTTATCACTATTACACAAATCTTTACTCATGACCGGCGCAGTCCGGCGCGTATAGTGGTCAGCTCGAGACTGAAACTGCGGCGCGTTGCGAGAGGGCACCTGACGCTCTATTTCGCGCCAAAACAGGGCCGTCGCGCGCCTTCTGCAAAATCGCTCTTCTCCTGTTACAATAAGAGAAGGCACCTTAAACTTTTTAAACTGTCAAAATCTAGCCTGTCGTTGAGAGATATTTCTTACAAATTCTCAGCCCTGAATAATTAATATTTAGTATATAATAAACAAAACTAATTTCAAAAGAAATCTCGTGACGTGAAATGCAGCAGCCAATGCGAGGAGAGTACCAGTAGCATAGGCGGGCTTTCCCACGGGAACCATCACCTACTGTGCCATATGCTACTGCTCCCCACCCCACATTTCAACATTTGCTGCACTTCTTTCTTCCGCGTTTAAGACACGTACGATTGTAGCAAAGAAACGGCCAGCGGCCAGAAATATGAAGTGGCCATAGGCCAGGAATATCACATGCGTCCTGGTTTTGCGTCTGTGGTTTGCTCTATTCTGTCGACTACGGCCGTACGGAGGAGCGCGACAAAGCGAGCAGGTAACACGGACTTGCCACGTCGGACACGGCGGCATGCACCTGTGTTGGGAGGTCCGTGTCCCTGGCTGGAGCTGGCGACGGTCGGCTAAAGGCCCAGAGCGCGTTTAATCCCCGCTGCAGGCTTCTCGCCGCGTCCGGAGGCCCGCGCGATTCTCCGCCTGGGCGCGGCAGACACGGCAGCCGCGAAGTACAGGGCCGCACTGGACCGCACGCGCGCCTCTGCGGTTTCGCTTCGGACGTCGCGTCGCCCGCGGCGCGTAAGCGGATAGGGCGGTTCACGCGGCCCGCGCTCATCCCCTGTGATGCGGCGGGAGCGCGCTCACACCTCCGTGCGCGGAGCCGAGATTCGATATCGACGACTGCTGGAACACGCCTGAGAATATATAGGGCGCCAGCTACCTTCACGCCAACGTAACTTACTGTTGCACAGGGTGCCTTGGAAATGTAGTGCGTTCCAATCATTGTTGCACGTGTTCTATGATGCTTCTCCTTTATCTTCATAATACGAGGCGCGTCCAGAAAGTAAGTTCCGTTTGGTTATATAAAACAAACGGGTACAGATAGAGAAAAGAAAATTGATGGTACAAAAAACTAAAACTGTCAAACTACTTTCCCACATAGCTTCAGAAATTTTGTAGGCAATTGTCAAAGCATGGCACAAGGTTTCGTGTGCCTCTTTCGTAGAATGTTTCCGCCTGTTTCTTCAAACGTGTGGTAACATGTTCTTTCAGCTCGTCATCATCGTTGAAGTGTTGTCCGCCAAGGACAGATTTTAGGTGTAAGAAGAGGATTAATGTCAAAATATTTTTTTCCACGATAATGCCTGACCTCACACACAGAATGTGACCAAACAATGCTTACGGAAATTTCAATAGGACCTGTTTCATCATCCTCCATACAGCTCGGACCTCTCTCCTACCGACTTCCATCTATTCTTACACCTAAAATCTGTCCTTGGTGGTCAACACTTCAACGATGATAAAGAGCTGTTACCACATGGTTGAATACACAGGCGACAACCTTCTGTGAGGGATGCATGCATAAACTTGAGGCACGCTATGACAAGTTCCTACAAATTTTCGGCAGTTATGCGGAAAAGTAGTTTAAGAATTGTGGAATTTTGTGCAATAAAAATTTCTTCTGTTTCTGTGTACAATTTCATGTTATTACCAAACGAACTTACTTTCTGGACGCGCCTCGTAATTTCTGGCCCTTTACATTTGATATGTGGACTGTTCATATTAGTGTTTAGCGATTAATAGCATGGCATAAAATGCTGCAACACAAACAAACATTATATATATATATATATAAATACGGTGTTCAACTGAGTGTGTTTGCCTCTGTAACTTATAAAATAATGGGCGACGGGAAATTTTAATGCGGTAGGTCAACAGAAGAAATGTTACGCTCTCTGCGGATCTATGAACATAGTTTATTGTATCATTTTCCAAAGAGTTACAGCACAAAGATATAATTTTTTAAATGGAACAATCGTTTTTTCTATCGTGCATTGGATTCGTTTAAACCAGCTGCGTCCAAATCAATTTAAATTACATTCCTATCACTGTTAGTTTGGGGGCTACAACCCTTCAAAGTTCCGGGGACGGAGGTTGCGATAGCTTAGCTCACTGGCCGAGTGGCTATCCCCTAGGGCACGGTCCACTGTCTCATGACCACCAGCCAGTCAGCTACGCTGTCGTAGCCTCCGCCCCCTAAACTTTGAAGGGTTGTAGCTCCCAAACTAACAGTGACAGGAATGTAGTTTAAATTGATTTGGACGCAGCTAGTTTCAACGAATCCAACGCACGATTGAAAAAACTATTGTTGCATTAAAAAAATTATATCTTTGTGGTGTAACTCTTAGGAAAATGATACAATAAACTATGTTCATAGCTCCACAGAAAGTGTAACATTTCTTGTGTTGACTTACCGCATTAAAATTTCCTGTCACCTATTATTTTCTAAGTTACAGAGGCAAACACACTTAGTGTAACACACACACACACACACACACACACACACACACACATATATATATATATATATATATATATATATATATATATATATATATATATATATATATATATATCTGTGTGTGTGTGTGTGTGTGTGTGTGTGTGTTTATACTAGATCCCCTCTAATCCGTGTGTGTGTTTATACTAGATCCCCTCTAATCCGTCACCTTTTGGACCAGGACCATGGTCGGAACGAAGAATTATCCGAAAAATCTAATATTTATGTAAAAAGACATTTAGTACAAAAAAATTAAACGTTTTAAGTACTAAGAGGCGTCTACAGTAATATAAAAATATGTTTTTAACGTAGTGTTAAACAGTATATTAACTAAAAAACCGCTACAGACATTATAATGTGTACTGGTTCTGAAAGGAAAAACGATGTTATACACTTGGAAGAGTAACAGTTCATTTTCTTCGACAAATTCTTGAAACTTGCCAGAAAATTCCTTAGCAGCTACGGCATTGGCCAATAGTTTTTCACAGGAAATAGAATCAAATCGGACACCATGACGAATTCTCCAACGATAAGTCCAGCCTATACTGGCAGTAAATTTACTTTTGGCTTACAGTTTTTTGTGCAAAACTATCGCTTTCTCTTTGGGAAATGGCCGTATTTAACAGTTCCTTTCCTTATTTCGTGACAAAACCACATCCACAATCCGTTATCAAGCAGTTCAAGTTCAGGCTTTTTATAAAGTTTTGCGATTCTTCAGAGTGTTTTCGCCATCAATGGTAACTGTATAGGATTCAATGTCTTTCCGATTCTTTCTCCAATCCTTATTTCTCGTAACACCTACATTCAGTTCCTTTGCAATTTTTTGGAGCGATTCTCCTTTATCCAGTCTTTGTAGCACTGCTAATTTTTCATTACAGGTAATCACGCAGTAACAACATGCGGACTCATAATGTGAAAGAGTTACGCGTTTACGTTTGAATCCAGACATGTTGAAAAACTCATAACTGTTCATGCAATTAATCTTATAAGTACTATAGAGAACACGGAATAAGGCAAACAACGACGTTTTTTAATCCAATCAAAGGATAAAACTGCACAATAATGTACAGTATAAAAATGCACAGCTACATACACCGCAACAGGCGTCCAGTCAGTGACAAGTCGGCACAGGCTGGAGATCCTGAGCATGGTCGGACTAACCGGAGTGGCGGACCATCCAAGGTCTGATTAAATGTTCAAATGTTTGTATAACTTATGGGACTTAACTACGGGGTCATCAGTCCCTAAACTTACAAACTACTTAGCCATTAGCTTATTCTAAGGACGGCACAAATATCCTTGCCCGAGAGGAATTCGAACCCCCGACCGTAGTGGCCGTGACTGGAGCGCCTCAGTCCCCTCAGCCTCGACAATCTTGGGGTCGATATTTTGCTGTCCAACGCGTAGACGAGAGACAGTCACTTTCATCACCAACCGCCATACCTCCGCAGAGGACCCGCACATAAGCAGGTGAGCGTCGTCGTCTAGAACCTGGCATAACGGAGAATTCAGCATATTGATGGCGTGCAGGCGGGATCCAGGAACTTGTCTACCGTTAAGCACCATGTACCACGTTGCTCTTCTTTCCATGTCAAGTGTGGCATGATGAACTGTCCGTCATACCACCGGCCAGTGGATCGTGGGTTGCCGTCCACCTGAACTACAGCGGGAGCCTCTGCTACACATTTAGTTATTGGTATTTAAATTTACTTGCAAAACTTCACAGCCAATTTTCTCGAGAATATTTTATAGTTGCGACGAATGATCTGAGTTCTGAACACTTGCCAGAAATATCAAAATATTGTAAAATTCGATACCCATGTGGTCTATTTGTGAGAGCGAGACATCTACATCTACATACATACTCCGCAATTCACCGTAAGGTGCGTGGCGTCTTTGTGATCTTTACGCGAAATGTAAGTAGGCGGCAGCAAGATCGTACTACACTCAGCTTCAAATTCCGGCCCTCTAAATTTACTTAACAGAAATTCACGAAAAGAACGTCGTCTTTCTTCCAGCGATCCCCAATTGAGTTGCCGGAGCATTTCCGTGACACTCGCGCATTGGTCGAACCTACCGGTAACAAATCTAGCTGCTCGCCTCTGAACCGCCTCTATGTCTTCCTTCAAACCGATCTGCTGCGGGTCCCAAATACTTGAGCAATACTCAAGACGTGGTCGTACAAGCGTTTTATACGCGGTCTCCTTTACAGGTGAAGTACATCTTCCCAAAATTCTCCCAATAAACCGAAGTCTGCTGTCCGCCTTACTCACAACTGTCCTTACATGCTCGTTCCATTTCATATCGCTCTGCAATGTTACGCCTAGATATTTGAACGACGCGACCGCATCAAGAAGCTCACTACTGATGCTGTATTCGAACATTATAGGATTGTTTTTTCTACTCATGCGCATCACCTTACATTTTTCTACATTGAGAGCTATCTGCCATTCTTCGCACCAACTAGAAATTTTGTCTAAGTCAACCTGTATGCTATTACAGTCAGTTACAGACGACACCCTTCCATACACCACAGCATCATCAGCAAACAGCCGCAAATTACAACTTACTCTGTCCATCAGATCATTTATATAGATAGAAAATAATAGCGGTCCTATCACACTCCCCTGGGGCACGCCTGACGATACACTCGTCTCTGATGAACACTCGCCGTCGAGAACAACGTACTGCGTTCTATTACTTAGGAAGTCTTCCAGCCAGTCACAAATCTGTGAACCTATTCCATAAGCTCGTATCTTCGTTAGCAGTCTGCAGTGTGGCACCGTGTCGAACGCCATTTGAAGTCGAGAAAAACACAATCCGCCTGTTGCCCTTCGTCCATGGCTCGCAAGATGTCATGTGAGAAAAGGGCAAGCTGAGTTTCACATGAACGATGTTTCCTAAACCCGTGCTGATTCATGGAAAGAAGCTTTTCCGTTTCAAGGAAATTTACTATATTCGAACTGAGAATATGCTCCAAAATTCTACATGAAACTGATGTCAACGATATTGGCCTGTAATTGTATGGGTCAGTTCTCTTTCCTTTCTTATACACGGGAGTCACCTGCGCTTTTTTCCAATCACTAGGAACTTTGCGCTGAATTAAAGACTCGCTATAAATGCAAGCTAAGTAGGGGGCCAATGCCGCAGAATAGTCTTTGTAAAACCGAACTGGTATTCCATCCGGACCAGCAGACTTTTTCGTATTTAGCTCTCTCAGCTGCTTCTCTACACCGGAAATACCTATTGTTATGTCCCCCATTTCGGAATTAGTACGTTGATCAAATGATGGTATATTTGTGCGGTCCTCCTGCGTGAAAGATTTCTTAAAGGTTAAATTTAGAACTTCAGCTTTCCGTTTGCTTTCTTCTATTACTGCCCCGGAATGATCAACTAGTGACTGGACAGTGGGCTTTGACCCGCTTATCGATTTTACATAGGACCAGAATTTTTTCGGGTTCTCGGAAAGATCTTTTGCTAAGGTATGGCTGTGATAATTATTGTATGCTTCACGCATCGATCTTTTTATAGACGCACGAATCTCTACTAACTTTTGCCTGTCATCATTTGCGTGTTCTTTTTTGAATCGAGAGTGCAACAGCCTTTGCTTTCTCAGCAGCTTTCTAACATTATTATTATACCACGGTGGATCTTTTCCATCCTTAATCGTCTTTACTGGCACATATTTCTCTAACCCTTCATTAACAATGCATTTAAATTTAGTCCACAAGTCCTCTACATCCATAGTCCCAGAATTAAACGATGCCCATTCATTTTCTAAGTGCGATCGTAACATTTGCTTGTCGGCTTTTCCCAACAAAAACACGCTCCTAGCCTTCTTGACTGGTTTATGAACTTTGGTCACCATCGACGCTATGATGATATCATGATCACTAATTCCTGTCTCTACACAGACATCGTTAATAAGGTCAGGCCTGTTTGTGGCTATAAGGTCTAGAATATTTCCATTGCGCGTGGGTTGCCGGTTTAACTGCTCAAGACAGTTTTCGGAGAATGTGTCCAAAAGTAGCTCGCAAGACTGCTTGTCTGTACCGCCTGAAATGTAACTAGCGAGGTCCCAATCTATACTCTTAAGGTTGAAGTCACCTCCGACTAATATTGCATGGCCCGGATACCTATGCACTACCTGGTGTAGACTTTCCTTGAATGATTCTAAAACTGCTACAGCAGCACTGGGGGGCCGGTAAAAACAACCAACTATTAACTTTACTTCTTTTAGACCTGTTATGCGTGCCCAGATAACTTCACAATTACTTTCAACCTCGATCTCAGTAGAAACAATATCTTTGTCCACAGCGATGAACACTCCTCCTCCGGTTGTATCAGATCTATCTTTCCGATATACATTCCACGCTTCGCTAAATATTTCTGAACTTTCCACATCATCATTTAGCCAGCTTTCGGTGCCTAAAATTATCTGAGCGCAATAACTTCCATGCAGCGCTGCAAATTCGGGAACTTTGTTTCTAATACTCTGTAAGTTCGCTGCTAATATTTTTATGTTCGAATTTTTGTTCCGAACGTGGCCTGAATTCGCTGTTTGAATGCTGACAGGCGAGTGCTCATCAGAGTTAGCGCCTAGCCTAAAAAAAACCCATGTGCACTCCACAAGTACTCTGCTACCCGAGTAGCCGCTTCCTTAGTGTAGTGCACCCCTGATCTATCTAGGGGCACCCTACAATTCCCCACCCGATAACGCAGATCCAGAAATCTGCAGCCATGACTGTCACAGAGTCGGCGAAGCCTCTGGTTCAGACCCTCCACTCGGCTCCAAACCAAAGGACCCCGATCAACCCTGGGAACAATGCTGCAAATCGACAGCTCTGCTTGCACCCCGCGTGCGAAGGCAGCAGCCTTCACCAATTCCGACATACATTGCATATCGTACAGTATTGCTATATTTAAGCACCAGTTGTAATTTAGACAGGGATTTCCCGAAATAATTAAATCTCATCGAGTTCTGGCCAGGCTGTACAGAGTCGGATATGCGTCTCTTCTTTCTAGTAATCGGGTTTGGGCCAATCCACTCGGCCAAAGTGCGAAGTGGCCGGCTAATTTGCGATCTAGCTGGCCTTCGGGATTTGGCTGCAATCATAATGGTCCAAGTTTTGCATTGCGTATATCGGTCAGTGAGTGTCTCAGGCCTGACAACATTCATTGAAGGCGTAACGGTAACTGACTTGAATTTCGTACTTTCACCACCAACATTAGAAAACGACATTAAACGAATCTGTACACAATAATACTTCACACCTTTGCAACTGCAGAACCCAATACTTAATTCTGAACTAGTGTAATAATAATAATAGTGTTTAGTTACATCAAAATAATCCTCACAGAAAGGGCAGTCCGTTGAGAGTGACCAAACCAAAAATCTCACGAATTAAGCATCAAAACTACGAAGAAGAAAATTTTTCAAACTTGAAGGGGGAAAACAGAAAGTGCTAAGGTTGGCCCGCTAGATGGCGCTGCCATAGGTCAAACGGATATCAATTGAATTTTTTTAAATCGCTACCTCCATTTTTACTACATATTCGTCTAGTACGTAAATAAATATGAATGTTTTATTTGGAGCAGTTTTTTCGCTTAGTGAAAGATGGCCCTGTAATAGTCACAATCATATTGACTACAATTTCAGACGATGAGTGAGTAACAGATAGGTTTCTTAAATTAAAACACAAAACGTAGATACGTTTTAACTATATTTCAGTTGTTCCAATGTGATGCATGTAGTTTTGTGACATTATCATACATTATGAGTCCGCATGTTGTTACTGCGTGATTACCTTATGACTTCAATAAATGCTCAAAATGATGTCTTCCAACTGAATGCCTTGGGCCATACGTGTAACGAAATTCCTCTCAACAGCGAGTAGTTCGCCTTCAGTAATGTTCTCACATGCATTGATAATGTGTTTTCAGGCGTTGTCAGTGAATCACGATAACAAATACCCTTCAATTTTCCCCACAAAAAGAAATCCGGGTATGTAAGATCCGATGAACGTGTGGGACATGGTAGGGTGCTTCTACGACCAATCCACCTGTTAGTAAATATTCCATTTAAGACCGCTTGAACTGCACGCGAGCCATGTGCTAGACGTCCATCATGTTGAAAGTACATCGCCATTCTGGCATGCAGTGAAACATCTTGTAGTAACATCGGTAGAACATTACGTAAGAAATCAACATACATTGCACCACTTAGATGGCCATCGATAAAATAGGGGCCAATTATCCTTCCTCCCGTAATGCTGCACCATACATTAACCCGCCATATTCCACTTGTCGCAGACATCGTGGATTTTCCGTTGAACAATTGTGCATATATGCCGCTTTACATTACCCCTGTTCGTGAATGAAGCTTCCTCACTAAACATAAAGCGCGAAAAAACTCTGTTATCGTCCTGTAATTTATTTTGTGCCAAGTGGCGAAACTGTACACTAAGTTCAAAGTCTTCGCCATGCAAATCCTGGCGCATAGAAATAAGGTACGGGTGAAATTTATGTTGATGTAGAATTCTCAACAGAGAAGTTTTTGAGATTCCCGATTCTCGCTCATTTTATCTGCTACTGATGTGCGGATTAGCAAATTCAAATGTTTGTATAGCTTATGGGAGTTAACTGTGGGGTCATCAGTCGGTAAACTTACAAACTACTTACGAACTATCTAATCCTAAGGACGGCACAAATATCCGAATCCCCGACCGTGACTGGAGCGCCTCAGTCCCCTCGGCCACCGCGGCCGGTGATGTGCGGATTAGCCGCAAATACGGCTTACCTAGGCATCATCATTTGTTGCAGGTCGTGACTGACGTTTCACTTGTCGCTGAACACTACCTGTCTCTTTAAATAACGCAACAATCCGACAAAAGGTCCGGACAATTGGATGATTTCTTCCAGGATAACGATCAATGTACATAGCACAGGGGCGTTGGGCATTTTGATCACAATAGCCATAATAAATAGCATGTAGACCTTTTCTACAATGGCAAACGGTCCATTTTAACACGTGTAATTTATCACGAAGCAAATACCGTCCGCACTGGCGAAATGTTACGCGATACCACGTATGTACATGTTTTTGATGTTACGGCGCCATTTATCACAAAGGGAAAAAAGGGTTCAAAATAAAACATTCATATATATTTACGTACTAGACGAATATGTAAGAGATATGGGATACCTATTAAAATGCAGTTGATATCAGTTTTGACCTATGGCAGTGTCATCTAGCGGGCCAACTATACCGCCATTGGTGTTTCATTTGATGCTTATGTCGTGAGATATTTGGTCCGGTCACTATCAATGGACCACCTAGTACTAATGTAGTTACCGTTATTTATTTTCTATCTCTGACATTTTCAACCACATATTACATGCTACATTTCTCTTTGCTTGCAACAACCAGAAACAAATATTCTTCAGATTCTATAGATGTACTTGTATACTACCATAATACACATTATTTGCAGAACAATATCAGAAACGTGAGTGATCAAAAATGTGTTACTGTTGGTTTCACGCAGCAGAGGATGCATAATGTCGTCGCAGACATTAGATGGCTCACATGTTGGTTTTTACTAAACTTTCAAATTATTTGAATTTCATTTTTTTCCATTACTGCAATTTACGGATAAATAAAGCATTAGATAAAAAAAGTTAACTATTTAATAAGATTTCCAGAAATCAAATAGATTACGGGTTCAACTCTTACGTTAATAAGTAGGTAATTCTCTGACGTGTTGAAAGTGGCCCTGATATTCCCTCACTATGGGGCACAGTCATGTAGTGGTGCCGACGAGTCTATTCTGGGATTGTTGTTCCTTCTTATTTAGATAAATATATAAAAGAAAATTATAAAATATTTATATTTAATGATGACACTAGGTTGGTAGTTGATGATGATTATCGCAATATTGTCGCAGCTTTTCACTGCCAAAATATTTACAGAACTATCGGAAAAATCTTTCTGTACAAAAATAAACGTATACCAGCACGCAGAATAGTGCATAACTGTCTGTAGAGGCACAAGGAAATTCAGACGCTTGGGGCGATAAGACGTACCGTAAACATTTCAACCGTTGCCTTTCGTCACCAGGTGTAAGTGAACAGAGCTACGGTAACAAAGCCGGGGACATCATGCTTGGTCAGCGATATCACTTCACCGACACGACGGCGCGTGCGGATGGAAGCAGGGCGCTGGCCGAAGACTGACGTCACGATAATTCCAAACGATCGCGCAGACGCGGCTTCTACTGAGACTGGTGACAGCGGTGAAACAAACGATTTGATGTTTAAAGAAATATGAGAAATATTAACAGGAAAGAGGCCACCAGCCACTATAAATACTGCAGGCTGGTGCACAGGAGGTACTTCGGGTCGGAAGTATTGACTCACACGTTCAAAAATGTTCAAATGTTTGTAGAGTCTATGGGACTTAACTACGGGGTCATCAGTCCCTAAACTTACAAACTACTTATAAACGACTTACGAACTAGGACGGCACAAATATCAGTGCCCGAGGGGGGATTCGAACCCCCGACCGTGGTCGTGCAGACCGTGACTGAAGCGCCTCAGTCCCCTCGGCCACCGCGGCCGGCGACTCACACGTGATGAGCACTCAATCTCCACTTAGCAGTGATTGACTTCGTCTTTAATCTGATAAAGTCAGGTGG
This sequence comes from Locusta migratoria, assembly GCA_026315105.1. NCBI lineage: Eukaryota > Metazoa > Arthropoda > Insecta > Orthoptera > Acrididae > Locusta > Locusta migratoria. The sequence goes on from CM048748.1 coordinate 166,737,060, forward strand.
AATACAGTTGGAACTTCTACGATGAAGCCTAAGTATGTCTCTGCTTTACTATGACCACCACTTGGAGTTAAATCAACGTTAGCAGCTGTAGTTGTGCGAATTGAAGGTGGGCGGGGTTCTAACCTGCGACATTGAGACAAGGAGACTGCTCGCCAAACCGTTGAACCAGAGAACATCAAAGTGCAGCTTAGACAGCCTACATGGCAACGATCTTATGTCATCTAGATATATATGGGCGTAACCAGCAGCTTCCACGACGACACGGCTGAGAAGTAGTGCCTGGGCCACACGACAACACGGCATCTGAGTCCAGGCATGGCACAGAAGCGGCTATGTGGGATACGTTACCTCTCACTACCGCTAGCGGAAAATCTGAACGAATGACTGCTAATAGCAGGCGGGTTCAGAACTGCAATTAGGGCCTGCGGGAAAGGCCTCTTGCACTTCATGGAGTCGATGTAAAGGAAAGTTGAAGGTATTAACTAGAAGCTGAGCTCCTGTTACTATTAACCCCAGAACTACTGTGAACTGTCAAATTACAAACAGTACCGCGACACTTCACTGAATCCACAGTTACATTCCGATACTGAGTTCTCAATAGTCATATCAAAAATGTTGTTCAAATGTTTGTTAAGCTTATGGGACTTAACTACGGGGTCATCAGTCCCTAAACTACCTTATACTAAAGACGACACAAATATCCATGCCCGAGGTGGGATTCGAACCCCCGACCGTAGTGGCCGTGCAGACCGTGACTGGAGCGCCTCAGTCTCCTCGGCCACCGCGGCCGGCAATAGTCATATCATTTTGGTTACAACTGGTTATCATCTCAAAATCTCTAATGTATGGTCTGACTCCACCACATTACTTTCCATGCGTCTTTGAAATTCCTACCAGAGTTCTCTAGATCTCATATGTCAAGTTGAGAGGGGAAAAAAAAAGCAATTTCACAAAGAGGTTGACAGGTTCCGTCTTTGTTGTCAATTTAAGAAAAACATTATTCTCTGATCGTAAACAGTATGTACGTGGGTTGATACTTAAATAGTGGCAACACTGCCGTGAAGGCACTTTGCAATGGAATCTACTATTGTCCCCGATATCACAAGGTGTTTACATAACTATCTTACCTCCCATCAAATGGCCTCGCCCGTCCACGTCACCGGCGTACACACAGTCGACTAAAACAACTTAACGAACGGTCTAACGTAACGGAGTTAGTGTATTTTCGAAAAAGTATCAAGGCAGTTAGATCATGATTGAATCTGCCAGAGGTCGTACAGCACAACTTTATCATCAAAAATGTTCAAATATCTGTAAATCTATGGCACTTAACTGCTTATTACTCCATAGGTTACAAACTACTTAAACTAAGTTAAACTAACTTAAGGACAACACGTACACCCATGCTCGACCCCCGACAGCGAACGGTCGCGCGCACCGTAGCACAACGCCTCAGTGTGCACTGCTATTCCGACGTGGTAGGCATTCGCTTTAGACCTGACCCAGATATTCGACAGGCAGTAGACTGCTCAATTTGCACCATCAACAGAACAGGCTGTGCTAACGGTATGCTACACCTTACATAACGCTGGCAAAGGTTTCTACAAAACGCTGGTAACTACTTTGAAGGACAGTAACAGGTGCAAACATATAATGATTTTGTATAGCTTGTTAATAAATAATTACCACTATTTAAGTTCCAACCCTCGCAAATTTCTCTGCTCTCATAACAGAGGAGTCCGTGTTCCCGTGTTCTCCTTCTTACCTTTTTGGCAAGCATCTGAAGTAGGTAGTCAATAAGAGCTAACTGGTTTTTGCTATGCTGTCTCTCCAGAAGTGAGAATGGGGATAGATGGGACAAGAATAAATGGACAGTCAGATGTTTCATGACGTACTTGAATGAGGGCAACACTCCAAAATATTAAACGTCAGCCCGTAAAAAGGGATATGATATGGTCGTATCACGGAGCATGAAAACGATAGTTTCATGAAATCGACCTCATTAGACTTTACGGTTAAATTCGTGGAATTTGCAATTACTGTAAAACTTCGCGACATATTTTTGTGCGGTTAGAAGCACTGTGGTCCTACATTGCAGCACCACTCTCATATTGTTGCTGTATTGCGTCGCATTTGTATGCCTCGCGAACTGTGATGAAAATCAAATAAAGAGGTTTTGTAATCGACGATACAGGAAGCATGGGGAATTTAATATCCGATTTTAACGGCAACCGACAAACAGCAATATGCGGAAACCGCAGCGCGCTTTCGCTCTGGTTTCGATGCGTGTTTACTATTGTGTATTACTGTGACGTACCAAGCGATTGGCGAAACTACATTCTTTGTTTAGCCTCCATATTATTTGTAAAATAACGGGGCTTATTCTACATATGCAGTACCAAGATGGATGAACTGTGATGTCGTTTTGTGGGCAATCAAGTAAACGCATCACAATTTTACTGAAAAACTGACGTATGCAGAGTAAACAAACGTTTTGTTCGGAAGAGGTCAACTGTTAGAAGCGAACTAAATAAAAGAAAGAATGACACTATTTCTACATGTTTTCCTAACAGTTATATAAATGTCAATGCTGTAGTAAGGTGCACGACGTCTTACAACAACACCACATGGGTATCGGATTATAGAATTTGTTGATATTTCTGGCACGTGAAGTTCAGGAGGTAAATAACAACCAGCCAAAGCCATTCGACGCAACTCTCAAAAGTTTTCCAGACAATCGACTTTAAAGTTTCGCAGGTACAAGTATTGAGCAAGTTCCAATAACTACAATTGAAACCGCAACTCTTTGTGTAGCTCAGGTGGCCCGGGCGCCGTGGCTCAGCGCACCCGGGCAGGGTGCTAAACGCTCTCTATAATAAAGAAGCTGCGCCAAATATGCATTGAACAACCTGAACAACCTGAACTGAACAAACTGAACGAACGACCGCAAAACGTAGATCTACCAAAAGGGGGGGAAGGGGGGGTGGAATTCCAAGCGTGGGGTCGGTGGTTGGAGTCCTATCATGGCAGTTTTTTTCTAGTTTTTCCCGGTGTGTTCGAACACTTACACAATTTTAATATCTAATGGTAATTTTTACGAAAAGCCCGCGTGTTTTTGTTTATTAATAATTTTCTATATTTTGTGGAAGGTTGTTAATGATAGTCAATCAAAATACGTAACTTTTATTTGTTACGGTATTGGCTTCACTATTAGTTGACGACAGTTGTCTTTGATTGTTGTTTGTGAAGAGCTACGGCACTTTATTTGGAAAGTCATCTCCCTAGCTATTAATAGCTTTCCATGAAGCTACCCTACTCACCCATCGTATTACGTAACGACAAGGATTTCAACTCATCTGCATACACATAAACAAAAATTGACACAACAAGTGGAATTAGAGGTCCCAAAATGTTTTATATAACTGAATAGGAAAATGGAAAAAAATTCACAGTGGGATTCGAATCTCCTACTCTACGGTTATGATGTCAGTATGCTACTACCTGAGATAAATTACTGGTACTTAAGTGTACTTTGCAAAATTTCAAGCTGTGGTGGAGTAGCCGAGAGGTCTAAAGCATCTCGCTGCGGATCGCGCGGTTGCTTGCCGTGGAGGTTGTAAGCGACGGACTGATGACCATGAAGATTGGTCCGATAGATTTACAGACATTTGAACATTTTTTGAACAAAATTTCAAAGTTGATATTCTCAAGAAATTTTGAGGGTTGCTTCGAATGGCTTTCGCTTATTATTGTTCTGAACATCATGTATCATAAAGATCAAAAAATTCTGAAATTCGATACTCATGTGATCTACTAGTTAGATGTTTGCTCTAGTAACGTAACTGACTGCCAGAAATATTAACCCTTTGAGTGCTGCAGATGTGATATGCCACGGCGATCCACCTTGCTGTGGGGCCGCGGCAGTGGTATTTCCTGTGGGCCCTGCAGACGTCATTTCCCGCGCGGCCTGGCCGGTACCTGAGGCCTATTGGCGGCATATGCCGCAGCCGGTTCCACTGCCTTTGGACCTGCGAACTTGAATAGCCGCTAAGCCGCTAAGGGCTGCTGCTTACACGCTGACCGTCACAGCGTTAGGAGTGCTAAGACTATTTATCAACCGATTCTGAGGAAAATAATCAATTAAAAATTTTCATTTTCTTACATCTCATAGTGTGATATATTCGTTCAATAATTAGCTCACTTTCTATTCGTTATTCCTTATAGTTACTATGCTACATCAAGTTGAGTAAATTACTCCACAAGATTTTGAAAATCCTTATAGTAACTTTGCTACATATAATTAAGTAAACTACTGCACAAAATTTTGAAGTGTTCACAGATGAAAATTCCCAATGCATAGACTTTGCGTACAGTTGCTTTTAGCACATAGAATACTGTGGTTGAAATGTATGTTCGATATCTAAATTTTACTCAAGGTTGGGAGCAGAAAGATAACGCATTTCATTCTTCAGATATAGGGCATTATGTCCGACGGCAGACGCAGAAAGTGCGCGCGTTTCTGTCCATGTGGCCATGGCGGCTCTACGAAATACTTGTCATCCGTCTTTAAGAAAACAGTTTTCTTTGTAGCTTCAACCTCTTATTGTTCAAAGCTCGTAATCTTTCAAACAGTTCCATCAAAGCGAAGTAAATTTGGAATCAAGACACTCGTGTTGTGCAACTGTATAATTGGATAAGTCTTGGATTTCATTGTAGACACAAGCACAACAACAGAAATTGAAAGCCATAACTTACTAGAAACCGGTATTTTTAAAAGATGTGTCAAATACTGCCTACACTATTTTCACCTTCTCATAAAAATTGCTATGTTTACGACAATTTTTTAGACTATTGTAAACAGTAGGTGGCTGAAATTTTTTCTTCCATATCCCTGTGTTATCAACCTATGAAGTATTAAATTTGATGTTCAGTATGCATTTACATTATGAGATATAAGAATGAAAAATCTACACTTTTTACGTGGGGTGATTTACGCGTTCAATTTTGACTCAAATTATCTAGCATTCTTTGCCTGCGTTGGATGACCAAATACACGTTTTTGCCATTAAAAATAATGGTCTTTCCAATCACCCCAGTTTGGAAACTCTTATAGGACATAGATTTTTACAAAATAGGTTCAAAATACCGCACTTTCATCCGTTTCTAAAATCGTCAATTTTTCACTTAATTTATTCAGTATTGGAAAGCGGCACATAAACTAAACTTCACGCTTCAGAACCTTGTCTTGTAAGAATAAAAAATTTACACTTTTTTCGTGACATGATTTACGAGTTAAACTTTGACAAATTATCTAGCATTCTTGGCATGCGTTGGATGACCAAATACGACATTTGGCAATTAAAAATTATGGTCTTACTAATCACGCCAGTTTGGAAACTTTTTGCAAAGTAAGGTTCAAAATAAAACACTTTCAATCCTTCTCTGAAATCATCAAATTTGCACTTAATTTATTTAGTATTGGAAAGCGGCACATAAACGGAACTTCACGTTTCAGAACCTTGTATTCTAAGGTTACTGCATGACAAGTTTCACATTCTTCATAGCTTTAGTTCCTGAGATATAACACACCAACCGTTAAAGTTTTTTTTTGGGTGCCGATTTCTTGAGCAACTTTGCTTGCACTTTTTTGGCTACATATAGCCTGAAAAATTCTTTTCAGTATTATTCCTATGAGAACACGATAGCCGAATGCTATATTTTTCACATAAATATGGCCTAAGTTATAACGTCTCAAAGTTGTGTGGAATTCACGCTCGCCCTACGCAAAGTTACCCATGGCGTCAAACAAATGACTATATCTCGGCCAGTATTTCTTTCACGAATCTTAAAGTCTACCAATGTTCATTGGGGACATTCCGAATCTTCACATGAAACTGTACGTGATGGTCCAGCTGTAAAACTTTCTGAAATTAGGCGATTTGACATGCAACGTTAGCAGCGTAAGCAGTTTCAGTCTTCTTCATGTCTGTCGAGCAATCATTTCCAGATTCATAGCTATGGAATAAGTATCTAGATATACTGCGTTTATTTGTAACGTCAGCAAGCACACTGTGAGACTCTCGCGGCCGCCCTGGTTGCAGAAATAGGCCAGGGCGAGGACGCCTGAGCGGTGGACTTAGACACACGCAATACATCTGCCAGGAGCAGGTAGATGGATTAGACGACCACAACTGCAGACCCGAGTCGGGCAGCTGCACGCACAGGTGCAACACTCAAAGGTTATATATTGAATAAACAAATTGTGGTACACACTAACTTTTCCTGCTATAACATACTTTACTTCTACTAGGCGTTGAAAACCTCTTCTATATCGATGTCGCGTGCAGGCGTTGTATGAAATACAGATCGCATATATCAAGATTTAAACAAAACAATCTGCCAATTCAGAAATGTAACTGTAAGGGGACAATATCTTTTTGAGAATGCGGAGTGTTTCCCTTCGTAAATATCAAATACCGCATACCAGAAAAAGTATTCTTTGTGTCTCGTGTAGGACAGAGGTGTCCCCTGCTGCAGGACTCGGTACACATATTTGGTGCGGTCTAAAGCGTCTCGCTGCGGAGCGCGCGGTTGCTCGCCGTGGAGGTTCGAGTCCTCCTTGGGGCATGGGTGTGTGTGTTTGTCCTTAGGTTAGTTTACCTAGGTTTAAGTATGAAGCTTCCTGGCAGATTAAAATTGTGTGCCGGAACCGGGACTCGAAACTGGGACCTTTGCCTTTCGCGGGCAAGCGCACTACCGACTGTGCTATCCCGACACGACTCACGATGCCCCCTCACAACTTTACTTCCGCCAGTACCTCGCATCCTACTTTCCGAACTTCACAGAAGCTCTCCTGCGAACCATGCAACACTAGCACTCCTGGAAGAAAGGATATGGTGGAGACATGGCTTAGCCATTCTTCATATCAGCGCACACTCCGCTGCAGAGTGAAAGTTTTATTCTGGAAACATCCCTTAGGCTTTCCGCAGCAGAGTGAAAGTTTCATTCTAGGTTTAAGTAGTTTGTAAGCTACGAACTGATGACCACGCAATTTGGTCCGATAGATTTACAAATTTTTGAACATATTTGGTGACAAACAAGTATATGAAAGAATATTTCAACTATTGCTTCAACACTACGCACATACATGTAATTATCTAAGACGTGTGATCTAACGACGACGAAGGATATTGTAGAGTTTTGAAAACAACGTTTTCTATCTGACAGATATAAACAAAATTCAGTATTTAAAATTACTCTTGTCAAGAGTTTAATATCTTTCCAAGAGTGTTAGGTTAAGGTTATTATCAAGTGTAGATTAATAATAGTGGCGATTAACTATATATTTCTATAATCCGACTTGTTGCTGGCCAGGAGAGCAACTGTCTAAGATTAATTTATTTGCGAGGCATGCCTTTAATAAGCTCACAAGTCAAGAGTAACTTTTATATTTATTAGATACACTACTACTTCCGAAGTCCTAGTCGGCCCTTTCAAGTATTTACAACAAATACTAGGAAATCAACCTTGTTAAATTCAAAAAGTACACTAATACCATTTATGAAATTTAACCAAAATTACTGCATTTGAACTAGCGTAAGTAGTTCATATAAAATCCTAAGTTACTATTATTTCATACAGTATGGTTGTTTTAGTTCCCAGATTGGTCAATGTGGACTACGGTGGAATAAGATACACCTATCTCGTTGTGAACTGTAGCATGAAACTGAAGAAAATGCACAAAGGTAGCTAAATAGATTGGACCTGGGTAAATGAGAAGGAATCTGAGCTTTAAAATTCCAAAGGGTACATTAGGCAATAAAAGACGTACACTGTGTGAAGAAACAAATTAGACGATTTGTGGAAACTTTTGACATATGTGACAGTGAAAGCAACCGAGGGCAAAATAGGCAGAAAGAAAAGACCTAAAGATCTAATTTAATTGAAGAAAGAAGAAAATACGGCAAATGGAGCAGGTACAATGAAATTCAAATGTTTGTATAGTCTATGGGACTTAACTACGGGGTCATCAGTCCCTAAACTTACAAACTACTTATGAACTACTTACGAACTAGGACGGCACAAATATCCATGGCCGAGGGGGGATTCGAACCTCGACCGTAATGGCCGTGCAGACCGTGACTGGAGCGCCTTAGTCCCCTCGGCCACCGCGGCCGGCATGAAATACAGACGCTAAACAATAAGCTTGTGAAAGTGCAAAATAACTAAGCAGGAGTGGCTAGAGGGAATATCCAAGTTTGTAGAAAAATGTATAACTAGGACAAAAATAGACGCAGCCTAGAGAATAATAAAAGCGATATGTGGAGACAAGAAAAACAGTTGTATGAATAACAATAACTAAGATGCGGCAATAGGAGGGTGTAATAATATGGAGCATTGATGTTGTATACAGGAAATCCGCTTTTTGCAGTATTTGTTTTGGGGGGGAGGGGGTAGAGGGTGAAGGAGGTTTCGATCGTCGTGACTTTTGACTGCCGTCTTTAGTATAAAGTAGTTCATAAGTAGTTTTGTAAATTCAGGGACTGTTGACCTTGTAGTTAAATCACTTAAGCCTGACAAACATTTAAACATCAAAGTAGTGAATCCACGTTTGGTCTATGGTCACATACCAAGCAAGTAACCAGTCTTCAGCCGGTTATAATTGGAGGCCCATTGATTGACTACATATAGCACACTCTCCCGTCTCTGATGTGCATTCAAGTCTTTCGGTAAACAAAGAGATGAAACATCCCGCACTCCAAAAACATTTACAGTAATATCCTCAAGACGCCCTTACAGGATTTCGAATGTGATTTCAGTATGCTGTAACGTTGTTCGACGATCCTGGGTAAACATATCGTGAATTACAGTCACTGTTTCATCAGTGACAACGCTGACAGGCCCTCCGCTTCATGGCTCATCTTCTACACTTGTTCTTCCAAGTATAAAAGCGGACACGCATCTTACATGTGACGGATTGCTATATTTAACTGCATTCCAAATGATTTCCGAAAAATCCTTGGTCGTCCCTCCCTTCCAATTAAGATATTCAATCACAGCACGGTTGTTGAATATCTCCATTTTCGCCAATTTGCTTTATCTATGGTATACAACGCATCCTAGTGACAAAAGTAACGGAGTGGGATACTCGAAATTTGATTACATTGCGCACGAAGGGTAACCACAAAAGTAAATGGTATCGTTTGTGCGAGTCGTTACTGTGATAATCTCGTGTTATAGACTTCTCGACTGCCTGGAAGACCCTAAGAAAACTTGTATTTCACGCAGGATTGCTAAATGATCTAGTGTTCTACACCTGAATGCTTCACACATAAATCTTAGAGCTTTACACGTGGTGAGGTATATAAGAAGACTCATCAGTAAGCTGCAGAGGGAAGCGTACAACATCCGTCTAATACAGAAGAAACAAGGAATGCTTGGATGGATTTTTATAATTTCATAAAGGACGGGAAGTATTAATTGTTTTTACAATATGACGTGTAGAATACTGTAGCACCATAGCAAATTATTTTCCATTACAACACGTTGTTGCCAAGGGAAAATGTATGTACTAAACCCACCACATTTAAGTTCAACTTATTCATTTTTCTTTTCAAATTATCTAATACATCAACCCGATTAAGGGAAAGAACATTCCAAGCTCCAATCCGCTGAATGTCATGACCACATCTTACTGAGTAGTCCCAGAGTCCCCACCTGGACATCCGAATGTGGGACTATTTTATCCCCAGAGCAGTTTACCCGAGAAGACACCATCATCATAAATAGATACACTAGAGATGCATGCCCTCGGAAAAAGTAACGACTATAGTTTTCCCTTGAATTCGGCCGTTCGATGTAGCTGCATGGAAAAGCTCGGTTTCACTATGCTATAAGTCCAGCTCAGTCAATCATCCAGATCAGTGTCCCTACAAATTCTTACGAGACTGTTGCCCCCTCTTCAAGAACCACACGCTTGCCTGATTTCTCATCACCCCTCCACTGTGGTTGCACCTAAGGTACAGTTATCTGTGTCGTTGAGGCCCTCAATCCGACCCATTTCAGCAATGTCTGTAGTTCGTGGTGGTGGATACATGTCAAGACTGTCGATTTATGCGTCCACGAGCTTCAATCAGAATATTAGCCAGGGACGATACCTGTATCTTCATCTTTATACATAATTCGCAAGCTACCATACGGTGCGTGGCGGGGGGTACCTTGTACTACTAGCCGCCAATACCCATTACGATTCATAATCGAGTGTGATATTGAGAAAGGGCAATCGAATGGTTGAATGTCTCCATACGAGCCCTTTTCTTCCTCAGCTTCAAATGCCTGCCCACTTAAAGATACCAATACTGATCCTCGGACATGGGTTTCCCTCCAGCAATTCTTACTTGGATTCCCTACCCACGTATTGATCAAACCTACCAGTATATAATCTGGCTGCCCGCTTCGGTTTGGCTTCTACAGGGTGGGTGAAATAAAACTGGTAGACTTGTGGCTTGAGGCTATGACCTACAATTACGTTCAAAGACTTGCACACATTTGCAAAATCTGCAGGCCGAAGAGAGATATATCTTGTTATAAAGGTCGGTCTGATAGTAGACCTAGCTGGCCATGAAAATCACCTGACCTTCCTGTTACCGATTACTTTGTGCGAGAGCCCTTACGTCCAAGGTGAATCACAACAATCCACATAGGCTTCAAAAACATATCGGATGAAATGGCATCAGTTCCAGCAGTGCAGATTCAATTGGCCTTAAGCCAATGGCTGATCAAGACCCAAAGCTTCCGAAGGATGAATTGTTGTCACTTTTAACATTTGCTATAATTAGGTTGGTACTGTATTTCCTTTCTTCTGCTATGTTTCCGTCTATACCGAAACTCTGTTTTCTAAGCACCTTATATTTGCATCACACTCTACAGCTTACTAAATACGAACCGTACAAAGTCTATACACTTCAAAAACTAGAAAAGTAAAGAGATGAAACAAGGATAAACCGAAGTAACCTGAGCGTATTGAGAGCTTCAGAGGGAGCATTAGCGCTTAGAGTGCTGATGTACTTTGTACTGGCCGTCACCTGCGGACTAGGTAAAGTCAATGTTCTTCTGTAACTTTTTACTACTGTGCAGCTGACTGTTATTAGAATTTCAATACATTTTTACGTTTATTGGATTTTTAACTTCAAGTACTCAAATTTTGAAGGTACCAATGAAATTACCTGTCAGTGATGTATATTGCCGGAAAAAGATGAAGAGTTAATGTACTGTTTTATAAAATGAAACATGTTATTATCTTCTAAACAAATTTACAAAACATTTGAAATCAAGAAAACTATCAATAAACATAAGTTCAGTACACAATATAGCGTTCATAGAGGACAACGGTGTGATAAACTCTGAAGCAGGGCTAGATACAAAACACGACGTTACATTCCGCGCACTCATATGATCTTTTGAACAGCCTTCCTTGTTGGACATTTCTTGACTTATCGCTATTTTTATGCGCCGTATAATCCGAATCAGGCAGCCCGTTTCACCATCTGGATACTCGCCAAGGACTACATAAATGATTTACTACAAACTTTTGTCCTGTTCATATATCGAACAGAAAATCACCACGAAAACACTCGAAACTAATTAAACTGAGAGGATGCCAACGCCGGACAATGTCTACGAAGTAAGCTACAACAACAAAGTCTTTCACAAACGAAAGGTATTCCACTGAGTTCGCTGCTGGCATCTAGCGCTCGCGGCTCAAAATACGAAGCTTGCAGACCACTCAAACTCCGCGGGAGTCTTAAATACGCGTTTGACGCCACAGGGAAACATTCTAACTGCAGAGACGTAATATTACGACGGCCGCACAATTCTGTTTCCTCCTGAGGACGTAACAATACGTCGGCCGCACGCTAAGTATTAGACAATGATTGACTAGAAAGTAGGAGAAGAAAGTTCATCTTTGAGAGATGAAATAGTGGCAACGGAGAACCTAATAGGTAGGCAGAAACCGCCTGGTAGATATCCGAACAAGTCATATGAGATAGTGACTAATTGATGAGAGGAAATCATAAGGAAATGCAACAAATGAAAAAGGACAAGCGGTCTAGGAGACATTTCCCTATTTACGCCGCCGCTCCCGCCGAAGGTTCTTGTCCTCCCTCGGGCATGGGTGCGTGTGTTGTCATTAGTATGTTTGCCTCTAGGAAAATTAAAGAAAATAAGAAAGAGAAGTGGAAATCATAGGCGGGTGGAGATAAACGGAAGTCCGAATAAGTGTGAGTGACTAGCGGAAAGTCGGCCGCAGTGACCGAGGGAACTGAGGCGCGTCAGTCACGGTCTGCACGGCCACTACGGTCGGGGGGTTTGAATCCCCCCTCGGGCATGGATATTTGTGCCGTCCATAGTGTTAGCTAGTTCGTAAGTAGTTTGTAAGTTTAGGGACTGATGACCCCGTAGTTAAGTCCCATAAGCTCTACAAACATTTGTACATTTGACTACCGGAAACAGGAAAAAAGGACTTTTGGAAAAAATAAGAATAACAGCTGTATGAATATTAGAAGCTTAGGTGGAAAATAGGTACATCTACATATATATTCCGCAGTTTACCGTAAACTGCGTGGCGCAGTGCACACTGTGCCACTACTAGGCATTTCCTTTCCTATTCCACTCTCTAATAGAACGAATGAAAAAGAATATCTATATGCCTCGGTAAGAACCCTAATTTCTCTTGTCTTTCTGATCATTACGCGAAATGTAAGTAGGTGGCAGAACGATCGTTCTACACTAAGTTGCAAAGTCTGTCCCTCTACATTACCTCTACAGAATTTCTGTAGAAGAACGTCCTCTTTCCTCTAGCGATCCCCGTTTGAGTTCCCGGATCATTTCCGTGACACTCGCCCATTGGTGGAACCTACCAGTACCTAACCAAGCTGCTCGGCCTCTGAAATTCTTCTATGTCTTCCTTTGAACTGATCTGCTGCGAGTCCCAAACATTTGAGCAATACCCAAGACGTGGTCGTACAAACGATTTATAGGCGGTCTCCTTTACAGATGAAGTACATTCTCCCAAAATTCTCCCAATAAACCGAAGTCAGCTGTCCGACTTACTCGAAACTGTCCTTACATGTTCGAGGAAGGGATATCTTAAAGGTGAAAGGAATATATAGCAAGGCCATAAAAGGAAATTGAACCTCAAAGAAATTTGGTCAAAATGCAAGAGGAACTAGTTGAATGCAAGTCGGGATATACGATCCTACGAGAGTAATTTGGCAGAGAACTGACGATACTACATGTTTTGGGAAGAAGAAATTCCCCTTGAAACTGTGATGTCCTTGAGAAAGCAAGCCATGACGAAACTATTTATGCTGGTGTGGATGATGTCTGAGAATCAAATGTTTATAAATCTTTGGACCTCCCTACTGAGGTTATCAATCCCTAGGCTTCCAGGCTAACTTAAACTAAAGACAACACACACACACACACGCGCGCACATACACACACATACACACACACACACACACACACACACACACACAAAAGCGACGGTGGACTCGTACCTCCGACGAGGAGCAACCGCGCTCTAAGCAGCATGTACGACAACACACACACCCATGCTCCAGGGAGGACTCGAACCTCCACGGCGTGCAACCGCGCGCTCCGCAGCGAGACGCTTTAAGAAAAGTAAAGCTGATAGAATCCGACCAGAAGGAAGATCACTTTGCATTGGTTGAAATTTAAGAAGTCGCGAAGCAGAAGATAAGTCGAGGAAAGACTAATCAACGTCTATAACTTTTGTAGATTTTGAGAAAGTTTTCGACTGTATTATACTCTTTAAAAGTCCGGTCGTAAATGCGGGAAAATAAAGGGAACGAAAAGTTATATATTTAGAGAATGTGTACAGGATACAGACACAAGTAATAAGAGTTGAAGGCCGCGGCTGAGCGGCCGACCTCATTGAGGCGCTGTGCTACGATGCGCGAGGCCGTTCCCCGTCGGAGGTTCGAATCTCCCCTCAGGCATGGATGTTTGTGCCGTCATAGTATAACCTAGTTCATTATTAATTTGTAAGTTTAGGGACTGATGACCCCGTATTTAAGTCCCATAATCTCCACAAACATTTGAACATTTTTGAGAGTTGAAGGGCTTGGAGGGGATCAGATGTTGCTAAGAGAGTTCCATAACGTACAATTTTCCCTAATGTTACCTGTAAGTTGGATAAACAGAGAGGTAAGGAAAGAAGGGATCATGAAAGGCATATCAAATTCACGGAGAAGAAAGAGAACCTATGCTGATTCTCATTGCAGCAAAGAACCTGGAAGATAAATACAAAAGAATGGACAGTGATTTGAATGGAGGGTAAATTATGAAAATTAACACGATCAAAGCAAGGATAATATAATGTAGTTTACTTAAATGAGGTAATGCGGAAAGAATTGGATAGTAGGAAACGAGACAGTTGATGAGGATTTTTATTTGGGCAGTAGCGTAACTTATGATCATCGAATTAGAAAAGATATAAAATTCGGAATAGGACTCGGAAGAAAAGCGTTTCTCATGAGAAGAAATTTGTTAACATCAAATATTAAATAACGCTTTAAAAAGTAATGTCGCATTCTTGACGGAACTGGAACATTTAATGTAAGCAGTTGAGACAAGTAGAGGCAATCAGCTGGTGAAACGCGGTGGTGCAGAAAAGTGCTGAGTATTAGGTGGGTAGATCCCGTAACGAATGCTGATGTACTGAACCGAACTGTTCAGAAGAGCTATTTTTGGCATAAATAGGTAAACAAGAGTGTCGACCTGTAGCTTAATTTCTGAGACATCAAACAATCGTCATATCAGAGTTTGGTAAATGTGGGATATCAAAATCGTGTGGTGGGACGAAGAGACGAGTCCAACAAGCAGTTTCAAACGGCTTTGTGTTGACTTTGTTGTACAGAAATGAAAGTGGAAGCTTCTACACGACAGAGCCGCGGGAAGAACTCCCCCGAATTAGTCTTCCTAGTGGAAACCACAAGAACAACTTTTAAGTTAATACACATTCTAAATAAGACACTAAGAGGAGGAGGAAACCGTACTTAGTGCGACACAAGTGTATCAGACAGGTCTCAATGTTTCTATGAATAGTAGTAGCTGAACAAGAATCCCATTAGATGAACGAAGCAGATATGAAAAAAAAATGTTCAAATGTTTGTATAGTCTATGGGACTTAACTACGGGGTCATCAGTCCCTAAACTTACAAATTACTTATGAACTACTTACGAACTAGGACGGCACAAATATCCATGCCCGAGGGGGGATTCGAACCCCCGACCGTAGTGGCCGTGCAGACCGTGACTGGAGCGCCTTAGTCCCCTCGGCCACCGCGACCGGCAAGCAGATATGAAAGTGAAGTTATGTAGCCAAAGTGTTCATAAATAAATATCGGTAAACCAGCTTCCGTAAATTTGTGTACTTCACAGGTGCCCACCTTACCGATAAAGCAGCGTACGGACTACACACATTTTCGGACCAGCCTTTGGCGATTTAGGTTACGCCATCAGCGGGAATAAACGACTGACAAAAATAGACACACACGTAAATATTTCAGGAATAAAAAAAATGAGCTGTTCCTCCTTTTATACAGGAAAATTATAGCTGACTGTGGGAGAGGGGTCGGCAACATGCAAACGATCGCAGCATGCAAACAAATCCGCAGGAATAAATCACGCCGCCCCGGAGTAATTAAAGCAGCTCCCGAGGCAGTCCTTCAACAACACAGGACCGACATTTTGTCTTCCTTTTTGCAATTCGGTCGCTTACACGGGATTCATTTTAAAATGTCGAAATTTATTTATCGAGCGAAAAGTTCCAATGCTGAAATACAGGGGGGTTTCTTATTCGGCTACGAATTTTCTGACAGTGACTGAGTTTGAAATGTCTGTCATGGGGCGCTTTGGGTACTCTCGAACAAGGGCAAATTAATTCCTCATATTTATATGTGGCGCGCGTTTGATTGGAAAACTGTTAGTATTGATTTTGGATCCCCACCACGAGAACATTCAGAAATGTAGTATTTAAATATGCACTTGGTTTGCGCTACAGCCGTTAAGCTTAAAAGTTGGGCAAGACTCCAATCCCGTAACATTTCCGTACTAGCGACCATGGTTTCCATCACTGTGAAATCACCATATAAAATGGAATCGTAGTAGGGTAAGGTGGTACACATTCGATATAGGTACAATTCCAATTAACGTAAGGTTTCCCGCCATTTGTCAGAAGCGTAGTGTTGGTGGCACTTGCCTTTGTGTTGCGTTGTAGTGTAGCAGTTTTCTACAGTTCCTCCAGTCTTTTTCCAAGAATACAAAACTTTGTACTACGGAGATATAATTTTTTTTCTGTGAAGGTAGTTAGTCTAATGTGCTCTTATAAATCAGTTGCTAAGGGTGACAGATTTGGCTGCCAAAAATGCAATGTTAGGTACACTTGACAGCGAAAAAAGTGGATCACCCCTGAATTCCCAAGTGGAGACCACACCTGACGCTATGCAACCATCATTGCACAGCTGCGTCGCAGGTCGTCAAATCATTGCACAGTACAGTTATTACCTACCCACAATAGGTACTAAGTAAGTCTCGTATTTCTACTTATGGCGTTCAGGCAAGGTACAAACCAATACTTTCGTACAACAAATATTAGAATAAACGTCATTAGAGATGAGACAGTGACACTTGTAAATTAAATTTAGTTGCAATAAGTGAAAAGTCTGATATGTTACCACACTTGTTTAGTGACATGATATGTTTTTGTTCATGATCTGAATCTGAACGCACTGTTAAGCAAAAAACAGTTGTATGTCTGATCGAGATGCGATTAGAGGTCACGCATATTTTCGTGGCCCCTCTCTGATCGGCGGAAGTCGGCTGAGCTCGTGTGTCAACGGAATGTTTATGCTCTCTACCTACCTTACCTCGTAACAGTATTGTACACCGTAGACCTCGTCAATGTATTGTTGATTTGTGCTTCGTATTGATTACTCTTCCACTTTGTTATTTGCTAAAATAAGTCCACATGCCCCGACGCCTTCTTTTCTAAGAAAGAAGGCTGACCTTGAAAGTGCTGTGAAGAATGTTAATTCAGATTTATATTCTGTTACGATAGTAAAAGGAGGCAGAGAGCGTTATTACACTCGCTTAATAAGTCCCTTTCAAACATTAACATTTCGTAGATATGCGTTCCACTTTTCTATTACTCAAACATTAAAGTGATACTTAATTTCGTGTTCCATCTATAACGCCTTATCCCCTTACATGTTGTTTCTTTTAAAACCTGTAATCTATACGCCGTAAGCTGCCGGCACTGGGGGAAAGAGCCGGGGCTTGTTCTAACAGCCAATCCGCTATGAGCTGAATGCATGCTTCAGCTCCCAAGCCGGCCGCGGTGGCCGAGGAGACTGAGGCGCTCCAGTCACGGTCAGCACGGCCACTACGGTCGGGGGTTCGAATCCCCCCTCGGGCATGGATATTTGTGCCCGTCCTAGTTCGTAAGTAGTTCATAAGTAGTTTGTAAGTTTAGGGACTGATGACCCCGTAGTTAAGTCCCATAAGCTTAACAAACATTTGAAATTTGAATCAGCTCCCAACATTCTCCGCTCAGGGGCCACGTTTAAGTGCGCGTGATCTCTAGGCATAAATAGACGTAAAACACTGACAGCCGGCCGCGGTGGCCGAGGTGACTGAGGCGCTTCAGTCACGGTCAGCACGGCCACTACGTTCGGGGGTTCGAATCCCCCCTCGGGCATGGATATTTGTGCCGTCCTAGTTTGTAAGTAATTCATAAGTAGTTTGTAAGTTTAGGGACTGATGACCCCGTAGTTAAGTCCCATAAAGCTTAACAAACATTTGAACATTTGAAAACACTGACGTTTTCATTAGTTTCTTAGACCGATATCTGAACCCAGAAATAAATGATAATCTTAGCACTGTATCAGGAGTTCCATGAAGCTCCTATTGTTGCTGAGAGGTAACCGCTGAAGATACGTAATTTAGTGCAATTCACAGATGTCATACATCATAAAGTGGCGGAATAGAATACAGTGTATTGATGATTTGTTAACTAAGCACAATCAGATGTCACATATCATATATGTTCACAAATAGCGTTATACTGGTACTTGAAACGACGACACAATTAATTTTTCCCCGGCAGGGACTCGAACCCAGCACCATTTGCTATTGTGTAATAGGAAGGAGTACTGTTGATATATTTATTGTTTCTCCCGGGCACTCCAACACTGGACATACCCTCACTCTTGACCTGACACCATGAGGCGTCAACTATCACATTGTCGTTTTCCAGTCGTTAGGATCACACCGTTCGTAGAGACGTGGAAGGGGTTTGGTATTTATCGATAACTTTGTTTAATTTAGTAGCGCATGGACATATGCAATTTTGATTTGAAACAAGGCAGAGTCCTGCGTTCTTTATTGGAGTTACTGGAGGTGTAGATGGTATTTTTGTGGCCGTTAAAAACTGTTACCCCAAGCGGGAATCGGACCCATACCTTATCTATTACAAGTTAACCTCATCCCAGCCTCCATCGAATTACAGATACGTTGGCATAATGTTTTGTTATAATGGAGTACGCATTATACAGTACGACCAGTCAAAGAGTTCAGAGGTGTCTGGCCAGGTAAGACATTCTCGGCCGCAAGGGATAGCCTTATCGTGGATTTTGAATGATATTATACTACGTTTTAGTATGCTGCATTACGTTCTGGTATAGCATTCTGTAATAAGCTTCTTTAACTATGAGCTCATTATAATAAAGATTGTTGAATATTAGGCATTTTTATAGTTATGAGGAACTTGGATTGTGCGTTAAAAAATTGAAATTCGGAAAGTAACTTCGTTGTGACATGTATTCACCACGTTCAGGAACACAAACAGACGTCTATGAAGGAGGTTTCTGTGATTTACTAGTATGGTCAGTGACAAGGTATCCGGTAAGTGGCTAGTGTGTAGAGCCATTATTCTTCACGGTGTGGTTGCCTTCAATAGTCATACTGAGGTTACAAAACAACAAAGTGGATTCTGATACAATGTCGCATCGGAAATGCGATTACATGCGAAGCATAATATCCAACTGGGAAGGATGGGGGAGAACTTCAGTCTCTGCCATTTCAAAGCTTGGATACTGGTATTTGTCGGAATATATGTCCATTTTAATGGCGACAATAGTGCTTCCACGGTAAGGTTCAGTTGTCCATTACATCCACGTGCTTTTCGAGAATCAACGACAGGAAATAATGAATATATATATATATATATATATATATATATATATATATATATATATATATATATATATATAAGGACAAAATTGTGAAAAGAAGCACGGAGATGCAGGTAAATATTTCAAGGGAGGGGTAGCAGGAGGCAGGACGGGATCTAGGAATGAAGAGGAATGCAGAACTGGAAAATAAAAGAGTGGAATGCTTGAGAAGTACTCCGTACTTATATATCACAGTTTGTTTTAGGGCCGAGAGAAAAGGCACGAATGTTTTACAGAACGAAGGATGGATTATCGGAGATATAAAAGAACACTTCTTCATAGAGAGGACCCATGGACAGTAAAGAAAGCAGACATTAAAAGAGACAGTATTGATTCAACAGAAACCACAAATTTACAGCTTTTTGGAGGAATAGACCAAAAGGGCAAGTGAGGTTATAATGTAAGAAAGGTGACAGAGAGAAAGGAGGAAAAATTAACAACGAATAAATACAAGACAAATCGTTTGCATATCTTGTTAAGGACGGAGGGTGTATTAATGGATGGAGGGGATGAGAGAGACGTATTTAAAATAACAAAAATTACTTTAACAGCGTCCATCTAAACTGATTACTCTGTATGCATGGAGTCTAGGTATAAATGAATAAAAATAGGATATTGAGTGAAATGAGAAGCATTGAATTAATATTTGTGCCACGGGAGGAATCGAACCCAGACCTCTATACTTTCTTTAATTCAGTGTTTTTCCTTTCATTTAATTATTTGACATACTGACGCGTAAAATTGTCTCTAAGTATATAAATTTATAATAAAATAGGATAATAAAGGAACTGTATATTTAAAAAATCAATTTAAAGGTAGCTCAAAGGAAAAAGAAACTCATATTTTATTTCTTCTGTAGTCTCACTTAGGAGATTAAAAATAAAAAACACACAGAAAAACAAAAAGCAAAAAAAAAAAAAATAAATAAAATAAAAAGAAAAAAAATAAGGACTAATAATTTATTCAGAATCCCTCTTTATTTGTTTCTTTCATAATACATCTCAGCGTAGAATCTATAACGCCGTCAGACCAGCTTCTCTTCAGTAAGAGCGACACTCTATCTCGAGTTGATTGCTCGCATTGAGATGGCCTGATTTCTATTTCGGCTGTCTGCTTTTACTATGATGCCAGGAAGTAAACATTCTGTATTTTCGTCAGAGCCCCACTCTGCGCTGTGCTGGGGGGTGTTGGGCATCACCGCGGCCGCCAGCTTTCTGGCTTCCACCAAGCCTCGCCTTGGCACGAGCTGTGGTTGACCGGCCAGCCCATAGCTCTCGAGCCACGGCTAATACAGTCACAGACCGCAAAACCAGGCTCAAACGTTTTTGCCAACCTACCCACATGTGTAGTATTAACTACCACAGCTAGAGATATTTTACTATAAAATGAGCAGCCACTTTATCTTTTGACATTTCATTCAAATATTTAACGAAGTTAAAGAATAGAATCATGATAAACGTCGCTACCACATAATGTTTCACCTAGATAGCAATCATACGACACAGGAAACTATTTTTTCAGCGTTCTGCATTAGATTTAGACACAAGAAAATTTGTATTCAACCTAGAAAACTATGTTTTAAAATTAAACAATTCTGGTGGGAACAACACAAATATATAGATATAGTATATTATTCACGTTTTGTGCACTTATAAAGTGTTCTCATTGTGTCTGAAACAATAAGTGCTACGAAACAGAAATACCTTCTGCTGAGGCCCTTCATCTACACGAATGTTCTGTTATTCATCGTGAAGTGTTTCGTAATGGGTTCATAGGATCGCTTTAGTTTCTCGACTGTTCCACGCTTATACGAAGATCGAGAAAAACAAGTGCCAAAAAGGATATATGCGAGTTCTTATTACCATTATATTATTCTTAAAATTCAAATCAAATGTTCGAATGTGTGTGGTATGCTATGTTCAACAGTCCCTAAACTAACACACTACTTAAACTAACTTATTCTAAGGACAACACACACATACCCATGCCCGAGGGAGGACTCGAACCTCCTACGTGAGCAGCAGCCCGATCCATGACATGGCACCTTAGACCCCGCGGGTACTCTGCGCGGCCTTCTTACAATAGTAACATACTTTGTACGGTAATGAGTACAAAAGCTCTTTGCATTTGTAGGAGAAGGTTGGTGATTGCAATCTCATAGAAGGAGCGTGCTACACTGAAAACTCTTCTGTTTTAATATTTTGCTTCCCCACCTCATCCCCTTGCCGTCTCCGCCGTCTCCCCAACCTCCAACCTAGGTAGTAAAAAAATAAAAAAATAAATAAAAAAAAAGGGAAAATCATCCGAGACCTTCTTTCCGCTAAATTCACTATACCGTACAATATGATATATTTTTCCAACTTTTTCAGTGTCCTCCCTCTATACCGTCAGGTAATAATCGCACATTGCTCAGCAATACTGCGGAAGAGGTGGAGCAATTGTAGGGTTTATAACCTCGTAGGGAGACGTTTTAATCTTCTAATGGTTGTCTCAAAAACAGGCGCTTGTTTTATCTTCACCAATACGTGTATATTTCGTAGTTAACGTTGTTTTCAATAGTACCCACCAGAAATTTTGTTAGGTGTATAATCCTTAATTTTTTTTTTTTTTTTTTTTTTTTTTTTTTTTTTTTTTTTTTTTTTTTTTTTTTTGTTTATCGATTTCTCAAGGCAAGGACTGACGAAAATTTTCTGGTAATCATGTGGTGAACTATACGCATATTAATGTTTAGGGTCAATTGTCGAATTTGCATCGTGAAGATATAACTTCAATGTCATTTTAAAATTGGCTCTGCTTTTCTGAGGTGCTTACTAGACAGCAGCATAATCTACAACAAATATTTCTCAATTCGATATAGCAGTTTGTAGCTCTGTCAGAGAGTGGGTAAAATGTTACTCTCGCTCCAATTTGTAACTGAGAGCTACTGCCTCGTAATCTTTAAAGAGCGTCGACATTTTCTGAAGGAAGCGAACAGCTGCAGCGTGAATCGCCTCCTCATTGCCCTTGTGACGGCCGATGCAGATAATTCAGAAAGTAAGGATCGAGAATAGTTGTACTTGCTACGTTAAATTCTTTACCCTTGTCTGTAATCATATATGTGATAAGTAAATGACACACCGAAGTTGAATTTTCAGACATTTTAATTGGAATATCACCAATAAGTGAATCTTGAAAGGTACTTCTATATACATATATGTGTCGTGACTGTTCTTTCGATGGAACAGACACCACATAAATATACATAATTAAGGAGAAGACGAGAACAACTCCAGCCTTCAGCGCAAATGCACATGACGCCTTAACTCTCGTGGTAATCGGCAAAGTGCCACGAACAGTGAGTGCAAACTGGAAACGGCGACTACATGAGCAGTGTGAGGAATTTTGAGTCTTGTGTGTGACGAGGGGGGAGAGGAGTGCTAGCCAGCGCACCTACGATGATCGTTGTTTTCCAGCTCGTGCAGAGGTTACCGTAACTACTCAGATAGCAGTAGGAACTGGACCCGAATTCCGGCTGGGCACAACTGTTCAACTTCCCCAATGTGTGCACTCAGTGGCCACAAGCAGCTTGTGTCGGATTATTTCTTTTAATCTAGATTTTTCTCTGTCATTCCAGGAAGCAGTACAACTATCACCAGACATGATCCACCGTGTTGTCATTTCACTACCATATTCGTACCAGGAAGATCATTTGTCTACAGGCAATGTCTTTCTCGAGTGGTCCAACACCTTAGGAGAACATCTTGTGCACACATTATGCATGGCTTAATTACTTCTCCTACGACGTGAGGTCGACCATTGATGTATTTATAGTGAGGGAGATGAATGGAATGTTGCACAGATATATAAAGAAAATAAAAGTAATCCACTGAGTTACAGATTCATTGTATTAATATCGACATGTAGCAGGACGTTTTAACAAATACTTTTGCCATTGTTATGAAATATCTAGAAAAATTAACATCAAACCGGCAAAGGTTTCTAATTCTTTACTCTTGTGAATTTTGGCGATACTATATTTTTATGATCTACTGAGTACTCTCAAGCTAATTTCATATTTATACAGTGCCAAAACGATTTTTGGTATCTTCAACGCCGCAGTGGAGTGGCCAAGCGCATAGAGGTGCCATGCTCCGATGCGCGAGGCCGCTCCTCGTCGGGGGTTCTTATCCCCCCCTCGGGCATGGATGTTTCTGTCATCTTTAGTATAAGGTAGTTCATAAGTAGGATGTAAGTTTAGGGACTGATGACCCCACAGTTAAGTCCCTTAAGCTTAACAAAAAAAACTTCAGCCATAATCAACTTCGAACCATATCGCTTTCCTAAGTTGTGCGACTGGACTCGTGATGTCCTATCTGCAAGGTAATAGTTTGCAGTAACAGACGAGGAGTCATCTAGTGAAAAGGACGTGGCGAGTGTAATTCTTCCAGCAGAGTGAAGTAGACGTCTCCTGATTCGAATATATATTCGAAATATTTAATGAGCAACGAGAATATTGATCTTAGATTTGAGGCAGTTAATGCTGCCCACTACTAAACTCAGAAAAGCAAAGTCAATTGCGAAATGGATTTGAATTTGTATCTTCACGGCGCAAATGGCGACAATTGACCTTAAACATCAATATGCATTTGGCTCTGAACATAAGTACTCAGAGTTTGGTCAGCATTCTAGGTATCATAAGCAAAACAAATTTGAAGGTTATACATATAACGAAATTCCTGGGGGTGCAATTAAAAACAATGTTAACTGTGAATAATTCATGTTTTGACGAAGGTGAAACAAACGGTCTGTTATTGACACCACCATTAGGAGATTTACACGTCTCCTAAGGAGACTGCCAATCCTACAATTGTTCCCTCTCTTATGCAGTACTGCTGAGTAGTGTGTTTTGTGTCCCAACTTCGTCGCCGCTTTTGTGTCCCAGCCTCGTCGTAGGTGTCGGTGGCCGAGTGGAACGAGACCGACACAGGAACAAAGACAGCATGCTGGTGCAGGTACGGAGGGGAGCAGCCAGAAACTATAAACACTAGAGTAAATTAGAAAGAGATATATATTGCACAGAATGTAAAAATACTTTACCTTTAAAAATAGTACTGCAGAATGTTGATACATAGTTGTTAGAGGCCTGCCTAGTGCCTGTACAATAGCAAAGTCTTCACTGGTGCCTATCTGATTACGAAGGTCCTAACTCGTTGCTATCTCAGTCCCAAGTGCCAGTGACGATGTCGTTCAGTGGTGGCCACGAGCGGCGTTGTAGCAGAGGGCGCTCGTGGCTGTCGTCGTCAGAACGCCGCGCCGTGCGTGCCTGGCGGCGCGCGGCGAAAGTAGGTGGCGCGCACTTTGGACTTGTGCGACACCACACCCCTCCCCCCCAAACCGCCGCGCCGTCGTGGCGTAGGGCTGAGGGCCACGGCGACGGCACTGGGAGGAGGGCCTGGGCGGGGGCGTTACTGGTGGGACGGGCGTCGTAGATGAGGCTGGGATCGAGACGCCGTCCGCGCCCCGGCATCTGCCTTGAGATCCTCCAGGGAACCCGCCGAAACCTGGGGAAGGGCGCCCGCCCCGCCCAGAGGGAGCAGGTCATCTTCTTCTGAGGTGCGTGGCCCAAGCTGGGGGGGCCCGCACGGTCCCGGAGTCCCTCTCGGTGACGCTGTCATCTGCGGCGGCGACAGCGGCGGCGACGACTGCATCGGAGGTGCGTCGACCTCCATAGGGATCTCGTAGTCCGGGGACGAACGATGTGGCTGTGCTCCCTGGCGGTGAACTGGGTCTGGAATCAAGAAACCCGAGACAGGATCGCGCGGCCTGTGCAGGCGCAATTGGTTTGCGTGGCGCCGCAGCTCCGACCCTGTGGAAGAACGTACAACATACATATTGCGACCGAGCACGCGCTGAATGGTGCCTGGCAACCATGTCTTCTTCATACCAGCAAACACCCTGTACAGCAGCGGCGTAGAAACCTGAAAACGCGTAGCGCCATACGAACCGACTCGGTGCGTGGGAGGCTGCAGCAGGTGAAGGAGAGTGCGGTGACGGCGGCCGTGTAGCAGCTCGGCAGGAGACGGGCCGTCACGTGGCATGCACCGATACGTAGACAGGAAAATTTGAAGAGCTTGCTGCCTGGAGTGCTGACCTTTCATCTTCTCCATGTGAGACTTGAATGTTCGAACGAAACGTTCTGCTTCACCATTGGACTGAGGGTGAAAAGGTGCGGTGGTGATATGCTGAATGCCATTCACACGACAAAACTGTTGAAATTCCGCACTAACAAACTGAGGTCCATTGTCACTGACGATAGTTTCAGGCAAACCTTCGATGCAAAACACTGATGTTAAGGCACTGATTGTACTAGAAGCTGTCGTTGAGTTCATGGCAATCACAAAAGGAAACTTGCTGAAAGCGTCTACAACAATTAACCAGCGCGTATTCCAGAAAGGTCCGGCAAAGTCAATATGTAAACGTTGCCATGGTCCCTTGGGGCGTGGCCAGTCTGAGAAACGCTGTGGAGGAGCCGCCTGATGCTCCGCACAAACTGTACACTGTGATGTCATGCTCTCTATCTGAGCGTCCATACCAACCCAGGTACAATGACGTCTGGCCAGTTGCTTTGTCCTAACAATGCCCCAATGTCCTTGATGCAGGAGGCGTAATACTTCTCGTTGCAGGGAACGAGGAACAATCACTCTTGCTTGGTCGTTGTCGGTATGCAACAACAGAACACCCTGACTTAAAGATAATGCATGACGTTGTGCAAAATAACGTCGAACCAGAGGCCGATCAATGTCTTTGGCTCTGGCAGGCACCCTGAGCGAACAAAACGTGCTACCACACTTAGGTATGCATCCGCAGCTGTTTCCTGTGCAACCCGACGAGAGTTCAAAGGAAAGTCTGCGACAGCGGAGGCATCTCTGGAGTCTATCTGACAACATGCCATTTCTGAAGAATCAAATGATACATCCTGGCCAACCGGAAGTCGGGAAAGTGTGTCCGCATTAGCATGTTTAGTGGTAGGTCGGTACAAAATCTCATACTGATAATTAGACAATATCAAGGACCATCTCTGAACTTTTTGTGCCGTTCGGGGCGGAATCGGCGTTGTGGGTGAGAACAACGACGTGAGAGGCTTGTGGTCTGTCAACAAATAGAATTTTCTGCCATAGAGATAATGATGAAACTTTGTGACGCCGTAAATGATTGCTAAGGCCTCCTTTTCTATCTGACTGTAGTTCTGTTGCGTTGGCGTCAGTAGCTTGGATGCAAAGGCAATAGGACGATCGTAAGAACCAATACGATGCGACAGAACGGCACCCAGACCGTACGACGAGGCGTCAACTGCTAACACTATAGGCTTCTGTGGGTCAAAGGGAATCAAACATGCATCACTGAGTAGTGCCGACTTTAGTTTGTCAAAGGCAACCTGACAATCTTTAGACCATACAAAAGGAACATTCTTCCTACGTAAGTGATGCAGTGGAGCTGCAATCTGAGAGGCATTGGGAATAAACCTGAAATAGTAGTTAAGCTTTCCCATTACTGCTTGCAATTCGTGCACATTCTTAGGAGGAGGCAAGTCTTTGATTGCTCTAAGATGTGACTGTAAGGGATGAATTCCTTGGGCATTAATCACATGGCCTAGGTACTCTATTTCAGTTTGGAAAAACGAACACTTTGCTTTATTGCAACGTAGACCTGCTGCAGTCAAAACTTTGAAAAGGCACTCCAGGTTTGCTAAATGTTCTTCAACTGTACGTCCGGATACCACAATATCATCTAAGTAGTTCGAGCAACACGGTACAGAAATTGTCAGCTGTTCCAAAAAACGCTGAAAAATAGCGGGAGCGGAAGAACTGCCAAAGGGTAGGCGTTGAAATTGAAAAAGGCCCATGTGAGTATTAATGACGAAAAATTTTTTTGACTCGTCATCAAGCGGAATTTGTAAGTATGCCTCTGCTAATTCAATCTTAGAAAAGAAGCGAGACTGTCCTAATTTGTCCATTAGTTCGTCAGGTCTGGGCAGGGGATAAGTGTCTACAATTTTTGACTGTTCACTGTCTGTTCAGCACGGCCTGTACTATTGTAAGAATCACTAGTGCTACACTGAGAACTACGGCTAGGAAAGCGTCCGTTGCGGCGCACTGAATTTACACTATGGCTTTGCATGTCTACATCAGCTAAGTCAAAAGTATCATGCGCTTCTATAAGCTGCAGTACACTGTCTAAGGAGGGGTCAGACTGTTTCAGAATTGCTGCTCTAATTCTGGGGTCCTGAATATTCTGCGTAATCGCATCCCTCAACATCACGTCACTATACGAAAGTCCACAAGAGCAAGTAAATTTACATTGGCGGGTTAAGCCCTTCAATTCCGTGATCCATTCTTGGTGTGACTGCTGCGGTAATTTTTTAAGTCTGAAAAATCGGTATCGTGCAGCGGCTACAAGAACTTTTCTCTCATAATGAGCATTCAGTGCATCTACAATTTGTTCAAAGTCTACATCACGAGGAGATGCGAGAGGGAAAAGTTTTTGCAATAGTACGAAGGTCTGTGGGCCCACAATCGATAAGAAAAGGTTCTTCACTCTCTGACCTGTAATTTGATGAGCCGCGACGAGTTCTTGAAACTGTGCGAAATAGTCGCTCCATTCTTCCTCACGTTCGTTGTATTGGCGAAATGTAGGAAGCTGTGCAGCGGCAGGTGTGGGCTGCTGACGTGACGACTGTTGTTGTTGGTGAGCAGCCTGTGTCGTCAACTGCGACACGGCCTGCAGTAGTTGAGTGATTTGCGCCGTCTGTAACTGAATAATTTCCATTAAGTTTGGGTTCGGGGTAGTGGCCATACTGACCGATTAGGCGCCGCGTATACAAGTAAATTAGTACAAAACAAATGCAAGATAAATGAGGACGCTCTGCAACAAAAAAGTCCACAAAACACGTAACAGAATATGTTCCCCCAAAAATCTTATAATAAGGGTGGGTGGGCGGGAGCAATTTTTTGCGTGCTCCGACTGCTGCTGTCTGGCTGCTGCTAGCGTGCTGGTCCACGGTTCTATCACTCCTCGTCGCCACTTTTGTGTCCCAACTTCGTCGCCGCTTTTGTGTCCCAGCCTCGTCGTAGGTGTCGGTGGCCGAGTGGAACGAGACCGACACAGGAACAAAGACAGCACGCTGGTGCAGGTACGGAGGGGAGCAGCCAGAAACTATAAACACTAGAGTAAATTAGAAAGAGATATATATTGCACAGAATGTAACAATACTTAACTTTTACATAGTACTGCAGAATGTTGATACATAGTTGTTAGAGGCCTGCCTAGTGCCTGTATAATAGCGAAGTCTTCACTGGTGCCTATCTGATTACGAAGGTCCTAACTCGTTGCTATCTCAGTCCCAAGTGCCAGTGACGATGTCGTTCAGTGGTGGCCACGAGCGGCGTTGCAGCAGAGGGCGCTCGTGGCTGTCGTCGTTAGAACGCCGCGCCGTGCGTGCCTGGCGGCGCGCGGCGAAAGTAGGTGGCGCGCACTTTGGACTTGTGCGACACCACAGTGTGGATTATTACCTGATGGAATAGAGGGACGACGTCGAGAAAGTTGAAAGAATATATCAGATTATAACTCGCACATACGGCATTTGGCATTTGTATTTATTATTATTATTATTATTATTATTACTAGTAGTAGTAGTAGTATTTCGATCTTAGTATAAGCGTGGAACAGTCGAGAAACATAAGCGTTTATATGAATCCATTACGAAACACTTCACTGTGAATAACAGAACAATCGTGTAAATGAAGAGTCCCAGCAGAAGGTAATTTCTGTTGTTTAGCACTTATTGTTTACAGACACATTGAAAACACTTTATAAGTACACAAAACGTGAATGATATACTACATGTATATATTTGTGTTGCTGCCACCAGAACTGTTTAATTTTACAACATGCTTACATTTCTAAGATAACTACATATTTCATTACGAATGGATCTAATGCAGAGCGCTGCAAAGAGAGAGTAATTTTATGTGTTATATGATTGCTATCTATGTGAAACATTATGTGGTACTACGTTTATCATGATTCTATTCTTTCACTTCGTTAAATATTTGAATGAAGTGTCAAAAGACAACGTGGCTGCTCATTTTATAGCAAAATAGTTTTAGGTGTGGTAGTTCATAATACGCGTTAGGGTAGGTTTGCAGAAACGTTTCATACTTCAAGGGTTGAATCTCGCTGTATTAGCCATGGCTTGCGAGCTACGGGCAGGCCAGTCAACCAGAGCTGGTGCCGAGGCGAGGCTTGGCGGAAACCAACCACCTGGCGGTCGCTGTGGTGGGCAACAGCCCCCAGCACGACACAAAGCGGGGCTCTGACGTAAATACAGAATGTTTACTTCCTGGCTTAATAGTGAGAGCGGAAACCAGAAATACAAATCAGGCCGTCTCACTGCGAACAATTAACTCGAGATATAGTCGTCGCATTTACTGAAGAGAAGCCGGTCCGTTAGCGTTATAGATTATATGATGAGATGCATAACGGAAGAAACAAATAATGAGGGATTCTGAGTAAATGATTAGTCCTTCAAATGTTTTTTTAATATCATCTCTATTTTCATATTTCGTAAGTGAGAGACTGAGGAAGATCTCTTGGCAACAGAAATAAAATATGTGTTTCTTTTTCCTTTGAGCTACCTTTAAATTGTAGTTTTTTTAAATATCCAGTTCCTTTATTATCCCATTTTTATTATAAATTTATATACCTAGTGACAGTTTTCCGTGTCAATATGTCAAAGACATTGAGTGAAGGGAAAAGTATTGAAATAAAGTAAATATGGAAGACTGGTTTCGATTCCCGCCCATGGCACAATTTTCATTTCAACAGTTTTCCGTATCAATATGTCAAAGACATTGAGTGAAGGGAGAAGCATCGAATTAAAGTAAGTATGGAGTTCTGGGTTCGATTCCTCCCTGTAGTACAAATTTTAATTCAATGCTTCTCCTTACACTCAATATCCAATTTTTTATTACATTTATACCCAGCCTCCATGCAAACAGAATAATCCGTTTAGATGGACGCTGTCAAAATATTTTTTGTTATTTCAGATACGGCCCTCTCCTCCCCTGCATCCATTAATACACCCTCTGTCCTTCGCAAAATACGCAAACGGTCTTGCATTTATTAATAGTTAATTTCTCTTCTGTTCTCTCTCTCTCTCTCTCACTCGCTGTCGCCGTTCTTGCATCATAACCTCAGTTACCCTTCTGGTCGATTCCCTCACAATACAGTGATAAAATCTATTGGTTTTCGTTAACAGCATGCACTCTCTTTTAATTTATGCTTTCGTTAGTGTATATCAGTCCTTTCTATGAGACTGTGTCCTTTCATACCCCTTTACCTATAATAAATTCTTCGTTCTGTGAAATACAGAGCTCTGGTGTTTCGATTGACCTCCTCTGCTTTCATCCTAACAGACTATTTCGTCACAAATGGTATATATATCCCGTTTTAGAAACCGTTTTCTAATGCGTAAACGACACTCCTTGCTACTTTTATGATGCGTCATATTTCATTTATTATGGTGAGAGCTATGTTACATTCTTGAGCGCCGCGCAGAGTAGCTGCGCGGTTTAAGGCATCATGTCTTTAATTGGGCTTCTGCTCGCGTCGGTGGTTCGAGTCTTTCCTCGGTCTTGGGTGTCTATGTTGTCCTTATGTTAAGATAGTTTAAGTAGTGTGCAGACTGATGACGTTAGCAGTTAAGTCCAATAAGATTTCAAACACATTTTTCATACAAACTTGAGCGAAACGAGACTATACTTAAATAATCATACAGCAACATGTCATACAAAATCACCACAGAGCATGTTAAAACGTAGTATATTATCATATGCAATGCTACATAATTCTACATACTGTATATAACGTTTTTGTTATAGTCCTAATGGACAAATCACCTGAGGTCATTAGTCCCTACTTAGCCTTACATGCTACTTTAATTAATTTACGCTAAGGAATACATGCATACACACACACACACACACACACACACACATACACACAACTAGACATGCCAGAGGAAGGAGTCGAACCTCTTGCTGGAGCGACCGCAACTCCGCGACAAGAGGCCTCAGACCGCGATGCCAAGAAATTACTGTTATGTAGACAGATACCGCCGAACTATTTTAATCTCGTACCATGTGTTTTGACGAAGAACATTATACTACCACATCTAAAAATCGGTAGATGATCGGGCTGATGCCATTTAGTAATGGCCAAGATATGGTTTTTGATTCCAGCAAACAAACCCCTCTCCCTCTCCAATAGCGGCAAGTAAGGAATTTAGGACTGTGGCGTCTTTCAAATAACATTACACATGTCCATTCGCTACTGACTAGAACAAAGATGGATTAGTTTTCGCCGGCCGCGGTGGCCGAGGGACTGAGGCGCTCCAGTCACGGTCTGCACGGCCACAACGGTCGGGGGTTCGAATCCCACTCGGGCATGGATATTTGTGCCGTCCTTAGGATTAGCTAGTTCATAAGTAGTTTGTAAGTTAGGGACTAATGACCCCGTAGTTAAGTCCCATAAACTGTACAAACATTTGAACATTTGAATTTGGATTAGTTTTCGTTGTTTCTTCAAAATGCCAAACCCCTCCAGGTCTCTACGAACGGCGCGATCCTAATTACTAGTAAACGAGATTGGGAGAGTTGTTACCTAGTCATCTGAGGTCAACGCTGACGATAGGCTCGGGGTTGGAGTCCCAGGCAGCACACCAGTATTTATTGCGCTACTTCAAAATGTTTGTAAGTGTTTGTAAATCTATCGGACTCAATTCCTTGGTTATTAGTCCGTAGCTTACAAACTACTTAAACTAAGGTAAACTAGCCTAAGGACAACACGAACACCCATGCCCGTAGGGGGGACTCGAACCCCCGACGGCGAACTGCCGCGGGCACCGCAGCATGGCGCTCCAGTGCGCACGGATAATCCGCCGTGGCTTGCGCTACTTCTAGCCGAACATATGCACATCCCGCTAATGGTGAGAACAGTAACTATTTCATCTCTTTGCGTATATATAATAAATAGCGAATAGAGCCGGGGTTGGGTCCCTGCCGGGAAAGAAGTCAATTGTATCGTCATTTCTAGTTCAAATATAGCGCTATCTGTGAATTTATTTAATATCTGACGTGTGATCGTGCTTCGTTAACGATTCATGTACGTACTGTGTTGTATTCCACAATTTTATGACGTTTGACATCTGTGAGTTGCACTGTATTATATACCTTTAGTGGTTACCTCTCAGAAACTATTTGAACTTCATGCCATTCCTGGTGCAATGCTAAAGTTAACCGGATTCGGACATTGGCCTTGTAAACCGATACCAATGAAAACGTCAATGTCTTACGTCTCCTCATGCCTAATCTAGATTCGATCAGAAACGCGAGCTTTTTTTGGTCAACAGTGCGTTCAAATTCAGAGCACGAACAAAAACTGATTGTGTCATTGAATGAGTTTGATAAGGTACCCGGGAAAGAAGTCAATTGTATCGTCATTTCAAGTTCAAATATAGCGCTATCTGTGAATTTATTTAATATCTGACGTGTATTGTTTATTGTAATTAAATTGACTTTACGTTGCTCTCTGGACTCTAATAACTTCTATTCTAATGTTTTTTGTATGACGGTATTGAATTACATGTGGACCGACTCCCACAAGGTGCAATGTTCTCTACTGCTTATTTGATACCCATTGTGAATAGTCGAACGACTGTACTCTACAGGGGTTTTGAATGTGGAGTACCCGCAACACAGCTACGTTAGTTGGGTTGCATTCAGCAGTGATCCACTTCTTTGCTGTCAAGTGTACCTCGAAGCATGCATTGGTGCCCGAGAGAAAAAGTGATTTAAATGTGGAAGACACCTGTGATCAAAATTGTCTAGGAAGTGATCACAATTGCACCTATACTCTTCTAAATTCCATATCCTTGTTTTATGTTTAGAACGACATTTGTAACTGTTTAATATTTGTGTTACATATTCATTAAACATCCAAAAACAAGTGCCATAGTTAAAACTATATATTTTCTCAGTATATCTCCAGATACAATAACACTTGTCCGAAATGATCGCTGTTGTACCACCTTACACTATTACACCAAAAATTCTAATTTTACTAATTATGACGGGTAATGTTTTTCCGTCTATGCAACTAAAACTAAGATGCGACATTTCTCACCAGACGCGTTTCGTTTTAATGCAGATAAGAAATTTACACTGACCTGTAATCATAGATATCTACAGTTTTTTTAACGAAAGCAGTCCGTTAGAAATTTTAACCTTTGGTATATATATACATATTAGTATTTGATACATACTAAAAATTCTTCCAACACGTTGCTAAACCCTTCTAGAAAACTGTTAATTTGTAGGTTTTTATTAATCGAATATTACTTCGTAGAACAGACGCTAACTCTCAATGTGGAAACGTCCATTCAAAAATAATTTGAATGTCCTACGTGCCAACAGCTTCGTGACACTTAATATACACACTAGACAAGAAAATTTTAAGTTTCGCGGATGCTGGATGATTAAGTTGCTTTTTAATTTATAGTTATTATAGTTATCGTATGATTGTACCAGAATAGAATCGTATCTACAAATAAATGAATATGTACAAATTTCATAGTTTTTGAAATCACTTGATGCAGATTTCCCACATGACCGTCAAAGGCTGGAAGTGGAATCTGTTCAACAATGTATTTTCTAGTTTGTTCCTCCCCCTTCACACTCGAAGTCAGAAGATGGGAGGAAATACCCCTTCCCCATGCTGATGACTTATCTCCCTTCCGAGTTACCGCCACCTGTGTCCTGATAATTTTTTGACTGATACATTTTTCATAGCAGGATATAGTCCCAGATTTAAATTAATACATGCCGGAACTGATAAACCCCTCCCATTAATTTTCAATCTGGACGTCTATTTGCCCCACTATCAGTTTCTTAGTAAGTGTCTGAACAGACGCGCAATCTAATGGGCTGGATCTCAGACCGGGTTTGGCGTGCTTGGGTATATAAGTGCAGTAATGGTAGCGTTGTGACGAGGATGTTCATTTTAGCGATTTACTCACTTGAAGGACACGTGGAAAGAATTAATTATTTCTGTGTCATTCTAGGAAGGTCTTCTTGTTTTGAGACTAGTTACTGGGGAATATTTTAGGTGAGGGATCTTAAGAGATTCTGCTTTCCAAACTTCCTTCACATCAGCGCACACTCCGCTGCACAGTGAAGGTTTCATTCTACATCCAAATGCCGGCTTTTGCGCCACACGCTAAGGTGACTGTATTTATCTGTTTTACTAAAATCCTTAATGTGTTGCTTGTAGTGCTGTTGTGATAGTACCAATAATTACTGGTTACTAAGCTCGATTACGGAGCTAAGAGCCTTAACTTTCCTCCACGCCATGTGTTGACACTCCTTGTGCTTTACTCAACGATTGGACTGTTGTTTCAGTCGGAGGTTCGGTTAATTGACCTATACTCGAAGCCGTTAGTAAATTTCTGTGACTCTAAGCATAGCGCATTTTGAAATTTCAAAAAATTCAAATGTTCAAATAGTCTATGGGACTTAACTACGGGGTCATCAGTCCCTAAACTTACAAACTACTTATGAACTACTTACGAACTAGGACGGCACAAATATCCATGCCCGAGGGGGGATTCGAAGCCCCGACCGTAGTGGCCGCGCAGACCGTGACTGGAGCGCCTTAGTCCCCTCGGCCACCGCGGCCGGCTTTTGAAATTTCCATTTTCATTTTATTTCATGTATGAAGAGGCAGTTTATTTACACTCGGTTTTTATTGTGGTATGTGTTGTGGCGTAACGTCAGCGCCACACGCTAGATGCAAGAGAACGATCGTGGAGAAGGCAGTGGTTGACGTCCGACAGCCTGTCGCACGCCGGCGCCACGCCTCTTGGAGGGAGTAACCGCAGACGCGCGCCATCTACAAGTGGCTATATCTAGGCCGACATGCGTCTGGAGGCCAGTCAGGACTGGGCTACCAACTAGGCAATAACTAGGTCTCAGCGCAGCTACCATCGTAAAGAAGACGACGCCGCGAGAAGAGAGAATAACAGATAGAAGTTTAGTATTGTATTCTTCAGCCAATAAAGCTATGATTCAACAAGTGGCGACGAGTGTTCAACAGTATGTACCGAAGTTTCAAGATCCATTCAGCTTTATAGATCCAGTTATTTAAATTTGTTCAGTATACTAGACTACTAGTGTGCTGCTTTCATACCTGTTTATTCTTTAAGGGTTCTGGCTGATTCTTATGGGCAGATTCTGCTGCGTTTAACAAGTGAAGGCAGATGTGTTGCGACTTAACTGGCTGGAGTGAAAATTTCAATATTTTTCATAATTGTTTTTGTGCCGATATTGTATCGACACTGTTCAAATTCCCCCGGAGGGGGCGTCTTGAGAGAGCTGAAGCAACTTGCGGCGCTGTGCAGCGCTAACGTGACGCCATCTGGCTGTCGCGAGTGCTACCTGCGTTTGGGAGTACCTGTCTGTCTGGACTGAGCCTTCGCCGAATACGTGCCCCTGGGTGCAACTCCACGCTGACAACACGACACCGCCGCAGCAGCAAACAACTTGGTCGCTACCGTAACATACGGGGTGGCTAAGTTGGACTGTGTACGGACAGTGCTAAAGGAAAGTTCTCTCGTTTCTGGGGGCTGAAGCTGTTCCGCCTTTTCTCAATGAACTATTACCGATACGCAGGCGAATGCTTTTGAACATAAACGGGGTTTCGATT
Organism: Locusta migratoria; assembly: GCA_026315105.1. Classification (NCBI taxonomy): domain Eukaryota; kingdom Metazoa; phylum Arthropoda; class Insecta; order Orthoptera; family Acrididae; genus Locusta; species Locusta migratoria. The sequence goes on from CM048748.1 coordinate 166,773,176, forward strand.
CTAATGGAGTGCATGTAGAAGGCCCATGTTGCGATAGAAACTGGAGATGCCGGTGAAGTGACGTTAATGCCCTTGGCACATAACAGTGGGCAAATTGTCAGACCTATTTCAATCGTTGGGATTTCCTGTTATTGGTTCTTGTCTTTTAGTTACAAGATTGTGAGACTTAAATCGCTACTGCTTTTCTGTTACCGATGTATGTTTGTTACTATTAAGAAACGAGTCCACTTCTTAAAATTTTGAATTAATCTTGCTAAATTTAGTATAACCCTAAAGCCTAGTTGATGTTTTGTCATAAATTGTAATGCAGGAATGGTTCGTGCCTTACTGTGACAAAAGGATATGTTAAGTGATTTTACAATTGTCTAAGAGTTGTTTCATAACTATCATTTGAGGAAACTGTTTCCTAAAGAGATGTTAATTTGGTTAATTGATTCAATTTGGTTGGGAGTAATGAAAATGTGTTACTTAAAGGAATACCACACTCAGTCCAACCCAACCCTTCCACTCACCTTGATCGTAACGGTTTGTTTAACAAAATAGACCTTAATGTAAATGTGTGTGATCGTTTGTCAGTAATTGATCTTGTTAAATGAAATTAAATTGCTAAGTATTACTTACTCTAGGGATGCTTAGTAAAAGATAGTAGACATGTAATCAACTGCGTTGTACCAGCAACCTTACCACTCTCCTACCACACTGCCCCGTCCCTTTCAGGTTCGTAATTACAGTACTATCAACGCTTGAGATAAAATGACAGCGCCTTACTTTCTGGACCAGCCTCGTTTAACGAAGTGATCATCTCTTACAAAATCGTGCGAGGTATTGATGTTATACGGAGGCTATTTGCAGAAGCGGTGTCGTCACGAACGCTGCATCGGGCTCCCGCAACCGTCGCTGCGCCAGCGAAGACGGGGAAAGTGGCCCGCGGGTAATTGAGTCAGGCGGGCCAGGGCACAGTAGTTGCGGGACGTGCCGAGAGGGCAGACACGCTCATCTGCGCCGTAATTGGCCGCGGAGGGCTGCCTGGTGCCTGGTGCTGGGAGCGGGGACGGGGCGGCAGCCGACGACAGCGTTCACCCTCCGAGGGGCGCGGGCACCCAAGGCTGACGAACGACGGCACCTTCGCTTAACGTCGCCTTGGAACCCTCTGATTCAATTAATTGTCAGTGCCTCTAGTGTATGTTGAAGGCTCTCCATATACGTGACGATGAGGTACAGCCACAACGCCCTTCCATTCCTATAACAGGTCTCTCATTCACCTCTTAAGACCTAAGTAAAGATACAATACAAAACGGTTGTAATGAGGGGTTTATTATTTTTATTTTTTATTTTTTTATAATCATGTTTCTTATATTTTGATAAGAGTATAACATGCTTCTCCATTAATTACAATAAATTACATGCAACGTATCTTCATCATCAAGTCCAGCGATGTGCTTCACTGTAGCTCGACAATAGATCCTTTACAATGTGCTGATTACAATATTTTCATTAATGAAGGAATTATTTTTGCTGGCTCCTCCTTTGGCACTTTGTTAGCAGTATGCAGAGATACTTCGCGAATCGCGCAATTAGTCGCGACCGTTAGTGTCTACGATGACGTTTCTGACGTCTGGACGGACACTGAACACGTAACGAATTTCTGCCTCAGCAGAACGAACGAACGAAAAAATGCTCCCGAGGCACCCGAGGCTGGACACCCGAGGCTGCACACCTGAGGCTGACGAACGCCGACGCTACTGCTTAACGTCGCCTCGGAACCTTCTGATTCAATTAATTGTCGGTGCCTTTAGAGTTCTTTTTTTTTTTTTTTTTTTTTTTTTTTTTTTTTTTTTTTTTTTTTGTAAGGGGGGGGGGATCATAAGATTTATTATATTTTGATAAAATTCAAACATGCATCTACATTAATTACAGTAAATTACATGCAACTTAACTTAATCATCAAGTCGAGCGATGTGATTCACTATAGCTCGACATTAGATGCCTTACAATGTGCTGATTTCAAGATTTTCATTAATACAGAAATTATTTTTCCTGGCTCCTTCGTGTAGCGCATCTGGCGAGGCCGGGAGGTAATAGTACGTCCGGCCATCGCTTGAGGGCGTTTCAGGTCGAAGAGGAGCTGCTGCGATCAAGTCCTGGCACTAACCAAGCACATTGAACGTGGTTTACAGAACGAGAAAAAGACCGGTGTAGTATTTATAGATCTCTCGGCTGCATATGACACGGTCTGGCTTAAAGGATTATTGTATAAGCTTGCTACAGTAGTCAAATGTAAGAAGTCAGCAAAGTTCTTCTATAATATGCTATCCACAAGGAAGTACCGATTACATATTAATGAAAAAAAACAAGCAAAGCCCGCATCTTATTAATAGACTCCCACAAGGCTCTGTGCTAGCTCCTTTACTGTTTAATTTGTACATCTCCGATATGCCGGAACGCAAATCACGAAAGTTCGCATATGCCGACGATCTGGTCATTGCCCTGCAGGGTGAGTCATTCGAACAATTATAATCAGGCTTAAATTCTGATTTGGTGCAGCTTCATATCTACTACAGGACCTGGCATCTGAACCTTAATGCAACAAAAACAGTATGCAAAGTGATGCACCTGAACAACAAACAAGCAGAAAAGAAGCTGTGCTTAAATATAGCAGGCCAGAACATAAGACACGAAATAGCACCGAAATACCTGGGTGTTAAATTGGACCGCAGCCTAACCTACAAAGAACACCTGCATGACGTCAGCCAAAAACTTAGAGGCAGAGTCAATATCATTCAGAAACTGGCAGGCTCCACCTGGAGAAGCAATGCTACGACACTTCGCACTTCCTCCATGGCTCTAATCTACAGCGTTGCAGAATACTGCGCACCTGTATGGGCTAACAGTTCGCACTTCAACAAAGTAGATGTTCGCCTAAATGACATCTTGCGAACAATAACTGGAACGTTGAGACCTACACCAACACCATGGCTCTCTGTGCTGGCAAATATTGAACCTCCGTCATCGCAAACAACATGCAATCCAAAGAGAAATGAAAAAAATTGCTGCTGACATCACACATTCACGCTGATCTACATGGCCCGACACGATTAATGTCTAGAAATCCCTTCTGGAACCACTCATCGAAGAATCGGAACACCGTAGCAGATGGAACCACCTATGGCAGCAAGCAAATATTCACAATGGACACCTCATTAAGAACTCGCCTGGTTTAAACCTCCCTCGAAGAACCTGGATCGCATTAAACAGAATGAGAACGGTGTTGGACGGTGCAACGACCTGATGGCCAAGTGGGGCTACGTGGACGATCCTCACTGTGACTGCGGCGAAATACAGACGATGCAGCACATATTTGATTGTAAAATTCATGGTTTTCGGGACGGTTCGCTGGAGGATCTGCATAGAATTACAGACACTGCCATTTCTTGGCTTTGTAATTTAAGAGTTCCCGTTTAGTTGTAAATTATTATGACAAATTTATGTTCCCTTAAATTCTTAATTTATAAGCATTGTAATAACAATAACTCATTTCATAACGAATAATGTTTTGTTAGAATTGTATGTTAATTTAGTTTCTCGTTTTGATTGCGTCTAGTACTGTAAGGCATGTGGCATATCGAACGCAAAATAAATAAATAATTTGCTGGCTCCTCCTTTGGCAGCTTGTTAGCATTATGCAGAAATACTTCGCGAATCGCGCAATTAGTCGCGACCGTTAGCGTCTGCGATGACGCTACCGCGTTTCAGACTTCTGGACGAACACCGAACACGTGAGGAATTTCTGCCTCAGCAGAACGAACAAACGAATAGATGCTCAATATCCGTTTATACTTCACTTAGATACACTTAAACAGTGGTTTAATTTATACTTCTCATTTGTAGCACTTTTAACACCTTCTTTACATTCACTTTGTAATAACACTTTGTTACATATATTGCATGACCACTCCGCAGACCGCAACGTCTGTTCTCTGCCACGAGGCGGCAGATACTGCGGCTTGCCTGCTCTCCCCCAGGCGAGCGCTGCTGACCAATAAAGTCTCTGACCTGAGGAGCTTTTTTGATTACAGCAAGTATCGATCTTTGAGCTCGTTAACAGTAAAAAAATTTACGTACGTGAATTAAACATGACAAGTAATAACAGTAAATACAGAAAACATACAAAGTACATAAAATAAATGAAAAAATATACATAGACAAATACAGTACACGCATAATGCATAAATGACATGAAGTGGATATAGTTACATTACATATATAATACATTAAATATTACAATCATTAATTAAATGACATTATAATATCATAATTACTACCTATACACTACATGCAGGTTCAACTGAACAAAGTAGCTCAAAGTGAGGCTCATACTCAGTCGTGATGTAAGGGTTACCTTAAAAGGTTTCCTCTAACGGTTAAACTGTACAGAGGTATTACCAATTAGGTAAAAACCGATTGATAGTCTGTATCCAAGCATATTATTCCCAACTGCTTGCATTACTGAACCAGTGTTGCGTAATAATAGGTACGAATGTAATTATTCTGATCCGTGGCGTCCACTGATCATTTTGTCGCGGGGCGTGTGCGTTCTCTTTCGAGCTACGAGTTTACCAGTCAGCCGATTTGTGGTGACCCAAACCTCCACAATTGCGTAAGAGGCCGACTGCGATCAACGGGCAGATTGAAGAGCGCCTCGGTGGTCGCGTCTCTAATGACCACGATGTCGACGGGACGTTAAACCCTAAACTTCCTTCCTTCCTCGGCAGCCATTACGGTGGCAAACTTCCGCGGGAACTTTAAATGTGCGTAAAACTCTTTTGATTAGAGTGTTACGTCGCGAAAACTGTCTCATTTACATATATAACTTCTCTTTGAATGTACAGCATCATTCGGTTGTGTGTAAATATATTACACATACGGTGTAGAAATAGGCCAACAGAGTTTCGTCTTCCTAATTAAAGCGAATTATAACACTTCTTTTTTTATTTTTTTTTTTATTTTTAGTGTTCTAAGTGCAGCAAACGAACGGAATTTGTCGCCAGACACGATTCTTTGGCACTTTCTTAGTGTATTCTACGATGGTAAGACTTTGTACAAACATAAATTTTGGAAGAGTTCACAACACTTTATGTCTTTGCATGAGCGCCTGGTGTATGTTCTCCAAGTTTCAGATATTTTATAGCTGCAAAAATGTAACAGGATTGCTTAAAACAGCTAATGTTAAAAATCGACTGTGAAAATGAATTATCCCATCAGATTCGCATCTATAAAAGAGCTTCTTGAGTTTTGAATGCAGCAATGAGTCACTACCAAATTCTTTTAACACGAAGTAGGCAAGAACATATTCTTAACTAGGTGTACCTTACACTAGATTAAGGTATCTAACACAAATATTAGTATTTATAATGCTGTAAGCCAAATACCTTACAGTAGCGTGAACTGCTCAAGAGTCAGAACCTATCGTCATAGAGTTCAACTTCACAATGTGTATCCAGTGTGGTTTCGCTTCAGTTATATATATATATATATATAGTAAGATTACCGCCCAAGATGGTAAATACTGGTAATTAATAGCATTTGATAATTAAACAGTATGAAGTTCACTGCAAGCATTGACCATGCCAATGCACTAAATGTTACACAATTTTAACCTTATTAATTATGGTAGCAATGTATGTACACAGTTGCGTGACAACATTTATAGTTAGGCCCTAGGTAGAAATTCTCCACGTTGAGATTTGCTATGTGCTTGTAGCTGACAGGAGGCCAGCGAGCAGGCCGACGTTGGTGGCTTGTTCCAGCTTAGGATTTTCCAGTTCGTTTCCGGTGAGGAGAGAGAGGAACAATGGCGAGTGCCAGGCACAGTGCAGTGCACAGCGTGAAATAAAATATTCTAATACTACTGGCATTTGAAGTAATACGATACAGTTAGGAACCTTTAAGGCCCTCATTACAAAATAGCCTGTTGATAAATGAACAATACATTAGCTGATATAGTCACATCAGGCGTAATATGTTTAATTGACAATGAAAAGTAATAAATTACCAATGAATACAAGACAGTTACACAACTAGCATGGCAATGTTTGTTTATAAAAATAATGTATTAACTATTTCTCATTTTATTTTCAATTAATCTTGTGTATTTTATCTTGAAGTATTCAGTTAAATCACTTATCTGTGATATAAGAAATTGCACGATTATGATAAATACTACAAAGGATGTTTATACCAATATAAAAACCTAAAAGACATTTATTTAATGTGTAGTGTAATTATTTTGATTTTTAGTAAACTTTTAGAAATGTATTGGCTGAGCGCTGTACGTTGGCAAATCGGTTAGAACAGCTCACATGGGGAAGTTGATGACGTAGGGGAAAAAACCCCAGCAGTTGAGCTTTTGGCGTGCGCACGCGCGCGAGGGCAGGAAGTGACGACTACGGAGCACGTGGGGAGATGGCTGGGCGGCGTCGCTCTGCAATCAGTCGGAATGTGGACCTCGATGTGGAGGTTATAGACTTGTGTGTGGCAATCGCCACGTGTGGGTGCTCGTCATAGACTGCACCAAGTTGAATCGAGTGCTACTGTGTGTTTGTGAATATTTAGCCGGCGGAACAATGTGTGCATCGCATTGAATTAAAGTGACTGTGATTTGTTAATGTAACACGTGTCGTCGCATAGGCATGAACATAAACGGTGTTTGAGACAGCCACATGGTGTTAAAACAATTTGCGACAAATATTCATTTTTGTCTGGGGGCTCACGAGCTATAACTTTATTTGATAAATGTGCCGATGTACAGACGTATCAGCCACAGGGTTCTGAGATTGTGAAATAAACAACATAAAGTGAACTTTCGCGTGTTTTCAAAAATAGTAGTTAGTACACCCTCTTCTCTCATGAACTTGATTTTATTATGAATTTGTTTTGTTTATCATATGCAGGGAAGGAAAGCTGCGAACGTGTGATGTCATCCCCTAGAAAACGAGTCAAACAGTCGCAATCACGGTTCCAATGTTTTTGCATGTTTAGGAATTTGGTTCGCAGCTGGTGGTTGTGAGTTTTAAAAATTAAACTTTCGCTATTTTAAACTCTCACCCCGACCTTCACGCTCACAATATAGAAAGTTCTGCAAACCTCTTTCAGTTGTTATATCTGCATGTAAAGCAGATAACGAGTTGATAATGTTAATTTCATTAAAGAAAATTGGAACTGCAGTGAGGCAACTGATCTCGTGCTCCCAATAGTTATTTTACTCGATCATAAAATGAAACTTTTTGAACTTTCTGTCCACCAGTATTGCATGAGGTAGTTCGTCTTTAAGAGCTACCAATATGATAAATGCCTGTTATTTCATTAAAATTCTATATTGTCTTGACTAACAGCCTGTTAACCAAGAGTAACCATCTCTGAACGCAAGTAGTAGGGAAATTTGTACTCCTGAGAAACGTAAATGGAAATACAGGATTCTATTTTCTTTTTATCCATTTCTTAAATTTTGCAGTTAAACGCTGAGTAGCTCTTCACCTTCGTGGTTCATATATACTCCAATAGTCAAACAGTACAGACGTGACTACCAACTGAGTCTATACACCGCAGTAGGTATGTAATACACAATTTATCTCCTAACAACACTCGAATTTATCTGACGCTTGCCACTATCATGGCGGCCGGCAGAAGGTTGAAATTATCCTGCGACAGCAGCGCCGTTAGGAAATCTAGTTATTTTTTACAAGGTCTTCGGGTTGGCCTCAGGATATAGAGGGGTTCCTTCGGTTCCACGGCGCCAGTGTGTGAGTGAGGTAGTACTGAGACACTGTGAGAAGTTGGAGGGCAGGTTGTGTGTCTGTGCTGTTTGGCTGCGCGGCGCCAGCAGTGCGTGGCGTAAATTTGTCTGCTCAGCATCACCTAGAGAGAAGACCGCGGCGCTCTCAAAATGTTCAAATGTTTGTAAATCTTATGGGACTTAACTATGGGGTCATCAGTCCCTAAACTTACAAACTATTTATGAACTACTTACGAACTAGGACGGCACAAATATCCATGCCCGAGGGGGGATTCGAACCCCCTACCGTAGTGGCCGTGCAGACCGTGACTGAAGCGCCTCAGTTCCCTCGGCCACCGCGGCCGGTGCGGTGCTCTCGCGTGACGTCAGGCAGAGTAGGTTGCGCGCGCATAGCTGAGTGAGTAGCCGCTGGGGCACGGCCCACTATGCCGAAGCAGCGCGCCAGTCAGCTATGCGCGCGCAATCTACTTTGACTGACGTCAAACGAGAGCTCTGCGGCCTTCTCTCTAGGTGGTGGTGGTCTGCTACGGTGCGAGCACCACGTCACCTGCGGTGGCACGGCCGATGTCGGTATGTGCTGCCGCGGATCGTCTTGTTTTAAACGCGCTGCCTCTTGATGTTTTAGCTGGAAGTTACTTTGAACGGTGAGACTCCATGCTCGTGCTTGCCTGACTCTTTTGCAGTGCTGCCTCTCTTCACCATGTGAAATTGTGGCAGCTAGTTCTGATCGAAGAGTTTCGTACTTAGTCGTTCGATTCTGCCTCAGTGGTGCTCTAGTCCATTTTTACTGAAGTTAGTATATGTCACATTTCAAAATTTTTGAATAGTCATGAAGACTATTAAAGTGGAAATATTATGTCTAGGTGGTTAATTTTGATATCTACTAAAGTCACCTGATGTCAGTTCTGCGCCATTTGCACTGTGGCTTTTCTGCTTGTGTTTTATGTCCTGAAATTGACATTGCACTTCATTAGTGAACAGAAATCTAGTATTTGTCTGACTGTTCTTGTGTCTTCATATCTTCCCCATTTAAGAGTTATGCTATTGGAGGTATTCTGCATTTTTGCACTGGTAGCGCAAGGTCAAGCTAAGTCAAACTTACCCCAATTTTAACATAAAATTTGTGCGAGTGATGTTTGTATTAATTCCGTTTCCTGTGCTTTAGAGTGTACTGTCGCTATTGTAGCTCGATGGATCGTCTTGAGTGGCACGTTCACTAATGAAAGCTAGTCTGACAGTCTCGCCGGTTTGGTAGCACAAGAAGACTGCTCCGTTCTTTTTGGTAATTTGATTGTCACGTTAAAAATCCTTATCAGTGAGGCTAAGGGTTGCCGATAGTTGTTGATGTACTTACCGTATGTAGTGTTTATAATTGATCTTAATTTTTATATAATGTCAGCTGTTTTATAATTTTCTTATAACTTTGTCCTGTTTGAAAACATCAATGGAATTTTGTAATTGATTTGGTTTTAATATTAATGCGTAGTTTAAATTAATGTTAACTGCAAAACTCTCAGAGGTAAATCAACTGTCGCTTCAGGTATCTTACACTTGTATATCAAATACTAGCGTAAACCCGCGGCTCCGCTCGCGTGTTGGTTGGTTATGATAGAAAACGTGCGAAACGTCAATTATATTTTTTTAAAGGGATGTATAAAAGAAATTTCTGTTATTTATATATTCTTATATTTCCAGATTCGTATGCTGATCCTTACAGAGAAAGAGCTGAAGACAATGTAGCACGCATAGACCAAAGAGATGGTCTGTGGCATCACGTTTCGCTGTATGTAACCTCCTTTCTATATAGTCGCAAACGTCATCGCTGGCCTTCAGTCCGAATTTTTTTATAATTTGACGACTTTCAACCAACATATCTTCCACCCTTATAGCTATCAACAAGGAACTTCTATGGTGTACAACGGGAGACTTTGGACAACAATTACACGCAGACCATTCGTTTGCGTTCTGTAGTTTTCGCTGCAGAGCTAAATATTAACACACACACACAACGTTGAATTTTATATACACCGATAACTTTCCACCCAAATATACTCCATTCTTTTATCATTATCAGCCATCGAGCAACAATGCAACCAATAAAACCATTTTCAAAGAGTTAATATGATTTTCAAAGAGTAATTACTATTACGCATTTCGCGTTATATTCTTCAAATTACTAAATATCTACCAGATCGATTTAACAAATTACTAAATATCTACCAGATCGATTTAAAACCGTGCCTAAACCTTCCTCAGGTATAAATTAGTAACTGTATGAATATTTAAGTCTCTGCGTCTTGTCGTTCGGACGTGATAAACGGACACCGAACAGACATTTATATTTATAGATATAGATTAAGTTTTTGGCGTAACCGTTATTCGTTTTGTGGCTTCAGAGTTGTGATTAAGAATTAAATAGCATATCCATACTTTTTTGTGGTATTGTTATTCTAAATTGCCTATGCTGTTGCCACAGTGCAATCGTTTAAATACCTTTGGTAAAAATAAAATAAATTATATTGTCTTAGAATATCTTCGTGTGGATTCAGTCCTTTCACTGCAGCAACTTTGTGCACTGCTATTATCTTTCCAATACTTCTGTTATTCTATTTTCTAATACGGTTAGCTGAAGTTATTTCCTATTATTTAACCTTGGATAAGTTTGTTTAATTAGCAAATATTAATTAGGTTATGCAAGAAGCCTGTTGTTCTAGGTCAAATAGAATGCTAATTAGTATTTCTGTTAAGGCTAAGTAAATTCTTTTCTCATAATTTGTCGCTACATGATTTAAGATTTTCGTATTTTTAATCTGCTGAAAAAACGTAAATCATTGAGATTAGGTCACACATTAGTACAAGAAACGGCTCAATGTGTGACATATCCCTCATCCTAGGGTAGTTACCTTCAGGGAAACATAACTGCGACTGTTCCAGACGGGCTGGTGCGGCAGCGTAACTGCGGATATGCCAGGCATCCGGCCCGGGGCAGGAGCACCTCATGCGGGAGGGCCGGTCATTTCTTTTACGGCATCGCATTGCCTCCAAAAGGGTCCGTTCTTCCCAGGTTTGTAACTCTTTACGACTCTCTAAACTTGGTCCATCAAAACTTCCCTACTGTCTTTTATGGAGCTTGCATATTAGGTAGGACCCGGAGAACCATCGGGAAACAGAGTCGGCTGCACTCTCATTGCATTACTTCGGTCTCCTCTATCTGGAAATGGGTGCAGTAGCCACAAACTCTCTTTTAACTTCGGTTCTGGTCGTGTACTAGAAACTGTGTGATGCGTCTTCTCGCATATATTAAAAACTCTTTTGGAAATAAAAAATAAAATAATGTTAGTAAATTTCATGGGTGAAATGAAAAGCTATGTTTTAACAGTTAACTTGAAAAATATAGATAATTTTCGGTTGTGCTAACCTGTTGTTTCCATTAAATAACCCTTCCTTGTGCCATGTGTTGAATGTCTGTTTGAAAGAAAGATAATCTGAATTATAGGTAGTGCCAACTACCAGTAACTTTACCTTATCATCTTCTTCAGATAAATTTATATTTTACTCCAAAATCATTATACAAAATTTCATCCTCATCATGTTGTCTTCCACTTTCATCCCTGTCTCCGGAATTTCACTTTATGTCAAATAATGTTCTATTCTGCTGTGCACTGACAGCCTAACATTAATTGACTTGCAAAATCTTTTCACATATCACTCACTGCTTGCTACTAGACAACATCTACTGCATCCTACTTGGTAAAGATATTACAGCCGGCCGTGGTGGCCGAGGGAACTGCGGCGCTCCAGTCACGGTCTGCAAGGCCACTACGGTCGGGGGTTCGAATCCCCCCTCGGGCATGGGTATTTGTGCCGTCCTTAGTATTAGCTAGTTCATAAGTAGTTTGTGAGTTTATGGACTGATGACCTCGTAGCTAAGCCCCATAAGCTCTACAAACATTTGAACATTTTTTGAAAGATATTAAAGTAAGCAGTGCAACACCTCTGGCAATATGCATGTGCAATACAAAGCAATGAAATTGTTCCCGACTCGCTCATACACGGTCAGGAACATAGAAATTCTGATGTAAGTCCACAACATTCAATATATTATCTTCAAATAAAACCACCTCGTATCATACCAGATATCATGCTGCATCCATTTTAAATATCGAAAGGACAAATACTAAAAATATTACATTAATAAAAAGCTATTGCCATTCTTGTAATGTTAAATCTGGAATTACAAACAAAATAAATAGAGGCAACAACACACAATTTTTGTTTCTCAATGGTCTCTGGAAATGAAGGAACTTTAACTTAAAGGAGAACTGTAAATGCGAGAATATCGATAGTATTTGAATCTGGAAACCTTTAATGTTGGGAACATTAAGATCCTTGTCACTAATAACAGATACAAGCTACACTTTTACCCACCGCAAAAGAAATCAAATTTTTTGTAATCCATATTTATTTTGAATTATTATTTCTGTGCAGAGGGTCACTACTTGAATGCATTGACATTATTGGAAATTAAGTTTTACGCTATACCGCCTTTCTATCCTTCTCCGTAAACAATTCACGTAGGATGACGTAATCAAAGCTATTCTTCACAAGTCACGTGCGTTCCTTCGAAGACTGAGAATTCGAGTTACTGTAAACTTCGTTACTATTTAAACGGAGATTTTTAGTTATTCAGATTAAATGTTGTTTTTTTCTTTAGACACTGTACTGTAGTATCCATCAGCTGTTTCGATAAGCCAGAATATTAGCCGATGAAACAGCGGCACAGCTCTTGCAAGAAGTTATTTTCGAAATGTTCAGTATTTCATTTCATTGATGTTTCTGAGAACAAAGAGCTGCCCGATGAAGTAGCGATAGAAGTTTGACTCAAAGAGTCGGGATAGCTTAGTCGGTAGAGCGCTTGCCCGCGAAAGGCAAAAATCCCAGGTTCAAGTCCCGGTTCCGGCACACAATTTTAATCTACCAAGAAGTTTCATATCACGGCACACTCCGCTACAGAGTGAAAGTTTCCTTCTAGAAACATCCCTTAGGCTGTGGCTAAGCCATGTCTCCACCATATCCTTTCTTCCAGGAGTGCTAGTCTTGCAAGAATCGCAGGAGAACTTCTGTGAAGTTTGGAAAGTAGGAGGCGAGGTACTGGCGGAAGTGGGGGTGTGAGGCGGCATCGTGAGTCGTGTCGGGATAGCTCAGTCGGTAGAGCGCTTGCCAGCGAAAGGCAAAGATCCCAGGTACGAGTCCCGGTAGCGGCACACAATCTGTCAGGAAGTTTCAAAAAGACACGAGTTTCGGTATTTTTGGAATTCAACAACTAATGGGGTAAAATAGGGGATAAAAATGTCTTTTCGAAAACATATTGTAGTCCAGGCAATTTAGAACCTAGAGCAGCAAAAATTGGTGTTTGTATTGTTCATTAGATTTTAAAAAATACATGTTTAAGTATTTCTGGAAATTCAGCCAATAATGGGGGAAAATAGGGGATCAAAAAATTGATTATCAAACATATGTTGCTGTTAACTCAAAATTTAATCTACAACTACGAAACTTAAAAGCACGAGTTTCAGTATTTTTGGAAATTCAGACATAAATGGGATTAAATTGGAGAGTGGATGTTTTTCAAATATCTTTTGCTATTAGGGTAATTTTGAAGCTACAACCACATAAATTGGTACATGTTTTCTTGACACGTGTTTCGGTATTTTCAGAAAGCTAACCATTTAGTGGGTGAAATAGGGGATGTAACATCTATTGAAAATACGTTGCTACTAAGCCCGTTTTGAACCCAGAATTACAAAAAATGATATTTGCATATATGGTTGGAAGTTAAAAGACACATGTTAGGGTATTTTCCAAATTTAACTATTAAGGGGGCCATAGGGGTTACAAGTAGTAAAATCAAATGTTCAAAAATCTTAAGAGACTTAACTACGGGGTCATCAGTCTCTAAGGTTTACTTACTAATTAAACTAACTTAAACTAACTTATGCTAAGGACAACACAAACACCCATGCCCAAGGAGCGAATCGAACCCCCGACGGCGAAGAGCAGCGCACACCGCAGCATGGCGCCTTAATACGCACGGCCATTCTGCCACGGCTACAAGTAGTATCCCAACATTTCATTATGATAGTACTTAAGCTATATCTATGAAAATTTATATTAAAAGGGAGAAACAACTGGTGCAGACCAACCAGACTACGCATGCGAAGCAGCGGGTGTTTAGCTGGTAGTAAATAAATTTTATCGTCTCTTACACGAGTCGCAGCTCTAATGTAAGTTTGAAACTTACCGTAAAATTAGTTTTCTTGCCTTATCTGTAAGTCACAAACAAAAAATGATGCTAAAAATGTCTATACTGGTCAGACTGTTAGCCTGACTCTTTCAGATTCTTTACTCACATAATCTGTGAAAAATTCATATTAGAAAGGAAGAAATCTCTTTTGCAAATTCTTTAGAGTATGTGACAGGGGTTAGAGAAGCCACTGGAATCCTTCACTCGAGCGGTTTTAGATGTCAGGCATGACCACTACTCTAATGTCCATGTTAAAATCCTAATGCTGCACTGTGAAAAATTAACAGGCAAATTAATCCTTTACTTGCCTTAGTAAGTGAACTTATCGATACGGTGTGCCAGCATTTGCGATATCTCTCGATTTTAACCAAAGCAGCTATGTAGTTCTTGTATGACAAAAAATAACGGTAAAGTGAAATACGCAAAAACTATGATTTTCAGTGTGGTAGTTACAATCACGTATGTACGTTATTACGTTATCATTACGCTTCGTAAGCCTTCACTTTAACATTACTTGCGTCAAAGTGTCGTTTCATATAATGTAAAACAAATTCTACTAAAATAACTGAATTACTGGAACAATATTACCCACAACATATATTACCGATTTTGTGAACTGCAATACTATATCACATGTATCTGGATTATGTATGGTAGAATCTTTGTTACTTCAACACAATCACCATGAAACTTAATCTGTTTGTTGCAACGACATAACTAAATTATAAGAAAATAAGCAAAGTCTACTACTGCGTTACAGAAAATTAACTGAAGTAATTTATCGGTCTAGGAAATGTACTAAATTCCTAAAGATATTTGTTTGTGGTAACGGTCAACACTTGACAACATAATTCTCTTCAAGATACATCAGTTCCAAAAAAGAATTGTACATGTCACTGGAAACGGCAATGAAACTTCAGATGGATTGCTTTTACTGCGTAATGGCTTCAAATATTCCACGAAACATTTCATGTGAATTTCGAGCTGATGGTCTCTAAAACACATTATTTAAAAATTATTCTCTGTAAAACGTTTCTCCTGAAAGGAGTTGAGAGGCTTCAGGTGAACCACAGGTAAAGTTTCAAGAGTAATTAAGTGTGTTACGGTGAAATTGTGGACGAGGGGAAACGTCCAAGTGCGGACGGAGTTTGTGAGAAGTTGGAGACTGCAAGGACAGGTATTCCCTGGCCAACGGCACCTCATGGGCCGAATTTCGTGAAAGAGCCTAATTAGTATTCTGGACGATCGTAGCAGCCCTGTTTCTGAGAAAATCATCTCAGCGTTGTTAAATGGTCGAAAGACGTAGTTAAATGCGGGAGCTTGGCTGCCTGTGTCATTCTCAGATGTTTGAGAGCTTCAGCAATCCATCTCCCAAGAGCGATCTGGTAATGGTCGGACATTGCTATCTAGAAGAAGAGTTTTCACTTCAGTGAGGCCATGACTTTTGATTTGTGCTTTAACAAGGGAGGAGAGAGAAAATTTGCATTTGAGCCCAGGGAGAGAGCGTACGCTTCTAAAAGGATACCCTTCTGCTGATAGTTTACTTCGTGTTGATTGGTGGAACTTTGGGGCCTCATTCCGTAACTTGAACCTTTGCACTGAGCGTTGTCTAATCGAGAAAGAGGTCAACCTGTCGAATTAGTCGAATAAAAGCACTAATAACGATGTTGCAGTTTTGGTGTTACCTGAGCATTCAGCAGTCACGTGTAGACGTAGTGGAACTGGTAAGATCATTGACACAGGGGGGCTACCGGGGTCGAAGTGGCCGATAGTACTTTTGTTTCGCTACTGAAGTACAAAACAGAGGGCGTTTTTTTGTAATGGCTGCAGTTTACAGTTATCACTGCACACTATAGCATACCACCGCTAATTCTGTGTCGTTACTGCATCACATTCTTTTGTAAGGTACCGCAAGCACTCGCTAGTGCGCGCCACAGGGTTCGTTACATTTCCTTTCTACTGGGAAGATGATGTATTTGGGAAACAAGTATCAGAATTCTGCTTGTAGAAACACACTTCTTTCTCTGTGATTGTCATTTGTTTCCTATACTTTTAACGTTAGGATGACTTGTCAGTCATTTACCATAGGAAATAATAGTAATACTTGAGTCAAATCCTTTTAATTTATGTGCTTAACTTTTTAGTTTATATATATATTCTGCATATGATCTACCTTTTACTCAGGTATGCACAAAATTCTTTAGTGCACAAATGTAATTTACAAATCTTGACATTTTCGAGCTTAGTTATAGTACCTTTAATCACTGTTTTTGAGGGATTTCAAGTACTATTTTAAAGACTGGAAATAGGTCTTAGGGTTCAATAGATTAGCTTCTGTAGGGTTTTTTACTTCTACCATTTAACATGAAGTGCTTACACACCATAATTATTATCCTTCTTCTGACCCCATTTACAATTAACAGTTGAAACCGCTATCAGGTTTATCCCCAGCTTCATTTATTATTCCACCTGCACCGTTCATCTTACGAAACCCTGCCAGGATTTATTCTAATCGTTATATTTGGCAAACGCTGGCAGGGTTACTTCTCCTCTCTTCCATTTTATCCATCATAATTACGCTTCAGATCTTACGAAGTCTAACTCTTCAACAAAAACACTAAAATCCTTTGATGATTTGCAGAAATTCATCGTAAGTATTACAGAACTGAGTTCTCTTATTGCTGTCAATTCTGTAGTTGCTTTCTCTGAACTTCCAGTAAAAAATCATTAAGTCAGATGGATAGTTCGTTATCACTCAGTATATATACTATCCTGACTGAGAAATAATTCTTTAAGTCTTCATACAGTTTTAAGTCTTTCAATGTTACTATTTCCACTCTCATTTTCTTCTACATTTCTACCACCATCTCTTGATTCATTTTGTAGCTTCCTTTAATGTTTCTGAAAGGCTATCTTATCTTGAAATCTTGGGTAATAATTTGAAGGTCATCAATGTCTCTTTCAACTTATTTACACCATCCGTTATCCATTTTATTTACCGAAGTAAAAGTTTTTGTATGATTCTATTAAGTTCATGATACGTATGTTAACGTGGAAAGTTCTTCCTTGCCCAAACATAGTTTCGATTACTTCAATATGTTCATAAAGTTCTCTATTATGATGTATTGTGTTTTCTCTTTAACTGTTTCCAGGATGAACCGTAATATTTCTCTTTGGGTTATTTGCAGAGATTCCATAATAGCCATGATGTCCAGCGTTAAATATACTGCTGCATGGAGTGTACCTTGGCTAATTACTGTAAAAGTATGCGAGTGTTTTGTGTCGGTAGCTATTTATTTCTGTTCCATACTGTAGAGTAGTGTGATAGATTAGCATTGATGGTTATTGAATTCTTATTATATATAGCTGACAGTGAAGTAGTATACTTTTTTAATCCTATTAACTCATGATTTAATGGTTCCTTTCTCTAAAATATCTTCTCCAGTTAGTTCACATCGATTCATTAATTTCTTTGTTTTCTCAATATTTTAAAATTTAGTTAACCATTTAATGCATAGTGGAACTGATCAACTATGTACCTTATTTTCACTATTATGCCCCAAACTGAGCAACATTTTACCACAAATTCATTTGTAGCTGCTTGTATACACAGTGTTATGTATTCTAGTAGCTCGTCCTTGAATTTACAATTTGCACAGTGATACTGAACCATTTCGATAGTTAGCTTCATTGAGTTTCTCCTAACATGTGCGTTTGTTTAGAATTCCTCCTTTTCCATGCAAAAGTAGTCAATCACATACTACTAATGCATCATGAGTCACTTTCTGGAAAGATGAGAGGCATAATAGTGAGATTTACAGCAACAGGTACATCATGGAAGCTCTACATAGCTGACCAGCTATGAACGTTTTGTTGCTAGCAGTACATAACAATTTTAAGGATTTTTTTTTCAATATTTAGCTCAGTATATTCGTACTATACATTTATCGTCATAGTTTTAATAGCTTCAAATAAAAAGTGATTCATTAAAGGGTTAATATTTGTCATGATTATGTTTCCTGAAAGTAGATTAGTCACCTGATTTTTCAGCTTTTTCTTTGGTCATTCCTGTATGCTCCATGGCTCAAACTACTGCATCTAAAAAATGACTACGCAATTTGCATACTACAAGCAGCCTATTTGTGGGTACTCAATTTTGTAACCTAATATATCTCACACGATATTTTGGTTCTCTGCATATGATATTTCTACAAAACATTAATAGAGCAATGGGAAGAGACCTTTTCCCTCCTTCACTCCAGTCTGGCCGATATCTGTCTGACTGATGCATTAATCAAATTGCTGCGAAAATCTGTCCATGAAGTATCATCCGAAAATAAAAAACTACTGTAAATATCGAGCAAGCAATCATGTCTCCTCAGTTCACACATTTACGCTTGTTTCTGCTACTGCTGTATCTATTCTTTCTCACAGCTAAAATAACGAAAATCCATACTTATACTCTCGCATCCAAAGACTTTGACTATCATATACTGCCGAAACGTCTGCCATATATGAGGCAAATTTGTGTCCGCCATGTTATTTGGGTTATCGCCTGACATCTGCTGTGCCACACCCACTCAAGAATTTTTCTATTTACAGTTCCTCGTTTTAAACAATGACTGAGTTCTGAATACTGATGTGCATCAAGTTCAGTCAGATTTTATCGAAGCTACCAATTGACGAACCGTGTAGTACATCTAATAAAACTGCGGTAATGAAATATCACGAAACAGTTTCAGTTCGAATTATAACAGTTATATAAGGTTTCCAATAACAATGAAAGTTATTTGGGTTATCGCCTGACATCTGCTATGCCACACCCACTCAAGAATTTTTCTATTTATAGTTCCTCGTTTTAAACAATGACTAAGTTTTGAATACTGATGTGCATCAAGTTCAGTCAGATTTTATCGAAGCTACCAATTGACGAACCGTGTAGTATATCTAATAAAACTGTGGTAATGAAATATCACGAAACAGTTTCAGTTCGAATTATAACGGTAAATTTTTTTTTTCTGTTCCATAGGACCCACTTGAGGAGTAAGACTCCATGGTCATGGAACAAGTCAATACATTGTTACACAAGAATGGTAATAGAATAATTTTAAGTAGTCCTTTGCACACGACAATCTTAAGACAAAGTAAAAAGAATCAATAAAGAAAAAAATGAATTAGCTTAATTGTTTAACTTTTCTAGGAGTTCCTCGACAGAATAAAAGGAGTGAACCACGAGGTAACTCTTCAATTTAGATTTGAAAGCATGTGGATTAGTGCTAAGATTCTTAAGTTCTTGTGGCAGCTTATTGAAAATGGATGCCGCAGAATACTGCACCCCTTTCTGCACAAGTGTTAAGGTGGTGTGGTGCAAATGTAGATTAGACATCTGTCTAGTATTCACCGAGTGAAAGCTACTAACTTGTGGGAATAAGCTGATATTATTAACTACAAACGACATTAAAGAAAAAAACGTATTGTGACGCCAGAGTCAAAATTCCCAGACTACTGAAAAGGGGTCGACATGACGTTCGCGAACTTACACCAGATATTGCTCGAACCGCCCGTTTTTGAGCCAGAAATATCCTTTTTGCATCAAGCGAGTTACCCCAAAAAACAATGCCGTACGTCATAAGTGAGTGAAAGTGAGCGAAATAGACTACTTTTCGTGTTGAAAAATCACTTATCTCAGATATTGTTCTAATGGTAAATATAGCAGAATTTAGTTTTGGAACAAGATCCTGAACATGGGCTTTCCATGACAGCTTACTGTCTATATGAACACCTAGAAATTTGAACTGTTCTGTCTCACTTATCACATGCCCATTATGTGTAATCATAATGTCAGATTTCGTCAAATTATGTGTTAGAAATTGTAGAAACTGAGTTTTACTGTGATTTAACATCAACTTGTTTTCTATTAGCCATGAACTTATCTCTTGAACTGCGTTATTTGATACTGTGTCAATATTACGAGCAACATCCTTCACTACCAAGCTGGTATCATCAGCAAACAAAAATATTTTACAATTACCTGTTATACTCGAAGGCATATCATTTACATAAATAAGAAACAGCAATGGTCCCAAAACAGACCCCTGGGGCACCCCATACTTAATTGTGCCCCATTGGGATTGCACGATCATAGCCATTTTCTACACTGTGGAGAATTACCTTCTGTTGTCTATTATTAAAGTAAGAGGTGAACCAGTTGTGGGCTACTCCCCGTATTCCATAATGTTCCAACTTCTGCAACAATATTTTGTGATCAACACAATCAAACGCTTTTGTTAAATCAAAGAAGACGCCTAATGTCCGTAGCCTCTTATTTAACCCATCAAGTGCCTCACAGAGAAACGAAAATATAGCGTTTTCAGTCGTTAAACCACTTCTAAAACCAAACTGTACGTTTGACAGGAAATTATGTGAACTGAAATGATCAATTAATCTTGAATATACAGCCTTTTCAATAACTTTGGAAAAAACCGATGGCATAGAAATAGGTCTATAGTTCTCTACATTATCCCTTTCTCCTTTTTTATAAAGCGGTTTCACTAGTGAGTACTTTAATCTGTTAGGAAACTGACCATTCTGAAAGGAAAAATTACAAATCTGGCTTAGTACTGGGCTAACATATGGAGAACAGTACTTTAGAATTCTGCTAGATACCCCATCATATCCACAAGAGTCCTTAGTCTTTAGTGATTTAATTATTGACTGAATCTCACCAATGGAAGTATCATAAAGAATCATTTCAGGTTACAGCCTCGGAAACGCATTTTCTAAAATCGTTATATGATTACCTGTAGAAACTAGAGTTTTATTTAGTTCCTCTACTATATTCAGAAAGTGATTATTGAATATTGCACATATATCTAACTTGTCAGTAACAGAAACATTCCTACTACGCACTGACGTTATATCTTCTACCTGCTGCTCCTGACCAGACACTTCCTTCACGACTGACCAGATAGTTTTAATTTTATCCCGAGAGTTTGCTATTCTTTTTTCGTACCACATTGCATTCTTAATGACATTTTTCAGAACCTTACAGTACTGTTTGTAATGAGCTACTGCATCTTCATTCTGACTGCTTCTAACATTTTGATACAACTCCCGCTTAGTTCTACATGATACTCTTATCCCCTTTGTCAGCCACCCTGGCTGTCTGTTACTGAAAGTACCCTGTTTTGAGCGTTCTAGCGGAAAGCAACTTTCAAACAGCATAATAAATGTGTTCAGAAAAGCATTATATTTATCATCTGCATTATCAGCACTATAAACATCCTGCCATTCTTGTTCCTTAATTAGGCTTAAAAAGGTCTCAATTGCAACTGGATTAACTTTTCTGAGTAGTTGATATTTATGTTTAACATTTGTTTGAGAACAAATACTTTTTAGAATTAAAAGTTGGGCATCGTGGTCTGATAGGCCATTTACTATTCTGCTGACAGAGTGCCCCTCTAATAATGAAGAATGAACAAAAATATTGTCAATGGTAGAACTGCTATTTCCTTGCACTCTCGTTGGAAAAAATACTGTTTGCATCATGTTATAGGAATTAAATAGATCTAACAGCTGACTTTTCCTTGAGCTATCACCTACACAATTAATGTTGAAATCTCCACACACAATTAAATTTTTATACTTCCTATACAGTGAACCCAGAACCAATTCCAGCTTGGGCAGAAACATTTTAAAATCTGAGTCAGGGGATCTATAAATAACAACTATTACTAGTTTAGTTCCATTAACATTAACAACTCCTGCACAACATTCAAATATCTGTTCTGTGCAGTGTTTAGAAAAATCGATTGACTCCGATGAAAAATCGTTTTTACATACATGGCCACTCCCCCACACTGCAAGGAACTCCTAGAGTAGAAGGCAAAGGAAGTCTCTTAATTGTCACACCACTTAAAAAGTGCTCTGAAATTCCAATAATGTCAGAATCAGTATCAATAAGCATTTCATTAACTTTATCTTTTATACCCTGTATATTTTGATGAAAAACAGTAATTCCCTTATTACTTATATTCTTAGACTTTGTCAAAGATGGTTCATTTCTTAGAGGGACTTCCTTTAAGCAGGAATATCTATCAGCTGTCTTCAGTCTAAAAAAGGTGCAGCCCTAACACCAACTACTACAGGAATTTTTCCATGAGTGAAAACCCCACCCCCTACTACACTGTCACCTATGAGCTTTGCCAACCTCCCCTGCCCATACCTATTGAGGTGCAGACCGTGCCTAGTAAAATCCGACCTTTGGATAGTCACAACTGGCACCACTGCAATGTGATCCATGCCCTCCGTCATCAGCGCCTTCTCAAGCCCCATGTTAACACGGCTGACAGCCGTATTAAGACAAGGCCTATCATGACGCTGAAACAGCTGCACGAAATGCACATTCGTGCCACCAGTTTCAGTTGCTATCCTTTCCAGATCACCACCTATATCATATTCCCCGTCCCTATCAAGACTGTTCCCGGCCCCACCCACTATAACTACCTGATCCTCTTTTGAAAAATTCCTACATAAGTCCCCTATGTTACAAGTGACCAGAGCTAACCCTGCACTAGGCTTCACTATGCTGGTGACCTGGTACTCACTCCCAAGTACTTCCCGCAACTGTTGGCCAACACCTCTGCCATGAGAACTACCTATCAGCAGAACCTTCTTCTTCCTAAGAGACCTCTCTACAGATTTCGGCTTACCAAAAGCTGAGGTCTGCTGCGTACTTCCTACACCTACAGCTACAGGAGGTTCATCTCCACTCAACTCTGACAGTTGGTCAAACCTATTTGCAACTTGCAATGTAAAGCTATCTGAATATCTTCTTCTAGCTACCTTCTTGCCAACTGCCAGTTCCCATTCCCCAGCCCCCCTTCCCCTCCTCAACCTACCTAGTTCCTCTTCAGCGTTTTTCAACTGCACCTGAAGGGCGGAGATCAAACGCTCCTGCTCCTCTATCAACTTATTCCTGCTGCAAATCCTACAGTTCCAGGAGAGAACCTCACCACAATGCCCACTGTCTTCCCCACTCCACTGCACTCCCCCCCCCCCATGAAAATACTTACTACAAATCCCACACTGCAGCCCACTACGCACGACCCTACGACAGAGCCCACACTTTTCACTCATGGTAAAATTTTACAATAATTTGTTAAGAAAAACTAGACGTCTACGTTATGAAGTTAAGTTTCTACAAAATAAGTAGGAAATACCTCTTAACTACAGCAATCAACAAACCTCAGTCTCTACAAATCAAGTAACAATAACCAATAGTATCAGAAAAGAGCAAATGACACTACCACAGAAACTTTACACTGTTGCTTGTATAAACAAGTTCAAATTCAAGCGTCACTAATAAAATAACTAAACACTGTGAGAGTACAAGAGTTATCAAATACCGTAACTTAAAGTTTCCCAACCTCAACTACGTTAAAAACAGCAAGTCACCTGTTGAAAAGTTACTAAAGTTAATAAACAACTGGCGCGATAACACCTCCTGAAATCTAAAACTTTAATATTTTAAGGTTTCCAATAACAATGAAAGTTATTTGAGTTATCGCCTGACATCTGCTATGCCACACCCACTCAAGAATTTTTCTATTTACAGTTCCTCGTTTTAAACAATGTCTGAGTTTTGAATACTGATGTGCATCAAGGTCAGTCAGACTTCATCGAAGCTACCAATTGACGAATCGTGTAGTATATCTAATAAAACTGCGGTAATGAAATATCACGAAACAGTTTCAGTTCGAATTATAACAGTTATATGAGGTTTCCAATAACAATCAAAGTGCCCCTGTGAAAATATTTGTTTTGACTTTAATGCAAGTACATGGCCTAAACGAGCTGCGGAACATACAGTAATTGTTATGAAGAACTATCATGACCATGGATTTGTATCTCTTCTTAATACATTGTAAAAACTGTTTTCATGAAGTCTAATATACATTTATATTTTGTAAACTAGACATATTAAGTTTAAAAACTTGTAAAATTGCTGTCAAAGGGTGTTGTTGTGAAATATGGTGGACGAAATTTCAGTACAAAGACGAAATTGACAACAAAGTACTGGAGTTAAAAAGGGGTCTCGGTCATTTGCCACAAAAGGATTCCATATCGAAATTAGGTGTCGTTAATAACTTTCCTTGTTGCCATGCTGATACAAGTAAAGTTTGATAAGTGAAATTTGAGTACAAAGACGTAAGTCGCAACAGAATATTGCAATACAATTGCGCCTGGGTCAGCAGCTACAGTAGCATTCCACATCGTAATAACGTGTAATTAATAACTTTCGTTGTTGCCACGCTGAAATAAGTGCATATTTGTTTCAATGAACAATATTACAAGTTCGAAAATTCCTGCTGTAACTACTGCTCCCACACTTTGCACTGGTTGCATGTCAACCATGCACGATCAATTATTGTCAGCAACAAACGAAAATATTTAAAAAAGGTGTAGACACTCAATAGTGTCGTTTCACGAACCACAGGAGCAACAGAAGAAGAAATATCTGAAAGACATATGCACGCTAGGTAGAAAACTGAGCATAGTTTTACGGTGTGTACTTCAAGGAAATTTCAATAGGTCATCTGAAGCTTCACTTTTAGGCAGCTAAATGTCATTAGTCAAGAACTTTGAATATAGACAGACTGAGTTCAAACAATGCAAAATATTTGCTGTTCTTGCACGAAGTACTTGATATTTATTACTTCGATTTGTACATTTAAATGCTGAACACATTTTGACATACTTCAGCAGCAAAAATGTACAGACAATACTCACTAAATACAACACCTCAAGCTCAACAACGACATACGATAGACAGCCTCCTCCCAAGTGTACTGACCACCAAAAATATGGCGGCGGAGTTGTTTTGATAGTGTAGTTACCACTGATCACAATTCAGTTAGCTGCCAGTCGCTTTTATTGAAGTACTAGGCCAGTAAAAAAGTTGATTATTTAGTTTTCTACTTTCTACAGTTAATTGTATCGATAGGGTGGATAAGTTGTGTGCCTGCTGTGTGCGGACGCAAGTGGAGTTAGCCGCGGTTCGCGAACAGCTGAGCGTACTGCTGGCTATGGTCAGTCGTCTTCAGGCTGCTGTCTCGGGGTCCAGCGGTGGTGGGGAGTTTGATGCGTCGAGTGGGACACCTCTCATGTCATGTCTCATACTTCGCCCTCTGTCCCTGGTACCGACGCACCTTCAGGTATACCGGACGTGGTCAAGCCGCCCTTTCCGCAAGTAGAGTGGAGGCTGACCGTCCGTCCATGTCCGTTCGTGCTGTGAGTGGTCGTGTGGCCACTCCTTCAGCAGGGTCCGAGCAGGCGCACGGGGGGAGGGTACTGTTAGTTATTTGGAGCTCCAATGTTAGGCGCGTGATGGAGCTCCTTAGGCAGATAGCGTTGAGATCCGGAAAGAAGTCCAACGTGCACTCGCTGTGTCTGCCGAGGGGCCTTATCCGAGATGTGGAGGCGGCTTTCGACGGTGCGGGGTGCAGTCGACAGCAAGTCCTGGCTCACGTCGGCACCAATGACGCTTGTCGCTTGGGTTCTGAGGACAACCTCAGTTCCTACGGGCGGCTGGCGGAATTGTTGAAGGCTGCTGCCTTCGCACGCGGGGTATAAGCAGAGCTGTCGATTTGTAGCATTGTTCTCAGGGTTGATTGGGGTCTTTGGTTTGGAGCCGAGTGGAGGGTCTGAACCAGAGGCTTAGCCGACTCTGTGACAGTCATGGCTGCAGATTTCTAGAACTGCGTTATCGGGTGGGGAATTGTAGGGCGCCCCTAGATAGATCAGGGTTGCACTACACTAAGGAAGCGGCTTCTCGGGTGTCAGAGTAGTTGTGGAGTGCACATAGTTTTTTTTAAGGCTAGGCGCTAACTCTGATGAACATTCGCCTGTCAACATTCAGACAGCGAATTCAGGCCGCGTTCCTCTCAAAAATTCGACTTTTAAAATATTAGCCGCGAACTTTCAAAGTATTAAAAACAAAGTTCCAGAATTTGCCGAGCTGCGTGGAAATTATTGTGCTCAGATAGGCAACGAAAGCTGGCTAAATCATAATGTGGCAAGTTCAGAAATATTTTGCTAGGCGTGGAATGTATATCGGAAAGATAGATCTGGCACAACTGGATGGGGAGTGTTCATCGCTGTGGACAAAGGTATTGTTTCTATTGAGATCGAGGTTGAATGTAACTGTGAAGTAAAGTTAAAAGTTGGGAGTTTTACCCCCCCCCCCCCCCCCCGGAAGGCAAATGATGACAGGCAAAAGCTAGTAGAGATTCGTGCGTCTAAAAAACATCGATGCGTGAAGCATACAATAATTACCACATCAATACCTCAGCAAAAGATCTTTTCGAGAACCTGAAATAATTCTGGTCCTATGTAAAATCGATTGGCGGGTCGAAGATCACTATTCAATAATAGAAGAAAGCAGACGGAAAGCTGAAGTTCTAAATTTAACCTTTAAGAAATCTTTCACGCAGGAGCGCCGAACAAATGTACCATCATTTGATAAACGTACTAATTCCGAAATGGAGAACATGGTAATAGGTATTTCCGGTGTAGAAAAGCAGCTGAGAGAGCTAAATACGTAAAAGTATGCTGGTCCGGAAGAAATAGCAGTTCGGTTTCACAAAGAGTATTCTGCGGTATTGGCCCCTAACTTAGCTTGCATATATCGCGAATCCTTAATTCAGCGCAAAGTTCCTAGTGATTGGAAAGAAGCGCAGATGACTCCCGTTTATAGGAAAGGACCCACATAATTACAGCCTAATATCCTTGACATCAGTTTCCTACAGAAATTTGGAACATATTCTCAGTTCGAATATAGTACATTTCCTTGAGACGAAAAGCTTCTTTCTATGAACCTGCACGGGTTTAGGAACATCGTTCATGTGAAACTCAGCTTGCCTTTTTCTCACATGACATCTTGCGAGCCATAGATGAAGGGCAGCAGGCAGATTGTGTTTTTCTCGACTTCAAAAAGGCGTTAGACGCTGTACCACACTGCAGACTGCTAACGAAGATACGAGCTTACGCAATAGGATCACAGATTTGTGACTGGCTGGAAGACTTCCTAAGTAACAGAACGCAGTATGTTGTTCTTGACGGCGAGTGTTAATCAGAGACGAGTGTATAGTCAGGCGTGATTCAGGGAAGTGTGATAGGACTGCTATTATTTTCTATCTATATAAATAATCTGATGAACAGAGTAACTTGTAATTGCGGCTGTTTTCTGATGATGCTTTCGTGCATGGGAGGGTGTCGTCTTTAACTGACTGTAATTGCATTCAGGATTACTTAGACCAAATTTCTAGTTGTCAGCTAGCTCTCAATGTAGAAAAATGTCACGTGATGCTCATGAGTAGGAAAAACAATCCCATAATGTTCGAATACAGCATTAGTAGTGAGTTTCTTGATGCAGTCGCATCATTCAAATTGCAAAGTATCTCGAATAGATTGATGTTTAACGGAAATTGATCAGCACTACGTACTTGCAGAACAAAATGAACTTTCAAAAACGGAACAATGTGGTGACTACGAGCACCGAGGTAAGCCTTAGAAATCATAAATTCTGGCTCATTCTGTTTGCTTTGCTCTATATTCAAATTTTGTACACTTTCTGTGATCTGTTGTACCTGAGAAGCTAGCTGTATATGTTGGTTGCGTACTTGTGTAATAGTCTCGCTAGGTACTACGGTGGCGATTTTATTGAGAATTTCGTCTTCGTCATTATTCTGCGTCTCAATGATTTTAAAAATAACGGACTCGCACTTGTCTTGCTTATGTTCTATTTCCATTACTTTTGTCTATACGCCAGTCATGTCATTATTCATATCTGTTATTTGTTCCGCAATTGTACGCATCTGATTATTTAATTGTTGAGAAAGGTTCGCGTCACGTTCGTCCATACGTGCTTCTAGTCGTCTGTAAAGGTCTTTAATTTCACTAGAAATGTCCTTTTTAAACGTTTGTCACGTTCCCCTAATTTCGACAGTAACGGTTCAACACGTTCCTCTAATTTCAACAGTAACTGTTCATCACGTTCCTTTATCTGTTCATTATACTCCTTTATCTGTTCGCTACATTCCGCTAATTTCGATTGTAACTGTTCGTTAGTTTCCGCTAAGTCAGCTAATTTAGAAGAGTTTTGCGAAAAAAATTGTTAAGAAATTGCTAATTTTGTTCAAATTGCGTCTCAAAAAGCTGCATAATCATTTGTAAACTTATTTCTGGTTGAACCGTAGTCGCATTGTTAATTGCTAATGTAGATCCTACTTATGTGAAATTAGTTGATTCAGACTCTAAATATGTTACATCCATATCTGTTTGTAGAAGAAATTGTGAGTTACTGTGTAGAAATTTTATTTTCAGCTACACGTGACTGCTAGCGTCGCGAGGCGAGACTCGACCAAGGTCACGGATTGTTGCGTCACAGTATTGTCGACACCGTCCATTGGGTTAGCATTGTCATTATCTTGTGAATCATTATGATCTAAATTCGTCGAAATTTCTTCATTGCGGTTAAGATAACTCATTTGTTCTAAACAATCGCCATTATCAGTCAAATTTTTCTGTGCGCTGATCGCTTATTTGATGACATTTTATATGAAAATATTATATCAGCACAAAATTACCAGAAGAATAAATTGTCACGTAAGAAATATTAAGCACTATATAACTTTGAAATACACTGAAACTTTTATCAGTCACAGATCGATATAATTACGTAAAATCAAACTTATATCAACTGAATATAATAATGTAGCACTAGTAGTATGAGGAAAGAGAAAAGTATATAAAATCGTCCAAAACAACAGGTCACAAACATAATAGTCAAATAATTGCCCATCAAACCAACAGAAATGTGCGGTAGTGAAAAAAATGGTAGCGCAATACACAACAACACGGTTTTGCAAATCATGTTTACTGGAAATTGATCAGTACTACACACTTGCAAAACAAACTGAACTTTTAAAAACCGAACAATGTGGTGACTACGACCACCGAGGTAACTCACAGAATAATATGCGCAACGGACACGCCCGGGAGTGGGGAAACTCAAACACTAGAATTTATGGCCCTGTCGAAAGTACTCCCAAAAGGTACAACGAAACTCATTAACTGGAATAATAAAAAAGGGGAAACAATCTGACAGTGACGCAAATAAAAGTTGACTTACCACGTATCTTCTTATTACAAAACAGGAAACAGCAAGCAGCTCGCGTCATGCAGTATTTCAGTATTAAAAATTTTCAGAACGTGATATGTGGGTAGTAATTAAGTTCAAAATTAATCATAAATGAAGAAAATGAACGAAAGGGTAAACTAACTGTCAAATGAGGATGCAGAATGCCAACTGAATATTAGAAATTAAGTACTCTTAAGAAAATATGAAGTACAAAAAAATTACTGAAGATTAAATTAATATTATGTATTACAATAATAGCGTGCTGCAACATACACTTAACAACTGCCTTCCCCAACAGCGTCCTCGCGCTACATCACCCAACAGGCAACTCTTGGCTACAAACTCCAAACACAGCTCGCAATAGACCGGCAAGTGACTGCTGTCTCGTAGCCAGAGTAATTACTCTAATATGGAAATTCCAAAGATTACTGCGCCTCTTGAATATACATCTGTGGCTACTTTTCAAAACAGAAATCCGACTATGTCGGGATCACAGGGACCTTACAAAATATCTAGGCGTAACATTGCAGAGCGATATGGAATGGAACGAAGATGTAAGGACAGTTGTGAGTAAGGCGGACAGCCGGCTTCGGTTTATTGGAAGAATTTTGGGAAGACGTACTTCATCTGTAAAGGAGGCCGCGTATAAAACGCATCTACGACCACGTCTTGAGTATTGCTCAAGGGTTTGGGGCCCGCAGCAGATCAGTTTAAAGGATGACATAGAAGCAGTTCAGAGGCGAGCAAAATGTTCAAATGTTTGTAGAGGTTATGGGACTTAATTACGGGGTCATCAGTCCCTAAACTTACAAACTACTTATGAACTAGCTAATACTAAGGACGACACAAATATCCATGCCCGAGAGGGGATTCGAACTCCCGACCGTAGTGGCCGTGCGGACCGCGAATGGTGCGCCGCAGTCCCCTCGGCCACCGCGGCTGGCAGAGGCGAGCAGCTAGGTTTATTCGACCAACGCGCGAGTGACACGAAAATGCTCCGGGAACTCAACTGGGGATTGAATTGCTGGAGGAAAGACGACGTTAATTTCGTGAATTTCTATTGAGGAAATTTAGAGGGCCGGAATCTGAAGCCGAGTGTAGTACGATTTCGTTGCCGGCTACTTACATTTCGAGTAGTGATCAGAAAGAGAAGATAGGAGAAATAAGGTCTCGTACGGAGGCATATAGGCATTCTTCTATTTGGCAGTGGATTAGGAAAGGAAATTCCTAGTAGTGGTACAGTGTACCGTCCGCCACGCACCTTATGGTGGATTGCAGAGTATTTATGTAGATGTAGATGTGCACAGGTTACCGCAAACAGCGCTGAAACACGTGTGTTAGCCACCCTATGAAATTTAAGCTCGTTGCTCGGAACGTAACTACTGCTTTGCTTTTCTGGCCGAAGAATCCTAGCTATATAGCAGAGTATTTTCACGAATACAATAACTTTTTTTTATATTGATTTGAGATCTCTTTAAACCTCTATTCAAGGATTTCGGATTGAATTGCTAGGGATCCCGGTGTTGTGTTTTAGTTTGCCGGGTAAACTGTCTGTCTTCTCTGGGTGCAAAGGAGAAAGGCACAGGAATTGAGAAATAAGATGTGGAACGTTAGTTTCATTCTTTCAGGGATCGATATGAGTTGTAAGAATTCTAACGATCACCGCTGTCGCAGTAATTCTTGCAGGGTGGTTGCACCAAGAGATTGGCTAGTGATATTAATTTTGGTGACTTGAGCAACGGAATATTATGCAGTCACAAAGTAGGGAACCCTGTAAGCAGTGGGACCACGTATCGATAGATAACCGCACGTCAATGAATTGACAATGGTTGGTCATATATCAATCACTTTAATGGTGATTGGGAAGAACAATGAGACTTTATGGGTTTCTCAGGTGGTTCGTTGATTAAACTTTTCCATTTATTGTAACATCTGTCTTACACATAATGGGGTAAATCACTACATAATCTTAAGAGGTAAATACTGCCATAGTCAAATGGGGTCCCCTGATCTATATCTGTTCTCACTTGGAGCATAGGCTGTGGGATAAATGGGATATTATTTCGGTCATATGGTAGCATGAACATGCGTGAATTGATCCTTCAACACTTGTTCCGGGCGTACGTATGCCGTGACTCGACATTCATACACAGTATTATAGTGAAGGAAGGAGGAATTAATAAATGACCAAACAGGCAAATATGTGGGACACACAAGTAAATAACACTCTTAAATTTAATACATCCTATCTATTCATCACACTCTCTCACAATAGTGTCCTAGCCTTGACCCCCACGAGGTCAGATGCACTTGCTTTTTGCGACTGCAAGGCTCATGAGAGGTATCACCTGGATCTCAGCATTGGTGTTACTTCATCAAAAGTTCACACGTAAACCGAATTAATTTATCTTTAGCTTTTACTGAAGGACGGATGCTCTCGCGAACAAAGTATCTGCAAGGCAATATTCAACTGACCTTACCGTCTGCCTAGGTGTTCAAATATCGAAGTTCACATTCCTATTAAAATTAAAATGTAGGATGGTAGTTGAGCCAATGCATGATAAGAACATGGTTTACTCGTAAAATAATGAAACCTTGGCCCGACATAAAGAATCCAAAATTATGTTAAATTTCGGGCATCCGCAGCCAAATGTTTTCATTTTGATACCAAATCCGTATCGGCTGCAATTAACTTTTATTTAAGAAAGCAATACCGGTTTCGCGTCCTGTAGACGCATCATCAGGTGCTCTGCAATGTATATAACTGATAGAGACTTCTAAGAGTGTCGTTTGAAGTTAAGAAAAAGTATATAATAAAACTGCTGACTGTAAAATGAAATTAAATAATCCGTGGAGAAGTACTTTCTAAAATTCCTTAGAAAGACATGTCTGCCATTTAGCCTACCTGTGTAGTGGCAAAATAATTGCAATGGGCTCTGCAGCAATTTTATTATATATTTGCTCTTAACTTCAAGAGACACTCTTGTAAGTCTCTTTCATTTATGTTCATTGCAGAGCACCTGATGATGCGTGTACAGGACGCGAAACCGGTAGTGCTTTTTTAAAAATAAAAGTTAATTGCAGCTGAAGCGTATTTGGTACAAAAAAAAGGACTACCAAATTCACACGCAATTTTAATCAAATAGATCAAACACGGTTCACTACCTAAATTAAGGAAGAGACTGATTGAGTGTCTAATATGGAGTGTGGCCTTATATGGAGCAGAAACATGGACATTGAGAAAGCAAGATGAGAAGAAAATTAAAGCTTGTGCAATGTGGATATGGCGTAGGAAGGAGAAGATGAGCTGGATCGATAAAGTCATAAATGAAGAAGTACTGAATAGAGTTGGAGAGGAACGGAGGATGTTGCTGACGATAAAGAACAGGAAACTAAACTGGCTAGGCCACAGTTGAAGACGAGATTGCCTCCTGGTAGAGGCAATTGAGGGTTGCGTTCCGGGAAAGAGAGGGAGGGGCAGAAGGAGGTACCAGATGCTGAATGACATAAGCAAGCCTCTAGGAGGGTACCAAAGAATGAAGATGATCGCAAAGAACAGAGAAGCATGGAGGGATATTCAGTCTAAACCTGCCGTACGCAGACAACCAAATGTTAAGTATGCTACCTAATAGTGGCTGAAAAGGAAACAAATCACATGATATTCAATGTTCAACAGCCTGTGCGTACCACTCCACTTGGTCTCGCAGTACTATCAGATAAAGCTAAGGGAATGAAATAATTTAATTACATTCAACAAATCAACGGGGCACTATACTTCTACTTACGGCATATTTTAATGATAAGGAAAACTGAGTTCTTTCTGTCGAAACTGAATTTAATTGATATCAAAACTGATGATCCTGACTGTGGATTCATTGTCGTAGAGCTGAGAGAGAAAGCGTTAAATATTTCAACTACAGCTAGCACCATATTTACCAACTTTCTATAATTCTTCTGTAAGCAATTTTAAGGATCTACATACATCTTTGGGATCCTGCGACAGTGTCCTTTTAGTTTGGCGAAGTAGCTAACGGACCCAACGTTTGGCGGCGAGCCTGAGCAGAAGGGAGGAGGAACGCACCAATCGCTTCCGCTGACCTCTCGGCCGGCTGCAGCCTCGCTGTTCTACTCAACTTTGGCTAAGCACATTAGTGAATTAGGTTGGTACTACTCTGAACTGCCTTCTAGACTAGCAGGAAACCTTCTGCTGGCCACACACATATCTCATAAACATTCTTAGTCAACGTATGGCCGCCGGCCGCGGTGGCCGAGGGGACTGAGGCGCTCCAGTCACGGTCTGCACGGCCACTACGGTCGGGGGTTCGAATCCCCCCTCGGGCATGGATATTTGTGCCGTCTGTAGTATTAGCTAGTTCATAAGTAGTTTGTAAGTTTAGGGACTGATGACCCCGTAGTTAAGTCCCATAAGCTTATCAATCATTTTTTCAACTTATGGCCGTCTGGGGATAGAATAAGGGGATATGCTCCAAGGATTTAATGAACGCGAAAATAAATCAACTAATATCTACTAAACTAAACTTCAGGCCTATTTAAAAGAAAAATGTTCAGATGTTTGTAAATCTATCGGACCAAACTGCGTACTCATCAGTCCGTAGCTTACAAACTGCTTAAACTAAGTTAAACCAACCTAAGGACAACACACATACCCATGCCCCAGGGAGGACTCGAACTTCTGATGGCGAGCAACCGCGCGCTCCGCAGCGAGGCGCCTTAGACCGCTCGGCTACTCCACCGCGGCAGGCCTATTTCATTG
Source organism: Locusta migratoria (assembly GCA_026315105.1). Taxonomy (NCBI): domain Eukaryota; kingdom Metazoa; phylum Arthropoda; class Insecta; order Orthoptera; family Acrididae; genus Locusta; species Locusta migratoria. The sequence goes on from CM048748.1 coordinate 166,807,248, forward strand.
ACGTCTATTTGCAGCAGGGTTTTCGTACATTTCCTGTATTCAAATATTATGAATGATTTCGAACAGAATAATCTATTGGCCCAAAGTCAACACGGATTTCGAAAATATCGTACAAGCGAAACACATCTAGTTTTTACTCACACGAAGTGATGAGTGCTATCGACGAGGGTTCTCAAATTTGATTCCGTATGCTTTGATTTCCAAAAGGCTTTTGACACCGTACATCACAAACGGCTTTTAATCAAATTGTGTGGTTATGGTATATTGCCCCAAATTTGGGACTGGGTAGGAGATTTCCTGTCAGAGAGGACACAGTTTGTAGTAATCGATGGTAAGGCATCGACTAAAACAGCGGTAATAACGAGTGTTCTACAGTGTAGTTTTATTGGACCTCTGCTGTTCCTTATTTACATAAACAATTTGGGAGTAAATCCAACCAGCTCTCTTAGATTGTTAGCAAAAGACGCCGTCTTTTGCCGTCTAGTAAAATCATCTGAAGATCAAAACCAACTGCAGGACGATATAAATAAGATACAACTTTGGTGTAATAATTGGCAATTGACTCTAAGTACTGAGAAGTGTGAGGTCGTCCACATGACTACGAAAAGAAATCCGTTAAAATTTGTTTACAAGATAAATCAATCAAAAGTGAAGGCCGTAAACTCCACAAAATACCTCGGAATTACTATTACTCCAGACGTAAACTGGAAAGAACACGTACATAGTGACGTGGGAAAGGCGGACCGCCAGCCGCAGTGGCCAAGAGGTCTGCGGCGCGTCAGTAACAGTCTGCACGGCCGCTAAGATCTGGGGTTATAATCCCCCCTCGGGCATGGATGTTTGCGCTGCCTTTTGTATAAGGTAGTTCATAAGTAGTTTGTAAGTTTAGGGAATGATGACCTAGCAGTTAAGTCTCTTAAGCTTGACAAACATTTCAACATTTTAAAGCCGAACTAGTAACTGCATTTTATTGGCAGAACCCTTAAAAGATGCAACGGATCTACTAAAGAGACTTCATACACTACGCTTGTCCGATCTTTTATGGAGTATTACTGCCCAGTGTGGAATCCTGAGCAAGTAGGTTTGACGGAGGACATCGAAATAGTCCAAACAAGGAACAGCTCGTTTTGTATTATCACGATACAGGGGAGACAGCGTTACGGAAATGATACAGGATCTGGGATGGGAATCATTACAACAACGGCGCTTATCGCTGCGGCGTGGGCTACTTGCGAAACTCCAATCGCCAACATTAACATTCTCCTCCGAATGCGAAAATATATTTTTGACTCCCACTTACATAAGTAGAAATGATCATCAGAATAAAATAGAAATTAGAGCTCTAACGGAGAGATTCAGGTTTTCTTCCTGCGCAATATTCGAGAATGGAATAGGAGATAAATAGTATAAAAGTGATTCGATGAACCCTCTTCCATGCACTTGAATATGATTTGCAAAGTATCTCATGTAGGTGAAGATGCAGAATATCGTTCATCGTCCCTCCAACGTACAAAGTTATCAATATGTATAAGAAATAAATTACAAAACGTCTAGGTGAAATACCTTAATTATGTAACTGACAGAATATTTAATGAGAATGTACAGGGTACACAGATATAAGAGACAAGAAAAGAAGATTAATTACCTTATGAAACCAATAATAAAGCGCCGAAATTGTCGAGATACTCATTTCAGTTAGTACCTCACTGCAAGAAACCGTTGGAACGGGATAGTCGCTAGTGGGTAACGTTTTTGTTCCACGTTAATACTACGTGTGGCATGTGCGAATAGGGGACTGCTGGAATTTGAGCGAGATCAAAGAGAGATTCCGTCCTGAGGTGCGGTATTGCATTCTACAGACGAAAGCTCGCTAATACCTCGCACAGAGGGCGGAAGTGTCTGGCAGGTAGCCGCGCGCGCCCCTGCTGCCACAGCGGCTGCCTCGTATTCATCAGCCCAGCCGCCGACGTGACGTGTCGGACCGACGCCATGCCGAGGGGGTGGGGGGGGGGGGTCGTGACAGGTAGGGGAGGGGAGGGGAGAGGAGGGGAGGCCGGCACACGCAAAGCCGATCTGACAGCTTTGGCGCTTCTCATCTTTCGACGCTCTTTCATTGTGTTTCGCTTTATGTCAATAAGCGTCATTCCTCTGCTGCCAGCGTCCCGTTTTTATTCCTCCTGTCGATATTATACGCTCGTCTGTCTGCGTGGCTCAGTCGCGCCACCCTTACGGCTTTCATTTTACCTGCGTCGCTCTCTTTGTGTTTTCGGTGGATGACGGGAGAGGATTATACTCCAATACAAAGACAGATCTGGGCATGGTTAGTACAAAAGGGCGAAACGAATTGATGTATAAGAAAATACTCCTGCAACATGGGTTTCTTAATTCCCTAGTGCGCGCACCAGTAGTCGCATGGTTGACTCTGTCAACCAGACATAGTTTTCGTTATAGACGTGAAAATTATTTCCTTAATATTCTTGATATTAAAAAATAATGATTTATTTCTTTTCTTGCTTTTTATCTTACAAATAGAAATTTCAATATTTTTGTATTTGACCATAAATTTTTCTAAAAATCTTATTGAATGCTCTCATTTTTTGTGTAATATCCTTAGCAGACCTCTTTGGACCAGGTACAATTTTTGTTATGTTTTTGAAGCGTGTTTTGACGTTTTGGGTGTTATACCTTTCTTGGACGACTTAGTTTCCACACCTTCTTTATCTTCATGCCGTTGCACTTCCTCTTCTTCAAGATATACAGGGTGAGTCACCTAACATTACCGCTGGACATATTTCGTAAACCACATCAGATACTGACGAACCGATTCCACAGACCGAACGTGAGTAGAGGGGCTAGTGTAATCGATGAATACAAACCATAAAAAATAGACGTAAGTATGTTTTTAACACAAACCTACGTTTTTTTAATGTAACCCCGTTAGTTTTGTTAGCATATCTGAACATATAAACAAATACGTAATCAGTGCCGTTTGTTGCATTGTAAAATGTTAATTACATCCGGAGATATTGTAACCTAAAGTTGACGCTTGAGTACCACTCCTCCGCTGTTCGATCGTGTCTATCGGAGAGCACCGAATTAAGTAGTGTTCCAAAGGGAATGGTGATGTACCTTAGGTACAGAAGAGACTAGAACAGCACATTACGTGCACTTGCTAACACCTTGATTGGTCTTTTTCACTGACGCACAGGTACATTACCATGAGGGTTGAGGTACACGTACACAAGTGCTTTCCGTTTTCAATTACGGAGTGGAATAGAGTGTGTCCCGACATGTCAGGCCAATAGATGTTCAAAGTGGTGGTCATCATTTGCTGCACACAACTGCAATCTATGGCGTAATGAAACTCGTACACGCCGCAGTACATCCGGTGTAATATCGCCGCAGGCTGCCACAATACGTTGTTTCATATCCTCTGGGGTTGTAGGCACATCACGGTACACATTCTCCTTTAACGTACCCCACAGAAAGAAGTCCAGGGGTGTATGACCAGGTGAATGGACTGGCCAGTTAATGCGTCCTCCACGACATATGAAATGCCCGTCGAACATCCTGTCAAGGGTCAGCCTAGTGCTAATTCTGGAATGTGCAGGTGCACCATCATGCTGATACCACACACGTCGACACGTTTCCAGTGGGATCTTTTCGAGCAACGTTGGCAGATCATTCTGTAGAAACGCGATGTATGTTGCAGCTTTTTGGGCCCCTGCAATGTAGTGAGGACCAATGAGGTGGTCGCCAACGTCGTAGGTTTCAAGCGTCAACTTTAGGTTACAATATCTCCGGATGTAATTAACATTTTACAATGAAACAAACGGAACTGATTACGTATTTGTTTATATGTTCAGATGTACTAACAAAACTAACGGGGTTCCATTAAAAAAAAAACGAAGGTTTGTGTAAAAAAAACATACTTCCGTGCATTTTTTATGGTTTGTATTAACCAATTACACTACCCCTCTCCTTACGTTCGGTCTGTGGGCCTGCTTCTCTCTAAAGCAATTACTTCTATATCTGATTCACTGATGTTCAAATGTTTGTATAGTCTATGGGACTTAACTACGGGGTCATCAGTCCCTAAACTTACAAACTACTTACGAACTAGGACGGCACAAATAACCATGCCCGAGGGGGGATTCGAACCCCCGACCTTAGTGATTCACTGATGTGATTAGTAATTACTATTATTTCGTCAGCGAGTAGTTGCAGCTGTAAGGGCTGCGGAAGCCACCATTAAGAGTACAGAGTAAGGAAAAGAGTCCTGAAAAGGTCTGCATAGGATAAAGAAGTATCTGGTTAGCAAGATTATGCCACTAGAATGCTCTGAAAGAAGCATTCGGTGAGTCAAAACCAATGTGAACATCCTTTTCTTATCTTCTCGAAACTACATTTTCACATAATTGGGTACATACATCATCATAATGGTTCAAAAATTTTCTCCCAATTCAAGAATGGAACGATATTTTTATTATGCCTAATACATTGCAGACATGACCTATGGCCGGCCGCGGTGCCAGAGGGGAGTGAGCCGCTTCAGTCACGGTCTGCACGGCCACTACGGTCGGGGGTTCGAATCCCCCCTCGGGCATGGATATTTGTGCCGTCCTAGTTCGTAAGTAGTTCATAAGTAGTTTGTAACATTAGGGACTGATGACCCCGTAGTTAAGTCCCATAAGCTTTACAAACATTTGAACATGACCTATGTTTGTCATTCCGTATTTAATTATTACGGAATTTTTTAGACAAAACAGAAATCACATGTAATAACTGCTTTCCTATTTCCTCAGTAATCCATCAAACTACAAAACAAGAAAGATAATGTGTTCCTACGAACTATGACAGCAGTCTGTCACAGTCTGAATGCTATTTGATTGACTATGGACCATAAAATGGTTCCAGAATGCGAACGTGCATTATACAAAAATCTGATAGGAAAAATATTGTAACTCTTAAACAATTTCAATAAATTTCCTATTACAGCTTGAGTTAATGTCATTTAGTGTTGGTTCAAAATCACAACCTCCCCCGCATTGTAGCTCAAGAGTAATGCGCACCGAAACAAGGTATGAAAATGCAGCTCGAATACGTTCAGGACTCCTTAAACCAGGCATGGCCAACATTTCCGCCTGGCGGGCGCGCCCGCGCCTGCGAGCGGAGTCAAAGACCTTATAAAAATCTAGACCTCCTGACGGCGCTGCTGTCGCGGGATAATTTGAACCTTCAGCCGATCGCCATGGTAGTGGCAAGCGTCAGATAAATACGAGTGTTATTAACAGGAAAATCGTGTATTAAATAGTTAGTGCGGGATATATACACAAGTTACAGTAACGCCTGTATTGTTTTACTATCGCAGTGTACATCAAGCACGATGGTGAAGAGCTTCTCAGCGTTTAAATACAGAAATCAATTTCAGAAAGGAATAAAAAGATCGAATACTGTATTTCCATTTATATTTCTTAGGAATACAAGTATCCCTACTATTTATGTTCAGATATCGTTACTCTTGCTTAACAGACTGTTAGTCAAGACAATATAGGACTGAATGAAATAAATAACAGGCTTTTATAATACTGGCAGTTCTTAAAAAGGAGCTACTTTAGGCAGTACTTGTGGACAGGAACTTCAAAAAGTTTCATTTTATGATTGTGTAAAGTAACTATTGGGGTCACGAAATTAGTTGCCTCACTGCAGTACGAATTATTGTTTATGAAATTAATATTAGCAACATGTAACGCAGAATTTAAAAGTAATCTGTTTTACAGATTGGTATAACAACTGAAAGGGGTTTGCAGACGTGTGTGTAGTTCCCTATATGAACGCCACATAGCCACAGTGGATGCACTTTGTGAAGGTCAACCCTGTGACGATAGTTTCTGACTTCTGAGCAGTTCACTCCGCTGTAAGATATTTGGCTTACAGCATTAAAATGCTAATTTTCTTGGTAGATACCCTAATGCTAATGTTAGATGCCTTAGTTAAGAAAAAGCTATGGCATACTTCGTGTTCTTAAAAGAATTTAGTAGTGGCTGATTGCTGTATTCAAAACGTAACAAGCTATTTTTCAGTTACGTATCTGATGGCATATTTCGCTTTCACAATCGATTTTAACATCAGCTGCTTCATTCAGCCCTGTTTGATTTTTTGATGCTATGAAATATCTAAATATTGGAGAACACAGCATTGAAGCAAAGACGTAAAGTGTGAAACCCTTCCGAAATTAATCTTTGTACAAAAGTTTCACAATCGTAGAATATGCTGCGAAAAAGCCAAAAAATCGTGTCTGACGATAAATTCCGTTCGTATTCTGCACTTAGAACGCAAAAGACTGCATGTTACAGTTCGGTTCCGTTAGGATGAGGAAACGCTGTTGGTCAATTTCTACACCGTGTGTGTCATAAATTTACACACAAACGATAGTTGCTGTATATTCGAGTTTGAAGCTGTTTTGTGGTTACATATTTCAACTAGACATAGTTTTCGCGACTTAAATGATTACTCTCTCTAATCAAAAGAATCTTACGCACACTTAAAGTTCGCGCGGAAGTTTGCCACTACAATGGCCGCCAGGGCGCTCTTCAATTTGTCCGCTGTTCGCAGTTGGCCGCTTGAGCGATTGTGGGGGCTTGGGCGGAGTACTCTGTAGTTCACCCGCCCGCCGCGACGGTGTGTCGCTAGTGCCCCACACGCCGCTGCACACAGTACTCGTGGCAGGGGCGCGGCAAAGGCCGCCAGCGAGCACGGTGAGGGCACCCGCGCCCGTGGGTTACATGATGGTTAAATAATTTCAACTGTCGGAGAAAGAATTAACCCTGCGGATTGCGACCCAAAGGAAGTCTCAAACTGCTGCTAAGAAGATGCCGTCATATGAGGAGATTATCTAAATACTACAGGTTGTGTAATATAACGGCTCAGGAGTAAAAAAAGTGAAATTTAATTTATGTTACTTCTTCGTTGAAGAGAACACAGACGAATGAAAATGCACTGTGTTGAAAATGAATAAGCCGGCCGCAGTGGCCGAGGAGACTGAGGCGCTCCAGTCACGGTCTGCACGGCCACTACGGTCGGGGGTTCGAATCCCCCCTCGGGCATGGATATTTGTGCCGTCCTTAGTCTTAGCTAGTTCATAAGTAGTTTGTAAGCTTAGGGACTGATGACCCCGTAGTTAAGTCCCATAAGTTCTACAAACATTTTTTTGAAAATGAATAACACCAAAGGCTACACGAAATAGTCGATAGTTGCAAGAATATGATGCATTATGTATGTTTGAGAAATTCGAAATAGTGACTGACTTTTTTACAAATTTACTACACAGTGTGATCTAACATAAAGAGCAAATTCGTCTTCTCAGTGCGACTTTACCTACCTTCTCGTGTTAACCACACCAAGTTGTATCGTTAAAGCCCAGTAGATACGTGCATACACCGCTCACTTAGTTAAACATGTCTTAATCTTGTTTAAGGGTGCGTTTATGTTGCCACCTCGCAGCTGGCAGCTGGCTGCTCGCTGCTTTCACCTGCAGCTCGCTGCTCGCCGGCAGCCTTGTTGCATTTACGCTGCAATATTCGCTGCTCGCCATGTGTATTCTCCTGCAGCTGTTACATTACATCTGAGTATATAACTGCAGTAGCGTGAAGCGTCCGGCTCCGACCAAGGTTTTCGGGAGGTTTTCCTTGGTTGTAAGGCGTATGCCGGAGCTGTAAGCCCCTCCCACTTATTCCCAATTGGGATCCCCCTTTGCCCCACTATCAGCTTGTCTGATATTGGCTGAATAGAACCGCGACTCTTTATGGCCCGGATCTCAAACAGCCCGCTCCACTCCTCGGAGTGGAGAATGAAAAGAGATAAGATTTAAGCGTCAAAGGTGTTCTCCACAGCGTCTGACAACAGTGACGGTGATTTGTTTGCTACAAAAATGTTGAAAGGAGAAGGAAGAGGAGGTATGGGGTGCATCCTTTGAATGCTGAACGCCCTCACTACGGATACTTTCACAAGTACTACGAACAACTCAAAAACTATCCAGATCGCTTTTTCAGACATAATAATCACCTGCTTCAGATCTTCACTCATTGTTGTCTGTACTGAAACTACCTCTAACAAACAATACTGTGTGTTAATGGCACGAGAAGTTCCACGCATGCAGCAGACAAACCTCGTTCTGATAGAGTGATCTTGAAGCAACCAATCACAGTGCAAGTTCCAGGCCAGGCAGCGATGGTCGTAGCGCGAAACACGATTAGTTTGATACCATCGCCTGGCGAGGATCGTAGCGAGCAGCGAGCTGGGCGAGCTGCGATGGTGCACGTTGAATGGGTCTGTAAGACTCTTGTCGGTGAGCAGCGAGCAGCGAGGTGGCAGCATAAACGCACCCTAAAGGCCGAAGCCGTGCGTGTATGCTTACATGCCCAGCAACTACAGTAGCTGCTAACTATATCCTGTACCTCTAATCGTGCAGTCAAACACTCTATACGTAGGCTAATGTTTGTCAAATAATCATGACATCTAAAATACAGTCAATATTAATAAAAGAAGTTTTATTCTAATGTTTATAAATTATCAGGTTTGATTCCATAGTGGCACTTGTGCTCAGCCACTGTTTATTTGATCTGCAAGTAACGCCAGATAATTCAGTTGAATAATGTGTACTCCAACACAAGATAAATTTGCTGGAAGTATGTGTTAAATAAATGAAAGTAATAAATTACAAATCAGCCCTTTTAAATAATCAGAACAATTGCTTTAACTGCGTTGTGAGAATGGTACGAAAATCCTTAACTAAGGAATCACTGCTGATGCTCACATACTGACTCCTTTCGTGTTCACACAACAAGAAATAAGCCACAACTCAAAGTAGTTGAAGTCCTACAAAGAGACCACATGTGTATCGGATTTGACAACTTTTTAAAATTCTTATGGTACGTGATGTTCAGAACGAAAACAAAACTAAAATAGCAATCAGACAAAGCCATCCAACACAACTCTCAAAAATTCCCGAGATAATAGACTCTGAAGTTTTGCAAGTACCAATAATTAAACACAGTTGCATCATCTGTCGTTGTAGCTCAGGTGGTAGCATTCTGGTCTTACAACCATAGGTTCGGTGGTTCGAGACTCGCCGTTTTTTGTTGTGTTCGATTAGTTACAACATTATAACATCTAGTGGTAATTTTTACGAACATTGCAGGAATTTTTGTTTATTAGTAATTTTCTACATTTTATAAAAGGTAGTTCATAACGATGGTTTCATTTAAAAAAATAAAAACAAAAGCCGTTACATTTTTTACAGTATTGGCTTCACTATTAGTTGACGACGGTTATCTTTGATTGTTCAGTTTGTGAAGAGCTGATATGTTGTTTTTCTGAAGTCATCTCCATAGCTACAAATTGATTTCCAAGCAGCTAACACAACTGTCATTCTCACATCATACATATCTAGCATGTTAACTTCAATGCTATATGAAGGCTTTTAATCAGTGTTGTAAAGCTATACGTTAGGAAGCAAATGGTTTCTTTTACTGATAGATTCTTGGAGTGGACAAACCGATCCCGTGCTGCATAATGAAGTCTCTCGAAACCACAGGTCTGTCTACCTGCACCGTGCACGTAATTACGCCAAAATGTACCTCAATGGTGCAGCCTTGTGATTTGTATTTCTACTATCAACTAAAGTTTCATTAAGTGTCTGCAAAACTAATCCCACCTGATCAAAAGAGGACATAAAACTAGTGGTAGAGCAGATTGCATCAAAGCTCATTCAATTATTCTTCACCAGCTGTCCTCTCCGATCTTTGCTGAAATGATCAGATATGCGTGGTTCGCTTCTAAATTGTGGAATATAAGAGAAATCTTCATGAACTTAATTGAAGTTTGCTTTCCAGCTGAAAGATCAAAGAAAAATTGCGACTGTGAAATAAGGCATTTGTACGATGATGCTCGATTCCGATTTCTTTATTTTCCAGCATTGCCATAAATATGAAATTTGTAATGCTTTTTTGTGTTCTCTATTTTTAATTTAAATCATCAGTATTGACAACCATTTTAAGATATAGAAAATTACGCATAAAAAATACGTGCATTGTTCATAAAAATTACCATTAGGTATTAAAATGGTGTAATCATTCGACATTTGTAACACCTATTCTAGGGCTAACAGGCCAGATGGCTACCTCCTGACTACAACGACACATGCTGCATATCTTTTAATAACTAGTACTGCCGACACCAGCCTCATATGCAACGGGAAATACCCGTTCTGAAAAATTTATCAGTAATCATTCAAACATTAGGATGTGTTTCATTCCTAGAAATTCGATGAAGAATACATCCACCAATGTGTAATGCCGACCATACGTTCTTCTAAGTTAGTTGTATCAACGAATTACCATGATATTTCTTCTCTTTGAATCACACTCACAGCTGTGTCACGGTTTGTAGCGGGAGAGAGAGGGGGGGGAGGGGAGAGGGTAAGACATTTACAGACAATTTACATCGATGGCGTTGCGTATTCAAAAGTTCAGAAACACTGCTTTACATAATGAAACGCATGGTGTCATCCCCATGTGTACCTAAGGAGATATATTAAAAGTATACATAAATCCGTTATTGGTCGTTTACGATATACACTGGTCAAAATAATTAGAGGATCAGTTGAGAAATCTGAGTTAAGAAGTAGTGTCATCGTCAGAATAAACTAAAGTGGTTTGATGTCTTTCTGTCGGTTGTACGGATTAAAGACAGCAACTTTACGACAACCGAGATAGTGGTAACGAGAGAGGGGGTTGATGTTGACATGTGCTTACCCCACCAAACGAATTAATGTAGCCAGATATGTGAAACCTAAACTCATCAGTGAAAAATATTCGATCTAAAACACCATGTCTGTTAATAACCATTCACAATATGCTATTCTTTTCGTATGGTCCATACAATGTAATTGTGCTACTGCAGTAATTTTATACGCATACCCGCTCGGTTAGCCGTGTGGTCTAACACACCGCTTTCCGATACGGGTAGGCGTACCGGCCCCGGTTAGAATCCGCCCGGCGGATTGACGAAGAGGGTCGTAGTGCCGGCCAGTCTGGATGTGGTTTTTAGGCGGTTTTCCACATCGCCCAAGGTGAATACCGGGCTGGTCCCCAAGTCCCGCCTCAGTTATACGTCACGCAAACATTTGGAAACAGTTTACACTTTTCCACACATGTAACACTATACGCAGACATTTGGAGTACCCATTTCGTCCTGGAGGGCATGGGGTGGCGGCAGGAAGGGCAACCGCCAACCCTATAAATATTAACACATTCCAAATCCGCGATTAACACAGTGCCGCCACTGCATGTGCGGGAAACGGCCAAAGAGATACAGTAATTTTATTCACATACAGTCCCAGTACGTTCGTTTATGCTTTATGTGCTGCCATACGAGTGACTTTAGTCTGTTGTCATAATTTCATTACTGACTTTGTTGGACTCCGCAACATGACGTCCAAAACGTGTCGAACTTGCGTTCTGTCAAATCCGTGGGCCTACCAATTCGTGGTGCATCATGAACTGAACCTATTGTCCGGAATTTGCGAATTAAATCACGTACAGTGTCATGATGTCGAAACATCGACGTAGGAACACGCAATCTAAATTGCCGTGTCACATGCTCCGTGAAGTTTTCTCTTGCCCGGAAAACCTCTTCTACTAGAAAGGCTCTCGCTGCAACAGTAAGCATTCTTACTACACTCAGCGTATACAAGAACAATAAAATAAGACAAGTATCAGCTGTAGCGCTCTCGCAACACTACCCACCCTACTAGCACTGCAGGTCCACGGAGCATGTGAAGGTGCCCTGTCTCTTCTGTCAACAGCACGCCCCACAACGCGAAACAAGACGAGATCGCCAATGCGGAGATACTTTGCGGACACACTCTATAACTAATGTGAAAAGGAAAAGCAGTCAACAATCCCAAGTTTGGTTTGAACACCACAGTGCTTTACTAGGAATGGTCCTGTTTGGAGGTGGTATGTCATTGCCTTCCTCCGACCTTCGAACTGACTTACCCAGGCAGTAATAGAGGGGCATACAGTTTATCATGAGCACCGAACCACGGTGCTACTCGATATTTTTCACATCCGCATCACTGCCAGAGGGGAAAGAAGTGGAAAGTGACAGATAAAAATCCCAAGACCTGGCGGGAATCGAACCTGCGACCTTTGGATTTGTAGTCTGGCACTCTACCACTAGTGTGACAAATGGAAAAGGTACATAAACAGAACGGAGGGATCGTAATTTTGTGAAATACGGAAAATAAAGATATAAATTATAAAGGACATCAGAGTATGTCTCTACCACATCATGTATACATAACCACGCCCAACTCTCTTTGCTACAGTCGTTATTTCAATGTTACAAATCTTGTACATCAAAAGTTCACTGTTTCTTCTTATTCTTCTCCTCATTATTATTATTATTATTTCGTGCATTTCTCCTGTTTTCAGACTCTTTACTGGGGAATCTCCCAACTAAATGAGAGAGTTCTGCGACGGGAAATTTCCCTGCTAAGTCACAGTCATCTATATCGTAAATAAAGAAAGTTTTGTAGATTGTACTTTCAATACAGTGCGGCAAGCTTGACTCATTTTATTTAAGACTCTACTGAACTTTCCCGTAAGACATATATGAAGTTGCCGCGCTGGATGGATGGTCATTATGGGGAGCCATGTTATGGACTGCGCGTCCATTCCTGACGGGACCGTCTCTGATGACCACGCTGTCGACGGGACGTTAAACCCTAAGCTTCCTTCCTCCTGACGGGCATTTCCTCGGGGATGTGTGTGTGTGTGTGTGTGTGTTTTTGTCGTTTAATTAAACATATTTTTACGGACCTATCAGTTTGATCACTTAAGTTTACAAACATTGGAAAATTTGAGCTATACAGGGTGAGTCTCCTAAAACTTCTCCCGCGAATATTGCCGAAACGGAAAGGGCTTTTGGCATGCGATTTTCGCAAGATGGACTTGTATTAATTGGCTGGTATTCATAGCCAAAAAACAGATCTTATAATACGTAGAAAAATGATATTTGTTCAAACGTGCAGTTTATAAGTGGAACTATGTCTATAAACATTAAAAAAAATTAAAAGCAGGATAGACAAGAGTGTTAGTGGAGATTGTTGTACGACTCTAGGGCAAGTCGTTTACGAGATATCGTATTATGAAAAGTTACCACAACAAAGCTTGTTCAATACGTGTGGCAGCACACTCTAAAGAACAACAGGAGTACATACACTACTGATGATGATTCTGAGAAAACACCGAACATGACTGATAGTTTTCAGAATGACCACCGGCAGCGAAGAAAACGCTTCGAGTATGGTAAGAAAAGACAGCTGCATACGTGTTAGAATTTTAGCGGCGATATCTGGTGAGATGGCAGTGATACCTCGTTACATATCGTTTGGTGTGGTTGAAACGTCTTTCTAGTTAGTCATCATGTTGGTACCACAGGTTCTTCTCTGTCTGAAGAGGAACGTCTTCTAGCAACCGTCACAGATTGTCTTTTAGGAGGCGACAGTACTTGCGTGCGTTCGCACAACACATTTACACTCCAATGACGCTGGCGTTCCACTTCAAGATGTCGGCCGCGGTGGCCGAGGGGACTGAGGTGCTCCAGTCACGGTCTGCACGGCCACTACGGTCGGGAGTTCGAATCCCCCCTCGGGCATGGACATTTGTGCCGTCCTTAGTATAAGGTAGTTGATAAGTAGTTTATAATTTTAGGGACTGATGACCCCGTAGTTATGTCCCATAAGCTTATCAAACATTTGAACATGTTCCACTTCAAGATGCCAACGGGTATTTTTTGTGTCCCTGCGTCGACGCCGCTTTTGTGTCTCGTTTCCGTCGTAGGTGTCGGTGGCCGAGAAGGAAGACCGACACAGAAATAAAGGTAGCACGCTTGTGCAGGTACGGAGATGAGCAGCCAGTGGGACAGCAGAAACTAGAAACACTAGAGTAAATTAGAACGAGATATACATTGCAAAGAATTTATACAATACTTAACTTTTACATAGCTCAGTACTGCAGAATGCTGTGCTGATACATAGTTGAGCTAGAGGCCTGCCTAGTGCCTATCCGATAGCCAAGTCTTTACTGGTGCCTATCTGATTCCGAAGTGTTAACTGGTTCCTATCTCAGTCCCAAGTGAACGATGTCGTTCAGTGGTGGCCACGAGCGGAGTGGCAGCAGAGGGCGCTCGTGGCTGTCGTCGTAAGAACGCCGCGCCGTGCGTGCATGGCGGCGCGCGGCGAAAGTAATACAGCTTGTTTGCTGCGCATGCGCGGGCCGCGTAGTGGAGTAAGCGGCGCAGACTCGGCACGCAGTGGATTAACAACACTGTCACTAGATGGCACTACCGCCGGATCGGCGTCCGCACACTGCGAGGCTACTACAGATTCACTAACTACTGCACTAAACTTTTGAGTAGCTACAACAAGTCTACTGTCACTATCTACACAGTACTGGGCACTTTTACAAGGAGAAGTTGTAGAAGGCACTAGGTTCACTATAGGATTGCACTGTACATAGTCATTTTGCTTGTCCCGAACCCTTTTCCGTTGCACATTTTTACGCGCTCGTCGGCGCTTGCTACGTGGTGCACTATATAGTTTTGCCGTAGGCGCAGAACTACTTTCTTGCAATTGAGAACCAAGCAAAGCACTGTTCAAGTTTACAGCGTGTATGACATTTACAGAATTAACTGTTCTCCTCGCACTCCGCGAAGCACTGTTCCTAACGTACCGTTCTTTGAAAGTTTGTTTTGCATACACACTGTCTGTACATGTCCTGTTTTGCCACATTGATAACAGGTTGCGTTGCGACTAGGGCACTGTGCACGTTTGTGGCGTGACACACACTGGGGGCAAGACTTACGAACATTTTTCTGAAATGAACGTTGCCGCCCATGATTCAAATTACTGTTTCTAATACGACGGGGTGACCTATGTGTCGCACTTTTACACTGGCTACTGTTCACTGTCTGTTCAGCACGGCCGGTAGAATTTAAAGAATCACTAGTGCTACACTGAGAACTACGGCTAGGAAAGCGTCCGTTACGGCACACTGAATTTACACTGTGGCTTTGCATTTCGACACCTGCTAAGTCAAAGGTATCATGCGCTTCAATAAGCTGCAGTACACTGTCTAAAGAGGGGTCAGACTGTTTTAGAATCGCTGCCCGAATTCTGGGGTCCTGAATGTACTGCGTAATTGCATCCCTTAACATAACGTCACTATAAGAAAGTCCACAAGAGCAAGTAAATTTACATTGGCGGGTTAAGCCCTTCAATTCCGTAATCCAATATTGGTGTGACTGCTCAAGTAATTTTTTAAGTCTGAAAAATCGGTACCGTGCCGCAGCTACGAGAACTTTTCTCTCATAATGAGCATTTAGTGCCTCTACTATTTGTTCAATGTCTACATCACGAGGAGATGCGTTGGGGAAAAGTTTCTGCAGTAACACGAAAGTCTGGGGGCCCAAAATCGATAAGAAAAGGTTCTTCACTCACTGACCTGTAATTTGATGAGCCGCAACTAGTTCTTGAAACTGTGCGAAGTAGTCGCTCCATTCTTCCTCACGTTCCTTGTACTGGCAGAACGTAGGGAGCTGTACAGCGGGTGTGGGCTCCTCTTGCGATGGCTTTTGTTGAGTTGCCGTCAACTGCGCCACTGCTTGGAGAAGTTGTGTGATTTGCGCAATCTGTAACTGAATAATTTCCATTAAGTTCGGGTTCGGGGTAGTGGCCATGCTGACCGATTAGGCAAAGCGCATACAAGTAAACTATAACAAAACAGAATGCAATATGAAAGGAGGGCTCGCTCTGCAAAACAAAATCCACAAAACACGTAACTGAAAATGTTCCCCCAAAATTCTTATAATAAGGGTGGGTGGATGGGAGCAATTTCTGCGTGCTCTGACTGCTGCTGGCTGGCTGCTGCAAGAGGGCTAGTCCAAGGTTCTTCTATCACTCCTCGTCGCCACTTTTGTGTCCCTGCCTCGTCGCCGCTTTTGTGTCTTGTTTCCGTCGTAGGTGTCGGTGGCCGAGAAGGAAGACTGACACAGGAATAAAAGTAGCACGCTTGTGCCGGTACGGAGATGAGCAGCCAGTGGGACAGCAGAAACTAGAAACACTAGAGTAAATTAGAACGAGATATATATTTCAAAGAATTTATACAATACTTAACTTGTACATAGCTCAGTACTGCAAAATGCTGATACATAGTTGAGCTAGAGGCCTGCCTAGTGCCTATCCAATAGCCAAATCTTTACTGGTGCCTATCTGATTCCGAAGTGTTAACTGGTTCCTATCTCAGTCCCAAGTGAACGATGTCGTTCAGTGGTGGCCACGAGCGGAGTTGCAGCAGAGGGCGCTCGTGGCTATCGTCGTAAGAACGCCGCACCGTGCGTGCATGGTGGCGTGATGCGAAAGTAGGTGGCGAGCACTTTGTACTTGTGCGACACCACAGTATTATCAACAGACCAACAATGTAAGTTTCTGTGGTTCACCCGGTCATGGACGGAAACTGTGGGATAATCACTACGGTCGGGGGTTCGAATCCCCCCTCGGGCATGGATATTTGTGCCGTCCTAGTTCGTAATTAGTTCAGAAGTAGTTTGTAAGTTTAGGGACTGATGACCCCGTAGTTAAGCCCCATAGACTATACAAACATTTGAACATTTGGGTAATCACTAAATAAGAAGAATCGTGCATCTGGAGTACACTGTCAGAATTCTATGTATGGAGGGTGATGTGACATTCACAAACGTTTCTATGCAGCTCTGGATGTAGAGAGTATGGAAAATGTGTAGGACCCTTGCCTATAGGTGGCGTCATGTAAGAAGGCGCTTCTGCACATAAGGCGGAGCAATAGTGGAAGCGTGAAGCGGAGGAGCTATGGACGAGCACCAACAGTTGAGCCTGCGGGAGAAACATTGCGTAACTCGCAACCAGCCATGCGCCTAGGGAATGAATATTATTGGCTGCCAGTGCGCTAATGGAATAATGGAAGGTGATGACCAGAGCGGCTGAAAACTGGGCTACCTTCCTACGTGACGCGGACTATAGCTCTTGCCACTTCCTCGTGCGTTTGCACGGGAGTTAAGGAGCGGATCAACTTCAACTTCTGTCATCAACTGTTTGCTTCTGTTTTCTTGTCTAGATCATACACTACCCCGTTCACAACTGGTGGATGGGGTCGAGAAATAACTGCCGACCTGGGTGACACCAATTGCGATATGTTTCCGAAAACATCGTACAAGCACGGACTGCAATGAGCATGTCGGCTTTTTCTGTAGTGGTAAAACCTATCGTCCACTGACAACCTGATGTTCAGACTGTCAAACTCTTAGGCACTGGTAAGTCGCAACGCACGCAAGGAACACACAAGCACAATGTAAGAAAGCCTAGCTACTCGGCAAGTCGCGTAGGGAAATAAGAGTCGGATTGGAAACTATTCAAACGACAATATGTCGTAAACTAATTGTACTAGAGTCATGTAACAAATTTGACTGATATTCCAATTTACCCTTCTTTTAGTTAGTTAGTGTCTGTACGCGTTGTTTCATGAAAAGAAATATGTTTGTAGAAGAAATATTTTTTCGGTGTAACTAAAATAGTTTTTTAAATTATTTTTATTATTTATTTTCACAACAATACGATCCCCTGCATAGCAATCGATCCTGTTTATACCGCGCATCAGTTGCAGAATTTCTGAAATACTTCCGGTACACGTTTTCGGCCTACATGTTATCACCATGTTCACAATATGAAATTTTTTTAATAACTGTCAATAGTCAGAAAGTTAAAATTTCGAAGGAATAGTTAATCATAGATCAATAAATATTACAACGTTATGCGTTAAAAACATTATCATTTTCTACGAATTACAATATTTTCGAGTGCATGCTCTGATATGAATCCAATACTAAATGTTTAACTGCTGTGAGAGGATCAGCAGCAAATTTTCACTCTGGCTTTTGAAATAAATTTTTCTGTTCCATTAGAATGGGTCACGATTCTCGTGCGTGTGGTTAAGAGTATCCTCTCACTTTAAAAGTGGGCCACTATACGAAATAAAAACTTAATTCTAGTAGGAGGTACCCAAGTAACAGTTTGCTGTTGTAAAAAAGCTTAATTTTAGCAGTAAAATTAGCAGAAGGTCCGTGCGATCTACCGGCTACTCCCTGTTGACAAACCTAGTTCCCTGGCCCAAATTGAGAACTGACTTTGTTGAAAATTACTCTAATAACAGGACGTTAACGATACAATGGGCAAGATACGTAGCAGCTCACACTAAATTACACACAGGCATTAACAAACAAGCCACCACAATTAGTCTTATTTCATAAAGGTGGCTAAGAAAAACATTTATAGCGCAACGGAACGTAAACATAGAGAATTGCATCTGAGCTTTTTCTCAGCACTGGTGAAAAGCAATATTAAATAAAAGGGAGAAGGTGCTCAAAAACTACAATTTATAGGCAAGTAAAAATTACACTGAACTTAACTTGTTTATTTACCTCGAACGCAAGCAATATGAGGAACCAATTTTGTTAATACAATAAAAATACATCGATTAACTATGGACTCTGTGCCAGAGAGAACCATGCAAAGGCAGCTATTGCTACCCACAATCAGACAGCTAATAGATCCTCGCACATCCACTTAAAAGTAAAGCAAGTCCACAATCTCACAGTGACATTGGCGTAGCGGGGATGCCATACTTATTGCCACATTCATAAATACAATAATAAATTTTTAAAATAACAAAATCCTAGCAATACTAACTAACATTTTAAAACATGAAATAAAAAGCTATTCGTCATGCCTCGAAAAGAGTGGGGTACTAGTTTTAACAATATACTAATCTAGCGACATCAAATAAATTACAATCTTATAAAAAAATATATGAAAGACGACAGACGGTCGTCTTTCAACTTACACATTTATAACCATCAGCTCCTCGCTTTAGAGACGGCCAGACACATAGCCTCTTTTGATGATGACTTCGTAGATCCTCTACGGCACGATTATGTCGGTCCCTGCAAAATGTGGAGTGAAACATACTCGACCGGGCAATGTTCGGAGTCGGCCGAGGGGAAGGCGTGGGATGAGAGAAATGTCCGTAAACTGCCAGGAGAAAGGGAGGCCGCTTCGGCCCCGCGCCGTTCTCCCCCGGGACGGCCACTCAGCACTAAGCCAAAGTCTGTTACTGGAAAATGCGGGCAGCCTCTTCCAGACCTACCGAACCACTTCTCAGTGGAACGCGAGGGCACAGGCGCCTGACTCGTCCACCAAGTCCGTCCCGCGCTTCATAATTTTATATACGAGGCGCGTTTTTTAAGTAAGTTCCGGTTGAACAGAAGTACAAAGCGAAAGGTTATTTCAAAAAAGTAAATTTATTTGCAGAAACTACATACTTTACTCTATTTTTCGACATAGTTGCCAAGTTTTTTCAAAAACTTATCATGCCTCTCATCCATTTGTAAAATACCCTCTTCATTCAACCTTGCCGCCTGCTCCGATGACCAAACAGCACTGTCGTTTTGTAAAGAACTGATCTCGACACGTCAGCAATTTCGTTTGAGAGACATGTTATTCTGAATCCCCTGTTCTCACGAATCCTCGCTTCAACTGAAACTTCCAAATCGTCTGTAATCGAAGATGGGCGACTGGAGCTGTCTTCGTCATGGACGTTGTCACAGTCATTTTGATTTCTCGTACCCACTTACTCACTCTGCCTTTACTCAAAATAGTATCGCCGTACACTTCACAAATCTGTGGATGAGTTTCTGCAGTAGACGGGTACCTTGGTGACAAAAACCATAACACTGAGCGAACCTCAAAATTCTTAAACATTTTGAAAGCACAGAACAGAACCATACAGGTTAGTTACAGAGCTCAAACTGACCACTGTTGTTCCCGAGACATGTCGGAACACGACGCACGCCCTCGTTTGCGGTATGTGCGCGAACTACTAGTGTCTACAACAAAACGGAACTTACTTAAATAAACGCGCCTCGTAAAATTTCTCTTCTATTGACTGCAACCAGCCATGGAGTATTTATCGGATGTACTTACTGTTTTTTAAAAAGTTACGATGGAAATACTAATATGAATGACTAATCCACAATCCGCTACGAATATTCTGTTTTAGATTAAATTAATACTTGTTCCATAAATCATAAATACGATTTTTCGCAGTGATGTGGAACGTGTCTGTTTAATAAATTGTGTCTATGAATGAAAATATTTTACGGATTTTTTATTTTAATATTTTTAATTTTTTTAATTCTTTTGTATTTTTTGCTAAATTACTAAGTGGCTTCAAAAAATGCATTTAATGTGTAGAAGGAGATACCATTCTATGTGTCAGACTTTTTATCTTACTTGGTAAGTGACCCAAGAGTTTTGTGGCAGCATAATTAACCCCTTTCTGTACCAAAGTTTGATTTACCTTTGAATAGTGGGTCTCACTCTTTCTCCTAGTGTTGTAGTTGTGCACACAACTATTACTTTTGAATTGGGTCAGATTGTTAATAACCAATTTCATGAGTGAATAAATATATACATTGTGAAGCTACAGTCAAGATGCCTAGATCCTTACATGAATGTCTGGAGGATAATCTTCGGTGGGCTCCAGCAATCATTCTGATTACACACTTTTAAGCAATGAAAACTCTTTTACTCGATGTTGAATTGCCCCGGAATATGATCCCATCATAAAGCAGTTAATGAAAATAGATAAGTTAATAAAAAGCTAATAGTAAGCTAATTTACTGAGATGTGTATCACCAAGTTTTGCAATGATAGCACAAGTAGCAGATCTTAAAAGTTTCAGCAGATCTTGAATGTGTTTATTCCAGTTCAATCCGTATCCAATGCAAACTTCTAAAAATTCTGAAAATTCTAGCTTAGCTACTGATTTCTGTTGAAAGTTTATATTGCCGCGAGACACCACGTACCCCGACTGATGGCGTGGCGCAGGGGATTGCGTCACCGACTGCCGTGCCGAAGGGCGCCGGTTCAATCCCGCCCACCGTCAAAAATTTACTTTTTTGTAATTAACAATTCCAGAAGTTTCTAGTCTTTCTTATGTTCACTTGTAAATTCTACTTGTTTTTTATGTTAACTGTTCTTCTAATTTCTGCTACATTCTGTCTGTGTATAAATATCAGAGCACTCTGCCCGAGGATCAGTTAGTGCTGCACGTATGTTAAGTTCGTAATAAGTCCTGTGTTCAGTTGTCTTCGAAGTCAAGCCTGCTTCACTTTTAAGGCGACATTGTTTGGTGGAGGCGCCGGGTATCGATCCCAGTACCTCTCGCGCCCAGGAAAACTAAGTGAGGTGACATCCAAGGAGGTGAGGCCGCTGCAGATGAAAATTCTCCATGGACGACAGTCGCTAAGATGTCGGGAAATCTCATCGATGTCATAATCGACGGCCAACCTGTTCGGGTACTTAGTGATTCAGGAGCGTCTTTTTCTGTATTGTCGGATAATTACCGCCGCTCACTAAAGAAGACAACGTTCTGTAATACGGGGGAAACTGTGCTGAAGGTCGCGAATGGAAAGTACGTCCAGCCCGCAGGAACTTGTAACGCAAGAGTAACCATCAATAACAGGACCCAGCCGTTTGAATTGCTGGGCGCCGTTTCTCAGCGCGCCCGATCAGGAGGCTGAACGCCCTCTGTAATAAAAAAAGCTGATCCAACCACGAACAAACTGAACGAGCGACCGCAAACCAAAGATCTACCAGATGGAGAAAAAGAAAGAATTAGTGGTGTTAACAGAATGTAGTCACAATGTCATCCTCGGATGGGACTTCCTTCAGGCTTATAAAGCTATGATTGACTGTGGAAGATCTGAGCTTCAAATTGAAGAAGTTGTTCCGACGGGTACACGTAATAGAGAATTTTCTGTGAGGTTATTTGCCATTGACAAGGTGACGATCCCGCCGATGACGATGTGAAGAGTTGCAGTCACAAACACAGATGAGCGATTAAACTGTGAAGTGCTTCTTGATAGTAAAAAGTTTATCAGGCTCAGCAAAGAAATATACATACCAGCGGCTATCATAAGCATTACCGAAGGTCGAGGAGAGATTTGGATCGCTAATTGTCTCGAGCAGTCGCAACTTATCCCAAAAGGAATGTGTATCGGGACAGCTGAACCAATCCAGGACGGTGAGCTCAACGTCATCAACGAAGACCCATGCTCTGCTGTTAGTACAGACAACAAGCTGGAGGAAACAAACGTGGAACTGCCAACAGGGCACGGACTGACCAAGGAACAATGCCAGCGGGTGTTGGCTATACTGCGTCAATTTTCGGGTGCATTCACACCTCGGCAGGGGAAAAGTCAGACGAAACGGCCCACGATAAAGCACCGTATCATTACTGGGGATCATCCACCAATTAGCCAGCGTTCGTGTAGAGTGTCGCTAACTGAAAGACGGATAATTTGGGAGAAAGTGGAGAAGATGTTGCACAGTGACAGTATTCAACCTTCGGAGAGTCCTTGGCGTCTCCGGTGGTCCTTGTAAAGAAGAAGAATGGCACGCGGCGATTCTGTGTCGACTATCGGCGGATGAATAAAATCACAAAGAAAGATGTCTACCCACTGCCGCGCATTGACGACACCTTCGACTGATTGAAAGGAGCTACATACTTTTCAAATATGGACATGCAGACAGGTTACTGGCAAATCGAGGTTGACGAAGCTGACAGGGAGAAGACGGCTTTTATTGTACCTGACGGCCTCTATGAATTCAAAGTAATGCCATTTGGATTATGTCATGCTCCGGCCATATTCGAACGCATGATGGGCAACTTGCTTCGACACCTTAAGTGACGACGTGTCTTTGCTATTTAGATGACATTGTCGTTTTCTCGAAAACATTTGAAGAACATCTGAGTCGCCTGTCAACTGTGCTGAAGTGTGTTCAGGCTGCAGGACTCCGCCTCAATCCAAAGAATTGCTTCTTCGTTGCCAAAGATATGAAAATCCTGGGGCACCTAGTCAACGGAGATGGTGTCCGTCCTGATCCAGACAAAGTAAGGGCAGTCACAGAATTTCCAACTCCTCAGCACATTCGTGACGTGAGAAGTTTTCTCGGGCTGTGCCCATACTACCTACGTTTCATAAAAGGATTTTGTAACAAGGCAAGTTCATTACCACAACTTCTGCAGGGAGACGCCAAGTTTTACTGGGATGAGACACAAGAAAGTGCTTTCCGGGCACTTAAGGATGCTCTAACTTCCGTACCAGTTCTTCCCTTGTACGACGAGAATGTGGAAACGGAACTTCACACAGATGCCAGTGGTTATGGAATTGGTGCAGTGCTTGTACAAGTTCAGGAACGTGCTTGAAAATTGATTGCCTATGCATCAAGAGTACTCTCAAAGTCAGAGATAAACTACTGTACAACTGAGAAAGGATATCTCGCAGTTATCTGGGCTATCAATAAGTTCCGGCCGTATTTATTCGGCAAACCATTCATCGTCGTGACAGACCACCATTCTTTGTGATGGCTGACTAGCTTGAGGGATCCATCAGGTCGACTAGCAAGATGGACACTAAGACTCCAAGAATGCGATGTCACATGGTATTCAAGAACGGGCGCAAATACAAAGATGACGACTGCCTTTCGAGGAATCCATTAGTGGAACACAACAGCGTTAATGAAATTTCAGCCCTCACTGAATTAGATGACGTTACAGCTGAACAGAGGGAAGATCCAGCACTATTAAAAACGATAGAGGCCTTGGAGAAACGAGAACCGACCAATGGAGAGTTCCAACTTATAAACTGAACATTGTATAAGAGCAACTACGATCCATTGGACCCCAAATGGTTACTGGTCATTCCAGCTCATCTCCAGCCAGCTATTCTCAAATATTTCCACGATGCTCCAATATCAGGTCATCTGGGATTCGTGAAGACCCTAGACAGAATCAGACGCAGGTATTACTGGAAAGTTCTCTACCGATCTGTCAAGCACTATGTGAGTCACTGTAAAAATTGCCAGCGACGGAAGAATGTGCCGCAATTACCTCCAGGGCATGTCGTACCAATTCCGCCGGCAGCAGCTCCATTCCACCGAGTTGGGATCGATCTTTTAGGAAGGTTCCCGACAACCGGTAACCGATGGATAATATTCTGCACTGACTACCTCACACGCTACGCTGTAACCAAAGCTGTGCCGACTGCAGAAGCTCCAGAGATAGCAAAATCCCTTGTAGGAGACATTATTTTGAAGCATGGAACACCACGTGTCATGATATCTGATCGTGGAAAAGTATTCCAGTCAAAACTAGTATCAGAGGTAATGTCGCGGTGCTACATTGTCCACAGAATGACAGCTGCATACCATCCTCAGACAAATGGTCTTACGGAACGTTTTAACAAGACGTTTTGCCGATATGCTGTCATTGTACGTCGATGTTGAGCAGAAGGATTGAGTTACAATTCTGGCAGTCGTGACATTTGCTTACAATACCGCAAGACAAGACAACACAGGCTTCACGCCGTTTTTCCTGCTCCATGGCCGTGAAGCTGAAACGACAGTGGATACGCTGTTCCCGTTCCAACCGGACGACACTCAGGGTGACTATGTTAAACAGCTCATCACCAGGGCCGAAGAAGCAAGACAACTGGCTCGCTACGGACACTGGACTACCAGGAGAAGGACCGTCAGCGGTATAACGACAAGCACCGACCTGTTGTGTACAGCCCAGGAGACCTGGTATGGATTTTTACCCCTGTACGGAAGGTTGGACTGTCAGAAAAGTTATTCAAGCGATACTTTGGTCCGTATCGAGTTATACGCCGCCTGTCAGACGTCTCATACGAGGTTGAGGATTATGAGCCGTCGTCGAAACGACAAAAACGAAGAGACATTGTTCACGTCCTGCGCATGAAACCTTACTACGATCCTGAAGAGCAGGTAGGCGACAATGGCTTCTTGGTCAAGGACTCTAAGGATGGTAATGCTACTGATGAAGCCACGACAGGACCGTCTGTCGTCATAATCGTGCAGAAGGGAGGGATTCTCCAGAACTGCCTCACAGAGGAACCATGACAAGGTCAAGATCCAGGACATTGCAGCTGGCTCCACAGGGAACGTAACAGCAGGTCGCTGTTTT
The DNA here is from genome assembly GCA_026315105.1 of Locusta migratoria. Taxonomy (NCBI): domain Eukaryota; kingdom Metazoa; phylum Arthropoda; class Insecta; order Orthoptera; family Acrididae; genus Locusta; species Locusta migratoria. The sequence continues at coordinate 166,832,450 of CM048748.1, forward strand.
TCCAGGAGAGGCAGAATCCCGCGAGACACCATCTTAACCGACTGCCGGCGTGGCGCAGGGGAGAGCGTTACCGATTGCGGTGCAGAAGGGCGCAAGTTCAATCCCGCCCGTCAGCAAAAATTTATTTCCTTGTAATTAAACATTCCCGAGAGGCAGTTAGTGCTGCGTGTATGTTAAGTTCGTAATAAACCTGCTTTCAATATAAGTGCCGTGTTCAGTTGCCTTCGAAGTCACGCTTGCTTCCCTTTCAATGCGACAATATGTATTAATGTGGTCGTGCCTTTTACTGTCTGACACTGTATACACCGGGTTATATCAAAGTTTAATAAGAGTCCAGTTGTAGAGAACTACTTAATAATTTTCTGAAAGACACCATTTACAATTTCATCAGTTAATTCCCGTTTGTCAGGCGTGATGGCTGTACTTGTATCGTTAGTAAAAAAAATTAGCTTAGCGTCTATGTGAATACAGAAGGGCCACACATTAATAAGTATTAAGAACAGCAATGGACTCAAGACCAACCTTGAGAGACTCCATTTTTGATAGCTGCACAGTAAAAGGAATTAATTGTTTCTTCCATATCATATGAACTGCTTATTCCAACTTTCTGCGCTCTTCCGCTAAAGTATGATTTAAACCATTTGTGCACTGTGCCACAATACTTAAGTTTATATATAAGTCTCCCATAATTTACACAATTAAAAGCCTTTGGGAGATTACAAAAAAAAAAAAAAAAATCCCAACAGGTAATGTCCGGTTATTCAAAGCATTTAATATTCCATAAGTGGAGGTATGTACAGCATTTCCTGTTCTAAAGCTTTTTTGAAAACCAAATTGACAGTTGTTAGAATTTTATTTTTACTAATATGTGAAACTACTCGAGAATACACAAGTTTAAAATTTTTTTTGGATGAAACTGTCAGAAGTTATTGATTTTTGTGAACTGATATTCAGAAAGAGAACAAAACACCTTTCAGTACCAGGTTAGGGAAGTCATATTCTCTGGACATGTACAACATGTTTGAAAGAAATTTTTTTACATTTGAAGCACTGCGTCCCGGATCTTCAAGGTCGACATCGACATCATGGTGTATCACCACCTACGTGGAAACTTTGCCTGCGGCGCTTGTTTGCACTGTAAACCTGTGGCAATGGGTCAGTGTGACTCGAGCTGACTTGCAGCACGCCTCAAACACATGTATGAGGGTGACTCACCGTCAAGTCATCGAGTTTGAAATGGGGCACATTATCGAAATAAGCGAATTTGATGCATCCGTCTGGGAAATCGCTATTCGCGAGAGCTGAAATGTTTTCGTAGTTCCCGACAGATATGCGCCCTCTGCTGTTCTGGCGCAACACTTTCAGGGATGACTCGGCTTGAGTTACCAGCTTTTCGTCCTCCGCTCCGCCTACCTTTGTGTAACGCGCAGAATCATGGCAGACCACAGTGATATGACACGACGTCACAAGGGACAATAATGGCATGATAGTGTTTCCGGATGAATGGAAGAATTCACTTCAGTTGCTATGGCCGCTCGCCCGCTCACCCGCTTTCTCGCTCTGGTCCAAGGCGCTGCACGCTTGAACGCTTCACTTTACCATTCTATTAGTAACACTAGAAAACTACGCAACGTATCCAAGTATTTTTACTTACTAGTAAAAGAATTCAATATAAAGCTCCATGAAGCACATCTTTGTAAAATGTAAATTACGTCCGCTATATTTTTTTAAAGAAAAATATTCATCTCGGCTCCAGAAGGTCGTAGAGCAACATTATTGGTTTTAAAATATGTGTAAAAATGTCAGCAACATAGTTCTTTAACAGTTCCTTTTATAAATAGAAACAGAAATAGTCAGCTGAAAAAATGGGCCCAAATAAAGTGCAAGTTTTTATAGTCATTCTTCGATACTTACAACTAACAAAATCTAAAAAATTATTTAATAGTATGATATTAAATTTCTTCAATAAGAAACCACATGGAGAACCATTACTTTAGGACAATCCCCTGAACAACTCTATGCAATTTTCTAGTAGCCTGTTTTTATCGATATATGTCAAACAGTACTGGATATTTTTAAGAAAATGGTCTTTTTTTTACTTATTTCGTGCCATACGTGTTGTAAATAGTATGTTTATAAACGTGGATGTTGTCGAGTTATAAGGAATCTTTTATGAACTTTAATGAACTTTAAATGTTGTTTCGATATAACTCGAAACATATCAAATGAATCTATAGATAGAAAAAAACAATCGATAGGTTATCTTAACGGCTATAACTTTATAATTTACATTTTCCCATGGACGTTACCGTTTTTTATTTATTAAAGAAAACTTTTTTGTAACTATAGGAATTTTTTCGCCAAATTTCGCAATCTATGCTCGAGTTTCATAAAACAAAAACTCTATTTGAATTTTAATTTCCTACACGCTCATATTTTTTGCTTTCAGGTAATATTTTTTGCAAAATTAACATTACGCCGTGGCAGAATGCTTGGACTACGAGTAGAACTTCTACGTTACACACGCTACACACCAGAACACGTATAACTGAGCGTCGTGATTTTACAACACGTTTGTCGTTCTCCTCTCCCATTGTCGCTGTTGTGGGTCTCTGCAGTAATAATCTGACTGAACTGATCGCATTCAGTATCATCTGATGTTGGAACTGCTGTAAACAATATAACGCATTGTTCTGGTAGCAGCCTATTTAAATAGAACATCGTGCATGCTGATGAAGGGGGTTGCCTATCGGCAGTCGCCAGCACCTATAAACACGTATAATTTTTACGCTCTTTAGCTCCCGTGGGTGTTATTTCTAGACACGGGTTCCGCACCTCATTTTATTCCTCAAGGCAACCTCTACCATCACTCCTAGTTTATCACTATCATTTAGGTAGACCAGCTATATCGTCCTTTAGCAACTACCGTAACACGTACATTTAAATACTCAATACGCACAAGATCCACTGCATGACATCTTGAGTATGAAGACATAATCCGAAAAATTCTGCGTCACCATAAAAGAGACATCCAATGGTGAAAACTTTCAAAATCTGTCGAAAAAACATTACATTCTAAAGATCCAGATTACAGAGATAAAATCGTTTTGGGAGGATATTTATTTTTACATATATTTTATGAATCTCAGGGATTAGACTAGATTAATACTTGTTCCATAGATTATGAATACGACACTTCCTAATGATGTGGAACGTGGCAGGTTAATAAAACGTGTCTGTACGAGATATGCCACTACACAAAAAATTATTTGACAAAAATGTATTTTTAGTAATATTTTCTTTTTGTTTTGAGATTTTCCTAATTTACATATACAAATTCATCCAATGAGTAGAAGGAGTTGTCATTCAGAAATTCTTGTATTTGAAATAAGTGAAATTAGCTATGTCTACATGGATAAATTTCACTCACAAATTAGGAATATCACAACCTAACACATCCAGCTAGACGAATACAAAATGCTGCTAAATTACACTTATTTCATAAAATTATTATTTAAGCTATTGCCTATGTACACTCTACTTTCCAGAATTTATTTATCGTCTTTGAATTGTATTAATCCAAATTTCGCATTGTTATTACCATTATGTGAAATATAGATTCATAGAGTAATGTGTACTTTTTTCTTAGCATAAGAAGAGAATTTATTCTGTGGTGAAGTTATAATTAAAAACTAATAATGATGTGGTTGAATAATATTCAGGCATCTTTTATTCTGTATTTTTCTCTATTTTCAACGTGAAACCATATTTCATGTAAAACTTCCGGACAGTATAAAAAGAATTACTGGATTTATGCTTATTTCAACAGTGTAAAACTGGTCATTCAGTATAAGCTCTCACGGCCGGCGTTAACTTCATTTGGAAGCTAGAAAATTTTAATTGATACAGAATGTTAGTTTGGTTCCCTGCATATTCATAAAAATTTTACTATTATTTTCAAATGTTCAAATGTTTGTCAAGCTTATGGGAATTAACTACGGGGTCATCAGTCCCTAAACTTACAAACTACTAATGAACTACTTATGAACTAGGACGGCAGAAATATTCATGCCCGAGGGGGGATTCGAACCCCCGACCGTAGTGGCCATGCAGACCGTGACTGAAGCGCCTCAGTCCGCTCGGCCACCGCGGCCGGCCTATTATTTTCAACCTTGTTTATGCTGTAAACCCAAACAGCATGAGACATGTTATTCAAATGTTCAAATGTTTGTATAGTCTCTGGGGCTTAACTACGGGATCATCAGTCTCTAAACTTACAAACTACTTATGAACTACTTACGAACTAGGACGGCACAAATATCCATGCCCGAGGGGGGATTCGAACCCCCGACCGTAGTGGTCGGGCAGACCGTGACTGGAGCGCCTTAGTCTCCTCGGCCACCGCGGCCGGCGTGACATACGAGCATACTTTTATCTTCACATGTATGTCGACACGAAAACCTATGACCCATTAACATAATTTTAAATCTTAAATTATATGTAAGTTGTGTCTGTTTCTTCGGACATGAGCGAAAGAACAGAAACCACATATATAGAACCTATAATCATACTATGATGGCCAATGATCCTTTCTTCAGTACGGATACACAACAGGCACTAACTCCTACGACAATCGGGTACATGCTGTGAGTATGACTAGTAAGCAGTGTCTATGTGTGTGTGTGTGTGTGTTTGTGTGTGTGGACACGTTGAGAGTTGGTGTTTGGCCAGCGGCGAACAGGTGCGGCGCGCGCGACCACGGTGATTGCCGTCTGACTAAGTAAGCAGGAGGCCCAGGGTTCGAATCCCGCTGAGCTGCAAATTTCCAACTTCCTGCAATGACTTATGACAATATCCACTTGAAATTAGTGTTCTAAGTTTATATTTATTATAAAACATTCATGTCTGATTTTGTGTATTCACATTAAAGTAAAACTGGAACTCTTGTTGAGGCAAAGAACAGCAACACCCTACTAGGAACTGCATATCAGAAGTGGTAGTCCAGCCTAAACAAAGAAACTAATGGTTTGCTTATCCATAACTCCGAAAGCGTAAAACAACAACGAGCTATGAAACTCGAACATAACTTACAGGCGAGAACGTGTAGCAAATATACTGCACAGGTACAGGAATATGAAGATCGTAAGAACTTGTACTTTGTGTGGTTAAATTTACTAGAAAGTAGCCAAGAAACATTTATTGTTCAAATTCAGTTCAAATAAGAACATTATATAAATACACTAACAGGAAACTGAGGGTACAGATTTTTAATATTAAACATACAAGAAGGCTAATGATACGTACATAATTGTAAAGGTGGTTAGCCATAGATGTTGCGAATATAAAAATTGTGTGTGCACGTAGCCGTTATGAGTGGTAAAAAAGGAAAGAAATTTCAGAATGATACTCCAAATACTCAATACTTTTTGCCACTATAATCTAACCCATTTTAAGGGACATCGTGTAAGGGACATATTCTTACATGTACTAACTCAGCAGTTACTTCCAAACTTAAGATCTTGAGTTCGATTCCCACTCCCTGCATTTTTTATTCTTCGTAGTTTTCAGCTCTTAACTTTAAAATATAGTTTTTGAATACAATTAAACATTTAAGTTTATTTTAATAAGTCTCAAGGACAAACATTTGATAAAGTTGGGATTCTATTAAGAAAACCAGATTTCATACATGGTCAGCTATATGTTGCTGCAAGCACATTTAGATACTTTGATGGTTAGAAATGTTATATTTGTGTACAAAGAGAACAATGACATTTAGCGAACGATAAAAGGATTTTTACGAAAAATGTTTTCACTCACGTTTTGTAATGCAAAATTGTGAAATAAAGCAATTACTCCCCCATTTGTGTCCATTATTCCGTCGAGTTTCCTCTTTCTCATAGCATTCACATAAAACCTGTAAATTTGCAGTGCTCAATAAATTCGATTTAAATTTAAAAAATTTCATTTTCATGACATAGCAAACACAACTGGTCTAATTTCGACCACAGGCAATACTAGTTTTCGTAAATCTATGGAGCGAAACTACTGTCGTCGTATTCACTAGGCCTACAAACTACTTGAATTAAACTAATCTGCGGAGAAAGGAGGACTCGAACCTTCGACGGGAGTTGCCTCGCAGTCCCTGACATGGAGCCTAGAACCGCTCGGCCGTTCCCTCCCGTATCGCCGCCATTAACGCAACTCCAGTTCACAGGAAGTTCACAGGAATGCAGTGGTAGCGCTGCCGAGTTTCGCCGATGATGTACGACTTAAGCCTTAGTTATCGCACTAGTCCTAAGCCCGTGTATCTGCGTTGTATGTCTCCGTTGTCGAGATATATGCGAGCCAGCAACGCGCCACTAATGCTGCCGGTGCTGTTCCGGGGATACTCTAATATTATTCAATAACTCCGGGTCCAGTTTGTGCTGCACAATTTACTTATTAATTTCTTTATAAGACGACAAGCTTCTTCTGCATCTGTACCATTTTTCAAGCTTATGACTGTTGCTACCTTTTGGTACACATTGCATCCTGTAGAGAAGGTAGGATGTTCCTCTTTGATAAGTTATGGTCACTTTAGTTCTCTGTGATTTAATTTCGAAATCGTTTATAAACTGCTTTATGACAGATATTATTTTATAAGTACAGCTCCAGTGATGCTACATCTAAATGTAGAAAATATATTCTGTAAAATAATTTCAACAATTCCACAATAATAAGTCACACAGAAACAGAGTGATTTTCATCGGTAGGAAAGAAACAACCCATTTGCTCCAGAATGTAGCTATCACATTACCTGCATAATTTTTCTTATTGTACTTTGATGACATGTGTGGAGGGAGGGTAAAGTCTCCTCACTAAGAAATTGCTGATACTAATCTATTACTAATTAATTAAAGGTGTCGACGAAATTATATTGTGTAAACACGGTGCAGGGAAGGCCTACTAGATAATATTTCAAGTTGGCACCACTGCGACACAGTGCACAGTTGACATACGAATTACTGAGCCTTACATTTCTACATCTACACAAACACTCTGCAAGTCACATTGAAGTGCATGACAGAGGGTTCATGAAACCACTTTTATGATATTTCTGTACAGTTTCATTCTCTAATAGCTCGCGGAAGAAAACAACCTACATCTTTCTGTTTTCCATCTGATTTCTCTTATTTTATTTTGACGATCATTGTCTTCCTACATAGGTGGGTGCAAAGAAATACTGTTCGCATTCGAAAGAGAAAGTTGGTGAAAGAAATTTCATGAATAGATCGCGTAGCAACGAGTAACGCCTTTCTTTTAGTAATTTTCACCCAACTCGTGCTTCAATACCGTGACACTCTGTCCCCTACATCGCGATAAAACAAAACCAGGTGCCCTTGACTGTGCTTTCTCTAAATCGTCCGTCAATCGTCCTTGGACGGGATCCCATAATGCGTAACAATACTCCAAAATAGGACGCACATGTGCAGTGTAAGCAATTCCTTTAGTAGGACTGTAGCTTCTTCTAAGTCTTCTAAGTCTTTGGTTCGCTTTCCCTACAATATTTTCGATTTGTCCTTTCCAATTTATTTGCTACTCCTAGGTAATTAGTTGAATTTACGGCCTGTAATTTTGACTGACTCATCGAGTTAATAAAATTTAACATGTTTCGTATAGCAGTCATGTGGATGCCTTCACACTTCCCATGATTAAGGGTGAATTTCCATTTTTTGTGCCGTGCTCGTATCTCAAATAAATCATTTTGCAGTTGTTTTTTATCTTCTAATGAATTTATTAACCGATATTGCCAAGCCTATGGGACGTAACAACGGGGTCATCAGTCCCTAAACTTACAAAGTACTTATAAACAACCTGATACTAAAGACAGCACAAACATCAATGCCCGAGGGGGGATTAGAACCCCCGACGGGGAGCGGCCTCGCGCACTGAAGCATGGCGCCTCAGTCCGCTCGGCCACTCCGCCGCGGCGGCCCCATAACAGTTACCTGTGGAACACCAGATAACTGTGTCAGTTCTGACAGGAAATCACGAATCCAATCGCACAAACGTCGTGATATTCTACAAGCACGCAATTTTATTGGAAGATGCGAGTGGGGTGCAGTGTCAAAAGCCTTTCGGAAATCTAAAAATACGATCTATTTGACATCCCTTGTCAATATCACATCCTGTCAGTAAAGAGCTAGCTGTGTTTCAAATGAATGATACTATCTCAATCAGTGTTTACTGTGAATGAATAGATCGTTCTCTTCGAGTTATTTCATAATATTTGAGGAATATGTGTGTTCTAAAATTCCGCTGCAAACCGACGTCGATGATATAGGCCTGAAATTTTGTGGCTCACTCGTATTGCTTTTTTTAACTAAACTAATTTATGCAGTTGCTAAGTGTGGGGATTTTTATTATAGCAATTTGATCCAATACGTTTACTAACATTTGAACAATTGAATTCTACAATAGTTTTTTAATCCATATCACCTTCAAAGAGTCGCAGCTCTTGGTGCAGCTGACATTCCAGCAACAACATTATTCTGTACCTTGTTACGACAGATGTGTGGTCAGTGCCAACAGTTCCTCTCTCCTTTTCTGTTTAGCGATGAAACGACGTTTACTAAAAAAGGAGTGTAGAACGTTCCAAATACGCTTGTCTGGAAGTATGAATATCCTAGAGAAGTTCAAACCTGACATCAATAACAGTTCAGAATTAAAGTTTGGGCTGTAATAATAGATGATACATCGAATTACTTATAGACGAATAGAAAAACTAGTGGAATCCGAAGTAGTGGAATATCAATTTGGATTTAGGAAAAATGTAGGAGCACGCAAGGCAATACTCACATTAAGACGATAGATAAAGGAAAGGGAAACCTACGTTTTGAGCATTTTTGGATCTGGATAAATGTCTTTTTTTAATGGAATTGATTTTTACAGATTCTGAATGTAGCAAAGGTAAAATATAGGGAGCGATGAGCCATATTCAACTTGTACACCAAGCAAACAGAAATTATTAGAGTCGAAGGGCATATAAAGTGCCACAGTGGTTGAAAAGGGAGTAAGACAGAGTTATAGCCCTTCTCCAATGTTGTTCAACCTGTACATTGAGCAAGCTGTGAGGGAATTTACGGAGAAATTTGGAGAGGGAATTACATTTCCGGGAGATGGAATTCTGTCAGAGATAGCAAAGAACCTGGAAGAGGAATTAAATGGAGTGGACAGTGTCTTGGAAGGAAGGTATAAGATGAAAATTAACAAGAGTAAAACGAGGGTTATGGAAAGTAGTGTCAGAAAATCTGGAGTTGCTGAAGGAATTAGATTAGATAATGAGACAATAAAAGTAGTATATGAGTTTTGTTATTTGGGTAGCTGAATAACATCTGATGCCCGAAGTAAAGAAGATATAAAATGCAGAGTGTCTATAGGAATAAAAGCGTTTCTGAAGAAGTGAAATTTCTTGATATCCAAAATTAGTATAAATGATAGGAAGTCCTTAATGAAAGCATTTGTCTACAGTGTAGCTTTGTATGGAAGTGAAACGTGGACGATAAGGAGTTCAGACAAAAGATGATACAAGCTTTCAGAATGTGGTCCTATGGGACGAGTGAAGAAGATTTGATGGGTAAATCACGTAACTAATGAAGAGGTGCTGAACAGAATTGGGGAGTAAAGAAGTTTCTGGCATATCCTGACTAAGAGAGGGAATAGCTTGGTGGGAGACATTTTAAGCTTTCAATAAATTGTCAATTTAGGATTAGAAGGAAGTGTGTGGGGTAAAAATCGTAGGGAAGTCCAAGGGACGATTACATTAAGCAGATTCAAAAAAGTGTAGGTTGTTGTACGTATTCTCAGATGAAGAGGTTTGTACAAGACAGGGTAGCATAGATAGCTGCATCAAAACTGTCTGCAGACTGAAAACCGCATCAAAAACAATATTTGATTCTTAATTATACCAGAAACATAAACCGGAGACTCATCAGTGCCTGCTCGTTCTAAAGGGCCACAGGGTCCAGCACCAACAGATAATTTGTGACATACTTTTGCAGTTTTATATCAAATAGTTGTAGTGTAACATGATCCTCAGGACATCCTAACTAAATTTACAATGACGCGATCCAATGGTTTGTCTTGCCTCTCGCCGCTGCACAGTTGAGGACCCATTAACATGTGCACCTCCCTCTTCGTTACGCAGCCATGCATACAGCTGAGGACCAGCGGCGGCTGGCCTGTACTCCTACTGCAGCCGCTATGACGTCACAGAGCTTTTTCCCTTAGCCTTCCTTGCTCCTCGCCATATTGCTGCTTGGGACCCGGTGTCCACGGCCCCTGCACGCCGGTGAAGCGGGATGTACCTGTCATGCTCCCACTCCCCACCCCTCGCGCACCTGCCCACAGTTTTGGAGAGTTTGGTGGCGACGACCCTGGGCCCTACGTACCTACGTCAAGTAGATTACAGCACAACAACGTTTTTCTCTTCATCTCCCAAGCGAAGTGATTTGTTACAGGCAGTCTGCAATCAGAAAATTCTTTCATTCTCTTCAACTAGATGGAACTTCCAAACCCGCATTGCAAATACTGTTAAAGAAAACAAATTGCACTTATTGCAATGTTTTGAGTGGATTGAGAAAGAGGATTCCTGGGATGATGCTACAATAAGAGAAACATTTGGCTTAATAAATCTACTTCAAAAACCAAAGTTTTTGTTCTTGCTATTTACTTTTTCTATTATATCATGAAATACGATATTTTCTGTAATACAGTTCAAATGCAGAGTGCAAATGCCATTACGATATCCAATGCATTACATCATTTTGAGTGTACTGTATCTGAAATACGAGAGAACATTCAACGGTTTCGAGTTTCTGTCGATGGGTGTATTGCTCCTCCAAGAAAACGTTCCAAATGTATCAGTGAACTTAATCTGACAGCAGATGTCAAAGAAGTGTGTGACATAATGACCAACCAACTGGAAGGAAGATTTCAAAATTCTCATGTATTTGGGAGTTTCGATATCATTGAGACACAAAAGTTTTCTTCTTTTAGAGAACATTACCCACTGACTTTGGTCAACACGTTTTCAATGAACTACAGTCCACGACAAATTGAAAAATGAACTGTCAGTGATTTATCGCAATGATACATTAAGAGACACTACATCAGTTTATGAGCTGTTTATTTTCTTGGTGGAACATTCCATTGAAGTGAACATCACAAATTTTGCTAACTACACCAATTTAAACAGCAGAAGTAGAGCGCACATTCATCACCTTAAAAAGAATCAAACCCTTCATCAGGAACAGTATGAGTTACCAAAGTCTGAACTCACTGGCTGTTTGTTCCATTCACAAGGAGGAAATCAGTGATATTACAAACTTCAACCACACAGTATGTGACAAGTTTGCCAGTCAGAAGAACTGACGTGTACATACTGCAGACCTCTATTGTTAACTTGCTAGTTAGGTAAAATGCACATGAAACTGCTCTTAGGCAAGGTTTTTCATGATATTTTACCTTGGCAGTAAGGCAAAAGGCATACCCCCCCCCCCCCCCGAAGTTCTTCAATAAGTTGTGTCATTACAGCATAAACTCTGAAGCTCACGAAAGTACACGCGGAGCGGAGACGCCACCTGCCCCCCACCCCTCCACAAAAAACTAAAATATAATAAAATAAAAATGTTTATTGCACTTTTGCATAAATTTTTATTAACAACAGGGTTGTCGGTCGCGGTGGCCGAGGGGACTGAGGCGCTCCAGTCACGGTCTGCACGGCCACTACGGTCGGGGATTCGAATCCCACCCTCGGGCACGGATATTTGTGACGTCCTTATTATTATCTAGTTTATAAGTAGTTTGTGAGTTTAGTGACTGATGACCCCGTAGTTAAGTCCCATAAGCTCCACAAACATTTGAACATTTGAATCTTCATAGGAGCTTGTTTTTCGATGCCAGTGTTTGGTTATAATAACTCCGCTGATGGAAATCCTCAGTTATTTTGCTGTTTGACGGACACTATTGCCTTCTTGCTGCATAGTGATTATCATTACCCGTGGTTCATAAGGAATCTGCAACACTGGGGTCATTTTCAATTACTTTCGCGTCGTGTTACATCTTTATGCATACGCATTTACAAGGGAACCGAAATGTAAACAACGCACCTCTACATAGCCATGCTGTCGACTCGCGCCACCTGGCTTGTTTAGTAGAATTGCTTTAACAGGTTGAGTCGGTTGACATGAAACGCAGCAATACTAATATGTTCCAACCAATAACTCACATAGATCACTTCCATCTTGTTCCTTTGTAATACGGAGCATAGTGTTTCCAAACTTATGGAGGGCAGTTATTCGTGGGTTTGGAATATCGCCACAGATTAGTAACTTGAAGGGAGATTTCCTGTCAGAGAGGACACAGTTTGTGGTAACGGATGGTAAGGCATCGACTAAAACCGAGGTGATATCAGGCGTTCCACGTTCTTATTGGTCCTCTGCTGTTCCTTATTTACATAAACGATTTGGGAGAAATCTAAGCAGCTCTCTTAGATTGTATGAAGATGACGCTGTCATTTTTCGTCTAGTAAGGTCATCTGAATATCAAAACCTACTGCAGAACGATTTAAATAAGATATCAGTATGGTGTAAAAATTGGAAATTGACTCTAAATAATGAGAAGTGTGAAGTAGTCCACATGAGTACGAAAATAAATCCGTTAAACTTCGTTTACAAGATAAATCAATCGAATGTGAAAGCCGTAAACTCTACTAAATACCTAGTAATTACTATTACATCAGACTTAAATTGGAAAGAACACGTGGATAATGTCGTAGGAAAGGCGAACAAGGGACTGCGTTTTATTGGCAGAACGCTTAAAAGATACAACAGAACTACTAAAGAGACTGCATACACTACGCTTGTCCGTCGTCATTTGGAGTATTGTTGTCCAGTTTGGGATCCTTATGACGTGGGTTTGAAGGAGGCCATCGAAAATGTCAAAATGAGGGCAGCTCGTTTTTCATTGTCAAGATGCGTGGGAGAAAGCGTCAGGAAATGATACAGGATCTGGGATGGGAATCATTACAACAACGGCGTTTATCGCTGCGGCGTGGTCTACTTATGAAACTCCAATCGCTAATATTCTCATTCGAATGTGACAATATATTGTTGACTATCACCTACATAGGTAAAAATTGTCATCTGAATAGAATACGAGAAATCAGAGCCCGAACGGAGAGATTCAGATGTACTTTCTCCCCACGCGCTATTCGAGAATGGAATGGGAGGTAAATAGTATAACAGTGGTTCGATGAACCCTCTGCCAGGCACTTAAAGGTGGTTTGCAGAGTATCCCATGTAAATGTAGAAATATAGACTTATGGAACCAAGTTGACATTCCTAGTCTGTAGCACAAATTAATTCGTGTGCGTGAATTGCTGGTTGTGTTTCACAATAGCGAAGGTTTGTAAATCCATCTTGACCACGGGTCACCAGATCGTTTCTGGAGGTAATTCACAACTTTTAACACAGTGAAAAACCGTCTGCAAATGTGCTGCAGTGATATAAACCTGTAATTTTTAAGGTTACTACTATTAGATTTCTTGAATATTGACATGATCTCCGCAGTTTTCTTGTTTGTGTACGAATCATACTTGAGAGCGAGCATTTGTATATCACTCTACAGTATGAGCTGTCACATTAGCATACCCTGAAAGAAACTTAACCGGAGTGCATTCTGGACTGGAAGACTTACTTTTATTCAGCGCCTTATGAAGAATCACTTTTTCGAGGATATCTGCTTCTGAGTTCATTTTGAATAGCTCAAACACAACTGTGTAATTTTTTATAGTATTTATATTACGTGACGACCATGTTTCCGATTGATACACCATCACCAGGTTCACCACGTAATTAAAAAAAATATCCTTGAGTACTCCGTACGGTGTGGAAATTTCATGAATCATACGAGATACCTCTTCGGGATGCTTACCACTTCATATACCCAGTGGTTGTGTGAGTTACGGAATAGGAGAGCGAGATTTTTAAGTTTTGTGTTCTTTAGTGTAATTTCCGGACAATGGACTGATTCCAAATTTCTCGAGATGAGACTTTTTGTCGATAACATAGATACTAAGTGTATCACACGCAAGGTAAGTTCGTCACCAGTGAAGGAAAGGAACCGTTTATTTCACCGAGAACTGCACGCATTTCAAAACAGCTGTTTCATTTGCATATGGAGATGCAGGCAGACTCCCATTAGCTTTCGTAGGAATGTGTCGACGACATGACATGCGTAAAATCGGGCTGAGCTCTAAAGAGTTTAAAACTCTAGAAAACAATCATCGAAGTTTTTCCGCCTGTCTGCAACGTTACAGGAAGAAGACGCTTTTCAATGCTCCGTGGTCAATTTAATAGATAGCGATCTGGACAATGTAATGATAAATACTCTTCGCACCTACGTTGAAAGCTCTACGTTTGACACATTTCAATGCTGCTGTTCAGGAAGCTATGAGACCTTTTCAGAGTAATGCTGCAGAATAACTCAGGCGTGTAACTTGTCACGCACTCACGAAAACCCGCATCACAAGAGCAACATTTTCCACATGGGAAATGCTACACTGCGCACACGGTGGGCCTACCAGCGAATAAAGGTAACGCTAATGTTCTGTTCTGTTCTACAGAGCTAGTTTAGTGAACCAGTGTATCGGAAGTTTCTCTTTAACAGGTGCGATGTTACAGTTATGGTTCAATAGTTAAAATATATTTTGTTTGTTTTGGACGTACAGTAATTAAAAATGTTCAACCGTTTCTCCCTCTTCGTCAACGCGTATCTTAAGGCGCTAATTCGAATCGAAGTGCGCTCACAGAAGGATTTGCGCAGAAATACACACACACACGCGTGGGCGCGCGCGCGCACACACACACACGCACACACCCGTTTCAAATATTTTGTTATTTTGAGCCATTGTAATACAGTATTTATTAAATTATGGGACCGCCATTTGACTGTAAAGTTGCATTATTTATTATCACAATACGGATATCAGCTTATAGGCCATTATTAAGTGCACACTGTAATTACACTACTGAAATGTTCAAATATTTGTAAATCTATCGGACCAAACTGCGGGATTATCGGTCCGTAGCTTAACAACTACTTAAGCTAAGGTAAAATAACCTAAGTACAACACTCATATCCATGCCCCAAGGAGGACTTGCACCGCCAACGGCGAGCAACCGCTCATATAAGCATTAGAACACTGGGTTAAACTATTGAAATTATCTAATGTGAAAGGCAATATAAATTCTTATACCTACAATAGTCCATTTACTCGGTATATGTAGATGGTCAAAATGTCATTTTGTCGATATAGGCTCGCATATATGTTAAGATGGAAGTTGTAATTAAGTAAAATCTCAAATAACAGAACATATACATACTAAAGCGTAATGAAGCATTGTTCTAGTGACCTTGTACCTTTCGATCCTACAACTAAAGTACTGTTTTCAATGCAGTGAGAAATAATCATAAACAAATCAAAGACTACAAAGATCGAGGTAGAGTCCAAGTACAAAATTCAAAGATGTTATGGAGATGACAGTAAGTTTCTGTTTACATGGATATCTAAGTATCTTTGGCGGTGGATCTTGGCGTGATGTAAACATAGTGAACATTACTTTTGAACGACTTGTAAAACACATTTCACACATGAAACAAAATACGAAATAGTGCGTTATCAATGTGTACAATTATTTGATTTGTTCATGATTATTTCTCGCTGCATTGAAAGCAGTAGTTTAGTTGTATGATGGTAAGTTACAAGATCACTAGAAGATGCTTCATTTTGCTTCAAAATTTTGCTTTGACACTTTACTTAATGACAACTTCCATCTTAACATATGCAAGCCTATATCGAAAAAAAAATGATATTTTGGCTATCTACATATACCGAGTAAATGGACTATTGTAAATATAATAATTTATATTGCTTTTCAAATTAGGTAATTTCAATCGTTTAATTTTTCACCCAGTGTTCTAATGCTTATAATGACGATTGTAATTAAAGTGTGCACTTGATAACGGCCTAAAAGCCGAAATACGGATTTTGATAATAAATAACACAACTTTACCGTCAACTGGCGGCCAATCATTTAATCAAACACCTCTTTAATTTTTTGCGGTAAAATTCGTTTGTGTAAAATTTCCCAACAGATAAAAGTCAAGCGTTGTGAGATCGGATTATCTGGTGACGTTTCCGTAGAACCAAGTTGGCTAATGCAGTGACCAGGAAATTTACAGTCTAACCACGAACGAACAACTGTGCATTCAGAAAAAATGGGAACAATACGTCCTGTAGCACTTCCAGTTAGTTTTGAGCATTTAGGTTCTGGGTAATGTATATTTGTCATTTAAATGGGTTACCCCATTTTCTACATCCCACCAGTTATCATTGTGAGTTCCATACAATATGAATTCTGGTCTCTCCAGTGTCTGCGCTTGTGACGGTTGTTGTCACCATTGACAAAAAAAAGTGTCTTCACCACTGAACATGAAACCCTGTGCAAGAGGGGTCTTGTTTTATCCTTTGCGTCATAACTGTTACTTTGAATCTATTTACAGGATGGAACTTGTCTGAAAATGCTGAGGTTATTTGATGTGTCAAATGATCACTATTCCATTAAAACTGACTTAGTTTCAAAGTTGCTGATTCAAGATGGCATCCATTTCTTTCTGGTATATTCATGTTTCCCAGTTCTTGCTGATGTGTTGAAAGGAACTGGTGTACTACGACTTTTAAATGACGCTCTATTCTTATACGGTGATATTACTGACAAAACGTTAAAAAACTCGTTCGTTTTTTCTGATACCTCCCTCTTTAATGCCGTTGTCACTATTCCTAATGATCTCATTAACAGAGCTCGTTAAACGCTGGTATTGCGTAATCCATATCAAGCGACAAGGATGGTCCTCTAATTGTGCGGTGTTCACGTTACATTTACCTGCAGTGTTATCGTCCTCATTGAATAATAACGCAGCGTACGTCGTTTGCATGTCTTACACCGACACGATGAGTAAGTAAGATACTGTTCGCGTTTTAACGAAAACCAACAAATACACCTTTTCAGGTTACGTAATCCATTTTCGAAAACTACCATAAAAGACACTAAAAATTGAAATAAGAGAAAATTACATAATTACGTCATCAAACCAGTGACGTAATTCTTGAACATATACTTAGTTCTAATATAGTATATTTACCTGAGACGGAAAAGCTTCTGTCCCTGCTTCTGTCCGGAAGCATCGATCGTGCGACACTCAGGTTGCCCTTATCTCTTCCGAGAAGAAATAATCTTCAAATGTTTGTAGAACTTATGGGACTTAACTACGAGGTCATCAGTCCCTAAGCTTACAAACTAGTTATGAACTAGCTAACACTAAGGACGGCACAAATATCCATACCCGAGGGGGGATTCGAACCCCCGACCGTAGTGGCCGTGCAGACCGTGACTGGAGCGCCTCAGTCCCCTCTGCCACCATGGCTACGGACGAAAGGCAAAAGGCAAACCGCTTATTTCTTGATTTTCGAAAGACGTTTGACACGGCACCGCACTGCAGACTGATAACGAAGGTACGAGCATATGGAATAGGTACCCAAATGTGTGAGTGGCTAACAGACTACAACGCCATAGAGCTTAGTACATTGTCCTTAATGGCGATTTGATCATCAGAGACTAGGGTAGCGTGTGGAATGACCCATAGAAGTGTGATAGGACCGTTATTATTATCTATCTATATAAATGATCTAAGGGTCATAGTAGGTTTCAATCAACGGCTGTTTTGTGACGATGCTTCAGTGTGCAGAAAGGTGTCGTCTTTCAATGACTGTAGTAGGATCCAGGGTCAATTGGACCAGATTTCTCGGTGGTGTAAGGAATGGCAGCTACCGCTAAATGTAGAAGAATATAAGATAATGCAGATGAGCAGGGGCATAAAAACGTAATGTCCGATTACAGCATTATTAGCGCGGTGAGAGACATTGTAGCCTCAATTAGATATCTAGGCGTAGCGATGCAGCGTGATGTGAAATCGATGAGTACATCAGGACATGCCTGTGGAAGAAAACGGTCGACTGTCGTTTATTGGATTACTTTGAGAAGATGTGATTTATCTGTAAAGGAAAGCGCATGTAAAATGCTTGTAGGACCCCGTCTTGAGTATTGCTCAAGGTTTTGGGAACCGCCGGCCGCGGTGGCCGAGGGGACTGAGGCGCTTCAGTCACGGTCTGCACGGCTACTACGGTCGGGGGTTCGAATCCCCCCTCGGGCGTGGACATTTGTGCCGTCCTTAGTTGTAACTAGTTCATAAGTAGTTTGTAAGTTTAGGGACTGATGACACCGTAGTTACAGTAAGACCCATAAGCTCTACAAACATTTGGAAATTTTTTTTGGGAACCACACCACGTCGTTTTAGATTGGGTTTGTTACTGAAAGGTTCGATCCATGGGCGAGTGATACTGAAACGCTTCAGGAATTAAAATGGAAGTTTTTTCATTTGTTTATGGTAGAGTTGAGAATTCCCATATTCATTTTTGGCTACAACAACTGTTTGTTTACTAATCCCTGTGACTGTTCCGATGCTCTTTATTAGCTCCAGATTATTAGTTGCTAAGAGGTCCCGTATACTTTCACAACCACTTGATTTTATAGCGCGTTCATAAACTAACTGCTCGAGATAATTTTCGGAGAACGCGTTCATTACGTCGGACGATGTCTTATGCTTGCTCTACGGTTTTAAACATGTGTTCTCGCCAATATATCGAGGGCACAGATAAAAGATAACATCTCAGCAGAAATATTGAAGGAAATTGGACGATCAGCCAAAGAGTACTTATATGAACTTATTAAAGAGTAGTATGAAGATGGAAAAGAACCACCGACAGATTTACATAACAGCAAAACAGAAATAATCCCCCCCCCCCCCCCAAAAAAAAACATGGAACATCTCTTGTCTATGAGAACAATTGAACTACCTGCTTACTATCCCAACTTACAAAATCATTTTAAACATAATGAAAAATAGAAAAAAAAGATAAATGAGGCAAACCTAGGATAAGACCAATTTGGTTTCAAATCTGAAAAGGGAACTGGAGAGGCAATACTAGGTCTGAGGATGGTATTAGAAAGACGAATTGGAGTTAATAGAAAAACATACTTGACCTTTATATCTTTACAAAAAGTATTTGACATGGTTAATTGAAAGAATAATGAACGAAATAACTGTTGATTGGAGGGACAGAAGATTAATCTGGAACCTGTAGAAAAGACAGGAACCAGAGATAGAAGTGAAAGGTGTATAGAAGAAAGCAAAAATAAGGAGGGGAGAAAGGCAAGAATGCCCATTATCGCCATATTTGTTCAACTTGTTTATTGAAAAGCTGAAAAGAATCAGCAAATGAATTAAATTCACGGGGAACGAATACACAGTATCTGTTATGCAGATGATATAGTAGTACTTGCTGACGCAGTTAAGGAAACGGAATTTATGTTGCTAAAATTTGGTAAAATTCTAAGAGAATTTAACTTAAAAATTAATAATAAAAAACAAAAACTATGGTACTAGGGAAGACGAAAGAAAATGCTAAAGTTAATATTAAAGTAGAAGATGGTATTCTAGAGCTGGTTGAGAACTTCTGTAAATTGTGGAGCACATAACTAACGACTATAAATGTATCACATATATAAATAAAAGAATAGCCTTGGCAAAACAAGCTTTCCAAATTAAAAGAATTTACTAACACACAATCATATAAGCCTTATAAATAGGAAAAAGTTTGCCAAATCTTTCGTTTTTTTAGTGCCTTAACATACGTATGTGAAGCGTGGACAGAAAAAGAGACTGGAATCAGTGGAAATGTCGATATGGAAATGAATGACGAAAACAAGCTGGGTAGATAGGAAAAATAATGAACCGGTCTTAAGAGAGGTGAATGAGAACAGAACGCTGCTAAATTATGTAGGAGGAAGAATATGAAAAACGATAGGGAACATAATGAGACACAACCAGTTACTAAAGAATGTATTTGAAGTAAAAGCTTGAGAGAGAAAACCAAGAGGCAGGCTAAGATCAAAGTATATTAATAACATCAAGGAAGATATGGGGATAAAATCGTATGAAGATTTGATGAGGATGACAATGGAGAGAGGGACGTGGCTAAATCGACAAGGCACAGTCTTTAGTTTATAATGATCGAGGGTAAGTTAAAGTCGACTCCAATTAAAATTGTATGCTTTGGGAATGTTTTTAAATTTGGTCTAAGCTTTCTTTGAACATTTCTGCAATCGAATCATCAGAGTTAGGGGGCGGGGTCAGTTATAAGAGGCAGTTATTAATTTTTTCTTGTTGTCAGGTATAACCTCCACCCGTACCAACTCAGAGGCACTATCTACTTCAATTCAAATGTTTGTATAACTTATGGGACTTAACTTCGGGGTCATCAGTCCCTAAACTTACACACTACTTATGAAATAGCTAACACTAAGGACGGCACAAATATCCATGCGGGGGATTCGAACCCCCCACTGTAGTGGCCGTGCAGACCGTGACTGGAGCGCCTCAGTCCCCTCGGCCACCGCGGCCGGCTACTTCAATTACGCTACAAGAAAAACCGCTTGTGACAACAATAACTACGCAACCACCTGTTTTATTCAGTCTGTCCTTTCTGAACATCATTTTCCCCTTAGCAAAACTTTCAGCTGAATTTATCCCCGACTGTAGCCAGCTTTCTGTACCTATAATGCTATAAGATTTAGTTCTTTTTTATAGCAATTAGACCTCTGGTACTTTTCCAACACAGCTACGACAAGTTACAATTATCAGGCCAATGGTCTTTTGAGTTCGTCCTACCTTTGAACTGTATCCTTTGATATTTAGGCCCTTTCTGTGGTTCCCGAGGCCCTCTAACCTACAAAACTGCACAATCAACGCCACACAGCTCCCGCTACCCGTGTAGCCGCCTCCTGCCCTATTCAGCGGAACCCGGAACCAAAATGTTCAAATGTATGTAATTGTTTGGGACTTAACTGCTTAGTTATTAGTCTAAGGTAAACTAACCTAAGGATAACACACGCATCCATGCCAAGGGAGGATTCGAAACTCCGACGCGGGAGGCTGAACGATCCGTAACGTAGCGCTCCAGACCTCTCGGATACCACCCGATGGCGCGGGTCAAGGAATCTGCAGCCCACACGGTCGCAGAACCGTATGAGCTGATTCATACCCTCTACTCGGCTGTCTACCAGATGGTCACAGTCGGTCCTGTCAACTATGCTGCAGATGGTGAGCTCTGCTTTCATCTTGCAAGCAATACTGGCAGTCTTTACCACTTCAGATAGCCGCTCAAAACCTGAGAGATTCTCTTCAGATCCGCAGCGCCATACGTCATTGGTACCGACGTGAGCCACCACCTGCAGTTGGCTGCACCCCGTACCCTTCATGGCATCCGGAAAGACTGGTTCCACATCTGGAATGACTCCACCCGGTATGCACACGGTGTGCATGTTGGCCTTCTTCCTCCCCCCTCTTTAGCAGGCATCTCTCTAAAGGGCTCAATTATCCGCCTACGGTATTACCACACTGGTCAAGATCCTAGTCTGAGCGGTGCACTAATCGACATAGTTCTTCAGTGTCCAATTGCGATGAAATGTACGTGGTAATTCGGTAGTGACAACTACGCGTCGATTTCATCTCATTAATGTCGACTTCACAGCTCATAACACCAGTTTCGCTGTATTAGGGGCTTCTGTCGTCCAGGCTTGTCCAAAATTGTTACATCAAACTCTCTGACGAAATCCAATACACCGGCAGTTACTTTTAAGAAAATCCGTTATGACGTAAATTAATGTTTCCCAAGAGTCGTAAGAAAGAAAGCAAACACGATTAAAACTATGAAATGTACAACAATTCAAGTCTAGCAACACAGTCTTTTCACCGAAAAAAGGAGTGATATGTAAAATCAAGTCCACTACGTCAGTTAGTATATACAGAAGCACCCATTCTACAATATTGACATAAACTGATTGAACAAGTTAGCTTAACAACATTTATAGCGACAATATGGATTTTAGGCGACTTTATTTCCGCAATAAAAATAATAATTGGCAAATGCATGGCACCCTAATTTTCTATTTATTAAAGGTTGTTTTAATCTTACGTAAGTATAGTTCATTTTTAAGTTATTACGTTTCGTTAGTTAACCGAATTTAATGCAACAGTGAACGTCAGTCATTTCCATATTTAATTTGAAGACCTTATTATACTGTGCGATTGTCAAGTCATTACATATTTTTTCAGACATGAATCTGTCTAGTATTGGTTTCGTCACAATAAATATTGTTAGGAAACTAATTAAACTTTTAAAAGACTGCTTCCATATATACGAGGAATGGAACTTAAATAGTGGCAACTACTTTTTCACGACCGTCACAAAAGCGTTTCAAGTTTGCACCTTTCACTGTCCTCCATAGTAGTTACCAGCGTTGTGTATAACCCGCTGCCAGCTGTGAGGAAGGCATAGTATACCGTTAGCAGAAACTGTTCTGTTGATTGAATGGAGTGGAATACTGCCTATCGAATTTCTAGGCCAGTTTTGAAGCGAATGCCACGAAGTGGTTTCCTCGTCTTCAGAACCAAATCAAGGTCACAAGTACTAAATTACGGGGAATATGGTGGACTGTGCAGTACTTCACAGTGCCATCGACCGAACAGAGCAGACACAGTTTTCACCGTATGCGCCGGCGCATTGTCGTGCAAATTTGTGGGTGGCTCATGCAGATAGTGTTGTTGCTTCTTTCGCAAAGTTTCATTTCCGTTAATGCATGTGGAATCCATCGTGATGCAATTATTTGTATGCCTAGGCGTTCCGTCAGGATGCGAAGCACAGTCGTATGAGCTAACCGAGATTTCTGGGAGAGCTCACGAATCGCATAGCGTCAATCATTGACCACTAACATGGCAACAGTAAGTCACCTTCTTCAGTCTCTTGGATGACCTGCCCGATGCCTGTCTGCCTCAGTTTGCCGACCTTCGTTGAAGGCATTTACCCATCGTGTCACTGATCTGTACAGCAATGCCTTTCGGAGACCTCGATTACACTGGCGTGTAGTACGGCCTCTGGCACATTCAATCATGTTCTAACTCCTTGGTGCCTGTTTCGAAAACATAGCGATACCGTTACATTAGTCCGCTTGCTCACAAGTGACTGTCTTTCCCTCGATTGTCCGCACGCTGGTGACGTGGGGCGGACGAGTCCATTTGCTCAGAGGTAAGGTAGGTATGTTAACAACGTGTGTTATCAGAGACAATAGCAGATCCATTGCATAGTGTCACCACAACAGTGGTGCCACCACTTAAGTTGCAACCCTCGTACAAACTAAAGTAACCGATTTGGTTTTAACACGTCATGCTTCTTTCGGTAGAAAGAATGCGTTACGAAACTTGAAATTTAAAACATTTTGTGTTTTTCATGGTATCTCTTGTCTTTTTTTCAGGTACTCTTATTACGTCGTAATGGATTTTATTAAATGCGTCTCCTTGTATCTTGGTTTCTCTCAGAGACTTTAATACAACAATTTTGGGGAAGCCTGGACGGTAAATTATTATATTCAGCCAATACTAACACGCCAGCTGAGATAAAACTGTATTCGGCTTGGTTTTCCATGAGATATCCACTTTTTGTCAGTCGGAAGAATGCGTTAAGGACTTGCATTGTAGAAAATTTTTTGCTTCTGTTGGTATTTATTTCATTACCATCTTGTTACCTATTGACTATCTGTGCAATATAGAGAATGAGCAGCATCACATTGCAGTATATTATATCTTTTTGCAAGTCTGCATCCGCGGTGGAATTGCCGAGCGGTGTACGATGCCTTGCTGCGGAGCGCCCTGTTGCTCGGCGTTGGAGGTTCGAGTGCTCCCTTGGGATGTGTGTGTCTGTTACATTTAGTGTAAGAGAGATTAAATAGTTTGTAAATCTAGGGACTGATGACCATAGAAGTTTGGCCCGATAGGTGCACAAAGATTTGAACATTTGTAAGGCTGCCTCAAAGAAAAATCAGTAACACTGCGACGGGACTGGAGGGCACGACTGACATAAGACAAGGACGTGATCTTTTGTTCTGCGATGGTTGACACAAATAACTGTTGAAGTGTCTTTACATTACATTATACTAGATTAGTACTTGTTCCATAGATCAGAAGATGGCATATCGTAATGTTGCGGATCGTGTTAGTTTAATTCTCGGACGCTCGGACTTTCTTTGCCCTCTCGAACGCCCAGAGGGGTCATTTAACCCCTAAAATTTAACAAAAATGTTTGAGCTATTAATAAGAAGTTTTTATGCATTTATTATAATTTAACATTCACAAGGTGTGTATGTCTGTTCAGAAAAAAAGTATTGTAAATAACGACAGATTACAGAACATATTATTTTCTGACGTATAAGTAAATGTCACTGAAACAAGTAAGATGTCAAACGAGTAAGCAGGTGACAGCTTTTCTTCGTTGTAAATGAATAAAAACTGAACTTTTAACGTCAACAGCAACTTTAGCTACTTCATTATTTTACATAATTGACATATTTATAATCGGTTTTGTTGGTATATTTCCACGGATCGTCTGTATACAAAAGTGTACGCATAGTTTTATTGCATTTGCAGAATTTGACATTTAGGGCGCTTTGTGACGTTTTATCTTCATCGTAATTTTCATTATTTCCTTAATTGGCTGCGGTCATATGACGAAAGCGATTCTTTACATAGAGCGTAGTTCATCTTAAAGCTGCTGAACAATATGACTTCTTTGATCTTCTTTACAGTAGTAGCCAGAATACTATACAGCATTCATTCCTGCCTGGTCAAGGATATTGTAGAAGGAATGCATTGGCAATCTTCTTGCGGAAACTTTGAATGAATACTGCCTGCCCATTTTGTCTACCATATCAACGCCCAATTTTCTTTTTTTGTAATAACATAAACTATCTGGAGGGTTTTATTTACAGTAGCACTAGGATAAACCGAAGACATTCCTAGCATTCTTTTTTATATATATATATATATATATATATATATATATATATATATATATATATATATATACTTTATTTCTTTCGTAGACTGTACAAACATTTGTGCCTTTGCCCAGAAATGGTTGCATAACAAGCATCACTAGATAGTGAAAATCCCTTTCGTCTTGAGAGCGTGATATAGCCTTACAGAAATACGGAAACCATTATGTGTATATCTGCTTCAACGTGTACAGCTAACCAGTACTTTTTCCCATACTCATCAGGCTTTGCCGACATAAAATTTGTGAACTGGATCTAGTTTTACTTCAGGAGAGTGGATATCTAATGTTATGTCAGTTACAGGTTAGTAATTCGTTGTACTGTTTTCTATGAATTTGTTCCAAAAAATAAGAAATGCAGACTTATCATTCTCTAATTGTTCGTAATCTCTGAATGTCTGCGGTACAGACTCTTCCGTTGAATCGTCACCATGTGAATGTCACACCATATTTCTTTGTGATTCTACAAAAACCTCTTCATCACATAACTGCTGTTAGCATTTCGTTTCAGATTTCTCATCATAATAACATTTGAAAGAGTAATTATTACAAGTGAATGACGATCAATGTCGATCTGATTCATTTTTGTCTTTTCATGCCACAATAATATGATCGAAAGTAAATTATTTCACTACAACATAAATTGGCCAACACTTCAGAATGAATAAGATTGTTGCAAAGCAGAAAAGTTTTAATCAGTTGGGTGAAATGCACTGTTTTCCACCATAATGAAAGTATAAGACAAATTAATAAATGTCATGAAGAGAAATGTTGCCTTAATATTTCTTCGAAACATAGCTATCACTTAAAACCGAAAAGGCTCTTTTGAACCCAACAGGCGTTCTGGTGTTAATAAAAGGTATCCTTACATAGAATGCGTAATTTTTATTTTTTATTATTGGTTTTTCTCTAAAATTAATGTAAAACTTCAAAGTTCTTTTAATTTCATTGTGAACAGTATCCTCTCGTCATCTCTTTAAATTTCCAAAGAGTCTAACGTGAATGTGCATCGTTAGTGCAAGCTGCTGTGACGAAATAAGAGTGCATTTTTATAGCTTCAATAAACCCAGTATCGACGATAATGCGAGCGGACACAAAACAAGATTAAGGCATGGTGGGCGAAGAGCAACAGTGAGAGAAACCCGAAGTAAACTGACAACGACTGACGTCCATTAAAAATGATTGTTGCCATACAAGAGGAAAGCGACTGCAGTACTGAACACTCAGTTTAGTAAAACTGATGTTTTACTACACAAAAGTAACTTTTTAGATTTGGAGGCTCCTAGGACCAGAGTCACGAATCAGTCTAGAAAAAAAAAAAAAAAAAAAAAAAAAAAAAAAAAAAAAAAAAAAAAAAAAAAACGCGTCTGTGATTTGCACGCCCAAAAATGAGGGGCCTAGGGCACCAGAACGTATTTCATTTTCTGTTGATAATTTGTCAATTCAATAAAATAAAATCATAATAATTTTTCTTCAAATATTTTACAATCATTTAGACGTAATTAACCCTTAACCAGAAACGTTGGACAACTTGTACCCGTTACCAACAATAAAACCGTCTAGCAATCGAAACGCGTAAAGTTTTAATTTCACCCTCAAGTCTAATCTCAACACCGTAAAACGCATAGGCGCGGCAGAATAGCCGTGCCTACTGAGGTACCGTGCTGCATAGCGCGCGGCCGTTCGCCGTCGAAGGTTCAAGTCCTCCCTCGGATATGGGTGTATGTGTTGTCCTTATGTTAGTTTAACTTAGTTTAAGTAGTTTGCAAGCTAGGGACTGATAACCTAGCATTTAAGTCCATAGATTTGCGAACATTTGTAAGATGCAGTAGGGTCCTTGAACTCATCGCTTGAAATTTACTGGAAGGGGAGGTAAAAGCCATAACTGTGTCCAGTATTCCAGATAAATGATCCTTTTTAGTCTAGGTATACCGACTTATACTGTAGTGTCTCAGCACAATGCAGCGTGCTCTCACTGGAAAGGGAATCTGTGAACTATAATTAGACGAAAATTATTCAGTCATAGAGTGTTTAAACGATTCTCAACTTTGTGATGTAGAGAACATAAGTGATTATGAAAATACACAACAAGAAATTTCTTCTGACTCAAATAATTATTCATATGATGACTCAGTAGAGGGGAAAGCCAGCTGTCAAGTAGTAAATATTTTACAGGTAAAAATGTATTCATTTGGTCTACTCATCCAGCACCTAGGTGCCGATATTACCAACATTTAGAACATTTCCAAGTTTCGATGTCATTATTTTTGTTTCGGATTGATGACATAGAGAGGCCCTATTTACATTTAAGGGAAGGCATGATGAAGCATATATCATATGTAAAATTGTTAATCTGGTCCATTTTTGTAATCATAAGGTTCGAAAAATTAATCTCAAATGTCAGACCTAGAACTTGAGGATAAAAAGTAATAAAACGTAAAATTAACAAGTTGATTTACATTTGAAATAAAATTTGTTTTAATACATTCCTTATGAATTTAGATAATAATTATAACGTTTGTAGCAAGTATGTGGCAGTAAGGTTGTGGGACTGCAAATTATGCTCAGTTGTGTAATTCTTTATAAATGCGGCTCTTCTTTAGCTGTAACTTGCTGACACCGATCCCAGTTGAGCGATGGTCTGTAAGTGTTGTTATACAGCAGGTGCACATCCAACTGGTATACGAGTTATTATTTAAGTCTGCTTCCCTACAGATTGCACATTACATCGTAAGCTCCTGTACCAATTTACTTGTAGATTTTCACGTTGTTTTAGATTTTACTATATTTCCTAATTTTTTATTCAATTCAATATTCCAAGTTATTCTTGTTCACTTTGACACAGGACCGCAATAGCATCAGTGGATTGTATGATTTTATCCATACTTTTTAACCTTTCGTTTCCGTCACTGTATCGTCGTCGCATACACTGAAGAATACGATTAAAGAATGCTTCTCTATCGTACAGTCTTATTAATTTGAAGACTTTGTGCTTTGATCATCTGAAATGACTTAAAAAATATAAAATAAATTGAGAAGAACATCCCGAGTCTGCTTTAGCATCGCAATATATTCTCTGAAGAGTATATATATCGCGTCCAGAAAAAGTTGGCAGTGAAGGGGAATCTCAGAAACTGAATACACGACAACGCGGCACTCGCTCCGTTCTCACTGTAAGTATCGCTGCCTTGCGTCATGGAGTATTGGTGCCGTCCAGTGGAGATTAAAGTGCCCCGGGAAAAGGCTGCTTGACGGTTGCAACTCCATTGACTTCGAACCGAGGCAGGGGTAGCCTATTAGCCTAATGCAGCATCGCTGCACCTCAAAGAAATCAAAGGATGTGGGAGAAAGGGGAGGGGTTCGGGACGCTTTGATGCCAAAAGTGGCAGCGCGGGACGTACGGACGTCTTGCCTTCTGTAGAAACGTCAGTCAACTGTTCAGAAAGGATCCTCACACATTTGTAATGGGTTTTTTACACAACAGTGCAGTTGCGAGACGGGTGACAAGAAGAAAATGAGAGGGACTGGCTGCCCACCGTTGTACGGAAATACACAGTTTGACAGTTGGTAACGATGCAAAACTAAGTGCTTGTGAAAATGAGAGCATTTCATTTTGAAGACTACAAATCTATCAGATCGCCTCCAAAACCACCGGCCGCGGTGGCCGAGGGGACTGAGGCGCTCCAGTCACGGTCTGCACGGCCACTACGGTCGGGGGTTGGAATCCCCCCTCGGCATGGATATTTGTGCCGTCCATAGTATTAGTCAGTTCATAAGTAGTTTGTAAGTTTAGGGACTGATGACCCCGTAGTTAAGTCCCATAAGCTATGCAAACATTTAAACATTTGCCTCCAAAACCGACAAGTCAGGTAATTTTAGCTTTGTTTTCGCTTTAAAATACATAGAAAATCAACATTGGCAGAAAGTTAGTCCATCGATTTTTTATTTTAATCAATGTGCAAAATATTGGTTTACTTTTGGCTACATAAGAAAATTCTCATAGACACTTAATCTAAATTTGAATCTTTTACATTAAAAACACATCGCTTTTCTGTTGGAATTGATATCTTGTAAAGAAGTTCCCCCTTACAATAATAAATGCAATCCTCTCGTTCTGGGCACTTTCAGTATATTCTTGACGTCTTCATAATGCTTACCTGATTGTTTGATATCAGTCACGCTTCCGTGGAACATTTCACCTTCAAAGATCACGACCACAGTCACCAAGTTTGAATACAGGAGTCTTCTTGGTGAACCTTTTCAAGTTGTGAACGTTTCTTGTGTCTTCAAGTAGACCCTGCCTTAGTCGAAGGTGTGTCCCTATCTGATGGCTCAGCTAAGTAACTGCCATAGAGAGCTTCCGTGTCACACGGTTCTTCATCAGACCACTAGATACTTTCTCTCGCATCTGAGGACTCCACAATATCAAATTTAATATCTACGCATTAAAACACAATGGGGTTATTTTGGGACACTCCAACATCGTCACAAAGTAAACCCCTAATATGCTATGCTGATTTTGTGGTTATAGGATTGTACAGCTTAAAAGAACATTACAACTGACGTCAAATCACGCCATAATGAAGCTAACATATGAACAATCAGGTGTACATACCGGTTTTCTGCAGTTATGTCACACAAACGGCTCCAGCACACAAGCTTTATGACAACTAAGCAATGGATCCAAATCAGGTTTAAATATCAAAGAAACTGCTGTCGAACAAAAGAAGCGCGGGAGATTAATCTGGCTCTTGCAAGATGGTAAGGCGCTACAGGCAAGCCGCTGGAGCAGATTTTTGGTTACTGCACAGCCTAGACGCAGCGGGAGTTTCGAGATAAGCGAAAATGAACGTATTTCACAAAGTTGCATCTACAGTCACAAAGGAACCCCATTTCACTGTAGTGGGTTAGTTGTTTTGTGTTTACTACTATTTTTCTACCATTTTGATGGGCATCATGGGGAGTAAGAACCTCGTAGATTAAATATTGAGAAACGAAAGGAATAGATTTGCAGATTGGATCTGTACAAGTCGAAAAACTTCACCTTGTGATGCCAGGTTTATGTACAACTGAACCCTTGAATAGTCCAGTCTCCTGGTTTCATGGTGGTGATGCTGTTTCATTCGCCTGTTTCCGGTGGCTTCCATTACCAAGGGTTTCGCAAACGTACCCCTTCCATGAATGTCAAGATTCAGCAGAAATTTTTTAGCTGAATCAGTTTTACTCAAGTGAGTGTTCAGTTCTGCAGTCGGTTTTGTCTTGTATGGCAACAATCAGTTTTAATGGTCGTCAGTCGTTGCCAATTTACTTCGCGTTTCACCCACTGTTCCTCTTCGCCCACCATGTCTTAATCATCTTTTATGTCTGCTCGCATCATCGTCGATACTGGGTCTACTGAATCTATAAACAACACACTCTATTTCGTCCCAGCTGCTCGCATTAACGACGCACATTCACGTTAGACTCTTTGGAAATTTTAGAGAGAAGAGGAGAGTTTACTGTTTAAAATGAAATTAAAAGAACTTTCAAATTTTATAGTAATTTTACAGAAAGACAAAAACATAAAAAGATTACGCATTCCAGCACAATGTAAGGATACCTTTTATTACGCCCTTGGGGGTCAAAATGACCATTCTCGGTATTACGTGATAGCTGCGATTCGAAGAATTATTAACGCAACATTTCTGTTCATGACATTTATTCATTTGTCTTCTACTTTCATTATAGTGGAAAACAGAGCATTTCACCCAACTGATTATAATATTTATGCCTTGCAATCATCTTATTTATTCTGAAGTGTCGGCGAATTTAGGTTGTAGTGAAGTAATTTAGTTTCGTTTATATTATTGCTGCATGAAATGAAAAACATGGAATCAGTTCGACATTGATCGTCGTTCGCTTGTAATAATTACTTTTCAAATCTTATTATGATGTGAAATCTGAAATTAAATGCTAACAGTAGTTATATTATGAAGAGATTTTTGCAGAGTTTCAAAGAATTGTGGTGTGTCATTCACATGTGACCATTGAAAGGAAGAATCTGTACCGCAGACATTCAGAGATGACGTACGATTAGCGAATGATAAGCCTGCATTGATTTCTGATTTTGGGAACAAATTCAAAGAAAACTGTACAACGTATTACAAATCTGTAACTGACAAAACAATAGATGATACGCTCTCCTGAGGTAAAACTAGGTGTCCGTTCACAAAATTTATGTCTTCAAAGCCTGATGAGAATTGGCAAGTACTGGTTAGCTGTAGAAGTTGACAGCAGATATACACATAAATGTTTCCGTATTTCGGTAAGGGTATTGCACAACCTCAAGACGAAAGGGTTTAACATTATTTAGTGAAGCTTGTTATGGAACCATTTCTGGGCAAAGGCAAAAGTTACTGCAGCCTGTGAAAGAGAAAAAGTAAAAAAGAAAATAAATAAATAAATAAAATTTTAGTAATATCTTCCGTTTATCTTAGTGCAACTATAAAATATACAAACGAGGTAAAAAAAAAAAAATAAAAAAAAAAAAAAACACTTCAGAAAGCGTAAGTTATTACAAGAAAACAAAATTTGGGGTTGATACGGTAGACAAAATAGGCAGGCAGTATTCAGCCAAAGCTTCCACAAGAAGATGGCCAGTGCTTTCCTTTTACAAGATTCTTGACCTGGCAGGAATGAATGCATGTAGAGCATTCAGGGCTATTACTGGAAAGAAGATCAAAGAAGTCATTTTGTGCAACAGCCTGCAGATGAACTACGCTCATATCGCTCATATGACCACAGGCAGTTATGGAAATAATGAAAATTACGATTAAGATAAAACGCCACAGAAACGCCCTAAATGTCAAATTCTGCAAATGTAATAAAGCTATTTTCAAGTACACTGTTTGTAAATAGACGGTCCGTGGAAATATACAAACGCAACCGAATGTAAATGTGTCAATTCTGTAAAACAATAAAGTAGCTAAAGTTGCTGTTAATGTGAAAAGTTCAGTTTTTATTCATTTAGAACCAATAAAATCTGTCACGTGCTTACTTGGTTGACATCTTACCAGCTTCAGTGATATTTGCTTATATGTCAATAAATAATATGATCTGTAATCTGTCATTATTTACAATCCTTTTTTCTGAACAGGCTTATATTAAAATATAATTAATGCAAAAGAAATTCTAAAAAAAAAAAATTTATTGTAGGGATCAAATTGACACTTCTGGGCGTTGAAGGGCGCGTAGAGATTCGGCGCGTCCGCGTGTTAAACTAGCACGTTCCACAACATTACAATATGCCATTTTATGATCTATGAAACAAGTGATAATCTAGTATAATGCAATATAAAGACATTTTAACTGTCATTTGTGTTAACCATCGAAGAACAGAAGGCCACGTCCTTGTCTTATGTCAGCTGTGCCCTGCAGTCGCGTCGCAGTGTTATTGCTTTTCCTCTGATGCAGACTTACGAATGTTCAAATGATTTTACACCTATCGGGCCAAATTGCTACGGTTATCAGTCCCTAGATTTAGAAACTATTTAAACTCACTTATACTAAAGGCAACAGACACACCAATACCCGAGGGAGGACTCGAACCTCCAACGCCGAGCAACCGGGCGCTTCGCAGCATGGCGCCTTACACCGCTCGGCAACTCCACCGCGGCTGCAGACTTTCAACAAGATATAATATACTGCGAGATGATCAAAGTATGTTGCTCATTCTAGGTATTACACAGATAGTCAATAGGTAGCAAGATGGTAATGAAATAAATACCGACAAAAGCATAAAATGTTCTAAAATAGAAGTCTCGAACGCATTCTTCCTAGTGACATAAAGTGTGGTAGCTCATGGAAAACCAAGCCGAATACAATTTTATCTCAGCTGGCTTGTTAGTATTTGATGAATATGACGTAATTTTACCGCCCAGGCCTGCCCAAAATTGTTGCATTAAGACTCAGAGAGAAACCAAGACACAAGGAGACACATTTAAGAACATCTGTCACGGCGTACAAAGAGTGTTACCCAGTAGGATTTAAATGAACAATTCCTGCAAAAAATAAATGAGATACCATGAAAAAATGTACAAAATTTCAAGTCTTCCAACGCATTCTTTCTACCGAAAGAAGCATGAGGTGTTAAAACCAAATCGCTTACTTTAGTTAGTACGAGGGTTGTAACTTCAGTGGTGGCAACACTCCTGTGGCGACACTGTGTAATGGAATCTGCTATTGTCACTGATAACACATGTTGTTAAGATACCTACTTTACCTCTAAGCAAATGGACTCGTCCGCCCCACGTCACCAGCGTGCGCACAATCAAGAGAAACACAGTCACTTGTGAGCGAGAGCGGATTAACGTAACGGTATCACTATGTTTTCGAAACAGGAACCAAGTAGTTGCAACATGATTGAATGTGCCAGAGACCGTACAAAACGTCAGTGTCAGCAAGGTCTTCGAGAGGCATTGCCATACAGATCAGTGGCACGATGGGTAAATGCCTTCAACGAAGGTCGGCAAACTGTGGCAGACATCCATCGTGATTACTGTTGCCGTGTTAGTGGACAGTGATCGACGCCAGCAGCTTCGTGATCCGGATAGCGCATACGACTGTGCTTCGCATCCTGACGGTACGCCTAGGCATACGAATAAATGCATCAAGATTGGTTCCGCATGAATTAACGGAAATGAAAATATGCGAAAGATGCAACAACACTTTCTGGGCAAGCCACCCATAATTTTGCACGATAATGCGCGCGCGCATATAAGAGAAGCTGCTGTGTTCGGTCGATGGCACTGTGAGGTATTGCACCATCCACCGTACTCCCCGGAATTTAGTCTCTGTGACCTTGATTTGATACCGAAGATGAGGAAACCACTTCGTGGCATTCGCTTCAGAATTGGTCCAGAAATTCGACAGGCAGTTTTTTGCTCCATTAACACAATCAACAGAAGAGGTTTTTGCTAACGGTATACTACGCCTTCCACACCGCTGGCAACGGGTTATACACAACGCTAGTAACTACTTTGGAGGGCAGTAACATGTACAAACTTGCAACGTTTTTGTGCCTGTGCCTGTTTCCACTATTAAAGTTCCTACCCTCGTATATATGGAAGCAGTCATTCAACGATTTAATTAGTTTCTTAACAACATTTATTGCGTCCAAATCAATTATAGACAGCTTAATTTCTTTAAAAAAATGTAATGACTTGACAATCGCACAGTATAATAAGGACTTCACATTAAATATAGAAATGACTGCAGTTCGCTACTACATTAAATTCGATTAACTAACGAAACGTAATAACGTAAAAATGAACTATACTTACGTAAGATTAAAATAGCCTTTATTAAGTAGGAAAATAGGGTACCATGCCTTTGCCAATTCATTATTTTTATTACGGAAATAAAGTCGTCTAAAATCCAATAAGTTTATGACAAAATTGTAGAATAGATACTTCTGTACATACTAACTGAGGTAATCGACTTCGTTTTACATATCACACCATTTTCCGGCGGAAAAAAAATGTATGGCGAGACTTAAATTGTTGCTCATTTTATATTTTAATCATATTTGTTTTCTTTCTTATGACTTGGGAAAAATTTATTTACATCATAACGGATTTTCTTAAAGGTAACTCCTTGTGTATTAGATATTCTCAGAGATTTTGATGCAACAATTTTTGGCAAGAATAGACGACAGAAGCCTCTAATTACATTCAGCGAATATGGTGTTGTGAGCTGTGGAGGCGACATTAATTAGATGAAATCAACGCGTTGGTATCACTACAGTATTACCACGTACCTTTCACAGTAATTTTACACTGAAGAACTATGTCGATTAGTGCACTGTTCAGACTTGGATGCTGTGCAGTGTGATAATAGCATAGGCGGGTAATGGAGCCCCTTAGAGAGATAGCTGATAAGGAGGGGAGAAGGCCATCGTGCACAAGGTGTGCATAACGGGTGGAGTCATTGCAAATGTAGAACCGATGTTTCCGGATGCCATGAAGTGTACGGGGTGCAGACCACTGCAGGTGGTGGCTCTCGTCGGTACCAATAATGCGTGGCGCTTCGGATCCGGAGAGATTCTCACAGGTTTTGAGCGGGTAAATTGCTAAGGACTGTCAGTATTGGCCGGCCGCGGTGGCCGAGGTGACTGAGGCGCTCCAGTCACGATCAGCACGGCCATTACGGTCGGGGGTTCGAATCCCCACTCGGGCATGGATATTTGTGCCGTCCTAGTTCATAAGTAGTTTGTAAGTTTAGGGACTGATGACCCCGTAGTTAAGTCCCATTAGCTTAACAAACATTTGAACATTTTTGTCAGTATTGCTTGCAAGCTGAATCAGAGATCTGCAGCATAGTTAACAGGACCGACTGTGGACCTCTGGTACTAGAGGTATGCAAATCGCCGGTTTCGCTCGCTCGTATTCGGTCGAGTGCGCAACGCTCGGCGGTGGCGCGGCGAGTGTGTACACTCGCAGTGAGCGTGTTGACACTCTAACGAGGCTGCGTGGGGCGGGGCGGGCATAGGCCGCACAGCGTAGTGCTGCCGCTGTACTCACAAGGATACCTACCCAAGTGTCACTCTCCGATCTTTATGAAATTTGCATATTTTATATGAAAAACTGTGGGACACGTAATTTTTTAAAGGCGGAAAAACATATTTAAGGGGTGAAACGCTCCATCCAAAATTGGGGCTAAAATAGAAAAATGGCGATAACAGAGATTAATGGAGCGATTTTAATTATTTTTGGTATGAAAGTATCTTTTGATAAAAGACAAATTTCATAGATTCAACTTCGATTAAATCAAAACAATATTTTTTGCACATAAAATTGGACACTTTAGGGGTAGTCGCCCCCCTAATTGTCACTCCCCCTGCAATGTACCTAGGCCGATCTCTTATCAAAAGATACTTTCATACCAAAAAATCATTAAAATCGCTTCATTACTCTCTAAGTTATCGCGATTTTTCTATTTTAGCCCCAATTTTGGAGGGACCGTTTCACCCCTTAAATATGTTTTTACACCGTTTAAAATAGATAAATAAAAATAAAACTACGGGTCCCATAGTTTTTCATGTGTTATAACAAATCCAAATTTCATAAAAATCGGAGAGTGACACTTGGATAGGTTTCCTTGTCAGTAGCTACGGCAGCGGCTCTGAGGCGTGGGATGCTGTTGCGTCTGACGCAGCCTCGCTAAATAAAATCAGTTATGCTGTAGACGTGTATTCCTGCATAGTAGCATGTAACCGCAATATCATTATACCGCAAACGAGACAAAAAGGTTCTTCTCACCAACTACTACATTTGAAAGTAATGTAAAGGATGTAAAGAGAAACTATAGAACCAACAACGTTTTTATTGCAATGTACAAAAGTGAAAGTTACCGTACAACATAGTATACATCGAAAAGTAACAGTATCCCCAAACTATTAATTAGTGGCATTGTAATTGCAATGTATTGTTAAAATATCATTGACACGTCGTAGATAGAGTCGAATTCTTCTATCAGAGAACAGGTTCCCTGCCGCACTGAAAGTGCGTTCACTAGGTGCATTTCAGGCGGGCACACAAAATACTGTTCGCCAATACAGCAAGCTTAGGAAAGAGAGTACTGTTGCGTTTCTACCATTCAAGCAGATCGTCGTCATCACCATCAATCCGTGCTAAATAAAGGTCCACCTCAATGGTGGATTGCGCCTCGCGCATTTCACAGTCCAGCCATTCCAAAAACATGCACTTCATTTTTTTGGCTGGTGCACCCGGGTGACATTCTTCAGACGGCCCTAAATAAATATAACACAGATATCACTGAAAGAGCGGGAGCACCATAAATTGCTACAGTTGTGTAAAGTAAACAGTTGGAATTAGAGGAATTAAAACAGGTACAGGATATATGAGGATTAGACCGAAATATGACCCTGACGACGGAAGAAAGTGCGGATCCTATATTTTGCACAAAAGCTTGAATGCATTCTTTATTACGTAGATAAGAAAGACGACAGTGGCAGTGAGAAATGTACGAATGTTGCAATTGGAAATTTCCCGTTAAGGACTCACTCGGAAAAGGTAGAGGCGCAGCAACCACGCACAGTGCCAAAATGCTACGGGATTATGTATTAACGGGGTGCAACAGTGAGAGATGCACAAAACTAACCTAACGGGTGTACATCAATATCGTGTATTTAATATCAATATAAAAGACGGACAAAGTATTCCAGGACTTGAGACTGATAAGAGGAATGGATATACAATACAATAATTTGCTCGTGAAGAAGGCAAGTAACACCTACCACTAAACAGGAACTAACAGTCCACAAAACTGGAACAAGAATGTAAGAAATATCATAGAAAACTCATTTAATAAATGATCTTAGCACGGAAACTTTATGTTAATCACGTATAATAACTTGTATGGTAAAGTACAAAATGCGAAACAGCTTTCGAAGCATCCGAGAAAGGAAACAATTCAAAATTTCGCAGTCAGGATTCATTCTCAAGCGTCTAGTTTGCTTCCGACACTCGCCTTGTACTGGAGTGGCGCTGCGGTGGGCGACCGAGTGGTGAGGGGGCAGTGTGGACGGTCGGGCCGGTCGAGCGTGCCCCGCTCGAACGAGCGTGCAGGAAGTCGAGCGCAGCCACACGCCTTGCCGCCAGCTGCAGTACCGACAGCTGCCGGACTGGCAGAGCACGACATGTATCACGCGATACGAGCGAGCAACCGAGCGAGATGCAGACCTCTATCTGGTACACAGTCGAGTGGAGCGCGTGAATCCGAGGCTCAGAGGGTTCTGCGACCGTGTGGGCTGGAGATTCCTAAACTTGCGCCACCGGGTGGTGGGGTTCCGGGTTCGCCACGGGGGAGTATCTGAGCAATCTGGAGCGCCACGTTACGGATCGTCCGGCCTCCCGTGTCGGAGGTTCGAATCCTCACTCGGGCATGTTCAAAATGTTCAAATGTTTGTAAATCTATCGGACCAAACTTCGTGGTCATCAGTCCGTAGCTTACAGACTACTTAAACCTAGGTAAACTAACCTAAGGACAATCACACACACCCATGCCCCAGGGAGGACTCGAACCTCCACGGCGAGCAACCGCGCGCTCGGCAGCGAGACGCTTTAGACCGCTCGGCTACTCCACCGCGGCTCACTCGGGCAAGGTTGTGTGTGTTATCGTTAGGTTATTTTACCTTAGTTTAAGTTGTTTCTAAGCTAGGAACTAATAACCAAGCAGTTAAGTCCCATATAATTACAAACATTTGAACATTTTTGTTCCGGGTTCCGCTGATTAGGTCAGGAGTCCACTACACACAGGAAGCGGCTACATGATACCGTGGCGTGGCATGGACTGTGCGGTTTTTTGGGTTAGAGGGGCTCGGGAACACTCAGAAAGGGCCTAAATCTCAAAGAATACAGTTCAAAGATAGGACGAACTCAGACCTAAAAACCATTGGCATGACAATTTTAAAATGTCTTAGCTGTGTTGGAAAAATACAAGAGCTCCAATTTTTAAACGAAAGTACTCAATCTCAAAATATTAAAGGTACGGAAAGCTGGCTAAAGCCGGAGATAAGTTCAGCTGAAAGTTTTGCTAAGGGGCAAATGATGTTCAGAAAGGACAGACTGAATAGAACAAGTGGTTGCGTATTTATTGCTGCCACAAGCGTTTTATCTTGTAGCGTAACTGAAGTAGATAGTCCCTGTTAGTTGGTATGGGTGGAGGCTATACCTGACAACAAGAATAAATTAACAATTGGTTCTTTTTACCACCCACCCCCCGGACTCTGATGATTAGATTGCAAAAATTTTCAAAGAAAGCTTTGACCAAATTTCAAATACATTCCCTAAGCATAAAATTGTAATTGGTGGCTTCATTAACTGAACCTCGATCATCATATACTAAATGCTATGCCTTGTCGATTTATGCACGTCCCTCTCTTCATTGTCATTCCCTTCAATTCTTCATACGATTTTATCCCTATATCTTCTTTGCTGCTATTAAAATACGTTGATCTTAGGCTGCCTCTTGGGTTTTTCCATAAAACGTCTACTTTAAATGGTTGTGTCTCATTATGTGCCATATCATTTTTGATTTTCTACTTCCTACATACTCTAGCAGCGTTCTGTTCTCATTCACTTCTCTTGAGACCTATTCATTACTTTTCCTATCTACCCAGCTTGTTTTCGTCACTCTTCCACATATCCACATTTCCATTGCTTCAAGTCTCTTTCTCTCTGCTTTTCTGAGAGTCTACGCTTCACATCCGTATGTTAAGATACTTAAAACTAAGGTTTTGACAGACTTTTGCCAAAGATATTCTTTTCTTTATGTCTGGGATACATTTATTGTCGTTAGTGATGTGTTCCCGAAATTACAGAAGTTCTCATCTTGCTGTAGAACATCATATTCTGGTATAATATTAACTTTACCATTTTCTTTTGTCTTCCCTGCTACCATGGTCTTTGTTTCCTGCTTATTAATTTTTAGATTAAATTCTCTTAGAATTTTAACAAACTTTAGCAACATGCATTCCGTTTCCTTTACTGCGTCAGCAAATACTACTATATCATCTGCAAAACGGATACAGTGTTTTCGTTCCCCGTTAATTATCATTCATTTGGTTATTCGTTTCAGCTTTTCGATGGATTTTTCAATAAATGAGTTGAACAAATATGGTGATAATGGGCATCCTTGCATTACTCCGCTCCTTATTTTGCTTTCTTCTTCACACCATTCACTTATATCTCTGCTTCCTGTCTTTTATACAGGTTCCAGGTCAGTCTTATATACCTCCAAATTAAGACTTATTTCCTTCATTGTTCGAAATAACAATTTTCAGTTCACCGCGTCAAATGCTTTTTGTAAATGTATAAACATAAAGTATGTTATTCTGTTAACTCCAAGTCGTCTACCTAATACTGTCCTCAGAACTAGTATTGCGTCTCTAGTTCCCTTTCCAGATTTGAAATCAAACTGTCAAACTGGTCATCTCCTAAGTTTGCCACAATTTTCTTTTTTTATTCGTTTTTATTATGTTTAATATTGTTTTCGAGTGTGGGATAGTAAGGTGATAGTTCAATTCTTCTCACAGACCAGAGATTTTCCTTTTTTTGGGGGGGGGGGGGGGGGTAATTATTACTGTTTAGCTGTTAAGCAAATCTGTCGGTGGTTCTTTTCATCTTCATAGTACTCTTTTAATAAGTTTATATAAGTATTATTTGTTGATTCTGCAATTTCCTTCCATATGTCGGTTGAGACGTAATCTGTGTCCTCTATATATTGGCAAAAATATATGTATAAAACCGTAGGCAAGCGTAAGATATCGTCGAAAATTATCTCGAGCAGTTAGTTAATGAACTCAAAAATCAGATGTTCAAATGTTTGTTAAGCTTATGGGACTTAACTACGGGGTCATCAGTCCCTAAACTTACAAACTACTTATCTACTACCTTATACTAAGGACGGCACAAATATCCATGCCCGAGGGGGGATTCGAACCCCTGACCGTAGTGGCCGCGCAAACCGTGACTGGAGCGCCTCAGTCCCCTCGGCCACCGCGGCCGGCATGACCTCACTATAATAATAATTGGTGGTGAAAATATACTTAACCTCTTAGGAACTAATACCCCGAAGCTAATAAAGGGCAGACACAGGGATTAGTGAACACTGTGTTCTTGTAGCGAAAATGAATATCGGATTTCGCAAATTTACCAAAACACAAACAAACAAACAAACAGA
The DNA here is from genome assembly GCA_026315105.1 of Locusta migratoria. Lineage (NCBI taxonomy): Eukaryota > Metazoa > Arthropoda > Insecta > Orthoptera > Acrididae > Locusta > Locusta migratoria. The sequence goes on from CM048748.1 coordinate 166,873,296, forward strand.
TAAAAATTCGATTAATGCTTACCTGAGTGAGAATCATGTTTGTACCATAGATTCCTCCTAGTCTTTTAGCATCCGTGGAATATAGTATGTTAGAAAGATAGAAGGATACGATTCTTGTGCGCGTTCAGTGTTCCGCCTATGAAATACGGGCGTATGAGCTGGTGGTTCACTATCCCACACCACACGTTTACACTCAATGGACGCTGACGATCCACCTGTCGAAGCAAAGAGGGATGGTTAGCAGACCAATAGTGCATGTTTATGCGGTTTACCTGTCCATGATTTGTAAATGTAGCTTCATCACTAAACAAAATACATGATAAATCTGGAGTATCCTGACGTTAACCCCTTCTACAGAACCTAACACGATTCTCCAAATCGTTTCCATGCATCACTTGATGAAGACATATGTGGGGATGGAACCTAAGTCGATGGAGAATGTGTAGGGCACTTGCCTGACTCATAACACTTCCTCTTGCGATTGCGCGGGAGCTGACATTCGGATGAACTGCAACAGCAGCATGAACATCAATTTCCTCCTCGTTTGTCGTCACTTGTTTCATACTGTTACGTTGTCTCGGTGTTACACTATCACTTTTACGTAACTGGTTGAAGATGTCGATGAATAACTGGCAAAATGGGATCTCTTGGGATATCGTGCTGCATACACCGTGCAAGAACGAATTCTTCCTACACTCTCCATACACCATGAGCATGTCGGCTTTTTCTGGATTGGTAAAACCCATCGTACACTCTCGATCAAACTCTTGGACTGGTACACACTAACTGACTAGCGAGCCGCAAGGAACACACAATCACGCTGTAAGAAAACATAACATCGTCGTACCTAGCAACTATGCGGGTTGACTGGCACACGCAAATGTCGGTGTGGGAACGTTTCAAATGACGATAACTAGTAAACGACTTGCACTAGAATCCTGCAACAAACACTATCAATATTCTAGTGCACTCTACGTTTAGTTTCTTAATGTCTACAGGTATTGTGCATTTAAAAAACTTTATGTTTGCATAAAAATACACTTTCTAAGTAATATTTCAATTTTTTTTTCTAAATATGCGAGCGCCTGACTACCAATCCATTCTTTGAAAACCGCACATCAATCGCACTTTCCGTTTCCGCAATATTTACGGTGCAAGTATTGCGTGATTCACCCTGTACGACAGTATCCACCATAAGTTATTAATACTTGTGACAAGTTGTATGAATCAGTGCAGGACATGAATAAAACCTTCCACTACACCTATTTTTCAGCAATCAGTAGCTATCGGCACCAAAAGTTCCAACTGCTGCCTCCTTCGGTGAGGCAACAGAGTCTAGGAAGAGGAGGTCGAGTAGGGAGGGGGGGGGGGGGCAGGGGGCGACCCCCGTGAGGAGATGACCGATCTCCAAACTTTGTAAGACCTGTTCTGAGTTCTGCAACTGTATTGTAAACTTTTTGGGAATAATTAATGCTGCAGCAGTCACTTTTTACTAATATTTTTACTAGCACGACGCGTTTCGGCAGCACGCTGCCAACGTCGGGTGCATTTTTACAGTTGCTGGTACATTATTGACTTATTATGTTTTGTGTTGTGGATGCCAGTGAGGTTATGTTTGGACATTTGAACAGTTTTGTTGATAATCTTGTTGTTTGGCACACACAACACAAGAACACAGTTACATATACACACATGTAGACATTTTGTATTTGATGGTTACAGTAACCACGCATTGTCCAGCATGAAATAAGTGTACAGCTTTTCGTTGGGTGAAAGATCTTGGAAAAATGGATGCAGGATATTGATCACATACCTGTCAGAATTTATTGTTTCATGAAAGAAGATTCGACTTTTCATTTCCCAGATTTCGGCAGCCGAAATTCGTCGAGTGTTCGGAAATGTGTTCAAGAGATGTCAGGCCGCTCTTTCCATACAGGGACATCGTTTTGAACATCTACTGTAAATAAAGGTAAGCTGTTACTCAGACGGCAATGTTTTTTAGACTTAGTGTATGCGCCCGCGGCACAATAGAGTCCGAGGATCGGGAGATGCCGTGGCCGGCGGATGCAGTGGCGGAAGCAGGGAGCCGTACCGTGCGATCCGCGGACGTCGGGACGCCTGGAAGGCGTCTTCTATCTCTCTCTCTCTCTCTCTCTCTCTCTCTCTCTCTCTCTCTCTCTCTCTCTCTCTCTCTCTCTCTATAAAGCTTTATAAAGAACCCTGAATCGGCTCAGAACGGGTTTCGCAAGGTGCAGACACAACCTGCTGAACTGGGGTTACCGTACAGCATCAACACTTTGTGACCGCGGAGTTGAGCAGACTACAGGCCACTTATACCAGTCTGCACTATGTCCATCAAGATGCACCACTGATGATCTGATGTCAGCAATCCCTGAAGCTGTTGAGACTGCCAAATTCTGAGCTAAAGTCGCCTAAATTGTCATCTATGTGTAATATTATTTTTCCTTGCTAGACTTTTTTATCGTTTCTTTCACTTCTAAATGTAAACCAATGTAAATTATTACTTGTAATATGTCACCTAGTTGTAACTTCAGCTAACAGTGATTATTATGCACATATATAATATCCATGTGCCATTGTGCACTGAAGTTGGATGTTATAACACGAATAAGTAAATAAATAGCCGGCCGCGGTGGCCGAGGGGACTGAGGCGCTCCAGTCACGGTCTGCACGGCCACTACGGTCGAGGGTTCGAATCCCCTCTCGGGCATGGATATTTGTGCCGTCCTTACGATTAGCTAGTTCATAAGTAGTTTGTAAATTTAGGGACAGATGACCCCGTAGTGAAGTCCCATAAGCTATACAAACATTAGAACATTTGAAGTAAATATATAAAGCTGTTCCACTAACAGATTTCGGTATTATATTATTATACCACAGAACTAGACTTAGAACCTTAAGCGGTTTTTTTAGAAACCCGTTACCGGATTTCCCCATCAAAAATATATAATTTCATAGTAATATTTTCTGCAACGGGTGGTATCGCGAGCGAAAGGAAACCGCTGTCACTGTTTGCGAGTGACTGGGAGACGAGGGAACCACAAATTCCACACGTTATCCACGACCGCCAGGATTATTGCTCGTCGCCTCATTAGAGCGAGCCGAGTGAGGCAGGAGCTGAAAGCGGTCGAGCGGCTATTATTAAATCCCAAACTCAAACAGAAGGGGAACGGAGGGGATCGAGAAAAGTTTCTGTTTGCTTTCTGAGCGTAATTGCTTTGCAGAACTTTAAGAACCTCTCCAGTCCGTATGAATGCTGAGTTTGTTTAAACAGAAGATGTTGAATTTACTTTTATTCGTATATAACGGTGGTCTGGATTAGCATCGCGCCGTGGAAAATTTTCTCGTAACTGTCGACATATCTCTAGACCCACACAAGCGTGCCACAGGCGACTGCCAGACACAATTCGACCGTTTCGTAGTAGTGGTGGATGAGGCATGTAGAATACTGCACCGCAATAAGACGACGACCGTATTTATGGCCAAGGAAAAATTGAGTTTTTTAGCGAAAACTAATTGGTGCATTACGAAGAACTAACAGTATTTTCGAAGTAATTGCTGTATTCTCTGACACACATTTCTTCTTCATTGCGATACTGGCTTTAGTAAGTGTTTTTACACCTAAGTCAATCGCCTTCGGATTCATTCCCTGTTTATTCTAGTCTTATTTTAACGTTGCTCAGTACTTATACCGTCATATCTCTCGGTTACTACCATAACATACTTTGCCAAGTACGTATAATGTAAGATTAGGAAAATCTCTTTTGCCTCTAGTTTTTCGATTGATCTTTTATTACTCATTGATAGTCTTTTACAAAGTTGACAGCAGACTCAGAAGTATCATCACTGTAACAACAAACCTGTACGGAGTTTTTAAGGAATGCAGTACCATGGATGCTATCTATGCCACTCGCATTTTGATGGAAAAGCACAGAGAGAGAGACAGAAGAGTGCACACTTGGCATTTGAGATCTAGAAAACGCTTTTGACCGTATCCCACATGATGGTATCTGGCGAGCTCTTCGTTGTCATGGTGTCCCTGAAGAGTATGTAAGCTGGGCGCAACTTCTGTGCCGCAATTCCACTACTGCCGTTCGGAGTCCTGTTGGTATCTCTCCACCTTTCGGTATCACTGTTTGTGTTCATCAAGGTTATGCCCTATTCATCCTCTGCATGGTTACGGCAACAGCTGACATACAGACTTCACATCCGTGGATCCTTCTTTAAGCCGAAGATGTGGTACTTGCCGAACAAACCCGTGATAAACTCTAACACCAGGTTCAAACGTGGAAGGACAGACTGGCTGAAAGTGGACTGCACCTCAATGCCCATAAAACTGAATACTTAGAATGCGGCTCCCAAACCAGAGGCACCATCAGTATCGGGAAAGACGACTTGCAGAAAACCGTGCATTTTAAGTACCTGGGGGTCCGTTGTCACCTCAGATTGTGACAAAACTCTCGATACTCTGACGAGAGTGAATGCAGCTTGGGTCAATTGGAGACAGGTCACTGGAGTCCTTTGCGATAAGAAGATGCCTGAACGTCTAAAGGCAAAAGTTTACAAAACCATTGTACGTCCAGCAGCAATCTATGGGACTGAGTGTCGCCCTATGACGAAACATCAGGAGCAAATGCTGCATACGATGGAAATGAAGATGCTTCGTTGGTCCATGGGGCTGACCCGATGTGACCATGTAAAAAATACAGAAGTCCGGCAAAAGTTTGGTTGGCGCCCATCACAGACAAACTGAGGGAAGCCCGTCTCCGCTGGTACGGCCACATCAGCAGAAAGGAGGATAACTCGGTTGCGAAGACAGCACTCCACATCAATCCAGGAGGAACAAGACTACGACGGAGACCGGCAAAGAGATGGACTGACAACGTCAGGGCAGACATGGACGCTGTTGGTTTAAGGGAAGAAGATGTAGATAACAATTCGTATGAGAGCCATCCTTATAATTTTCCTAGAATTTTAGTGACCTGCGGAGTAATTAGAACCCTTAATTATTATTGTAGGTACATTAATAAAATGGTTATTTTGGAATACACCGCTTGAAAGTACGCTGACGATCAGCGGCAAAAGGGAGCAAGCTGACCGTTGATCGATAAAAAAGACCCGTACCCACGTATACAGCACAAGAACTTTATGACATGAACAAGGAAATTACATAAATAGACTAGATACTCTGACAGTCTCTAAAACCTCTATTTAAGCGGCCAGGGCATATCTATTTAAACACCATTTTTGTGCTCTTAAAAACGCCTTTTGAATTTTCACCAGCAGCAGAACGGACCGACGTGGCTGCGAAGTTGTTCCACCTTTCAAAGCCTTTACTCCAAAAGGATATAATAAACTTGCTGGACGACATTTCCTTGCAAACGTATAAAAATGAATCCACTGACGAATTGTGGAGTGAACGTGTCCCGATAAAAGATGAAAACTGCAAAACATAAGCCATCTACCTAAGTACTACGTTTGGCTTCACATATATTTGTCAAGTTACATTTAAAGAATTAATTTCTTGAAGAATAAGTACCGGTCAACATTAACGGCTGCCCACCTTGAAGGCACTGACTGTTAGCATAAGCTGCTCCACATGTGAACCTGACTTGAAGAAACTGGCTGAAGACAGGCCGATATAATTTCTTGCATTGTTTTGTTGACACAAATACGTGAAGTTTATTGTATTTCAAAAGATTTTTTAGTGAAAATGAAACAAAAATGGTATTTTTAAAGTATGACCTGTTACTGGATTTTTCAATGGAAGTTTGGCTACATATTTTGTTTCATTTTTTTTAGTGAAAATAAAAACAAATAAGTAGCAAATAATATACGTTTCTCTGGATTATTATAAATTTACATATTTTGTATATCGTATATATATATAGTGTATATCGTATTAGTTTTACAGTGAAAATTAAAAGGAAAAATGAGTAAAGAATATCACTTATTCTGGATTTTCGCATACAAATACGCATGTCTGTTGTGCTTCATACTATTTTGTGAGTGAAAATTAAAATAAAAAAATGATAAGGAATATAAGGTTTTACTTCTGGACTCCGATAAAAATTTTCAAAAGTATCCGGACCCCATGCAAGATTACTTGCCGATCTCTGCTCTATACAAATAACGTTACAGATCTGTAACGTATCTATATCATGCTCTACGTATTACATATGAAATATAAAGAACAACAATTGCAAATGACCCAACAATCAGCATTAAAGTAATATATGAAGGCCTCATAGTTGATATAATAAAAGAGGTTTTAAAGTAAAATGATCTTTATAAATAATACCAGAATCAAAGTATCTGAAAGATATTATATCTAGAAGCAATGGAGTTGATTGTATGTAATTAATAACATTTCATCAGACCATTTGTGTCATATCTTAGGCACAACCATAGTAGATATGTATAAAATATTAAAAAATATATAACAGGGTGAATAGTGGCGTAGGGGATTATCGCTCGTATAATCAGTAGTTCAAAATACACAATTCAGATTTCTATTTCCGTCGATGTTATAGTGATTTGTGGTCTAACCCACTTGTATTCATGATAGTTAGGTCAAATTCATCGTTATCTTAAGACCCATGGCGTGCCGCCGTTTGTTACACGCCCAATGCTGAAGTAGTGTTTGAGATTTCAATATTTACTTTACTTCAAAAGAATAACGTTCCTTAGTCACTGACGAGTACCCTGTCAATTTTTTTCGACAATGACCACTCACAAATTTAATAGTATATATTGCTCTAAATAATGCATTTTATCATTACTTTCGGAATGACTAAGATTTTTCGGCAGGCTCTCTTACATTAAATTACAAAGGTGGATGGTGGGCGTAATAGAGTCGGACAGCAGAAGGAGAGGTGTATGCGTCTTCCTTTATGACAAAAACCGAGGAATATATTTTGCATTTTCGTTACTAAGAGTTCTCCAACCATATTCTGATTTAAATGAGTGATTTTACCGCATATACTGATATGTTAATTGTTCCCGGACAGTCCTTATTCAGAGCACAAAGTACTTAACCCTCTCATGCACCAATTATCAACCCGCCAATGAACAAAATTTTTAATACATTATTTGGCAATTTAAGACCTATGTTGTAGAGAATTCATTATAATTTATCTAAGAAAAATGGTTTCATAGACCAATAGGGAGGTGTCCTCAAATGAGGAGAGTGAGTACGAAAACTGCTTTACATGGAACATCTATTAATAATATTAAAGAATATATTTTTTGTATCTTTCGTACAGTGAAATAGTTTCCGTCAGTCAGGGCACACAGCAAGTTCACACGTTTCTCAAATGTAACGTGTTTTCAGTCGGCAGTCACGATCGTGACATCTCTTGGCATTGTCGTCACCTAACTTGGCTGGTCAGTGATATACCCCATCGAAGCGTAATTCTTTGGGTACCAAATGACATGATTTCTTTTCTTTTTCTTTCTTTTAATTTTTTTAAATTTTTTTTTTTTTTTTTCGATGTACAGACAACAATGTACTTTTATCTAAAACCTGCATCTACTCTTTCTCGTATTCTCTACTTTCTATTTCTTTGTTAGCCTAACGACTAACACTGACGTCTAGGAGCATTCTAACATTCATTATTAGTCATCATATGAGGTACCTGTGCTTTTACGGTCTTCTCAGATGTAAAAGTTGACAGAAATGAAACCAAATTTAAGTGTCCTAATTTGAGGTCGCGACGCACGGTTAATGCACGGGCAGTGGCGAATATATTTTTCTCTCGGCCCTACAGTTCTAAAAATGTCTTCCTAAATTACGTAATACGAACACACAAGATCCAATTCGGTTTCCCTTTTTTGACAGTAACGATAAGTTTTAACCATATTGTGCCATCTGACGGGTTAAAATAAATTTAATTCTCTCTATGTAATAAGAATCTCTTTTTGAGCACTGGAAATTGTATTCTGCATTTGCAAACCTGTAACGAAAATTAAGTTTAGCTACGTATTTAGGAGCTATTGATGTCTTTGAATCCGCAGAGGCAAAAAAAAAAAAAAAAAAAAAAAAAAATGTGTACTTATATAATGCCTTCCTCTTGTGTATACTGTGAAGTCGTTTTCTGAAAGGGCACAACGACGCCAGGATGAATATAGCTGATAAGAGAAGAATATGTGGCGTCATTTACGTCAGGGAATGGCGTTCACTTCTATTTCTGCGTCAGCCTTCAGCGTGCGGCGTCTGCGAGCCATCCACAAAACGTATCAGGAAATTAAATCTGGTCCCGCTGGCTCCCAGTTACAGCATTCCGCTGCGCGCCGGCCGTCACTGCACCAAAGTCTCTCATTTCGTGACTCATACAACTCTAACTCTCCCTTTATCACTTTCACCCATTCTCCCTCCACCTCCTTCCTCTCTTCTCATTTCCCTCACTTTCACCATCTCTCTATATCTCTATCTCCTAAAAGGATGCCTACCTATACAGCCCAGTAATTACTAAATTAGTAACTATTCCGCACTATGCAAAATTTTACGTTATTGTTCATAACAGATTACAATAAATTGCAGCTAATTGTTACTATTTTCCATGCTGAATGTTATTACAAAATGTATTAATTAGAACGTACAGTATGAAAATCTTTTTCATTGCCGCGGTGGAGTAACCGAGCAGTCTGAAGGCTAGTCTACACGACGACACTAGGTTGCGACAGTCGTTTCATGAAATGAGTTGCGTGCAAATGGTTTCGTGTATGTCTTTAGACACGGCGCCAATACTATACACTTTCGTTGTTTCGTTGTTTTGTAAGTGTCATAGTCGCCGTAGAATGAAAGTTTTGGTAGCTGTAAAAGTTGTGGTGGAGCTATTGCTTCTCTGTGTGAAGTCGCTGCATAGGACTAAACATAAAAAAGAATAAGAAACGTGTTTGGGTTTGTGACTGGATTAAAAAAAGACGTCAGATCAGTTGCTTAGCGACCTTGCTGAAAGAAATTGTGATCGAAGACCCTAGAAGTTATTTTATTCAACTCAGAATATTTAAAAAATGTTTAAATGTTTGTAAATCTATCGGACCAAACAGCGTGGTCATCAGTCCGTAGCTTACAAACTACTTAAAGCTAGGTAAACTAACCTAAGCACAAACACACACACCCATGCCCCAGGGAGGACTCGAACCTCCACGGCGAGCAACCGCGCGCTCCGCAGCGAGACGCTGTAGACCGCTCGGCTACTCCACCGCGGCTCAGAATGTTTAAAAGGAACGTAAACTGCTCTGGTGACAGAGTTAGTAATGCAATAAAGAAATAAGATACTGTTATGCGTGAAGCATTGTTACCAGAAATGAAATTACAAATGCATTACTTTCTTGGCAAATAGATATTCGTCTCTACAGTACCTGTTCCGTGTTCCCAGATCCACAATTGACATAATTCGTTTTTATAGGTATTTAGAATTGAATGTTCTTTTGTCTGCAATTCACTAATCGTCAACCCATCAATATTTAATTAGCGAATAATTGCTTGAAGAGCACTAACACGCCGCTGTTTATTACTGAAATCATACAGTTGGAAGGTGCCGAAACTGTCTAGTTTCACCAACGAGTTGCGCGAACGGCTGCCGCGCATGCGCACTGGCCAGTAGCGCAGTTCCATGAAACGTAGTGTCGTCGTGTAAACTAGCCGTAAGGCGCCTCGCTGCGGATCGCGCGGTTTCTCGCCGTCGGATGTTCGAGTACTCCCTGGGGCATGGGTGTGTGTGTTGTCCTTAGATTAGTTTACTTAGGTTTAAGTAGTTTGTAAGCTACGGACTGATGGCCACGCAGTTCGGTCCGATAGATTTACAAACATTTGAACATTTCCAGAATGAAACTTTCAGTCTGCAGCGGAGTGTGCGCTGATAGGAAATTTCCTGGCAGATTAAAATTGTGTGCCGGAACCGGGAGGCGAGGTACTGGCGGAAGTAAAGTTGTGAGGCGGCATTTTGAGCAGTGTCGGGATAGCACAGTCGGTAGTGCGCTTGCTCGCGAAAGGCAAAGGTCCCAGGTTCGTGTCCCGGTTCCGGCACACAATTTTAATCTGCCAGTAAGTTTCATTTGAACATTTCTTTTTCATTGTTAGCAGTGTCCGGCTGTTCCATTGGTTTGAGATATAAGATTTGTGTCTTTTGTAATGAAACACACAAGAAATATGTGTAATATCCTTCAATGTTTATTATTTAACGATTCCGTTTTCGGATGTTACGCCATCATTAGGTACAACGACATAAACATCTGAAGATGAAAATTTCTGAGTTCAAAGTTTTCGAATAAGTGCATCCAGACTGTCTTAGCTCATTTCCAATTCTTGTACAAACACATACCGAATAATAAACTATACTGACAAGGTCCATACAAAATTGTCTGAAAAAATACCTTTTCATTAACATGCTGATAATTTAAAACAAAGAAGACTTAGTTTAAGGAGAAACAAACAAATGTTTTATCCATTGCGGCTACTGTTTTTCATAGGTTAGAAAAGAAAACAGCCAACATTTGCAAGGTTACAGATTTATTAACAACCGGTTTCGAGCAATTATTGCCCTTCTGCGTGTATCTGTATAGGAATCAGTTAAGAATAATATACAAATATTATTTAAAATACGAAGAAGAATCACAGGATTAAATGGACAAGAAGTACACTGAATATAAACATTTCTCGAAAAGTGACAAAATGTGAAAATTCTGCTGCATATTGATAAAATAAGTAATTGTGCAAATTTCATATCAACGAAAAAAATTAGCTACTTATATTAATTGTTTCGTATAGGTATACACAGAGCATTGTCTTATAACACTGAACGTAATTTTAGCATTAACTCTGGACTTGATGTAATTACTCTGTGTAATCCTATAGGACACGATTAATTGAAGTAGGTCTAACTAAAATTTTTCGATTGTATAAGCTTAATACTTTGTACATTTACTTATTTTATCAATATGTAGCAGGGTATCGGATTAATTTTCACATTTTGTCAATTTTGCAACATTGTAACTGGTGGCTGTTTTTTATGTCTTTTATCCCAACCATAAAAAAACAATTGTGAATCAATAGACTAGATATTTTAGCATTATAATAAATGAATAATAACTTGCTTAAATGTTCAATATTACAAACAAAAGAAATCAAATACAATTGATATTCAGTACGTAATACATATAGAATCTTTATTTTCAAAAGCATGGGGACAATGGTAAGAAATGTTGCAAATGACTACAAGATGTTAATTTAGAACATAGTCTGGATAGGGTTATAGGTAGATTGTGGAACGTCTCATCATGAACCGTTTCATGACATTACAGGCTCGTTCCTTTGCTACTAGAACTAACATTATCACCGCTAACATTAGGTGCAGTTTGAAAACTTTGCCTGGGAGGATTCTAAGCAGTAACATTTATAATTTATTGCAAGCGTGATGTGTTTCAATTACGTGAGGTTAGAAATTGTACATTGCTCCAGGCTTTCTGAAGTTCCCTAAGAGCTTCGTTTCCAGCTCTAGCGAAATCATGATCTATTATTTATTTAGCACAAGAATGGACGTTATTTTCCGATTATCCTTTCTTTAGCTTGGAACTCTCTTTGTTCCCATGAGACTCCTGAGGTGGGAGAATAAACCACTATAAGATGGTTTGAGTATTCAGTTTATAGTTTGAATGTGTGTCTGATTGTGACTTCGTGTGTGTGTGTGTGTGTGTTAATATTCTCGTCGGTTTCATGAATTTATTTGAGGTTTTCTTTGTAATTCCAGTGCCCTATCTATGTTGCACCCACGTGTTGTAGATTCTGTATGTAATCCAATAGCTCGATGCTTCCGGATTTCACTTTTCCGAACATTTTATTTTCAATATCTATGCTGACCAGATTCGGTTACGAATTTCGCGCGTGCGAATATCCGTACATGTTTCCGATGAACCACGATTTTCTGTGATTTCACTTCAGGTATGATTTGTAATTTCGTTCTTGGTAAGACCGAATTACATTCTTTAGTAACGACTAGCCGATCGTTAGAGACTTATTTGCCTTGCATGTATATTGTAGGGCGTTGGGTTTATGTCCCTCTGTTCTTCATGCTTGTATGTGTTGCGTGTGTAATCTTTTCTTTCGCTCCCACCTTTTATATTTAAATGATACCGAAAAAAAGCACTAGCAATTCAAGATAGTATGCTTTCATGTAAGATTCTGAACTCTATAATAAAAAATTGTTCCGTTTTAATTTTAACCTATGTGTACCTCATAATTTAACTCCCCTTTAACCCATTTTATGATTCATTCCTTAGAGTTTCCACCATGCATTTCAGTCAGGGAAATGGTGTAAATTATTATGGTGAAACACAATTTCCTGATTCCCGCCAAAAGTACGCCAGTGTTGAACCTATAGCGATCCTCGAACTTGCATTACCTTATTAAATAAAACTGAATGGGTGTATCAATAGTGTAAACCTAGCGCACCAAAACTCCGGAGCCAACCAAAGCTTCACAAAATAAATAACCCAATGAGAGCAATTGTAAATTACAGAAGAGCACCCACATACACCCTTGCCAGACATATGCCAGACATATGCTAAATGTACTCACACAACAATATAAAGCACATAATGACAGAACAATCAAAAACACAGTGGAACTAATAAACAACATAAAAGACTTATATATCCCTGATACAGCTATGTGGATATCATTTGATGTTGAAAACATGTACTCCACAATCCCAGTCAAAGAAACAATTACAATAATAAAACAAGACCTACAGACCTTCAATCAGTTATCACGAGAACACATAACAGAGATAAGTACACTCCCACACCTTATCACAGAACAAAATTATTTTGAATTAAATAAAGAGTTTTACCTACAAGCAGAAGGGCTACCAATGGGATCTCCAATTTCAGGGAAGTTAGCAAATATTTTCATGAACAAAATGGAAAAAAGAATATTTGAAGAAATAGTACCAGGCAAATACAATATAATATACTGGTCGAGATATATCACTCTAGAGAAGGAAGAAGCAGGCCAAATCAATTTCCTGGACATATCCATCACAAAGAAAAATAACTCACACTCATTCAGCATCTATAGAAAAACTACTGCTTCAGACATAATATTACACCAGTCTTCTAACCACCCACAGGCCCAGAAGGAATCAGCTCTGAGATACATGTTACACAGATTAAACACAGTACCACTAGACAAACACAATTACAACAAGGAGCTGGACATAATAATTCAGATAGCAAAGAGTAATGGATACCAAGAAACCCTCCTTACAAATTTGAATAAAAGAATCCAAAACAAAATAACAACACCCAAAACCAAGGCTCATAACACTCACAACTAACTCCCAAAACAACAACAACACAAATGAAAGACATAACACGGAAACTCAACATACAAACTGGTACATACTCACTTACGGAAATAAACTGACATACAGAATTGGAAACATCATCAAGAAACAAGATATCAAAATAGCATATCAAAGCCAAAACTCATTACAGAAATGCCTAATAAAAACAGAAAACTCTGACATCTACCAAAAATATGGTATTTACCAGCTCAAATGTAACAGTTGTGATGCTCTATACTTAGGCCAGACCGGCAGGACATTTGAAACACGATATAAAGAACACAGACGATCATGGAAATATGGCAACAGCTATTCAACATTTGCAGAACACCTTAGGCAAGAAAACCACTATCCCACCACCATAGAAACCGACATGCAAATAATCAGATTTAGCAATAAGAAACACCTCCTGACCCTCCAAGGGAATTTCCAAATTCAAAAAGCATTAATAGAAAAGAAACTGATATTAAATAACCAAGTAAACATCAGCAACCAAACATTATTTAAACTAATAAAACACATAGTAGACAAAGACAAACCTCCCCCATCCTCAAAACCACCACACAAGACAACAACAACAACAAATCCCTACCCACAAGTCAACACATACAGAAAAATCGGATCTCTAACACTCTCTTTCTCTCTCTCTCTCTCTCTCTCTCTCTCTCTCTCTCTCTCTCTCACACACACACACACACACACACACACACAAAAAGTCGCTAGTTGAACAAAAATCATATTTATAAACACACAATACAGTCAGAACATCACACACAAAGTTGATAGCAGACGCCTGTTTTGACAGAAACGAAACAAAAACACACTCACAGCAGAAACCAAAGAACTCGAAAGCAAAGAACACACACACAGACAATAGGCAAACAAAATAAAAGACATACAGAGCCTGCCAGGCCACAGAAATGGTTATGTTTCAAAACGTTTCGTAAGAAATGTCACTGTAAAAAAATAAAAAAATAAAAATTGAAAAAAGTGTAAAATAGTGCAAATATAAGCAGTGACAGCAAGTGACAATGTGCTAGAAACCACACATGAAGACAAAAACATGAAAAAAATTCGTGAGTAATAGTCCAATTTATTCAGAATCAAAACAATCCAATTGCATGAGAACTGTTACAGATCGAATTTCGTAATAACTAAAACAAATAATGTAATACAGACCATTTATTGTACAGCTGACCACTGAAGATGCTTTAAAATAAAGCGAAACGCGTCTGGTCTAAAGTAGACTAATTTACAGTTGCAAAAGACGGTCCCATAACCTATACAAATTAAGTTAGATTTCGTTGGGATGAGTGTAGTTCGGTGGCAATATGAACAAGATTTCTGGTCAAGTGAGTACAGGTTTATTAATGAAAAAATCAGTTGGTGGTAACGCGAGAGTAAGTCTGATAATGAATGAAAATATGAATGTGGGTAAGGTACTATAAACGATACAGTGCGCGCATTATCGTAATAAAGATAGACACGAAGCAAACACTGACCACAGCAGCGAGGAACTGGCTCGTCACAATACGCCAGTCACTACTCTTGATAAACTATGGTATCGTGTTGAAGCTGCATGGGCATCTGTACCTGTACACGCCATCCTAGCTCTGTTTGACTCAATGCCCAGGCGTATCAAGGCCACTATTACGGCCAGAGGTGGTTGCTCTGGCTACTGATTTCTCAGCACCTACGCATCCAAATTGCGTTAAAATGTAATCACATGTCAGTTCTAGTATAATATATTTGTCCAAGGAATACCCGTTTATCATCTGCATTTCTTCGTGGTGTAGAAATTTTAATGACCAGTAGTGTAACTGTGTGTGGACAGCAATGAGGCACAAAGAGCAGGAATAAGTCATACCCTCAGACAAATTTAATTAAATGAGGGGTCAATGCCGTTGTAAGTAGAACACATCATTGCCACAGCAAAATCATTATCCAACCTTGTGAGTGAGTGGATAATTTTCAGAACTATCTATTAATTTTATAATTATAATGTGATAGTGAAATTAAACAGTCTAAGATGTAGCTGCAAAAATCCAGAAACAAATTATTAAAATTGGCCCTGTAGTGCAGTTATTTTTAGCTCTATGTTCAATATTTTTCAGGGAGGTAAATGGCTGGATCAAAATCAAAACAGTTGTGGAAACTACGAGACTGCTTCAAATATTGTTCAAAGAGCTAAATTCAGGGCATGAAAGTGACAAATCCGCAATGAAATTCATGAGTAGCTCTATAAATTGTTCACATCAGCCGGCCGCGGTGGCCGAGGAGACTGAGGCGCTTCAGTCACGGTCTGCACGGCCACTACGGTCGGGGGTTCTAATCCCCCCTCCGGCATGGATATTTGTGACGTCTTTAGTATAAGGTAGATCATAAGTAGTTTGTAAGTTTAGGGACTGATGACCCCGTAGTTAAGTCCAAGGTAAGGTTGGCCATGGGTAACGTCAGCAAGAGACAGAAAGTTGAATGTAACTCAGCTGCAACGCATCCTCCACGCAGCAACAGGTCCCGCATTATTAATACAAATAGTCGGAAATCGACTTCGGAAGTGTGCTATCTACGTATGGAGGCTATGGTGCTTGTCCCATTAAAACCATGACACGTTTAACTCGCAAAAACTTGGCAGAGGAAGATTAGAATGCGAGTCGTAAAGAATGAGGCAGGGTTCTGTAAACAGATGAATCAAGATTTTGTGTTCAGCCGGAGAATCGTCGTTCCCTCATCGGAATAGCACGTGGAACTCGGGACAATCCTGCTAATGTGCACGAAACTTCACACTTCACCATATCATGGTGGTGGACGAATGGTGTTGCGTAGGAGGCAGTATCGGTGGACTGCAGACCTTTATGGCATTTATAAAGGTGCTTTGACAGCTCAGAGGCGTAGAGACGAGATGCTTCGAACTTTGCTTGTTATTTAAGATGGTGACAAAGGAAACGATCTCCTTCTGGTGGACAATAACGCACACCCCAAAGACGTGCACTGGTGGACAAAGTGCTTGAAACTGAGGGTGCTGAACGAATGGAGTGGCCAGCTCTTTCACCGGACTTCATCCAGATTGAGCAGATCTGAATGCACTGCAATAAAACCACAATCTCTCACATCGATTGCACTCATGGAACAATGTTCAAATCCTCCAAGAGCTGACTGATAACGTAATACGCCAGTTGCACATTACGCACGTGTGCAACTGTAGGCCTACTGGCCGTCGGAAGTAGTCACAAACCATATAAGAGGGCAACGAGAATGCCCTTTACTATTAAGGTAAACAATATGTAAATCTCAACCAAAGATTTGAGGCCGTAAAATATCCAACTGCATCACAAACAATTGTAACCAATATCTGAATGAAATATATTGCCGTATGTATATTGTGTATGATATCTCACGAGATGGCCTAATTGATTTGATCAGTGTATATACACTCCTGACCATTAAATTTGCTACACCACGAAAATGAAGTGCTACAGACGCGAAATTTAACCTACAGGAAGAAGGTCCTGTGATATGAAATGATTATCTTTTCAGAGCATTCACACAAGGCCGGCGTTGATGGCGACACCTACAACGTGCTGACATGAGGAAAGTTACCAACCGATTTCTCATTCACAAACAGCAGTTGACCAGCTTTGTCTGGTTAAACGTTCTTGTAATGCCTCGTGTAAGGAGAAGAAATGCCTACCATCACGTTTCCGACTATGATAAAGGTCTGATTGTAGCCTATTGCGATTGCAGTTTATTGTATCGAGACATTGCTGGTTGCGATCCAATGATTGGTATCAGAATATGGAAACCGGGGGTTCAGGAGAGCAATACGGAACGCCGTGCTTGATTCCAACGGCCTAGTATCACTAGCATTCGAGATGAAAGGCATCTTATCTACATCTACATACATACTCCGCAATTCACCGTAAGGTGCGTGGCGGAGGGAACACTGTACCACTACTAGGCATTTCCTTTCCTATTCCACTCCCAAATTGAACGAGGAAAAAATGAATGCCTATATGCCTCCGTACGAGCCCTAATTTCTCTTATCTTGTCTTTGTGATCTTTACGCGAAATGTAAGTAGGCGGCAGCAAGATCGTACTACACTCAGCTTCAAATTCCGGCCCTCCAAATTTACTTAACAGAAATTCACGAAAAGAACGTCGTCTTTCTTCCAGCGATCCCCAATTGAGTTGCCGGAGCATTTCCGTGACACTCGCGCATTGGTCGAACCTACCGGTAACAAATCTAGCTGCTCGCCTCTGAACCGCCTCTATGTCTTCCTTCAAACCGATCTGCTGCGGGTCCCAAATACTTGAGCAATACTCAAGACGTGGTCGTACAAGCGTTTTATACGCGGTCTCCTTTACAGGTGAAGTACATCTTCCCAAAATTCTCCCAATAAACCGAAGTCGGCTGTCTGCCTTACTCACAACTGTCCTTACATGCTCGTTCCATTTCATATCGCTCTGCAATGTTACGCCTAGATATTTGAACGACGCGACCGCATCAAGAAGCTCACTACTGATGCTGTATTCGAACATTATAGGGTTGTTTTTTCTACTCATGCGCATCACCTTACATTTTTCTACATTGAGAGCTATCTGCCATTCTTCGCACCAACTAGAAATTTTGTCTAAGTCAACCTGTATGCTATTACAGTCAGTTACAGACGACACCCTCCCATACACCACAGCATCATCAGCAAACAGCCGCAAATTACAAGTTACTCTGTCCATCAGATCATTTATATAGATAGAAGATAATAGCGGTCCTATCACACTCCCCTGGGGAATGGCTGTAACGGATCGTGCAGCCACGTCTCGATCCCTGAGTCAAGAGATAGGGACGTTTCCAAGACAACAATCATCTGCACGAACAGTTCGTTTGCAGCAGCATGGACTATCAGCTCAGAAGCCATGGCTGCGGTTACACTTGAGGCTGCATCAAAGACAGGAGTGACTGCGATGGTGTACGCAACGACGAGCCTGGGTGCACGAATGGGAAACGTCATGTTTTCGGATGAATCCATGTTCCGTTTACAGCATCATGATAGCCCCATCCGTATTTGAAGACATCGCGGTGAACCCACATATACTGGCGTATCAACCCGGCGTAATGGTATACGGTGCCATTTGTTACACGTCTCGGTCACCTCGTGTTCCCATCGACGGCACTTTCAACAGTGGCCGCTACATTTCATATGTCTTACGACCCGTCGCTATACCGTTCATTCGATCACTGAAAAACCCTACATTTCAGCAGGTTAATGCAATACCCCATGTTGCAGGTCCTATCTGGGCCTTTCTGGATACGGAAAATGTTCGGCTGCTGCCCTGGCCAGCACATTCTGCAGATCTCTCACCAACTGAAAAAGTCTGTTCAATGGTGGCTGAGCAACTGGCTCGTCACAATACGACAGTCACTATCCTTAACGAACTGTGGTATCGTGTTGAAGCTGCATGGGCATCTGTACCTGTACACGCAATCCAAGCTCTGTTGACTCTATGAGTAGGCGTATCAAGGGCGTTATTACGGCCAGAGATGGTTGTTCTTGGTACTGATTTCTCAGGAACTATGAACCCAAACTGCGTGAAAATGTAATCATATGTCAGTTCTAGTATAATATATTTGTACAATAAATACCCGTTTATCATCTGCATTTCTTTTTGGTTTAGTAATTTTAATGGCCTGTAGTGTATATCTCGTGTTATTTCCAAACCACTCAACTGATATTTTGAACATGGTGTATTATGTGGCTCTACTTTAAGATAGGATACTGTGTTTCCCGGTGGAGAAGCACATGTTTTCAATGCAAAATAAATTTTATCTAGTTCAGTAAGACTCCAATAGGTACCCCTGAGTTTGGACTTCTACATCTACATGAGATACTCTGCAAATCACATTTAAGTGCCTGGCAGAGGGTTCATCGAACCACCGTTATACTATTTTATCTCCCATTCTATTCTCGAATAGCGCGTGGGAAGAAAGAACACCTGAATCTTTCTGTTCGAGTTCTGATTTCTCGTATTTTATTCTGATGATCATTTCTACCTATGATCATTTCTACCCATTTCTACAATGGGAGTCATCAATATATTTTCGCATTCGGAGGAGAATGTTGGCGACTGGAGTTTCGTAAGTAGCCCACGCCCCAGTTGTTACAATGATTCCCATCCCAGATCCTGTATCATTTCCGTAACGCTGTCTCCCCTGTATCGTGATAATACAAAACGAGCTGCTCTTCTTCGGACTATTTTGATGTCCTCCGTCAGACCCACCTGATAAGAAACCCACACTGGGCAGCAATACTCCAGAAAAGGACGGACAAGCGTAGTGTATGTTGTTTCATTAGAACTTCTGTTGCATTTTTTAAGGACTCTGACAATGAAATGCTGTCTCTGGTTCGCCTTTCCCAAACAGTATCTACGTGTTCTTTCCAGTTTAAGTCTGAAGTAATAGTAATTGCCAGGTATTTAGTGGAGTTTATGGCCTTCACTTTTTTGTTGATTTATCTTGTAACAAAGTTTAACAGATTTTTTTTTCTTACTCATATGGACTACTTCACATTTCTCATTATTTAGAGTCAATTGCCAATTTTTACACCATAGTGATACCTAATTTAGTTCGTTCTGAAGTTCATTTTGATCTTCAGATGATTTTACTAGTTGGTAAATGACGGCGTCATCTGCAAACAACCGAAGAGAGCTACTTAGATTTTCCCCTAAATCGTTTATATAAATAAGGAACAGCTGAGGACCAATAACACTACCCTGTCGAACGCCCGATATCACATCTGTTTTAGTCGATTACTACGAACTGTGTCCTCTCTGATAGGAAATCCCCTATCCAGTCGCAAATGTGAGACGATATACCATAACCACGCAATTTTATTAAAAGCCGTTTGTGAGTTACTGTGTCTAAAGCCTTCTAGAAATCAAGAAATACGGAATCAATTTGAGAACCCTTGTCGATAGCACTCATCACTTCGTGTGAGTAAAGAGCTAGTTGTGTTTCGCATGAACGATATTTTCTAAATCCGCGTTGACCTTGGGTCAATAGATCATTCTGTTCGAGATAATTCATAATATTTGAATACAGGATATGTTTCAAAACCCTGCTGCAAATTGACGTCAATGAAGTAGGCCTGTAGTTTAGTGGGTTATTCTTATTGCCTTTCTTGAATATATGTGTGAGCTCTGCAAGTTTCCAATCTTTTGATACAGATCCTTCTTTGAGAGAACGGTTTATATGGCTGTTATGTAAGGAGCTATCGCTTCAGCTTAATCAAATAGAAATCTAATGGGTATACAGTCAGGCCCAGAAGATTAGCTCTTGTTAGGTGATTTTAGTTGCTTTACTTCTCCGATGATATCTACTTCTACGTTACGCATTACGGCCTCTGTTCGTAATTCGAAATCTGGAATATTGGTTTGGTCTTCTTCGGTGAACGAGTTTCTAAAAGCTATGTTTAGTAACTCTGCTTTAGTAGCGCTGTCATCCGCAGGATCGACATAACTATCACGTATTGAGGGTATTGTTTGTGCTTTGCCCCTAGTATATTTAACATATGACCAAAATCTCTTTGGATTTTCAATCAAATTTCGAGAAAGAGTGTCGTTCTGATAAGTATTGTAGGCATCTCGCATTGGAGTCATCGCTATATTTTGAGCTTCTGTGTAGGATCGCCAATCCTGGGGATTTTGTCTTCGTTTAAATCTAGTATGCCTTTTCCGTTGCTTTTGCATCAGTGTCCTGACCTGTTTTGTGTACCAAGAGTGGGCTTTCGATTAAGCGTTTGACATCAAAGAGAATGGTAACAAGTTCCAAATAATTTTCTCTCTGCGTTTTAACGAAGCGTTCGCCTCTCAGCGAAGTGAAGAATTCCCAGAAACGATACGTGGTTAGCAATCCACGTTTAATTATAGGTCACAGAAAAGGCGTCCTGTTGAAAGACCTGCACAACCGATAGAGCTACACGAAACAACTAATGCAATCGATTTCAAATGTTTTCTTGATGCTACAGTATGTTCCAAAATACAAGTGTTTTAAAAAATGTTCAAATGTTTGTTAAGCTTAAGGGACTTAACTACGGGGTCATCAGTCCATAAACTTACAAACTACTTATGAACTACCTACAACTAAGGACGGCACAAATATCCATGCCCGAGGGGGGTATTCGTACCCCCGACCGTAGTGGCCGTGTAGACCGTGGCTGAAGCGCCTCAGTCCCCTCGGCCACCGCGGCCGGCTGTTTTAAAAAAATTATCTAATATGTAGTACTGATATTTTAAAATTTTCGTGTGTTTCAAGTTATTCCACATGTGTGGTGTATTATTTCCAACAAAATGCCGCCAAAAACGTAGGAATCACCTCTGCTCCTTTCTTTAATACGTATTCAAATCTACAGTTTTATTCCAATTTGATGAAATTTCGCTCACTTGATCTTAAAAATATGAAGAAGATGTAGATGGACATAGTGCGTGGTGGATGATAATTTACTTGCAGAATTCGACAGCAGTTTACAAATTCGATATTGCATATTTCACCTCAAAACAGACGAAGACAGCAGTGTATATAATATTTCGTGTGGTGCATAGCGATGGGTACCTTACGACATGCATTTCACCGATCACCGTGAAAGTTATTGCATGGAAGTATATTTCCGTGAGAAGCTTATTATATTCCACAAGGCTTCATATGATGCTTGGCGGAAAGTCTCCTGCAATCAATTTCGACATCATATTACCAATAACCTTGAAAGTTGTCAGAGATACAGTATGGTGTTATTCATGGGCATAGTGAGGAAGAAATGAAGTGAGAGAGGCTGAGGAGAAGGTGGACGGAGAGGGGAGAAGGTGGGCTGATAGAGCTGAAAAAGACTGGGAGTGAAAAGGGAAGGAGAGGGGCCGAGAGAAAGGGTGGAAATAGGACGAGAGAGAGGAGAAGATTAAGTGTATAAGAGAGGAGGGGACGATGGACAGGTGACTGGAGCAGGTGAAGTGAGAGAGAGAGAGAGAGAGAGAGAGAGAGAGAGAGAGAGAGAGAGAGAGAGAGAGAGCAAGGTAAAAAGAAAGAGGGAAGGAAGAAAGAAATCAATGGTAGATTGTAATCTATACCTATAAATGTGAATGTCTGTTCGGTGTACGTTTATCACGTCTGAACCACAAGACATAAAGAGCTAAAAATTTGTACAGTTACTAATGTCTACCCGGGGAAGGCTTTAGGCACGGTTTTATGGCGATCGAATAGCTATTTATCTATATATATTAATGTGATTGTCTGGTCGGTGTACGCTTATTTGGTCCGAACGACAGGACGCAGAGACTTGAATATTTATCAGTCACTAATTTATACCCGAGGAAGTGATCTGTTAGATAGTTAGTAATTTGAAGAATATAACGCGAAATGGTTTTATTGGTTACATTTTTGCTTGAGGGTTGATAATGAAAAAAGGGTGGAGTATATTGGGGTAGAAAGTTATCGGTGTATATAAAATTCTAAGTGTGTGTGTATGTTAATATTTCGCTATGCAGCGAAAACTACAGAACGCAAACGAATGGTCTGTGTGTAATTGTTGCCCGCAGTCTTTCACCATAGCAGTTCCATGCCGATAGCCGTAAGGGGGTGGAAGATATGGCGGTTGAAAGTCGTTATAAAAAAAATTCGGACTGAAGGCTAGCGATGACGTTTGCGGCTCTATAGCAAGTAGGCTACATACAGCGAAACGTGATGCCACAGATCATGTGCTACAAAGTCTTCAGCTCTTTCTCTGTAAGGATAAGCATACGAATAAGGAAATATAAGAATAAATAAATAAAGCAGTAAAAAAGAAATTTCTTTTAATACATCTTTATAAAAAATCGATTTGACGTTTCGCGCATTACATAAAGTGATCTATATGTGATATTATTACAACAATTATTGTTGAATTTCGTGATTGGATTCTTCGAAATGAGTGAATTTTTACGTGTGATTTGATCTACCAACACGCGAGCGGTTTAAGCTAGTTAGTACATAATGTAGGAAACTATTTTGCTAATTACATGTACCACAGGAGGCAGGGGGATGGAGGAGGAGGAAGAGGAGGATATGGTGGTGGCGGAGGAGCAAAATGAAGTTGACGTAGATGGATAGGGAGAAGGATTTGGAATAAGAGAGGGGATAATTGAGTAGGTGGATTAAGTAAGAATGAAAGTGACAGAAATAGAAATAGGAGATGAAGAGGGAGAGTGAGATGGAGGAGATGGATCGATAAAGGTGGACGAGGAGAGATGAACAGAGACAACGATGAAGAAATGAACAGAGAGGAAGGGAAATTTGAATAAATAAATATCTGGGCAACAAACAAGTAAATAAATCTACCTTCGGATTGTTGTGGGATAAACGGTAGAGTATCTTAATCTAATGGTCGAGAAGGCGTTTCCTCTGGACGAACGCGTTTTTTTAACTTTAACAGTAGAAAACTAACGAAATTTCTTATTGACGTGTCTTGGACAGAGAATGTTTAGGCAAACCATACTGTGATATATTTACAGCGAATACTGTGTCGGAAATAATTGTGATTGTCTTTGAGAACAAAATCCGATCATCTGGTGTGTGGCTGATGTGAGAAAGTACTTAGCAAGTTGTTGGTAAGCGTGTGAGAAAGAATCGTAGTGCTCACAGCATTCTCCACAAGTGTTTTGTAATCGTAAAAAAAACATGAGTCCTCCACATGAGAAAACAGCGTGTTGTTAGCTCACAGGCACTACAGCAGTATCGAGAAAGCTGACAGAACAAACAGGTACGTGGCGCAACTGCAGCGTCTTGCATGTCAGAGCGAGCCGACGCCTTATCTGTGCATGCACAGCGCTCCGCCCCCTCCCCGCATTACCCAAGCACACCAGCTGCCTGTGAGTATGCTGCTAGCGCATCCCTGTCACCAGCGCCAGCCTCTATGCATGCTGTGGGCGGATATTTACTTTTATATCTTACGCAATATTGTATGATTTACTACGCAATCAAATAAGTGTGACGCACAGCCAACTTGAAAGTGGTGAATGACATTAATCTGTCACATATCTGTCAAATTCTCTCAATACAGTCCGACCGAAATATAATTTGTGGCCGAAACCGAAACCATATTCGAATATTCGGCTCGTCTTCGAGTTTCGGCCGAAGCCGTAACCGAAACTTTCATTTGCAAGCTCCCCTCCCTTTACTAAGCTTTCGTGAGTGTGTGTGTAAGCCTAATTAGGAGTCCTTATAAGATGACGTGGGAAGCGAACAGGTTTAGACAAATCGACGGTACTTAGCCGTGACATCTGGAGGGGACGAACTGTTCTACCTAAATAGCATAGAGTAAAAGAAGTTATACAATAAGTAAACTGAACTCGACACAGTGGAGTTTCGATATTTCGAAACTCGGAATTACGAATTTGCGGTAAATATGAGCGTCGTTAAAGAAAACAACTGCAGTTACAATCCCGTCTCTCTTACATGAAGAAGGAACTCAGTTCCGAAAGCTTTTTATATTTTCTCCCATTTTTCTATCTGTGTGTGACTATCGGCGGCACAGCAAAAAGGTAAGTATTGGCCAGCCAATCTGCCTCTTTGGAAAATTAATTTATCATATCATTTTCATGTATTTCATTAAGAATTTATCGATAGCAATCGTGATCGACACGCGTTAGTTTCATTTCCCACAATGTTGCACAATGACGGGTCAACAGTAAACGAGTTAAAATCTATTTTACATAATAGAAATGATACATTATTTACATTAAACGTAGTTCGTGTTATTTTTGTTGATAGAAGTTGTCGTCGACGGTTGACATTTTTCTGTAGTATTCTCCTTCGCAGCACGAACTTCAAAAACGGTCGGTTTATACTGCATAACGCAGGTGTCGACCGCGGCAATGGCAATGAACCTGATATCTCAGTTGCTACGCTCTGCCTCGTTCCATGAGACAATGACATTATTGAGTGTACTATGTTAGTTACAATATAATATAGCATGAATGAAATGATCTATATTACTTTTCATATTACATATTTAATGTCTCTTCTACCTACAAAACTGCTGAAGTGGTCCAGGGCAACTATTAAAATTCCTTTTTACACCGTAATGATTCTTCCGTCAACATAGTTCATTTTATTGCTTTACATGCTTGACATGATTCAAGCCGGAGCCGCAATCTACACCCATGATCTTAAATTAACGACAGTGCTGATGTATGGTGAAACAACGCTCTGCTTAGGCGGTCAGTGGGCTTAAATCACCCAGGGGTATTACGTTGCAGTGCATTTGACCTGTGGTCGTCGCACGGTGCCGCTGGCAGTAGTCCACATACGCAGACGTGTGTTGGTGCATGACAGCCAATAAGTGTGCTGAAGTTTTAAGACGTGCTAATGATGACTGTGTGATAGAAATGGTTCAAAGAACACACATTGATGACATTATCAGTGGTAGAATACTAGGGTGATCGAACACAGCAGATCGTAGCACGGACCTTCCGTGGTGCACAAAGTGCATGGCAACGATTCCAGCAGCCATTAAACGTGTCCAGACTCTACAGTAGGGGACGACCACAGTGTACACCACCGCAAGAAGACCGATATGTCAACATCAGTGCCCGTAGACGGAAATTGATTACTGCAGGTAGCCTTGCTCGGAAACTTGCAGCAGCCACTGGAAAAGTTGTTTCCAGGCACACAGACTACAGACGACATAACATACATGGTTTATTCTCTCGGAGACCTTCAAGGTGCATTCAACTGATCCCTGGTCACAGGAGACCCCGTTACACCTAGAGTCAGGAACACAGTACCTGCTCATTCGAACAGTTGTCTCATGTATAATCTGAAAAATGATTCTCGACGGGTTTTCATCTGCCGTTAACCAGGAAGCAGATACCAACCCCGATATTACTTTGAAAAGAACCTGCATGGAGGTAGTGCACGTCTTTGTTAGAGGAACTGTAACAGATCAGATGTATCGGGGACGTCGTTTTGCACCAGTATGTCCACCTTTTGAGGGTGCAGTGGGTCCCAACTTTGTCCTGATGGATGATAAAGCAAGGCCCCGCCGATCTGCCATCGTGGAGGAATACCTAGAAACAGAAGAATGAAGTGGTCTGCCTGTTCTCCAGACTTAAACCCCATCGAGCAGGTCTGGGATGCCCTCGGTAGACGTATCGCTGCATGTCTTCATGCAGCCCCTAGGGCACTTCGGGAACTCCGACAGGCACTGGTGTAAGAATAGGAGGCTACACCCCAGCAGGTGCTCGACCACCTGATGCATTGTATACCAACCCGTTGTGCAGCCTGTGTACGTGTGCATGGTAAACATATTCCTTATTGATGTCAAGGTACATGCGCGGGAAATAGTGGCGCTTTGTAGCACATGTGTTTCGGGATGGTTTTCTCAATTTTCGCATGTGTTCCCTATGTGCCTATGTTATTATTGCTAGTTTTGAGTAGCGACACGTTGTGTAGCATCACAATCTGCAATTATTCTTAATTTATGAGCATGAGTGTAGTACTTGAAATATCAATAAGCATACCAGCTTGGCAAAATCTATGTTGCCGTCATCGAGAGCCGCGATGGAGTGGCCTAGCGCGCTAAAACGCCTTGCTACAGAGGGCGCAGTTGTTCGCCGTCGGACGTCCGCGTCCTCCCTCGCCATCAGTTTTTTTTATTATTTTTTTTTATTTTTTTTTATTTTTTAATTAAAGTCTAGGGACTGATGATCATAGGAGTTTGGTCCAATAGGCTTACATTTCGAACATCCTCAAGCCTCTTAATATTCAAATGACACATGACGAAATATTACTCTATGATATGCAACAATCGGAAGATATGATCTATGGCAACATAGATTGGCCGAAACCGGTGTCATGCAAGGAATTTTAAAAAACGATTCCGGCTTCTCTTCTTTCTCAGATTACTGTTACAAGTTTTTTTATGTAACGCTTTTAGCGAAGTTGTCTCTCGTTGGAAGTTTTATGTGACTGCCTTTATCATGCCGCCAGACGGGCTGAATTTCACCATTGGCCTCCAACAGACAGCGTGGCTGCATTACGTTGGTAACACTAGGAATATGAATTTTATCGGCGCTACGCACGTCGCGTCAACGCGCAAGCAATTGGTAGCAAAAATACTGTTTTGCGTATCGTGGGAGAGGGGTTTAATTCCCAATACCGATAACTGAACTTGCTTTATGAAATTTTGAAGGGAAATACTCTGTTAATTTTAATCTAAACTGCAGCAACTGATGCGCCGTTATTAGAAGAAAATTATGTATCTGGGGAAATTTCATAGATACTCTTATATCTATAAAACAGCAATTTTTGTATACAGGGTGAATCACCTAACTTTTGCACCGCAAATGTTGCAGAAATTGAAAGTGCAATTGGTGTGCGGTTTTCACAGAATTGATTGATAGTCAATGACTCGTATTGTTAACCAATAAACAGATTTTATAAATACCTAAAAAGTGTTTTTTATGCAAACACACAATTTTTCAAATGGAAAAACGGTTATTTCTGTCATGCATTGGAATTGTTGACACCAGCTGTGTACAAAGAATTTTGAATGACATTTTTTTCATGTTTACTTCGGCAGCTACAACCATTCAAAATTCAGGGGGCGGAGGCTACGACAGCGTAACCGACTGGATGGTGTTCATGAGACAGTGCGATAGCCACTCGGCCAGTCAGCTTCGCTATAGCAGCCTCCGTCCACGGAACTGTAAACGGTTGTAGCTGCCAAACTATACGTGATAAAAGTGTCATACAAAATTCTTTGTACACAGATGGTGTCGAAAATACCAGTGCATGATAGAAACCATCATAATTCCATTGAAAAAACTGTATGTTTGCATACAAAGTACACATTCTAAGTAATATTACAATCAGTTTATTGGCTAAAAATACGAGCCCCTAACTACCAATCCATTATGTGAAACCCGCACATCAATCGTACTTTCCGTTACGCAATATTTGCGGTGCAAGTTTTAGATAATTCACCTTTTATATTACCTGTCTCGGAATCGTCTCTAATGATTTCATTTAGTATGTACACTTTTTTTAATATCACCAACATAGTGGTAATTTGCCGTAAAAACGCAATTTTCGAACATTCTCAGACGTCGAGGAATCGTAAATTTAGTATTAAAGGGAAGTGTGTGGGGGAAAAAATCGCAGAGGGACACCAGCAGACGCATACAGTGAGCAGATTCAAATATATGTGGGTTGCCTTTCTTATAAGGAGATAATAAATTTCCGGTTTTTCAGGATAAAATTTACACTGGTGTTTATTTATTTATTTAAGTTCACCCACATAGTTGTATTTTTCGTAAATATTCGATTTTCCATACTTACATACACACAGACACACACACACACACACACACACACACACATATATATATATATATATATATATATATATATATATATATATATATATATATATTGTTTCACTAAGTGTGTTTGCCTCTGTAACTTATAATAGGTGACGGGAAATTTTAATGCGGTAGGTCAACACAAGAAATGTTACACTTTCTGCGGAGCTATGAACATAGTTTATTGTATTATTTTCCAAAGCACAAAGATATAATTTTTTAAATGGAACAATAGTTTTTTCTATCGTGCATTGGATTCGTTAAAATCAGATGCGTGAAAATCAACTACATTCTTATCACTGTTAGATTTGGAGCTACAACCCTTCAAAGTTTCAGGGGCAGATACCACAATCGCTGCGCATAATGCAATGCGCCTTCTAAATGTGGTGCAGCCGAGTTGTAACGTCGCCGGTGTCACGGAGCAAGAAGCTTCCTCGATGCGCTGTTAGACTGCCGACGGCCGACGGCCGTATACCCGATAGTTGGAACCACACAACAACCAAAGCTCAATATACCACAGTTACTGACATCGGATGACGATGGTATACACGAACAACAGCGCATCAAGGAAGCTTCTCGCTCTGACTGATAAATAATTATGAATGTCAGAAATGTGGAACGTTGGTAACGTTTATTTTATTTAAAGGCGATTAAAATGATTCTCATTCTTCGTCGAATCTTTGGAGGCATTATTTTTGAGCAACGGAGCTTTTAAGGCGATAAAGTTTTGGAGAGGATAATTTACTTTGCAGCGTCGAAGGGCGCTCGTACAATTTTAGTAGTCGGGCAATAGAGCCAGCAGACCTTTGTCACAAAGCTTACATCACCGTGGCGTATCTTACAGAAATACAGTATTACAAGTTCCGAGCCCAAGCCCCGGCTCCACCGCCCACGGCCTCGAATTTTTCCGCCGACTGGACTAACGAGGAGGCTCGGGACGGTAATCCGCGCACCTGACGGCCTACGCGGTATCTACCACCGACCGCTGCGCTCCCGTGGCGCCGCAGGCAGAACATCTGCGCATGCGTGCGTTTGCGGGTGGAGTGCGAGGGTCCGTCAGTGCAAACGCGAGCGCTGTGTGGGTGCGAGTGTGAGTGAGAAACAGAAAGAGAGAGTGGAGCAGGAGAGAGGCAGAGGGGGAAAGTAGAGAGAGAGAGAGCTGAAGTTGTGGAGAGTAAGAGACAGAAAGGGAAAGAGAGAGTGGAGAGGGAGAGACAGGGAGATAGAAAGAGAGAGAGCTGGAGTTGTGAAGTAGCGGCGATAAGGGAGGAGAGGAGAGAGAAGACTCTTGTGCACTGAGCCTGCGAGCAGCGGCAATGAGTGGTAATTCGGCCCTGGAGCGGCCGCAGATCCCATATGCACCACTCGCCTCACCCCAGCCTAAAACCCACATCCCACATCCTGTCGGCGAGGCGAGCAAACACCGCGATGTAGCCCTCTAGTTCAGTCGCGCCCATTGTCTATACCGCAGGACCACACTGGATAGAGTATTCACTCTGCCTACAGTTATCCTCATTCCATACTCTCGTGCAGATCCTTGAAACCGCTGAATAATTATGGGGTTTAAAAGCCGTCAGATGAAAATTTGAAATAGATAATCAGCTGAATAAATTGTCAAAATAAACAAAATATTGCCTAGGATCGCTAGAAATATGTATCTGCTATCAACACTGTTACAAATTTTTGTCATTAATAAAATCCATAAACATAATTTATCATGGCCCTGTTCATAACATATGTCAATTCAGAAGAAATCTTGTTATAATGTATGTACACATGTGGCGTCTGTTCCGAAAGAACAGACGTCACTTCTCATCCTGTAAGTTTTCATTGTTTCATATTCACAGAATATCTAACATCAACTGCGAATGGGCAAAGCTAGAAATGTGTACCCAGCCGCAATTCCATCCCGGGTCTCCTACTTTTTAGGCAGTTGCGCTGGCCACTACACTACTGGGGACACAGTAATCACCGCACCTGAAAGGACTACCTAAGCGCGCCTCCCGTCAGATACAAATTTCCAGCTTCACCCTGCCCACAATACTCAAACACGGAGTTCTGAAACTAATTCCCGCAAGAGTAAGGGCCGCAAACTTGCCCATCCCTCCCACCAATGAAAGCATCTTTGCCCGCCACAAGCATATATATATGGAGTCTGTTCCGAAAGAACAGACGCCACTTCTGATCCTGCAGTTCGAAAGACGGCTGTCTGCCGCCTTCCCTAAATTTTAATCTTGTATTTTATTTGAAGGCGCTTAACGACATGCTATTCGTTTTCTGAGGCATGAGGAGTAATGTTGCCTTTCAATTCTCGTTTTTAAATGTTATTATGAGTAATCGTATTTAACTTCATTTGTGTTAGATTTATGTCATTTGTGTCAATCAATGTGGCAACATGAACGGCTTCTCCGTCTCGCCACCGTGACTATAAGAGTGTAAAATGTTTTGTCTCTGCATGTGTGAGTATGAGAATCTTTTGGCGTGCTAGTGTGTCTGGAAGTATGAGAAATTTATCCTTGGCGATGCTCTCTGGACCTGTGTCAATAGGTGGCTAGTACCAGCCTCTCTTTCTATGCCCTCAAAAGAGGTTTCCACACCCTTTCGTTGCAAGTTAGGTAGGCAAGAGGCTGGTGTGGGCCTATATGCGCCCTTCTGTGAATCTCTGCATTTCCCCCACCACCCCTGGCTTCCTCCGCCTTGCCGATTTCCGGGTGGAGGCCCACATAGCCCGCCAAAGTCTCACTCGTTCGGTGATTGTCCTTTGGAATAGTGAGTTAGCTCTGCTCTTTCAGCTTGGAGATGGTAGCAATTCGTTATTCAGTTAGATCAACTTTGGTTTTAGAACTTGCATTCATTTTCGGAGTAAGTTTCTCTGAGCATGCATCAAAAGATGCGCGACTACTAAGCAGGATTTTTGCTTCTTATAACTCGTTTGCAATTTTACTGTTCATTTTCTCTGTCTGCGAGTAACATGTGTTCTCAGAACAAAGCCTTCAGCGGAACCCGTGTTTGTTCTATGCCCTTCAGGCGAGAATAACTGCATGTATCTTTCAATTTTCTGGTAGTATTGTGCAATCTTCCCTCTTCCGCCTGTTGTAAATTGCTATTTTATTCTTGAACTTGTTCTCTGTTTCCAACCGCGGTTTGTAATTTCTTTACTAGCCCTGTACAACCTTTCTCATTTGCATGCTTATGAAATGCTTCGCATTTCTATAGGTTGCATGTCGTATTTCATATTTGTTCTTCCGTAACTCCGAATTTATTACAATTGATTATTTGTGAGATAGGATTCCATCCTCTGTAAAGTTCGCGCTATCACGTATATATGTGTTTCTTTCGTTCCCACACAACATTCTACGCATTTTGATGCGTTGCAAGCCGTATTTTGTATTTGTTTTACCGCGAATCTGAATTTATTAAACTTTGATGATTTCTGAGAGCGGACCTCATTCATCTCTCGAAAGTTCTTCTATCGTGTGGAACAGTGTTTCTTTCGTTTCTATTCTACGCATTTTTATGGATTGCATGCTATAGTTAATTTTTGTAATATTTTAGTAAGTGATTTTCTTCATTTTACTGGATTTCGGAACCACGGGGTGCGCGCCTTAGTTAGTATTCCAGCGCTTGGTTTAGCTTCAAATGCAAACAGATTTTGTTGCTATACGCGCCAGCTCCAGTTAAGAAAGAAGAGAACCAGCCACGTACGAAAGTTATTTTTATTGTGTTGTGTTCTTCGCCTAGGCTCGCTGAAACTTCCCCTACGAGATCGACGGCCGTTTCTGCCTTGTTCAGCACGCTGATTTAAGTAAGTTTTGCTTGCATTGCGTGTGTGTGTGGATGAATGCTTGTTATTTGTAAATCCCCCCCAACTAAAATTCAATTCGGTGTAGATGAATTTAAATTTCTATCATGGCCATTTTAAGCGTAAGATATGATAGTGCTTGTGAGCTGGTTTCAATGGGATGCGTTTTTATTGTGTAACTAAAATGGTTCCCGCCACGTGCTTTTGCTTACACTGAATAAAAGCAGTTTGTTCAGTAAAATCTTATCCTGTTTTTAATACAGTAGTTGCCGGCCGCGGTGGCCGAGGGGGCTGAGGCGCTCCAGTCACGGTCTGCACGGCCACTACGGTCGGGGGTTCGAATCCCCCCACGGGCATGGATATTTGTGCCGTCCTAGTGTGTAAGTAGTTCATAAGTAGTTTGTAAGTTTAGGAACTGATGACCCCGTAGTTAAGTCCCATAAGCTATACAAACATTTTAAACATTTTTAATACAGTAGTTTGAGAATACCTACCCCTTTCTTTATAAATATTGTTTCACATGTGCAGAGAACAGATTCAGATGCTGATTATTGTTAATATTTCCATTGCGCCTCTTGTTTCGTCCGCTACTTTCATAAAGTAATTTATTTGTGGTGGTTTGTTTCGTAGTAAGTGTGATTCCTGTGAGCTACAATTCATATGACCGCTGCTTTTATAACTTGCTGCTGTGAGAGTAATTTAAGGTCAAACTAGGTCTTAATTTGGGCCAGGGAACAAGTTTCAGCAGCACATCTGGTAGTTTACATGAATCTTTTAACTGGCTTGTAAGCCCAGAACTAAAATTTTTAAAAGTAATCTTTCTATGCTTTCTGCTGCTAGAATCATTTCCCACTCCCATGAACCACAGACATTGCCGAGGTGGCGTGGCTTGCGTGCCTCAACGATACAGATAGCCGTACCGTAGGTGCAACCACAGCGGAGGGGTATCTGTCGAGAGGCCAGACAAACGTGTGGTTCCTGAAGAGGGGCAGCAGCCTTTTTAGTAGTTACAGGGGCAACAGTCTGTATGATTGACTGAGCTGGCCTTGTAACATCAGCTAATGTGGCTTTGCCACACAGTTACTGCGAAAGGCTGAAAGCAAGGGGAAACTACAGCCGTTATTTTTCCCGAGGACATGCAGCTCTACTGTATGAACATATGATGATAGCATCCTCCCGGGTAAAGTATTCCGGAGGTAAAATAGTCCTCCATTCGGATCACCGGGCGGGGACTACTCAGGAGGATGTGATCATCAGGAAAGACAATACTGGCATTATACGGGTCGGAGCGTGGAATGTTAGATCCCTTAATCGAGTAGGAAAATTAGAAAATTTAAAAAGGGAAATGGATAGGTTGAAGTTAGATATAGTGGGGATTAGTGAAGGTGGCAGGATGAACAGGATTTCTAGTCAGGTGAGTACAGGATTATAAATACAAAATCAATTTTGGGTATCACAGGAGTAGGATTGATAATGAATAAAAAAAATAGGAATGCGGGTAAACTACTATGAGCAGCACAGTGATCGCATTATCATTGTCAAGATAGATACGAAGCCAACACCGACAACAGTAGTACAGGTTTATATGCCAACTAGGTCTGCCGATGATGAGGAAATCGAAGAAATATATGAGGAGTTAAAGGAAATTATTCAAACAATTAAGGGAGAGGAAAACTTAATTGTTATGGGAGACTGGAATTCGGTAGTAGGACAAAGAAGGGAAGGGAAGATAGTAGGAGAATATGGTCTGGGCAAAAGGAATGAAAGGAGAAGCCGCCTGGTAGAATTTTGCACAGAACATATTTAGTTATAACAAACACCTGGTTCAAGAATCGCAAAAGAAGGTTGTATACGTGGAAGAGACCAGGAGATACCGGGAGATACCAGATAGATTTTATAATGGTAAGACATAGATTTCGGAACCAGGTATTACAGTGTAAGACATACCCAGGGGCAGATATAGACTCTGACCATAACTTGTTGGTTATGAACTGTAGGCCGAAACTGAAGAAACTACTAAAAGGTAGGAAAATACGGAGATGGGACCTGGGTAAATTGAAGGAACCTGAAGTTCTTAAGAATTTCAGAGGGAGCTTTAGGCAACAGTTGACAGAAACAGGAGAAAATAAAACAGTAGAGGAGGAATGGGTAAAATTGAGAGATGAAATAGCGAAGGTAGCAGAGGACAAAATAGGTAGGAATGCAATACCTACAAAAAATCCGTGGATATCACAGCAGATGCTAAATTTAATCGATGAAAGGAGAAAACATAAAAATGCAGTAAATGAAACAGGCAAAATGGAGTACAGGCGACTAAGAAATGAGATTGACAGGAAGTGCAAACTGGTTAAGCAGGAGTGGCTAGAAGGCAAATGCAAGGATGTAGAAGAAAGTATAAAAGGGAGAAAAATAGATACAGCCTACAGGAAAATAAAAGAAACATTTGGAGATAAGAAAAACAGCTCTATGAATATCAAGGACACTGATGGAAAACCAATTCTCAGCAAAGAAGGGAAAGCTGAAAGGTGGAAAGAGTATACAGAGGGGCTCTACAAAGGAAATGAACTTAGAGACAATATTGTAGGAAGGGAAGAGGTTGTAGATGAAGATGAAATAGGAGATACTGTACTGAGAGAAGAATTTGACAGAGCCCTGAAAGACCTAAATCGAAACAAGGCCCCTGGAGTAGATGATATTCCCTCAGAGCTACTGAAGTCTCTGGGAGAACCAGCCATGACAAACCTGTTTCACCTGGTGTGTAAGATGTATGAGAAAGATGGAGTACCCTCAGACTTTAAGAAATATGTTATAATCCCCTTTCCAAAGAAAGCAGCTGCAGACAGACGTGAAAACTACAGAACCATCAGTTTAATAAGTCATGGTTGCAAAATATTAACACGAATTATATTCAGAAGGATTGAAAAGCTGGTAGAAGCCAACATCGGGGAAGATCAGTTTGGGTTCAGGAGAAATGTAGGAACATGGGCGGCAATACTCACTTTACAGCTTATCCTAGAAGACAGATTAAGGAAAGGCAAACCTACATTTCTAGCTTTTGTACATTTGGAGAAAGCTTTTGACAATGTTGATTGGAATAAACTCTTTCAAGTTCTGAAGCAAGCAGGAGTAAAATATAGGGAGCGTAAGGTTATTTACAACTTGTACAAAAACCAGACAGCGGTTGTCAGATTTGAAGGGCATGAAAGGGATGCAATGATTGGAAAGGGAGTAAGACAGGATTGTAGTCTTTCTCCATTGGTGTTCAATTTGTACATTGAGCAAGCTGTAAAGGAAAGCAAGGAGAAATTTGGAGAAGGAATTAAAGTTCAGGGTGAAGAATTAAAAACATTGCGTTTTGCCGACGAAATAGTAATTCTGTCAGATACAGCAAAGGACCTGGAAGAGCAATTGAACGGAATGGACAGTGTGCTGAAAGGTGCATGTAAGATGAACATTAACAAGAGCAAAACTAGGGTAATGGAGTGCAGTGTAAGAAAATCAGGTGATGCTGAAGGAATTAGATTGGGAAACGAAGCAATAAAGGAGGTAGATGAGTTTTGTTACTTGGGCAGTAAAATAACAAATGATGGTCGTAGTACAGAGATATAAAATGCAGAATGGCGATGGGTAGAAAAGCGTTCATTAAAAGGAGAAATTTGTTAACATCGAATATTGATTTAAGCCTAAGGAAGTCCTTCCTGAAGGCATTTGTATGGAGTGTTGCCTTGTATGGGAGTGAGACATGGACGATAAACAGTGCGGACAGGAAGAGGATTGAGGCTTTTGAAATATGGTGCTACAGAAGAATGCTGAAGATTAGGTGGGTGGATCGCGTAACTAATGAAGAGGTACTAAACAGAATTGGGGAGAAAAGAAATTTCTGGAATACCTTGACTAAAAGAAGGGATAGATTGGTAGGTCACATTCTCAGACATTAAGGAATTGTGAATTTAGCGTTGGATGGAAGTGTATGTGATAAAAATCGCAGAGGAAGACCAAGAGATGGATACAGTACGAAGATTCAGACAGATATGTGTTGCCGTTCTTATGAGGAGATGAAAAGGCTTGCTCAGGATAGAGTAGGTTGGAGAGCTGCATGAAACCAGTCTCCGGACTGAAGACCACAACAACAACAACAACAGAATCATTTCATTAAATTAATGTTGATCTTGGTTTAGGCTCTTCTCGTCAAGACTCTATTTACTAATTTTATAACTGTGAGCTTTTCATTAAATTAATTGATGTCAAATTTGATTTCACTTTTTAAGCAGTGCATTTTTTATTATTTACTAAGATCAGTTTATTCTAGTAAGCAGACAACTACAGTGAATATACTCAGCTAAAATAGCTAAATATCACATTACATCTGCAGTGGTCAACTTTCAAGTTGTCATTATGTTACACTGACACAATATTTGACATCAAATGCAAATGGGCAACGCTGAAAATGTATATACAGCCGGGATTCGAACCCGGGTCAGCTCAACTGCCTAGGAAGCAGGAGACCCGGATCCGAATCCCTGCTAGGTACACATTTTCAGCTTTGCCCATTCGCAGTTGATGTCGGATATTCTGTGAATATGTAATAGTTATTGTGGCTTATGTGAAACAAATCTTTTCTCTAAAGTCTAAACAGTTGCAGTATGTAGCGTGCCTGTGGCTGACTGAAATAAAACGGACAAACAATTCTGCTGTATCACAAAACCTAATTTTACATCACCTGCGAGAATCTATTCTCCTGCATTAAATTGTAGTGGCATTCACTTTCAGCTAAGAACCACTTTCATCTAGGGCAGAACAAATTATTTCACACAACAATCACGAATATTCATTTATCATTTTCTGCTGAATAAATAAAATGATTTTCAAAGCTAACCAGCATGATTTACCCAGTATACAATGTTTCTTTGAACTCCTATCCTCACTTGAAAGGAATCGTTAGGTAACTAACTACTTGAATAAAACAATGCTGCAAATAAAATTAAGAATTATTATTGTGCTAGAGCAGCAGTGTACATTACATTACATTACATTACATTACATTAGTTTTCACAATATTACAGATAACAGCAGATACAAGAAGTGGTCTGTTCTGTCGTACCAATAAATAAGAATTCTGCATGTAAGAACTTCTCAACAATTTCTATGTCCAGCTACTCCGGGCAACCCTCACAGCCACTGCACACATCAGGTCTCACTACTGAACTCCACCAATACCACTGTTCAACTGCTACTACTACAGAGCAACCTACAGTAAAAATTCTGTGACAAAGACACACCGCATTCTGAGAAGTTCGTTCTACTGCCGATTACAAATAACAAAGCTTAGTCAAAACTACACAAATTCCAATGATAAGTGTTTCATCATTCCACAATTTCCAATTATCACATGTTTCAATATTTCAACCAATTCCAATGATACGTGTTTCACGTTGTGAATCTGCCTTGATGCAAAACACTTATTATTTTCGTACCCCAACTAGTTTCGTCGGAAATCACGCCATCATCAGTGGGTTTTTGTATTTATTCTAAGATGCATAAAATAACACGGTTAAAATACTAGGAAAGATATTGCAATATAAGGTATACACATTAAACTAAAATGGTAAAGAAAATGTTCAAATGTTCAAATGTTTGTAAAGCTTACGGGACTTAACTACGGGGTCATCAGTCCCTAAACTTACAAACTACTTATGAACTACTTACGAACTAGGACGGCACAAATATCCATGCCCGAGGGGGGATTCGAACCCCCGACCCTAGTTGCCGTGCAGACCGTGACTGAAGTGCCTCAGTCTCCTCGGCCACCGCGGCCGGCTAAAGAAAATGGGAAACATATTAAAGAAGCAAGAGATACCAGTCACTTTCAAAACAAACAGGACAGTACAACAAAGACTGGGACCACGAGAAAGAACTCCAGAGAAATACAGTAATGCAGGAATATAACATCTCATTTGTAACTCATGTCAGTCACATTACATTGAAGAGACTTACAGGATTTCCATAACATGTTACACTGAACACATAAGAGCGAAAGTACACATTCAACCTTTGCAGAAGACTTGATAAAAGAGTACCAACTATCGAAACTGACTTACAAATCATGTAAAACAGCAATAGCCAAAACCGAAAACTCAAGGTAGAAGAAAATTATTAAATTCAAAAAGCCGTAAAGGAAGGCAAAAACATAATGAACGAATTCGCAACACTTTGCAACAACTCACTCTTCACTGCATTACATGAACTAACACAGAATACAGGGGTTCAATGAAAGACACATCACGCCGTGTCGGCATAGCTCAGTGGTGCCGGGCGCCGTGGCTCAGCGCGCCCGGTCAGAGGGCTGGACGTCCTCTGTAACAAAAAAAGCTGAGCCAAATGATCAACCAACGACCAAGTACGAACAATAAAAACGACCGCATATCATAGATCTACCTGAAAAAAAAAAAAAAAAAAAAAAAAAAAAAGTGGTAAAACGCTTGGCCGCAAAAGTCAAAGGTCCCAGGTTCCAGTCCCGGTTGCGGAACAAACTTTTTATCAGCTAGGAAGTTTCTTATTAGCGCACACTCCGTTGCAGAGTGGAAGTTTTATTATCACCTACACAGGGTGTTACAAAGAGTTACGGGAAAACTTTCAGGAAACATTCCTCACACACAATGAAAGAGAGTATGTTATGTGGACATGTGTCCGGAAACGCTTAATTTCCTTGTTAGAGCCCATTTTAGTATTTCTTCCAGCTACGCTCACTGGACACTTTACTCTACCTGAGCTGCTAGAACATGTGCCTTTACAAGTCAGTGATGGTCCCCTTGTTTTGAAGCTTAAGTGTGCAAACTTTCATTAAGTCGGAATAAATAGGTAGATTTTTTCCATGTACGTAGGTAAAGTACCCTCTGCCTTGCACGACATAAATGTTACTTAGTCAGGCACTTTTCTAGTGTCCAATCTTCCAATAGTCCATGTCTTACTTTTCCTTATCTTCACCTACTCCTCCCCCCGTCTCCTCCTGTCCCTTTCACTGTCTATTTCGTCCTCCCCATCCCCCTAATTATCTGCTTTCACCTGTCACCATTACCTTTCTTTCATTCTCCTCCACTGCCCTCTCTCTATCCGTCTCCTCCTCTACCTGCTCTCTGTACGTATCCTCCCTCCCCTTTCCGTGCCTTTCCTTCTCCACCTACTCCTGTCCCTCCTGTATATGAAAACACACATATATGTGCCAATTTTCATGGTAACTGGGCAAATGGTGTCAAAGGTACCGTCTGTCATGCTAAATTCACTGGCTTGCTGATTAGAAAAATCATCTTCATGAAAACATACATTTATGTGCTGAATTTCATGGTGGTCTGTCAAACAATGTGGATGTTTGTTGTAAATTACCCTCTGCCGAGCACGTACAGAAGCTTGCATAAGGTATCCCTGTATTAATGCAGTGTATATGCTATCTTCATTCCACATTTCATTGAATTCCGTCCAGCCGTTTCAGCGTGAATAGCAATAAATGTGTTAACCCATTCCAAGTTCTCCTCCACCCTGCACCGTAAGGTGGCTTACGAAAGGAAGCCCATGTATAATGCAAGTTAAGCAATCCCCATACCAAATTTCATTCTAATTTCTCCATCCCTTTGAGCATGAAGGAGTAGCAGACATATTAACCCATTTTATGGTACTCTCCGCAACGCACCATAAAGTGGCTCGCGAAAGGTAGCCCATGTATTAATCAGGATATCAGCAATTCCAAATTTCAATCATGTCCGTCCCGCCATTTCAGTGTGAAGGCGTAAGAAATGAATTAACTAATTGTGAAGCACCATCCGCCATGCAGCACACTACGTTAACTTTAATATACATATAACCTTTGCGCGACTGCAAACAATGAGCTGATAAAGTTTCAGCGCAATCGGATGTACGGTATGGCCGTACATAAAATACGAACGAAAAGACAAACAATCATTAACTTTCATATTATACTAGCTGAAAACCCGGCGTTGCCCCGGTATTTTTTCCTTTATTCAAGCTCTGAGTTAGTACTTTTTATATCCCTTCTCTCTCTGTGCATGTCCTTTTTTTCCTTTAATAACGTCATATTTATGGGATAGTATTCTAGAAATAAGGACGTCTTGCATAATGTACAAAATAATAACTGCAGTATCCAAACAAAGAAGGTACTCATGAAGATGCAAATTATTTCTACCCTTAATACAGTCATTTAATTCAAAAATTGATTACAATCATTATTCCTGGTTGATTACTTGTCCAAAATCTAACACGATTAAATCCTTGTGGGGAGCACACCCCTGAGCAAGCGACATGTCGTTGTCCGTCTGATCAAAATGGAGATGTCAAAACCACTTTGCAGTATTTAATAGGTTGCCCTGTGCTTTATTAATCGTAATAGAAAATGCCAGACTCACTTTAAATAACAGTCTCTTGAAATTAAAAGGTAGATCTGCCAGAAATAATGGGTATTCGCTCGATGTACACTGTTTCATTCTGTTCCTTTCCCTGTAGCTCTATAGAAGTCTCTTGTTTTCGCCTACAGCAGAGTACGCTTCACAGTTGTTTCACAGTTGTCAACATCATTGTCAACTTTCAGGAATTTCGTTCCGCTGGCTGGAATACAGGAGTCTCTTAGTGGTAAATACGTAAATGTATTAAAACGTGGTGCATGATGTGAAAGGTTTTTACCCATCGCAGTATATACGATCTCATATTTATTGAATTATATGATTTTGTAGGTATATCTTCGTTTCTGTAAGTGCTGCATGTCGGCAAAATCTGTTACGAATACAGTTTGTAGTAAAGAAGTAATAGATTAGGACCTAGTGCAGGTTGGGGCAGTTTTCCATGACGTTACTGTTTATCTGCTCATATCTATGAGTCGTACTGTGTCGTGTCGTACTGTAATACAATGTCGAAGGCACATTCAACTATATGTGAGTATTCTGTCAGTAGAATTTCCTGCGGCTACAATTTGTAATGTAGAAATAATAAATTTCAATGTCATGCTGAAACTCGTAGTTCTGCTCCAAGAACAGCGAAATAGTAGTAAGCGAGAAACATTTTTCCTTTCATCATTTTGCTGTTGTTGTTATTTGAAATTATGTTTAAAGTTTGTTGGAAGTAGCTAAGTACTGCCATTCTCATACAGTTTATTAATAAGTTCTTGTGCATTATGTGGCAGTTTCTTGCAACTCTGATTGTTTATGACGTTATATCCTCTGTAACATGTGCCGTATGTGGTTCTTACTACTACAGCAATTGTTATCTCACATAAGGAATATGTGTACCAAATTTGGTTTACATCGATCTAGTGGTTAGGAGAAAATTAGCAAAATTGTCACTTAATGCAGCAGGTTTTTGCGCATCTCATTGTTTAAGACGATGTATCTCGTGAACTATGTGTTGTACGTGATTCTTACACTTACGGTGACCCTCCGCATGGATTGACGCTTACGTGTGCAAAATTTCATAAAGATTGGAACAAAATTGTAGATTTTTATGCAATACGTACAGACGCACAAACACACGGACACTCTGCTTGCCTAATGCGACAGTTTTAAGGCATCCACAGCGAAACTGCTGTGAGCAGTAGCCTTCTTTTCGTTTCATCATTTTGTGTATTGGGGGGGGGGGTCAGTTACAAAACACTTCATATGCGTCCGAAATTACATGCAAACTTTGTTGCAGGTCCCTGACTACGTCTATTTTTCAATAATTGACGCACAAATCTGGGTATTCTCATGCAGTGGTCTCTCAATATTCATGACGTCATATCTCCTGAGCTATGTGTCGTGCTCTTTTGCATTTGGGCCAGGAACCTTCGCGGGCGTACGATGAACACTTCACCAAAGTTTCATTTTGGTCGAATGAATGGTTTATGAACACTATTGTTGTGGTCTTCAGTCAAGAGACGGGTCTTATGCAGCTCTCCACCTAACTCTACCCTGAACAAACCTCTTGATCAACTCATAAGAACGGCAATCTACATTATTTTGAATCTGCTTATTGTATTCATCTATTGGTCTTGCTCTGCGATTTTTACCCCACATATTTTCTTCCAACGATAAATTCACAATTACTTAATATCTAAGAATATGTCCTATAAATCGATCCCTTCTTTTAGTAAAGGTATGCCAGAAATTCCTTTTATTTCCAATTCTGATCTGTAACTGTTCATTAGTTACGCGATCCCCGCTCCTATCTTGAGCATTGTAGCCTCTACCCTCTTCCAGTCCGCACTGTTTATCGTCCATGATTCACTCCCACACAAATGTCTACAGAAAGGACGTTCTTATGATTAAATTAATTTTCGTTGTTAACAAATTTCTCTTTTTGAAAAACGCTTTTCTTCCCAGTTCCATTCTGCATTTTACATCCTCTGTACTGCGAGCATCGTATGTTATTTTACTACCTAAGTAACAAAATTCATCTACCACCTTTATTGTTTCATTACCTAATCTAATTCCGTCAGCATAGCCTTTTTTTCTAAAACTGCATTCCATTACCCTTGTCTTGCTCTTGTTAATGTTTATCTCTTAAGCTCTTTTCAACACACTGTTCATTCCGTTCAATTGCTCCTCCTGGTCCTTTGCTTTCTCTGTCTAACATTACATCGTACAAATAATGTTTTTAATTTAAAAAATTGCTCTATGTAACGCAAAATCTATTTCCAATCGGAAGAAGTAAAGCCTAAACTCTACCCTACTTAGTCGAAATATCTTCTCGGATTTGTCTTGGACTAGCACTTCAACATTGAAGATTAGTAAAATCCTTAATTTTAATCAAAAAGTAGAATTTCTAGAAATGCCTTAGTCCACGCGACAGTAGTGCTCATATATGTGCCAACTATCTCCTTTGGTGAGGATGAAATCGAAAATTATCTATGACGCGATTAAAGAAGTTGTTCAGACAGTTAAGAGAAAGGAAAACATTATTGTAATGAGGTATTAGAATTGTGCTGCAAGGTAAGGAAGAAGAAAATAGATAATAGATGAATATCCAGTTGGGAAAGCCGCCAGCCGAATTTTGAGCGGAGCACAATGTGAACGCTACAATCAATTGGCTTAAGAATCTTGAAATAAGGTTCTATACACGGAAGAGACCAGATATAAACTATGACTGTCATTTACTGGTTATGAGGAAAACTTTAAAAGGGTAGAGATGCGTCCTGGATTAATTGAAGATATCTCAGGTTGTTGAGAGTTTCAGAGGAAGCATTTGGACACCATTGAAAAAAAGGAGTGAAAGTAGTACAAAAGGAAAAGAATGGTTAGCTTTGAGAGATCAATTAGTGACGGCAACTGAGGATCAAATAGAAAGAGAAGACCAAGTAGAACTTTTGGATAACACGGGAGAGATTCGATTAAATGTGCAAATATAAAAACGAAGCAAGTAAAATGGAGTACAGGTGACAAAAATGCTGTTTATAAAAAGTGTCATTGGCCATGC
This sequence comes from Locusta migratoria, assembly GCA_026315105.1. Lineage (NCBI taxonomy): Eukaryota > Metazoa > Arthropoda > Insecta > Orthoptera > Acrididae > Locusta > Locusta migratoria. Next base: position 166,917,303 of record CM048748.1, read on the forward strand.
AGGAGTCGTTGGAAGACAGATGAAGTATGTAGAAGAATGTGTAACAAGGGAAAGGTTAACAACGCGCACAGAAAAATAAAAGAGATGTTTAGAGAGAAGAAACGCCATTATATGAAAATCAAGGTCACAGATTGACAACTAATCTCTGGTAAAAGAGAGGAAAATTGTATGACTAAGGGAATTTTAGAAGCCTTACACCAGGAAAGGAAATTACGAGGCTGTCTTGAATAAGGTGAGGCGAAAGTAGATAAAATAGGCGAGATGATAACGCGGGAGGAGTTGAAAAGTGTATATAAGAGCTATTTAGAGAAACTGATCTTGGAGTGGATAATAATCCCTGTGGACCGCCCTATATCCTTGGGATTAATTCCTCCTGTGAGAAATATATATTATACCGGTAAAATACCCCCATAATTCGTATTCCAAAGAAAGCATGTGCAGACAGGAGTAAAGTTTACAGAACTATCAGTTTAATAAGTAATAGTGCAAAATACTAACACTAATTATTTACAGAAACCTACCTCGGGGAATATCAGTTTCAACTTACAAGAAATATTATTATTATTATTATTTTAATGTTCCAGCACTTGACTTAATGTCATTCGCCTTCTTTCTTTCCAATAAAATTTTCTTAAATCTAAATTACAATTGTACAATTCTCAACACTCTTTTAAATGCTAACTGTTCATTATGGTACCACTCTTGTGGCACAGAACAGATTCTAGAGACGACAGGACGGAGATCTTGTGCAGGTGGGTGGCCAAACAGTCGTGTCCAGTAGTCAGGAGGAATGTTGCTACTGCCTCTCTTCTTGGTCCATCTGGTATCAGTTGGTTATCCAAGAGGGTTTCCTAGCTCTTTCCTTCACATGAGATTTTATTGAGTTTTCTCGATTCTTCTTTAAAAATATTGTTAATAATGCGTTTTACTGCAAAATATGACAGGGTATTTTTTCCAATTTGTTTAATATTTGTACCTTTTTTGGCTGGGAAATCAGCTTTCTGATTACCATCTACACCACAATGAGATGGTATCCACTGAATTGCAATTTCTTGTTGTGTTGCTGTAGGAACTTAATTACTTCTTGGATATCCTTTACTTTAGCAATTTTTGGATCTCGTAAGTTAACAATTGCTGATATTGCTGCTTTGGAGTCACAGAATATGACTGCTTTATCAAATGTGTGCAAATAGTTGTTTAGATTCTTTACTGCAGTTCTGATGGCTTCAACTTCACCTTCAAAATTAGAGTGGTGTGATCCTAAACTTTGATAGAAACAGAAAATTTTGCTGCATATTCCTACACCAACATTTTCCATTGATGACCGATCTGTATAGGAATACGTGATGCCATACTTACTTTATTACTTAGTTAACAAGTGAGGTCAAGGAAAAGCAAATCGATCGTTATAGATGTTGTAGATCTCGAGAAAGTGTTCGTCAATTTCGACTAGAATGAACTCCATAAACTTCTGAAAGTATCAGTGGTAAAACAGAGCAAACTAAAAGTAATATAGAGCTTGTACGGAAAACAGACAACCGTTACCGATCGGCATGAAAAGAACGTGTAGTTTGGAAGGGAGTAAGACAGTGTTGTATACTTTCCTTACTTTCCTCTGTCAATGTTTTTTTCAAAATTTTCAAATATACGAACCCTATGAAAGAAAAATATTCTGGCGATGCCTTCAAAGCAAATAAATATTCTGACAACCCTCCTTCTTCCCCCACATTCTCATGAATCGTAATACAACTATTATATGAAAGGAAAAATTGCATCTTTTGTATATTGCTACAGATTTCTTTCAAATAGGTGGAACACATTCTATTTTATATGATTTCCGACAGATAAATATAATTTGCTTAAATAGTATTCGCATTTCAGGCGACACTCAGAAGCGAATTATGGTCATTAGAAAAGGTCTCACTGTATAGAAAATTAGCTTTTCGAATTTTTCAGAACTACTTATCATATCATGTTATTGTACCTATCTTTGGCTCCTGAAAATAGTTTTTAGGTTTCTTCCTTGTTCACCGTTAGCACACAGTATTATAAGAGAGTGTATGACGTAATCAATTCATAATTAATGTTACAGAGGGAACTCTGTAATTTTAGAAATTATAAGTTTTACTTGGGCTTTCATATGTGTATTACTATACCCCTACTTATTTTATGGTGCAAGTAGTTGCTCCTGTGACGGTGAACCCGTGAGCAGGACCCTGAAACACCACTGGGCGTCGCGACCCACAGGTTGAAAACACTGCCCTTTGTTATTCAATGTGTACGTCGAACAAGGAGACGCGTCCTCAGTCGATCATTCCATACGCAGACGATGATCGCATAGCATTGGTCGAGGCAGTATGTGATGTTCAAGAAGAATGCTGAAGATTAGATGGGTAGATTTCATAAGTACTGAGGAGTTGCCGAAGAGAAATTGAATAAAAAAAAAAGTATTTGGCATACCTTGGTTAAAGAAAAGAATAGATTGGTTGGACACATTCTGAGCAATCAAGGAATGTTATATTTAGTATTGGAGGAAATCACGGGAAAGTAAAAATCGCAGAAGGAGAACATGATAGGAATATAGTGAGCATATTCAGGGGGAATTGGGTTGCTACTCTTATTCAGAGATGACGATGCTTCGAAAGAATAAAATGTCGTATGAAACCAGTCTCCGGACTGAAGAGCAAAACAACAACTTTACTTGGTAGTCAATCAATATTTTTGCGTCTTCGTACATAACCTGCATCATGCGAAAACTCCACGAGGATGGAGTCCTAAAGGAAAGTGACATACCTGCAATCGCTTTTCCGCGAATTCTGCACGATTGGATTAGGGTAAGGAGGCAGTGATAATGTTATACGAACACCAGCCGATGCATACATATTCGACTTTCTAGTGCTATGAAAGGAGCATCTTTCATTCAGGTTGTGGTGAGTTTCTATATGAAACATTTAATTATAGGATAAGGTGGTACAATTTCGATCATTTCGCGCAAATGTTATTGTAACTGCAAATATATTGAGAAAATATGTAATTTTAATTATAGCACTTGTTCTTGGATGTTTAACTAATGTGTAACACAAATATTAGGCAATTACAAATGTCGGTATAGACATACAAAAAAGTTACAGAATTGAGAAAAATCGAACGAAAATGTACCACACTAGGTACAACTGTGATCATTTCCAAGTAGAATTTTGACTAAGGGCATCTTCCACATAAAAAGCACTTTTTCCGTCAGGCACCAACGCATACGTCATTGTACCAAACATTGCATTTTGGGTAGAGAATCTAGTCACTATTAAATAGAAAATTTCTAACAGCTCGTTAGACTAAGTAGCTTCACTTGCCTCCTAACGTGAAAAAGTTTATCTCTCCTTAGCACAAAGTGATATATTCTTGGAAAAGACAGGAGGAGCTGTAGAAACCTGCTACGCTACAATGCCACACAACGAAACACTTCGAGACTGACAAATGACGCGAAAATTTATGTTGATCAGAATTGTACCTATATCGAATTTGTACCACCTTACCCTACTAACTATAGTTCGGAAGTGGAATCCAATCACATGTCGTCACTCCTTTTTTTCCCCTTGCTTTATACCGTTTCGGAGAACATGTTACGCCAGTTTGTAGTGCACTTCACCAAAGCACTGTGACCTCCAGTTCCAGGAGTATTTATCCGATTACAGGGCGATGCTGGCACGCAATGCTAACCCAGGTCCACCTCTTTAGACGATTCCCGGCAAACTGCTGAGGGCGAGTTTCGCTAATGGAGCCGAAATTACACGTCCCGCGTCGCCAATTGTGCTACGAATTACAGGCGGGTGACTGCTGTTGCCGCCGCCCTTCAGACTTTGGGCTTCCGCCTCTGTTTCATCTCAAGTGTTCCGCGAATCTCGCCTTTCTGGTACTCGCATTTTACCGCCCGCTGCGCGTATTATTTCTGTTCGGTGTTATGTCAGAATTAATGTTACGGTAATTACGGGATTTAGAGGACTGTAACATGAAAAAGGGGTGTGTTCCGATATTTTTGATATTACCAAACACCAACCTTGTATACTGAAGCCTCTTTATTCGTCCTCGTCAGCTTTACAAATTGCCAAAATACCTAGATTTATTCCATACTCAATCTATTTTCAGCATTTAGCGATCCTGGCTCTTTCCAGAACCTCCAACATCAAAATCAAAATTCTTGAATAATTAGTATATTTCATGCATTGTCCCGTCATAGAACTGAATTCATGTTTTATAATAAACTGGTGATGTTACAGTAGAAATGCGACACTAAATTCATCTGCCGAAAATCACATACATTAACAATAACATTACAACTGTAACTCAGTGACGAACAGAACACAGATAACTACAGATTGGCTAACTGACTGACTCCTAAAAGTAATTTTCGAACAATGTTCAATTCGGTACACACAGTTGACTACAGAAAAATCATTAAAATTTTCAAATTAACACAGTCGTAAAGGATATGGTGCACTCATTGATTGCAAAAACGTTTTGACTCATATCTAAAAGTGAGTATTTGAGGTAAAATCAGCTGAATACATCCAAAATTACAATATGCAGTCTTGATTAAATATTAATGGTTGAAGTATTAAGTAACTTGTTTAGTAAAATATATCGTGTTCTGATTATCGTTAATGACCCGTTACGTTCTCATAACATTGAAATTTTGTCCCAATTCAAGTAATTCGTAATATATGATGAACTTTAAAACTCCACCAGGCGCGAGTTTTTTTAATGCACGAGAAGTCGCGTGGCGCATTTCGTGCGCAACTTTAACGGCTTTGTTCTATAGTTATTTTCATATACTCTCAAGCTAGTATTGATATATAATAGATCATTGTTTTTGAGGGTGGATAACGTATCAAGAAGAATGATATTAACAATCTCTTAATGCCATAATTGCCAGGTCTTTTTGGGGATATAAGGCACAAGTCTACAACGATGACGAAATGCTTGAAGTTTATCAGTAGCGGTTACAAAATCACTGAGCTGTGCCGGCTCTTGTTTTGGATTTCATGCAACTTTTCTCCTCGTTTTTGCTAATTCTGGGGACCGCCTTATTTTGAGGCTAGTTGTTGTTCCAACTTCCTTCTCTAAATTATTTTTCTCATTTAATCTTGAATATTCATTACCTTCGGACTCCTGTTGATTACTTTCGCTGTCTATTTTTCACGACAAACTATTTCACAGGGTATTCTGGCGTTCTTGCCGCAAAAAGGTTTTATGGTTTACAGTATCGACTGAGTTTCCGCGCCGCGGTGGAGTAGGCGAGCGGTCTATAGCGTCTCGCTGCGGAGCGCGTGATTGCTCGCCGTGGAGGTTCCCTCCGTGGGGCATGGGTGTGTGTGTTTGTCCTTAGGTTAGTTTACCTAGGTTTAAGTAGTTTGTAAGCTACGAACTGATGACCTCGCAGTTTGGTCCGATAGATTTACAAACATTTGAACATTTTTTTAGTTTCCGCTTGCTATCACTGATGGCATGCTTATTTTCATATGTGTGCACTTTTTACATCTACATCTAAATACATACTCCGCAAATCACCGTAAGGTGCGTGGCGGAGGGTACACTGTACCACTATTAGGTATTTTCTTTCCTATTCCACGCTCAAATTTAACGAGGAAAAAAAGAATGCCTATATGCCTCCGTACGAGCCCTAATTTCTCTTATCTTGTCTTTGTGATCTTTACGCGAAATATAAGTAGGCGGCAAAGATCGTACTACACTAAGCTTAAAATTCTGGCCCTCTAAATTTACTTTACAGAAATTCACGAAAAGAACGGCGTCTATCTTCCAGCGATCCCCAATTGAGTTGCCGGAGCATATTTCCGTGACACTCGCGCATTGGTCGAACCTAGCAGTAACAAATCTAGCTGCTCGCCTCTGAACCGCCTCTATGTCTTCCTTTAAACTGATCTGCTGCGGGTCCCAAACACTTGAGCAATACTCAAAACGTGGTCGTACAAGCGTTTTATACGCGGTCTCCTTTACAGGTGAAGTACATCTTCCTAAAAGTCTCCCAACAAACCGAAGTCGACTGTCAGCCTTACTCACAACTGTCCTTACATGCTTGTTCCATTTCATATCGCTCTGCAATGTTACGCCTAGATATTTGAACGACGCGACAGCAACAAGAAACTCACTACTAATGCTTTATTCGAACATTATGGGATTGTTTTTTTACTCATATGCATCACCTTACATTTATCTACATTGAGAGCTAGCTGCCATTCTTCGCACCAACTAGAAATTTTGTCTAAGTCATCCTGTATGCTATTACAGTCAGTTACAGGCGACAACCTCCTACACACCACAGCATCATCAGCAAACAGCCGCAAATTACAACTTACTCTGTCCATCAGATCATTTATATAGATAGAAAATAATAGCGGTCCTATCACACTCCCCTGGGGCACGCTTGACAATACACTCGTCTCTGATGAACACTCGCCGTCGAGAACAACGTACTGCATTCTATTACTTAGGAAGTCTTCTAGCCAGTCACAAATCTGTGAACCTATTCCATAAGCTCGTATCTTCGTTAGCAGTCGGCAGTCTGGCACCGCGTCAAAGTCTTTTTGAACTCGAGAAACACACAATCCGCCTGAAGCTTTTCCGTTTCAAGGAAATTTACTATATTCGAACTGAGAATATGCTCCAAAATTCTACATGAAACTGATGTCAACGATGACCACGCAGTTTCGTCCATTAGATTTACAACCATTTCGTCATTTGTATTACCATCTTCGTCTAAGTTCCACCTCGACTTTAATTCATAACCTTTGAAGGCGCATCATACAATCTGCTGGTATCTTGTTGTTTCAACTGACTGCTTTCTTATGTGTAACTATGGTATTTATCTGCTTATGTAGCCGTTCGCGAGTTACTCACTTGAGCAGCCCGCCGAGGTATTTTGAGGCTTTATTGCATTATCGTTTCACAGTAAAACTAAAATTGTGAAACAATTAAACTCGGCCTTAACCCAATGAACAAAATCAGTTTTTCAACTTAAGCGAAATAAATTCGTTAAAATGGCAATTGATTTAATTGTTTACTCACCAAGTACTTCCACTTTGTATACTATTGTTATGAATGTAAATTCCATGTCTAAGCTGGTACCAAAGCGTGGTTGTGTTTGTGTAAAATCGAGCCCTTTGCTAAAATCTATTGCTACTTCATATGTGTTTAGATCTTCCTTGATTATATTTTATTTTGTATTCATACTGCTATATATTTTGTTTATTACAGGCTACACTATTAAACCCTGATGATGTCGTGGGACAGGGTGCATGTGCAAGGATTTCCTCATTTATGAACTTAATATTAGAGGAATATCGCTGGGAGACAGTGTCCCTGGTTTGACAGCCCAATTGCGAGAACCATGGATCAAACTGGTTTTGGTCTCGTAAACCTGTAGTTGAGGTAGCGGCAGAAGTTAAATACCTAAGTATAACAAATAGTTGGAATGGTCCCTCTCCTTCCCAGGTGCTAGCCAGTCTAGTGTTCAAGCGTTAGACTTTGGTTATTCATCTCGTGGATTAGGTAGAAGCAGCACTTGCACAGGTGTTCATAGGATGTTGGAAGTCCAGCGTTGTAACATTATAGAACCATCGGCTCCTTTGGACTGGACGGCACTGTGGGCAGCGTTGAAGCCATCGGTATGCGTGGATGGTTCGAGCTATCTGTGCATGTCGTTGGGTCGAACTATCGGTCTTGACGTGAGTGCTTTTACCATTGGTTGGTAGCTGTAATGAGACCAACTGTTTATCAGCCGATGTGTGTGTTTGTTTTTGTCATCAATCCAAATGTAGTTGCGACTATCTGTGTGTTCTCGTAGGTAGTTGAGGCAATCGCTAGTTGGGTGTTTGGCTGTTAGTGTGTGTTGGGGGCAGACACCCTGCATCCATGGCGTGCTGATTTATGTTCTATGGGACGTGTTTGTGCCATGCTGATTTATTCTAGTGTCTTGCAGAGTATGTCTTTCCGTTTTGACTTCGTGTTTGGCTTTTGGTTATTAACATACCTTTGGCTTGAAGACTTTTATTAGTAGTTCTCTTGATGTGGTACAGGTCATCGCCTTTTGCTGGATTCTTGACTTTGAGTCGAGGAGGCTGAGCCATGTTGGCAGTCTTTCTGATTTTTTTTTTTGTTTTTTTTTTTTTTATTATTTTTTTTTTACTTCCCTTTGGGAAATATTATATACTTTAAGTCTCATTTGGGGCAGATCCAGTGTCTAACATGGTCTTTGATATAATGGATCGTATATTATCTTTATATCGCAGGATTTAGCTTAAGGGGAGGGGGAGAGATTGTGCTTTCGCAGCCCTTGCTTCCAGTTTCATGCATCTTTCTTCTCGATGATGCCCCTTTACTAACGCTCAGTATCGTCTTGTTTAGGGATTTTTTTGTTGTTACAATTTCTTCTGTAAATCCTTCATTCCCACTTCATTAGAGCCGTTCATTATCTTCTGACTCCTATCGATTTTCTCTGTCATGGATAACTACCTAATGTTCAGAAAGATGTCTTTCACAGCTCGTTCCATTGTTGTTTTTGACGCAAGGAAATCTTATTTTCTGTAGTATGGATTACGTTTCCGGCTGCTATCACTGAAGGCAGACTTGTTGTGATACGTGCGCACTTGTTATTTCCATTAGAGTTTTTGCAGGTGGTTGCCTATATGTGGGGGCTCTTGGAGTGACAAGGGGGAGTCTGGCAGTGTGTGTGGACTGAACAGTGAGGCCAGATCTTCTATGTGTGGGTGGAGGGGAGGAGCATTAACGAATTTGTTGCCTTGGGTAATGCCCTTTGGTACTAAGACATCGATATGAATCGTGTTCCGAACATCGCCAATGGATGTGGCTTGTTCTTAAGTCCTTGGAGGAGCTATGACCCGTTCCTTTCCGCAATACAGTGGCACTCTGGTCTGTGCTCTGTTGATTTAACGACCGTTCACAATACCCAGGACGTCAGTACTTTCGCTGCTGTGGAATTGATAACTTGCCGTTTACTTAATGTTGGTTCCTGTCATTTTGATTACCATCTTTATCTCGGCGTTATTTCGTTATGATTGGTGGTACTTTGTCGAATCCACTAACGTCCTGTGGTTTCAAATGAGTGTTTTCTTTAACTGTACCTAAGCATGTATCTGCTTATGTAACCGTACACGAGTCGTTTCTGTCCTTCTTTTGGGGCCTCTTCAGAAATTGTAACTCGGAAATGTAACATAGTTAAATTTATAGGACATTCAAGTAATATACATTAGTGTCAAAATTAACCTAAGTTAATAAATATAAATAAAATAAAACGATGTTATACCCATCGATGTTGATGAGCTTCCAGTGCGTCAATTCTGGCTGGTGCAAGATTTACTGATCTCAAATAGCTGAGATTCTGCCCCTTTGCCAGTTCCACCGATCTTTGATAGCCAATGAAAAGACTGTTGTTGTTGTTGTTGTTGTGGTCTTCAGTCCAGAGACTGGTTTGATGCAGCTCTCCACCCTACTCTATCCTGAGCAAGCCTTTTCATCTCCTCATAAGAACGACAACCCACATCCACTTGAATCTGCTTATTATACGCGTCTCTTGGTCTCCCTCTGCGATTTTTACCCCACACACTTCCCTCCAATGCTAAATTCACAATTCCTTGATGTCTAAGAATGTGTCCTACCAATCTATCCCTTCTTTTAGTCAAGGTATGCCAGAAATTTCTTTTCTCCCCAATTCGGTTCAGTACCACCTCATTAGTTACGCGATCCACCCACCTAATCTTCAGCATTCTTCTGTAGCACCACATTTCAAAAGCCTCTATCCTCTTTCTGTCCACACTGCTTATCGTCCATGTTTCACTCCCATACAAGGCAACACTCCATACAAATGCCTTCAGAAAGGACTTCCTTAGGCTTAAATCAATATTAGATGTTAACAAATTTCTCTTTTTCAAAAACGCCTTTCTACCCATTGCCATTCTGCATTTTATATCCTCTGTACTGCGACCATCATTTGTTATTTTACTGCCCAAGTAACAAAACTCATCTACCTCCTTTATTGTTTCGTCACCTAATCTAATTCCTTCAGCATCACACGATTTTCTTACACTGCACTCCATTACCCTAGTTTTACTCTTGTTAATGTTCATCTTATATGCACCTTTCAGCACACTGTCCATTCCGTTCAATTGCTCTTGCAGGTCATTTGCTGTATCTGACAGAATTACTATGTCGTCGGCAAAACGCAATGTTTTCAATTCTTCACCCTGAACTTTAATTCCTTCTCCAAATTTCTCCTTGCTTTCCTTTATAGCTTGCTCAATGTACAAATTGAACAACATTGGGGAAAGGCTACAACCCTGTCTTACTCCCTTTCCAACCACTGCATCCCTTTCATGCCCTTCAACTCTGACAACCGCTGTCTGGTTTTTGTACAAGTTGTAAATAACCTTACGCTCCCTATATTTTACTCCTGCTTGCTTCAGAACTTGAAATAGTTTGTTCCAATCAACATTGTCAAAAGCCTTCTCCAAATCTACAAAAGCTAGAAATGTTGGTTTGCCTTTTCTTAATCTATCTTCTAGGATAAGCCGTAAAGTGAGTATTGCCTCCCGTGTTCCTACATTTCTCCTGAACCCAAACTGATCTTCCCCGAGGTCGGCTTCTACCAGCTTTTCCATCCTTCTGTATATAATTCGTGTTAATATTTTGCAACCATGACTTATTAAACTGATGGTTCTGTAGTTTTCACACCTGTCTGCACCCGCTTTCTTTGGAATGGGGATTATTACATTTTTCTTAAAGTCTGAGGGTACTTCACCTGTCTCATACATCTTACACACAATGTGAAACAATTTTGTCATGGCTGGTTCTCCCAGAGACTTCAGTAGCTCTGACGGGATATCATCTACTCCAGGGGCCTTGTTTCGAGTTAGATCCTTCAGTGCTCTGTCAAATTCATCTCTCAGTATAATATCTCCTATTTCATCATCATCTACATCCTCTTCCCTTCCTACAATAGTGTCTCGAAGTTCATTTCCTTTGTAGAGCCCCTCTATATACTCTTTCCACCTTTCAGCTTTCCCTTCTTTGCTGAGAACCGGCTTTCCATCAGTGTCCCTGACATTCATAGAGCTGCCCTTCCTATCGCTAAATGTTTCTTTTATTTTCCGGTAGGCTGTATCTATTTTTCCCCTATTTATACATTCTTCTACATCCTTGCATTTGCCTTCTAGCCATTCCTGCTTAGCCATTTTGCACTTCCTGTCAATCTCATTTCTTAGTCGTCTGTACTCCATTTTGCCTGTTTCATTTATTTTTATATTTTCTCCTTTCATCGATTAAATTTAGTATCTCCTGTGATATCCAAGGATTTTTTGTAGGTCTTGCCTTCCTACCTATTTTGTCCTCTGCTGCCTTCACTATTTCATCTCTCAATTTTACCCATTCCTCCTCAACTGTTTTATTTTCCCCTGTTTCTGTCAATTGTTGCCTGAAGCTCCCTCTGAAATTCTTAAGAACTTCAGGTTCCTTCAATTTATCCAGGTCCCATCTCCTTATTTTCCTACCTTTCTGTAGTTTCTTCAGTTTCAGCCTACAGTTCATAACCAACAAGTTATGGTCAGAGTCTATGTCTGCCCCTGGGTATGTCCTACACTTCAAAACCTGGTTCCGAAATCTATGTCTTACCATTATAAAATCTATCTGGTATCTCCCGGTGTCTCCTGGTCTCTTCCACGTATACAACCTTCTTTTGTGATTCTTAAACCAGGTGTTTGTTATAACTAAATTATGTTCCGTGCAAAATTCTACCAGGCGGCTTCCTCTTTCATTCCTTTTGCCCAGACCATATTCCCCCACTATCTTCCCTTCCCTTCCTTGTTCTACTACCGAATTCCAGTCTCCCATAACCATTAAGTTTTCCTCTCCCTTAATTGTCTGAATAATTTCCTTTAGCTCCTCATATATTTCTTCGATTTCCTCATCATCGGCAGAGCTAGTTGGCATATAAACCTGTACTACTGTTGTCGGTGTTGGCTTCGTATCTATCTTGACAATGATAATGCGATCGCTGTGCTGGTCATAGTAGTTTACCCGCATTCCTATTTTCTTATTCATTATCAACCCTACTCCTGTGATACCCCCAACTGATTTTGTATTTATAATCCTGTAGTCACCTGACCAGAAATCCTGTTCATCCTGCCACCGAACTTCACTAATCCCCACTATATCTAACTTCAACCTATCCATTTCCCTTTTTAAATTTTCTAATTTTCCTACTCGATTAAGGGATCTAACATTCCACGCTCCGACCCGTAGAATGCCAGTATTGTCTTTCCTGATGATCACATCCTCTTGAGTAGTCCCCGCCCGGAGATCCGAATGGGGGACTATTTTACCTCCGGAATATTTTACCCGAGAGGATGCCATCATCATATGTTCATACAGTAGAGCTGCATGTCCTCGGGAAAAAAATAACGGCTGTAGTTTCCCCTTGCTTTCAGCCGTTCGCAGTAGCTGTGTGGCAAAGCCGCATTAGCTGATGTTACAAGGCCAGCTCAGTCAATCATCCAGACTGTTGCCCCTGTAACTACTGAAAAGGCTGCTGCCCCTCTTCAGGAACCACACGTTTGTCTGGCCTCTCCACAGATACCCCTCCGCTGTGGTTGCACCTACGGTACGGCTATCTGTATCGTTGAGGCACGCAAGCCACCCCACCTCGGCAATGTCTGTGGTTCATGGGAGGTGAATTTAGCCAAAAAAGTATAAAATTATATTTAGCTACACATTTATTTCTCAATGTCTGAAATAAAATAATTATAGTCATGTTTCTGATATGTAAAATGAAGTTTAAATGTTTGTAAATCTATTGGACCAAACTGCGTGGTCATCAGTCCGTAGCTTACAAACTACTTAAACTAACCTACGGACAAACACACACACCCATGCCTCAGGGAGGACTCGAACCTCCACCGCGAGCAACCGCGCGCTCCACAGCGAGGCGCCTTAGACCGCTCGGCTACTCCACCGCGGCAATGAAGATTTAAACATTAATATACTGACATAAATTGCTCCAGGTTCTTATCAGTATTTTCAACGATATTCTCTAAATTGATTCTGCAGTGTTGTATGCTAATTTTCTGGCATTAAAAGATTAATTATATAACCTATTTAAGGCACATAGAAAGCAATTCAGGATATCATACCTTGCAAAAACTATTTAGTTCTTTTCTCATTGAAATTTATGTAAAGCTATTGTTTTCTTCGTAATATACAAAGATCGGTTGATTTTACTTTTTACAATGCTATTATAGTGAAGTTAAGGAAAACAGAATCTTTTTATATACTACAGATGAAAAGTCCTTAATCTATTGTACAATGCTTTAGTTTGTCATTAAAAAACATTCTGTGTTGTAGCATTGTAAAATATTAGCAATGAAATGTCTTAAACATAACGAGTTACAATTCAAATGGCATCATGGAATGAAACACTTAACTGCGGGTTAATATTAAAGAAGATAAAATTAAGATATTATACTGAAGTTAAGGGTAAACAGAACCATCTTAAATCTGTTTGTACAGTACCTTAGGTTGTTACTTTTGTTTAAAACCGTGTTATAATACAACATTATGAAAGATGAAATTGATGTGTCAAAAACATACAAAGTTGACATCCTATGGCCTTTAACAATGATAGTAATATATAAATTATAGTTATAAACTTCCTGAGGTAGTAGAACGGTAGCATTGCAATTATGGGCACGTAGAGCGGCAGTGTTATAAATTTAACGGGAAAGGATGTAGATGAAGCTACAATCTCTGTTTTTCCTCCAATCCAAAGACCTTGCCATCTTTCATTAGTGCCATTGAAGACGCTGTCTGAGCGCTATCAGAGGAATCAGCTGAAGAAGTTATACGTGAAAGCTGCCGAGCAATTATGAGATATCGGTCCAAGGAAATTAATATTTCTAGGAAAGTGAGGTTAGCCATACTAATACTTCGTGATGACATTGACACTGTCTAATAAACCACACTAAAGGAATTAGCTTACGTAATGAAGAAGTAAAATTAGTAGATGAGTTTAGTTATTTCTGTAACAACATTACTTCTGATGGACGAAGTAAAGACGTTATAAAATGCCAATTGGCTAAGAGAAGCAAAGCATTCCTGAAAAAGCGTAATATCTTGACATCAAAATTTAATTGATAGAAAATCCATGGTGGAAACTTTTGTCTTGTCTGCTGCAGCCTACAGGATTGAAACGTGGACGATGAAGAGATCAGATACAAGGATAGTAGAAACATTTAAAATGTGCCGTAACAGACGAATGCTGAAGATTAGGTGAGTAACAATGCAATTGAAAGTTTTGTCTTGTCTGCTGCAGCGTACAGGATTGAAACGTGGACGATGAAGAGATCAGATACAAGGATAGTAGAAACATGTGCCGTAACAGACGAATGCTGAAGATTAGGTGAGTAACAATGCAATTGATGAGTAGATTGCGTAACTAATGAGGAGGTACCGAATAGAATTGGGGATAAAAGAGGTTCCAGACTGACTTTACAATTGTAAGATAAAGGTTTAGAAACCAGGCTTCAAACTGTAAGATACATCCGTGGACAGAAGTAGACACTGACCATAACTCATAGGTTACGAACTGTAGATTAAAATTTAAGAGACTGGAAATAGGTATAAATTTCAGGAGACTGAAATCTGGACAAATTGAAGGAACCACAGGTGGTTCAAAGTTTCAGAGAAAGGATAAGTCAAGGATTATCTGAAACAGGCAAAGTAATACAGTAGAAGAAGGATGGTTAGTTACGAGAGATAGAACTTTTTTTTGTAAAGCTTATGGGACTTAACTGCTGGGTTATCAGTCCCTAAACTTACAAACTACTTATGAACTACTTACGAACTAAGACGGCACAAATATCCATGCGCGAGGGGGGATTCGAAGCCCCGACCGTAGTGGCCGTGCTGACCGTGACTGGAGCGCCTCCGTCACCTCGGCCACCGCGGCCGGCACCAGGAATTGTAGACTGCCTAAACAGGAGTGGTTGGAGGAAAATAAAAGAGACATTTGAAGACGAGAAAATCATCGGTATGAATATCAAGAACTCGGATGGAAAACCAGTACTAAGCAGAGCCTGGAAAGCTGGCAGGTGGAAGGAGTATATTGTAATATCTCGGTGAGGGACGTTTTTGTTCAGAGCTGTTGCCGATGCTTTCACGCACGCCACGCAGCCTCCAACGTACAGCACTACATCCCAGGGTGCCGCTATCCTGGGGAGCCGGACGGAGCCAGGAGAGATTGACACTAAATAAAGAAAAGTGTGAAGTAATACACTTGACCACTAAAAGAAATCCGCTGAACTTCAATTACGCGATAAATCAGTCAAACCTTAAGGTCTTGAGTTCTACCAAATATCTAGGAGTTACAATTACGAACAACTTTGACTGGAGAGAACACATAAAAATATTGTGGGGCAGGCGAACCAAAGGTTACGTTTCATTGGCAGAACGCTTAGAAGATGCACCAGCTCCACCAAAGAGACTGCCTACATCACACTTGCCGGCCGCGGTGGCCGAGGTGACTGAGGCGCTCCAGTCACAGTCAGCACGGCCACTACGGTCGGGGGTTCGAATCCCCCCTCGGGCATGGATATTTGTGCCGTCCTAGTTCGTAAGTAGTTCCTAAGTAGTTTGTAAGTTTAGGGACTGATGACCCCGTAGTTAAGTCCCATAAGCTTAACAAACATTTGAACATTTGAACATCACACTTGTGCGACCTCTCATGGAGTACTGTTGCGCCTTTTGGGACCCTCACCAGGTGGGACTGACGGCAGACTTTGAGAAGGTTGAGAGAAGGGCAGCTCGTTTTGTTTTATCACGTTACGGGGGGGGGGGGGGGGGAAGCGTCACGGAAATGTTGCACGAATTGGGGTGGAAATCATTAAAAGAAAGACGTTATTCCTTACGGCGTGATCCGTTTGCGAAGTTTCAGTCACCGACTTTTACTTCTGAATGTGAAAATATTTTGCTAGCACCCACATACTTAGGGAGACATGACCATCCCAATAAAATAAGAGAAATCAGATCGAAAACGGGACGATTTAGGTGTTCTTTCTTTCCATGCGCTATTAGAGAATGGAACGGTAGAGAAAAGTTATGAAAGTGGTTAATAAACCCTCTGCCAGGCACTTAAATGTGATTTGCAGAGTATCTATGTAGATGTAGATCCCAACTTTCACTTTGCCACCTGCCGCCGCCCTGTATTCTTCCAGTCAAGCCTGAATTTAGGAGCGTCCTGATAAATGGCGACAACAGGCTCAGGGCAGCGGAAGCTCTTATCTGCAGATACCAGAGAAGTCGTTTCCAAAACAACAGCGACGTCATCGCAGATAAACCGTGGACCCCTGCAGACGGGAAGAAGGCACCCCGCAGTACACAAGTGCGTGAGTGGGAGTGAGTATGGCCTGCAGTATAAAGTGATTCCACCAAAGCAATGTTTCTTGCCAGGAGAAAGACCCTGATAAATGGCTTACCAGGCAGGCCCAACAAAGACAGCGGCCACAAAGAACTGCATTTCAGAACCTAGAAGAAATGCAGAAGATAAAGACAACACGCTTGAAACCTGGGAAAAACGTCAGTTCGCGAGTCTCATCTCAGTCCACAGAAAAATTTCCACCGGTGATTAAGAGGCGTGGTCGTGAAAAACGGCCAAAGAGACGCAAAATTCGAGGAGACGCTGTAGCTGGAGATCAAAAGGGTCTTGGTGAGCAACCGCCGAAGAGGAAATTTGATCCATCGCTGGAGAAGCGAGGAGAGATGCAGGCGGCTCCCGCCTGCGCAGACACGGGACTTTGACGACTTCGCTCGGGGGCCGCGCCGCGCATGCGCAGAGCAGGGCAGGCGCGTGATGCTGCCGCGACCGCCGCCGCCACCGCCGACGCTCACACACCGCGCCGCACCGATCTATCGACTGACGCTCACATCAAGTCACTGTTGGTGAGACAGGAAATTACCTGGCCCTTCCCTGTTCATATCTCAGTCGTGTTCATGCCCAGACAAATCGGCCCTGAGAGATTATTGTTATCAAATATTTTAATAAATAAAACTAAATTACATGTGGTGATCCTCTGTCTGAACTAATATGTTCTCGAATCAATCCATTGAACCAAATGTCCCTACCTGCGTAGTTCCATGATTGATCATTATATTTTTTATTTCATTTTACTGCAGTGTTGGGGTTATTCAGGGAGAGGTTTCATTCACCATAATATAGAGAGCCTATACAAAGGAAATGCAGTATTCTAGGTATGGAGGACGAAGCAGAGGAAGACGAAATTGGAGACGCGGCACTGCAAGAAGGATTCTACAGACAAGATTTAAGTAGAAACAGGTCCCCTCGAGTCGACGATATTCCGTCTGAACTGACGATATCGTTAGGAGAACTAGTAATGAAAACTTTGATCAACCTGGTTTGCAAGATGTTTGAGACAGGAGAAATACTCGGCGACTTCAGGAAGAATATAATAGTTCCAATTCCTAAGAAAACAAGTGCAGACAAACGTGAAAATTACAGCACTCTCCGTTTAGTAAGTCATCGCTGCAAACAACTAACGCGAATTATTTGCAAACGGATGGAAAAACTGGTGGAATCCTACCTCCAGGAAGACCACTTTAGTTTTTTTTTTTTTTTTTTTTTTTTTTTTTACATTTAATAGACCAGGAAGAGCAATTGAATAGAATGAACAGCGTCTTAGAGGGAGGGTATAAGAGGAACATTAACAAGAGTAAAACTAGAATATTAGACTGTGGTATCAGAAAATCAGGCGATGATGAAGGTATTAGATTAGGTGATGAGACAACAAAACTAGTAGAGAGTTTTGTCATATGTGTAGCAAAACAACTTCTGATGGCCGAAGTAATTAACATAGAAAGTAAGAAGGCTATGTGAAGAAAAGAAAAGAAATTTGTTGCCATCAGATATTAGTTGAAATGTTACTAAGACATTTCTGAAAGCATTTGTCTGGAGTATAGCATTGTATGCAAGTGAGATGTAGACTATGGGGAGTTGATAGAAATAGATGTTACAAGCTTTAGAAATGTGGTGCTCAAAATGTTCAAATATCTGTAAATCTATCGGACCAAACTGCGTGGTCATCAGTCCGTAGCTTACAAACTACGTAAACCTAGGTAAACTGACCTACGGACAAACACACACACCCATGCCCCAGGGAGGACTCGAACCTCCACGGCGAACAACCGCGCGCTCCGCAGCGAGGTGCTTCCTACCACTCGGCTACTCCGCCGTGGCAATGTGGTGCTCCAGACAAATAATGGAGATTGGGTGGGTTGAAAACGTAACTAATAAGGAGGTACTCTACAGAATTGGATGGAAAAAGGAGTTTCTGGCATACCCTGACATAGGAAAGGATAAGTTGGTGGGACACATTCTTAGATGTCAAGGAATCGTCAAGTTAACATTAGAAGGAAGCGTGTGAATTAAAATATGTATAGGGATACCGAGGGAGGAATACTGTAGCAGGTTCAAAAGGATGTCGTTTACCATTCGTATCGCCAGATGAAAAGGCTTGCATAGGAAAAGTTGCATCAAACCAGTCTGCGAACTAAAGACCACAACAGCAACATCAAGCTACTACCTGTGGATCTGACATCATTCACCGCTTTTCGTAACATCTGCCAGGAAAAATGTGTATAAGCTAGGAAAAAATACTATTAAAGGTAAGAGATTTACGTAACTGCAGCCATACAAAGTAAATATGTTTGTATGGAATCCTAAAACTTGATGTCGGCTCTAGAGGCAGTTGTGTGTCAGCGGTTGTCACTGTTTTTCTTAATGTATTTCAAGAAAGTAGAGAAATTGACAAACTTGACTATGCTGAATATTGGAGAAGTGATGAACATTGCCGCTGTGACGTATAAACTTGTAAGTATGAAATTTTGTCTCCTGTCTGGGTAATAACTTTCATAATTCAATAATTAGAAACTTCAGGATGAGAAACAGTAGGAACTGCTCCCTTAGCTGAAGGGAAGACACGTGCCGTCGGAAACATTGCTCCCTTCAAAAGTTCTTTCGTTCATAACCACTCAAGCATTCGGCGCCCGAGCCTTAATCAAGAGCAAGTAGAAGCTTCTCTACTCTTGACAGCGCTTAAGGAAGTTGCTCTAACTTCGCATTCTTCGAAGACAGGCCCTGTGGTCGATGAAAAGCAAACACCTGATCGCTGTGCAGAATTTTTAGAAGCTCGGAAATACAGCTGAGCTGCAGAAAAGCGAATCCCACATCTCACTGTTACAGGAGTTACTTGAAAACTTGTGTGTATCACCTCACTTTACGTGTGGCTTTTCCACTCAAATGTTCTGCGTTTATATTATCTCAGCAAATATTAAAAACAATCTCTCACTCGAGGAGACTACTTCTACGAGATTAAACTTACGCGAAATAATGCTGCCTGGGTCGAGGGTAAGTAACAACTCTCAGCTGAGATTGAATACCAATGTGTATCTCTTCATACTATAGATTTGTGTGATAAAAACTATATCGCTACCATACTTATTGCTGCGCTAATTCTTGATGAGATCTCAAGGTTTCGACGACTATTTCATCGGCTGCATCAGGAGCAACCGCAATGGCTAACTACTATACGGAGTAGTTTGAGGGACGAGCATTAAATTCACCTTCGCTACGACCAATTCTCTTTTAACTGCTACGTTGATGATATTTTAATATAGTGGCCACATGGCGTGGAAATCTTGGGCGCTTTGTGGAACACATGAACGGCATGCAACTGAACAATCATTTCATTGTTGAGATGGTGAAGGAAGCAAGGCTGCCATTTTAGATGTCTTATAGCTGGCGTCATGTAGGAAGGCACTTCCGGACATAGAGCCGGAGCGATAGAAGAAGCGTGAAGGGGAGCAGCTACGGCCGAGCGCCAACAGTTGAGCCTGCGGGAGAAACATTGCGTAACTCGCAGCCAGCCACGCGCGTAGAGTGTGAATATTATTGGCTGCTAGTGCGGTGATGGAAGGAGATACGCAAGACGGCTGAAAACTTGGCCGCCTTTCTATGTCACGCGGGCTATAATGGAACGTAGACATGACCGAGGTCTCGGCCACTCTGTGTACCGCATACCAACTCTTACGGATTTATGTCTCAGCGCTCAAAGTTTACAACATCCAGTTCGTGAGAAAGCCGATTTAAACATATTGTTATACAGAACAACACAAGTTTCTCACATGACCACTTGGATTCCTAAATCAATTAAGTAGAGTGTATACTCCGGAAAAAACGGCTATTTACCATGTGACTTAAAGATAGCGTTCTCCAAGGAAAGTAGACATGAAAATATTTAAGATTCACGAGGTGAGCGACCGAGAGCGTTTCTCCTTTCCCGTGGGGCTACTTCTTGAAAAATAGGCATAGTCCAGGGGAAACGAGGTATTAGATCAATTATCCGACCTCATAGGAAATTAAATAGATACTGCGCTCTCTTAAGGACAGTCTCGATCTCAGTATCCCTGGTATTTATATCAAGCCATGCGAGTGCGCGGGTAATTACGTTAGTCAGTCGATCGCCACTCTATTGGACACTAACGACTAATTAAAAACCAAAAACTGGTGAAATAGGCAGTTACTGAACATAGCCTCACAAATAAACACAAAATTCCTTTTGAAGTTTTAAAAATTTTGTCCCAGGCTTCTACATACGGTACTGAGAATCTGAATTAAAGAGGCTGTGAAAATAAGAAGGAGCGAGGACAACTTTAATCGTGAAGGCGGTTATAAATGAGCGCTGCATGGCAACCAACGCCCCATACAGAGAAGCAGCAAAGACATTCCACACAGCGTCTATGACACTATGGGAATGGTGGCGCCAACAGTGCATCATAGTATCTGATCAATCAGAAACAGTTCCTAGGATACTTAAGGCCACCCAGAACCAGCATAGAAATCCTAGCCACATGGACTTGCGAGGGCTGGTATCTCGTGCTTTGCATTCTGCTGCTACCCTTCTTACGTTCGTTACGTTTCCTGTCGCTACTGGAAGCGTCGATCTTGTCTCCACTGCCACCTGGATAGCTGACTCTTCCCTCGGCCCTGGTGTGACCCTCCAGGCCCGGTGCCACCACCGTTGGCTCCTAACCCTAGCATTACCAACGGGGGGGGGGGGGGGGGCCTCGTAGGCCCACTGACTCAGTAATTCTATTTTGTATCCACATCCTTTGATATCTGAACTTGAAAGCAAAGGTAATTGTTCGTTATTGAATTTACTATTGAGTGATTACAGAATTTCTGAATAAAAATTTATTAAAATTCATTTACTTGATTTAATTCTCTGTGGGCCTTAGAAGCCCCCCTGTTGGTAATAACAAGGAAAGATTTACGAGGTTGAGTCTTTCGTTTCAAATTTTTAACATGAAACGAATTTTGGCATTGTTGTCAGAACTTTTGCATTGTTGCCTTCAAACATATTATTATGAAGCGGACCATTGTTATTTTCAGTGTTCCTGCTGCTATTGAACCAGCAACATGAGTAGACAACGTTTACGTGATAGTTCTATTGAAAGAGTACTAGAAGAAGTTTTGTACGAATCAGATTTAGAGGAAAGTGAAGTGGATGATAACGTGGAAGAAATTAGAACTGATTCATCGTCTGAGAATGAAGATGAGGTTGAAGCCAATCCACCAGATGCTAATGATACCGAATGCCATAAAATCATTGCACAAAGTGGACGAGAGTATATTACGAAGCCATCTCGAAAATATCGGCGTTCTGTACAAAATATAGGGTAGGGAAAGAATGGGGCTAAGACAACAAGTAAGAATTGCGTCTCCAAAGAGACTATAGAGCTCTTTTTTACACCTCATATTATGAATCTAATAAAACTACACTCAAATGAAGAGGCTTCTCGACTAGGTATTCAGCACACAGATGAAGATCAGTTACTTTGTTATATAGGACTCTTGCTAATCATGGGTTCAAATCATGACAATAAGATACCTGTCCAAGATTTATGGTCTTTGCTTCAGGGCCGACAAGTGTACTATGGATCAATGAGTCGGACCAGATTTTTCGAATTGACTAAAATATTGTGGTTTGATGATAAGAACACAAGAGAAATTCGTCGCCAGACTGACAAGTTTGCTCCATTTAGGAAAATCTTTGAATGCTTCAATTCTTCACTTCCATTGTGTTTCATTCCTGGTCTACATACAACAGTGGATGAGATGTTGTCTTTGTTCCGTAGTCGTTGTCCATTCAAGGTGTTTCTAAAAGAAAAACCTGGAAAATACGGCATTCTGATTCGAATGCTGCCTGATTCTGAGACTAGATATGTGATCAGCATGGACATCTATACAGGCAAGTCAGGAAATACACAGCATCCAAATGGACCGATGGAAATTGTAAAGAGACTAATAAAATCTTTCGAGAAATCAGGCCGTAATGTTACCACAGATCGGTACTATACTTCAGTGGAGCTTGCTGAGACTCTATGGAATGATTTTCACCTCACACTTGTTGGCACCCTACAGTCGAACAGACGACACATACCTGAAGAGCTGAAGACTACAACTGACCGCAGTTTACACTCTTCCATCTTCGCTTATACTGATCCTCAGACACAGAGGCCACCGGTTACTCTTGCATCAACGCTAGTCCGCGAGAAGCCAAAGCGACTGCTGTTGATGCTTCCAGCTTATCACTCAGAAGGGGTGTTGAATGAAGACTCAAAAAAGACTAACATAAATCTTTTTTATAATTCTACAAAGGGAGGCGTGGACACCATAGACCAGATGGCAAGACATTACAGCACAAAGAGAGGAACAAGAAGGTGGCCTTTGTCCCTCTTCTACACAGTCATTGACATAGCAGCAATAAATGCATATTCACTCTTCCTCCTCAACTTTCCGAATTGGAAAAAGAATTTGCTAAACCGCAGAAGAGTTTTTATCACTAACTTTGGTTTTGAACTAATAAGACCTCAAGTAGATAAACGGGCACAAAATTTGTATGGACTTCAGAAGCCAGTAATAATGGCAATGGAAAGCATCACACAACGAAAGCTCAGCTGCTCTGTAGAACCATCACCCTCAACAGCAGAACCAGGAACACGTGGACGGTGCCACCTATGCTGCCAAGAAGCTGCATTAAGAAGATCAAGTACAACAAGCTGGGAAAGTCAACTGTTACCTGCTCTCAGTGCCACAAACACGTCTGTGGAAAACACTGCAGGAAGACAGTGTTGTGTGAAAAATGCGTTGCAAAATGAGACACTAAATTTTGTTTGCTTCATGTAGTGTATCGAATTAAAAAAGTCGTTTTTATAAGAAAACGCTATTTTGAAACATTACTCCAAAAATATATAAACTGAATCTCGTGATTTGTTCATTTTATTCCTATTATAATTACATCTTTTATTATCCAGTATACAAAAATAATGTTTAAGCATTTTGAATTGTTATTAGAGGTACCAGAAGTAAATAAACTTGATTTATGATAAAATAAATTGTGGTATTCTCTATGGGCCTCTGAGGCCCCCCCGTTGGTATTACATGTAACAAAAAATACGTTGGTAATGCTAGGGCTAAGGGAGGAGGAGCAGCGCTTCTGCCGCCACCTCCTCCAGTCTCTCCGAACCGTCGTCGTCACTACTCTCCCACTGGTTTCTACAACGACGCCAAGTCGCCATAAAGCTCTTGGCGCTGCTATTAGCACCGTGTTAGTTCATTCCTTCCCTGCCACCACCATGGCCAGTTCTTCATTCCCAACCACTGTCTGCACCTGCCCCGCCAAAGCCCCTATCACTACCACCTGGAGCCCCACAGTGGACCTCCTTCCCTGTCCCCACCCTCACCCTCTGACAACTACTTCTCCACTACATCACCTCCGTCTCATCTCACCATCACTACAAGCCCATGCCATCATCACACTTTTCCATACCTCCTCATTCTTTCAATAAACCCAACCATCTCCAATCATACTTTGACATTCATCACTGTGATAAACAAGCTCAGTTCTGCGTTCATGGTGGATTAGATGCTGGTGAAATTCAGTTCCCACCCCATCTAGAAATACGCTTAGCACACAGAATCCACAATGTCACTTGCTCCAGCTTCCTGACGCACGTCTTTTCTAATCAACGTAATCTATTGATCGGCTTATAACACAGGGAGCACTCATCAACAACTGTCGCCACAGGGTGGATACCTCCTGTCCCCTTCCAAAACGTTACAGTTGCCAGCATTTCCTGGTCTACAATGACCCCTTTACTATGGTGTAAAAGAGCCCCTCAACTTTCCACACTGCAGTGCCTCTCACCAACTGAAGTACTGCTCCAAGCTTGCTGTCCCTCCCACTAGCAACACCTGTGAAGAAACCCACCCCATCTACTCACCTATGTGCAAGGGCAAATCTCCCCTACCACCCCAGAGCTCACTGATCCTGTCAATCCCATGGACCAACTATTTCCACCCTCCTCCCACTGAAGAGGATATTATCCGCTTCTCCACCTTCGTCATTCAAAACATACAACCATTCCAATGCTCACAAACCCTCCAACATATCTCCTGAAACCCCTTAATCCTAACAACTCCTTCCACCCTCCTCCCACTACAGAGGATATCATCCACTTCACCGCTATCATCCTTCTAAACGTACAGCAGTCCTAACGCCCACATACGTTTCAACAGATCTCCTTGGCTGTCCACTCTGTCTTCATCTTCAACAGATGGGCAACATACTGCCACAACCTTGTCTATTTTACATTTACCTGACTAAATACTCTGGTCTAAACCTCTTACCCCCTCCAATCCCCAGTTTCAGCCATGGCACAGAAACTGTTCCTTCTCCTATACCATAATATTTGGTCCTTCCAAATCAACAAACACAATGTCACAACACCGTTGGATGCATTCCAGGCCCACCATGCTGTCTGCACCTCACCTTATCTCCTTCACTGCACCAAAATCTGCCCCCTTGCACATTGTGGATTTGCTACAGGCCACTTCAAGCTGCTCTCTTACTGACAACATCCTATCTTCAACAATCCTACCACGCATCTCTTCCCTCACTGTTACATCTAGAACCATTTACACCAAACCTGCTGTTCTACACCATATGACTTCCTTTCCCACATTGTACATACCTATTGTTCCTATGTGGTAGCCACTGATCTGAATATCCAGAGCTACCCATGCTTATCTCCAACAGAGTCGTCAGTTTATTGATTCTGTGCAAGGTACTCCGGTTACCCTCCTTCAACATACCAACCTTGAGAGCAACACCACCCCTAATGTGCACACTCCCACAATTTCCTGGGGTTGTATCACTGCAGAAGTACTTAATATTATAGGCAGTGACGATGCTTCCATCCTCCTAACGATCTCCTCCACCCCTCGGCGCCCTCCAACTCCTCGCCCCAATCTCCAACCCAAACTTATCCACGATTAATCCTGAGCTATCTGAAAAGCCTAATGGGACTCAATCGACACTCAGGTCGAAAGCCACCCTTTTCCCCTCCAAAATCCTGACACAATTTCCTATGTGTCAACCAGTCAGCCCTTTCCCCACTGGTCATACTCCACATCCCAGATTCCTGCACCTATACCTCTCACTGCTCCGCATACATGACTGGCACATACTTCTATGACACTGGCCAATACAGCTACAAATTTGCAATTTGTATCCTGGATCTTAGCCCCAACTCTCAAATTCTACAAAGCTATTCATACATCGAGCGGTAAGCACTCCATCTTTCATACCGCAGCCGCCTCCGTCCCTCACAGGGATTCTCGATGATCTTATCCCCTTCCCGCATCTCCTCCTTTTCCTCAAACACCTCCGAACGTTATATACTATTCAGAAGCAGGACTCCCTCAATTCTATAGTCACGGCTCTCCTTACTGGCACTTGTTCGTTGCCGTGCTGCTACCAATGCATCCTCCTGCCCTACACCTACACACCCTCCTGTTCCTCCCCCAGGGCAAATTCTGCAATCATCCCCTTCCAGAGAGTGAGCTCCTTTCTGACATCTATCCATTATATTAACTTTAGGTCTCCATTCTCCCCCCCCCCCCCCTCTTACTGCTGTGTTATATCTCCCCTCCTCATTACCTCCCCCTTTCCCCTTACTGCTGAGGACTGGCTACACGTTTCTACTATTTCCTCTTTCCCAGAGTACCACCCTCACCATCAAATTATGGTAGGTCACCCAATTCGATCCCCTCTCCAAATTTAAATACAGAGAAGTCTTGGAATTTGAAATTCTTATCGTGTGTGTCAACAGTGTTGTGCGCTTTTAATACTGGGGCTCACTGCATTGGGGGAAGACCTGAGCAGCCGTTATCTATTAACAATGCGTCTCCGTTTTGAATCTCTGTTTGTTAAGTTTATCTTCGTTTTTATGATCATTATTTGCCTATATTTTATGTAAAACCTTTAGCTTTAGAGCAGCCTGCACGCTCCTACAGTCCCGCACACCCGCACCCCATTCCATTACAGGGGAATTTAAATTTTCAATTAAAGAAAAAAAAAGCAAATCAGCACAGACAGTCAGCTACTCCTTACGATGTTGATGAAGGTAGTCGTGGGAAGCTTGAGTTTAAATAAAGAATTAATATGACATGATGTCGAGAAAGTTTTATTTAAGGGTGTCGTTACGAAAGATTTCGTTTCCATTTTAACAATGTTGATTGGAAAACACCCTTTCAAAACCACAAGCCTACAGGGGTAAAGTTTAGGAAACGGAAGATTATTTATAACTTTTACTAAAAGCAGATTGCAATTATAAAAGTGGAAGAACAAGAAAGGGAAGCTTGGTTGCGGAAGGAGAGAGACTGGATGGTAGCCTTTCCTCAAAGTCAGTCAGTCTCTAGACTGAGGAAAAGAAAGCAAGGAGAAATTAAGAGAAGGAATTAATGTTAAGGGGGAGAAAAAAAGACTTGGCATTTTGATGATGACATTGTGATTCTGTTACAAAGTCAAGATACAAGCAAGAGCATTTAAATGGAATGGACAGTCTTGAAAGGAAACTACAAGATAAACATTGACAAAAGCAAAACAAGGGTATTGGAACGTAATCTAAGAAAATAAGGTGTTGCTGAACTAATTAGGTTAGATCAAAAGGAATAACGGTAGAAGGTTAGTTTTATTGCTTGGGCAGTAGAATAACATACCATGGTTATGGTCGATATTATGTAAAATACCTAATGGCAATCGGAAGAAAGGCATTTGCGAAAAAAGAAAAATTTTATGACATCAAATATTGATCTGAATATTAGGACGTCTTCTCAAAAGGGATTTGTGTGGAGTGTTGTTTCGTACAGTAGTTAAACATGGACGATAGATATTCTAGACTGGAAGAGAATGGAAGTTTTTTACACATGGTGCTACGGAATAATATTGAAGATTACGTTGATAGATCGTGTAACTAATTAGATGGTACTAAACAGAATTGGGCAGAATAGGAACTTATGGCATACTTTGACTAAAAGAGGGTATCTATCGGTAGTACACATTCTTAGACATTAAGGAATAGTTAATTTAACATTGGGGGTAAAATACGCCGTTGGAGGCCAAGAGAAGAATATATTAAACAGATGTGCGTGCAGATGTGGATTGCCATTCTTATGAGAGATGAAAAGTCTTGCTCAGGATAAAGTGGAGAGTTGCATGACACCAGTCTCTGGAGTGAACACTACGACAACAACTCAAGTTAACAACGTTATAAATTTAATTAATTTTCTCGTCGGTACTTGACAGAACATGATAATAATATCAAAAAGGAACAACTTCCTGGTGTTTTGCAAAACTTTTTTGTTGGTCACAAACCGGATTTAGGCTTCTTAGGCCATCATCTGATGATGGCCTAAGAAGCCGAAAGCCGGTTTGTGACCAATAAAAAAGTTTTGCAGAACATCAGGAAGTTGTTCCTTTTTGATATTGTTCTAAATTTAACCTTTTTTCATGTGGGGTTTCATGGTTATTAGTTGGTTCACAATAAACTGAAATATTTTGCAGTATAAAGGCTACAACAGGCAAGTGGGGACTAGTTCAAACGCCCCCCCCCTCCCCTCATCACTAAAAATTTTGTCATCCGAACATATTCGCGCTTTCAATATAGTTGCGGTTGTCGTGGTCTTCAGTCCAGAGACTGGTTTGATGCAGCTCTCCACCCTACCCTATCCTGAGCATGCCTCTTCATTTCCCCATAAGAACGGCAACATACATCCATTTGAATCTGCTTACTGTATTCATCTCTTGGTCTCCCTCTACAATTTTTACCCCACCGCACTTCCCTCCAACGCTAAATTCACAATTCCTTGATGTCTAAGAATGTGTCCCACCAATCGATTCCTTCTTTCAGTCAAGGTATGCCAGAAACTCCTTCCCAATTTTGTTCAGTACCTACTCATTTGTTACGCGACCCACGCACATAATCTTCAGCATTCTTCTGTAGCAACACATTTCAGAAGCCTCTATCATCTTCCTGTCCGCACTATCGTCCATGTTTCACTCCTGAACAAGGCAACACTCCACACAAATACCTTCACAAAGGTTTTCTTAAACTATTCTATATTAGGTTCTATATTAGCAAATTTCTCTTTTTCAAAAACGCTTATCTTTCCTTTGCCATTCTGCATTTTATATCCTCCCTACTCCGACCAATATAAGTTATTTTACTGCCCAAGGAACAAAACTCATCTAGCACATTCATTGTTAAGTTACCTAATATATTTCCTTCATCATCGCCTGATATTCTTAGACTGAGTTCCATTAATCTCGTTTTGTTCTTTTTAAGTTTCATCTCGTAGGCACCTTTCAACACACTGCCCATTCCGTTCAACTTCTCTTCCAGGTCCTTTGCTGTCGATGACATAATTACAATGTCATCGGCAAAATCAATTTTTTATTTCTTCACCATGATCTTTAATTCCTTCCCCCAATTGCTTCTTGCTGTCCTATATAGCTCGCTCAATGTGCAAATTAACATAGAACATAGTAAATCTTTTTATCTACTCTCTCGTCACAGCGATATTTACAAACACTGCATCTCTCTTTCACTGCCACGGTGTACGTATGTCTTTCTCCAAGTGCTTCCTTTTTCTCTAAATGAAAATATCTCCTGTCTAACTCATCCACTGTTATAGTTTTCATCCTGATCTCTCAGTCCTTCTAATTACCGGCAAAGTTACTTTCATTCTCTCTTTGACAGGGTTTAAGTGAAATTCCTTTTATCTAAATTGGCTCATGTCTCATTCTTTCTTACAGTATGCAGGTTTTCCCTGCAGTTATAAATGTCTCCGATCTACACTCGTCCTCGCGGAAGATTTGGTCGGGCTTCGAAACCAAACACCGATAATCATTAAGAAGTTCGTATAGGTGGTGGAGGAAAATGAACAACATTATTACATTCTTCAGTTTCTCCCGGCGTATTTGATGATCAAAATATCCACGGGTGTACTGCCGGTCTATAGTGTCCAACGGGCACAATATTTCGACGATCAAACATGTCGCCATCATCAGGTGAACTGACGGACTGAGCTCCTGGAAACGCGCCGGTACGGAGATCCGCACGCTACGGCTGCTCGAAGGGAACTGGGTTCTAGCCCGGTAGCGGGCCCTTTAAATACCCTCGGCCCGCGGAGCGACCCCTCCGCGGTCCGCGCCCCGCGCCGCGGCCGCGCAGTGGAACCGATTGCGCCGGCGTCTGAGAAGACGTCGGTGTGAGGGCTCTGTCCGCCGTGGTCGTCACTTCGTTACGTTTGCTAGATTTACTCTTAATTAACCCAATCGCCCGCCTTCCTCAAAACGAGATCATCTTTAGCGCTCCCAACCAGTGCACGAATTTTATTCGGCGGACAAAAAACAGTTCCAACCTGGTGTTTTCTCAAAATGCGGGCGATCTTCCCTGAGAGTGCGCCGGTATATGGAACGAACGCGCACTATCTCCGACGCAGAGAGTCTACCCCAGGAATTGGAACACCTGAGAACTGTATTTCGAAAAAATGGGTACTCAGAGTGGCAGGTTCAGCGGGCTCTCCGCCCAACCACTACAACACAACATGTGGAAACGGATGAAAACGCAAGGGAGGATGTAGGCACTGCGTTCGTTCCATATACCGGCGCACTCTCAGGGAAGATCGCCCGCATTTTGAGAAAACACCAGGTTGGAACTGTTTTTTGTCCGCCGAATAAAATTCGTGCACTGGTTGGGAGCGCTAAAGATGATCTCGGTTTGAGGAAGGCGGGCGTGTACCAGATTCCGTGTCAGTGTGGAAAGTCATATATTGGACAGACGATGCGTACCGTCGAGGATCGATGCGTTGAACACCAGAGGCACACACGATTGATGTATCCGAGCAAGTCGGCGGTCGGTGAACATTGTTTGTCTGAGAATCACGCCATGGAGTATGAACACACTAGGATTCTGGTACAGACGTCGAGATACTGGGACTGCGTCGTTAGAGAGGCCATTGAAATTCGCACAAGTGACGAACTCATAAACCGTGACTCTGGCTATAATCTTAGCAAAGCTTGGGAACCACCGATTGGGTTAATTAAGAGTAAATCTAGCAAACGTAACGAAGTGACGACCACGGCGGACAGAGCCCTCACACCGACGTCTTCTCAGACGCCGGCGCAATCGGTTCCACTGCGCGGCCGCGGCGCGGGGCGCGGACCGCGGAGGGGTCGCTCCGCGGGCCGAGGGTATTCAAAGGGCCCGCTACCGGGCTAGAACCCAGTTCCCTTCGAGCAGCCGTAGCGTGCGGATCTCCGTACCGGCGCGTTTCCAGGAGCTCAGTCCGTCAGTTCACCTGATGATGGCGACATGTTTGATCGCCGAAATATTGTGCCCGTTGGACACTATAGACCGGCAGTACACCCGTGGATATTTTGATCAACATTATTACAATTACATTTCACCGGTCTAGGTGACCTTCACACGAAAACATTTGTACCCTCTCTAGTCAAACCTCTTTCTCATTACAGTATTTCTTTTACACCCTCTGCTGCTATGACGATACATTTCTTTAAATTATAGTCTCACTACCACTATGTCTTAGCTTTATCTCTTTCTACCCGACTGATACAAAAAGCAGAAATGTTATTTCATGCCAAATTTTTATTGAAGAAGATGAATAAAAGAATAAGGGAACAGGATCTCCTCTTTTTTTTTCACGGTACTTTAAACAGAAACGCATTTATTTTAATTGTTCTGTGACAGAAATATTTTACAGCTGGTTTACTTGTTTTCCTTGCTACAGCTGCATGTGCTGCATATATAAGAAAAATTCTGTAGACCAGTAACGTTTTGACACTTCATTTACACGGTTTGACACATTTATATGCTGCGTATGATGAACAACATGTAGACAACGTAGCTTTTGGTTAAAAGTGGATCAAAATAATTATTTTCCACTGAAAAGTTAAAATTTTTGTAAATCTACGGGACGAAACTGCAATGCTCATCAGTCTTTAGACACACAAAATACTTAAACTGAGTTAAGCTGAGGAGAAGACACACAACCATGTCCGAGGTAGGACTCGACTTTTCGACGGAGAGCAGACGCACAGTGAGCAGCAAGGCGTCTTAGACCGCACGGCTTACCTCAGAGCAGTCTTCATAATGAAATGGTAATTTTTTCCAAATGCTTTCCAGTACAGCTTAAACAAAAATGTGCTGCAAACCATGCAACTTCACCCATTTGATATCAAAGGAATATCTCAAGTCTGCAATTATGTACTCTTTTTCTCTTATATGTAAACAAAATTTCGAAATCCTCTTTGTATTTTAGACGCTGCTATAAATGAGGTAGTCTAAGGTGCCAGAAATCTGCACACTGTGTTATTACCTGTGCAAACTCTTTGCAAATATTTTACGTAATTTGATATTGCAGATTGAGTAGTGAAATTAAAACTGACCCTTCTCCAAACGAAACAAACTTACAAAACTGTGTTCCAGAACCGGGACTCGAAACTGGGACCTTTGCCTTTCGCGGGCAAGCGCACTACCGACTGTGCTATCACGATGCCGCCACACAGCTCTCCTCCTGCCAGTACTTCGCCTCCTACTTTCCCAACTTCACACAAGCTCTCCTGCGAACCATGCAAGACTAGCACTCCTGGAAGAAAGGAAACATCCCTTAGACTATGGATAAGCCATGTCTCCACCATATCCTTTCTTGCAGGAGTGCTAGTCTTGCATGGTTCACAGGAGAGCTTCTGTGAAGTTGGGAAAGTAGAAGGCGAGGTACTGGCCGAAGTAGAGTTGTCAGGCGGCATCGTGAGTCGTGTCGGGATAGGACAGTCGGTAGTGCGCTTGCCCGCGAAAGGCCAAGGTCGCAGTTTCGAGTCCCGGTTCTGGCACACAATTTTCATCTCCCAAGAAGTTTCATATCAGCGCACACTCCGCTGCAGAGTGAAAGTTTCATTCTGCAAATAAAACTTATGAAATACTCAATTTGATATTTCATTTTAAAACCACAAAATGTTATCCTAAACACATTATTAAATTATAAAAAAAGATAAATATATGAAAAATGTTGAGGAGGAAAAATCCGGTCTATTACACCGGATGTTTCTAATAATGTACTATCGGCCTATGTTTCCGTTTAAGTGTTAATATTGCTGCAATCAGTTGTCCAGCTGGTCTTTATGTGGCGTTAAGTGGCCACTGGCCTTGTGGTAAATAAAACGCCGCAAAATTTCCAGTTGGTGTACCAGGAACTAGCGTCATGCGACACTTCTCTGAGGCGTGCGAATGCAGCTGAAAACGGAAGACATTTCATGTCGAGGATCGTGTGGAGCGTTCTGTGCGGCCGCCACCTTTTTTGCATTAGTGTCACACTCGGGAAGAGCAAAATTGCCGGCGACGAGGACGACTGCCAGCCGGCGCATGAGGCTCATGAATAACATATGAGTGCGACACCGAGAATCAGGGACCTTTCTCCTGGGGAACGGCGGGGCGTCCGCGCCGCGCCGCGCCGCGCCGCGCCGCGACGGAGCCTCGAGGCTTCGCCGGGGGCGTTTGTTAAAATGAAGCGTGTTTTCCTCTGGGGGGGCCGTCGGGCGCACGCAGCACACACTGCGAGGCCGGAACGACAGGCGCCCCTCCTCGCTGCAATGTACTGTATTCCCACGGTGACAACACAGTTTGTATTCTGTCGCATGGAAAGAATATATACAGTAAATTGAAGGTTACTACAGACAATTCACGATGTCACAGTCCCTCTAACACGCCCACCCACATATATGAAAACACACACACACTCACACACACACACACACACACACACACACACACAGAGAGAGAGAGAGAGAGAGAGAGAGAGAGAGAGAGAGAGAGAGAGAGAGAGAGAGAGAGAGAGAGAGAGGGAGAGAGAGGCGGGAAGAGGTAGAGGGAGAGGAGGGGGATGAGGAGGAGGAGGGAGATAGATAGAGAGAGAGAGAGAGAGAGAGAGAGAGAAAGAGAGAGAGAGAGAGAGAGTTAGAGAGGAGGTGTATGAGAGGAATTTACCAGCTACATTTTGGTTAGTTTGTGAATTGGCGATCGTTTAAACTATAAAAGTTGTAAGGCGTGTACGTTGTGATTGGGTGAAAATCAAACATCAAGCTCATTTGAAATCATACAACTCAGTATGATACGAATTTATTACAGATGAATGGAAAAACTTGTGGAATCCGACCTCGCGGAAGATCAGTTTGGATTTAGGCGAAATGTAGATACACGGTAGGCAATACTCACATTACGACTTCTATGATAAGATAGGTTGAAGAAAGGCAAACCTACGTTTTTAGCAATTGTCAATTTGGAGAAAGCTTTTGATAATGTCGACTGGAATACACTCTTCTAAATTCTGAAGGTATCAGGAGTAAAATATAGGGAGAGAAGAGTTATATTCAACCTATTCAAAAACCATACAGCGGTTATTAGAGTCGAAGGGCAAGAAAGGGCGCAGAGGTTGGGAAGGGAGTAAGACAGGGTTGTAGCCTTTCCCCAATGTTGTTCAATCTGTACATTGAGCAGGCAGTGAAGGAATGGAAGGAGAAATTTGGAGAAGGCATTAAAGTCCAGGGAGAATAAATAAAAGCATTGCGGTTTGCTTATGACATAGTAATTCTGTCAGAGACCGCAAAAGATCCGGAAGAGCAATTGAATGGGATGGACAGTGTCTTGAAAGGTAGATATATGATGAACATTAACAAGAGTAAAACGAAAGTAATGGAATGCAATGTCAGAAAATCAGGCGATTCTGAAGGAATTATATTACCTAATGAGACAATAAAAGTAGTAGATGAATTTTGTTATTTGGGCAGCAAGATAACTTCTGATGGCCGAAGCAAGGAAGATATAAAAATCAGTATGGCTATGGGAAGAAAATCGTTTCTAACGAAGCGAAACTTGTTAACATCCAATATTAATTTAAATGTTAGGAAGTCCTTTCTGAAAGCATTTGTCTGGAGGGCAGCATTGTATGGGAGTGAAACGTGGACGATAAGAAGTTCAGATAAAAAGATGATAGAAGCTTTTGATGTGTGGTGCTACAGACGAATGATGAAAATTAGATGGGTACACCACGTAACTTATGAGGAGGTGCTTAACCGAATCGGAGAGAAAAGGAGTTTTTGGCATATCCTAAGAGAAGGGATAGATTAGTTGGACACATTCTGAGACATCAATGAATCGTCAAATTAGCATTAGAAAGAAGCGTGTGGGGTAAAAATCGTAGAGGGAGACCGAGAAACGAATATAGTAAGCAGATTCAAGAAGATGTAGGTTGCCGAACGTATGCTCAGGTGAAAAGGCTTGCACAGGACAGGGTTGCGTGGAGAGCTGCATCAAACCAGTCTGCGGACTGAAGACCAGAACAACAACAGTATGATACCTAGTTTTTTAACAATAATATATGAAATATGTATGAGCTGTATATCCATTTTTGTCGAACAGTGGTGTTCTATCATTTATACTGGAGAAGAATAAAAACAAATGGAAACATTTTATTATGATATTAAATGATGAACGTAAAGGTGTTTGCTGCTATCTAAACAGTCTTTTGAATTGTACAATGAATATCACAGATCTGAGGTATGGAACAGTAGTGTATAGCTTCATTGCTAAAAGACTTGCCATGTCCTTTACAACTAGATATCCAACAATGCATTCACAGACTAGAAATGAATCTGATTAGTGAGTTGGACCCATATAAAATTCATAAACTTGAAACAGCAACCATATGAGAGGTCGTATCAGCTAGCATTGTTTTCTTTTCTAATATTTGAAATACGATTTAATTACGTAGGCTTCCGCGGCCAAAGTCAGATGACATAAAAGTTTTCTGGGTGTTGTACCGCGTCATAATGTAAGAAGGCTATTACTTAAATAACCGACGTTTTGGCCAACGTTACAGTGGCCTTCATCTGGGTATTCTGATGAGCTTCTTGTTTCTACTACTATACCCAAATGAAGGCCACTGTAAAGTTGGACGAAACGTCGGTTATTTAAAAATGTTCAAATGTTTGTAGAACTTATGGGACTTAACTACGGGGTCATCAGTCCTTAAACTTACAAACTACTTATCAACTACCTTATACTAAGGACGGCACAAACATCCATGCCCGAGGGGGGATTCGATCCCCCGACCGGGTGGCCGTGCAGACCGTGACTGGAGCGCCTCAGTCCCCTCGGCCACCTCGGCCGGCTCGGTTATTTAAGTAATAGCTTTCTTACATTATGACGCGGTACAACACCCAGAAAACTTTTATGTCGAATTACGATTTGTTCCGTTTCTTAGCCCAAAATTTTGATACGGATCTGTAAAAACATCGTAACAACTGTGGAAACTTGTAAATTTTGTGAAATGCAATAACTGAAAA
The DNA here is from genome assembly GCA_026315105.1 of Locusta migratoria. Lineage (NCBI taxonomy): Eukaryota > Metazoa > Arthropoda > Insecta > Orthoptera > Acrididae > Locusta > Locusta migratoria. The sequence continues at coordinate 166,953,218 of CM048748.1, forward strand.
ATGTAACCCAAAGCTCTTGTTAACGGAAACTAAACTGAGACAAAATAAGTTTCATTTGATCACAATCTGCTGAATCTGACCTTGTTTACATGTACGTAACAAATGAAGATCTGCTACATATTATTTAGAATGTCATATTAAATTGTACAACACCGAATGTATTAAACTCTCACTAATGCCGTTTTACAATGTCTTAGATATGTCGAAGATCAAATAAACGCTGAACGAACTTTTTCAACGATCGTTCCTTAATTTTTCAAATGCTAAACGTTTCGGGCTTTTCGTACATTTTAAGCACTTCTTTCTGGAAATTTTTGGGCGGTTCTCCTGTTCTTAAAACGTTTGTTTGGAAAATGCTGTGTGTGATGGAAAACTTAGGGAACATTACCTTTATGAGGCAGATAGTTTATTTCATACATTACCGGCACGACTGCGACACTGCGGAATATATTGATTCAACGAGGTGCGTAATAGGTATTACAAGTTTTTTTTTCATATTTATTGGTATGAATAAAAGCCAGTTATCAAACACAATTTGTGTGGGTTCATCTGACTAAATCAGTCAGGGAAAATCTTAATCGAACTGAGATTTAAACAGTATACATTTTCCGACACATAATGACAAGAATTTGCGCCTTATTCAAGCATATTTGTAAATTAATAAATTTTAAGTTCTCTCAATTTCATATTTAGTTTTACTTCTTCACTCACGACGTTTAAATAGCTCTTCTCTTCCGCAAAAACTTCTTTCGCTATACGGATTGAAACTAATGACTGCCTGATTCCGACCCCTAGGCCCCTGTCCACTGCATCTATCAGACTGTATTCTTATCATTATAATATTTGTTACTTACGCCGCAACTTGTGTTTTCCTACTAACACATACACCCACCTACTCATAGAAGGTATGATATCCCATCGCACAGTGAGCAGATCGTCTACTCTCCACCACTAGTAGTACTCCTATTTTTTATTATTTATTTATTTATTCTTTTATTTATTGTTATTCCTGAATCGCAATTTTCACTGAAGTGACGAAACACATTGCTTAGCGGAAAGCATTCATACAGATGATGCTAGTAACGAGTACTCAAGGTATAATGGGCTGGAACTGTGGCAGAGTTGCCATTTGTAGTCAGGTGATTTATCTTAAAATAGTCCCATCATAATGAAGGCGACAAGACTGGAATTATGTCTTTGGACGCGTAATAGTAGCTGGAGTAAACGCACGGAATGTTACATGTTGATAATCCTTAAGTATTTAAGTATTTCGAAATCCACAGCGTAAAGTGTGTACCGAGCATGCCTAACTACAATCATTGCCTTTCAACATGGACAACATAGTAGTCGTCGGAATAATCTTTAAAACCGATTAGGATATCCATTAACAAAATACGGCTGTATTTTGCGACATTAGGCAATAGAACCGCCTACGTGACTCCCATCTTGGAGTACGTGGTTGGCACTCCACTACTGTTAGATTTAGGCTTTTATTTTTCCTATAGGCATCGCTTGGCCAAATCTTTTTTCTTCGACCCCAATGGTACTTGGTTGCGATTTTAATTTTTAGTTTACTGTATAGGACTTGACTGTTAACCGAATGTCTCTCGGTATAAGGGGATCAATCTTACCAAGTGCCAACGGTCTGTAGTGGGCAATGATGTGTCCCAGAAAATAAAAATTGCCTCTAAAGATGGAGGAACCATTAACGTAACCAACGGTAGGATGATTTGAAGGCAATGCTAAACCACTGCGTTAATGATTAATGACCCAATACAGGTTTTCCAGAGTTTTCGGAATTTCAAATCCCCACTCGGTACTCCCAAGGGATGGATGGGGGGGATGGTATACCTTGGGCAAAGCTATCAGGAGTAAAGGACTAAACAAGCAGTTGACAAAAGGAACATCTGTTTCTCAATCATTCACAGGAAATCACATCAATTTTGTGTTACAACTGGAACAACGTTGTGTTGAACACATACCAGTGCAGTGAGAGGATACTTGTGATTAAAATTAAAGATCAGTGAATTTATGTGTGACTTCGTAATACTTACGGACAACAAATAGTGGTTAGAGAAGTAGAAGCTGAATAGAAGAAACTTTACTTCTTAATAATGCTAGTAAAACAAAAGGACAGTCTTATTTTAATTGGTGATTTCAATGTATCGGTTGGTGAAGCTAATAAAGGACTATGGATTGGCAAGTTCCGGTTAGGAAAAAAATTGGTACAAGAGAAAGCTCTGCAGGAATTCTGTGAACAATGTGAAATAACAGTAACCAACAAATGTTTTGAAATTCCCAAGAGACGAAAATGCTCCTAAAATAGTCCATGACATGGCGAAAGATATCAGAGAACTGACATCCTATTCAAATATTTGAACCGATTGAAGTATATCAAGCCATATACAGTGATAGCAAATTGTGGTATCAAATGTAGACATACAAAATTACTAATCAGCATAAACAGTGCATGAAAAAACTTATGGAAAACAAGTCGTTTCAGGGATGAAAGAGGTATCAATGATGGATGTGAAGGACAGAAATACCTGCTATATAACTTTTACAGTTAAGGAAACCAAAACCATGGAAACCATGAATGGCCAAAAAAAATTATACATTATCAAAAAACGAAATTGAGTTATGAAACAAGATTTACATGCATGCAAATAGTATCAAACTTAATTACACAGAACTGTTAACTGCAGAATGTGAAGTGTATTCAGGGTAGACATGATGAAATAGAGAATGATTATAATGCAGGTTGCTGTTATTTTGGTCTTCAGTACGAAAAATGATTTGATTCAGCTCCCTATCCTAGTTTACGCTTTTTGGTCTAGCAGGTACAATTTTTTAAAATATTTCAAATATTTTGATATGATAAAGCTATAAAATTTTCATGAATTGCGGCTTGTTGGATTTTATCAGTCAATAGAATAGAGACGAAAGCAGCAACTAGGTAAAAATTAACATGCTATCTTTTATACAACCAGGACTGGAGAAAGGGGAAAAACGTTAGTGTCTACAAAATTCCAGGCGTAAAAGAGAGTTAATAAATACCTTATCCTCCATTTATGAGCTTTGTTACATGTTTCAAATCTGTATCTCATGGAGATATTAAAAATAGACTTTAATATTATAGGAGATCCAGAAACAGCCTAAAAAGGTAACTTATGTTGTGCACCAAAAGGAAAGATAGTGAATATGACATTGTCATCCATATGTGATTGACGTAGAAAGTTTCAGGTCTCTAGCTAATCGAGAGGTTACTTTAAGATCAGTTGTAAAACTCATATCAAAGAGACAGATCTATATAGAAACGAAACAGTCACCGCAGTATAGAGAGTGAGATAACTTTGTGTTGTCATAAAGTTCCGAGCTATTGGAGGATCTGAAGTCTCCAGTTCAGCACAAAATCAATTGCAATGATCGTTCCGAACATGGTAAACAACATACCCAACACACATCAAACAAGAAATGGAGTTAAAATTGCACTGTCTTCCCGTTCTGAGTAACTGTTGTCTAAAAACTTTCAAGTCTCTACCCCAATAGCTACTTGGTTTAAAACAAATTTCATAACCTGTGTCTAGCCGTGGAAGAGCGCACCAGACGAGAAACGTAATTAACATGTCACTGCCATAGAGTCTTGGCCAATTTCGAAAGTTCTAATTTCCTAGATGGTCAAGACCTTAGGTTCAAATAAGTTGTAAAACCTGTCCCTCCATGACGCACTAGACGCGAATACAAGTCAATATAGCATTATTATCCCTTCCTTGAGTTAAGTAAAATTATATATGTCGCTAGTTCCATGGAAAGTTACTTTCAAATAAGATTCAATAACTATAACAAACAACGTTTACTAAGTTCCCTATTCCACACAGCAAACTCGAAAAGATTTAATATAGCATTGTCATAGAGTAATGAGTTAAAGAGAAAATTTCGAATGTGTAGCTAACTTAAAGATATAAATCAATTCCAAAATTGGTATCGAACGGACAAAGCAACAAAGAAAATGTTCAAATGTTTGTAAACCTAGTGGACCAAACTCTTTTGGTAATCTGTCCCTAGTCTTACAAACAAGATATCCTCCACTAAAGAAAACATACTCATGCCCGAAGGAGGATCCGAACCTACGGCGCGATCGGGCGCCCTGCCTGTAGCATGATGCCTTAAACTATGCGCCAATTCCACGCAGCAACGAAAAATCAACGTAAGGAAAACATGATAATTAGACACATTTTTTAAAGAAAGGAAAATTACCGAAACACTGAGGAAAAACATAAGTAGAACAACCTGAAGATCAATATATAAAAACATCGAAGCAACTACTACAAACGGACATTAATTACGAATCTCTACATCAGAACCCTTAGCACATTTTTAGTTTCTAAATATTCGTATATCATAATTATATTATTTAAAGGAAAAGAGCATCGTATGTTATCAGGGAGCCTTTCGGGTGTATAAGATTTATAATATATTTAGCCAATAGTGAATTGCAGACATACACATTACTAATTCAGTCTCGGTATTCGGAAATGTGATAATGTCCGTCTTCTGTTTGAAAGGTATGGATAGTAAGGTGATAAATTAAAATTAGCCGGCCGCGGTGGCCGAGGGGACTAAGGCGCTTCAGTCGGTCTGCACGGCCACTACGGTCGGGGGTTCGAATCCCCCCTCGGGCATGGATATTTGTGCTGTCCTAGTTCGTAAGTAGTTCATAAGTAGTTTGTAAGTTTAGGGCTGATGATCCCGTAGTTAAGTCCCATAGACTATAGAAACATTTGAACATTTGAATTAAAATTACTGTGAACGTACAATATGATGCTCTGTTTCTGTTTCAGAGTAGAAATATTTTAAAAGCGAATAACTGCAATGCAACAAAAAGGTGTTTTTTGGGCATAAAGTTTGAAATACGCACCGTGAAGTCACGCCACAACATATCCATCAGTTAAAGCCAACTGGTAGCTCCACAAATCCGTCTTGAATCCGTTTGATTGCGACGACATCCGATGCATATCAAGCTGTGGCACTGATCTGTCAAATGTGCTCCAGATGGTTGATGCGAGGTGCATTTGACCTGAAAACTCCCTGTACTTACTGTTACGGTGCAGTACATTCGTTCGGAGGCAGCGGGTAAACCAACTAGAGAGGTTTCAAGCATCCCTGTTGGTCATAACACTGCTTGAATGAAGTAGTGTCACTAGTGTCTCGGTATAAATAATGCAGCACTGTTTACCGAATCCAGGTCACACGGCTTCAACGGTAGAAGCGACCTGGGTAGTAAACCGTGTGTGACAGTCGTCCACTTCTCAACACAATTTGAACGGCTAGCTTCAATAGCGACATCCGTTGAACGAACGTTGCTAGGTAATTATTCCGCTTCTTAAACAATACCGGCGTGTACAATTTAACTATGCTTATGGTAATAATGATAGACTAATGCTATTTATACATTCGTGATGCTAGTAACTAATCATTTGTGATTCAATCGTTTACGTTCAGTTGTCGTAGTTTCGTAGTCTTTACGTATATAATATATGACATGTTACTAGAAATCTCGCCTTTAGCGTTAGCGCGTTGAAGAGGTATCGTAGACTGAAAAGATATCACACGACTTCCTTTGCATTCCTTTAGATGCGCAATATGAAGCTTCTGCTTAAACGAATGTTTCGGAAAGTGCTTGTGACATGTAACAATTAATCAGACAAACGTTCGTAAAGGAATAGATTGAAACTCATAATTTTTTCTTCAAAATTGTCGAAAAATCTACAGTGAACACAATACAATGCCTCAGAACGGAAGCACGTACGTCCATCTGCAGAAGGATTTGTAAAAATCGACGCGGCGGAATGGCCAAGCGCATTGAGGAGCTATGCTACAATGGGCGAGGCCGCTCCCCGTCGGGGGTTTGATTTCCCCCCCCCCCCCTCCCTCGGGCTTGGATGTTTGTGCCGTCTTTCAAATGTTCAAATGTTTGTAGAACTTATGGGACTTAACTACGGGGTCATCAGTCCCTAAGCTTACAAACTACTTATGAACTACCTAAGACTAAGGACGGCACAAATATCCATGCCCGAGGGGGGATTCGAACCCCCGACCGTAGTGGCCGTGCAGACCGTGACTGGAGCGCCTCAGTCCCCTCGGCCACCGCGGTCGGCGTGCCGTCTTTAGTGTAAGCTAGTTCATAAGTAGTTTGTAAGTTGACGGACTGATGACCCCGCATTTAAGTCCCATAAGCTTTCCATACATTTGAACATTTGATTTTGTAAAAATTCGTATCCGCTGATGGTGTGACTAACAAACTTATATTGTTTTCTTGTAGCTGTCTGCTGTTTTAAATTATATGCAATGTAGTATGACATACACCTTTCTTTGTTTTTGACGAAATAACAATGATAGAATTCGCAGTTCCCGGCTTCGCTTCGAGACTTGAATAAGGTTTTGTTGTAGTTGTAATAAAAGGATAAACAGTATATTATTAGAGGAATAAAATATTGCCAGTATATTTTAGATATTTTTTTCAATACTTCTCAATATACAAAATTTCTCATTTTCTTATCAGGAGTGTATATAATTTCCTACTCCAGAGCAAGCGACACACAGTTGTCTGTTAGAGAAGCAAGAGTCTTCAAAATTAATGCTGAAATATTTCAAAACTGGTACCTGTGCTTCATTAAACTAAAACTCTGAGCTAATTTTATGGGAAATTGCAGTCTTATAAACTGGACTGGCAGTTCAGTAGAGATCACTGGTATCTTAGTGATAAATACTTTGTATCCCTTTTCTTTTCCAGACAAAAGCTCAGATTCGTTGAAGTGATTTGAGAGCTGTTTGACGATTATCCTTGTTCCATTACATAGTTCTGTTGAGTTTAAATTTCGAAGTAGTATGATCGAAGATAGCATTTTAAGTCGAAGACAGTGTACCGGCATTCCTGGTACTCGTAGAGAGTTACGAAATTCTGTAGGAAAGCTTACACTTTCTTCAACGTCCACCATCATATTCACTGATTCATATATCTGTCTTCATCGGGAATTTTCTTTTGAAGAAGTTGATATCGTCTATAATATTATTTTAGTTTCCCAAAATCGCCACTCCGAACTGAAGGAGTTTTCAAGAATCTCGGGTTAAATGTGGTCGAAGGGCTGGTTTTCAGTGTTGGCTATGTTGCAGAAATGACTGTTGAGACCGAAGAGGCCAGTCGCCTGGTCAGTAGGATATGTACCTTCGCCTATTTGTAAAAGTATGTCAGAAAAGTGTGCAGCTGCTTTGTCTTTTGACAGTTCAGCTCCCATATTCCTGGACAGTTGAATTATTTGTATTCCTGGCCACAGATATGATTTTATTAGGTTATGATATATTCGATAGCCTTCCGTGGCGATGATGTGGCGCAGAGAATTGCAAAATATTGCATACATCGATGATATGTTGGATTATCGATGCTGTCGACCTAAACCACGGTTTTGGGGTCAATGCTGTACGCCACGGTAAGGTACGTGGGCGGCCTAACGCGCCTTGCTGTGGTAGGCACGGTTTCTCTTCCTCAGAGGTTCGAGTCCTCCCTGGGGCATGTGTGTGTTTTATCCTTAGGGTAGTTCAACTTAGTGCAAGTAGTTTGTAAGCCTAGGAACTGATAACTAAACAAGTAAAATCCCATAGAATTACAAACATTTTATTGCTGTACACCTTTTTGCATTTGTTCTGATCCGGAAAATATAGCGACCAATAGAGACCACCACCAGTGGTACTCCGGAGCCAGCATGCCGTCTCCAAAATGCTCTATCTTATCTTCTTGCTTCGTCGCGATCGAGCTCCCTCTAGAATTAACAAAGTATTGTCGATAACGGGTTCACTTATGCATAATGAAGATGATAATGTGTCCCGACGCCTTCACGTAGCATTTGGTAGTCACAGTGCTATCGAGGAATATCGCTCCTATTACTCCGCGAATGGACGTTGCACACCACACATACGTAAGTTGAGGGTGAAGACGCTTTCCGATAGCGAAATACGAATGCTCCGTACCTCTTACGCCAATTTTGCTTATAGATGAACCCACCAAATGAAAGAGGGCATCTATAACGGATGTCGTTCAACTATATGACATTTCATTTAGAACAGATCCACCACCAGATATTTCAACGATTGTTGTTTCACCACTCCTGTTTTATTTGTATCTACTTAGTAATCATGTCATAATTTCCTTTTTGGTAATCAGTAAAGTCTAACGCTGAATTTCGTAAAATGAAAATCAATGTATTACCACCTGAGGATGGGCAAAATCCCGAAACCTGTCGTGTGTCAAGTATATTACCCACAGTTGAGATCATGGATCCTCTTCTACACCTTATGAAACGAAATGGAATAATAACATTCACAAAATCACTATCAGAGACCTCCCTGAAGATGTTGCTATCAAAATTGGATATATAAGGCAAGATGTTTTTATAATAGAGGTGTCTTAATGCTCACCACTCCCCAAATACTTCTTCTTCCGCTAGTGTACTTTTTATAGCAATGTAGTACCCTTCACCATCACTTCTAAATAAGTAAATTGACTGACGGTGGTAACTAATTGCATTAACCGAATCGATGTTTTAAAAAAAAAATCACTTATTGCAGATACTTTTCTAACGCTAAATGAAGCAAAATTTAGTTTTTGAATAAGGTCCCAATAATATATGAAATCTTTCATCACATTTTCTGGAGAATTCGTTCAAGTCCTTATATAAACACTGCTGAAAATGAGATGACATTGAATTTGTTCAGATTAATACACATGTTCTTTACTCATTATCAGACTCCAGAAATACAAAACAAAACGAAGTCGATTAACACTCGATGTTGCAGGATATGGAGGTCGGTAGGCGCGCATGTGGGCAGACACCTACCCCATACCAAAATAATTCTGAAACTGTTTTATTTGAAAGTGCTGAATTTCACCTTATTTCTCTTGACGATCTTTTGCAAGGTTATGGTTGTTTACAATCACAGTAAGTATCCAAAGGCTGTTCGTTTAATTTAAAATTCATGCAAACTTCCCAAGCATTTGTGAATGCAGTTTTAATAATAGAAAGAACACGGAAGTAGTCTTCAAAAGTTTTTTTTAAGTTCTTCCAAATTATCTTGAAATTTTGGTCCGAAGAAAGAACGATGAATTTTTTCTTGTAAAGGGTATCTAAACACTCAAACTGATTAGAAGGGGATATCCAAAACTGTAAGTATTCTATTGAAAGATTCCAAACGGCCTTGTAGAGTGGAAAAGTTTATCTGAAGAACTACAATTAAACTGCTGATATTTTAAGGAAACGAGTGCCCACGAGGCCAAAGCCTAAGAGCATAGTTAACTTAGCGAATGTGTAGCTCATAAGGAAAAGATAAACTTCATAAGAGTACATTTGATTAACTTTAGCGGCAGCTAAAATCACGGGTTCTTTCGGTGTTAGTACAAAAATTTAAATACTTAACGTTTACACATCAACCATTGCAAAAATTTTATGATAAAAAAATTTGTGAAGGTAATGCCTTTCTCAATATACTAAGGTATCATTTAACAATAAGCTTTTCAGAAGTTAGTCGATACGTATGGGATTTAACGACTAATTTTGTACTTAGGTTGATTAGTAAAATAAAGTTCCGTATACTAAAAACTTTATTGGTAAAGTTTTTGAGAGATTCTAACAACTTACGGATACGCATTCGGGTAAGAGGTTCGACAACTGCTGATATTTCGGTAGACCCTGTCATTTTGAAGTCAAAACGGCAGACAGGAAGCACTGTGTACGGAAATTTGATCCCTCTGTAGCCAAAGCAAACAGGAGATAAAACATAGCGATGAAACACAGCTATGTAAGCAGCAGTGCCAGCGCAAAATTATAGTTCACAAATTTCCGCAGTATCGACGGTAAATATCAGTAATTAACGGATCTGGTGGCTTTATTTCTGTCCATACTTTCTATTTGTTTATTGTTCTTTACCAAGAGAGAGAGTAGGATTCCACGCAGAATTTATGCAATAATATCCATTTATATTTACAAGGCTTTCTTAATAAGAAAATCTCAAAAGCTGGAAAGCTAGAAAGGCCATGTCACAACTCTGCTGTGTTTCATTCCGTTGGGTGACCTGTGGCTACGCAAAGTTCTGCAATAGAAGATTTGTAAAAATTTTAGTAAACGTGTTTAATTCAATTTTCAGTTGGTGAAATAGTATACCATACAGATCTCCTGAAAAAGACTACTTGGAAGTATGTTGTCATGAGGACAATAATAAAAAATTAAATCTACGCCGTGGTGGACGGCCGAGCGCATTGAGGCGCTAAGCTACGTTGCGCGAGGCAGTTCCCCATCCGGGGTTCGTATTCCCCCTTGGGCATGGATGTTTGTGCCGTCTTTAGTATAAGGTACTTCATAAGTAGTTTGTAAGTTTAGGGACTAATGACCCCGTAGTTAAGTCCCATAATCACTACAAACATTTGAACTAAATCTACGAACCCGAGTGAGGAACGTTACATACCTTTGAGAGATGAAATAGTAAATGAAACACAGAATAAAGTAGTTACAAGACTCAGAACAAATACACGGATATCAAGAGGTATTGAAGTTAATGGATATACGTGGAAAATATACAATAAAGGATGGAAAAGGTACGACTAATTACTACTGTAAGAGGCAAGAAAATGTGGTTTTATTAATATCATAAGATGAAATTATCAATTGGGGCTAAGGTAAATACGGAAAATTTAGACGTGAAATGAACTTTGAAGCAATATAATAGCGAGATAAGGGGACCCAGATCATTATTTTTATCTCTGAGGGAGCCAGGGATAACAAAATAAGCCGATGTGCTCATTTCATAAGTTAGGCGATACACTTTAGAATTTGAGGTAAGGATACGGATGCAAGGAAAGATAGTGCTGATAGGTGTCAATATAAGTGAGCTATCAGTGTAGTTAAACATGACTGCTGAATATGAACTCGAATTAATTACAGAGTAAAGGAAGAAACGGTAAAATCCGACCTCAAGTAACATTATTTGCAAATTTAATAGAACACGCGCGGAAGTACTAAATATACGTAACTTCTTACAATTTAAGTAAGATTTGGAGAAAGAGTTCTGATAGTTACGAATTCAATACGCTCTCCCAAATTCTGAAAGTAGTATGGGTACAACACAGAGTTTCTTACTGCTGAAATAGAGAGTACATTAAACATAAACTGACAAAATCAAGATAAGCGATTCTGAAGGAGAGACTTTTTTTTTTTTTTTTTTTTTTTTTTTTTTTTTTTTTTTTTTTTTTTTTTTTTTTTTTTTTTAATATGTAATACAGAGTAAAATGTTACGAAGTCTTTCTAGAGGTATTTGTCTGAGGTGTATCAATCTATGGTATTGAAACATGATAGATCATTATATCATGAAAGTCATGAGAAGCGACTAGCTAGAGCTGGGGAGAAAATATTTGTAACGTAATATTACGTACACAGTTTTAACGTAACTCTATGAAAATAAGAAATAAATTTAAAGAACATGGTTTGTGATATGAATGGATCATCATAGTACTTGCAGGATGTCTGGAGAATCAAAAATGTAGACCCAGACCAAAATATGAGTTCAAGAAGCAGGTTCAAAAGGTTGTGGGTTGTAGCACTTATTCGGAGATCAAGAGGCTTATATTGAATACAATAGAGTTTGAAGCTTCATCCAATCAGTACTCGGTATGAAAACCTGAACAACAATTATTTTTTTACTTTTTACAGATATTTGGGGTTTTACCCAAATTTCCCATTGGCAAAAACAATGAACCGATTAATGTGCATCTATTTTTAACTACAATTGAAAAGTAAGTTTCCGATAAGCGAAGAGGGACGTAATAACCAAATAATAAGAGAAGTATAAAGATAGTAGTAATTCAGGCAGTCAAAGAAGCGTTAGTACTAGTTGTTGCCTAATTACTTTGAAGAAACCAAAATTTCTGTCTTTTCTTTATTCCTGTTCTTTTAGTTATCTTTGTTATTAGTGTGAATAAACTAGAAATAACTTGTCTAAAATCTATATCTATAAATGTGAATGTCTGTTTGGTGTACGTTTATCACGTCTGAGCTGCAAGACATAAAGAGCTAAAAAAGTGTACAGTTACTAATGTATACCCGGGGAAGACTTTAAGCACGATTTTATGGCGATCGGATATCTATTTATCTATATATATATTAATGTGAATCTCTGTTCGGTGTACGCTTATCACGTCCGAACGACAAGACGCAGAGACTTAAATATTTGTACAGTTACTGATTTATACCTGAGAAAGGTTTTAGGCACGGTTTTATAGCGATCTGATAGATATTTAGTAATTTGAAGAATAAAACGCGAAATGCGGAGCAATAATTAATATTTGAAAATTATATTTACTCTTTGAAAATGGTTTTGTTGGTTGCATTGTTGCTTGAGGGTTGATAATGATAAAAGGGTGGAGTATATTGGGATGGAAAGTTATCAGTGTATATAAAATTCTACGCGTGTGTGTTTTAATATTTCGCTCTGCAGCGAAAACTACAGAACGCAAACGAATGGTCTGTGTGTAATTGTTGTCCCAAGTCTCCCGTTGTATACCATAGCAGTTCCACGCCGATAGCTATTACGGGGTGGAAGATATGGTAGTTGAAAGTCGGCAAATTATAAAAAACTGTCGGACTCAAGGCCAGCTATGACGTTTGCGACTCTATAGCAAGGAGGTTTCATACAGCGAAACGTGATGCCACAGACCATATCTTCGGTGTATGCGTGCTACAATGTCTTCAGCTCTTTTTCTGTAAGGTTAAGCATACGAATAAGGAAATATAAGAATAAATAAATAAATAAAGCAGTAAAATAGAAATTTCTTTTAATACATCTCTTAAAAATTCGATTTAACATTTCGAGCATTACATAAAGTGATCAATCTGTGATATTATTACAATCATTGTTGTTGAATTTCGTGATTGGATTCTTTGAAACGAGTACATTTTTACACGAGATGTCTTATTTCCTATATATTCCCTGAGAAATGTAACATGTTTTTAGAAAAATATGAGACGGACAGAGAGAGAGAGAGTGGATAGGAAAGGTACTAACTCAAGGCTCGATTAAATAAATAATCCGGGTAACGCCGTTTTTCAGCTAGTATTATATACTTATATTTTGACAGTATGAAACATATCAGCCATCCTATTAGTAGGCTGAAAAGGTCAAATTTAAATAAGTCAATAAAAACATAACAGTGAGTCTGTCATCTCATTCCCGCAGAATTCTCGAATTTATCTGCAGCAAAATGCATCCCACCACTTAGACAAAAAGATCAAACGTTCCTGTGATTAGAATTTAAAAAAAAGACAAGTTATCCGTTGTTTATTAACGTAGTTAGTAGTTAATAAGTTGCGGATTTTCCCATTCGCTGTCAGTAGGCTATTCAAATTTTGCCGCCTCTATCGACTTCTACAGTTCGATACCTTCTTTCACAATCATGCTAATTATATTTATTCGTCAAAGAAATTGTAGCTTTATGTTTTGTGTACTATCTTCATAATTACACCAACGGTTTTCGTAAGTAGTATGACTAAACTGGGGATTGAAGTGCCTCTTCCTTGATATTTTTTACAACGTATTTGGTTAACATAGCACAACAAACGGTTTTTGTGTATATTTCTGACCTAATGAAAGCAAAGTAATATACTGCTAATAATGTGTGGGTATGGTATGCCTTAATGCATCTTACACATTGTGCATTCGCTAAACGGAATTAAATAACTTATAAACATTTTGGCCCCAAATCTACCACCCCTAAAATCTCTCTCCTCCAGCTTACTGGCAATATAAATTTCTCTGTCTGGAGAGACCGCTGTACGTCTTTTTTTCCTTATCTGCATAACATTACTTTCTATACTTGACCTAGTAAGAAAGACAATAAAAATAGGAAATGATATATTAATCGAAAATAATTGTAAATAAAGTGATGATGCAATCTAAATTACTCATCATTTTCCTGGTCCTGCTGCACTGGCAGTATGCTGTACACTCGTGATAATAATCTCATTCACCTTTTTATGGAAATTACTGTTAAGTTTTAAGTGCTCCGACTTCATTTAGTCTGTTGTGTCTCAAGCTTGTAAATCACCGCCTGCAACATATCATTACCCTAAATCAGAGACTACATATGAAAAATGTTAAGCACTAATGAAAATGATATACCTTTAACAACTCGTTGCCTGTTATGTATGTACTCATTACGACGAAATTTATATGCACGAGCACGCGGCGCTATTTCCTGCTGGGTGCTTTATTACCCAATTTAGTTCTGTACCGTCGGGTTATGGAGAGACATATTTTTAAATTAAGTTGATCCATTCAACTCAGTTTAGGTCTGGAATAATAAAATCTGTATCAGAGCGACATGGAAGATATGACGGAAAATTTCTTGATGGTGTTATACAACACGGAGAAGGAACGTGTTTGTGAAAACTACTCTCTATTAAAAAACCACTGCATTAGAGTGTCAAGCTAAGCGTTACGCAACAATAAATTGTGATTGAAACGCTGGATTGAACCTCGGCAACTGTGCCGCTCAAAACGCAACAGTTCATTCAGTGAAAAGGTTTCCATTAACACAAATGCAGTTGAAGTTCTTTTCGTTAACTATATTAATAGTTAAATGACAGATGAAATAACTTGTATCCAAAATCATTTCCATATTGTTATGTCTTGCAAGAGATTGCATCGCTAATATCTGTCAATCTCTATTATATCTCTTCAGTTATCATGCAAACTTACTGCAAAGTAGTATGTTCATGAGCTACATAAGGCACTGCCTCACTGGTATAATAGCTCTCCTCTCTCATAACCGACAACCAGATTCAGTGCTACAAATGATTCATTTGCTTCAGTTACTGGTCTGTGTCCAGGTAGTTATCCAAGTCATTGATATTGAAGATCGCAGAAATCTTGATTTTACCTAAAACCGCATCCTATCAATATGGCAAAATATTTTATCCCGAGCATACCAAACGTTGACAGATGTCATATTGTTAACATTACTCGTCTGAGATACCTTCTCAACGTGTTTGTAGAAAGAGGTAGACCATTTCCTTCGATTAGTTTGTAAACACTGGTTCATATTCTGAGATTGGGGTCACTGTCTGGCCCAGGGTCTAAACTTTATCACCAGGGCTTTACGTGTGTGGGCCACATGGCTACTGCGGAAGTGCTGTGGTCTCCAGGCACGGCGGTGTGTCTAACTATGGAACAAAAGGTCATGAAGACCACCTTCTTCCGATGCCAAGGTAGTTCACAGTTGAAGCCTTTGTGTAGTTCTGCTTGTACCATGGCAACCAGACATTCGTGAGCTCTTTCTCTCTCTCTCTCTCTCTCTCTCTCTCTCTCTCTCTCTCTCTCTCTCACTCTCTTTCTCTCTGTACTCACTGACGGGAGATTGTCAGAGAACTCTAATGTCCAGTTGCCATCATCAATGGAATATGACGGTGTCGTGATCGCTTCTAGGAAGAGTGAATATTTCATAGGGCGCAATGTGATGAACTATCACCTTTTCCGTCATTCATGAAGCTTTGCGACGTGAATGACGACGTTTTCAAGGATGCAGTAAGAGCTCAATAATACATTGTCTTTCAAAGAGAATCATCCGGATTTACAATATCACAACTCTTACAATATTTCAGTTATGTACGTGAACACCGTACAGTAGGAACGAGAAACGCCTCGAGTTTCACACGGTAGCTTACTAGGTAGCAGCGGTTTTCGCCCAATTCAGTTGCAGTAAAAATAGTGTTGGAAATAACAGTAAGAATAAATGCGAGATTTGTGAGTGGGTGTGCATGCCTAAGCTTTTCTTTTTTGCAGCTGCACAAAATTCTATGTTCCTAATATAAAATTTCATTGATGCATATGTACATAAATTGTACGTCAAGCTCCCAGCACACTGTATGTCATTAACAACTTAATTTGTACATGATACACCAGCAAAGTAATACAGTTTCATTCAGTTGAATTTCGTCACTTGTTTCAAGTCTAGGGACCAATTATACACTACCCATTACCATAACCAAAATTATTTATAAGAAACATAAAAACCCAGTTTATAACAGAGAACAAATCACCAACGAATAACGGACACACTCATGGATTGTTTGACTTCTTAAAAAAATATGAAGTTATTCATTCACTTTCTCAACACAAAGTTCCGACGAGTATTGACCTATTTCAGTGAATAAGTTATATACGGCGAGCACTTTCCATTTAAAATCCTAAATTTAGTTCACAACTTATGTGCTCTGATTGTTCAAATGTCCCTTTCGGGAGATTATAGCAAGTCCGAATATATCACTTAACCAAGTTCAGCATTTCCAAAACAAATACGCAAAACCAAAAACCAAATGTTGCAAGTCGCAGTTCCATAATTACGATAAACACACGTCCGTAATATTCCTCGGTAACATTCATGAATCTCCTGAGAGAAAGTAATGTTTGCGCCCACGCAGTTGAACGAAAAATTTACCAGGTCGTACCACATTAAAACAAACATTTCTATGTCCCGCATCTTATCTTCCAGATACAAAAATACTAAGTCCACAAGCGAATCTCAGTGGAAATTTCACACTGCAAGAGACACCACAGACTGACACAGATCCTGATTCTAGTAGCCCAAGACCCAGACTGTCTAATTCAAGATGGGGAATTCACATTTATAGGAATTATCTCAACTGAAGATTGTTAAATACAAATTATATGCCAACTTTATCAGAAATTTTATCAGCATTCCAGTGCTGTAATTATTTTCCTTGTACATAATTTTTAATATTTCTTATAAATGCATAATTAGTTTCAATTTTATAACTCTCAATAAGGACTCACTTAAATAGAGCTCTGCGAGACGAATTCTCAACCACTTTATTTATACATTAAAATCGGATCACTGTTTCTCTAGACTGAATTTTTTAAGTTATAGTCGTTACAAAAGAATTTGCTTTAAAGGGTTTAAGAAATAAGTGTGTAGCGCAGATTTCTTTACAACACTTTATTCATCTCATCATACTCTTTCCAGTAACGCGCTTGGTTTGCAAGTAATTAATTTCCTTCAGTAATATTTTTAAGTGTGTCAGTCCAGGATTTCTATTATAGTGGTCTAGCTACAGCATCTGCTGAACAAGTGATTTGTAAGCTACTTCCTTTCTCGGGGGATTACACTTCCTGAGGATTCTTCCAGCGAATCTCAGTCTGGCATTTGCCGTAATGTCAATATATTTTATGAGATTGTTCAACGCCTCGGCGATGTGGCCGAGCGCATGGACGTTATGCTCCGATGCGCAAGACAGTCCGTCGTCGGGGCTTGGAATCGACCCGCGGGCATGGATGTTTGTGTTGTATTTAGTATAAGGTAGTTTATAAGTAGTTTGCAAGTTTAGGGACTGATGACCCCACAGTTAAGTCCAATAAGCTTAACAAACATTTGAACATTTGTGGTTATTCAATTTCAAATAGCTCCTTGTGTCTACTCTCAGATTTAATGGCATTTTCAGCTTCCTGTTACTATTCTGCTATCGGATAATGCATAATGAGTAATTGCAGTAGAGAACGTTTGTTTTCGTTGTGAGTCAAATTCCACTCCCTGCACCGTTGCGCCGATACGTATTGATGCTCGTTAGTTTTTGTACGGTATTCATGTGTTGGGATTTCCCGAAATGCTGTAGCATCATCCGCGATTAGCCTCAGTGAACATGGCTTCTAACGATTGCATTATCTACGTAATGGACAGCATTCGGGAAACATGGGAACCTGGACGCTGCTGCGACGACGATAAACGATGGATACCCAAAGCGCATTGAATTGCCTGTTCCTCGCTGGCTGTTAAGCGTTCGAGGCATGAAACCACCTTCTCTAGAGAGAGCTCGCAGTCCGCTAGATGGATGCTGCTTCAAGAGATATTTGCTTTTCCGTCTTAGCCTCCTGACTCCTATCCCCATTCATCTTCCTCCGGCCGAATAAGTGGAAGCATCTTGCGGCTGCTATCTGGGCATCAGTTTTTGATGGAAGATCATAAACTGCTGAAAGTACAGATAACCAATGTATTTTTCTTAACGTGTGTTACCAGATTGGGGGTAGGGGACGTAGGGTACGCCGGCCGCGGTGGCCGAGGGTACTGAGGCGCTCCTGTCACGGTCTGCACGGCCACTTCGGTCGGGGGTTCGAATCCACCCTCGGGCATGGATATTTGTGCCGTCCTTAGTAATAGTTAGTTCATAAGTAGTTTGTAAGTTTAGGGACAGATGAACCCGTAGTTAAGTCCCATAAGCTATACAAACATTTGAACATTTTGAACATAGGGTGCTTCACCAACACCCTAAAAACTACAAAAAAAATGTTGTCGAAGTTGATTCTTCGGAACAACAAACTTCTGAACGCTGAAATAATCTCTATGTAGGGAAATATCTGAAATTGTCTTTAACTACACTTTTAAAACAGCAACACCAATTTGAATAAAGTCCATACTCAAGAGTTGAGCCCCTTTCAATAAGTACAAAATATAGTAAAATGATAATTTCATCACCTTTTTTCCTTTCACTCACATTACTGACGTTCATTGTGAACGTCTCATTTAGTAAGTAAACTTAAATTATTGGATTAAATTGAACTGAAAAATTTGAAATTTTTATGGACTCTAGTAGAAAGAAGTAAATAATATTTCAGAAATTAAAAAATATTACGCTAGATGCGATGCAACGTTTTTGAATATTGGCATAATTTTTCGCCTACCACGAACACCAACATTTGTGCCAAGAGTTGTACATTTTTTTTAAATATTGTACAGCTGTTAGTAGACAGGTAATAGTTTTCATAACACGTAGCGGATGTAGATCACCACTTGAAGACAACGTCAGTAATATACTACGTTCGCAAAACACGGTCTTCATTAAGTAGCTTGTATAACTAGGAAATCGAAATTAGCATTTTTAAAATAATGACTACAACATCAAGCCTACTATTTTATAAGTGCATATGCGCAGTTATAACTGAAATAAAGGGATTTCGTGTGCACAGTAAAAGTTACAGAGTGATAACGAAAATTATCTAATAGACATGACAGGAAAAGTACTGAGTCATAATAATACCTAACTGGAAACACGTGTAGGCTGATACAGCGTAATTCCACTCAATTTTGTTTTTCCGTTAGATGAATTCTGCTGTAGGTAATTGAATTCACATTGATATCATGTTGAAATTCCGGAAGATATTCAGTGAAGTTCTGAAATTTCCCTTCGCAAACAAACTGCATGATCAAGGTATATTAGTCTGCCTTTATGAATGAAATCACAAATTGTTATCAGACAGAACATTCTATGAGTTTTCTGTCTTTCGTCTAGTTTATATTGGCACCCGAGTATCTCACCTGCGCCAAGTGCTTCCTCTTAGAATAGCACTGCAACCCTACCTACATTAACACTCTGAGCGGCATATGTCATTGCGTTGTTGTAGGCAGCCGGTATAATGCCACATCCGTAATAAATTACGGCGCCCTCTTTCTACAGACTGTTAGTCTTGCTTGCAAGGTGAAAGCAGAGCTTACCATCTACAACATAGCAGACAGGACCGACTGTGGACTTCTGGTACACAGCCGCGTGAAAATTTCTGAATCAAAGGCTCAGACGGGGCTGTGTGGGCTGCATATTCCTCTACTTGCGCCATCGGGTGGTGGGGTTCCGGGTTCCGCTGAATATGTCACCAGCATATATATATATATATATATATATATATATATATATATATATATATATATATATATGTGTGTGTGTGTGTGTGTGTGTGTGTGTGTGTGTGTGTGTGTGGCGTCCGTTCCGAAAGATCAGACGGCACTTCTGACTTCTGGATCAGGATGCACTCCATCTCCGTTAAGAAGAAGGTGTAACAGGATTTTTATCTCTTTAGTGGCGAAGAGGCACGTCTTTGGTTTAAGGCGGAGTCCTTAACAGTCGGCTTAGATGTTCCGCAAATGTCCTTGAGAAAACGACAATCTCATTTAGATAACAAAGACACGTCGTCCATTTAAGATGTCCGAACAAGTTGTCCATCGAGAAAACGACAATCTCATTTAGATAACAAAGACATGTCGTTCATTGAAGATGTCGGAGCAAGTTGTCCATCACGCGTTCGAATGTGGCCTGGGCATTACGTAGTCCAAACGACCATAGAGGCCGTTAGGTGTAACAAAAGCAGTCGTCAACCTCTGTTTGCCCATTACCTGTCTGCATGTCCATGGTTGAGAAGTATGTAGCTCCTTTCAAACAGGCTAACGTGTCGTCAGTGCTCGGCAATGGGTACACATCTTTGTTTGTGATTTTGTTTAGCCGTCCAGAGAGTCTCTGAAGGTTGAATAATGTCATCAGGTAACATCCGTCTATTAGTTGGGGACACTCTGTATGAACGCTGGCTAATTAGTGGATGATACCTAGTATTGTTAAGGTGTTTTATCGTGGCCCGTTTCATCTGGCCCTTCTCCTGCCTGGCCTGGAACACAACTGAAAATTGGTGTAGTATGGTTAACGCCTGCTGACGTTGTTTCTGCGTCAGACCGGGCCCTATATTCAATTCCATAGTAGTTTCCTCTAGTGCGTTGTCGGTAGTTGCAAAAGAGCATGAGACTTCGTCGATGACATTGAGCTCGCCGTTCTGGTCTGGTTCGGCACTCCTTTAGGAATGAGTTGCCATTGTTCGTGAAATTTAGTGATTCCAAAGTTCTCCTCGACTACCGGTAATGCTTATGATAGCCGCTGGTATGTAGATTTCCTTTGTTATACCGATTAGCATTGTGCGGTAGACAAGCACTTCGCCCCACTAACGAAAGGATCATTGCCCGTCACCAGCATTGTATATATATATATATATATATATATATATATATACGTGGCGTCTGTTACGAAAGAACAGACATCACTTCTGATCCTGCAGTTGTTATTGTTTCATATTCACAGAATATATGACATCACCTGCGAATCGAATAAGCTGAAAATGTGTACCCAGGCGGGAGGCGTACTTAGGTAGTCCTTGCAGATGCGTGATCGCTGAGTCTCCATTGGAATAGGGGTCAGCGCAACTTCCTTGAAAGCAGGAGACCCTGGTTCGAATTCCGACTGGGTACACATTTTCAGTTTTGCCCATTCGCAGTTGATGTCATACATTCTGTGAATATGAAACAATAACTGCAGGATCAGAGGTGACGTGTGTTCTTTCGGAACAGATGCCACATGTATATATATTAAATTCAGTTTATTTTGTTTGATAAACCTTGCATAACCAATTTAACATCGAAATTAATTTTTAATTTTTCTTTTTCAGATTTATGTTTTGTGTATTTCTCACAGCATACTTTATAATTTTTCCCCTAGCTTTTTCAAGCAATAATTTTTGAACCTTTATATTATGTCAAAACGTTTATGATTTATATTTTGATGTGAAGTGTTTTGTTATACTTCTTTCCATAATCTGATGTCATGGTTTTTATGATTCTTCATAATTTGAATGTCATGTTACGGCTACAAACTTATCATTTCACACCTTGTCTAACAGCACTGAAACTAGTGACACATGTCTCATAAAGGATAACAAGCAGGTGAATGATTATGTATGTTTGAGAAGGGGAGCTCCTTCTCCTGAGACAGGATGTACGAATAGGGATTTATACTCTGTGATTTCAAATAAGTATGAGTGGGCATAAGTAAATAAATTCGTATTACCCTTAGTCAATTTGGAATTTATAATTCGACGAAAACTCTGCGGGACACTGTGTCCAACTCCAAGTTGATCAGTCTCTATCATGTTCGTCGGGCCATACAGCATGCAAGTAGGGAGGGTGTATGGATCACTGAGACTGATTGTGACCTGTATGCGAAAGAACAGCAAAAACATGGCTCGGATGTGTAGAACTTGCGCCTATTGGTATCGGAGTGTGCCAGCGGAAATCAGGGCGCTGTGGCAGACTTCAAATGTTAAAATGTTTGTGAAGCTTAAGGGACTTAAAGGCAGACTTCACAGTGGCGTTTTGCACAGCAGTAGCGATGGTAGTCTCTCTACAACGGACGTAGGAAGCCCTTGTACCATGGTAGATCATTCAGTATTGTCCCAGTATGCTATGTGTTTGTACTGCGAAGGCACGTTAGGACCTCTCCCAGCTATCGTAACGACTCGGCTAGAGGACTAAATTACTCCATGTAGTTCCTTGGGAGTATGAAAAGTATCACTATTGCGGAACACAGCTGTCTTTTATTCACATGAAGTGATAAGTACCATCGACAAGGAATCCCAAATCGATTCCATATACCTCGATTTCCGGAAGGCTTTTGTCACTGTACCTAACAATCGGCTTCTAATGAAATTGCGTGTTTTAGGATTATCGACCTAATTGTGCTACTGGATTCACGATTTCCTATCAGTTCGTAGTAATTGACGGTTAGTAGTCGAGTAAAACAGAGGTGATATCTGGCGTTCACCAGGGAAGCGTTATAGGTCCCCTACCCTTCCTTGTGTTTATAAACGATTTAGGAGACATTCTGAATAGCTCTTTTGGACTATTCGCTAATGATGCTGTCGTTTATCGGCTAGTGAAGTCAACAGAGTATCAAAAGCAACTGCGAAGCGATTTAGAGAAAATTTCTACATGGTGCAAAAATGGGCAGTAAAAGAAATCCTCTGAAGTTCAATTACGCGATAAATCTGTGAAACATTGAGGTCGTAAATTCTACCAAATACCTAGGAGTTACAACTACGAACCACTTAGACTGAAGAGAACACACAGTAAATATTGTGGGTAATGCGAAGCAAAGGTTACGTTTCAGTGGCAGAATGCTTCGAAGATGCAACTTCGTTCACCAAAGAGACTGCCTACATCACACATGTGCGTCCTCTCCTGGAGTACTCTTGCGCAGTGTTCGACCCTCACCAGGTGGGGACTGACTGTAGTCATGGAGAAGGGCTGATCGTTTTGATTTATCACTTTACAGCGTGGAAAGCGTCACGCAAATGTTGCACGATTTAAGGTGGAAATCATGAAAAGAACGACGTTATTCGTCGCGGCGAGATCTATTTTCGAAATTTCAATCACCGACTTTTACTTCCTAATGTGAAAATATTTTGCTAGCATCCACCTACATAGCGAGACATGACCATCCCAACAAAATAGGAGGAATCCGAAAACGGAAAGGTAATCTTTCCTCCCGCACGCTTTAAGAGACTGTAATGTTAGAGATATGTTATGAATTGTGAGGATACGGGGTTTTAGCTTAGTAACCTCTCTGGTACGTTGTGGTCGAACAGTAGTTGTCGTTGGCGTGCAGCGATAGATGCTGGGCGACAATGCTTAAGTTTGAACGTTTCTTGTTTGTTGGACGGTGTGCAGCAGCCTCCTGCCGACCGCAGAGCGAGGCAGTCTCACGTCGACAGTGAGCCCGTAATCCGCGTTTTTGCGGTTGCTAAAGTTTTTCCCATCGGTCGTATCGCATATGAGTTTCGTCGCAGTTGCGTATGGAAACGTTGCACTGTTGATTTGTAGATATTTATCGTTGTGGTACGTGGTTATTTAATCAGTGTACTTAAAGAAAGAGTTATTAACATTTGTCGTTTCGTAATAAGGGAAGTTAAAGTTTATTGTTGTGGATCAACCCAGTCATTGTCCGCGTCCCATACAGTCATACCATAGGAACAATTATTAAATTTGTATAGTCTATGGGACTTAACTACGGGGTCATCAGTCCTTAAACTTACAAACCACTTATGAACTACTTACGAACTAGGACGGCACAAATATCCATGCCCGAGGGGGGATTCGAACCCCCGAACGTAGTGGCCGTGCAGACCGTGACTGGAGCGCCTTAGTCCCCTCGGCCACCGCGGCCGGTAATTATTAAATGATCAACGATTAATTAAGCAGCAAATAGAATACAACGGCACCTTCGCCCATCGAGGATTCGGTGGACGCATCTGTGTCGTTACAGAATGTGGTTAACGAACCCTCTGCCAGACACTTAAATGTGATTTGCAGAGTATCTATGTAGATGTAGATGTCTCTCTATAGTAACTGGTCAGCACTCACCTTGCAGACGCCGCCATTGGCCACAGAAAAGTAGGGCGGTGTGGTTTCCGAGTTGCAGAGATATAGGCAATGTTTTTATTTACTTCTGGGGTGAGAGCCACCGAGATGAGATTCTGACTGAGTAACAGATTTCTCTGAGGGCACCGCTGAATGTGGTCCGAATAATTTTACTTCTCTGTTGAGTACCACCAAAAGCGGTGGGGACTACTTCTTTGGTTAAATTCAAATGTTCAAATGTTTGTAAAGCTTATGGGACTTAACTACGGGGTCATCAGTCCCTAAACTTACAAACTACTTAGCAACTAGCTAATACTAAGGACGGCACAAACATCCATGCCCGAGGGGGGGATTCGAACCGCCGGCCGTAGTGGCCGTGCAGCCTGTGACATGCGCGCCGCAGACCGCTCGGCCACCGCGGACGGCCTTCTTTGGTCAGCATCACCGCGTGTGGTGGCTAGTGATCCATCTGGTACGCTGCCCCTATCTCCTCCGCCGCAACAGCGATATCCATGTTTCAACCTGCGACGATCTATACGGGATAAAGTACTGCAGCCAGGATTCAGTTACTGTTTGTTGATCACGGACTTCTTCTCCATCATGAGTAATTCGTTGCATATGATAGACACTGCCTTCGGAACATTGATTCGAGAATTTGTGTGAGTTAATCAAATAGCTGCAATTCGAGTACATGTACAAAATCATCCCTGAAATGAGCTCTTCCATTCTTTGAGTTACGAAAACAATTTCTTTCTATGTATATTCAAATTGTCAAGTATTTCATTTTCACACGCGGTGCTAAGAAATTGCAATAAATGTGCCTTTGTTGCAACTGAATTCGATTTTCATTTCATATACCCAAGCAATAATTATAAGGTTCGTAGATATAATTTAGGAAAAGGGGATCAACGCAACTGAAGTCTATCATCAGAGAAAATTCAGGTGTTTTTATTTTTATTATTTATTTATTTATTTGTTTTCAATGTGTATCAGACGCGTTTCCTTTTAACAGCCTACACAACAACTTTATTCAAACTATGCAATCTTTTTTTGTAAGCCGGCCGCGGTGGCGGAGCGGTCTAAGGCGTGCCACACGGTCAGCACGGCCGCTGCCGTCGGAGGTTTGAATCCCCCCTCGGACATGGATGTTTGTGCCGTCTTTGGAATAACCTAGTTCATAAGTAGTTTGTAAGTTTAGAGACTGATGACCCCGTAGTTAAGTCCCATAAGCTTAACTTTTTGTAAATGCTCTTCCACATTAATACCCCAAACTAGTCTCGTATATAATAATATCAACGTGCTCATCGACTCACGTCTGATTATTAAGGAATTAAATATAAACATTGTGAGTGATCTTATGTGTAATGAGCGCATACTTTTTGGGTGGAAGAGAAAGAGGCTTACGACTGAGATTCGATAGAAAATTTAAAATTTTATGTTATGACCGTTCCGATGCAGTTATACTAATACCACATAAGACCTTTTTCATACTCCGTACTGAAGCAGCTTTTTCAAGTACTCTTAAACTCAATTCAAACAAGGACGCGAAACAGTACATCTCGTCCAACTACAGAAAGCAAGGGTCAACAGCTCCACCGTAGTATGTGTCATGGCCCCAGTGCGAACATTGAAAAACTCTAGATGAGTCCTTGTTTGCTGTCTCAGGAGCAAAGATAGTACGAGTAAGTAAAGTGCTTTATTACTTGTGAACCTGAAGAACTTCTTTCATTCAAATTTTTATCTGGTATATTAAAATATGCATGCAATAATTCTAGTGATGTTGAAGGTGATTCATTAACTATAACATGAAACGGCTTTTGTGATGATTGTTATGTCATTAAAGCTTGAAATGAAGTCTAATTATGAGATAGGTGCCTGGAAACGGACTGGAATCTGTAACTAGGATAACACGAAGGATAAAAAACTCTCGTGAAACAAGAAGGAATAGAGCACTGTCGTTACTTGATTAATGGAAAGCCTACATTACTTGATTTCTCCTACGACTATTCTTTTGCAAACGAGCCTGGCCGTCTTTCAAGCTGTAGGTAATCTGTTGAAGAGCGTAGTTTTATTCTCCCCTTTTAACTATTTTTATGTTTTTCGTGGGTGCCTCATGAACGTTTTGTTTTAGTATCGTGTAGTGTGTATTAATACGTGGAAGACAATTAATGTTATAAATACTGAAGTTAGAAGAACAGTTTCTGGAAGCTCCATGACGACAAACTTGTGGATTCATTACAAAAGAAGAGTATACTCCACTTTTGAGATAATGAATGTAATAAGAGAACTCAAACTCATGTAATGATTCACTGACATTTACAACATATTCCTAAAACATCATTCAAAAACTTTTAACACTATTCATTTTCTTGAATGTAATGTTGTATTTTGTATATTGTTCCCTTCCTTCAGGTTTTTGTAAGACCTATTTTGAAAATATAAATTTATGCATATTTCATGGTCCTTTTATATTTTACCTATCTCGCATAAATATGTACTGCAAAAAATTACTGTTTCGTCAAACAAAATACTTAACTGCTGGGAAGAAATCCGTTTGAAATTTGAGTCAAGAATACAATATACATGACATACAATGTACATGACATGATTAATCCTTTCTTTTATAAAGGAAAATTAAACTATAATGATTCGAAGTAATTAGAGTTTAAGTAAGCGAGGATTGACCATAGTTCCTCTCCCACTGCTCCACTTTAGACACGAGTGTGACATGCCGACCATCAATTATGCCCTTCCCTACATTATAAAGAACAAAATGATAGCATTCGCAATACTATAACATTAAATTTCACATGGGTTACAACTAGAAAACCTGGCTTAGGTTCCTTGATCAACAGTAATACATTGTTCTCAGTATCCTTTGCAAGATGCCCATGTCAGTAAAGGGAATTTACGGACGCCCTACAGTCGAATTATTCAACTTTATTTCCAGTGGGCGAAGTCGATAAGTAACACAGGGTGCGTAAGATAATTCGTTACTCACCAAGTTTCATTTCTGCGTAATATCGTACGACCCAGAGAAGAGCACAGACTATGGTATTCGTAAGCACTTGAAAAAGTATTAATGTTTACGGTTTTTCCAGAGATTTTTATCCTCACCATGTTTGATTTCTGTGTAATATCGTTCGACCCAAAGAAGAACACAGACAATGCTATTCGTTAGCATTGGAGAAGCTACAGGCTATGGTTAATGTTCATGGGTTTTCCACATAATGTTTAACCTCTAGGTATGCATTCGCAAGCAAACATGAATAAAAAGAAAATTTACTTAGAATATTGAGAGAACAATATAACACCACCATAAAATTCTTCATTACTTTCTCAGAGTGAACCATTAAGTTTAATGTCGAGTTATTCGTTTATAAATTTAATGCACTATTTTCTTTTATTTTTGCAGAAACATCAATAATTTCTCCGTGTGTCCTGACGACATCTGATAAATGATGCTCTATTACAAGTTTTGCAAGGCTATTATCATTTCTGAAATGATAGTTCTTCTTTGAAAAAGAGTTACTTTCACTGTTGGAAAGCATCGTATTTTCCCTAATGTAATTGTGGGCCGTATTAATAGACTTTTCATAAGTTTTCTAATCTCACTAAGAGCGTCCTGTCGATTACTAAAAAATGTTTGTATAGTTTATGGGAATTAACTACGGAGTCATCAGTCCCTAAACTTACAAAGTACTTACGAATTAGCTAACACTAAGGACGGTACAAATATCCATGCCCGAGGGGGGGGGGATTCGAACCCCCGACCGTAGTGGCCGTGCAGACCGTGACTGGCGCGCCGCAGTCTCCTCGGCCACCGCGGCCGGCTGTCGATTACTGAAGGAGATAAATTACAGGTGGTCCTGAAATAAGGAGTATCCATCAATATCAGCCTTACAAAATATTACCTTCACTTCACTCTTTGTGTTTTGTCATTGTCAATAATGTCTTTGAAATTTTCCAGAATATGCACATGAATTAACAATCAACTAATTGGTCTTGTCTTTTCAGTAAACGTCGAATATATAAGTTTTAAAGCTTTTTGGTTACTTTTACAGCCCTAGTGACAAGTCAGAATGCTGAACACTTGGTGTGGTGGATGGGTTGGGGGTCAACAGGAAACAGCACTCGGACAGGTAGAGGAGCACGGCGACTACTCCAGGGGCCAGCGCTGGAATGTTACGTACGGCTGCGGCGGTCCGTTATGGCGCTAATGTGCGCCACGTGGCTGCGAGCAGGCGTGATGGAAGGCCACGTGATTACCCAGCGTGCCTCGCGAGTCCTGCCTGCCACGGCGGTGGTCACCAGGGCACCGCCTGCGTAGTGCTGTGCTGCGGCTCTCTGTGCTCCGTGCATTAGCGACAGGCGGTGGCCACTGGAAACTATGAGAGCACGCAGGAAATTAAATTTGAAAAAGAGATTCTGTTTCGTGTAACTCGACCCAACATAGTACATATAACTACAGTCTAACTTTGACAAAAAGAACAGCTTCTCTTCCGACTAAAAACTACTATAAAAGAATATAGTAGGGTTGGACACAGTGTTCTTTTAAGGATCGACCTCTTTGTTCGAGTTATATCTAATATAAGGCGACGAACTTTTCTCGTAACTCAATGCTGGTCAGTTTGAGAATGCGAAGGACTGAAAACAGGTGACTCATTGTGTCAGTTAGTATGAAACAAGGAATGAAATTCAGGTCATTAGAGTAGGCTTACTCATTTACTTTTAAAGTAACATATCTAACATTAATTAAATATTATTCTTAATTTTCTAAATTACTTACATTTCATAAATATTTTCTCTTGCTCCTGTTTTCAATTTTAGTGTCTTACAATTTTTACATTTTCTTTCTCCGTTACGTTTTTCCAATCCCCTTCGACGTTTGTAATAATTTTATTTGTTCCAGGGCAGTAGCTTACTTTACCCAAAGAATTATATTTTGTAATAACCTCAAATTAAATTTGAATAACAACTACTTTTTGAAACTATTTGAATACTCTATTATAGAAGTTATTTCGATGAAGTGAAGAGTTTAATTCTGCCTTACCACATGCAATGCTCACCCACTTTCGTTGTGTTCTTTTCAGAGTTTCACTGCCTTTTTATGTCTGAAGCAAGTAAGATGATTGCTAATATTGTATTTGCATGGCAGACTTTCAACATGTCTATACAGACTGCGGTAATATTACATCGTGTTTTCCATCTTGAGCACCGAAAAATATTGCATTACACTTATTGCAACGTACTTAAGAAGGCGCAGAAATCATGCCAAAAATAGAATTTTTCAATAAGTCATCCTATCACGAAATGCAGTACCATCATATCACAAACACAACTTCCACCTCTAGCGAATTTTTCATTTTGAAATAGAAAGACTACGTGTATTTTTTTTCTTTCACAGATGATGCAATGTGAAGTTTACTTTCAAGCAGTATGGCATAGCGAGCTGTACACAAATAGTTTCGGCTTGTGCTCTCAGAGAGACCTTTTTAAAATTATCGGAAAGCGGTAATGCGCGACGTTTTCACCATTTTGCGGGACATTGTCAGTCATTATTCCAATGCTGGACAATGCGGGTCTCGCAGAATTCCGGACGGTTGGCCGCCTCAATTTAATATCCTGTTAAGAAACGTAAAAGTTTGACGTTGTGACACTCGTAAACGTTAACGTTCTAGACTTGCAATTTGTATATAGCAAATCAAGACAGTATTTATTCAGCAACTGCAGATATTAATAGTTTTTCTATATACATAAATTGCAGAAATGATAAATTCGAGATAACTGGCTGTATCTTTCAGGGATGACCTACATGAATAATGTTAGTCTTATTTTCTTCGCAAAGATTTGTACTACCAATCCATATTATAATTCTTAAAATTTCTTTATTTGTAAAACTCAAAACGTGACTTCCAAAAACTTAAACTTCTGTACCGGTCGTTCTGTATGACTAATTGAATATCTGATAAAATTACTGCTTAAAGTAAAACATTGCCGATTTTTTTCACATATAAGACAGAAAAATTATTACCTTGCATGTGGTTGATTTAACGATGATAAAAGGAGTCTGTGCTGAAATGGCTGAATAAATGATGGTAAGTATCTATCTCCTATTTTTATGAACACATACTCATACCTGTAAGTTAATTGAAGGACCTATTCATACACAAAGCCTAAGCAAATAAAATTTTAAATTATCCGTGTATTTAAGTTAAAAAGTAATTGACTTTTTGATCAAATGAAGAAAAATTAATGTTACCTCCTACAGTCACTATACATTTCATTGTGAAACTACGTCAATTTACTAGCATGAATACTATGAGCTGCAGGGAGCTCCCTTCTTGGGAGTATGTGGGTGGAAGCCACACGGGCCCTTAGCTAAGTCTGGTATTGCTTCCACTTACTTGTGTCAGACTTCTGCTTTCTTCATTCCTATCGGCCTGTGTTGATCAACTCTGGCTGCTTCGACCCCGGCGGTATTCACTTTCTTTCCCAACTCTTGATGTTAACCGAATGGCTCCCGGTATAGGGAGACCAACCTTACCAAGTGCCAACGGCAAGTAAGGGGCGGATGAGCGGGTAAAGATAGGGCACCTCCTTGTCCCAGGAATGATAAATTGTCCCTAAAGGCGTAGGAACCATTAACATGGTCAACGGCAAGATTCAGAAGGCAACGGAAACCACTGCATTAACGATCCCATACAGGATTCTAAATAGAAATATGGCTACGTCCAATTCAAAATTTTCCGGAGTTTCAAATTCGCCATTCAGATCTCCGGAGAGGAGGTGAGGGGCGGAGAGGAAATGTCTTGGGCAAGGCTGTAAGGAGTAAAGGAATAAAAGAACTGATTAGAATTGTAGCATGGAACGTCAGAACCCTATTAAAAGCTGGGAAACTAAACTAGAAGAGGTAAAGATACTGACGCAAAAGTCACAGCTGAACATATTAGGAATCTGTGAAACTAAATGGGGTGGCAACGGTGATTTCATGTAAGGGGATTTCAGCATCATTCAAAGTGGTAGTGCTCGATCAGGAAGAAATGGCGTCGCTATAATTTTAAAGAGGACAATGGACGAACAAGGTGTTGAACATATAACACTACAGTGATAGGATAATTATGATTATAATTAAACCCAACCTATGGATTTATGCAGTTTACCTAACAACAATAAATAGTTAGGATGAGGAAGTAGAAGTAATATATGAGCAAATTGATGACGTAATGAAACTGGTTAAGGAGAAGGACAACCTTATCGTAATTGGTGATTTCAATGCATCGATTAGTGAAGATAAAGAAGCATTATGGAATGGGAAGTTCGGTCTAGGGAACATTAATTCTAAAGGAGAAAGTTTGCTAGATTTCTGTGAACAGTACGAGATCATAGTCACCAACATTTGTTTTGAAATTCCCAAGAGAAGAATATATACGTGGAAAAGTCCAGTAAATGGCGAAAGGTATCAGATTATAACCTAGTCAAGAGGAAATTTATTAATCAAAAAAAGTCTAGTCATTTATACCCTGGATATGATATACACAGTGACCATGTTCTAGTGATATCAGACTATAGCAGCAAATTTAAGAAATATAAAAGAACTAACCAACACAGTTGGTGTGTAGAAAAACTTAAGGAAACGCAAGTAGATGCGGACATGAAAGAATTGACCGATAACCTGATAGGTAACAGGGAAGGATGGGAAATATTCAAAGAGACTGTAGAAGTAGCTGCTAAAGAACTAATAGGATTAAGGAAACTAGAACCAAGCAAAGCGTGGATGACCAGGGAAATATTAGACCTTATTGAAGAACGAAACAGACTAAAGAAATAAGATTTCGATAAGTACAAAAGAGTAAAAAATGCAATTACACAGGAAAGTAGATTGGAAAGAGAAAAGTGGATGCACGACAAACATAAGGAAATTGAACAAGATCTAAGCGGAGTTCAAACTGATAAAGCCTACTAAAAAATTAAAACAATGCAGACAAAGACAAGAACAAAAACAAATATAGCGAAGAATAAAAACGGTGACCTACTTTACGAAATAGAGGATGTATGTGAAAGATGGAAAGAGTATATTGAGGAACTATATGAAGGAGAAGATATTGCAAATGAGGGACAAATTCTGGAAGAAGAGAACAGTGTGGATATCGACATCATAGGACCACCTATATCGAAAGAGATATTCAACATTGCCTTGAATGATCTAAGTAATGGCAAAGCGACAGGCATGGATAACATCCAAGCAGAAATATTGAAGGAAATTAGAGTCAACTAAAGAGTAATTTTATAAAATTCTTAAAGAGTACGATGAAAATGGAAAAGAACCAGCGACAGATTTGCTTAACAGCAGAACAGTAATAATCCAAAAAAAAAAAAAAAAAAAAAAAAAAAAAAAAAAAAAAAAAAAAAAAAAAAAAAACATGCTATGGACTGTGACAACAATAGAACTATCTCATTTCTGTCTCACACTTCCAAAATAATGTTAAACATAATAAAAAATCAAATAAAAGAGAAAATTGAGGCAAACCTAGGAGAAGACCAGTTTGGTTTCAGATCTGGAAAACTACAGAGGCAATACTAGCTCTGAGAATCGTATTAGAAAGACGAATTGGAGTTAATAGAAAAACATACTTGACCTTTATAGATTTACAAAAAGCATTTGACTTGGTCAATTGGAAATCGTTATTCCGAACAATGAAGGAAATAAATCTTGATTGGAAGGTGAGGAGATTAATCTGGAATTTGTATAAAAGACTGGAAGCAGAGATAGAAGTGAATGGTGTGAAGAAGAAAGCAAAAATAAGGAGGGGAGTAAGGCAAGGATGCCCATTATCACCATATTTGTTCAACTTATTTATTGAAAAAGCCACTGAAAATTTGTATAGAGCAACCAAAGGAATTAAAATTAACGGGGAACAAATACTCGGTATCCGGTTTGCAGATTATATAGTAGTATTTGCTGACTTAGTAAATGAAATGGAGTTTATGTTTCCAAAATTGCCCAAAATCCTGAGAGAATTTAATCTAAAAATTAATAAGAAAACTATAGTAGTTGGCAAGGCAAAAGAAAAGGGTAAAGTTAATGTTAAACTAGAAGATGATATTCTAGAGCAGGTTGAGAACTTTTGTTATTTGGGGCGCACAATCACTGACGACAATAAATGTATCACAGATATAAAGAAAATAATAGCCGTGGCAAAGCAAGCTTTCCAAAATAAAATGAATTTACTATCAGAAAATCATATAAGCGTAGAAAGTAGGAAAAAGTTCGGCAAAACTTTTGTTTGGAGTGTCTTAACATACGGATGTGAAGCGTGGACACTGGGAAAGGCAGAGAAAAAGAGACTGGAAGCAATGGAAATGTGGATATGGAGAAGAATTACGAAAACAAGCTAGTAGATAGGAGAAGTAAAGAACATGTCTTAACAGAAGTGAATGAGAACAGAACTCTACTAAACTATATAGGAAGAAGAAAATCGAAAACGACAGGGCACATAATGAGACACAACCAGTTCCTAAAGAATGTATTTGAAGGAAAAGCTTTAGGGATAAACCGAGTGGCAGGCCAAGAGTAACGTATTTTAATAACATCAAAGAAGATAGGGGGATAAAATCGTATGAAGAATAACAGCATGACATTGGAGACAGGGACATGGCTAAATCGACAAGGCATAGCCTTTACTCTATGATGATGATGAATACTATAAATGAAAATATAAATTTAAATGTTGTGATTCAAATCTACATGATATAAATAAGTCGAGCGGTACAACTCCATTTATCGAAATTAAAACTGTATTTTGTAGTGCGTCCTCCTTATCTCTATTACACTATAAAGCCAAAATTAAATACTGAAACTGTAATATTCTAATCACTACAGAACCAATGATACATCTTCTTTCATATAAACACACACACATCTTTGCAGGTAATAGTGATTTAAGCACTGAGAGAATTACTAAGTGAATTACTAATTGAAGAAGAAACAGAAGTGAATTTGCACTTCGTTCCAAAATACACTCATGAAAACGCTTACTATTATACAACAACTCGGAGCTCTGTTCTCTGTCAATATCTTTTGTCGTTGTGCCGGCCGCGGTGGCCGAGGGGACTGAGGCGCTTCAGTCACGGTCTGCACGGCCACAACGGTCGGGGGTTCGAATCCCCCCTCGGGCATGGACATTTGTGTCGTCCTTAGTTGTAGCTAGTTCATAAGTAGTTTGTAAGTCTAGGGACTGATGACCCCGTAGTTAAGTCCCATAGACTCTACAAACATTTGAATACTTTTTGTCGTTGTCTGCCTTTGTAGTACATCTGTCATATTAGCTGCATCCGACTAAATCTTTAATAAGCCTATGACTGACTTACATCATTTCCATGATACAGCTTTCCAGAATGCTTTGTACCCTTGTACTCAGAAATAACGTTACCATTCTTTTGTGCACCACATGTTTGTAGTTCGACTTCCAAAGCGATGTCTGTACGATATTCTATATATTACATGAGATTTCTTCGTTGAAAATCCCTCTGTAATTCCTGATATACGTCTTACTTTATCATATACATCAAGTTACCACCACCCACTGAAATGATTATGACCTACAACCAATTTCGAGTTTCGCCAGCATTTCAGACAGTCTGTCAGAATCAAGAGACTATGCCAAATGTATCTGTCGTACATAATTCAATGTTTACAACGAATCTTGTTTCTAACCACATTGGTCAATTATATCATATCTGATTCGTTGTACAGCCAAATAAATGATTTCATAATATTTATTTCCATTCATTGTACATGGATGAAAACAAAATATTTTATTCTTCCTCATATTTTAAGGCCCTCAATTATAAATTCAGCTGATGAATACAGTACTACATGATTTTTTTTTTTTAATTTATTTTTATACTGTCTTTGCGGCGGTTTAGAGCTCAAGAATGAAAGGTGAGTTTCAGTTTTGTGACTTAATACAAGTGCGTGATTTAAACAGCTCCTGTTTGGGTACGCTTACCTGGATACACGAAAAGCAGTTTCCGAAATACCTTCAGCAAATAGGGCGAATCAAGAATAACTGCCAGCACACGTAATTTATAAATCCATATCCCTGGAGTATTAAAGCAACTCACATCACTTAACATAAGTGAGTCACCACATCCTTATTGTATACAAATTATATTTAATTCTCTCTATATTTTATGGGTTGGGACAAATGCTGTAATATGGTGTTAGATTAAAGAAAATTCTAGCAGCTGTGTTTATATTTTGGTAATTAATAACGAGACCGATCTCGGTGCTTCAATAGCACTATCTTCAGGCCCCTAACAAAAATGACTAATAGAACATTTACAATACTGTCAAATAAGAAATGTACAGTGAAGTCAGTATGTAGAACGTATTGTCAAGTAATAAACATGCCACAAGGTTACTATATAAAATAGTTAATTTACATAATACAAGGTGTAAAATGGTGACTTGTTGTTTGGGTTTTATTTTATTTCATTTATTTTTTTAAGGCAAGGGGTCATCATAGGAAAACAAATGGTAATGACATTAGATGCTTAAAATACCAGTGACATTTAAATGATAAACTAATAGATTTTTTCAAACTGCATAAGGTTAGCTTTTTACTTTCACTTGGTATTTTATGCATCTGATGTTTTTATCCTATGTTTCTTTCTAAAATGACCCCTTTTATAGAAAAGCAACAACAACTAATGCACCATTTGACACATTCTATTATGTAACCTTATGGCATATTTATTTCTTGACAACACTTTTATATATTGTAATAATATTGTAACTATTGCACATGTCTTTTTGGTTAGGGGCTTAAAGGTAGCGCTAGTGAAGTACGGAAACCGGTGGCTTTATTAATTAAAAAGATATAAAAACAGCTGCTGGAAATTACTTCAATCTAACAGTCTACCAATTAGGTTGCTTTCGGAGTACGCTGATGCTATCACTCGCTCAGCAAAATATCCGTACCCAAAGAGTGAAAAGTAGCACAGGTCACTCTAATATTCAAGAAAGGCAATAGGACGATCTGCCATATTTCAGCAAATTGTTTTTTACATATACTTTCCTAAAACATTATGAGCTACCTGGAATAGAACTACTTATTGACCCATAGTCAACTTGGATTCAGAGACTATCGTTCTTGCGAAAAACAGCCTCTTTACTCACATGAAGTGATGAGTACCGTAAACAAGACATCTCAAATCGATCCTATATTTCTCTATTTCCGGAAGGCTTTTCACGATGTATCTCACACGCGTCTTCTTATCAAATTGCGTTCTTATATAATATCTATACAGTTGTGTGATTGAATTCGTGATTTCCTGTCAGTATGTTGTTATTGACGGAAAGTCACCGAATAAAACAGTAGTGATATCTAGCGTTCCCCAAGGAGTTGTTATAGGCCCCTTCTGTTCCGTAACTTTATAAACGATCTGTAATATTATATGAGCAGCTTTCTTGAACTGTTTGAGTTTGATGCTGTATTTATCATGAATAAAGTCAGCAGAAGATCGAAAGCAGATACGATATGATTTGGATAAGTGATATGCAGGGTACCCAAATGATCAATTGACACTAAAAAATGATAAGTGTGAAGTTCTTGTAGTTGAACACGGCCGGTAGGTTCAAAAAATAAAGTTCTTGAGTATTATCGTGTTGGACTTCGATCCTGGCACTTCCACTACACTCGAACTGAAACTTCACTTTTCAATTATAGAAAAAGTCTTTAAATGTTTCTTTCTAGGCCCCTGTGCAAGATAAGAGAAAATGAAACTGTTGCTAAAACAAAATACTTCAAAGTTAAAAATTTTGTATATAGTTCTTGCTGAAATTTCGTCATATGTTTTGTAAACCACATATATTGTTCGTTGAATCCGCTGACAATGGAAGTAGGCTTGACTTCGAAGGCAACTAAACACAGCACTTATGCAGAAAGCACGTTTATTACGAACTCAACATACACGCAGCACTGACTGCCTCTCAGGCAGAGTGCTCTGCTATTTATACACAGACAGTATTTACCAGACATTAGATGAACAGTTAACATAAGAAACAAGTAGAATTTACAAGTGAACATAAGAAAGATGTAGAACCTTCTGGAAATGTAAATTATAAAGAAATAAATTTTTGCCGGTGGGCGGGATTGAACCGACGACCCTCTGCTCCGCAGTCCGTGACGCTATCCCCTGCGCCACGCCGGCAGTTGGTATTCGTGGTCTCTCGCGGCATTCCTCCCTCTCCTGGAGAAACAGCGACCCGCTGTTATGATCCCTGTGGAGCCAGCTGCAATGTCCTGGATCTTGACCGTGTCATGCGTCCTCTGTATGATAGTTCAAGAGAATCCTTCCCTTCTCCGCGATTATCGACGACAGACGTTCCTGTCGTGGCTTCATCAGGAACATTACCGTCCTTAAAGTCCTTGACCAAGAAGCCATTGTCGTCTACCTGCTCTTCAGGATCGTAGTAAGGCTTCATGCGCAGGACGTGAACAATGTCTCTTCGTTTTTGACGTTTCGACCACGGCTCATAATCCTCAACTTCGTATGTGACGTCGACAGGCGGCGTATGACACGATACGGACCAATAACGCTTCAATAACTTCTCTGACAGTCCAACCTTCCGTACAGGGGTAAAAATCCATACCAGAACTCCTGGGCTGTACACAACAGGTCGGTGCTTGTCGTTATACCGCTGACGGTCCTTCTCCTGGGCGTCCAGTGTCCATATGCGAGCCAGCTGTCTTGCTTCTTCGACCCTGGTGACGAGCTGTTTAATATAGTCATCCTGAGTGTCGTCCGGTTGGAACGGGAACAGTGTGTCCATTGTCGTCTCAGCTTCACGGCCATGGAGCAGGAAAAACGGAGTGAAGCCTGTGGTGTCTTGTCTTGCGGTATTGCAAGCAAATGTCACGACTGGCCGAATTGTATCCCAATCCTTCTGCTCAACATCGACGTACATCGACAGCATGTCGGCTAACGTTTTGTTAAAACGTTCCGTAAGACCATTTGTCTGAGGATGGTATGCAGTTGTCATTCTGTGGACAATGTTGCACCGTGACATTACCTCTGATACAAGTTTTGACTGCAATACTTTTCCACGATCAGATATCATGAAACGTGGTGCTCCATGCTTCAAAATAATGTCTTCTACAAGGAATTTTGCGATCTCTGGAGCTTCTGCAGTCGGCACAGGTTTGGTGACAGCGTAGCGTGTGAGGTAGTCAGTGCAGACTATTATCCAACGGTTTCCGGTTGTCGACTTCGGGAACCTCCCTAAAAGATCGATTCCAACTCGGTGGAATGGAGCTGCTGCCGGCGGAATCGGTACGAGATGTCCTGGAGGTAATTGCGGCACATGCTTCCGTCGCTGGCACTCTTTACAGTGACTCACATAGTGCTTGACAGATCGGTAGAGACCTTTCCAGTAATACCTGCGTCTGATTCTGTCTAGGGTCTTCACGAATCCCAGATGACCGGATATTGGAGCATCATGGAAATATTTGAGAATAGCTGGCTGGAGATGAGCTGGAACAACAAGTAGCCATTTGGGGCCCAGTGGATCGTAGTTGCTCTTGTACAATGTTCCGTTTATAAGTTGGAACTCTCCATTGGTCGGTTCTCCTTTCTCCAAGGCCTCTATCACTTTCAATAGTGTTGGATCTTCCCTCTGTTCAGCTGTAACGTCATCTAATTCAGTGAGAGATGAAATTTCATTAATGCTGTTGTGTTCCACTAATGGATTCCTCGAAAGGCAGTCGGCATCCTTGTGTTTACGCCCGTTCTTGAATACCACTGTGACATCGTACTCTTGGAGTCTTAGTGTCCATCTTGCTAGTCGACCTGATGGATCCTTCAAGCTAGTCAGCCAACACAAAGAATGGTGGTCTGTCACGACGGTGAATGGTTTGCCGAATAAATACGGCCGGAACTTGTTGATAGCCCAGATAACCACAAGACATTCTTTTTCAGTTGTAGAGTAGTTTATCTCGGACTTTGAGAGTACTCTTGACGCATAGGCTATCACTTTTTCGTCACCTTCCTGAACTTGTACAAGCACTGCACCAATCCCATAGCCACTGGCGTCTGAGTGAAGTTCCGTTTCTGCATTCTCGTCGTACAAGGCTAGCACTGGTGCGGAAGTTAGAGCCTCCTTAAGTGCTCGGAAAGCTCTTTCTTTTGTCTCACCCCAGTAAAATTTGGCGTCTCCCTGCAGAAGTTCTTGTAATGGACGTGCCTTGTTGCAAAATCCTTTTATGAAACGTCGGTAGTATGAGCACAGCCCGAGAAAACTTCTCACATCACGAATGTGCTGAGGAGTTGGAAATTATGTGACTGCCCTTACTTTATCTGGATCAGGACGGACACCATCTCCGTTGGCTAGGTGCCCCAGGATTTTTATCTCTTTGGCGACGAAGAGGCACTTCTTTGGATTGAGGCGGAGACCTGCAGCCTGAACAC
This sequence comes from Locusta migratoria, assembly GCA_026315105.1. Lineage (NCBI taxonomy): Eukaryota > Metazoa > Arthropoda > Insecta > Orthoptera > Acrididae > Locusta > Locusta migratoria. Next base: position 166,992,804 of record CM048748.1, read on the forward strand.
ACTTCAACACAGTTAACTGGCGACTCAGATGTTCTTCAAATGTTTTCGAGAAAACGACAATGTCATCTAAATAGCAGAGACACGTCGTCCACTTAAGGTGTCGAAGCAAGTTGTCCATCATGCGTTCGAATGTGGTTGGAGCATTACATAATCCAAATGGCATTACTTTAAATTCATAGAGACCGTCAGGTGTAATAAAAGCCGTCTTCTCCCTGTCAGCTTCGTCAACCTCGATTTGCCAGCAACCTGTCTGCATGTCCATAGTTGAGAAGTATGTAGCTCCTTTCAAGCAGTCAAAGGTGTCATCAATACGCGGCAATGGGTAGACATCTTTCTTTGTGATACTGTTCAGCCGCCGATAGTCGACACAGAATCGCCACGTGCCATCCTTCTTCATTACGAGGACCACCGGAGACTACCAAGGACTCTCCGAAGGTTGAATAATGTCATCTCGCAACATCTTCTCCACTTCCGAATTATCCGTCTTTCAGCTGGCGACACTCTATACGAACGCTGGCTAATTGGCGGATGGTCCCCAGCATTGATACGGTGCTTTATCGTGGGCCGTTTCGTCTGACTTTTCCCCTGCTGAGGTGTGAATGCACCCGAAAATTGGCGTAGTATACCTAACACCCGCTGGCGTTGTACCTTGGTCAGTCCAGGACCTATTGGCAGTTCCACGTTTGTTTCCTCCAGCGTGTTGTCTGTACTACTAGCAGGGCATGGGTCTTCATTGATGACGTTGAACTCGCTGTCCTGGATTGGTTCAGCTGTCCCGATACACATTCCCTTGGGTATAAGTTGTGACTGCTCGTGACAATTTGTGATCCAAATCTCTCCTTGACCACCGGTAATGCTTATGATAGCCGCTGGTATGTAAATTTCTTTTGTGAGCCTGATAAACTTTTTACTATCAACAAGAACTTTACAGTTTAACCAGTCATCTGTGTTTGTGACTGCAACTCTTCACATCGTCATCGGCGGGATCGTCACATTGTCAACGACGAATAACTTCCCAGAAAATTCTGTATTACGTGTATGTGGCGGAACAACTTCTTCAATTTGCAGATCAGATCTTCCACAGTCAATGATAGCTTGGGATGCCTGAAGGAAGTCCCATCCGAGGATGACATTACGACTACATTCTGTTAACACGACAAATTCAAACGGCTGCGTCCTGTTGTTGATGGTTATTCTTGCGACACAAGTTCCTGCTGGATGGACGTACTTTCCATTCGAGACCTTCAGCACAGTTGCTCCCGTATCACAGAACATTGTCTTCTTTAGTGTGCGGCGGTAATTATCCGATAATACAGAAAAAGAGGCTCCTGAATCAACAAGTGCCCGGACAGTTGCCGTCGATTATGACGTCGATGAGATTTCCCGACATCTTGGCGACTGTCGTCCATGGAGGCCTCACCTCCATAGATGGTCGCCTCGCTTAGTTTTCCTGGGCGCGGCGGCTAGGGGAGCGGCTGGTACCTCTGTACGGCGACGGTGAACGGCTGCGGCGCGTCGGTAAGCGACCTCGTCTAGGGTACGGCGATGGGCTTCTTCCCATAGGTCGACTGAACTCATCAGCAGGTGACTGCCTTGGATAAAACTGCTCCGACGGCTGACGTCTTGCGGCAAAATAATCATCGAATACTCGCCTCCTCTCTCTGCAGTAGCGTACGACATGTACGGGGCGCCCACAGTGGAAGCACAGTGGTGTGTTGTCTTCTGCCCTCCAGACGTCTGTTCTTCTGCGGGGCGTCATAGTTACCGGGGGAGTTGGCTGTGGTCGCGTCGGTCGGTTCATGGGCTGCCGTTTGGCGGCTGCAGCGTACGTCATAGCAGGGCGACGCCATTCTTCACGTCGGGTGCGATTGACGGGGCAGACAGGAGCTAATGTTTGAAATACCTCGTCCTCAGCGGCGTCGGATACTTCGTGACTTACAGGTCTCACATCCATGGCCATAATCTGATGATCGCTCAGTCTAATAGTCCCGGCTGCCATGCACTGTTGTAATTCTTCTCTCACGATTTGTCGTATGAGAGAAGCCAAGTCCTGCTGGTCTTCCACAACGGCCATAGGGACTACATTTGGGAGTCTTTCATACTTCTTGCGTCAAACCCTCCTTTGTTGCATCTCTTCAATACGCTGGCACCACTTGATGAACTCTTCTGTCGTAGCGACGTCTTTTAATAGAAGAGCTTGGTACTTATCTTCTGCAATTCCCTTCATCAGGTGCGTGATTTTGTCCGCTTCAGTCATGTTCGGTTGACTACGTTACACAGGGCCAAAACACTCTGTATGTATGATTGTGTCGGCTCACCATGTCGTTAGGGCCGGTTCTTCAGTTGTTCTTCCGTCGAGCGGATTTGTCGCTGGCGGTCTCCAAACGTCTTCTTAAGTTCCTCAACTTGTCTTCGTTGTTTTCGAACCATTGCTGGGCTTTTCCGTACAGGTAGAAATAAACGTTGGCCAAGCACATTGTATGATCCCACTTGTACTTTTTTTTTTCTTTGAACGTACTCCAGCAACTTTATCAAAAGTACGGCTACAGAGAGAGCAGTGACAGGCAAGCCGCCGCTGCTAGAGCGCGCTGGCACCGTCCACCCACCCCCACAACAATTGCTACATAATATTAACCTCTTTTTTTTTTTTTTTTTTTTTTTTTTTTTTTTTTTTTTTTTTTTTTTTTTTTTTTTGCATTAAGCCAAGTGTAAAGAAAGAAACGACGAATAAACATCAAAAACTAGTAGAAAACGTCAAACCATCCTTCGTTTAAAAATGATACTAACGCCGTTCAGCGTTTACAGCAGTACAGAGAGAATCAGCAACTTTGACAAATCACCAAATAGGTAAGGTAGCAGCCTAATAACCACCCGTGATGACCGCAGCTCAGAATACTACAGCAAATGCCGTCTTAGCGTTCTCGCTATTATCATTAGGTTATATGTATTATGTTTTTTACACGAATGTCGATATTATTTGAACGTAAATTTTATCTTATTCTAAGGCAGCATAACTTCTGTTTATGATGCTTCTTATTTATGGATTTGAAAAACACGAAAACATTGTGAAGGTAATTATGAAGAATAACGATAGGTAAAATGTTATCCATTTTATACGTTCATTCCTCTGTTGCAATACTTTCGTATTCCATGTGTTAGACATTATGAATCTTTATTTGACTTTACCCTATCCCCAATCTTTCAAACGCAATTTTTAACATGTTTCCTAAAATTTTCTTGTAATTCTTATAATTATACATTTTGTGATAGTCACACTGCAAGTACACTAGAAAATCGATAGTACTTTCTGTTCCCAGCCTGTTGACCACGTAATTTACATAATGACCCAGTAGCCAGTGCACGGCGTTGTTCTTTGATTCTGGGAAATAACGGTCTTGTGGTCTATGAAGCAACGTTATCGATATAGCCGCTGGTGAAGTCCTCGTAATAAATGCTATATTTTCTTGAATCCATTTCCAAATCTGTATATTGCCGTTGCAAGTGTACCTATGTATAACTGTGTCGACTAGATGGCATTTTCTACACAAGTTGGTGTCGCTAATGCCGATATCATACAGCCTTTCATTCGTGCTAATTATGTTGTTGATAGCTTTATACCATGCACTTTTCACATCTGACGAAAGGGTATTAGAACTAATATTTCTCCATATGGTGGTCCAGTCCAGGTTCGGAAACTTTTTTTCTATTTTATTTCTACCTTCATTGTCTTTCCGTTCCTGTATAATAGCTTTCGTCGTTATCTGTGACGAATGTTTAATTTCGTTACTCAGGTAACTCAGTTCGATGTAGAAAGCCCTCACGTGCTGCAGTCGCCTATTAATTCTCTGGACGTCAACAGGAGGATCTAAGCTGTGCGGTCTCACAATGTCAAAGAGTTGGCTGGTAATGGTAATATCTGTTAGTCCTAATCCACCATTTTTAGGATCTAATACCGCTACTTGGACAGGTACTCGAAACGTTTCTCCCTTCCATAAAACCTTGTAATTCTTGATATTATTTCCCTTGCTATCATTTTGGGGAGGGGAAATAATTGAGCGGTATAATACGCTTTTCCAAGGATACACGAGTTTATGTACTTTGTCCGTTGAACCTGGTTCAAATATCGTGACAAATTTTCGATTATGGCTCCTTGCACGTCCTTGCTGTGTTTTTCCAGTTTAAGGCGGTCATTTTCATAGTGCACGGCGTCAGAGTGATGCCAAGCGTTTTGTGTTGCTCTACTAATGTCGCCCAATCAATGTTAATATGATCGAAGCCCCTGAGATTTAACATCTTACTTTTCTTTTCATTTGCATTTGACCCAGGTGCACAACAATATTTTTAATAACTGTAGCGAGTGTATCTACATCATTATTGTTCCTTATGATGATTCCCACGTCATCAGCGTAGGCTCTTATCGTAGTTTTATGCCCGGCTATCGTTATACCTGTTAATTTTGCATGAATTTGTTTCAGAAAAGGGTCCAGTGAAATAGCAAATAAGGACATAGACAGAGGACTACCTTGAGGTATCCCACGTTTTATTTGTAACGGCTTAGTTGTTTGGCAGTTTACCGCTATTTTTGCGCTTATACCTGTAGCAACATTCTTGATCAACTGTATGACACGATCATTGAAACCTATTTTTTTTAATGTCTTACATAGATATGTGTGACTCACCAAGTCAAAAGCTTTATAAAAGTCCAAGAAAATTAAGGAACATTTTATGTTAGTTACGGAAGTTAATGCGATTACATCCCTGAATTCTGCTATGTTTTGAAAAATTGTTTTGCCTGCTGCGCAGTTTTGATGATTACTAATAACTTTATTTGTCAATAAAGATATTCTCTTGTTTAATATTCTCGCTATTATTTTGTAATCCGAATTTAGTAACTATATGGGCCGGAAGTTATTCAAATCTTTTTTCCCACTATTTTTTGGGACTAGTACAATTTTAGTCTCTTTGAATTCAGTTGGAATTACTATGCCCTGCATGATTTCATTCACGACATCCGTAATTACACATCCCAATAATGGCCAGTAGCGTATATAAAATTCTACTGGCAGACCATCCGGGCCTGGGGATTTTTTGGGTGGCGAGGTGCATAGTATGTCATAGATGTCATCTTTTGTGACTTGTGCAAGGAAAAGTTCATTATCTTGTTCCGTCAACTGTAGTGTTATTACGGCGAGAAAATCTTCCAAGGCCGCCTCGCAGCATGGTTTACCAGAATATAGCTCCTGATAATAACAATAGACCTCTTTCATGATCTCCTGCTGGGTTTTGAGGATCGTGCCATGGTTTGTTCGAAGTTCATCAATAAGGGTACTTCTCCTGTTTTTGGCATGCTTCACCAGGTGATAAAGTGAAGCCGTTTCGTCCTCTGATACTGAATTAGCCTATGATTTTAGTTTCAGTCCTTCTAGTTGTTTCCGTTTGATGTCTAGTATCTTGTCTTTTACTCTCTTAATGTCTGCTAGCCGTGTTGTGGACCCGGATGAGACCTGATCATATAATTCTCTCAACACCGAATAGTAATATTCTATAGTACTTTTCCGTTCCCTAGCGATTTGTGCACTATACTGCATAAGTGTCTTCCTCAGTTTCGGCTTTGCCATTTTAACCCACCAATCGAAAGTAGAAACATGTCGACTACGGGCACGCACACAAATTGCCAAGGCTTCACTAATTCGATCTTCTAAGTCACGGTGTGAAAGAAACGATACGTTTAAGTTCCACTGATTCCTGAATCTACGTACGGGCTGTAGCGTTAAATTTAAGCAAGCTAAGACGCTTGAATGATCCGAAAAATACGTAGGTATCGTTTCTACTTTCGTCAAGGAAATTCCAAGATTTTTGGAGATATACAGTCTATCGATTCTACTTCGTGAGTGTGCAGTTACATAAGTAAACTCAACAATTGTGGGGTATTTAGTTTCCCACGCGTCATTTAATTCTAAACCAGTAACCAGTTGTTTCAATTCAGTCGAAAAATTAAAATTGGGGATCTGATCTTTCGGATTTAAAACGCAGTTGAAATCACCACCCAGTATTAAACGACTTGGATTCTTCCTGAGCAGATTTATAAGTTCATTTTTAAAGAACATTGCTCTATCAGCTCGGTGCGAACTTCCTGAGGGAGCGTACAAGTTTACAACATTAACGTCATTAATATTTAACCCCAGTCCCCTTCCAGATTCCAAACGTTCTACTTCTGTTACAGGGATGCCCTCCCTTACTAAGACTGCTGTGCCAACATTTGTTTCTTGTGAAACATTCATATAACTAACATATCCCGGAATAAACAAATTTGAAATAAGAACTTCTTGCAACAGAGCAATATCAGTCGCCGAGTCGTACAGAAATTCTTTAAGAGCTGATATTTTCAATTCAGAGGTAATTTTGTTAATGTTTATAGTGGTGAGGTATACGACTGCGTCATTCGAGTGTGTGTACAGCTGCTAAAAAAATTACCTGTGTTCTGATTTTCTGGTAGCGGAATACACGTTTCCTGGTATATTCGACGTTAAGTATCGTGACTATTGTGTTATTTTTCTTTACACTTTGAGATGTCCCACCGGTATCACTAACGGGTTTGTTTCCTTGCGAGCCTGAAGGTTGTTCCTCCAATGACTCGTGCCTCACCGTCTCGTATCGGACATTTTTCGGATTTGTCTCACTCTTTCCGGATTTTGGCTTCCCCTGTCTCCGTTCTACATTCAAATTCGGTTGTGGTTTCAGTTTCCTACGTCGGACATCTGTAGCAACTGCGTTCGCTTCCGCTTTTTCTGCTGCTACTGTCCTACTTGGCGACTCGGTCGAACCCTGTTAGCCATTTGTTGGGGTCCTGTCCAGCATCTCCAGAGAACACCGACGGGTGTCTGATGTGTTACTGGCTTATTGCTGGTTTCGTCTCCGTCGTTCTTCTGATAATACGGACCTTTGGAAGGATGTACTCGGTGTATCCCTTGTATTCTTTTTTTTTTTTTTTTTTTTTTAAACCATTTAAAACCAGCAAACATGACCTCCTCCGTTTGAAATGTGACAAACGGCACTGAGCTTCCGAACCAATACATACAGAACGTTAAACAAAAACACCACTTCTGGTGAGGGGAGAGGAGCGCGGCCTGCCGCGGCTCTGGTGGCCAGCAGCACTGCAGCAGCCGCCCCCACGACCCACAGTTACTACATACATATCCACTTTCCTCGTTTTTTTTTTTTTTTTTTTTTTTTTTTTTTTTAACATGAAATTAAAACAACTGTATATATACAAACGTGGAATAAGCAGCAAAAGCCATTAAAATCAGCTAACAACCCTAACCAATACCTTGTCTTTCGAAAATTATTTCCAACATGTTCCCATATTTCTTTTTCTGATCTGGGTATTTTTTAACTCTTTCGTAATGCATTTTCATGTATAACTGTAAATCGGTTTCATTATCCGCGCCCAAATTGTTAATTACGTAGCTTACATAGTTACCCATTATCCAGTGGATGGCATTGTTTTTCGTCTGAGGAAAATATTTTATTTGCGGCCGATAGAGAAGTTCCGATGTAACATTATCAGGAGTAGCTCTTGTCAGAAGCGCGATTTTGGATCGCAACCAATGCCAATTATTAATGCGTGCATTACAAGTGAATCTGTGGAGTACTGTGTCCACCAGATTACATTTCAAGCAGAGATTTGTGTCATTGCGACCGATAGCGTATAGTCGTTCATTTGTGGTAACAGTATTGTGTACTGTTTTATACCAGGTAGATTTGACATCGGAACTGAAGCCTTTCATAGTGATGTTTGCCCATATAATCTTCCAGTTGTAATTGGAATATTTCTCCTCAATTTTACTTCTCACTTCGTTCCTCCTCCTTTCTCGCATGATGTCGCTTGCTCTGATATTAGGTGAGTTCATTAGTCTTCTGCTAACGTAACTCGCTTCAATGTAAAAGGCTCTTACATGCTGTAATTTGGTATTAATTCTTTGTACATCTACAGGGGGCTTAAGACTCTGTGGCGCTACACTTTTGAACAGTTTAGTTGTTATACTGTCTGGGCTATCTTTAAATATATTCTGTAACCTTTTCAGATACAGAGCGGATGCCTTGTTATGTATATCAACCAGACCTAGACCGCCATTACTAGGGTCTAGCGTGACAGTCTGCAGATTCACTCGGAAGATCTCTCCCTTCCATAAGTAACTGGCAACCACCGACATGACGTTTTTACCTATCGTCTTAGGTAGAGCGAAGACTTGGGCTATGTAGAAGGCCTTGGAAAGAATGCAATTGTTTATAAATTTCACCCTCTGAATTTGATCCATATATCGTTGAGAATTGGCTATTACAGCCCCATGAATGTTCCTTAAGGTAGCTTTCCAATTGACGGCTGTCATTTTCATTGGGCATGGTGTCAGGATTGTCCCCAGTGTTTTGTGCGTACTGACCACTTTTGCCCAGTCTGTATCCATTCTTTCAAGACCCCTTAGATTTAACAGTTTACTTTTATCGTTATTCACGAGCGCCCCGGACACACTGCAGTACTTTTGAAGTATCTGTTTCAGCCGGACCAGTTCGACTCGGTCCCTCACGACAACCCCCACGTCGTCAGCGTAAGCCCTTATGACAGTTTTTTGGCTAGAGAAAGGTATACCAGAGAGGTGAGCATGAACAGTTAGTAATAGTGGCTCTAGTGCAATTACATACAAATACATAGCCAACGGACTGCCTTGTGGCACTCCACGGAGAAGATGGATCTGTGATGATAGCTGGCCATTGACTGCAATTTTCGCCCGTATACCAGTCACCATATTTTTTATTACATTAACTGTACTTTGGAGGAAACCCAGTTTTTCCATTACTGCGAATAAAAAGTTATAGTTTACACGATCGAAAGCTTTGAAGAAATCAATGAACATGAGAGCACATTTTATCTTGGTTACACATGTTACGGCGATTATGTCTCGGTATTCAGAGATGGTGTGAAAGATACTTCTATTTGCTACACATGATTGGTGTCGACTAACTATTTTGGTTGAGTGAAGGGAAAGTCGTTGTTTCAAAATTCTGCACACGATCTTATAATCTGAATTTAAAAGGGAAATTGGGCGGAAGTTATTCAAACTCTTTTTGGTATTGCTCTTCGGGATAAGAACGATTTTACTTTCTTTAAATTCCTCAGGTATCGTATTCCCATTTAGAATCTCATTTACAAGACACGTAAATTTGTCACCAATTATGGACCAGTATTTGACGTAAAATTCAATAGGCAGACCGTCAGGACCAGGAGATTTATTTAGCGGGGAGTTCAACACCGTCTCAAGTACGTCATCATTGCTAATTTCAGAAAGAATTCCGTCGTTATCCTCTGCCGTTAACTTCGGTGTCACGATATGAATGAAGTCTTGGATAGATCTTTCATCCAACTGTCCGGAGGAATAAAGTGTTTTAAAGTAGTTATGAATCTCGCCCATAATATCTTTCTGAGTTGTCAGTGTCGTACCGTTCGTTAGCGTCAGTTCGTCTATTAGAGTTCGGCGTCTGTTCTTTGCATGCCTAATCAAATGATACAAAGATGTTGTTTCGTCCTCTACTATTGACTTCGCTTTGGACTTGATTTTAAGACCCTCCATCTGTCGCCTTTTAAGTGTAAGTAGTTTCGCTTTGACTCTTTTGATGTCTTGTAATCGGATGTTTGATACATTTGCCTGGTGGTATAGGTATCTGAGCAAAGTGTAATAATATTCCATTGCACCTTTCAGCTCCCTAGTTCTCTGGTAACCGTAACTTCTAAGAACCCGACGTAACCTAGGTTTGGCACACGTGATCCACCAGTCTAACACTGTAGGGTACTTACCTATAAATCTCAGACACGTGCTCCACGCTGCTGTTATTTCGTCTGCCAAGTCTTGTTCTTCCAACAAAGATACATTTAAGTTCCACTGATTTCTGTAAATACGAGTCGTTGTGCAGGTAAATTTAAGCAAGCGAGCATGCTACTATGGTCACTGAAATATGCTGGAATTATTTCTGATTTCAGGAGGGAGCTTTGTAGGGTTTCAGAAACATAGATTCTGTCGATTCTACTACAGGAAGAGGATGACACATACGTGTATTGGACTAACGTTGGATACTTGATTTCCCACGTATCTTTAAGATGAAGTTCATTAATTAGGTGTTTCAGTTCCACCGATCCATTAAAGTTTGGTGTTTGATCCTTACGATTTAGGACGCAATTGAAATCGCCACCGATTACAAGACGTACTGGATTTTTACGTAACAAATAAATTAGTTCTTCTTTATAAAATGCTGCTCTTGCTGATCTATTAGAATTCCCAGATGGGGCGTACAAATTAATAAATGTTATTCCGTAAATATTAATTGCTATAGCCCTGCCAGACTCCAATTTTTCTACATCTGTTACTGGAATAACCTCCCTGATTAAAAAGGCGGTTCCTGTAGTCGATTCAAGGGAGACGTTCAGGATTTCTACATAGCCAGGTACGGTGAGGTGTGTCGTCGTTACCTCTTGAAGAAAAGCAATATCAGTATCAGAGTCATACAAGAATTCTTTAAGAGCCGCTACCTTTAAATCAGATCGTATCTTGTTAATGTTTATCGTGGTAAGAGAATATGCTTGCATTGCTTAGGGTTGTAACTAGAGTTCGGTTTAAAGTCTGATTGCTATATTTTAAGTCCTTGTTTCTCTACAATGTATCCAGACGTTTATCATGTTACGCTGGTGGAGGGACTCTTAACCGTTAGTTTCCACTGGACTGCTTAGTTTGTCGGGGTTGTGCGTCGGTGACGTCGTCAGAAAGTTCGTCTTCCGTCTGCTCTCTGACTACGTCGTATCGTACGTTCTTCTGTTTTTTATTAGTTCTCTGTGACTTCGTTGATGCCTGATTTCGAGCGACAGAGAGATTCGGCTGTGGTTTTAATTTACCCCGTCTCTGGAAGACCTGAGAGGCAGCGGCTGCAACTTCCGCGCCCGGTGTTGGCGCTGCTGCCGCCGCCGCCTCGCCGGCTGTTATGGAAGTCTGTTTACTTATCACCGCCACATGTTGTGTTTCGACCGTATCATGTTGCGGTTCTTCGCGCACGGACTGTATAGACACAAGTTGTTGACCTAACACTTCCGCCAGTTTTCCTCCTACTGCTGTCTGCGGCGCGGATGGTGGTTGTAGATGTGCGTCAACCAAGTCCACCGTCACGCTCTGAGGCAGCTGGTTAGCCTCGCTAGAATGTGCAGATTGTTCGTCATTTTGTGTCATTTCCCCCATCCCACTACCTTCGCTGGCCGTTGCTGCCTGTTCCAAAACATGAGATACGCTTGGATCCGGTAACAATTCCACTTGCATGTTCTCTATTTTTTCCGAGAAGTCGTCGCTACACGATTTCTGTTTGCGAATTGCCGGCGAACTACAGGTATCGTCATCTAGGTGATCATCAGTGAGCGCAATAGGCCGTTTTTTATTTTGCACATCACTATCGCGGGAGGACGAATCTTGACTTGACCGTGTCGGGAGCGGAGGAAATGCACTGCCGTCAAGAGAACTGTCATCACGACTTGTTGCAGCATTAGGGATATCCGCCTGGTGTTCAGAATTAGCAGTAGCCAACACTTTCGTTTAGAGTTAATTTACGGCGTTGCATTAAATTATTTTTCAGTACAACAGCACGACGGGGACAATCCTGCCGCAAATGACCTGCTTCATTACAAACATGACACGTGGGGGTTTGTCCAGAGTAAACAATATGAGCTCTTTGGCCTTCCACCGATATATATGAAGGGATGTTAGTTTTCACCTCCATCTTAACGGAACGGACACCATTAAAGCATTGCAGTTTATATTGCTTGGACCAACGTTCATTAAAAATTTCCTTTACTTCCCCATATTTAGCCAGAGCGTCCCTAATTTTCTCATTGTCAACTTCAATAGGGACATTTAACACTCTAACTGTTTTATATGCCGAGTCAGCTCGCTTTACAGACACCTTACTTTTTGTGCCGTCTCTATGCACGTATTCAACATGTTTGCCAGTTCTACTGAGCAGTCTATCTACAGTAACAGCATCCAGAAATTTTACAAAAACACAGTAATTATCAGAGTCTAGTTGCGCGGTATGAACTGAGTCAGGATTGATGCCAAGTACCTGTGTAATCCAGTCGTCGATCTCCAGCGTCGTTGGTTGAACCCGCCGAGTCTCCTTGTCGAAAGCAAAAACCACAGTATTCTTGCGGACTGAGTTTGCCATGCTGTAATATTGCCGGGGGAATTCGGTCAAAACCGAGATTCCAAATAAAGAGCACTATCCGTCGAATTAACGACAACTATCCCGTTAAGGATATGACAGGTAGTAACACGTTGACACAGTCAGACACAGAACACGATAGTAAACACTGACGTAAACACTGACAACCCGCAGCAGAGACCGAAAGCGTCCGTCCGCGGCGACAGCTGAAGCCGGAATCGTGTATTCCGGTTCCAGTCCGTGTAAGCGACGGCTTTTACGTTGCCTAATCGGAGCCACGGTGACGCAGCTGTTGCACAGTGTACCCGGCGCCTCCATCAAACAATGTCACGTTGCAATGGAAGTAGGCTTGACTTCGAAGGCAACTAAACACAGCACTTATGCAGAAAGCACGTTTATTACGAACTCAACATACACGCAGCACTGACTGCCTCTCAGGCAGAGTGCTCTGCTATTTATACACAGACAGTATTTACCAGACATTAGATGAACAGTTAACATAATAAACAAGTAGAATTTACAAGTGAACATAAGAAAGATGTAGAACCTTCTGGAAATGTAAATTACAAAGAAATAAATTTTTGCCGGTGGGCGGGATTGAACCGGCGACGCTCTGCTCCGCAGTCCTTGACGCTATCCCCTGCGCCACGCCGGCAGTTGGTGTTCGTGGTCTCTCGCGGCAATATATCGCATTGCAAAATACGAACTTACTGTCTTTTAATCAATAAAATTATAGCTAAGTCCCTAAATTTCTCTAAAGTCGAAAGAAACTCTGTAAATAATTTTGTAATATAGTTTCAGCACAATATATAAATGCTCGTTCTTCTAAACAGCTGAAGTAACCATTATCTAAACACTGACACTTGAAGCAAAATTTAACTTTTTATTTTCTTAAGTCAGAAATTCATATATAATATAACACAGAGTCTGATCACTCTCCTAACGACTCGACATAAAGACTGACACTGTTTTTCTGAACATACAATCATGAACAACTTATGACAATACATTTATTTCATTTATTTTATTTATTTCACTGTGACGGTTGGCAACGGAGGTCTTCAAACAGGATCTTCTCTGGCTGTGCAGCTGTCGACCTGCGACTATTGGTGGCCAGCTATGTCATCTTTGGCTTCCGCAGAGAAGACGTTGTTCTCGTAGATTGCTCCGTTGTCACTGTACATGAAACACAGGAAAAAACACACATTTCTTTTAAAAAATCATTATTTAAAAAATTTTAACAACATAAAAAACATATTTTTACCTGAAAAACTGAGCTAATGTAAGGGAGTAGCAGAAATAATGTTTCGTCCCACTACATTCTCCACTTTAGCACTAAAAGAAATCCGTTAAACGTCATTAATTCGAAAAATCATCGAAATCTAAAGGCCGTAAATGCAACTAAATAGCTAGGAATTGCAATTACGAACAAGTTAAATTGATGAGAACGTATAGAAAATATTGTAGAGAATACACTTTGGAGATGTAATAGTTTTACTAAAGAAACTAGCAACATTACACTTCTGTACCCTGTTTTGGAGTATTGCTGACCATTATGAGATTCCCACCTAGTGGGACTGACGGATGATACAGAGAAAGTTCAGATAAGGGCAGATCGTTTTGTGTTACCGCGATAAGGGGGAGAGAGTGTCACAAAAATGATGCAAGAATAGGGGTGGAAATGGTTAAAATAAAGGCGTTATACGTTACGCCCAGATTTATTTGCGAAATTCCTACATAAACAGGGAGACATGATCATCTTAATAAAATAAGATAATTATGATCGAAAAAGATTAAATATCAGAAAAGCGATTCGATTAAACTTCCGCCATGCACTTAAATATAATTAGCGGAGTGTTTATGTAGATGTAGATATAATTCTGTACAGACATACAGACATGCATACTTTCCTAACGTAGTTGCCTTTCTAATCGTAGAAGGTGTGAACGTAAAAACCAAGTATCTTACAAAAAATAGGTGTAGAAAATGAACGGTACGGTATCCCGGAGCGCAAGAGTGAAGATATTTTTTTATTAACTGATTCAGAAGGAGTGCACTTTACGCACCATATCACTTTCAGAAATATTTTTATTGGTGAGAATGCCTGCTAAATGATGAAAGGAAAATAAAGCGTATCGCCTGCCAATTTTTTGCTGTTCATGCCGTAAAATTACGACATTCAACACCCCTCTACACCTTTTATTACTTGTACATTACAAACTGGATTCTCGGCATATTTTACTATATGAACCTTCCACGTTATATTACGACGTATAGTGAGGCATGAGATGATAAACAATAAGTCGCATTAGATAACTCTCCATCACGAATGAGCTTTTAATTTATTGCATGTTTATGCTAACCATATTCGGGAAACATCAAGCAGACAGATTCTCAATATTTTAATGAAAGTACTTAGTAAATTGCATTATTGTAGGATATTGGAGACGTGGTTACATGAGAATTGCGCTGCGTGAAAATGAAACTACAGTCGATATCCGCTACTGATATGGGTGAAACAGAATGGGGCATAAAGCGTTGGAGAGAACGTGGAGGAGACATAACTGAAGTATGAAAAGAATACACACGAAACCAAACGCTGGCTGCTGGGGCTGATTTTCAACCAAATATTAACTTACAATCATTGCTCGTCGTTTTAAACAAAGAATTTAAGCGTTTACTTTAGCTCTTCTCATAGCTATTCCTCTTACGTTGCACTGACTGTAACATTAATGCAACACTTGAAAAATGAACTGTTTATTCATTGTTAACCCAGTTGACCCTATGATTCTTCCAGAATTATCGTATCATATGAATATAAGAGTTTATATAACTCCCGTTGTTGGAGTTCCGGAACATCTCATCGAAAACGAAACGTAAGTATCAATACGATTGTTGACGCAGTTCAGCTAAGAGAGTACTATTGGTGACACAGTCGTCTGTGTTGTGCTTCAAAATTCATTCTTCTGCAGCAATGGATTAACTGGCCCACTTGGTTTAGAAAGGTCGAGTAATTTTTATAATAAATGTTAATTATTGACGTTAACTTTTAGTTAATAACATCTTATTTTAATCTTATATGTAGTCATAAAAATATTATCTATGATAAATTTTATAGGTAGTTTGTAGTGTCTTATTTGTCGACATCCTTCCAGAAGTATCGTAGGATTATGTGATATCTTTCCTACTTATTTGCAGGAAACGAATTGCACTAAATGTACTGTATTACGTTGTGGACAGCAATGATAATTTTACAAATAGTGGTGTAGATGTTACCTAACTCCTCCTCTGAATGTTTAAATGTTTGTTAAGCTTAATGGACGTAACTGCGGGGTCATCAGTCCTTAAACTTACAAACTACTTACGGATTACCTTACACTAAAGACGGCACAAACATCCACGCCCGAGAGGGGATTCGAACCCCCGACGGGGAACGGCCTCGCGCATCGGAACAGAGTGCCTCAATGCGCTTGGCCACTACGCCGCGGCCAATTAACTGAGTTCGGAATTTCTACGATTGCAAACCAGTAACCCTTACACACATTACAGGAAGCAATAAAGAAAATTGGAATATTTACAAGAAAATGCACACGACGTTATTCACGCCTCTACTTAATTCCTGAATTGCATTCTCGGTTCAGAATAGGACACGCAAATGAAGACAGGCCAAAGTTACATTAGATTTGCGCGTGTATAAAAACATAGATGCGCGAAGCATACACTAACTACCACAGCTATACGTTAGCAAAAGATCTCTCCGAGAACCCGCAGAACTTCTGGTCCTATTTATAGTCGAAAAGCAGGTTAAAGACATCTATCAAGTCACTCGTTGATCATTTCGGGACGGTAAAAGAAGAAAGCAAAAAGCTGAAGTTTCAAATTTAACCTTCAGAAATCCTTTACGCAGGCAGACCATACAAACGTACTATCATTTGAACTTCGCACTAACTGCCAAATGGAGGATACTGTAGTTTAACGTGACTGTAATATGATACAGGATGACCTACACAAAATTACTAGCTGGTGCGGAGAATGGCAGCTAGCTCAAAACGTAGATAAACGCAAGGTGATGCTGATGATTAGGAAAATCTGTCCCGTAATCTTCGAATACAGCTTTAGTAGTGTGGTGCTCTACACATTCTCGTCAATTAAATAACTAGGCGTCACGTTACAGAACGAAATAAAATGGAACAAGCATGTAAGATCTGTCGTGGCGAATGCAAATAGTCGACTTCGGTTTATTGGGAGATTTTTGGGAAGATGTATCTCATCTGCAAAGGAGATCGCTTATAAAACGCTTGTGCGACCACGTCTTGAGTATATCTCAAGTGTTTGGGATTCGCACCAGATCGGTTTGAAGAAAGACATAGAAGCAGTTCAGAGACGAGAAGCTAGGTTCCTAACTGGTAGATTCGACCAATGCGCGAATGTTATAGAGATGCTTCGGAACTTAAATAGCAATCGTTGGAGTGAAGGCGACGTTCTTTTCGAGAAACTTTGTTGAGGAAATTTTAGAGGGTCGCAATCTGAATTTGACTGTAGAACGATTTTACTGCCACGAACCTACTTTTCACGTTAAGACCACAAAAAGATAGGAGGAATTAGGACTTGTACAGAGGCATACAGGCATTCATTTGTCCCTAGTTCTGTTTGGGAGTGGAATAAAGAAGGAAATGTCTACTAGTGGTACAGTGTACCTTGCGCCACGCTCCTTAGGTGGATGGCGGAATATACCCGTATTTCTAGATGAATATTATTCTGCTTGTTAACGAACTTAGATTATTTTTGGATACATTTTGGTCAGTCGGGCGATAAATATTGGAAAGTAGGAGATACCACCAAACAAATTATTTGATTAATGCTTTTATTTAAACCTTTGCGTACAACTGGTTTAACACTGAGACCACCTTTAATTTAATGTCTCAAAGGCGGCCCAGTGGATGCTCTGTAAAACCATCACGGCGCTGGAGTATACTACCCTCTGTCGTCAAGATATTCAACTCCCTGCTGGCTCGGGTAAACGTTTTCACGGGAGAAATAATGATGAAGGACTTTGGTACTAGAAAATATCCGTTTTATCCAGTGTATCCATTTGGAGAGAGGGGAGAGTGAGGGGAGGGCGCGCCTCTTGCCTACCACCCCCTTCGCCTTCGTGCGCCATTGGCCATAGTGTATCGAAACAAGGTACGTTAAATTGTCGTACATTCTTGGTGACTTTGGTTTAACCACTATATATGTGCTATAAAATAAGATATTACATAGACAGCCACACTTCTTGACAGTAATATATCGAAAAATTGATTTAAATGCTTCTGAGTCTATCTGATTCAGTAGGCAGTTCTGGACAGTAAACAACAATTTATGTGTTTCATTTCACCTGAATAAAAAGTTTGTATCTTTCCATTTTGGTTGCTAGTCTTATCTCGTTTCTGTTTAACTGGTTCATACTCTTCCCTTTTTATACTTGCCACGCTAAAACCGTAATTGTCGCGAGTCCAAAATCCCTTATCTAATTCTGTTCATGCCCTGCCGATAGTGCTGGGGGAAGGGGGCAAGAGGTCGGGTGATAATAGAGCGGATATTTTAGGAGGGGCTCATACCATAAGCTTCAACTTTGTGTACACTGTGCAATAATAATTCCCTTCGAGCGGTAGTTTAATGTGGCTTACCTGGTAGATGATTCAAAATCTCTCAACAAGCCCCGATTTTCCCACATCTGGTATAACCGTCAAGTTATCGTCCACAAGCAGCAAATTGCCTATCCCTAAGTCCATATGTAAGGAAAACAATAGAAAGGTGCAGAATATCAGAGACGCCATCAGGCGCTCCAGTCACTTGCTGGAAGATCTCCGTGTCTCATAGCTCTGGAACGCGCAGGCAATCGCCCTTCAGAGGTCGCCGCCCCTCGGATTGTGGTGGGGGTGGCAGTATGGGTTGGGGGCACGAGGCCTCCCCCTAAGCCGCTAACCGGTCGCCAACCCCTAGGGCGGCATCAATCGGCCCTGCGGTCTGGCGGGATAACAAATAGCGACGCCGCCGCAGGGTTATCTGCGCTCACAGACCGCCGCCGCTTCTGTCTTCAGCCGTCCCAGGACAAAGTGCCGCTCCTGTGGCCTGGGAACTATCTAAATGATAATTACTCTAAAAGCTCGTTATGGGGCGGGCGTAGTTAAACAGTAGCAATGTGTGCTCTGCCCTGCTTTGTTCTGAGCAAAATGAAGATATGACAGTTCCAGGCTTGTAGTTTGTTTAGTACATCAAGTTTTAATTTTAAAATATATTTATGAAGTAATATCTCTTACTTTTTTACTCGATTGGGCGTAATAGACGATTGAGAGTCAGTCGCTCCACTAATATTTAAAGCAGTTTATTATATTCAACAGATGCGTATTGTTTTATTCCATTAACATTTCATTTCTTCTGCATCTTACGAATCTCTTAGCTGCTCCCGCAACCCGTTTGGTGTATGTTGTGACAAGTACGTCTCATAACACGGACCAGACGGTTTACGGACGAAACTGCTAAATTCTGAAGATGATATAAAAGGATCGAAACACGTCAATGACAGAAACGTAACTGTTAGCTGACAATATAAGGTAATAAATTTCTTTCAATCTCCCTTAATTTTCTTTGTATTTAGTTAAAATCAGTTAATGATGCCATAAGTGCATCGAAACCAATCATCAAGGTAAAAATAAAATTGGAGATCTTCACTTAAGACCACTTTGTTTAGTGGGTCAGCCCAACAGACACTACATGTCATCCATGAATAAGCAATATTTTGGATGTGAGTAGTGTATACAGACCAATTTTTAAATTTTCTAACGTAGACAGATACTTTGATGAATGGAATTAGTGGGAATAAAGACCTAACTTTCCGCTAGCCTTTACTGACTGTAAATTACAAAGCTGCGTACAGGCAGTATACTAAGAGGATATTACATGTTTTATCCATGCCAGCATCTGGATTTTTTAGGTCAATAAAGAAAACAGTCACCAATTGTAGGGTTCCAGATTGATTCATAACCGGTTTCGAGCAATTATTGCCCACCTTCAGATATATGTACAGCAAGAAGTTAAGTATAATGTACAAATACAAGAAGGGAAGCTCGTTTTGTATTGTCACGATACAGGGGAGACAGCGTTACGGAAATGATACAGGTTTTGGGATGGTAATCATTACAACAAAGGCGCTTATTGCTGCGGCGTGGGCGACAACTCCAATAGCGAACATTCTCCTCTGAATGCAAAAGTATATTGTTGACTCCTACTTACATAGGTAGGAAAAAAGCATCAGAATGAAACACAAGAAGTCAAAACTTGAACGGAGAGATTCAGGTGTTCGTTTTTCCCGCGCGCTATTCGAGAATGTAATGGGAGATAAACAATATAACGGTGGTTCGATGAACCCTCTGACAGGTACTTAAATGTGATTTGCAGAGTATCCCATGTAGATGTACATTACATTAAATTCGCAGTAGGATCACATAATTAAGTGCAGCATATATAAAGCTTTCTAAAGCTTTCTTGAAAAGTGATAAAATGTGAAATATTAATATGCCGTTCTGCTGCATTTTGATAAAATATGGAATTATACAAAGCATTAAGTTCATACAGACAAAAAAGTTGTAGTTAATTACATTTATTGTGCCATACTGACACCTAATGGAAAATGTACATATATTTTATCGTTTTATAGTACTTTGGTCTTTCTTTTATTTCAGTGTGTATGCCTTAGAAGAAAATCGCCTCATTTACTTCTTTGAATTAATAAAGCTAAGAAATTTCTTAGTTCGATTTATATGTTTCTGTGTCTTGTGAAACTCGGCCGTTTACTGGAAGAAATATGTCAGTGAAAGCCGAGAGCGCTGTCACTGTTATTGTTGGCGTCTTCAGTTGCAGGGGTGGTCTGCTATACGTTTATTTGTCTATCAGTCCTGTGCAAGGCCCTTTATCAGTTCTTCACTCCCCAACCCTTCTTACGCATGCAGCCTACCTAAAAGTGTGTTTTTTAGTCAGAACATCTGTTTCCTTTTACATTTTTCCACTCTTCTACACTCTGAAGAAGACACACACACACACACACACACACACACACACACACACACATACTGCCTGCATTGCGGTAGTTAATAATCCTTAATCTTCGGGTTCTGTCCTGTTGGGAGATCTTCCCATTACGCCGCGTAAAGATACGAAGCATTGTGCCACTTGAGAGGAACCTCAGGAAAAGGTACTGAGAGTAGGAATCGAACATTAAAGTAACAGTAACATTTTAACGTACAGAGAAAAGATAGAAAACAATTATGTACAACATCAAGGAAACTGTGTGTAATTAATTTACGTCTCCTGATACTGCTTTACTAGTCCTCAAATTTTAGATTTGGAATTTCAATGAGATAGTAAAAAAGTGTAGGAGAAAAGCAATCCTCATATTATATTAAACGTAACTGTGTGACTTCCAATCGATTTTCTGCACCAAAGTACAGTGCAATTTGCTGGTCTAAAGGCTAGTTACGACACTGACGTACGCAAGACATGTAAGAAGATGTAATTAGTGTGGCTTCTGATACTGGCTTGCTGAATGTGAAAGTTATTTTGCATATTAAAACTGGATATTAGTGAGATGTTAATTTGTTCTCTTCCACATTCTTTGAAACCACTGTACCGAAACCCTATATATGCCCTTAGAGTGCTAATACATTATTAGCTGTGTAGTAGAAGTGGGTATAGCGAAATTTTAATTATTTTAAGCAGACAGTTGTTTGGCATTGCAGATTGAAAATGTTATGTCACAATTACGTAACTGAATAATGTGTAACTTACTTCCTATGGTACTAAAACCTTTTTATTTTGCTTCTCTCTGTTGAAATGTCTCTTATGGCACATTGTTAGTATTTCTTCAATAATTTATTATTATTCTTTTATGACGTGTTTGCCCCTTTGGCAGGGCAGCATCAGATTACCTGTGTGTCAGAATTTACAGAAGAATTACACAACGGAATTACAAAATAGGGGATACTGGGAAGTGGGGTTAATTTTTGCTAAGTAAATTGCAGAAACGGTAAACAAAGCTTACAAGGCACTTCCGCTGGGTGGCATAATACGTTGGTTTGCCGTATCTGAAGGTTTTCAGCATTTATGGAGATCTTCTTAGCCCTAGAAATGATCGAATAACGAGAATTAGAAATACAGCAGACGCGGTAATGATGTGAAAAGAACAACACCTATGTGGGTCGTCATAAGGCGTCACAATGCAGCGGATGGTCAAATCCCGCGCCAAAGACAGTCCGCGTGAACTCCTTGGCGGCGCTGCAGTGGACCACCGCGAATGAGGCGCCACCACGACACTAGCAGGAAAGGAGACTTGTAGACAGCGAAGTTCGCGGGTGTGAGTGTCACAGTCTAACATATATAGTCGCGACACTCCCGCAGATTTTTGTTATACACTACGACTGCAGCGCTCCAAGCGGCCGGTAAGCTACGAATACGGTATTGGAGGAGTATGAATAGTATTGTTTATATCTATTTTTACAGACTTTTCACTCTAGGGAACGTATTTAGTGGCATAAAAATAGGTAGTCATTTAAAATTAGCTCCCCCTTTGTTTTTATTAGTTTTACTGAGATCCCTGATGATGTACGAAACGGTACATTTCAGGAAAGTTTATTTACAGTTATCTTTTAACCTATAGGCTTTTTCTGAATAATATCATTTATTTTTTATTAAAAATAAGAAATGGCTAAGAAACACTGGAAGACCTGCCTTTGGCAGAAAGTCATCGCTTTTCTACTCAGGAACGTTATGGATTCTTCATTACAATTCCAGTAAAATCGATGAGAGTGGAATGTAGGAAACGCATATAGAATGCAATAACTACAGTATTTAACGTTCCATAGCAGCCACCACAGCTGTAGCTGAAGGAAAAACGTCAGTTAAGTCACAGACCTGGCAAGAAAACGGAAAAAGCAATCAGACTGTTTTCAACGAAGAAGAACCCAATTCCACAATTGTTGCTACAACTGAACCACAAACGGCAAGAATCTTCAAGCCATTGTCTTCTTAAGCTGAAGTAATCACACTCAAACGAATATGCGCGTATCAGAAAGACGACTGATGCCTGAAAATGTTCGAATCATTAGACTACACCGAATTGATACGCGTCAAGAAACGCTTGTCATAGTATGAACACACCATAATAGAAATGTATGTTTCTTTTATGTTTATACTCTACTTACTTTCAACGGAATAAGCCGCAAAATAACACATATTCGTATGTATTTGTTCATGCCGAAGTTGTTCATTACAACTCTGAATCAATTAAATTCGTCTGTTTTTACATCAATGTACGTGTTATGTATATCTCTTAATATTTTACTAATGCTTGTAACGCAAAAATTGTACCAACTATTTCGTTAATTACGCACACAAACGTATATAAACAAACATCACTCCTACGGCAGCTTGCCAACCGCTAGGAGCGCTAGTGTCGTTGCAACTGTCAGTTGGTAACAACTTTCACAGCAGTAAGTGTCGCGACTGTATATGTTAGACTGTGGTGAGTGTATTGTAGTTACAGTGCTTACAGATGAGTATAGTTTGTTGCGGCTCTTACAGTGGTCTTACGAGTAATATGAAAGGGGCACATATAAAAAAGTGCGACGCTAGCCTGTTGTTGCTTACTATACTGCTGAGGATTATTTCTTGAATCATCATGTGTTATTCTGCTTAAACTGATCCTTACGTTGCAATTGGTTTTCTAGTGGTTACGCAGAGGTACTGGAGCTAATTTAACTAGTACTGCATACTTTGCGTCTTTTAAGCGGAAACTTGGCTTTGTAGCTGTGGTTAAATTTTGAGTCGCAGTTAATCTAGTATCTTTATTTTTGTGTTTTTTAACAAATATTACTGGATGATAGAGTTTCTGGATATTATTTAAGATTGGTCAGCACGCTGTTTTTATTTGCATTCTAAATTTATATTGAACTAATGATTTTGCATTTAAATGTTTGGCGACAGGTAATCTTATTACAGAGTTGTGATCGTTTACCTGTGTTTCTGTTCTTTTGTTTGAATCTTTTTTTTTATCGACTCTGCCCCTTGCGCAGTTGATAAATTATTTTGTTGAATGAAAGTAACTGCCTGTTCTTGGCTCGGTTGTTTTCTTTATATTCAATACTATATTGTACTGCAGGTTGGTCTTATGTTACAGTTTAAAGATGTGTCTTTATTAACAAAATGGATTCAGTTGTTAATTGTGTGGGCTGGATATAAAATATCACTCTTTTGGAAACCTGTGTTGAATAAAATTGTTACTACTTTGCCTAAAAAGAAATTAGTTTAAAATTTAAAAAGTTTTGGATAGGTAGGTACTTCTCACAGCTCAACCCAGTCCTATCACTCCCTCTACGGGTAGATTATGTTGGATTATCTTAACAGCAGCAGTGGTCCCTGAAGACACTAAATAGGCGCATGTTTACTGTTTCAGTCACGGAAGTGGTAGGGTGTGCTGTGCAGCTCCGCCGACAGGTACAAATGTTTGTTTAGTCTATGGGACTTAACTGCGGAGTCAAAATACTTATGAACTACTTACGAACTAGGACGGCACAAATATCCATGCTCGAGGGGGGATTCGAACCCCAGACCGTAGTGGCCGTGCAGACCGTGACTGGAGCGCCTCAGTCCCTTCGGCCACCGCGGCCGGCCCGACAGGTACAAACGATGGGGTTGTTTGTAGGGGGTGACGTAGGAAGCCGTTGTAGAAGACCCGACAGATGAGCTCTGGCTATCTGAATAGAAATGTAACGAGAAGACGATTATTAACCAGGCAAAAAGTGAATAGGTTGTTTGTGTTGGTGCTTGTAAATAAAAGTAATTATAATTTCTTATTTAATTTATTTATCCATTTTACGTTTGTAATGCAAATATAAAAAAACTACTGCTACTCTTTCCTTCCCCCCCCCCCCCATTTTCATTCGCGTGTCGAAGGTGTTTTTTGTCAGTTATTTACTGCATCGTCTCACTTGTTGCTGAATCTACATATTATATCCAAAGTATTTTTCTACAGCATCAAGATTCAAAAGCATTTATTCTATTATTGTACTAACTGTCGATTATTAATACTTAAGTTCCTTAAAAAGTACTGTTCAAAAAATGTTTTCAAGCAAGATTCCCAACAAGTCAGATACAGGATAATATTACATAATAACGAGATTTACATTTTCAAGAATAAAAATGTAGACGTTAGAAAACAATTATTTATGGTTAAAGTTGAAACCATTGATAACGGCATCGCTCTGTGATCTCCCCTTGTAAGCCGTAACGTAAGCAGTAATGCCGGCGGATGAAAACTAGGGATCATCTTGTCAGGGAAGCATTAGTGGATGAATGAAAGCGAAAGTTACTGCCCCGAGAGCGTTCCTGTAATTGTCAGGACGGTATGCGTGCTGTATGGCCCAAATAAATGACGGAGTTGTACGTTACATGCTGCGTTTACGGAGAGAGAGACAGCGATGACAGCGCCATTCTGCATCCTGATTTATTTGGCGGTACCGCTGAAACAAGTTGAACGTCAGCGACGTTTCGGTGTACGAGTGGTAATCGCTAAAGCCGGCCGCTTCCGGCGATAGTGCGCGCGCCGCCTGTCACGCGGACTGTGAGCACTCGATAACTCCTGGCCGTGTCCGCGTCACCCGGAGAGCCACCGGCTGTTTGCGATGGCGCACACTGTGGGGGCTGCGTGAGACAGCCGCCGTACGATCGCTACCAAAATGTATTTTTCGAGCAGTTATGGAAGGGGTACGCTCTAAAGACATTATTGACGCTAACCCTAGCTTAGTAATATGTTCAAATTTTCAATGAGCTGTTACAACCTTCCTAGGGTTTTATTTGCGGACGGAGAAGTTAGTACTGTTTCCTCCCTCAAGTCCCCTAAAAACTCCACATCCTTGCGGATGCTGTTGCGTAGCAGTGTACGTTTGTACCGCCATACAGTACGCACGAGGTGCCGTAGTTGCTGTCCAAAACGTTATGGAAAGCATAGAGTTCTGACTAACCTGTTGTCTTCTATAGTTGTGTCCTCAGCGCAGAAGACAGCACACAGGTCGTTGGTTCTTCTACAGCATACAAGTGAGGCTACAATAAGTTATGTATTATGGAAGCATAAGAAGCGACTCGCGAGATTTTTAATTTTCAGGGATGCCATTTATTAGTTAAATAATACAATATGAGCAACTATTGTTAATATGACACGGCCTATGCTGCCCATAGCTCATGTTGAGACCTCGACTGTTATCACTATTACAAAATTCTATACTCATGACCGGCGCGTATAGCGGTCAGCTCGAGACTGAAACTGCGGCGCGTTGCGAGAGGGCACCTGACGCTCTATTTCGCGCCAAAACAGGACCGTCGCGCGCCTTCTGCAAAATCGCTCTTCTCTTGTTACAATAAGAGAAGGCACCTTACACTTTTCAAACTGTCAAAACCTAGCCTGTCCTTGAGAGATATTTATTACAAATTCTCAGCTCTGAATAATTAATATTTAGTATATAATAAACAAAACTAATTTCAAAAGAAATCACGTGACGTGAAATGCAGCAGCCAATGCGAGAAGAGTACCAGTAATATAGGCGGGCTTTCCCACGGGAACCAGCACCTACTGTGCCATATGCTACTGCTCCCCACCCCACATTTCAACATATGCTGCACTACTGTCGTTCCTCCGCGTTTAAGACACGTACGATGTTAGCAAAGAAACGGCCAGCGGCCAGAAATAAGAAGTAGCCACAGCCCAGGAATATCACACTGTGACGCTTTGAGGAACAATTGATGAACAAGTATACATGGGTATAGTGTTGGTTTGAAATGACACTCGCGGAATTGACGGTTGTTAGTGACAAAAGTTCAAAAACCCCTGAAAGACGGGTGTTAGTATCGAGCGTTAAAACCACATGTAACTAACGCAGAGTTAAGTATTGCATTTACACGTTGTAGTGTAATTGCTTACCTGACTATTTAGGTTTGAAAAATTGGCCGTACAGAAGTTCTTCAACGATTTTAAAATAATAATCAGTGACTAAGCCTTCAATTTTGCCGACAGATTAGCCACGATGAGGGCAGAGTCTCAATTTATTGGACCGGAACCTGTCCTGACAATCACCAAGGCAATGATCAAGTTGGAGCTATGTAACTGGCTCAGAAGACAGCACGTAGAATATAGGACCAAAGTCCATCAACAAAAACATGGCAAGGTAATGATGCCAAAGCCATGTTTTAAAAGAAGCTCTGTAATCCTGGACCTGAACAGGAGAGAGATTAGACTCATGGTTGGATTGCTGACAGGCCATGGGAACTTCAAAAAACACCTACATACAATGGGAATAACAGAAGAGGACCCTAAATGTAGGATCTGTGATGACGGTGATGAAACTGCATAACATCTAATCTTCGAATGCATTGCATTGGAGAGTAAAAGGCACAGAACATTTGGGACAACCAGACCCGAAGAAATTGTGTCTAATAAAGAACTGGTAAAGGTATTCCTTGCACTGTTCAAGGGCATTGGTTGGCTTCACTAGATATACAGGGAGCGATACCGCACAATAAACTTAGTTTCGGTGCGGGCAGTGGCGGGTTGGACCAAGACTGTTTTGGCTTCCCTGGAAAAATCAAATCAAATCAAACCAAGCCTTCAATTTAGATGAACTGTTGATTTTAAAAAATGTAATGAAGTGAAATGGCCAAACATTTAATAGTTTAAAACATCTTGCAGAGCAAGCAAACTACGAAATTCGACGAATAGTTACCTTAAACAGCGGTGTAGTTGATCTCGTTGATAAGCTGTAGTGAGATTGGTTGTATTCCGAGCAACTATCCGCCGACATTGGATGGAGGTTCGGAATATTAAGATTCAATCCACGTGTTGCATAATTTTGAATGAAGGTAATGTAATGAATGAAAATTAATAATTGATACAGATTAATGGCTAATCAGACTTCGAACTGCTCATTACATAAAAGTGATAGCAGATTCTAAGCCAATAAATATTGCAAAATGGTTAATTACAGTCAAAGATACTATGGCAAGCTACACGAGATACGTAAGTTTAACATGTTTAATTACCGAAAACATCCAAAGTCGTAATAGTTAGTTATACCTGAAAACAGCATGATCACTAAATGGAGGGACTGGAAAAATAAATAATTGAAGAACTGACTGAAGTTAACTTTAAATAAGGGGATTTATTAATTTGAACAGAAAGCATATAATGCGTACCTGAGTATCGATTTTATATCTGAAGATTTTGTACAATCAGTTAAGAACAATAATCAATAGTTAATAATGTTCGTTTCAGCATATTGTAGTGGCATATCTTATCAGTACAATTCAGACAACAGAACAATCAGAACAGAGCAGACAATATAAGAGAGAGCGAGTACGATAGGATTATTACTTTTATAGTAAAAGTCAGAGATTTTAATTAGTTACAGTGATATTATAATTAGAGTTTCTTTATATATCTTTTACGTAGCCTACCGATTCCAAGGAAGAAAAAAAATTAATTGAATATTTGTCCTAATTGCATTTTATCTGATTTAATATTTCAGATGACTTTGAAATATGTTATTTATGAGGCTCTTGTTATATGGTAATATTAAAACGTTATACACCCAGACATCGTAAATAGCGTGTCAGGTGGAGAGGATCGGATCGAAATGAAATTTATTGGACACAGTGATACAGGTGACGCCCATGGCCAAAGTCCTATTGAAGAAAATAATGTATTCAGTGACGACTTTCACGACAGCCTTAAATAGTTGCTGTTGAATCTTCCGGATTGCATGGTCGTGGTCGAAGAAACATATCTGCTCCAGACGTTTTGTCCAGAGCTGTGCTGGACATCTTCAGAGATGCTTCTTGTAGCGGTCTTACCGACTGTCGAGGCGGATGTCGAAGAGCGGTAGAAATGCTGTCCAAACGGGGCGTGGTCAAGTGTTCACGTGTGCAGCAGTGATACGCCTTGTCAAAGATAAAACAATAACTATCGATAGTCGATGCTCAAGCATAAAAGCGAAACTACTTACTCTGAAGAGTCACTGTCCATATGTCACAAACTTTCATAGCTTCTGCCTTTCTATTAAAATTATTCTCATTTTTGTATACTTCGACTGTTTTTCTGTACAGCCGCGGGCAATTGTTCGTCGTTGTAGGTAAGATTTTCGTTTCGGTAAACTTCACGTCATTATTTCCTGATTGAAAAATATGTTCAGCTACAGTTTATTCCTCAGTTTTACCTAGTCGGCAAAGCCTTCTGTGTTCTTTGTCTTAAATTCACTCTCCTTTTTTGTAGTACCAATATACACTTTTCCACAAGAACACGGAATTTTGTATTGGATTGGTTTGGGATTCAAGGGACCAAATTAAACTGGTCATCGGTCCCGGAATTTTGTACACCCAGCTTGATGATAGAGGGGGGAGGGGCGTTTGTCCTTTACACATCGGAGTGCCTGACATCTTTTTTGTTGGTTAAAAACCGATCTGGTATCGTGATTTTGCAAAATATTTCCTATCTGATCCGTAACTGTTTTAATGAATGGGTGAGAATCCTGTGCCTTATTGCTGTCTTTTTGTCTACCGTTCCTTGGTCGCAGGACCCTATTTACTTCTTTCCGTGTATATCCATTCTTCTCAAAAGCCTGCATCAGATACTGTAAATCGGCAACCAGGAGTTCTGGCGCGCAAATTCTTTTGGCTCTGTCACTATGACCTGTCTTTAGCTGTGGATGATGGTTGGAATCCTTGAGCAAGTATATGTTCAATATATGTGTTAAGCTTAATAGACTGAACTGCGGGGTCATCAGTCCGTAAATTTACAAACTCCTTATGAACTACCTTATACTAAAGACGACACAAACACCCATGCCCGAGGGGGGATTCGAACCTCGCGACCGTAGAGGCCGTGCAGACTGTGACTGGCGTGCCACAGACTGCTCGGCCATTGCGGCTGGCGCAAGTATATGTCCGTATGCGTGAGTTTTCGGAAAACCTTATGTTTCTAACTTCCATCAGTCTGTCGCATGGCTGAAACATTCCATCTCCGTAGTGAATTTCATCCTTGGATTTATACTTTCAGGTAATTAAAGAAGTCTTCCAACGCTTTTTTACCGTGTGACCAAACAACGTATGTGTTATCCAGGTATCGAAATCATCGGCTCGGATTCTTAATTCCTTTTTTCAGATCTCGCTCTTTGCTTTTTTGCACGTAAAAGTTAGCGATTATAGGACCTAGCGGGTTACCCATTGCGACTCCGTGAACTTGCTCTTAAAACTCATTCTCCCATTGTAAATGACTCGCAGTAAGTCAAATCTCCTGTAAAAAGATTAGTTATATAAACCATAATTTCCTTGAGAGGAATCATAGTGAACAATGACACTATGTCAAAACATACAAGGTTATCTCCAGGAGCTAGGATTACTCCTTCAATTTTCTCAATAAAATGGCATGGGTCTTTTATATAAGTGTCAGTGTTACCAATGTAAGGATGTAGACGAGTTGTCAGATATCTTGCTACTTCAATTGATAGCACTAACGATGGCCTCAAAGGAAAATTGGTTTTGTTGATCTTAGGTAATCTGGAAAGCATTAGACATTGCTTCAGATTTCAATAGGGCTTTCCTATCCTGTTTGTCAATGGAAATGGATGTCTTTATCGCCGGCCGCGGTGGCCGAGGAGACTGAGGCGCTTCAGTCACGGTCTGCACGGCCACTACGATCGGGGGTTCGAATTTCCCCTCGGACATGGATATTTGTGCCGTCCTTAGTCTTAGTTCCTAAGTAGTTTGTAAGTTTAGGGACTGATGACCCCGTATTTCAGCCCCATAGACTATACAAACATTTGAACATTTTCACTTTATCAGTGCGTTCGTTTCTCCAGTTTTAGCGTTTTAGGTCGCGTCATTCAACGCTTACATTTTGATTACACATAATGGGCATATAAGTAAAACTGAGCATTTCAAAGTTCTAGGTGTTCAGATACATAGTAAGTTGTTGGGAAACTCCATGTTCAGGATCTTATCTAAAAATTAAATTCTGCTTGATTTACCATTAGAACAGTATGTGAAATGACTGAGTTTTCAGTACGTAGCCTACTATGCTTACTTTCATTCACTTACGATTTATTGTGCTATTTTTAGGGTAATTCGACTGATTAAGAAAAGAAATTCTTGCCTAATAAACGGACTGTTCGAGCAATATGTGGTGTAAGGTCGCGGACGTCGTGTCGACCTCTTTTCAGTAGTCTGAGAATTCTGACATTGGCGTCACATCACGTATTTTCTTTAATCTAGCTATTCGTTAACAGTATTAGCTTGTTGTTGTGGTCTTCATTCCGGTGACTGGTTTGATGCAGCACTCCAATCTACTCTTTTGTGAGCAAGCCTCTTCATCTCCTCATATGAACGGAAACTTCTGTTCAATTGTTCCTACAGGTCCTTTGCTGTCTCTGACTGAATTACAATGTCATCGGCAAACCGCAAGGTTTTTATATCTTCACCCGGAAGTTTAATTCCTTCTCCAAATTTTCTTTGCTTTCCTTTATACCTTGCTCTATGTATAACTTGAACAACATTGGACAAAGGCTACAACACTTTCTTACACCCTTCCAAACCTCTGCATCCCTTTCTTGCCCTTCAAGTCTTTTAACCGTTGTTTGGTTTTTGTACAAGTTGTAAATAACATTCCGTTCCCTATAGTTTAATACTGCTGATTTCAAGATCTGAAAGACTGTATTACAGTCAATATTATCAAAAGATTTCTCCAAATCTACAAAAGCTAGAAATGTATGTTTGTCTTTCCTCATCTCTCTGCTAAGATAAGCCATAAAGTGGATATTGTCTTCTGTGTTCCTGCATTTCTCTTGAATCCAAACTGGTCTTCCCCAAGGTCGGCTTCTACCAGCTTTTCCATACTTCTGTAAGTAGCTCGTGTTAAAATTTTACAACCATGACTTATTAAACTGATTGTTCTGTATTTTTCACACCTGTCTGCACCTGCTTTCTTTGGAATGGGGATTATTACATTTTTCTTAAAGTCTGAGGGTATTTCCTCTGACTCATACATCATACGCACCAGGTGAAATAGTTTTGTCATAGCTAGCTCTCACAGAGGCTTCATTAGTTGTGAGAGAGTGCCGTCCACTCCAGGGGCCTTGTTTCGACTTAGGTCTATCAGTGCTCTGTCAAATTCTTCTCTCAGTATAGTGTCCCCTATTTCATCTTCATCTACATCTTCTTCCCTTCCTACAATATTGTCTCTAAGTTGATTTCCTTTGTAGAGCCCCTATATATACCCTTTCCACCCTTCCCCTTCTTAGCTGGTTTCTTTGTCTCCAGATTTTTCTTTTATTTTCCTGTAAGCGGTATGTATTTTTCCCCTATTTATACATTATTCTACAGACTTGCATTTGCCTTCTAGCCACTCCTGCTGAGCTATTTTACACTTCCTGTCAATCTAATTTCTTAGTCGTCTGTACTCCATTTTGCCTGTTTCATGTACTGCATTTTTATATTTTCTCCTTTCATCAATTAAATTTATCATTTCCTGTGACATCCAAGGATTTTTTTTTTCTAGCTCTTACCTTTCTACCTATTTTCTCCTCGGCTGCCTTCACTGTTTCATCAGACAACGGTACGAATTCTTCTTCTATTGTTTAATTTCCCCCAGATCCTGTCAATTGTTGCCTAAAGCTCCCTCTAAAATTCTCAAGAACTTCAGGTTCCTTCAATTTATCTAGGTCCCATCTCCTTATTTTCCTACCATTTTTTTGTTTTTTGTTTTTTTGTTTTGTTTCAGCCTACAGTTGTTGGCCAACAAGTTATGGTCAGATTCTATATCTGTTCCTGATATGTTTCACATTCTAAAACCTCGTTTCGAAATCTTCATTCAACCTTCTTTCGTGATTCTTAAACCAGGTGTTTACTATAATTAAATTATGTTTCCTGCAAAATTCCACCAGGCGACCTACTCTTTCATTCCTTTTGCCCAGGCCATATTCACCTACTATTTTTCTATTTTTCCTTCTCTTCCTTTTCCTACTACTGAATTCCAGCCTCCCTTCACAATTAAGTTTTCCTCTCCCTTAATTGTCTGAATAATTTTCTTTACCTCCTCATACATTTCTTCGATTTCCTCGTCATCGGCAGAGCTAGTGGGCGTATAAACTTATACTAATGCGGTCGGTGTTGGCTTCGTATCTATCTTGACTACGATAATGCGATCACTGTGTTGCTCATAGTAGTTTACCCGCGTTCCTATCTTCTTATTCATTATCAGACCTACTCCTGTAATACCCCCAAATGATTTTGTATTTACAACTCTGTACTCGCTTGACCAGAATTCTTATTCCTCTTTCGACCGAATTTTACTTATCCCCACTATATCTAATTTCAGCATAGCAATTTCCCTTTTGAAATTTTCTAACTTCCCTACCTGATTAAGGGATCTAAGAATCCACGCTCCGATCCAGTGTAGCCTTTCCTGATGATCACATCATCCTGAGTAGTCCCGGCCCGGAGATCCGAATGGGGGACTAATTTACCTCCGGAATATTTTACAAGAGGATACATCATCATACAGTAGAGCTGCATGTCCTCTGGAAAAGTAACAGCTGTAGTTTCCTCTTGCTTAGAGCCGTTCGCAGTAGCTGTGTGGCAAAGCCACATTAGCTGATGTTATAAGGCCAGCCCAGTCAATCATCAAGACTGTTGCCCCAGTAACTACTGAAAAGGCTGCTGCCCCTCTTCAGGAACCACATGTTGGCCTCTTCACAAAATACCCCTCCGTTCTATGTGTACCTATGGTACGGCTAATTGTGTCTTTGAGGCACGCAAGCCACCCCACCTCGGCAATGTCTGTGGTTCATGAGGGTTATTAGCTTATTCCCAAGAATTAGCAGCTTTTACTCATTGCATCCTAGACGGTAATCGAGTCTGCATTTGGATCATTGTTGTGCAGATAGGCGTGCAGTATATTCCACCATACATTTTCAATAAGCTACCACAATGCATAAAGAATTTTAGTACTGAACCACGTGCCTTCAAGTCTAAAATGAAGAGTTACCTAATTGCTGACTCCATTTCTTCTTTCGCGGAACTCTTGGATTAATTGAAAAATTAAGCCAATTCCTTTGTTTTGTTAATTTTACTTAGGCTGACGACTTTCACCTACTAATGTAGGTTTTTGTTTGTTACCACTCTTGTCTTAAAATTTCCATGACCATGGATTCTTGTACCTCACTTTGGTCCTGCGGAACAGAAAGCCATGTTGTTGTTATGGTCTTCAGTCCGGAGACTGGTTTGATGAAGCTCTCCACCCTACTCTATCCTGAGCAAGCCTTTTCATCTCCTCATAAGAACGGCAACCCACATCCACTTTAATCTGCTTACTATACGCGTCTCTTGGTCTCCCTCTGCGATTTTTACCCCACGCACTTCCCTCCAATGCTAAATTTACGATTCCCCGATGTCTAAGAATGTGTCCCACCAAGCGATCCCTTATTTTAGTCAGGGTATGCCAAAAATTCCTTTTCTCACCAATTCTGTTCAGTACCTCTTCATTAGTTATGAGATCTACCCACCTAATCTTTAGCATTCTTCTGTAGCACCACATTTCAAAAGCCTCTATTCTCTTCCTGTCCGCACTGCTTATCGTCCATGTTTCACTCCCGTACAAGGCAACACTCCACACAAATGCCTTCAGAAAAGACTTCCTTACCCTTAAATTAATATTCGATGTTAGCAAATTTCTCTTTTTAAAATATGCTTTTCTTCCCATTGCCATTCTGCATTTTATATCCTCTGTACTGCGACCATCGCATGTTATTTTACTAACAAAACTCATCTACCACCTTCATTGTTTCGTTAACTAATCTAATTCCTTCAGCATCGCCTGATTTTCTAAGACCGCATTCCATTATTTTTGTTTCGCTCTTGTTAATGTTCATTTTACACGCTCTCTTCAACACACTGTCCATTCCGTTCAACTGCTCTTCCAGGTCCTTTGCTGTCTCTGACAGAATTACAATGTCATCGGCAAAACGCAAAGTTTTTGTTTCTTCCCCCTGAACTTTAATCCCTATTCCAAAATTTTCCTTGCTTTCCTTCACCGCCTGCTCGATGTACAAATTGAACAACATCGGAGAAAGGCTACAACCCTGTCTTACTCCCTTCCCAACTGATGCTTCCATTTCATGTTCCTCGAGTCTAATAACTGCGGTCTGGCTTTTGTACAAGTTGTAAATAACTCTCCTTTCCCTGTATTTTACCCCTGCTGACGTCAGAATTTGAAAGAGTGTATTCCAGTCAACATTGTCAAATGCTGTCTCCAAATCCACAAAAGCTAAAAATGTAGGTTTGCCTTTCCTTAATCTATCTTCTAAGATAAGACGTAAAGTGAGTATTGCCTCCCGGGTTCCTATGTTCCTCCTAAATACAAACTGATCAAGACATAATACTGAGGGTACAAAATAAATGGTTCCCTCTACAATCGTGTCACACCACCATTTATTGGTCATGTGCTGCAAGTAGACAGGAACATTTAGCCATTTATCTTCCACAGCTGTTCGTAATTCCTAGTGGCCTTAAGGTGTAGAATTTTGTACACGGACTTTCTATTGTGTACCTTCTTCGAAAATTATGAACTACCTCTAAGAGAACAACCTATTGACCCATAGTCAACACAGATTCAAAAAGTATCGATCTTAGAAAACACATCTAGCTCTTTATTCAGATGATATGATGAGCGCTATCTGAAATAGATTTAACATTTATCGATTTCCGGAAGGCCTTTGACAGTGTACCTCACAAGCGTGTCCTAAACAAACTGCGTGCTTGTGTAATATTGCCACAATTGCATTCGCAATTTTCTGTCAGAGAGGATACAGTCTGCAGTAATTGATGGAAAGTCATATAGTAGAACAGAAGTTATATGTCGCGTTCCACAGGGAAGTATTATACGAGCCCTACGGTTTCTTATCTTTATAAACGGTTTAGGAAACAATCTGAGCGGTTATCTTAGACTGTTCGCGGATAATGCTGTCATTGATCGGTTAGTAAAGCCACCAGAAGTTCGAAAGCAACTGCACTGTGTGAAATTTGTCAATTGTCCCTTAACAATGAAAAGTGTGAAGTCATCCACATAACCACTTAAAGAAATAAGTTCTACAAAATATCTAGAAATTAGGATTACGAACAACTTCGTTTGGAAAGAACACACAGAAAACATTGTACGGATGGCGAACCAAAGGCTACGTTTCATAGGCGTCACATTTGAATGATGCATCAGTGCCGCGGTGGAGCGGCCGTGCGCATTGAGGCGCTATGCTACGATTCGAGAGGCCATTACTCGTCGGGATTTCGTATCCCCCTCGGGCATGGATGTTTGTACCCTCTTTAGTATTAGCTAGTTCAAAACTAGTTTGTAAGTTGAGGGACTGATGATACCGCAGTTAAGGCCCTTAAGTGTTTCAGACATTTGATGTATCAGTTCCACTAAAGAAACTGTCAACACTGAAATTGCGCGCCACATATTTTAGTATTGCTGCCCATTATGGCATCCTCACCAAGTTGGATATCAAAAACAGAGAAGAGAATTATGTCTTGTATTATTGCTATACAGGGAGAAAGTGTCAGGGAAATGATCCAAGAGAGCAAATTATGAAAAGAAAGGTGTCATTAGTAGCTGCGATATATATTTGCGAAATTTCTCCAGCTTTCTCCACCGAATACGAACATATTTTGTTGGCATTTACCAAAATATGATTATAATAATAAAGTAAGATAAATCAGATGGAAAACCTCACGAACACTATCGGTATATATATCACTGCGTCGTCGATTTCATGACAAGCAAATCAATTTGGGATATATGTTGGGAAGCCTGTGATGCATCTCACTTCAGTCACGACCAATCCTACGAAAGAATTTGATACTGTGGGGAACATGCTGCTTTGAATCAGCGAACCGGATATTCCACGAATCCTGCTTCACTGTGCCAAGTGATTCTGGCCACCAGTTGGCGCGGAGAGAAAGCCACACACACACACACACACACACAATTACGTCCCTATCACCGGTGGGTGTATCGGTACTGTCACTATGCCAGACACTGGTATTCATCTTTGCACGAGGTATTCAGTGTTGTGCAAGGAAATTCAGTGATACTGCAGGCAGATTAGTCTGAATCAAGTCCTTCTGTTTGAGGCTGCGCATGGTCCCGTCTTCATTTTTGTGGACCCATATACAACCACTGACTATTCGCACCCACTGGAACTTAAGGATACAGAATAATCTGGAACGACCTGTAAATTCACCGATCTTAAAACACATAGATCATTCCTGGGTTGCTCTTGGTAGGTGTGATTCTCAACGATAACCTTATTCGAAGTTCCAATATTAATAATTAAAGAAGCATAGGACTATCTTTCAAGTATTCTTCAGTTGCAAGAGGAACAAATGCAAAATGTGCTATATGACAGTGGATAGGAGATCACTTATTAGAGTCAAATATACCGATATAGAACTTTATTTTGGGAATGTAAGACCTTGCTGTTTTCAGGTCAGCTAAGACTTGGTGGAATGTCTACCACTTTGTGTAACAAATATATATAACATACCATTACGTTGCGTATGCACTGCATTTTACCTCATTATCATCGTCTATAACTATTTCTATTCTATAATGCCTCTGTTCTTTGGCGACTGTGAAGCAATGTATATTTAGTATGACTTCAATATGTAACTTTCAAAGTAATCACAAGTAATAAACTACACACGACATATTTAGAAATAAAAAAGTTTAACGAAATTCTTCATACTGTTTATGGTGATTTCTTGGGCATATTGCTTAATGGGACGTTATATCAGTCATTAGATTCATACGTCTACTTGTAAACACAATACCTTCTAAGATGCTGGTGCGTTAGGATCAAGATACAATATATCCTTTATTGTAAATGATTCACCATATTTTTGTAGCTGTTACTTGTAACCGTTACTTAGAGACATACATCAGTCAGTAATTGCTTGGCCATTTCTCTACCATTTTCATACCGTAATTCCTGAGACTCCACGAGTTTAGAAATTAGTAGCTGTGTCTGTGATGTGTAATTAGTGGTTTGGCTCGTATAAATGAAAATTCGAAGTCAGCCGTAATCAGATATGCTACCGGAATGAAAACCATTTACCTATCACAAAATTCTACCAAGCGTAAAATTATACACTCGCAAACACGAATGCAACTTTTTGTCTCCATTGGAAAATAAACGTTAGTAGAGGTTCACGCCGAATTGTTTTCAGAGCAATAAATAAAGAGTTTCAATTCGGAGTAATGTAAGTGGCAACAATTTACAGCGTGATATCGCGTATTTTTGTGAAAGCGGCAATAAATTCTCGTGACGTTTGCCTCTGCGTGAGTTGCAAATTTCTGTCGACTGATTCACAAAATAAAACAAAGGAAGGTAAATGGCGTGTCGGCATAGAATGTTGGTGAACGTATCTTTTCGTATTAATATAGGGCTCGCTTTGGCATTCTAACGCAATGGATACACATTTAACAAAAACTTCGTACTTTAACCGATTAAGGAGTAACAGAGGTGGTACAGTTCTTGTACAGCGGTGTACTTAAAATCGTCTTTATGAGCAATTTGTGGTTTGGAATTAACATATTTCTTCGTAGGATTAATATGTACTAGAAAACTTCAAATATCGCTCTTCATTTTTTGCCCAATAATCGCTATGAAGTGCTATAAACGGTCTATATTTTTTTGTTCAAAGACGACTTATTAAATGGACGTTCTGAAAAAGCTTATTAATATCGCTAACGACACAGAAATTCTCTCTCTATCTCTCTCTCTGTCCCCCTCGGAAATATCGGTTTCCGTTTGCGACCTCCCAATCGGTATTCACCAATAAGACTTGGGCAATACATAAATCAGGGTAGTAAAAGTTTATGGCACGGTGCCTCTGTTCATAGGGGTGAGTTAGGTCTGTCAGGTTCTATGCCCTAAACAGCTACCCAATCCGTTTAAACAAGATCAATAATTAATCTGTAGTTTAGCTTGTATATCAATCTGCATATGATGACGTGAAAATATACCTATTTAAAAAAAATAATAATAATCTTCTGAATAACCAACAAAATTGATTCCAAGATAAAGAAATGATTCACTCACGAAGTAATTCTTTATGAAAGTAGTTTATTACTCTTATTAGACATGAAAATGCGAAGGTGGTCCTACTTTATACATCAGTAAATAACTAAATATTTTCCCAACTATTGTTCATGAGAGGCACAATAAGTATCACACGCACTCGAGAGTAAAAGTTCCAAATAATCACTCGTAAGTTAGAGTAGTCCATCGAACTTTGCAGTTCCAAGTTAATCTGCGATAAAAGTATTTGTTGTAAAACACAGTTTGTCATCACACGAGTGCACGATTGCTCAAATATCACAGTTCCACAGCCGTACTAACGTGCACAGTTTATCACTTTTCAAGCAGAGACTAAGTTCTGCAGTCACAGTCCCGTAAATTTTCTACGTCCACACATGCCTAACTCTTCAAATCACATGTTCGTAACGGGGCTTCAGACCGCCCAGCGTCACAACCTTTCACCACCGCGTCCAAGTTACGAGTCCCTTCCCAAGCGTTCGAAAGCGTGTTCTACCTGCTCCAAAAATTGTATCCTTCCGCTCATCCTAACGTCTTATCTTTAAAATGCAGTTTCTCTTCTTAAAAATTACACATTTTAATATCAAAGAATTAAATGCTTTGACCACCTCACTACAAATGCAAATTTACATTTAACAAACAAATATACATTTAACAATACTGAAATCGGTTGAGACTGAAGCTCTTTGCTCAGATAGTAAATACTACTATATACTAAATACAGGTACACAATTAATATCTAGTTTATCATGGCGTTTTATACAAATATACTCAGTTATTGTCCACAATTAATACATATAATTGTTTATATATAAAATATCCGCTGCATATATACTATTTTAGTCGGCCATGAAATATTTAAGTGGCAATCTGTAGACATAAAAAAATGAACGTTACTAAAAATAATATTAAATATAATAAAATACATATATACAGGGTGTCCAGGAAAAGGACTCCCTGAATTCAAAATTAAATATCTCTAAAACAAAGGTCGATATCGAGGAATGCAGTAAACGGTATGTTTATTGTGAAAGCTGTAAGACGTTTATACAGCAGTTTGAAATAATAGTTACAAAAGCTGTTAACAGATGGTGCTGTAATCGCCATACGTAATCCCTAGTATAAATAATGATCCGAAGCCCAGAGCGATCAGCTCCACTAATGAAACGTGAAAGGAGGTTAGCGTACCGAAGGAAGAGATTAAAACATGTACTCCATTGAACAACGTGTTTTTCTGGTGCTAGAGTACCACAGGTTAGAAGAGAGTCCTACGGCAACAAGGCCAAGTTTTCAAGCACGATTTAATGTTCCAAAAGGACCGGATGCGAAAACCATTTTACGCTCTTCGCAAAATTTCAACGAACAGGCAGCGTAACTGATGATCTAGTGGGGCATGTTGGCCGCAAGCAAACCGCAGTTACGTCTGAATATATCGCCACAGTGTCTGGAATTACTCAGCGAAATCCAATGTCATCCGTCCGTTGAATTGCATCTGAGACTCGTTTGAAGCGTTCCAGCGCGCAGAAAAGAGCCTACACATGTTTCCATTCAAAATTCAAACGCACCAGGCAATACCCGTACGAGCTGTGCGACAAAGGGTTGCCTTTGCTAATCAGATGCTCACAATGATTGATAGTGAAGGATTTGATGTTGGCTCCATCTGGTTTACAGATGAAGCACACTTCCACCTGAATGGGTACGTGAATAAGCAGAACTGGCGGTTTTCGGGTTCCGAAAAGCCATATTGGTGTGAAGCGATACCCTGTATTCTCCTAATGTTACTGTGTGGGCTGCAGTATGCAGCAGAGACATTATTGGCCCTTTTTTCATTCGAGAAAAAGTCACTGGTGCTCGTTACGTTGCAATTTTGGAACAATTTGTCGCCACACAGTAAGCGTTAGAGGATGGACCAGGATGGTTTATGCACGATGGAGCCGGACCACATCAGACCGAACAAGTGTTTCGCTTTCTTGAGAAATACTTCGGGAATCGAGTCATTGCTTTGGAATATCCCAAATTTACTGGTGCAGGCATGGATTGGACTCCATATTCGCCGGATTTGACTCCCTGTGACTTTTTTTTGTGGGGCACAGTGAAAGACATGGTCTACCCAAAGCATTCCGCCACGCTGTACGAGCTTGAATCGGCGATCTCTGTGGCATGTGAATCCATTTCGGTTGAGACACTACGAAATGTGATGGCGAATTTCATTCTTCGTTTGCGCCACCTCTGTAGTGCAAATGATGAACATTTTGAAAACATTGTGATGTGATTGTTTGCAAAGAGTGTTTTCATACGATTATTTCACTTATGTATGCTTATATGAGCTGTACAGCCTACAACGCCATCTGTTAGCAGCTTTTGTAACTATTATTTTAAACTGCTGTATAAACTTCTTACAGCTTTCACAATAAACACACCGTTTACTGCATTCCTCTATCTACCTTTGTTTTCGAAATATTTAATTTTGAAATCCGGGAGTCCTTTTCTGGACACCCTGTGAAAGGTATACGCTTTGCTGGGTTTATGTTTTGTGTTTCTATGGTGTAATGGATGTTCTGACACAATAATATTACTACATCGACGAAAAGCAGACCAAAACAGCGAGATAAAGTTTATTGAAAGAATACCGAAATAACGTGGCACGTCTTTTAAGATAGTTAGCGTGGTGCAGTGCTGTCCCTTTGCTTCTTAAACTGTTACTGATAAACAATACGTTTCAATAATTTTAAATATAAGTCATACAACATTTTTATTATATTACTGAAATTTGTCGGCTTTTTGTCTGTAAGGGATATTGAAATTGTAATTACGGCGTTTGATTCTACCAAGTCTCCTGAATCCATTCGAATAATTATATTTGCTGTATGATCATTCTCTGATTTTATATGGATTTTTAGAATACTGTTTGTGGCTATATTGAATTTCAGTTGCAATCTGGAATGCCGCCCTCGCTCAGCCAAGCGTTTCCGGTTTCCGAGCACATTAAGAAAACCCTGACTACCTGTCCATTCACTAGGTTCAAACTGTTAACCGGCCTGCTGGGGAA
The DNA here is from genome assembly GCA_026315105.1 of Locusta migratoria. Lineage (NCBI taxonomy): Eukaryota > Metazoa > Arthropoda > Insecta > Orthoptera > Acrididae > Locusta > Locusta migratoria. Next base: position 167,034,327 of record CM048748.1, read on the forward strand.
CCCAACATCCTGGCTAAACCCGCCTTTCACGTGGAAATAATCAGCTTCCCCCTGTATCTGTAATATCACTCGTTGAATGATATAAATGCTTTGCACTTCTTGTTATCTTTGCGATTCATTCACCCTATTCTACTTTTCATAAGTAAGTATAAAGTACAGTCCGACATGATTTGCGGCCGAAACTGAAACCGAAACCGAAACTTACAATTTATGTTAATTTCCGTTATACCGCAAATCATTGTTTTTCCCACATTTTGCAAGATCCCCTTGCTATACTCTCCTCGCAGATAATAACTCAAAAACACTGCCTGAAACGGAAATTGTGTTTATTGAAAAGACAAACTAATCGACTTCTGGAAACGAAACAAATTAACAAACTTTTGAAACTAAGGAAGAAACAAAAAACAGCACTAAAATTTTTCTTCTTCACCAATTAGGTATAAGCCAGGGATAAGAGGACAGCCTCGAGAGAACGGCGTATTCCGTTGCGGGAAGTCCTGGAGGCGTGGTGTCGGTGGCAGAGACTCTTCCCCGGAGACGTCGGTCGCGATCTCTCAGCTATGGTTCTCGGAGGCGGTCGGCAGTGAACTGCCGTCGTGTTGTACTGCGCCTCCGTAAATAGTCGGCGCGCAGTGATACGTAGCAGTCTCGAGCTGGTCTCAAGTGACTGTGCGGTGGCATATAGTCCCGGTTTAGTGAGCTCTTTGGCGGTGCTCGTCGAGTCCTCTGGTGACTCCGGAACCGCCGCTGTGGGACGCCTCACTGGTATGCATCCATGCGCTGGTGCCCTATATTGCGGGTTGTTCGCTAATCAGGCGAACTACCGGTATATGACACCCCTCCCCGCACTAAACCTCCTTGAGTGTTTGTAAGCGTAGCCAGGTGTCGTTAGAAGACGACATGAAAGGCGTAAAGTTTTACTGGCATGAACTTTCTATCCGGCAGTTGTGAATATTAAGTAAACAACTGCTTAAACTGAACTTGTGCATACGAATACCTTGACGTTTTATTAGTCAAGCTAAGTCGTTCTCTCCTCACAGTTCTTGTAATGCTCTGCATTAAAAAGAATTGCAAACAGAATAATTGAAGATATACTAAGTTTTTGCGAGTAGGAATTTTTTTCACAGTTAAGTTAACATTAATATTTATATTCGTTTATTATAGTAATTACATTTAAGCGAAATGAATTTGTTTTTATAAATTGCTGCTGACTAATAGGCTTCATAACTGTCAGTAAGTGAATTAGTGCAGCATTAAGTATTTCGACAAATTACGTCGTAGTTCCGACTAATAGTATGATTGTTGTCAGTGAAAATTCACGCAAACCCAACAGGCGGAGCGGTGTAGCATATATTCAATGTTTCCTATCTCTTATTGGTCATTAAAAACGCCCTTCGCTTTCAAGGAAACACATTAAGAAAACTTTTCAGCATAATAATATAATAACCCGTTCCATTAAGTACAATACTAGTTGTTACTGAGTATAAGAAAATCACTATGTGATACCATTGCGCTATGAGCAACAACGAAATACAATTTTTACGAACACTAAATCCGTTCCAAACGCAACCCGACTTCATCCAAAAGATCACAATGTTGAGTGATTTCTGGCAGAAACTGAATCTACGGCCCAAAACAATATTTTGCCCGAAACTGGCCGTAAACGAAACCAAATTTTCGGTCGGTCCTTACGTAGTATGAAGGTTCTGTTGCCAATCGGAGTGTCTATAATATGATGACCATATTTCGAAACTCTCCTCGAAATATAAATATTACGATACGAGGATCAGTTCAAGTAAGGTACAGCCCAAGAAGGAACTAAACTATCCCCTTTAAGAGTGCCATCAATGAAATGGGTCAATGATGTGTTGTCATACAATACCACATCATACATTAACACTCCACTGACGTAATACGTCGTTCAGAGCACGATTACCGGCAGCGTGAGGCTCACGCTTGAGTCTCAGGACGTGTGCTAGCTGTGCGCTTATTTCAAGCATCAAGTTCGCGTCGCAATAGCTCGGGATGTAATTGGCGTATAGCGATGCAATAAACGCCATTGTTTATGTAATTTTCATGCTACTTATTGCATACGAAAAAATAGGGGGTGTCCATCAAAAAAACACACGTTTGTGTTGAAAATAGTTTTTGTAAACGTTTTAAAATTTTGCATAGTATTTAGTTTCTTAGGCCTCTGCCGTGCGTTCATGCTGGTGAAAACCGTTTTTGAATATCTTTTGTCGTTCCAGATATATTTGAGGCGGCAGCGGCGTTAGGTGAGACACACACACACACACACACACAAACACACACACACACACACACACACACACATATATATATATATATATATATATATATATATATATATATATATATATATATATACTGGGTGATAAAAAACTCAGTAAAAATTTGAAAACTTAATAAATCACGGAATAATGTAGATAGAAAGGTAAAAATTGACACACATGTTTGGAATGACATGGGGCTTTATTAGGACAAAAAAAATGACAGATGGCGCTTCATCTGATCATAAAATTAATAATTTGCATAACAAATTAAGACAAAGCAAAGATGATGTTCTTACAGGAAATGGACAATATCTTCACCATCATTCTACAACAATATCTGTAGTCGACGAATAATGTTCTGAACAGCACTGTGAAGCATGTCCGGAATTATGGTGAGGCATTGGCGTCGGATATTGTCTTTCAGCATCCCTAGAGATGTCGGTCGATTACGATACACTTGCGACTTCAGGTAACACTAAAGCCAATATTCGCACGGACTGAGGTCTGGGGTCCTGGGAGGCCAAGCATGACGAAAGTGGAGGGTGAGCACACGATCATCACTAAACCACGAGCGCAAGAAACCTTTACCCCCACCTAGCAATACTTTTTTTTTTGTTCTAATAAAACCCCATGTCATTCCAATCATGTGTGCCAATTTTACCTCTCTATCTACATTTTTGCGTGATTTGTTAAGTTTTGAAACTTATACTGACTTTTTGATCACCTGTTATTTATACTGAACACCACAGTGCTTTACTAGGCATGGTCCTGTTTGGAGGTGGTATGCCGTTGCCTTCCTCCGACCTTCGAACTGACTTACCCAGCCAGTTATTGGGGACCTACAGTTTAACGTGGGTTCCGAACCACGGTGCTACTACTCCGTATTTTTCACATGAGCAAGACTGCCAGAGGTGAAAGAAGTGGTAAGTAACAAATAAAAATCCTAGGACCTATTTATACTGGCAACTGCCAGTACTTGTACATTTAAAGTGGCAGCTGTTAAATGTGATCGTACTGACAGCTGCACAACGTTGGCCTGAAGATGGTGCGTTTGTAACATCGAAACCGGTCGCATAATTGAATAAATAATATTAATAGAGACGATGGTACTTTCTTCGCCCTTCAAATTTATCAGCTGTAGTCCCCACACATTGGAGAGATTTCAAATGAGCATGCAAATCCCAACAGGTGACACTATGGGCCATGGACTACTGCAAGCCATCACATAGCTTCTGGTGAATCTTATACAACAAATAGTCATTTACCATTTTCTACAGTATTAAGAGAGAAAAGGTGCCAGTCTATCGATGGAACCAACCCACTGATAGCAAATCTTCTAAGGTACGTAGGTTGCATGGATATCAGGCGGAAATATTTAGCGAAAGAAACAATCTGGGCACCCTATTTAGACTTGCCTTGCGTGGAAAGTACGCTTAGGGAATAATATGGAGGGCCCACATAAAGGTTGGGCAGATGTCAGACTAAGATTAATTGGAAGAACCCCCAAGAATTAGGTTGTTCCAAAAAGAAAGCCGCTTACAAAAAAGTTCTTCAATCGGTATTCGAGTACTGCTCGTCGCTACGTATACGTACCACATAGGCAGCAGAGAAGATCCCTTAAGAATGTAATAATCAGCCCTCTCCTGTGTTAAAGCTGGAAGAGAAGCGTCCTTATTTACCCCATGAGTTACCGTTAAAATTCTGAGAGCGTACTTTCCAAGAATAGTAAACCAATAAAGTGCCCTCTGTATTGTATACAATGCAAAATAACACGCAGATAAAAGCTTGAGTCCACTTGGAGAATTAGTAGCAACTTAAGGGAAATCGTTGTTTCCACGAATCATGCGTGCGCTACTAGAACAGGTGCAGTCACCGGAAGGATGCTTCTATAGTGTACAGATAGCCGGGCGCTTCCCAGAATCAGTTTTATTTCTTAAGCTTTCAGAATTGTGAATCTAAATATATAGCATTTAATGTCCTTCCGAAATACGAGAAACACCTCATCATGATGGAGACGAAAGTTAAATATAAAATGTTCAAATGTCTGTTAAGCTTAAGGGACTTAACTACGGGGTCATCAGTCCCTAAACTTACAAACTACTTATGAACTACCTACAACTAAGGACGGCACAAATATCCATGCCCGAGGGGGGATTCGAACCCCCGACCGTATTGGCCGTGCAGACCGTGACTGAAGCGCCTCAGTCCCCTCGGTCACCGTGTCCGGCAGTTAAATATACTGAATGTGAGCTTAGTAATGGCTTTTACTGTCTGCATTAGACTCCAGTGAGACTTAGTGGCCATTTTGATCCACTTATCACATTACTTATGCCTTACGCATTAAAGCTTACGCCGTTTCCAAAGGCAAATCTTTGTTAAAAAGTTCACTCTTAAAATAATTTGCGTCAGAGACGAACGTCACTGCATATGAATGTGATGTTTAAAATACCTTTCCCCAGACCATCTCATTCTATGCACGTGGTTTTTAACAAAGAGATGGTCTGAAGGATACGCATTTTAAACTTGTCATATGTAATGTAGTATGTCACTGACACAAAATTACTTTAAGGTTTATTATTATTTACAAAGCCTTGACTTCGAAAATGAAATGAAGAATGTCGAAACAAGTAAGATATAAATAAGGAGCTCAAGACATTCATATTACCTCCAAGTGCATAAAATTATAATTAACTGACATCTTATTCAGGTTTTTTTATAGGAAGCGATCTCTTAATGTAACGGTTATGAATCCCTTTATGATATCTTTACTTGCCATAGATAGCTTTTTATTTTACATGATGACTAGTTTCGACTCGTTAAAGAGTCATTATCAAATATTAATTGTCCAGGCATGATAAGAATTATACTTCAGATGAACCAACATCATAGTGACATGTTATAAATGGTATGCACATCGTCAATCGAATGTGATTTTGGGCATGTTGTTCAAGACCCTGTGCCATACCGTCCCACATGTCCAGGTAGTGTGTTATCACAGTAGTCACTCTACAGGGTCTTGAACGACATGACCCAAAGGCATATTCGATTCATGATGTGCACACCATTTATAACTTGTCACTATGATGTTGGTTCATATGAAGTATATTTCTTACCGTGCCTGGACAATTAAGATTTGATAATGACTGTTTAACGAGTCGAAAACAGTCATGTAAAATAAATAAGTGATATATGGCAAATAAAGATCTCATAAAGGGATTCATAACCATTAAGTGTATAAACATTTGTTGCTTACTGTCATTTCTCAAAAATAATTGTTATTATACCACAGTCTATTAAACAGGTATAGTATCTCTCACAACAAAAATGAAACGACGCTTCCAGAGGGTTATGAATCATGGGACACTTAACGTAAAAGGTGTTGCAAGAATTTCTGCCATATTCACTTGTAAACTTACTACTTGATGGAAGGATATACATGTGAGTGTGAGTGGAAACGTAAACTACTCGTTTTATACTGAGGGTACTGTACATGGAAGTACGACGGACCTGTACACATCGTCAAACGTTATACTAGGTGTGATGAACTCTGTGCCCCTAAGAATGTGTAATGCCTTGGATTACGAAATTACGACCCTCTGCAGCCCACTTAGTTACTGAGACGAAGGGTTATCTGCGTCGGAAAGCAGATAATTCTGCAACGTCAATGCAGCGGCTAGCGTGTGTTCACCATTAATGTCATATTAGGGAGGACCACGTTCCAACACGCCTCCTACTAGCCCAGCTCTGTAATGAGGGCCATAGTGTTTAACAGGGTATTAGTGTCCGCTTCCTAATTAGCATATCAGGTGTTCTAGCGTCCGTTCCAGACGCCCGGAGGAACGGCATGGCCAGAGCTAGTGGGCAGCTGGAGCAACGTTGGAACATTGAACAACTGGAAAGAACACGTAGATAATGTTATGGGAAAGGCGAACCAGAGACTGCGTTTTATTGACAAAACCCTTAAAAGATGCAACAAAACTACTAAAGAAACTACGCTTGTCCATCCTCTTATGGAGTATTGTTGCCCAGTGTGGGTTCGTTATCAGGTGGGTTTGACGGAGGACATCGAAAGAGTCCAAAGAAGGGTAGCTCGTATTGTATTGTCACGATATAGGGGAGACAGCGTTACGGAAATGATACAAGATCTGGGATGGGAATCATTACAACAACGGCGCTTATCGCTGCGGCATGGTCCACTTACGAAACTCCAATCGCCAACATTCGTTTCCGAATGCGAAAATATATTGTTGACTCCCACTTACATAGAACCTTAACCCAAATATGTACTCCTTCGTTGGCAGCAACACGTCTTCTATTCCTTGTTCTCAAACACAATGGCTTATCAGAAACAAAATATGAAGTACCAAATGACTTGTTAGGTACCTCTCCGATACTCCAAGTACGAAAAGCAATAATGTCCCTCTCGGAGAAAGACTCAAGGCCACCTTGCCTGGCATTATTACAGCGAACAATGGCTACAGTAAGCCAACCAGAGCCACCAAAAACTTCAGTACTTTTAATACTGAAATCAAATCTAGCTCCAACAAATGTAATAGGACCATGTAACACTTCTTCTTGTGCAGTAGTAGTCAATCCATCAGATCCAGGTGTAAAGTCCACAGTATCCACTGCTTTATAAACAGGTAACATGCTATGACGTCTCCTGTAATAACGGCGAGGCATCGTGATTCAATGCTGTTGCTCGTGCGGCTGCCTCAAGCCAAATGAGACACGATGCCTGGCACAGCCAACGCCCTTCCGCCTGGCGCGCATGATAACTAGAACACCACATCCGGTCGACTTGATTTTTCAGCGCCCGCGCACTCGTTAAAACTAGAGGCGCGGGCGCTTGTGGCGCCTCTCCTCACAAGAGCTGAGGCACAGTGACAGTGGCGCGCCAGGCGGAACAGCTCGGAAGCTGCTTCAAGTTCACGCACTTAGTCTACACGCATTAAAACTGTAGTACTCTCGAGCTCTTAAGGACATGACACGAAGTGCCCCAATCAATATTTTCAAGGGAAAAAGGTTAAGGATAAACTTTATTTAACTATGATAATGCACCAAAACATCTCCTTGGCACGCCAGGCAGAACAGCTCGGAAGCTGCTTCAAGGTCACGCACTTAGTCTACACACATTAAAACTGTAGTACTCTCGAGCTCTTAAGGACATGACACGAAGTGCCCCAATCAATATTTTCAAGGGAAAAAGGTTAAGGATAAACTTTATTTAACTATGATAATACACCACAACATCTCCTTGAATATTAAATTTCTTCTGAAATGGGCCTTCAACCTTAACCCAAATATGTATTCCTTCGTTGGCAGCAACACATCTTCTATTCCTTGTTCTCAAACACAATGGCTTATCAGAAACAAAATATGAAGTACCAAATGACTTGTTAGGTACCTCTCCGATACTCCAAGTACGAAAAGCAATAATGTCCCTCTCGGAGAAAGACTCAAGGCCACCTTGCCTGGCAGTATTACAGTGAACAATGGCTACAGTAAGCCAACCAGAGCCACCAAAAACTTCAGTACTTTTAATACTGAAATCAAATCTAGCTCCAACAAATGTAATAGGACCATGTAACACTTCTTCTTGTGCAGTAGTAGTCAATCCATCAGATCCAGGTGTAAAGTCGACCGGATGTGGTGTTCTAGTTATCATGCGCGCCAGGCGGAAGGGCGTTGGCTGTGCCAGGCATCGTGTCTCATTTGGCTTGAGGCAGCCGCACGAGCAACAGCATTGAATCACGATGCCACGCCGTTATTACAGGAGACGTCGTAGCATGTTTCCTGTTTATAAAGCAGGTTGAAGGCCCATTTGAGAAGAAATTTAATATTCAAGGAGATGTTGTGGTGTATTATCATAGTTAAATAAAGTTTATCCTTAACCTTTTTCCCTTGAAAATATTGATTGGGGCACTTCGTGTCATGTCCTTAAGAGCTCGAGAGTACTACAGTTTTAATGCGTGTAGACTAAGTGCGTGACCTTGAAGCAGCTTCCGAGCTGTTCCGCTTGGCGCGCCACTGTCGCTGTGCCTCAGCTCTTGTGAGGAGAGGCGCCACAAGCGCCTGCGCCTCTAGTTTTAACGAGTGCGCGGGCGCTGAAAAATCAAGTCGACCGGATGTGGTGTTCTAGTTATCATGCGCGCCAGGCGGAAGGGCGTTGGCTGTGCCAGGCATCGTGTCTCATTTGGCTTGAGGCAGCCGCACGAGCAACAGCATTGAATCACGATGCCTCGCCGTTATTACAGGAGACGTCATAGCATGTTACCTGTTTATAAAGCAGTGGATACTGTGGACTTTACACCTGGATCTGATGGATTGACTACTACTGCACAAGAAGAAGTGTTACATGGTCCTATTACATTTGTTGGAGCTAGATTTGATTTCAGTATTAAAAGTACTGAAGTTTTTGGTGGCTCTGGTTGGCTTACTGTAGCCATTGTTCGCTGTAATAATGCCAGGCAAGGTGGCCTTGAGTCTTTCTCCAAGAGGGACATTATTGCTTTTCGTGACCTTTCGTGACCTTGAAGCAGCTTCCTAGCTGTTCCGCCTGGCACGCCACTGTCGCTGTGCCTCAGCTCTTGTGAAGAGAGGCGCCACAAGCGCCCGCGCCTCTAGTTTTAACGAGTGCGCGGGCGCTGAAAAATCAAGTCGACCGGATGTGGTGTTCTAGTTATCATGCGCACCAGGCGGAAGGGCATTGGCTGTGCCAGGAATCGTGTCTCATTTGGCTTGAGGCAGCCGCACGAGCAACAGCATTGAATCACGATGCCTCGCCGTTATTACAGGAGACGTCATAGCATGTTACCTGTTAATAAAGCAGTGGATACTGTGGACTTTACACCTGTATCTGATGGATTGACTACTACTGCACAAGAAGAAGTGTTACATGGTCCTATTACAATACAAATAAAATACAAGAAATCAGAGCTCGAACGGAAAGATATAAGTGTTCTTTCTTCCCGCGCGCTATTCGAAAATGGAATGGCAAATAAGCAGTATAAAGGTGGTTCGATGAACTCTCTGCCAGGCAGTTTACTGTGATTTGCAGAGTATCCCTTGTAGATGTAGATGTAGAAGTACTGGAGAAATTTGGTATGACAAGTGAAATACACCGGGCTATGGGAAGCGCCTGACTCGTCACTTTCGCGTTTCTCTTATTTGGCATTTTTATTTCACAAAATTGTACCTCCCCGTGTCCCTACCATCCCATCAGACACTTTTACCTACATGTAAAGCAGAGGTACCTCAAAATTTGTGTAAATCATTAAGAGATATTCTGAAGTCACTTAACAAATATTAAATCATATTATAAATGTTGAAATCAACATTTAATAAGCATGAAAAATAAAGAAAAGTTCTAATTGATGTAAGCCTTTTCTTTGGTATTAGTAACTGCACGGCTTATAAATTATTGCAGACAACAAACAAGGATGTACGTTATGCTTCTATTTCTACTTCAAATGCTGATTTGCGACAATGCAAATTAAATTACCACAGGGTAATATTCTTAAATCCGTTGATTGAGCTTTCCGAGTTAAGTGTTTTTAACGTCAGGCATTGAAGAAAAAAGTGTACCTTAGCGAACTTACAATATTACCATTATGCAATTTTAGAGAGCTCTAATATCAGTCACTTTTTTCCGGAACATGAAACCAGCACTGTCAGCCCGAGAAATGCAGTTTTCGTTGTTTGCTTTGTTTTACGGTAATTTAAACCTTCGTTCGGAGGGATCTACTGACATGACGTTCTTCAATTTTCAGATTTCATTATTTAGGCTGAAACAACTAACACCATACCATATGATGGTACACTCAATTTTTGTTCATTAGTTTTAAACAAGCTAAAAACCCGGCGTTGCACGGGTGTTCACTTATTCCACATTCTTCTATCTCCTCTCCCTTTATCTACGTCAATTGTTTCCTCTCTCCACGCTCTATTCATCTCGCCCTACCCGTTTTAGTCGATTTCTTCAACCCGCTATGTCCATCTCCTCACCCTGCCTCCATTCAATTCCGACTCCTCAGTTCATCCCCTCCTCCTCTCTCCTGTTCTCGTTTTTCTGGCGCTTTTCCCACAGAGAGGCGTGGTAGTCTACTGAACTCGAATGTTTAATTTTAAGGTATGGCTGGATTCACTTCCTGTGACGTGTTTCAGTGTAGTTTCGTGGTGAACAACGAAACAGAGGATAATTTATTGCAATGTACGATCTGCCATGCACTGTAAGGTGGCTTTCTAAAAGTCAAGTGTACAAAATTTGAGGAATATCACAATATAAATGTTGACTTATGCGAAGTCCGTAAGTAAGACACCCTCCGCCATGCTCCACACAAGTCATCTAGAAAGTGACCTTCCTCTTGCTTTGAAGGTCAAATGAGCAAACTTCAATCAATATCGGAGCAAAACTGCGGATTTTTAAAATGTCCTTGTGTAAATTTAACAGCTCTCTGTCTCTTAGGAAACAGTTCTTCCCACTGATGATATCCTCACTACTGTATTTTATCGGTGGAAGGCGTATACTGAGTGGGGATTTCACAGAGAGTAGGCGATTTCAACATAACCTGCAATTCATTGTTTCATCACGGAAAACCAGGTAATGTCTTTCAATTGGACTTTTATGGACCATCTTTATTTACTAAAAAAATATTTTTCTGCACATATATCTCTTCCTATGACCATTTCTTTCCAGTCCTGCTGTTGTTACATTAAGTCATCTGTGTACATCAGAAGTGGCTTATTAATTGACACACACACACACACACACACACACACACACACACACACACACACCACACACAGAGAAATAGCTACTGTTCATATAAAAGTATTGCAGGGGTAGGAATGTGGAGACATGCCAACATAGACGCTAGATGCTCTGGCTTGTCGAAACCTATCGCTTCCCCCCAGGCTGTACCTGCGATTGCCATGTGATGAAACCTTCCTACAGCTCCCCCTCCCCCGCCCCCGAGTGCAATTCCAGTGCATACCGTGTGTTCTGTAAAGAAGTATATTACGCTCATCACCCTTAATCCTTTACTTCGTTAGCTTAATGGCAATGAAACATATATACAGAACTCGAACTTCAGATAGACATACAAATTAATCTTTCTATCTCACAATTTTAAATGTCAGCAGCCTACTCGAAGTCGCACATGAACGTAGCTTCACGCATATTTATTACATACGTTGTCATCACTACATCACTGAGCCTTCAAAAGGACAAATCTATGTTGACTGTGGTGCAAACCACCAGTTCAAGCAATTAAGACTAGCTCTGACGTTACGTGCAAGGGGCTCTAGATAATTTAGTCCGGTTATTTTAACACACATTCCAACTCTAACTACAGAGCCAATCTGACTAATTACACTTTAGTGAAGCATTGGTGAAACAGAAATTCACACACTCAAATGTCAAAGATATCCATGATTAGCACTAAATTAATTAAAGAAAATAACGCATTTTTATCAGTGTGCTAATGTGTGTGACCCCTCACGTCATTCAGAATTTCGTTGGATATATTTATATGAATAGCGTTGCAATACTTCACTTAAAATAATTATAGACATTTACCTTTAGACCAATGCATCCCAAACGATGGGTTGCGACCTACGTATTACTAATTATAAGACTTGTTTAAAATGGCAATGGAAGTGGGATGATGTTCCTCGTTCAAAATCTTTGTGAACATTATTTTTCCATGTTAGTTCCAGTGAACCTTCTTTGTTTTTCCAGAAAAAGTAAATATTTTTGGTTGATGTAGTTATAATTATTTTGAGTTTTAATTACTAGGTGAAATTTTTTTGCTCTTATTTACGAATCTATGAAATTTATAAAATATACTAGGATTATTGCTTACACTGGCTATTGCTTTAATAGTTACCTTTCAAGAATTCTTCATTAACTGTTTCGTGAAGAAACCGTTTCCAGAAGAAAATTTTAAAAGCTGTAAATAATACCATCTGAAGATCCCGATGTAACTGTCATGTGATTCTTCTTTGAACACTTCCTAAAATAAATCAAGCCTAATCTTATTTCGCATCATCAGCGGGATAGCATAGAATGGTTGCATATATAACTTTGAAAGAATTAAATGCATTCAGAAGAAATGATTGGGAAATATTTACATTAGAGGAACATGGACGTAGCATAAGATTTTGGAACCTCCGACGGGGAACGGCCTCGCGCATCGAAGCATAGCGCTTCAATGCGCTCGGTCACTCCGCGCGGCCACGTAAATTCAGTCAACTCGAATATTCAGTTCACTATGGAGATGGTAAAGAATGGTCGCCTTGCTTCTTGATGTGTTGGTCAGAATGTTCATCATGGTACGTTGGGACATGCCGTTATAGGAAGCCTACTCATAGTGATTTGTATCTGCGAGCTGAGTTCGTGCCTTGGTTCATCTGACAGTTTGTCAGCTAAGTTATCACATCTCGAGGTCACCTATCTTCAATATGGTTATAGCGAGAGAGGCTAATAAAATGTGCGTTGTGCTTTCAGCCTACTGAGCAACGGCTTAGCAAAGACAGTAACTACTTCTATGGCCTCTATTCCCGATACAGGAAGCTTTTCCAACAGGATGATGTGAAATGTGTTTTTCGACCACTTTCTAATGTAAATGCTCTGTTGGGGAACGTAAAGGGTAATATCGGTCTGCGTTAAACTGATGTCTATCGTATTCCTTGCTGTTGTGGCACGTCATATATTGGTCAGGAAATCAGTACTGTGGAATACCCTTGTATTGAACACAAGCGTCATAAACGCTTACAGCAGCCGAGCAAATCCGCTATATCTGAATATTGTCTTGGCACCGGTCATCCTGTGGAATACAGCAACCCAGAGATTCTGGCATACACGTCCACCTATTGGGATAGTGTTAAAGAAGCTATCTTAATTAAACTAGCAAACGACCTTATAAATAGAGATAGTGTTTTTTTGTAAATGCTGCTTGGAATCCGACCCTGGCTCTTATCACAAAACTGACGGACCGAATTAATGCTGTCTCAACTGTTAAGTCACTACCGATATTTCTGATGTTGGTCATCTTTGGTTTTGTTGACTCTGTGGTTACTTGTACTGTGTATGTTATTTTTCTTAATCACCCTTTGCAAACCGAGCTACTACACTCGCTTACAAATTACTTACTAGAGTACATTTGTGCCTCGAGATTGGCAGGGTGTGCTCCTGACGAATTACCGGCGGTGCTATCATACCCGTAAGTTGTTTGAAAATTTATTACACAGGGAAAAGTTAAGGTTTCACATAATACAAATCTGCTTGCTGTTCTTTGGAGAATGTGACAGCTAGATACTCCAAGAAGTTAGATCGAGGATTTCGTCTTGTAAATCTTTAAAAAAGTCAAGTGAAGTTACCACACTCATACATAATTATTTCATATCGTTATATACACAATAAGGTCGCAGCTAGCACCATATAATTTATTAGTGAATTTCCGAGTCCTGTTTGTACGAGCTGCATCTTTGACGGTTTGAGGGAACTCAATAGAAGAATCCAGTCAAAACGTAAAATTCGTCAATATCCCCATCTGCTAATTTGATATTGGTGTCAACAGGAAGAGGTTCTGATTGCACAAGATAAATCGTTGCTAAGAATTGTAGAAATAATGAATATTTCACGATTCCATCAACCAAAAGTAAATTCAATGTCGAAAATTTGTTTATGTTCTGAGGTCCACATAGCCGCGTTGGAGTAGCAGAGTGGTCTAAGGCGCCTCGCTGCGGAGCGCGCGGTTACTCGCCGTCGGAGATTCGAGTCCTCCCTGGGGCATGGATGTCTGTGTGTGTTTTCCGTAGGTTTGTTGACCTTAGTTTGAGTAGTTTGTAAGCTACGGACTGCTGATCACTCAGTCTTGTTCCATAAATTTACAAACATTTGAACAATTTAGGTCCACATATGAGTGCGTTGTGTTATATCATGGTAACGAATAAAAGACACAGCTCTCTCTTCGATTGGCATAAGTAACTGTTTGCAGCGAAAGTCCACCAATATACTACAAAGCCAATCATTCCTTACAAGATGGTGAACTTTTGTTCTGAAATTTAGAACTAGAAGGTCCAGACTCACACGCCACCGGCGTACAAGTTCAGAAAACGCCAATTTTTAGAGACGAAAGAGAACCAAGTTTCTCACGTGTTGACCGAGAGAATGAAGAGGTTAAATACCATGCTAGAATCAGATTTTACAGCAACATAGTAAATTTTTCTGTTTAATTGACGTTTCACACTGGTAGCGTAATGCAGGATCTGTTTTCTCTCAAAGAGTGGTGGTGGTGGTGTTTCTTTAAGGTTTCTTCTGAAAGGAGGGAGGGGAGAGTACGAAATGTTCAAATGTTTGTATAGCTTATGGGACTTAACTACGGGGTCATCATTCCCTAAACTTACAAACTACTTATGAACTAGCTAACACGAAGGACGGCACAAATATCCATGCCCGAGGGAAGACTCGAACCTCCGACCGTAGTGGCCGTGCAGACCGTGACTGTAGCGCCTCAGTCCCCTCGGCCACCGCAGCCAGCGAGGAGAGTACGGAAAGGGCTTCTGTTCCCAAGGGCAGTCAGTATATCCAGTCAATACATGCACGCCGATGAGAAAGTTTTACGCAACTGGTTCATTAGATGTGTTCTTGCAGCGATATTTACACAGAACTTTATTCCTCAATATTCTTACAAATAGATATGAACAAAGTGTGATACATTACGTGGAGTCTAACTGGTTCTGATTGCCCAATCCTTGCATTTGCCCACCAAACTAAATCTCTATGTATTCCAAATTTATGATGACTTTCAGTTTTAATGTTTATAATTTGGTGTTTGAAGTTGTCAGAAGGTTCACTGCTGTGTGCACCACACTTTGCTGCGTATATGTATGTTTGCTTAATGCAAATTTCGCCGTGTAATGTCATAAACTTTGCTTAACGTCTGTGAATTACAACCATCGAGGTTGCCCAGTGGAAGGACGTAACTGGATCAGCGAAGCTAAGACAGTGCAACATACTTATTTCCTCGTTAACAGCCAATCACAAGAAGAAGGAGAAAGGTGGAGAATGGCTGTTGTTTCGATACTGTTGTGTGCTTTGAAAAAAAAGTCGTGATTTCCATCGTGCTATCCTGGGATTCGATCGTGAATATCCGTGACCGAAAACATGCAGATTTGTGGAGGAGCTAGGTGGACGATCAAGGCGGAGATATTTTTCCATAGAGTTATAAGCGACCTTGAGTCTTGGTGCGTACTTGGATACGAATCTGTTGTTCCTCGCGAGTTTATAGCTGCCGGTCTCGCAAAGAACATAAATAAGTACTGTGCTACCTTCTCAAATCAAAATACCCTGAAAGAAACTCCCAAATCAGGCGAAATTTGGTTCATGCGTTTGTGCCGACTAGAGATGCTTACACACAGGACATGATGGAAAACGGCAAGGTCCGCACAAATCAGAGGAGCAACACGATGTTGCCCCGAACAACGCCTGTTGTGAAGACGAACGTACTGGCGCAACGGACCTGACATCCCTAAACTGTATCGTCGCAGCCTCTGACACTTGTAAAGCCTGAGCGATAATCAACGGGTGGATTTTATAAGCGCGTCTCTCGATCAACCTCTCTGCCCGAAGCAGATCGTGCAACGATATCCAGAATCAGAGTCAACATGGGACAATTGACAGTTCAAACGTTTGTAAAATTATGCGACCAAACTGCAGTGGTCATCAGTCCGTGGATTTAAAAACTAATTAAACTAACATACGCTCAGACAACCCACACACACAAACACACACACACACACACACACACACACACACACACACACACACACACACACACACACTCACACACACATGCCCGAGGGATAACTCGAACCTCCGACGGGAACAGCAAATAAAATATCAGAGGCATATTGTCAAAGAAAGAGAGTGTAATTTTAGGAATAGCGTATTGTGAGGCGGATAAACTTATGACAACTGTAGGAAATCTCTTTTAATGCTAACTGCATGACAGACACAACGTTAGCTCTACGTTTTGTTCAAAACGTTGCGGCTTCCCAACCGTACGCCGCGGTGAAAGGACCGGAGAAGGAAGCAATTTTATAGAATGCCAGAACTGACCCGAAATTCAAGTAGAGATACATGACGAATCAGATTACACACTACAATATGGAAAGAAATTTAAATTTATGTAAATAATTGCTGCATGTACACTTTCACCAAGAACACACAATAAATTAAACTAATAGCAGTACTTATTATGCAGATTTGTGTAACGCAGAACAGTGTGAGGTCACAAACATGAGGAGTAACTGAAAAATGGTCCTCATAACTGGACACAGTGGGGTGATTTAATTCTCATAAGAGAGTTATAATCTAATGCCACTAGTTTCAATTTATTATGTATTGTTGAAAGTAACTTTTAAGGCAACCAGTGCTTAGTTGTTCTGTTGTCGTCATCCTATCGGCGCTATTTGATGCTTACTACGTACCCACTTAAGGCTCCGATTAGTGTGAGTGGCTCATCTGTACCTTGCAGGTCTGGAACAGGCGAAAGAAGCAAAATTTCCATGATTTTCTGTTTGTAATTATAGTGCGGTTTGTAGGACTGATATGACGACATATTAGTATCTTGACTGAGCTCTTGAGTTAAAGGACGATTAACGAAAGTAACCAAAATATAATACCCTGGATTAAGAGGTTTGCAGATTTAGTTTTACTTCCGTTATTGAATAAGCGACTTTCTCTCAATCCTTTAAAAGGGTTTCCATATTCTTCTAATCCTTACTCATGTTCAGTGAAAAAAGTATGCGCTTGCGAGTTAACTTCAAGGTAGTCTAAATGTAATTAATGGAACCATATTTTTTGTGGGTAATGATTGCAAGGTTATTGTTCCTGGTTTGTTTTTTATGTAAAGAATCGTCTTTGCAGTTCCTTACCTTCTTTGAATGAGGCACACTTGTGAACAACAGTCATCGTATTCTCTTCTTATTTTACTTTCACTTTGGTATCTATTTTTATTTCATTACTAAAATATACAAGTGTACTCTAATAAGTTATAAGTAAAATATTAATATGATGAATCTGTGACGGAAAGTAGTGATTCATTGTCTGAGAAACGCAACATTATCTGCACCATCAAATCTCTTAAAAAAAAAGATGCGCTAAAGTAATTTACGTTTCAGATACTTTCTTCATATTGAAATTTCTGCTCATCGGCTGCGTTCCCATTAGGATAGACTGTGATTCGTTTTGACAACATTATGACGGAAATTTAAAGTACCTTAGTATTTACACAAGATTCCCAGGTTTCTCAAAATTACTTGGTACCGTTGAGGACAATTATAGAGAATAGTTATGAGTTCATTTGGAAATCTTTTTCAGTTAATCGGAAGAAGACAGTAGTGTCCAATTAGTTTCAAAGGTCACACTATTTTTATATTGATATCATAAAAGTAACGTAATTCAGTCACGACCTGTTCAGAAAAGTGGAGACGGTAATGAGCAAAATCGTTACATAATTGGATCCGACTATTAGCGAAGTTTGCAGTCGAGTAATTAAGTAAATACCAACTCGTTACTGAATGAAATTGTAGCGAACATTTGACGATTAAGCCGAGCGCATCATGCCAGTGCAGTGATGAATACACAGTATCGCAAATTCACCGTTAATGACTGTTGAGCAAATATAAATATCGTTCCGTACGCTACATACGTAACGAATGACCGAGCGATGTCAATTTCCACCATAATAATTCCTGATTTCGCAGATGGCGCTATAATGCGGTAAAAAAAAGAAAGACGGGACATTATGGTATAACTATCAGTTTATATCGTCCCATACGAACGTATTTTTTAAATGTTGGATAAGGAAATCGACGTTTTTCACATTAATCATGCAAAAATTTTTTGGGGCGAATTCAACAGGAACTTCGGCCCCTGGTTTAAACTGCCGTCTCTGCGAACGTGCTTCGAATCTGCTTACCACTATGCCCCTACATGTCTTTTCAACTGGTGAAATAAGAAGACCATCTTGTGGGACAGAATGTTTGTTTCACACTGTTCAGTTTTTCACATATTCGTTGCATACGTGTGAAGTGTGATAGTGAATAAAATAATTTTTGCTATGAAGCCGCGTCATTATAAAACACTACAGAAAAAAATTATCGACGTTTCGACCACTGTACAGTGTTTCTCTACGAGGAGGTTTACTGAGCGGCTGACCCAACAGCAAAAATTATGCTATTCAAAATTATTGTGCTGTCGAAGCCGTATAATTTTTTGTGCGCTGTTTTTCCATTTTACTGGAGCTTCTATACTTGAGGAAAAGTTGGAATCAGAGAGTGGAAAATGCTATTCACTGTGAGGTTGCCATTCATTACAGAGAACTGAGCACTAACAATACTAAATTTCACTGGCAAGAAGTACTTAATTCTTTCAATCTTATAATGACCACAATGAAAAGATGACGATAACGAAGGAAACAAATCGTGGTAAGCTTCTTGAAACTATTCAAGGTGCTACCAAGTGATCAAGGAGTGTATGTTTGAAATAATTATTTGAATTAAACATACAGCTAAAAAGTAATTGTGTAATAGAGTATGTCCGTACCGTTAGAGAGTATTAATCAGGAGAAATAACATCTTCGTAATACTATTAAAAGACAGTATCCGACAATACAAATTAGTGCTATGTGTTGTACTCAGGTGTCTCTTGTGTATTAGTTCAGATTTACTGGGCGTTTCTGCATCTTTTGTGTGATGTTCACAGAAACACGTTTACAACGTACAATGTTGCGTGGTTAAGCCTACAACGATCAATCCAATCACTACGGTAAGTATTTCGAGAAACTATTGCAGGGAAGAATGCCATACGACTTCCTTGCTTAGCGATATTCTTACTCCAGTTCCTAAGATATACCACAGATGAAATAAAAAACAAACGGACAATTCCAAGGAGTTTTAAATACGAGTTTATGTTACATACCATATAAACATAATTGGCTATTAACCACTTCAGAGGTACGCATTACACACAACTGTTACATTGCTAAGTGGTGAGTTATACTGGCTAACACTTATCTTGATCCTTTTTTACGAGCAATCTAACAGGGACTGCCATTTTAGTCGCTGTTCACTTCCTAAAATACATCAATTTGCCGTAACAACACAAACTTTTAATGTTAGCTTTATGTAATACTTCTGAAGAAGGTAAAATTACTTTTGCCAAAACTTAGGTCAAGGTTTATGTATGTAAACCATTTTTATGCAACTGGTCGGCTGAAACTGTGTTGACTTTTCAATTTATGTGGGGTTTATCTGGTCTAAAGGCAAAACTCTTTTATTATTATTATTATTATTATTATTATTATTTTAATTCCGGTTTCGGTAATCTGACTTCACATACTACTCTCAGCAATTTGGAAACTTAATGAAAACAATGTGTGTTGCCAACATGAAAGTATTTATTGATATTTCAAAGTCATGAGAGTAGTATATAAAGACAGCGGATGACGGCAGTATAATCTGATGAAGCAGGTAATCTTAACAAACAAGAATTAGAAATATTGCCTATGGTTTTGAAATAATTCTATTAAAACATGAATTCACTTTCACTCTTTTTCCTTTATAGAACAAGGGAATAATTAGTTGACAAGAAAGATAGACTGCCATATGAGTTCCTAGCTTAGCGATATTCTTACTCTAGTTACTACAACAGATTAAATAAGAGACAAACCTTCACTTCACAGGAGATTCAAATACTGTGTTATGTTACATTTACTGTGTTAAAATGTCTGACGAGATGATATGCAGCAAATAATGAGTAAAAATGAGAAACAGGGGTATACACTCAGTTATGAGACTATAAAAGGAATGCTAATACGTTCCCCCATTACCTCTATGTCAATAGAAACGAACAGTTCTGAAAACTTGATTACAACATAGCAGCTAAACATTACTTGTAATTACGAACTATTTTGACACATACTTTGCTCTTAGCACGTAATTCTCTAGTATTTAGGTCCTTCATTGAAAGCTTCAGTTAATATACGTTGCTAGCTGAATCGTCAAGTACGCCTAATCATTAATTTCGATACGTGTAACTTACCGTCAGGTTTTGTATAAATTGTAAAAGCAAATCAAGAAAAACTGTAACCCTAAAGATTATATACAGTTACTGTTCTACGCAATCACTTCTTCTACTGCCATAACTTTTCCACCGATGAGTCCAGCACACAACGATCGACATACGTAATCTCCTTTCAAATGTTCAAATGTTTGTGAAGCTTAAGGGACTTAACTGCGGGTTTATCAGTCCCTTTACTTACAAAATACTTATAAACAAACTTGTACTAAAGACAGCACAAACATCCATGCCCGAGGGGGGATTCGAACCCGCGACGGGTAACGGCCTCGCACATCGTAGCATAGTGCCTCAATGCGCTCGGCCGCTCCGCTGCGGCAATTTTCTTTCGTTGACCAAATTAGGCCGTGCTGGACAAACACAAAATATGTATCATTGGCTATGTACGGCTCTGTTAAGACACTGTGGGTCGATGTACTCTTATGGTCTAACTGTACACGTATGCTTTGATTCCCAGCAGCTACAATAGCCACAAATAGCTTGTACGAGTGATCCTACAGTCAATAAGCGTAAGCCAACAATTGTGGAACAAAACTGAAATGTAAAACAAATGAAATAAAGAGTCATGGTTCATCAATAAAAGAAGTTTTAGTCTCAAGCATGAAGCTAATGTAGGTAACGCCAGGTAACGCGGTTGTATAATGTTTACTGAAAGACATGTTTTCATGTAACTGAAGTTTTCCACAAGATGTCGAACTGGTGCATCGCCTAAATTGAACCAGCTTGATTTAAATATGTGGTTTTAGACACGAGTGTGTTGCTTTGAAGATGATAGCTGGAGGTAATAAGCTATCATCTAAGAAATAATTTGTCGCATGACGCTTTAAAAAATTGGTAATTTTAAGTTAAATTTTATGTTCAGATACTGTGAACATTAACTTTTGTATCTTTCAGGGTATAAATATCGTTTGCTCATGAGTTTGACTAATTTTTATGACATCGTACATGCCTTAAAATTTTATGGAACACAACACGGTGAATAGTATTTGTTTCTAAGTAAAGAGAGTGTTCATCTTTCAAGAAGCTGCCACACCGTCCATTCGGATATTCCGTGTCTTTCTCCCCAGCTCCCGCAGTGTGGGTTTATCCGTGAACGATGCTTCGCCATTATACACCAGAGATTGTACCGGGTTGGTATGACCTAATTCAGGTAACTGATGGCTCGTCTCCCCTTCTAACCGTGAGCGGCAGGCCTTTCACTGCCTTCCTAATTCCAGGATTATAATGATTATGTCAGCTACAGAGAATGTGTTCGTAATAAACGTCTCTCTTAAAATCAGGCGAATTGAGATTGGCATTAGGGGTGGCGGTGGGGAAATGAGAATAGGACTGCGTCAGCTATTGAAGGAGGAGTGGAGGATGGATTGTAAGGGGGTCAGGGGAGGTGATGTATATGTCTTAACAGAAAAGTGCCACCGCTCCCTATCGTACGCTGGAAACTGCAGGCGAAGGTGTGACCTACATAGACATGTAGTGTAGTACATTCGTGTACTTGTTATATGGTAAAATGTGTGATAGTTATTAATGAACTGAATGCCTTTACCATTTTTCCAGTAATGAAAAATGAAAGTCTGTACTATTTTCTAGAAGATTCTACTTTGCAACAATTCAAATTTTAATCAGTTTTTGCTATTTCGGTACTTCTTTAATTTGCTTTCACTTAAAGTTGTTATTACCACAGGAGTAAAATAATACATATTCACTAATTACATTATCAGATGATAATACGCATATCCTAATGTTATTACGTGCCTTTTGTAAAGTATACTGCAACATGGACTTACACTTAGGTAGTAGAAATTAATTGTAACACTGAGTTTTTGGTGATTTAACGATCACGTTTCTCTTTGTTTTACTCAGTTCATGGAAATTCCATATCTTCATTATGAAGAATACTTTAATCACATTTAGGTATGTGCGAAGTTAATGTTTTGAGAGTTTATTTATTTTATTTATTTATTTATTTTTTTTTTTACTCTACTGATTGAATGTGTGTTGACACAATGACGTTACTGAATTATGTATAGTTTGCAATATATCCCGAATATATTAAAAATGTTGTTGTTTAGAGATAAATGGAAATTGCGTAAGTGTAAAACTGTACTTTTGAAGACCGAACATTGTGGCGACTTCGACCACTGACGTAAGTCTTAGAAAACATTGATCTGTGCGACGGACACGCCCGAGAAATAGGAGAAACAAAAACACTAAATTTTATGAGAAAGTACTACCAAAAGGTTCAACGAAACTGATTAACTTGAATAATGAAAGCGGGTGACATCTGACTGAGTCACAGTCAAAAAAGAAAATTTCACATACCTCGTATATTCTTATTACAAAACTGGAAACAGCAAGCAGCTCGCAGAATGCAGGATCATGAGTTGATCGATTATAGTAGTAAAATATGCATAAAAGATTGGTGGGTAATAATTAAGTTTAGAAATAATCACAAATGAAGAAAATAAAAGGAAGGGGAAAAAAAACTACAAAAATGAGAACGCAGAAAGCGAATTTAAGATCAGAAATTGTATATTCTGAAGAAAATATGAAGTGGAAAAAAATTGGCAGAAAATGAAATAAACATCATGCATTACAATAATGGCGTACTTCAACACATACTTGACGACTGCCTTCACCAACAGCTTCTCCTTACCGCTACTGACTCTCTCGCCCTACCACTCGCAAAAGGTATCGAACTGCTCTCCCGCAGTCAGAGTGCTTACTATACAGTCGAACTTCCAAAGATTACTGCGCCACTTACAATGTATATCTGTAGCCAGTTCACAAAATCCACTACACTGTCTATATTTACTGTAAAATATGTACAAAATAACTCATGTACAATGCAAAATGAGAAACAGTATTAGTAATCAATAATAATATAACTTTATAAGTATTGTGTGAACACTGTTGTGACCTAAATATTATAGAAAATTAATTACGTTTGGACCATAGGGACCTTACAAGTTTCCCTACTGTGGTATTGATATCTTTCTTGCCATAGAATAAAACGTGAGCAACAACACAGACCACCGTTACATATATATTAAGGGTTCATATGGTGGACGTCAAGGCGGAAAAAAATAAACTAAATGGAACTCATTTTAGGTATCGCTCACATTTACCAGACACTGTTACTATAAAATATGTTCACGATTATACAGGTCAGGTGTGCGTTAAGAGAAGGTGATCTTAGGTCATTTGTCTGTTGTTATTCGTAACCAGTAGCTCCTGTAATAAGTGTTTTGTTATGAAAGAGCTTTTACTTGTAGGGACCCCACCTATATTTGGCAGACGGTTACTCCGATCGGCGTCCATGGAGCCGGAAGGGAAAAGAATCGAAAGGGAACACCGGAGGCCGGATATCGACTAGCGGAACGGAAGGCCGATCTGCGACGT
Source organism: Locusta migratoria (assembly GCA_026315105.1). Lineage (NCBI taxonomy): Eukaryota > Metazoa > Arthropoda > Insecta > Orthoptera > Acrididae > Locusta > Locusta migratoria. The sequence goes on from CM048748.1 coordinate 167,058,168, forward strand.
TCGTCGAGTTGATTGAAGCAGTCGGGGCGTGAAAGCGAGCTGTGGCGTGTGCAGGTTCGGTGCGGACCTGAGGTAACTGAAACCCTCTCTCGCTCCCAGCCCTCCTCTACACGGCAGGAATGCACTCGAGACGGCGTGCCTGCGGCGTGGTGGGTTTCGCCTTTCCTATACACGTTGTTCCATCATAACTTCAAGAGCTCGTTCGTCGTTATCTACATAAACGCCTTTCCATCATCAGGAGGAAAGGAGTCATAACAATACATTATTTCGCACATATTGGCCCACTTTAGGTTACGGTAGTAACACTAAAAATGGGCCTTTGCGATCGACTTTTGACAGCTCGAAATTCAAATGAAATATCGGATTAACTATTCACCTGATACGAAAATTGAATACCCGAATTTTTAGACGAGAAAATTCTCTAAAACTCTGGTATCTTGTGTTTTTTTCATATCTCGTAGCGTTTCAAAGATATTTGCAAAAATAACGGCGATTCAAAAATAACGGCCATATTAGCATCAGATAACAACGGCCATCAATGGTATGAGATTAAAGGACTCATCTTCTGATTGATAGCCGTAGCCGTGGCTCAGCGCGCCCGGTCAGAGGGCGAACGCCCTCTGTAATAAAAAAAAAAAGCTGAGCCACCCCTTCAATAAACAACCACGAACGAACTGAACAAACGACCGCGAACCAAAGATCTGCCATACGAACAAAAAAAAAAAAAAAAAAAAAAAAAAAAAAAAAAAAAAAAAAAAAATAGCATAGTGGGTAAAGGGTTGGATTACGACGCTGAAGGTCGGTGGTTCGAAACCTGCCACTACCTAATTTTTTTCCCTAAAAGGCACTCTTATTAATTAATTTTTTATTATTTAGATTATTATTTTGGTTCAAAATGTTTGCACTAACTTATAAAACTACAAATCTAAAGTGGGCCGTAAAACACGTCAGTGCGATTTTTTCTTTTGGACTTCATTGAGAACAATAGTATAAAAGCATTACGACTGTGTTTACTATAGTAGAAGCTTACCTGACTTTGTCTATCGCAACACCCGAGTGGAGAAAGATTTGGAGGCATCTAACTACTTAAAGTACCATTTTCAGTGAACACGATCAAAGTCTAAATCTATATACACACAAGACACCGTACGATGCGTGTTTGAGAGAACTTCAGTCCATCACTATTTAACTCCTATTCAATTATACTGTCTGAACGCCACCACTTGAGTCCTAATTTATCTTCTTTCGGCTCTTAAGCGAAGTTGACGGCAGTATAATCATTCTGCGGTCATCTGGAAATACCGACACTCCAACTTTTTTGAGTTTCGGAAAAAAAACAGTCTTGGTTGCATAAACTTGATATTTCATTTATGTAAATATGGCGCGTTTCGCCTCTTGTAGGCGGGGCCGGACCGGAGGGAGATTTCAACGTCTGATGATGCCAAGAAATGAGGCGGGGTGATTTCAACGTCTGCTGATGCCCAGAAGAGGCGAAACACGACAAGTTTAAATAAATGAAACATCAAGTTTAAGCAACCAAAATTGTTTTTTACCATAATATCAATTACGGCGACTGTGCCAGCGGCACAAAAATACTGGGTTGAATTATTTTACTTTTTTGAGTAGTATTTTTTATTTAATTTTTTACATTATTTATTTTAATGAACGCCACTTTTCTTTTCTCCAGGCCCATATGAGTTACCGTGAAACACGTTCACTGAATGTGTGGTCGTGTTCCATTTTTATTGATTCAGAAGCCTAATGTGTTTCTGCAACATTAATGCTATATATTTTTGTATTTTTTTTTTTTTTTTTTTTTTTTTTTGGAACTGATTGTTCCGTCGCTTCTTGGTAGAACATAACCAAATAAATTAAAAAACTAAAAAATACAATTTTGTGTGTGTTCTACAAGTTTATTTTTGCTTACTTAACCGGTTTTCGGCTTATTAGGCCATCTTCAGAGTATTTACTGCTTTGGCAAAGAGGTTACATAGTTTAGATGCAGTATGGGAAGAGATGACAAATGACTACACTTAGATCGACATACATAATATAACACTTCTTTGACTTTGTATTATTACAGTTATGAAATTAAAAACCAAACTGTAGTACAAGAATATACAATGTGTGGAGGATAAAACAACGAATAAATTTGGATATAACTAGGGGATTGAAACTACCTGCTATTACAAACAAACTGATAATGCTAATATATATATATATATATATATATATATATATATATATATATATATATATATATAAGTGCCTAGTTAATAATTCTGCACTATAATTATAGATGGTGTTGCATATGACAGTTGTAAGGCCAGGTTTGGAGTGGAATCCAGAACTTAAAATGAATAGTTACTTCATTAGATTAAACTAAACAAATCTGTCTAATGGAAAAATATTCTAAAAATTCAGGTAGATGAAAATGAGTGTTATGTTGTAAGCTTCACTGGGACCAAATTTTCAAAACTTAAAAATAAAACATAATAAATAAATAGACAGTAGTTTGAAACTGTGGGGGTAAACAAGGAATCCAGTTTTTTGAATAAAATAAATGAAATGCTAGGTCTACATTTAAGCCAGTGTGGGAGTTGATGGAAAAACTTAGGTAATTGACTGTACTATGAGGAAATGTATGAAGAGACTGGAGCTGACAGGGTAGGAGGTAATGTGACTCAGGGATGAATTAAGTGAAATCTAATAGGGGTGAACTGTTTAGTTGTGTTTGATCATTTAATACTAGATCAGGGCTATGGGCAGAATTATAACCAGGCACTATATATATATATATATATATATATATATATATATATATATATATATATATATATATTAGCATTATCAGTTTGTTTGTAATAGCAGGTAGTTTCAATCCCCTAGTTATATCCAAATTTATTCCTTGTTTTATCCTCCACACATTGTATATTCTTGTACTACAGTTTAGTTTTTAAGTTCATAACTGTAATAATACAAAGTCAAAGAAGTGTTATATTATGTATGTCGATCTAAGTGTAGTCATTTGTCATCTCTTCCCATACTGCATCTAAACTATGTAACCTCTTTGCCACAGCAGTAAATACTCTGAAGATGGCCTAATAAGCCGAAAACCGGTTAAGTAAGCAAAAATAAACTTGTAGAACACACACAAAATTGTGTTTTTTAATTTATTTTTGTATTAATTATTTTATACTTTTGTCAATAATCAAAGCCCCTATTCCCCCCCCCCCCCCCCCCCATTTACATAATTCCACCCGTGTGAAATGTTCAAATGTCTGTAAATCTATCGGACCAAACTGCATGGTCATCAGTCCGTTGCTTACAAACTACTTAAACCTAGGTAAACTAACCTACGGACAAACACACACACCCATGTCCCAGGGAGGACTCGAACCTCCACCCGTGTGATTGAACTTGTGTGTTGATGTGAATGTGAATGTGTTCTCTTAATTTTGACTGACAGCGGCGCAATGGCTTACAGTCGCAGCCTCCCGTCTTAGGCCTCGTTTTTCTTTAGTTAAGAATGCATGGCTTAGTTTGTCGTTTGCGCTAGCGCCGACTGGGTGGTCAGAGACAAGCTTACGTGGCAACATGGCGAGGTGGCCGTGTTCTTAGTGTCGTACCAACCTAATCTTGGACGAAAGAGGTGTTAGGAGACCTCTCTGGGAGCGGTTGTATAGGGATTTGTCTTGGCCAGGTAGCAAGGGTTGGAAAACACTAGCCTCTGAACGCACTCTGCGTCGCTTTTACCGGGCTGTACATCCGGTGTATGGCGGGGGTGGTTTTTCCGAGGCCTTAGAGCTTCAGTCTACACTCTTCATTCTGGTTCCGACGACTGTTGAAGTAAGTGCTCCGCCGAATCGTGCTGAGGGAAAAGCATGCTGTTGGGACTTTCATTTCTTTGTGATCAGGCAGTCTTGGTTTTGCGAGGCGAAGTGTTTCTTAGTTTCCAGAACTCGAGTAAATTCAGTGTAAATTTATCATTTTCATTTTCATTCCAGTGATGATTTTGTGTCCGGTTTCGCTCAATTTAGAATAAACGTCTGTGGGCCTTCAGCCTTTGTGTAAACTTAATATGTTTGAATTTACTTAATTTTTCACCTCGTGTCTGTATACGTGAGTATGCTAAATATTTATCAGATTTTCTTGTTTGATTCTGTCTGTCCTGTCTTATATGACCAATTGCACCACATGGTTTAGTAACGGTCGTTACTTTGGCCTTCAGCCATGGTTTTATTAATATTAACTTTTTTCTATATAAATTCTGACGTTTGCTCTATTCGTTTATTCTGAATTAATTTCTTTTGTAAATTCTATGTAATTGACCATGGTCGCACACCACGTGGTACTTAAAAATAGTATGCTGCTGCCTTTCCACTCATGATTTCATTTAGTGCACAGTAAATTTAAAAATATGTGATCAAGACACCTGGCATCTCATCAAGACGCCGCCGACGCTTCGTTTCGCCGCTACTTTCAAGTGTTCCTGGAGAGTAATGTACCACTAAGCATTATGCGCGTGTCTGTGAATAAATGAATTTGCTTTCGGCTTCCCATTATGTGTTTGCAAATTTCCTCCCACGTTACCTCCATATTCATAAAGGGCAGAAAGACTTATATTACGGGCAGTAATTATATGATTTAATTCACTTTTGTACAAGGCGTGTGCTTAATTGGGTCTCCCCACATTTATTTGCTTGTTTATTTTACTGAATAGATCATTATTCTAAAGTATCAAACCTCTGCTTTATGATATCATGCTCCCCGTCGATTTTTAATTATCTATTCATTTATTTTTTTAACATTGATTTTGTGTTTGGTTAAACGATGGTTGCTCTCTTAAGGAGTGAGCAGTTAGATAAATTTCCGTTGCGCATGTACTGCGGGCCACTTGTAAAGTAACTTAGAGCAGCAGTGAGCGTTTTAACGTACATTTGGAGCTGCCCGAGATCTTGGGTTTCGTCATAATTATGTGTTTCTCGATTTTACTTGTAACCCGCTTCCTATTATTTCTAACTTTAAAATGACCCAGTGGGAGTCACAAACATTCGAAAAGTACTCAAGAATGGCAAAGTGTTTTATAAAAGATGTTGTTTACGTATGAATGACATCTTTGCGATCACGAAAATCCAAATTCCACCACGCGACTTCCATAGAATGCTTATTGCATTTCGTTTCACTTGGCAGCCCTGCGCTCAGGAATGCGTGATAAACGTAGGTTCGTTCTGTCCATCTAGAATTAATGTACACAGTGGAATTCAAAATTTTCGCTACTGGAGCTGCCATCTCGAAAGTAGGAGTAATAGATCTTTGCACAGCTAGGTGACGAGAGCTACTTATTTAATGAGCCATTGTGCAAAGTGACATTCATCTGGGAGGACGTGTTGCGTGTCCAAAGTGATTTCCGTAATACTCTGTGTTTGGTGCGTGGCGATTTTAGGATGGATCTGCGTACGGAACAGCGCGTGCGTATTGAATTCTGTGTAAATTTTGGGAAACGTGCTACGGAGACCCTTGCAATGTTTGGGGTACAGAGCAGAACTGGCTGCTGCTGCGACAACGCGCCCGGCCACATGTCCTTGGTTGTACCCCAACCACCATACTCGCCAGATATGGCACTTCGCGACTTCGAGCTATTTCCAAAACTGAAACTCAAGTTGAAAGGCCTTCGGTTCGAAAATCTAAAGAGGATTTAACAAGCATTGCAGGAGTTGCTGAACACCCTCAAAGAACACGACTTCCAGAATCCGGTTTCTCAGAAGCTGTAAGGATTTCTTTGTCTGTACATGACAATCTACATCTACATGGGATGCGCTACAAATCACATTTAAGTGCCTCGCAGAGGGTACATCGTAAGACCTTTATACTATTCATCTACCATTCCATTCTCTAATAGTGCGCGGCAAGAAAGAACTTCTGAATCTCTCCGCTCGAGCTGTGATTTCACGTATTTTATTATGATGATCATTTCTACCTGTGTAAGTGGGAGTCAATAATACACTTTCATATTCGGAGAGAAAGTTGGCGATTGGAGTTTCGTAAGTAGCCTACACCGCGGTAATAAGCGCCGTTGTTGTAGTGATTCCCATCCCAGATCCTGTATCATTTCCGTGACGCTGTCTCTCCTGTATCTTGATAATATAAAACGAGCTGCCCTTCTTTGAACTCTTTCGATGTCCTGCGTCAAACCCACATGATAACGATCCCACAATGTGCAGCAGTACATCGAATAAGGACGGATAAGCGTAGTGTATGCAGTCTCTTTAGTAGTTCTGTTGCATCTTTTAAGTATTCAAATCAAATGTTTGTATAGCTAATGGGACTCAACTACGGGGTCATCAGTCCCTAAACTTACGAACTACTTATGAACTAGCTAACACTAAGAACGGTACAAATATTCATGCCCAAGGGGGGATTCGAACCCCCGACCGTAGTGACCGTGCAGACCGTGACTGGCGCGCCGCAGTCCCCTCGGCCACCGCGGCTAGCTTTTAAGTGTTCTGCCAATAAAACGCAGTCTCTGGTTCGCCTTTCCTACGACATTATCCACGTGTTATTTCCAGTTTAAGTCTAATGTAACAGTAATTCCAAAGTATTTAGTGGAGTTTACGGTCTTCACATTTGATTGATTTGTCTTGTAAACAATGTTTAACGGATTTCTTTTCGTACTCGTGTGGACGACTTCACACTTTTCGTTATTTAGAGTAAATGGCCAATTTTTACACATAGTGGTATCTTATTTACATTTCTCTGCTGTTGGTTTTGATCTTCAAATGACTTTAGCAGACGATAAATGGCGGCGTCATCTGCAAACAACACAAGAGATCTGCTAATTGCTACAAATTGCTGTCCCATTCGGATATTTACTTCAGGTTGCGTTTTCCTTGAACTGTATTTCCGTTGCCAGTTTTATGGCATCTTCTTCACGCCGAAACGAATAATATTTCATCAACACAACGACGGTCGCCTGTCGTTTACAGAAGTGCCTCCGCCTCTGCTCTTAGAACACAAGTACAGAACTACAGCGCGATAAATTGGACCTTTGCGTTACGACGGCAAGGGGCCACGTGGCCTTTGAGATGCTTTCAGAGGTGAAGGTATACTCTGGAGTACTCGGCAGCGACGAGCCGTTCCCTGCATTGTTTCCTCCAGTGCCCTACAACCGACTGCCAGCAGACGTTTCTTCAAACGATAACGATCATAACTTTTCCCAGCCTTTGTTTGATCTTCGAGAGTCATTACCTTTGCTCGTCAGGGAAACTGCTTTCCGTGTCCTTTTCTACAGCAGCCGCCCTTTGATCACTGGCTAAAGTAGAATGCCGCCGCGGTGGGCGCAAACAAAGCACAGACGGGCAGATGCGCCGCCGCGTGCCAAGAGGCGTCCGGAAGCTGCATCCAGACATAGGCACCAGCACTTGGAGTCTCGCTTATGACTACGGCTTCCTTCCTTACTAGACATCATTAGAACGAGAAGAAAAAGTTCCTGTTCTTATGTAGTAATAAAAATTAATGGTTAACAGGGAACCACCAGTATCATCATTAAACAACTGAATGGTACGTGGATAAAAAATTAATGGAAGCAGTCCTATTTATTTTTCATTAAGAATAAAAACCATTTATAGAGCTAACATCTAATATATAAAGCAGAGTGTCTGTATATTTGTACGTGTTGATATAAATCTACAGTTTTGTTCCAGTCTTTATGAAATTTTGTACACGTAAGCTTCAATCCATGGGGACGGTCGCCATAAGTGTAAGAATCACATACGATATATAGTTCAGGAGATATGGCGCAATAAGATGCGCGATTAACTGCTGCATTTTGCTAAAATGCTGCTCATTTTCTCCTAAACCATTGGACCGATTTCAACCAAATTTGGAACACACGTTCCTTACCGTGAGGTAACAATTGCTACATGGTTAAGAATCACATACGGCACATGGTTCAAAAGATATTACGTCAAAACCATTGGAATTCGCAAAAAATGCCATATAATGCGGCGAGACTTTCGAAATACACTGTATGAGAATGACAGTAGATAGCGACTTGCAACAAACTTTAAACATAATTTCAAACCTTTCTCGCTGGCAACCGCAGTAAAATGATGAAAGGATAAAAGTTTCTCGCTTACTACTTTTCCGCTGTTTATGAAAAGCTACGGCTCTCGGTATGACGTTACAATTTATAATTTGAACACTACAAGTTGTAGGGACAGGAAATTACAGAGTGAGTGTACCTTCTAAATTGTATCACAGTACGACAAATAGTTCATGATATATGAGCTCATAAACATTAAAGTTCATGGAAAACCGCCCCATCACGTACCATTTTTAATCTATTAGTTCTTTACTGCTAATTGTATTCGCGACAGATTTTACAGACATACAGCACTTATAAAAATAAATATATATCTGAAAAGTGACAAGAATAAATAAATAAATAAATACCCATGCAACGCCGGGTTTTCAGCTAGTTATATCTATTGATTACGACGTTTTGGCATCTGCCATCATCAGATCTGCAAGATGAAGGAACAAGTTACACAGAATGTTTGGGATATAAAAATATATAACGTTTTCACAAGGATACAATTTGTAATACTACCTAAAAACCTCTTAACATGCACAGTAATAAAATATTTACCTAGTAGGTACGTCAACTGCAGTCTTGAATAAAAGTTACGCATATATAACAACTTTTTACCTAGTAGGTAGATATGTTTTTACTTATGCTGAAGTTTACTGTGCACTTTTAAAGGATTTTAGGTGAGTGTACAATCGTATCCTTGTAGAAACGTTTTATATATTTCAATTTAAAACCTTCTGAGTAACTCGATTGTACAAGTAACACTTATTCCTTCATCTTGGACATCTTATGATAGCAGATGTCGAAACGGCGTAATCAATAAATAGAATTTTAGCAGTCTAGGCGGTTTATATTCTTATTGACAAATATGAAGATCGCGGACTCGTTCGGGAAATTCGTTTCTTTAAACAAAAGGAAGGCTTCATAGCTGAAGTCTATTTTGTGCCATTCTCTGTAATTAATAACTCGAATATGATGTAACATTGCGGGCATTGACACATATTTTTAGATCATACCTAAGAAACGTTGCTCATATAATAGGCTAATTCGTCTACTCTCGGAAATACTGAAAGCATATACCCTCTATGTAATCCAGATGCAAAATTACAAGCCGCTTCAGAATTGCCTTGCGCACTAAGGCGCCCTGCTGCGATAAGCGCGGCCGTTCGCCATCGGGGATACGAGTCCTCCCTCGGGCATGGGTGTTTGTTATTTAGTTTAAATATTTTAAGCCTAGGGACCGATAACCAATGTAGCTGAGTCCCTTAGATTTAAAACCTTTCCGTAATTATAGTAAATAGTATTTGTCGTGACATTACAGACGTGAATTAGTATTTTACCCTGATGTCAGTTTGTTTCCTCTTAGCACATGAAGTTTTTATTTCCAGCATTTGTCTTCGATTGAATATTATTGTAAAAAATCAATTGATTTAGGATGCTCCAATTTGAAGCTCTGTGACCCCGTATTATTTGAATTATCTCAGAATTCTGCAAACTTACAATAATGGAAAGCTTCATGAAAATGTGTACAAACACATCTTTTATATCAGTTGATAAGCATAACAGTGCGGTTTTCACGGAGTGGATTGTTGGCCAAGGTCTCGTATTGTTGGCCAATAAACAGATTGTAAAAATACCTAGAAAATGTATTTTTTATGCAAACACACAATTTTTCAAATGGAGCAATGCTTGTTTCTATCATGCACTGGAATTCTTGACACCAGCTGTGTACAAAGAATTTTGAATGACATGTTTTATCATTTTAGTTTGGCAGCTACATCCATTGAAAGTTTTGGAGGCTGACTGGCTGGTAGTCATGAGACAGTGGGCCATGCTACTCGGCCAGTCAGCTACGCTATCGCAGCCTCGGCCCCCGAAACTTGAAACGGTTGTAGCTGCCAAACTAAACTTGATAAAAATGTCATTCAAAATTCTGTGTACGCATCTGGTATCGAAAATTCCAGTGCATAATAGATATAACAATTGTTCCATTAAAAAGCTGTATGTTTACATAAACAATACACTTTCTAAGTGATATTACAAAATGTTTGTTGTCTAAAAGTACGAGCCCCTGAATAACAATCCAGATGAATCGCACTTTCCGTTTCCGCAATATTTGCGGTGCAAGTGTTAGGTGATTCACCCTGTATAAACCCACACTCCACAGCAGAGTAAAAATACTTGTAGTGCAACTACCGGTGGAATTCTGAACACTTTTGAGAGGAACTACTTATTTTTACTTAAATTACTACTATTTAACACCAGATGACGCGAAATATACTGTCCACGTCATGGCATCGAAGATTTGCCTGTCAGTTAGATGCCACATACAGTGCTGGCCACACACGCGACCTATAGCGGCACGTTTCAGTTACATGAAATGTGTTCGTTTTAATCTTGACGTTTATAACTTTACATTTGTAAACTGAACGTTAGCTCTGTTGCTCAAGAATCTTTGTCCATTTTATGTAAGTCAGTTTTTCTTTGTTCGAATCCTAAATTATGGCATTCATACTGATTCTTTTACAATTATTTTATTTATTGGTAACAAAAAAAAATTGTTTACTTCTGATGAGGGCTTCCTTAGTTGAAGCCCAAACCATGGTCAAGTAATTAATCTGAAAATTTGCAACCGATGAGCTGTATTTTTGAATGTAAATTATTAGGAGGAATCTCATGAATTTTGTCTCTTCCTGTGTATACATCTGCTGTCGCAATTTTGAAGCTTTTTCATCTACACGGTTCCTCAGTCTTAAGCGAGAAATGTCTCGTCTTGAGCCCTGTACAGAAATTGATATTAACAAATTCGGTGACAAGAATTTCTGAAACTTTTCCATTATAAATCATGGGCATGTAGAACATTTCTATATCTCCCTGTACGCCATTAGCCTACTTCCCTGATTGTCCCATTCTTCCTCCTTTTTTTTAAAAAAATCTGATATTGATTGTTATTTATTACTGCAACTTGCATCAGGATTGTAATTTTTATGTTGCTCTCCTGCACGCTTGATCGCAGTTCCAATAATCTGTTGGCCATAGATCGGAAGTATATGATCTTGAATCATATTGGATTATCAAGATTATGCGTGGGTAATAAGATCTATACAGATAGGATTACCGTAAACACTAAGTCGGTGTAGTAGTGTCCATATAGTTCATGGTTGCATTATTTTCGTGCTGTATTTTAAACTTAATTGTAGGGCAAAGAGCACTCTTTCTGTGCTCTGTGCCATTAACATCGTTATGATTTACTTTATGTGATAAATAGCATTTTTTTTATGTTTTTACGCAAGACGACCGGTTTCTACACTGAAGGGCGTCTTTCCTGCTCTCTGCTTCACTTGGAACATCTCTGCTTATTACAGCGCTCCGTGTATAGGAGAGACTAGAAGATGACACCATCGAGTGCCGAAACCATTCATCTTACATGACAAATAAAAAGAAAATATTTCGGTCCTAGCATTTTATAAGTATATTACTGTAACACGATCCCTGCAACGATGACCAAACAGAGAGAATTTTATAGGCTAGGGTATTGTAATTTTGTAAGGTTGTACTGAATGAAATCTAATGTTTCAAGGACCGGCACGTTGGTTTATAAATTAACCACACCATGGAAGCAAAATTTGGAATCAAGTGATATGGCAGTATCTTTATCATTTTCTGCCAATTTGTTGGTAATTTTCCACTATATAGTTCGTAAAATGTGTATGACATGTTAAACCTTTGTGCTAGTATAGCGTTAATTTGAGCATTAGAACTTTGAGTGTTGTTTGGTTTAAGCTACAAGGATTAGTCTTTTCTATGTAGCTTTAACTGTTCGCGGGCGTTTGGTGTTTGCGGACACGAGTCAGCATATTTATTTTTTCCTTGACAGGTAAGAAAATATACGAAATTCGGGTGTATGAAATACTTTTGTTGCATGTCAACCTATTTCGTAACTATAGTTATCAGAAAAAAGATATTAGCTTCAGTCACATAGCATTCGTGACTGGCAACGACCACACTCTTGCTATTTTCCGCTTCTGTGGTTAACGGTTTCTCTTTATCTTTGATCTTAGTCTCATTATTGTGTTTACTTTCTGAGGGCAAGTGCGTTCTAAGCGCGTTGGTCACCATCACTGCAATGTTATTCTATTTCTGATTGGTCTTATTTTACAGAAGCGATGTTGCTAGAGTCGCGCAATTAGTGCAGGAAATGGTATTGTGCAGAAACATAAAAGACTGGCAATGAATAGCGGCGAGTAATTGAAACAGCTGCCAGACAAGCCAGCTATTGTGTCAAACGAAGCAACCGGTAGGGCTTTGTCCAAATCGGCGGAAATCGAGGGAATGGGAGTACACTTTTAGAAATACAAAATCAGTTGCGGGAACGCAGGATTAGATCTAATAATAAGAAAACAGGAATTCGGGGATAAGTAACTATAAACTTCATAGTGAGCACATCATTGTAGCACAGATATAACTCAATCCAACGCTGTCGTAAAAGTTTATATGCCAACTATATCGATGATGAGGAGATTGAGAAATGTATAATAAGGTAACGAAAGTTATTCAGACAGTGAAAGGAGTTGAAAATTTGATTGAGATGGGTGACTGGAACTCAGAAATGGCAAAAGGAAAGAGAAAAATAGTAGGTGAAAATGCACTGGGGAGAAGGAATTAGAGGAGGTCGCTTGATATAATTATGCGGGAGAGAGGGGGGGCACAAATTAATCATCACAAACACTTCGTATAAACGCCATGCGAGAAAGGCGTACACGTGGTAGAGATCGGGAGACACTGAAAGGTACTGAATTGACTTTATAATTGTAAAACATTGATTGCAACACCGAGATTTAAAGTGTAAGACATATCAGGTATACACTCTGATGATAACATATCGATTATGAACTGTAGATTAAATGTGAGGGTTTTTCCAGACCGGAGCTGCTACTTCGCAGTCAAGTAGCTCCTGCATGGACCTCAAAATAGCTGAGTGCACCGTGCTCGCCATCAACGCTCGGGAGACCCGGACAGTTACCCATCAAAGTGCTAGTCAAATCGTACAGGGCTTACATTCTAAGCTGAAAAAAATGTACCAGCAGCTGTATTAAGATTATGTATTCAATTACTGGACCAGTTTAGGTATTATAATCACACCTTAAGGCCCCTAACTAAAGAAGAAAGCAGTTACTTTACTATGGGCCATATACTTCAGAGAGACAACGCGAGAAGGCTTTAAACGAAAGCCAGGAAGGCAAATTCCTGAGAGTTATTGTGTTAATACGTGACAAAATAAATTAAAGAAAAAAGAGCTCTCATATAATACAGTCTGAATCCAAGATAATCATAAATATAAGTATTATAAACAACCACTGAGTCAGAACAAAACCAAAACTGGTCTTAATCTGGATTAACGTCATATTACCGAATAGTACCATTTTTCAATCAAAGTGTAATAATGTCTTGTATTGTTGAGTGATCATAGCTGCGAGTCAGGTGTGTTAAAAGAAGTGAAATAGAAAAAGGGTAATAGAAATAATAATATAGAATGCCCAAATGTGAAACAATGGTCACATGCTAATGAATTGGTTATCAACCGACAATTATTGTATCTAACCGTGCTTGCAATGCTGCACATGAATACACATCAAACGACTTATACGAAAACTGAACAGAAAGTAGTAGCAAGTCTGTGTGCAAAATAGCAGTGAAATTGGAAATGCCTTTGCTTAATTTCGGTAATCTAACAGTTGTATCCGCTGCGTCTCGGCCGTTGGAAAAAACACAAGGTCTAATAGAAATACTTAAAAAAGAGAAGATACTCAATTGATGAAAATATAAAAAATGCAGCAAGTGAAGCAGACTAATGGGAGAATACACAGCGAAAATATGGGTGTGACAGAAAGTCTACGCTGGGAAAGGATGAGTGGCTAGAAGTGAAATGCAAGTGCTAGAAGAATGCGTAACTAGTTGAAAGGTAGATACCGCTTACAGAGAAATAAAACTGACATTTGGAGACAAGGAAAGAACCTGCATGAATACCAAGCGCTCTGATCGAAAACCAGTTGTAAGCGAGGAAGGAAATGCTGAATTTGGAAGGAATGTATGGAGGACCTATACAAGGGAAACGAAGGCTGTTTTATAGAAAACTAAGATAATACAGATTATGGTGATACAGGAGACACGATACTCCGAGAATAATGTAACAGGGACTGAAAGATTTCAGTAGAAACAATGCCCTTGGAGTAGATGATATTCCCCTCTGAACTGCTGCAGTCATAGGGACAGCCAGTCATGAAGAAACTAACTGGTGTGCAAGATGATTAAGACTGAGGAAATACTCTCAGTCTTCAAGAACGATATATTGATCACAATTACAAAGGAAGCAAGTGCAGATAAATGTTCAAATTACCGAACTATCAGTTTAATAAATCATGATTGCAAAATACTAACACGAACTATTTACAGACAAATGTAAAAGATAATTGATTCTGACCTTGGGTAAGACCATTTTGGATTTAGGATGATTGTGGAAACCCGTGAGACAATACTAAAGTCTCTACTTATCTTAGAAGATTAAAAGACAAATATGTAGCACCAGACATCTTTACGTAAAGTGATAAGTTATACCTTGTAGTTGAGTACATAACTCGTATCGTGTGTGTTGTGCAAAGTACAGTGTTTTATGGGTGTATTCAAAATGTACTGTACATTGGATTCAGGTAGATGTACGGGGATGTGGGAGGGTGAGACAAATGAGGGAAGGTAGAAATGGGAGGCGGTGGTAGCGAGAGAGGAACTGGTGCTAGAGTTACTGTGACGGCGTCGATGCAGGGTATTGCGGGGGGGGGGGGGGGGGAGGTGAGATTTAAGGAATTACCCTCTTTCTGGACTTACAAAAACGAGTTGCAAAAACAAACTTTAGCTATTACTGCAATATTTAAAACGTGGACGAATTAAGGGGTCATAGTGTAGAAATCACAGAAAAGCTATTTCGAATTGCTCTTGCGTCCTGGCCGAAATTTGAGGGTTTATTGCGCATTGCTAGCAAGTTCCGTTCTTAGAACTGCTGAAAGTTTCTCTCTACTTGTCTTCGCTCTCCTCTCCTTATATAGCATTCATGAAGAACTTAAATATACGCCCAACTACTTTGGCAACACTTTTCATTTTCTCTCCTTTTACCATGAATGAGCTGCGCTGCCTAAGGGCTGCGTTTTTGGTCGTACGGGATTATCTCAATACCCAGCCGGGGAAGCGGATGAGCCTACTTTGTTTCGCAAACGCGTCATTCATATTTATTGCGTTATTACTTTAGAGCAGCCATTATTGGAGAAAAAAATTTCTTTAGTCTTTTACCCATCTACCCATGTAAGATATTTAACATGGGGCGAAAGTTTATATTCCTCTCTTAGACCGTTACTTAATCTGAACACTTCTTCGACTAGCAGTATTTATTATTCCCTCTTCAATCTACTACTTAATGATCTTTCCCTGTAGCTAAGTCCTATTTTTCTAAGAACTCCGTTAATCTTGCATCATTTTAGAGTGATTTGTCTAGTTCAAAATCTCCTTCTAATATATAAAGCAGAGTGCCGTATGTTTGTCTGTTGGTTTGTGTGTACGTGTTGCAGAAAAAATCTACAGTTTTTTTCCACTCTTTATGAAATTTTTTACACGTAAGCTTCAATCCATGAGGACGGTCGCCGTAAGTGTAAGAATCACGTACGACACGGAGTACACGAGATATGACGTCATACACAATGAGATGCGCGAAAAACTGCTGTGTTTAGCGAAAGTGCTGCTCTTTTTTCTCCTAAACTACTGGACCGATTTCAGCCAAATTTGGTACATACATTCCTTACCGTGAGGTAACAATTGCTGCAGGATTGATAGCAAAATATGACACATGGTTCAGAATATATGACGTCATAAACAATAGGAATCGCCAAAAAATTCACATAATGCGTCGAAACTTTAAAAATACTCTATATTAGAATGAGAGTACATAGCGACTTGCAACAAACTTTAAACCTAATTTCAAACCTTTATTAAACTTTTTCTCACAGACTACTACTTTTCCGCTGTTTAAGGAGTGAAATTACCGCATTCGGTATGACGTCACAATTTATAATTTGTGCACTACAAATTGTAACCGCAGTAAATTTTACAGACAGTGTACACACAATAATTGAATGTATCTTCTAAACTGTATTACATTCCGACACGTAGTTCATGAGACATGAGCACATAAACAGTAACATTCCGATGTTCATGGACTAAAAGTACGGCTTTCGGTATGACGTTACAATTTATAATTTCTACACCACAAATTTTAGACGCAGTAAAGATTACAGACACTATTCACGTATATAGTTGAGTGTACCTTCTAAACTGTATCACAGTACGACACGTAGTTCATGACATATGAGCACATAAACAGTAACGTTCATGGAAAACCGCCCCTTTCCGCACCAAGTTTTAATCTATTACTTTTTACTACTAACTGCATTCCCAAGATATTTTACAGACATACAGCCCCTATACAATTGAATATATACCTGGAAAAGGGCAGGAATAAGTAGATAAATACCTAGGCAAAGCCCGGTTTTCAGCTAGTATCACATAAAAGTGACTTGAGTGTATCTGCAGTCTTGTGTAACATTTTAGCCCGTACTAGCTAAGGAAATTATGGAAGAACATGTTGTAGCGGTTTTTGTAGTCATCATTCTGACAATTGTTTTGATGATGCTCTATCCCTTACCAGCCTCTCCATTTCTAAATTAGTATTGAAAGTACGTATATCTTAAACTGCTTGCTGTACACCTCTCCAAAAAATTTTACCCCCAACACTGAGTTTACGATTCTTTCAAGGTTGGGAATGTGTCGTAGCATCAAATCTCTTCTTTTGGTCAACTTCTTCAGCTTCAGCAATCTTATTTTTATGCACTACTGGCAAAACCTAATTACTACAAAAATGTTCAAATGTTTGTAGAGTTTATGGGACTTAACTACGGATCATCAGTCCCTAAACTTACAAAATACTTATGAACTAACTTATACTAAAGATGGCACAAACATCCATGTCCGAGGGGGATTCGAACCCCCAATTGCAGCGGCCGTGTAGACCGTGACTGGCCTTAATTATTTCTCTGTGCGTTCATTCCCCAAAGTAGTTCCCCAGTATTTTCTGATTTTATTCGACTACAAGTCCATCATTTTGCTAAGGTTCACAAGCATATTAAATTGCGAGTAACAATTTCATAATAAACAGACCATTTTCAGCTGCCACATAACAGCACTAAATTTTGATACAGTAACTTTCTGCTAAATTACCTCAGTCTCATGACCTGTTTCCTACATTCACTGTAGGCATCGCTCTCCGCCTCTGACATCCAGTAGACAAGGAAAACGCATATTATAACGAGCACTTTTGGTTTACCGACTATTTTTCTGTGAACTTTATGTTATCATCTGAATACACAGACAGCGACAGTCACTGATATGTACTAAAAAAAATAGTTACAACATTAACGCGTGCGTACACGTTAATCAGCAAGTAAAAGTTAATACATATTTTTAGGTTTAGATTACGACATGTTCAATATCCCTGCTTTCGGTGGCGAATAATGAAATTCTTCATGATCCCATGTATTGTTCAGTCATCCTGAATGGCTGTATTCAGCTCTGCAATCGTTTTGGTGTTACTGTTTCTACACCTTGGAGTTAATATATCCCACAAAAAGGAGTCGCATTTTGTCAGATCCGGATATTGTGGTGGCCAATGGAGTCCCATGTCAGTGTTTTCTGAATACCATAGAACCAGATACTGTTTCCAAATGTGCTCCTCCAAGGTATCAAACTTTCTACTGCTTCGACGGGATCGAGCCGGATCGTGCATGAAAAATATCTTGTCAAAATCAAGGTCACTTTAGCAATGATATTGTCTTCCAACAGCCGGCCGCGGTGGCCGAGGGGACTGAGGCGCTCCAGTCACGGTCTGCACGGCCACTACGGTCGGGGGTTCGAATCCCCCCTCGGGCATGGATATTTGTGCCGTCCTTAGTCTTAGCTAGTTCATAAGTAGATTGTAAGCTTAGGGACTGATGACCCCGTAGTTAAGTCCACAAGTTCTACAAACATTTGAACATTCTACAAACATCTGTACATTCCTTTTTCCTTTGGCAGTCACCATGCCATCAAGGAATATCACACCATCTAACCTGTGACTGGATATTGCATACCTCATAACCGTCCGTTGAGGTTGAAGAGACTTCCCGATTGCAAATACGGAATCTACGTCCCTCAAATGCGCCAACATTGCTCGCTGATGAACCCTCATTGATGAAAGTAGAATCGTAGCTACGGAAATTTAACCTACAACATTTGTAAGGTTATTTATGTTTTCAGACGGTCAATCAGTTATTGCAGTGTAGATTCTCATCGTTAGACACTCTTTATTCGGACGTAATTTGTTTTGCTTAACCTCCATTGTGTTCAAGTCTCAATTTATTTCAGTAAATGATTTTTTTCAAAAGATTTGAAAACATCCGTTATTAATATACTCTTAGGTAGATGTGTGTGTGTGCAGGCTTGAAATACTGGAAAAATAAAGCTGTGGTTCAAACTTCCATGTTTGGAAGTAGGTAGAGATACAGGATTGTAAAAGAAGATCGTGCGTCGTTCCTTTATAGTTGTGTTGGTAGAATCGAATACAGAGACAGACAACGTGGTGGGTCCTAATTTCGATCCACCGGGCAGATTTCATCTTCTGTGCGTACCTCTAAATTCTGAGAAATTCTGAGTCACTAAAGCGTAGAGTTCTATGAAATTCTAAAACTTTTGAAAGAAATGTTAACTCCAATCCCTAATGGCTGAAGGACAACCGTTTTGTGCCATACTGGTTTTGAAAATATTAAATCCCAGTGTTGCCAAAATAATTTTCTATAATGTATAAAAACGATATACTATGAGGATAAGGTTACGTTTTGTGCAAGTGTCTCTCTTTGTTTCTTTCTAAAGAAGAGAATTAAAGTGACATTTCATAGTTATTGCATGAAATAAGTGGTGTTCCTATCATGCTGTTCCATTACGTAATACCAATTCCAACTTTTTATATATTTCTTTCGTCGTTACAAATCTACACATCCCCTTTTGTAGAATTATCACAGCTACAATTAACTTTGAAATATGATATGTCTGCAAGTCCCAAGAATTTGCAGCCTGCTGTCTTTATCGGTAAAACAAGTGCAAAGAACAAAAAGATGGGATAAAGTCCTATCGAGCGATATTTCATTTCATTTTTCTTTTCTTCTGCGTAACTGAGGCACAGGATGTGAAGTTTCAAATTTGCAGTGTTCATGCAATCTATCTTTCACTTTCAAATTCCAGTTACTGTGGTCGATAATCCAATTATTTTATTTCCTTTTAGCTAACGGTAATGATTGCACACGAAGTGGATTTCAACTTCCATTTGTGCAAGAACAACTAGGTGCTACGTGTACACAAGACACAACTGTTGATACAGATGTGCATTTATGTATCATTTAATCGAACCGTGCCTTGCGTCATTACTAATTGACACAATATACAAATTAAGAAAGTTTTATGTGTCTTACTGTTAAGGTGTCAAGGGCAAGGGGTAGGGGAGGGAATGTGAAATACACAAGCAACTTTAAAATGAATTTTCCGTCGTTGCTTGTAAGAACATGAAAGAAGAAGTTACCTGATGATGGCCTAAGAAGCCGAAAGCCGATTAGTAATTCAGTAAATAATTTTGTAGAACATCAAGTATTTTTCCGTTTTGATAATATTTTAAACTAACAAGGTACGAAACGACAATCTTCGTTCACGGAAATTGCCGCTGGCAGTACATCAGCACCTCCGTGATGCTTCAGTGATCCGTTGTGGTTTTTCTTTGTGACATAAACAGCAGCGCGTGCTACCAGGTGTTGAATTGCAGGCGTCACCCGTTATTACGGAACTTTCAGAGAGATAGCAAAGAACACTTTTGTTTTTTCGCGTCCACAGTATTTAGTTAACATCTGCCGTCGAGAGCGAGAAGCCACGATGGTGGGCTGGTTTTGATGAATCAGCGTACTCTGCCATATTAATATAGACTAGGGAAGTTAACGGATCCTGACTAAGTCAAGATTAATAGGAAGTTTAGCTCATTCATTTATGTCTCACAAGGAGACCACATGGATATCGGATTTTATTTTATTTTTACTTATTTATTGTGTGTGTGTTTATGCTATGTGAAATTTAGAATGCAAGTAACAATCAGCCAAAGCTGTTCGACGCAAGTTTCCAAAATTCTCGAGAAAATCGAATTTGAAATTTTGTAAGTGCATCTATGTGCAAATAATTAAAACAGACTCAGCATGTGCTGGTGTAGCTCGGGTGGTAGCGTTCTGGCCTTACAACAATACGGTTCGAATCCTACCGTGATAGTTTTCTTTTTTCATTTTTTAGTTATTTTAGAATACTTACAGTATTTTAATACGTAATGATAATTTGTATAAACAATGCTTATTTTTGCTTATTCGTGATTTTCAATGTTTTTATAAAATGTTGTCAATAATAATTTAAACATGCAACCAACCAATCAATTTAAACCGTGTGCGATGAGTAGCTTTGAGGAGGATGTGATCAAGTTTACACCATTTCAAATTCAGTGGCATAATTCCACGTTTTGTGCCTATTTCTGTTTATGTATATGTAGACGAGCTGAACACCTTGTCGTCACTTACAACAATGGTTGAGTAGGTTAGCTCCTTGGAAAGCCATTAGTGGCAAAGGAGATGAATTTTCAAGACAGCTGTTGTCAACGAATACTGAAGTCTTTGTTGTAAAATATGTAACTTGTTACTTTTAATGAAATCGGCATTGGCGTAAAGTTTAGTGGCAAGCAAACAGTGGATACGATATGGGCCACATCGTTCGAGCCAAAACTGAAACGCCAATCTAACAAATGGCGTCATTATGGGAACAGTAGCAGGTTCGGTAAAAGCCTGCAACGAAGGACCGCGAACTGTGGCAGACATGCATCGGCCAGGTCGTCCTAGCGTCTGTGAAGAAGTTGTGCACACTATTGCCGCGTTACTGGTCAGTTATCCACGCCAGACCATTCGTCAGCTCGCCCACGAATCCGGATCAGCGCATACAGTGCATATTGTATCATCCACCACCCTCCCCTAACTTAAGACCTTGTGGCTTTGATTTGATCCCGAAGATGAAGGATCAATATTGTGGCATCCGATTCAGTTCCAGAGATTCAAAAGGCACTAGCTCCATTCGCACCATTAAGATAAGGCTCTGCTAACGGTATGCTACGCCTTCCACATCGTTGGCAATGGGTCTACACAACGCTGGTGGCTACTTTGAAGGACTAACTGACGCAAACCTGTAATAAATAGTTTCCATTGTTTAAGTTCCAAAACTCGTATGCAGTCTGTTCTTCATTCATAGCTCGAAATATGTACTGATGGAAGGGGCATTTGAGTTTAAGCGATATCGATGTCCCCTAAGGCAGTGCTGATACTTCCACAAAAGCTTGGCCGTCTGAAGGAAATGTACTGCATTAGAGCTGATACAGCAAACACGTGTTAATTATATAGGTCTGTAACAATGTGGGTCCATTGTGTTTCCTTTCTTTTCGTTACGTTTCTTTGAGCGTTTGTAACTGCACCATTACTTTAATGACGTATTGTGTAAGAAGAAGAAGAAGAAGAATAAGACGTAGGAGGAATGTAACTCCAGCATTGTTTTACGGAGGCGCTGTATAAGGAGAAGAATAAGATGATTCTTTGTGGCGTTTTTTGGCCGTTAGAACCCACCTGGGATCGTGTTCGGCTTGCCTGGTGCAAGTCTTTACGTGATGCCATCTGGGCGACTTGCGGATGAATGATGAGGAAATGATGGACAACACAACATCCAGTACCCGAGTGGATAAAATCTCCGACCCGACCGGGAATCGAACCCGGACCTCCTCCGTGGCAAAGCTGTCCATTGGACTACGGTAGCGGACGAAGAACAAGATGAAAGAATGTTATCACACTCCTGGCCATTAAAATTGTTACACCACAAAGATGACATGCTACAGATGCGAAATTTAACCGACGGGAAGAAGATCCTGTGATATGCAAATGATTATCGTATCGGAGCATTCACAAAAGATTGGAGCCGGTGGCGACACCTACAACGTGCTTACATGAGTAAAGTTTCCAACCGATTTCTCATACACAAACGTTGATCGACGTTGCCTGATGAAACGTTGTGATGCCTCTTGTAAGGAGGAGAAATGCGTACCATCACGTTTCCGAATTTGGAAAAGGTCGGATTGCAGCCTATCGCGTTTGCGGTTTATCGTTTGGAGACATTACTGTTCCGTTAGTCGCGATTCAATGACTGTTATCAGAATATGGAATCGGTGGGTTCAGTAGGGCAATACGAAACCGCCGTGCTGGATCCCAACGAGATGGCAGGCATCTTATCGGCATGGCTGTAACGTATCGTGCAGCCATGTCTCGAACCCTGAGTCAACAGTTGGGGACGTTTGCAAGACAACAACCATCTGCACGAACAGTTCGACGACGTTTGCAGCAGCATGGACTATCAGCTCGGAGACCATGGCTGCGGTTACCATTGTCGCTGCATCATACATAGGAGCGCATGCGATGGTGTACACAACGATGAACCTGGGTGCACGAATGGCAAAACGTCATTTTTTCGGAGAAATCCAAGTTCTGTTTACAGCAACATGATGGTCACATGCGTGTTTGGCGTCATCGCGGTGAACGCACATTGGAAGCGTGTATTCGTCATCGCCATACTGGCTATCACCCGTAGTGATGGTATGGAGTGTCATTGGTTACACGTTTGTCACCTCTTGTTCGCATCGATAGCACTTTGAACAGGGCCCATTACATTTCAGATGTGTTACCACCCGTGGCTATACCCTTCATTAGATCCCTGAGAAACCCTGCATTTCAGCAGGATAATGAACGACCGCATGGTGCAAGACCTGTACGGGCCTTTCTGGATACGGAAAATGTCCGACTGCAGCCCTGGCCAGCACATTCTCCAGATCTCTTACCAACTGAAAACGTCTGGTCAACGGTGGCCAAGCAACTGACTCCTCACAATACGCCAGTCACTACTCTTGATGAACTGTGGTACCGTGTTGAAGCTGCATGGACATCTGTACCTGTATACGTCATCCAAGCTCTGTTTGAGTCCATTCCCAGGCGTATCAAGTCCGTTACGACGGCCAGAGTTGGTTATTCAGGGTACTGATTACTCAAGATCTATGCTCCCAAATTGCGTGAGAATTTAATCAAATATCAGTTCTACTACAACATATTTAATGTTTGGAAAACATGGTTTCCTTATTTGAAAAAAAAGTACAAAAAAGCGAACTTATAATCATTTAAAGATAAAAATAATAGTCTAGTTCGCAAAATTTGACAATTTATTATTACATGTAACCGGTTTCAATCGAAGATTAGCTCATCCTATTAAGACCTCTGTGAAATACGATAAAAGACGATGCGCTATAGAGGGAAACAGGTACACCATTAATAGCTATGATAAATTTACAAACAGGATTAGACAATTACTAAAATCAATATACCTTGCTGTAGATGTTCAAGCGGTGAACGTGTGGCGACTGCAAACCTGCGAGAGAATGCTGTGCGTTATAAAGGATAAGCCCCGCCCATCGCCTGAAGCATCAGTACATCATAACCAATGAGGAACGGCTTACAGTAAAAGATAAGACAAGAAATCTACAGCGAGGTATATTGTTTTCAGTAATTTTCTAATCCTGTTTGTAAATTTATCATAGCTATTAATGGTGTATCCTTTTCACTCTATAGCATATCGTCTTTTATTTTATTTTACAGAGGTCTGAATATGATCTAATCTTATGTCGAAACCGGTTACCTGTAGTAATAAATTGTCAAATTTTGCGAACTAAACTGTTATTTTTATCTTTATATAATATATTTGTGCAATGAATACCCGTTTATCATCTGCATTTCTTCTTAGGGTAGCAATTTTAATGGCCTGTAGTGTAGTATTACAAAAAATGTTCAAATGTATGGGACAAGCTTATGGGAATTAACTGCCGGGTCATCATAAAAAGAGGTTGCCAGTACTAGAGACTTCGCACTGAGCCTCCCTTATTATATGAAACCTCTGGTCAGAGGTAGAAGACGACATTGCTACCCTCGACGGGTGAGCATAACTGTGCATGTGCGTAATAACTGAAGCTCTACCCCCCCGCGACACTTCTGTTCTCTTACCATCACGCACAGCTGCGGCGACCGGCCTGCCGCGGCGCGCTCTACTGAGACGCGGCGCTGGCCCGCTGGTCGGCCTCGCCCCTCCCCTCCTGGTAGCCTGCAGGTAGCTCGGCAGGTAGCGGCGCTGCGCCGCCCCGGACCTGGCCCATTGTGCCGCTGGCCACATTGTGCGCGCGGCGCGGCTCGCTTTCACATGCAGAGCAGATTTTCCGCCTCCCACGCGCCCTCTCCCTTTTCTGCCGCAGCATAGGCCTCCACTAGGCGCCCATACGCCATGCCCTACTCCTCCGTACCCTGCCATTCTCTGCCTGCGATGTCCGCAGCACCAAACAATTACACCCTCTATTTTGCCCTCCTGTGCTTCTAAATTAACATCTTAGCAGAAAACAAACCAATGCAGCAGAAGTTTAGTTACCCAAAGTTGTCAGCACACGGAGCGTGTATGTGATCGACTTTGGCAAACGTGGCGAGTTTCTGACGTCACAACGTGCGAACTACACGTTGGCGAGGCTTTCCCAACATGTCAGGCAGTATCAAACATACCAGATATTCTCAACGTCCGTTTGAAGGATCACTAATTAGGCGAGAGAACGCCACCAACGTCACACCCCATGACTATCCGCGTAGGGGGAGCAAGCTCTTTTCATGGGTTTATAACTTAGTTCTTAGGTGTTATGAGTCTATGACATTTCAAAGCAAATGAAAGTTACTGAGTAAATTGAGACTCTCTCGAAAACGGGTATTTAGAGGTGCTAAAAAAATAAAAATAAAAAAATATAAAATAATAATAATAAAACCAATAGTTTGTGAATCTATCGGACTCACCTGCGTGGTTATCAGTCCGTAGCTTCGAAACTAACTAACGTAAGGACAACACACACACACACACACACACACACACTCACACGCCTGCGGGGGAACCCCGACGGCGAACGGCCGCGCGCACTGCCACAGCATTATACTATTTCTTGGAATAAATGGCTGGAAACGTATGTATATGCGTTTAAAAAATTTACGTGTTACGGTAATCTGCCTTGTCAAGGCAAGGCGGACTGAAGATCTATAAAAAAGAATTGTTCCTTACATCATTTGTTGTAATTACATGTCGACAACCGACATATCTACCAGCAGTGTATACAAAATGTGTAATACTGTACGAGATAGGGATGGCGTTCGGTTGGCTGTTGAGCAGCGCTGTTAGCCTAACACAGGTGAGCTGCCTTTATTTTATTTTTGACTTGCTAGCCTTTTGATAGCATGTTGCATAATTTTATAAGTTTGAACTTGAGCATACTGCTCGTAATTGCACGTCTTATGTTTTAATTTTTTTTTTTATTCTTGTCATGAAGGCACCCTTACATGGTGCCGAAATCTAGATCAAGGTATTTTATCAAATTTTGCAACTGGTTGGGCTGAACTTTGTCAAATATTTGTGAACCTACAGTTGTTGCAGTCGATAAGCTATGTTTAAAATATCAGCACAAAATAAAAACCAATGTAGCAGATGTTACCCCCAGTTGTTGGTACTCGGAGCGTGTATGTTATCGATTTTGGCCAACGTGGCGAGTTTCTGACGTCACAACGTGCGAACCACACGTTGGCGAGGCTTTCCCAACGTGTCAGGCAGTATTATACGTGTCAGATATTCTCAACGTCCGTTTGAAGGATCACTATTTAGGTGGGAGAACGTCAAAGACGTCACACCACGTGGCTATCCGGGGAGGGGGAGCAAGCTCTTTTCGATAGCGAAATGAAGCAACACCAACTAGAGAGAAGACAGGCCGTGCCTACGTCCTACTTACAGGCCGCGGCCGCCACCTCACTGGCTGGCCGCTGGGGCCCACCGCCGCGCAGCGGCCGGCCAGTCAGATGGCGGCTGCGGCCTCTAAGTTTGACGTAGCCAAGACCTCTTCTAAGGGCTTGTCTTCTAGGGAGTGTTGATTGAAGACGCCGTCGTATTTCATAACTTAGGTCTTATGAATCTATAACATTTCAAAGCAAGTAAAAATTACTGAGTATATTGAGACTCTCTCGAAAACGGGTCATTAGAGGTACTAATTTTTTTTTTTTTTTTTTTTTTTTTTTATCTATCGAACTCAACTGCGTGGTTATCAGTCCGTAGCTTACAAACTAAACTAATTTAAACTAACCTAAGGGCAACACACACTCATGCCCGAGGGGCATTATACTGTTTATTGGAATGAATGACTGGAAACGTATGTATATGTATACACATGTGTTGACTGTTCCGAAAGAATAGACGTCACTTCTGATCCTGCAGCTGTTATTATTTAACATTCATAGAATATATGACATCAACTGCGATTGGGCAAAGCTGAAAATGTGTACCCAGCCGGGATTCGAACCCGGGTCTCCCGCTTTCTAGGCAGTTGCGCTGACCCCTACAGCACTGGGGACACAGTGATCACCGCATCTGCAATTTGGGTTTTCTAACAAACTCAAAGACTTTCCTATAAATTTCGTAGAAGTATACTGCATAATCTTCGATGATATAGAAACATAAGTGGGCATCCTCTGAGGATTGACTTTGTTAAATTTGTTTTATTCACCTTACTTAGAGTAAAATAACGCACTTTATTGTTTCACATATTACATTTCACACCGTCTTAACATTCTTCAACTGAATAATAACACTGACCATGGAAGAATGACATTTAAGTTTTACTAAAAAGCGAGTCTGTAGCAATGATATTTGGCTCATGTGAATGCCTTTTCTACTTTTATATCGCACAGTTTGTCATGAAACTTTTATAACTCGTTGCACTTATTGACATAGCATGTAACTTTTATTAGAGTTTATGTTCATAGATATTTTGTTGGTACTTATTTAGGCCTATATCACAGAACATGACGAACTTACGCGTAAGCGCGGAAATAAGCGATTTAATAGAGTTTAAGCAGGAATTCCATAATATTGATTCGTAAACTCTGATTCCAGAACCTGATACCGTCGACAACTGGGTCTGGAGCACGCTGCCGTAGCGTGTAGCTCGTTCAGGCACAAGTCACGCCGTCTCCGAGCCGCACGTTGTACTCAGCATATTGACCACACACGTTCAGATACACGCACCGTGTGTCGAGGACTTTACTGACAATTTGAGATCAGTTGTAAGTCTAATGATGAGTTCTTTCTGTAGTCATACATACGATATTTTTAAAGATAAATGCGGTGATTGCCGCTATCGACTCCGTTCTCTTTTCAAACCAAACTTCAGACCCGTTGTTGTCTTCAACATATGTTTTGATTGTGTATAGGAAGTGCCATCGTCAAAGACGACCTTGACTTCCAAATATAACATGTGGTAGGAAGGTAAGCAATAACTTTTATTTGTTTATTACATTAAACTTTAGTGGGAAACTTTTCAGGGCCAATAAGATACCACTGCAGGTGTCGTTATAGTTCACGTTACTAACGATCGGGGGACTTTGTATCGGTGCCACGGACGTGGTACAGTCATGCCTAGTGTCCTGAAATTGTGTACTACCTCTCGGAGGGTATCTTTTGATGCAGTTTAGTAGCTCTCTTGGTAACACCGTCGTACACGACGTGTAACTCTACCTGACGGTCGGTGATGCGGTTGTAGCGGCTGGCGTTGAGGATCCAACGAACTACCATACTCTGGATCACTTGGAGTCCTGGTATTTGAGTGGATCTGACAAGCCCCAAAACTTCCCATAAAGGAATATCTAGAGGACCGACGCCTTGTACAGCCTTAGTTTCGTTCCCGTTCCGAGTTGCTTACTGTAAAGAAAGGGGAAAAACTGTTTAGCGATGGCATAGGATTTAGTGCAGGGAGTTTCCACGTGCCGCTGTAAGAAGAAGTGTCGATCCTGAGTGACCCCGAGGTAGGTCACTGTTGGAGCCCTTGGTAGCTCCTGTTAGTTTAGTCTGTCGCTGGTAGTTGAGGACGTTTCCGGGTGAAGTATATGGCCGTCATCTTTCCTGCGTTGAGATGGCCTTTGTTGATCTTGCACCATTCCGACACTGCTGTCCAATTATTGCCGTAGTCGTCGGATGTTGGCATTGACATGGCGACTAGTTGCATGGAACGCCGTGTCCTCGGCGAACTGTGCGATCTGTACGCCTGGGACGGTTGGAATGTCAGTTGCGTGCACGTTGAATGGCAGAGGACGGACCCCTGGGGGAGTCCTTCCCTCGCTGGTCTGCTGTCCGATACTACCATCTTCCTGCCGTGGAGGAAGCTTGCAATTAGTTTGACATAGCAGTCTTCGATGGTCGTCTGCTCGTGAAGCTTGCGGATGAGAAGGTTTTTCCACACCTTGTCGTACGCATTCTCCACGTCAAGGAACAATGTTGTAGTGGCACTGGAGATGTTCTGGTTGCGTGTAACGTTTTCCACTACGCGCAGAAGTTGGAGGTGAGTTTTTGTTGGCACGCGTACTGTTCTGCACGGATTGTTCCGTCGGCAACAAGTGGGCGCAAAATCCTGGTGTAGATGACACGTTCACAAGTTTTTCCCAAGCAATTCAGAAGATGAACGGGGCGACAATTTGCGACAGCTGTCAAGTGCTTTCAAGGTTTAGGAATAGGCACCAGTTTTTCTGTATTCCATGACGTCGGAAAGTATTTTGTGAGATGACAGACGTTGTATATACGAGTGAGTATCACCAGTGGTTCTTCAACTGGGCGTTGGTAATCTTCTCCACCCGCGGTGATTTTGATATTTAGTTTTTTGACAGTACTTCTCTC
This sequence comes from Locusta migratoria, assembly GCA_026315105.1. Lineage (NCBI taxonomy): Eukaryota > Metazoa > Arthropoda > Insecta > Orthoptera > Acrididae > Locusta > Locusta migratoria. The sequence continues at coordinate 167,087,281 of CM048748.1, forward strand.
GGAGTCGTCACTCGAGGCTGTATCCTTTCTGCAGTGGTCAGTAGCTGGACTGTTGTGGCTTCGTGCTCCCGAAAGCTGTCGTTCAGCTGTCCCTCATTGAATGTCGTCTGTCTCTCGAAGGTGGTGGAAAACACATCGGCCATAGTGAGGGGGTGATCGGTGACGCCTCTGACCGTCCGTAAGGGGCGTTTTGGTGAAGAATTCGTACGAATGGTCTTCACCAGTCGCCATTACTCTTTAGTACGTAGTAGATTTGAAGACATACTACAGAAATGATCCTGTGAGCGTATAAAAGGGATGCAGAGGTTGGGAAGGGAGTAAGACAGTGTTGTAGCCTTTCTCCAGTGTTATTCAATTGTACATTGAGCATGCTATAAAGGAAAGCAAGGAGAAATATGGAGAATGGTACGAGAATATTCAGACTATTAAATATTTTCGCCAAGTTCGATAGTCAGAATAGTTTTTTCTTTCGCGGTGTGATCAAATTTTTGTACAGTCATTCTACTGTTAGATGAAGTTTAGCATCGCCAAACTTCCTTCCAGGGTTAGAAGTTACTATTAAACAAGTCATTTAACATTTTTAAAATTCCAGCATATCCGTCAGCCTACAAGCCAAGAACTTAATGCTGCTATCTTCTAGCTTCCTGTTGTCACAACATGTTAAACCCGCCATCTTATTCCGAATAATCATTTGCTGATTCAATACTCAAGGTTTAAGAATAACTGCAATTTATCACTTTATTATTATTATTATTACGAGGCGCATCCAGAAGGTAAGTTCCGTTTGGTTATATAAAACGAACGGGTACAGATACAGAAAAAAATATTGATTGTACAAAAATCTACATCTTTTAAACTACTTTTCTACATACCTTCCGAAATTTTGTAAGTAATTGTCATAGAATGGCACAAGGTTTTGAGTGCCTTTTTCATAGAATGTTGCCGCCTGTGTATTCAACCATGTGGTAACATGTTCTTTCAGCTCGTCATCATCAAATGTTTCAAATGATTGTATAGCTTATGGGACTTAACTACGGGGTCATCAGTCCCTAAACTTTACTTCTGAACTAGCTACGACTAAGGACGGCACAAATATCCATGCCCGAGGGGGGATTCGAACCCCCGACCTTAGTGGCCGTGCAGACCGTGACTCACCAGTCACGGTCTGCACGGCCACTAAGGTTCAGTCCCCTCGGCCACCGCGACCGGCTCGTCATCATCGTTGAAGTGTTGTCCACCAAGAACAGATTTTAGGTGTAAGAAGAGGATTACTGCCAAAAGATTTTTTTTCACGATGACGTCTGACCTCACACACCGAATGTGACCGAAGAATTCTTACGGAAATTTCAATGGGACCTGTTCGATCATCCTCCATACTGCTCGGACCTCTCTCCTAGCGACTTTCATCTTTCTTACACCTAATATCTGTCCTTGGTGGTCAACACTTCAACTATGATAAAGAGCTGTTACCACATGTTTGAATACATAGGCGGCAACCTTCTGTGAAGGATGTATGCAAAAACCTGTGGCACGTTATGACAAGTGTCTACAAAATTTCGGCAGTTATGTGGAAAAGTAGTTTAAGAGTTGTAGAATTTTGTGCAATAAAAATTTCTTCTGTATCTGTGTACAAATTCATTTTATTACCAAACGAAACTTACTTTCTGGTCGCGCCTCGTATTATTATATTTCTTTCAGCAAAACTTTTTTCCATGTTTCACGTATTTCGCGGATTATTCAACCTGGACCTACACAGACAACAGAACCGACTACCATTATATTTTGCTTAAGGAATTTATGAAATCCGAATTGCTACTATTTTCTGGACATTTTCCGCCATTTTTGATGGCGTGCCTTGAATTCATGAAACGATTTTAGGAAATGATTTTAAAGTGTAATAAGCACGCTCCGCCTTCCCGATATACGTGGATATGGAATAAAGACTTACAACGTTATGCCAAGGCGTAACTCCTAAGAGTGGTTAGACAATATATTCTCCCAGGAGTATTAAAGCAGCTTACATCACTGAACCAAAGTTTGTCTCGCAATTGTATAGAAATTTGGGTTCTTTGCGAGTATTCTAATGGAATAGACCCTGCCTGCTCAGTGAAAGACCCGTCCCCAAAGACTGGAAATTGGAAACGTCACCACAAAATTCGAAAAATGCAATATGACTGTTTAACAAAATCAAATACCTATACTATTTACGTCGGTTTACAGCACGGTTTTATGATGTTGACTTCGCTCAGAGATCATGAACTAGCTCGAAGAGACGGACCTGTTGACCCATAGTCAACACGGATTCAGAAAGCATCGTTCTTGATATGATTGTTATTGACAAGGGGTCTCATATCGATTCCTTATTTGCAGATTTTCGGATGACTTTTGACATTGTACTTTACAAACATCATCAGATGAAATTGCTTCGCCAGAGTGGTGGGATTAAGTTCAGGCTCTCTGTCAGAAAGGACACAGCACGCTGTAATTAACGAAAAGTCATCGAGTTACAATTGATATCTGACGTTGTCCGTGGAAGGGTTGCACTATTCATTATCTTTATACACAACTAGCCTAATTCCCGCTGCTATAATAGCACAGAGATTATATACGGCGAAACGTGTTGCACGCCTAGGCTGGATGGTCTGTATTGGTTGTTTCTACTTCTAAATATAAATTTTTATACATTTAGCTTTAAAAATGCTTTCGTAATCAAGTATTTTGATACAACGTGCGACTCCCTATTGCACCATTGATGTCACAATTCAAAACAACCCGAAACACATTTAAAAAAATTCTGACCATGGTTTCATATACAAACGTTTTTTCATTTCCAGTATCAAAAAAGTCTTAGTAGCGTCCTTAAAAGATTTTCCTCTATTTCACCCGATTAATTGTTGAATTTCCAAAAATACCAAAACATGTTGTAGCGGTACTGCAGTACGCTCCATTTAAGCTCTATTGGGCTAGCTTCATAGTAAATCAAACTATAATGACAGTTTCATGAAGAATAATTACGAAATGTAACGCTGATTAACTTCTCTGGCCAATTAGATATGTAAATAGGTTATTTGTTTTATTTATAATAATTTGTCAAACTTTCTTTTTCCTCTGGTCCCCCACCATGAAAAAGAGCGTGTGTGAATGTTTTTTTGAGTATATTATTTTCCGTAATTACTAACCAAAGATAGTTTCGAGGTGGTGGAGTAGTTGCGAAATCTTTGGCTGAGATGAGGCAAAGAGGGAGGTTGGCAGTGGCTTTCTCGGGTGTCGCTTGTCCTGTGCTCGAGTGCTGTTAATGTGGTAAGCAAGTAGGAAAGAAAAAATGTGTCTTATTATACTGAATCTGACTCGCAACGCAATAGTTGAATCAGACTTGTGTTAATATGGCAGAAAGTTTAGCGATTTCAGTTGTGTTATGGTCAATTTGATTAACTAAAATAGGTTGATACTAACGTTAACGGTCGGGACTTAGTATCCACTTGCTGCCTCACGCTTTGAGATTTCGCTACGTTTGCTTCTTTGATTTAGAAAAGTTTTAAAGTTTGTGCGGAGAAAATCGTATGAGAATTTACGGAGTTTTCATTGTGTAATGTGACTTAGACAAATTTTCGCGCTATTAAACAATAGGCCCATAGTCTGGCAATTTCAAATTAATAATGCACCTTCAGTGGTCAATAGCAGCCACGGGAACAAGCAACATCTCATTTTCTACCGCGGTTTGTCCGGTGTTTCATTGATTTTGTAATTTTTTTGTAATCAGACCTAAGGCAGAATGAGCCGCGGAGGCCACGTGGCGAAGCATGGTGGTAATTGAGCAGAGTGGGGTAGAGTGGCGTCTTATCGTACAGTGTAATTCTAGGAACAGATGAAATTTCTAATAATATTTGTTTTTCTCTTCTGGAGGGTACTTAATTTTGTGGAAATCGCGGAGCCATGAGCTTCCCGCCGTAAGTCATGTTGTGTGGTTCAGTAGGATAAAGAACGAGCGCCAGTTATGCTTGTTGTGTGACTAAGCTCCACGTGTAGATTTCCTGTATAATATTTGTTATATGGTCTGTGTGTTTGAGATATTGGGATTCTGTAAGCTTTGAGCGGTAGATATCGTTGCGTGTTTCATGTCTTGCATTAAAATCAGCAGTTAATAAGGGCCACCCTCTTTGTTGAACCATTTTTTTCATTTCCTTTGCTAGTTAAAAATGGAGTGGTTAGTGCATGCAGTGTAAAAGTGGTTGATGAGTGAGTGCGCTGTGGGAATTTTGGTAGGGTGGTGTGATCTTTATTATGTTATTAAAATTTTCGAATAGAGTTAAAACAGATATATGCATCACAGTGCCATAACAAAATAAAGATCATATCATCCTACCAAAGATCCCACTATATGCAGTAATAAACAAACTGTAACCATAGAGCATCGCTGGAGGATATGACAAAGTGACAGAATAGTAGTAATAAATTAACACCTGATAAGCATAAAAGAGTATTATACTGCAATTATATGCAGTTATAATACCTCCACGATGCCATACGGACGTAAGTCTGGAATAATATGTCACGAAAAAGTATCAAAATTATATCTTTATTTTACTCATTTTAACCTTAAATATTTGTCCTCAGATAGCCTTATGACGGCCACAGTGCCGAAATAGGCCTATTGCTATATTAATAAACAGTATTTAACATCTACAAAGTAAAGCAGCATTTTGGTATTACTTAGATTAACAAAATCAACTATATAACTAGGAATTACAATCACTAACAACTTAAACTGGAAACAACACACAAAAATACTGTGTGGAAGGTGCGCCTAAGGTCACGGTGCATTCTTACGATAGAAGATGCAACAATTCTTCTAAACAAATTGCCTGTACTACAGATGTGTGTCCGATTTTGGAGGATTGCTGCGTATTCATGGATCCGAGCCAAGTGTAACTGACGGATGTTTTATGTAATGTTCAGAGACGGGCAGCTCGTTTTGTATTATCGTGATACAAAAGGGCTTGTTACGAAAATGGTGCAAGAGTTCGAGTGCAATTCATTAAGAGAAAGGCTTTATTCGTTGTAGCAAGGCTATTTGCGAAATTCCTTTCGACAACCTTCTCTTCCGAATGCGTACATATTTTGTTAGAATCGACCTATATAGGGAGACGTGATCATCATAATGAAATAAAAGAAATCAAATCGAAAGCGGAAAGATTTAGGTGTTCCTTACACGCTATTAGAGAATAGAGCTGTAGAGAAATATCATAAAAGCCGTTCGACGAAACCCATACCATGCAATTTACTATGATTTGCAGAGAATTTATGTAAAAGGAGATATAGATATAGAATAATAAATAAATCACCTCCAAATTCAGCAGATCCTGGGAACAAGTAGACAATGACAGATCGGAATCTTATCAGATCAGAGAGACAGACAACTACTGCTGGTTTCAACCCATTTCCTTTTACTTCTCAGTGCCTATACGGGTGTGATTATTCATTTAATAGAAAAGAACTGTTTCTGTACCTTAGTTATTTCTCGTAAAGTGGCTGCTTTGGGAGATACAGAAATGTACTCTGGTGAGAGATCATTTATGCTCTTGATAAAAGAAAAAGGTGACACTCGGACAGTATTCACGACTACCAATAACTTACAACTTGGCTGTACACGAGTATGCACGCCTTAATAAGCCGTACGTGCTCTCCCACAGATGCAGGTTTTATTGTTTTATGCAGAGCATGTTGATCGGGTTGGGTAAAAGACACATCCTGAGGCTCCTGGATAACAGTCGCTAATGTTGCTGTTCATGTGAGCTTCATCCAAAGACTGATGTGGCTGTCCATGCTACTTCACTCTATGCAAATAGAATATGAACAGCAACTTACGTCCTTTGTACCTGCTTACTATATTCGTCTCTCGGTCTCCCTATGAGCTTTTTAGCCAACAATTAACCTTCTAATTGTTGTCTATTCCTTGTTGACTCAGAATGTATATAATCAAGAGATCCTTTCCTTTAGGCAAGATGTACCAGAAATTTCTTTTCTTGCTGATTATGTTGAGCACCTTACCATCATCTCTCAACGGATCGTTAGTATTCTATTGCAGCACCTAATTTCAAAAGCTTCTATCATCTTTTTGTCTACGTATCACTCCCTAAAAAGGATATGCTTTTGGAAGTGACTTCCTAACATGTAAATTAACATTGAATGTCAACAAATTTTCTCAGACATCCCTCCCTTGGTCCTTCTGTATTCCACATTGTTTTCAACTCGCAATTGTTGTTTGACCCCCTTATCGTCCAAGTTTCACTTCCATTCATTGCTGCATTCGAAACAAATGCTTTCAGAAAGAAGATCCTAACATTTAAACTATCATTTGATGTCAACAAATTTTGCCTTTTTAGAAAGGCTTTTCTTTTCCTGCATTATATATCTTCTATACTCAGGCTATCAGAAGTTATTTTGTTACCCAAATAACAAAGCTCATCTACTACTTATAACGTCTTATTACCTAACCTAATTCCTTCAGAATCGTCTGATTTGATGACAACGCACTCCATTACCCTCGTTTTACTCTCGTTAATACCTGTATTACATTGAACGTATGGTAATTAGACAAATTCTGATTTTAAGAATCCTTTTCGTGAATTTAAATCATATTTGTCGGGAGATGTGGTTATTACTAGATCCTGTGTCTTGATGTAACAGGGTTTTCTGTGTCGCTTTCCGATTCTTGTTTTCTTTCCTTGCAACGCGCGGAAACGCAACAGTGACCTCAAGACTGGCTTGCCCACCTGTCAAAGGCGGCGGCAGTAAATTTTGTTGTGGTCGAACAGGCAAGCGAAGGCGATTTCTCTCCGACGTAAGCCCTTTAAGATATATAGACCCTCTGAAGCCCGTCGGCACACGGCTGATCTTTCCTTTGCCGTATAGATCGCCGCTCAGGGTACTTCTACTGCGTGATAAATCCGTCTTCCGAACGATCAGTTTCAATAGAAAAGTTTATTTACTGCAGTACATTTATCGCCGTCGTTGCTCTTGTATTGAGTTCTGCTTCGTTACAAATTACAATGTCTTTGTTTCAGGGCTCCTTACAATTATACGCACATACCAACTACAACTGTCACTTAACTATTCCATAAACTTATTTTTTCTTGACATAAAAGTTTTCTTGGTATTGTACCGCGTCATGATGTAAGGCTATTACTTAAATAACCGACGTTTCGGCCAACGTTACAGTGGCCTTCATCTGGGTATACTGATGGGAGCTGGTTGTTACTACATTTCGTATTACTTTCATTTAGACATTACGTCATAATTTTTTTTAAATAAGCGATGTTTTTGGTGAATTTTTGGCGGAAGAATGGAACTTTCTTTTGATAGGATGCTGAGGTGGAGGGAGTGGGGGTTAGCCGTTGCCTATTGCTTCTTGCATAGCGAGACATGATTGGTGTTCATCGGCGAATGGTGTTATGGCTTCCGTTTCTTTCCTGCTGGCCGTGGGCCGCGCGGCGGCAGCTGCTTACTAGTGACGCTCGCGTGTTGTGTTGTCAGTGCGGCCTATTTCGCTGTGATGGCTGGTAGCCAAGAGGGGGCAAGCCTGAGTCCATCTTCTCTATTCATGTTATTAGGGTGTTTTACAATTTAGATGGCTTCCCTTATCTTGCGTTTAAACATCCCTGGTTGCTTGGCGAGTATTCTGGCATTGTTAAATCTCATATGTTTGCTGCTTTCTTGCTGGTGTTCGGCTACTGCAGATTTATTTTGTTGGTCTAATCGAATGTAGCGTTCATGTTCGCGTATGCATGTTGCCACTGCCCTCCCTGTCTCACTTATGTATACTTCTCCACACTCGCATAGAGAAGATGGACTCAGGCTTGCCCCCTCTTTGCTACCAGCCATCACAGCGAAATAGGCCGCACTGACAACACAACACTTGAGCGTCACTAGTAAGCAACTGCCGCCGCGCGGCCCACGGCCAGCAGGAAAGAAACGGAAGCCCTCAACTCATTCGCCGATGAACACCAATCATGTCTCGCTATGCAAGAAGCAACGGCTAACCCCCTCAGTATCCTCTCAAAATAAAGTTCCATTCTTCCGCCAAAAATTCACCAACAACATCGCTTATTTTTAAAAATTATGACCTAATGTCTAAATGAAAGTAATACAAAGTGTAGTAACAACCAGCTCACATCAGTATACCCAGATGAAGGCCACTGTAACGTTGGCCGAAACGTCGGTTATTTAAGTATACAGCGCATGTGCGGAACTGCAATCTCAGCGCTGCAGTGGAGATAAATTGAAACGGAACTTACTTTCTGGACGCGCCTCGTATAATGAATTTTTAGATAAAAGTTAGTAATTTCAACTGACACATTCCACATCATTGCAATAATGTCTGATTTATAATGGAAGAAGTATTAATCTAATCTAGTCGGCAGCAGGCATAGGATTATGTCAGTTGACCTGACATACATAACGTGATTCAATTGGAAACTTTTAGTGGGCTTTAAATTGTTTCAGCTTCAATGCCTCCTTTTTCCGCAAAGTTTTTCAGTTCTAGAGGCCGAAGAAACCTTTTTGTGAACAAAATACGGAATAATTCACAATTTAAGACGACTGACTGAAATCAGTTACATACCCCATTCATACGCATCACCGTATATATAAGATTTTAAAAACCTGGTTTAGCCTTGTTTTGCCATTATTGCAAATGAAACCTTAATTTGAATTTCAGGATTCTTAAAATGAATGAGTAAATGATGTGGTATCATTGTGTAACAAGATGCGACTGAACCTTCCCCAGCTGGTCTATCTGTGTGGATATTACCTCCATTGGCTCTATACCGCTTAGCTTTTTGAATTTCTTCAAACAACAATTTCTAGATATTTTGGATTTCGTAGTAGAACCTTAAAGCCAATAAGCCATGAACCTTCAATCACAAAATGACGAAGAAGGCGAAACGGAATGTTATCGTGCACTCAGATTTAGTGTAAATGATATATAAAGAGAATATATATGGCAGAAACAATTTCTCTATATGTCCTGAAATCGAATACTGCCACTGACAAAGACTACCCAGCATTTTATTTGTCGCAATAGTTTTTAACAGAAATACTGCACATTAACTTCTGTAAAAGCCAGTTGGGTGCCTGCATATTTATTGGTGTATCACGTAAATATCTGAACTAAATTATCGATTTTTTTTTTTTTTTTTTTAAGTTTCCTTTGGTACATTAAATTTATTTTATATCTGATCGCCAGTACGATTAACGCACTGAGACCAAAATTCAACATAATAATTAAATGGCAGTGCACATCTTTATCACTTATTTAGATTGACACTGCAGTAACAACGTGGCCTTAACTTTTGCAAGTTGAATGGAGTCCCCCCTTTCCGTGATAATTGTCTGCTAGGGATCCAGTTGCTGCAAACTTCAGCTAAATGCGATAAATTGCTAAACGAGTTTGTGGGCGTTTAAATGGAAGTCGTTCTGTAAACTTCGACGTACTTCTGTCGCTCATCGCTCAACTTTAGTTACGCTTGCAAACATTCTTCTTTGCCCAAGTGGGTCTTTCTGACATGGGTAAATTGGTATCGAAACTAAATAAAATTGTTCACATTCTTGTCTCATCATGCATATTAAATGTATGTTTTTTGGAGAATATGATACACGTGGCTGAATGTTAAACAAACTATGAAATGAAGATTTGAAGTAAATCGCTGAATATTTCCTGTAGGCTTATGGTAATAAAATTTACCTTTCCTATATATAACCCGGCGTTGCCCAGATATTTATTTATTTATGACATTTTTCAGGTGTATATTCCTTTGTATAAGGGCTGTATGCCTGTAAACTCTCTTGGGAGTAGAATTAGTAGTAAAGAAGTAATAGATTAAAACTTGGTGCGTGGTGGGGCGGTTTTCCACGAACGTTACTGTTTATGTGCTCATTCCTCATGAACTACTGGTCGTACTGTGATGCAATTTAGAATGTACCCTCAACTATATGCGTGTATACTGTTAGTAAGATATCCTGTGGCTACAATTTGTAGTGTAGAAATTGTAGATATTAACGTCATACTAAATGCCGTAGTTTCAGTCCACGAACAGCGGAACATTACTGCTTATGTGCTCATATCTCACGAACTACACGTCGGACTGTGATACAAATTCTATGGTACATTCAAATATATATGTGTATACTGTCTGTAAAATTTCCTGTTGCTACAGTTTGTAGTGTTCAAATTATAAATTGTAACGTCATACCGAGAGCCGTAGTTTTACTCCATAAACAGCGGAAAAGAAGTAAGCGAGAACCGTTTTTCCTTTCATCATTTTACTATGGTTTCCAGCGAGGAAAAGTTTAATAAAGGTTTGAAATTATGTTTAAAGTTTGTTGCAAGTCGCTAAGTAATGTCATTCTCATACAATATATGAAGCTTGGATTGAAGCTTACTTGTACAAAATTTCATAAAGACTGGAACAAAATTTTATATTTTTATGTACCACGTACAAATATACGGACAACCTGCCAGGGTGTTCCAGCTATCTTGTCCACCCAAAATATCTCTGCAGCTATTTGAAAACGACTTTCACCGGTATCAATGTACGGCTGGGGCCCATGAATGTACATATTTGGAAACATTCTAAAACGAAAGCAAATGTGTTTTTTAACACAAACATACTTTTTTTTAAATTTGACACCCTATTTTTTTTTCCTCAGCAATACATAGCGTGACAAATCACATAAACAATGGCGCTGATTGCATCGCAATATTCCAATTACATCCCGAGATATTGCGACGCGAAGTTGACGCTTGAAAAACCCGAAATGCGCTGCTAGCTCACGTTCTGAAGCTCAGGCGTGAACCCCATGCTGTCCGTAATCGCGATGTGATTGACGTGCGTAATCGCACTTCCATACTTACCAAGAGGTCCGAAACGAATAATACGGTCTGCTGCCATCAACTCTCATAAGCACATAATGGTTTCCCTATAGCACGTTTTATGTGTTTACGTACACAATATGAACCAGTCCCGATCGGTATACACCAGTCAGGTTGTCTTATTTATTCTGCACTCCCAAAATAAGGCTTATCGAATGCGTTAAGTGACCCATTGTGCCTTTCGCGCACTCGTTCATCTAGGGCCTAGCTCTACCTAGACACGTGTACAACGTAGTTCCCACTACAGCCACAGTTACCACTTCGCCTTGTTTGTGATTTGCGACCCATGCAAACTCCTGTACTCCACCGCCCCCGTTTGTTGTTGCTATAGCGTGCAGTACACCGCTTGCCAGTGTAGTCGTGCATCAGAGTAATCTAGTGACGGCACGGAGGTAGTACACATTGTGAATAAACGTTGCGTTGTGGAACTTATACTGTATTATGTACACACATGAAGATATGGTGGAAATGCTGCTGATCTATGGAGAATGTACGTTGACGCGAAATACATTATTAGATTGCTTGTTTGTTTATAGTACTGTTAGAGAACATTATGATTATTACGTTAATATGTCTGTTTTCTACCCTACTCTACATACCTGTATTGTAATCTGTTGTAGGCGGGAGAAATTCTGTTCAGGCAGAACGACTGTACAGAAGACGATTCCCTGACAAGCCATCACCTTCGGGCCGGATGTATGGTCGTCTCACATCTAGTTTACGTGAAACGGGAAGCTTAAATCCAAGTCCTAGACATCGTCATAGAACACGCACAGATGCACGTGCTGAAGTTTTTGTGCTCGCTGCCGGCCGCGGTGGCGCTTCAGTCACGGTCTGCACGGCCACTACGGTCGGGGGTTCGAACCCCCCTCGGGCATGGATATTTGTGCCGTCCTTAGTTGTAGGTAGTTCATAAGTAGTTTGTAAGTTTAGGGACTGATGACCCAGTAGTTAAGTCCCTTAAGCTTAACAAACATTTGAACATTTCTGTGCTCGCTACCGTAGCTGTGAATCCTCACTTCAGCGCACGTCAAATTGAACGTGAAGTTGGTGTGTCGAAATCAAGTGCACAGAGTATTCATCAACGTCATAAATTTCATCCTTATCATGTTCATTTACACCAGGATCTTCATGGAAATGACTTCAGCAACAGGGTAACATTTTGTCGGCGGGCTCAGCAAAAACTTTTGACTAATCTAAATTCTTTCGCAGATGTTCTCTTTACCGACGTGGTGTACAAAAGTCACAGAACTCAAAATACAGTCTCAAGTGAAGTGTAAAGATAACGAAGACAATACTGACTGCTGTCGCCGTTGCTAACTTTAAACGCAGATGCACGCCTCAACGTAACGCTCGACCGCCGTGGAGTCACCGAGCTGTCTAAGGCTCCTAACTGCGGCGCGCGCGGTTAATCGCCGTCGAAGGTTCGAGTCCTTCCTGGGGCATGGGGGTGTGTGTTGTACTTAGGTTAGTTTACCTTTGTAAGTTTGGTCAAACAGATTTACATACATTTGAACATTTAACTAACGCTCAGGAAAATTCAAATGTTTGTTAAGCTTATGGGACTTAACTACGGGGTCATCAGTCCCTAAACTTACAAACTACTTATGAACTACTTACGAACTAGGACGGCACAAATATCCATGCCCGAGGGGGATTCGAACCCCCGACCGTAGTGGCCGTGCTGACCGTGACTGGAGCGCCTCAGTCACCTCGGCCACCGCGGCCGGCTAAAGCTCAGGATTTGTCGTTAGGCGGCGCTTGCTCATTCGGTGTACCGCCACACCGGATCTGCTGTTGCAGCACGTGGGGTATCCCGGGTCAACTGTTCGGCTATCACTGACCACAGGTTTTCATTGCGGCATCAGCTGTTTTATCATCTTCGTCAGCATGGTGCTATATTTTCTTTCCCGTGAAATTTGTGCAACGTATTATACCCAAAATAGATTTTGCGGCGTTATATCTTGTCTCTGTTGTTGTTACTTTTCTGATTGCCTATACTGTATTCTGTACACTAGAAATATGTAGCATATTTTCGTATAATTAGTCATTAGACAAACGTAAAATTTTATTGGGTGTAGAAATTTTATAGATACTTGATAAGAATGTTTCCTCTTTATATATTTAATTACTATCTATACTAAGTGATTAAAATGTTTAATGAACTCCCATCACTTGTAAGATTCCATATTTAGAAATGTCATCTAATGTTGCTACGAATCCTCCTTCATGATAGATTAAGTGAAATAAATATCTTCGAGCTCTCAACTTATGGATTTCAGTGATCGTAATTTATGAATACCCTTTATCGTGATTTAGCCCAATGTAGCTCTTTCCAAAATATAGGAAGAAAAGATATTCCTTGATAAGAGATTTGCTTCACATTATCGAAGACGAAATATTGGTTATAATGTAGCTGAATACCATTACCTGTCATGGGTTACTTTTTGTAATATTAAGTACTGCCGCGGAGGAGCCGGCGAACGCATTGAGGCGCTATGCTACTATGCGCGTGGCCGGGCATGGATCTTTTTCCCGTCTTTAATATAAGCTATTTCATAAGTAGTTTGCAAATTTAGGGACTGATGACCCCAAAAGCGTTGAAATATTTGAACATTTTTATCATGTACTCATTCCCCTCTGCAAGTTGTGGAATTTTTGTATAAATTTTCAATCCCTCCGTACATACATATTAGTTTTTAGTTTTGTTACTGCACTGTTTTCGATAAAGATTTACATGGAGGAAGCTTATGTCGACATTTAAAACAAAGTGGTAAGGTTATTTATTTAAAAGATTTTAAGTGAAATACATACTGATCTTAATGACATTCAAATATATTGGATATAGTGTTGTTTCAAGAAAATCCTGCGTAGTCTCTTAGATGCCATAATGATGATTAGTATTTTATGGAGCTAAGAAATTACGTTTCAAAGTTTGTGACCAAAACGTAGAGATATAAAAGCAAACTGGAGCAAGACGAAAAGAAATGAAAAGTAAAACTGAATGTTGAATGGTGAAAGGAAACATCTCCAAAAAAGGAAACGAAAACTAGAAGTTTAAAATAAGACTAAACATTAAGAATGCGTCGATGGTATAAAATATATTATTCCCAAAGATAACAGGCGAGGTAACCACCTACACGTCATTCGTTACAGTGATGACAAGTGTTGGTGCAACAGCCGCGCGGAAGACACCGAACGGTTTTAGGAGCCTTGTCAGCAACTACGAGGCTATTCACGCGAGAGGTTCGTATCCTTCCTAAGACGTTTGTATATATGTGTGTGTTCGCGTGCGCGTGTTGTCCTTAAGCTATTTTAAGTAGAATGTCAGCCTATGACATGATGACCACAATATGTTGGTCCCTTAGAATTTAAAACATTTCAGTTTTCATTTCAATTTGATATCCGATAAGTTGACGATCAAGGTAAATTTGTCTTATTCATATGTAACCTTGATCCACCAAAACTGTCCATTGAGAGCAGTTTACTTGTCACTGTATATTTTACAGGACGCCATCATCAATGTTCCAACCACGGAATTCCCATCATCTCCAGAACTTCCATTCCAGTCGTAACGGTTGCACATCCCATTGAGAGTATCTTTCTCGAGCACTGCTAATAAGAGTCAATGACAAACGTTATACGTAACAGATTTTCATCTGCCACTCAATAGCACACGCACGGACATCTATACATTGGCTGATTGCGTCTATCGAGAGCAAGAAATCTCCTCATATACTCGGAGAACAGAGATCTCTGTTTACAGAGACGTGTTATGTTACAGTGTAATATTGACTCACTGTACATTCCTATATAATTATAGTATGGTCCAGCTAAACGCGCCGCAAACAGTCGTACAACGCGTACAACGCGTACATTACTGCTTGGTCGAGTAATTTTTCTTTTTTATTTAAACGAGTTTTGAGGAATTGGTGGTATTTCAGAAATTTTTCTGGGTCGTAATACCTTTATGAGAACTTTTGCGATTGCTGATATCCATTGGTAGTAAATGTCAGCGAATCCTTACAACTATTCAATCGCAGGTAACATCTTGGAGCGAAAATTGTTCAACAAACATCCTTACCATGTAATCATTTGAAAACGAAGAGAAGCAGACAGGTGGCAAGAATACAGGGAGTGCTGCGGGCCGTAGAGAATAGTGCTCGAAGTAGGAGGACACATCGTGGTACCTGCTCGACTAGTCCTTGCCAGGAATGTTGAACTCCCTTTTTCCGAGTTGGCGCAGAGGCTTAAGCACAACCATCTAGTAGGCACGATATTCCGACTCTTCTCACCGTTGAAAGTCTGCCGGCTGTAGGTAACAAATTCATTCCAGAGTAAGAATCATCTTCACAAAGAAACAACTATGAACGTAATTTGTTCCGCTCATTGCGGGGTTACCAAAAAATCGCTCATGCACAAGCGACACATACTCTGATAAATAATAACCTTTTTCTGTGTGTAGTGCACGACCTATTAAATTTCGATATGGTAGCTCAAACCTTGAGATACACTTCCAGGGTGAAACAGGCTCCTTGAGTCTCCAAACCCTTCATCAGTCTTACACCGTGTGTGCGCACCCGTTTCTGGGACCGACGTTAGGAAGTGAATGCGCGCATGATGTCAAAACTGTTTATCGAAGCAGGACCCCACGACAACCTGTAAACAGAAACGGCAGGTACCACTTGCGCCAACATGAGACAACTAAAATGCATCTGGAAGAGCTTAGCAAACAATTCGGGTGTTAATCGTGGAAAATAAGGAAAATGGACACTATCTTATTCTTGAACGGCTCGCAGTCCCTCCAAGTGGCTCCATCAATCAAGTTAGAGCTACCCCATTCCCCCCATAATCCACACTCTGTCCGTGTCTGACCTTCTGCAAGGATCGTTCATAGTCCCCACCGACAAGGCGTTTGATATTGCTTCGAATATACAGAAAACATTAGACTTCAGACGTACCACTTTCTGGCTGCTTAAAACTGTCCTACTGAGACTCAACGTTAGGACCTTTGCCTTTCGCGGGCATCTGAACCACAGAATGAAACACATTGCCATGGTTCAAGACCATCTACTTACAGCTTCAATTTCTGCCAGGAAGTTGTCTGTTGCTATAATTAACAAGAAGTGATCCATAATACTATTTGGACCAGAATACCTGGAAAAGGGACAGTGCGGATACATATCGGACAGGGAACTGACATAGTGACCTACACCTTTCGCGAGAAATGCTCATATAAGTAAATTACCCGGCCATACCTCATCTCTGATCTTCAGAATTCCACAGTAGTTCTCTCCAGTCGTGGTTATAAGGCTGAGGACGGTGTGGCACTAACAAGTGTATGCTTCCTGCTGCAGACGCTAGCGACTGCTACTGTTTGCTATCACCGTCAGTTGCTTCCACTGGTGAAGACGAACGAATCCGACGGCACAGCAACATCAGAAATGCCGGGGAGCGCTGTGGGCACCGCATGTAACGAAGCGTGCGTCTCTAGTTCCTCTACGCGACTGTTGCACAGGTCTGCCGCCTCAAGTTGGTCGATAGTGGACATCCGCGCTACAGCAGTTTCCGGTCAGTAACCAGACCACCAGCACCCGTAAACAACAGGTGCAGACCTCATCTGATTCACGTCTGTACTACACTAAAGCAGAATTAATTAACACTCCCAATTATTATCAGGGTCGGCTGTTATAGGGGGCAAAATGAGTCTCAGCCAAGGCGGCGTTTTGGAGCGGAAAATTGCAAGTTAAGAAATTAAGTGGCACATGCTAATCTATATATATATAAATGGATATTTGCCTGTATGTCCTCTATGTGTTCATAAATCATTCATTCGATTGCAATGAAACTTTGGTGAACTATTCACCGTACGCCCACGAAGGTTCCTGACCCAAAATCAAAAGAGCACGGCACATAGCTCAGGAGGTTTGACGTCATAAATAATGAGAGGCCACAGCGTGAGAATACCCAGATTTATGCGTCTGTTATTGGAAAATGGGAGCAGTTAGGGACCTGCAACAAAGTTTGCATGTAATTTCGGACGTTTGTGAAACGTTTGTAACTGTCCCCACACCCACAAAAAACGAATAGAAGTCAACGGTTTCGTTGTATATTCTGTAAAACTATCGCATCAGGCATGTATCGAAGTATCGAAAGAATGGTTTATCAACACATACAGGACATATGGACATTAATATATATAGGAAGTTTCCCGATTGACTGACTGACTGACTGGGAAACTCATCATCGCCTAGCCCAAACCACTGAAGATAGAAACTTGAAATTTGTGGAGAGTGTTGATCTTACTCTGTAGGCGTCATTTAAGAAGCGATTTTTCGATATTCCGTCCATAAGGGGGTGAAATAGGGGATGAAACATTTTCTGAAAATACGTAGCTATGTAGGCAATTTTGAAGCTAGAACTACAAATTTTCGGATTTGGATTCGGGGTTCGAATTTAATAGACCGTGTTACGGCATTATTTGAAATGCAACCAATAAGGGGGTAAAATAGAGGACGCAAAAAATTTATTTTCAAAAATATGAGTCTGTTAACTCACCAAACTTAGGATATGGACTCTTGATCAGGATTAAAAAGACAAGAGTTTGCGTATTTTTGTAAATTCAAAAACTAAGGGGGTAAAAGTGGGGATCAAAAATTGTTTTCGAAAATACTTTTTTGTCAAGACAATTTTGAAGCTATAGCTGCATAAATTGGTATTTGTATTGTTCGTTATGATTAAAAAAATACGTGTTTCGGTATTTTTGGAAATTCAACCATCGAGGAGGTTAAATTGGAGAAGGGATATTTTTCGAATATCTGTTGCTATTTCGGCAGTTTTGATGTTAGAACTACAAATTTTCGGATTTGGATTCGGGGTTCAAATTTAAAAGACACGTGTTTTGGTATTTTTGGAAATTCGAGCAATAAGGGGGTGAAATACGAGATGCAAAAATTGATTTTCAGAAATGTGGTGCTATTAACTCACATTTCAAGCTATAACTACGAAACTTAAGATATGTATTCTTCATCAGGATTAAAAAGAAACAACTGTTGCAGACCAACCAGCCTACGCAAGCGAAGCAGCGGGGATTCAGCATAAAATTTACACCTTTCCCTCAAATCTAGAGAACTACCCCCTTTCAAGGGTTACCACAGCTAAGAAACTTATTGGGTCACTTTGTAAATAGCATATCTTTGGAGAGCGTGAGCAATTATCGTTAGTAGCACGGGTACCCGTGCGAGCGAGATTTGAAGTGATTGTGTTGAGTCGTCGGAGTGTGGGCTGCCGGAGTGAGCATACTAACATGTAGCAGTATCTTATAGCAGTACACATTTGGATATATTTGTGAAAGAACAGGAGAACCTACGATTTGTATTTGACTTTGAATTAATATTGTAGAGTTTTATGAATAGTCTTGCACTCGAAAAAAGATACGTTTCATTTTCTAAATTCTTTAATACACTTTGCTTTGTTAAACAGTGTTAACATAATCGACCTGTTTAATTAAAGGAATGTTAGTCGGTGTCCAAGTAAAATCTACCCTTTTTGAATAAAAGTTTTGCATATTCAAAAATTTTCAAAATTAGTTACATATTTTCCCTGTCACCTCTGTTACGGTTATATGATGTACCCTGTTCCACTGACACATTAATTAAAGTCGCGGCAGAGTGGCCAAGCGCATTGAGATGCTGTGCTACGATGCGCGAGGCCTTTTCCCGTCGGGTGTTCGAATGCCCCCTCGGGCATGGATGTCTGTGTCGTCTATAGTATAAGGTAGTTAATAAGTATGTAATTTTAGGAACTGATGACCCCGCAGTTAAGTCCCTTAAGCTTCACAAACATTTGAATATTTTGAACATCAAATAAAACACCGTTTTATAATCTATTTCATCATCATTTGTGAGCAGAGCTGATGTGATGGAATTTATTAAAAATAGCGTTTCCGAGTCATTTTAATAGTATCAATATCTATTGAGTTACAATTTCACTGTTTTTATTTAAATATATGTTGAAAAGTCAGTTACCAACATATACACTATCAAAGTATACTACAGATCATTGCGTCCAAAAACTACAATGTTTGTTGATTTGTAATCTGCATGCGCTGGCTGGAAATGCAAAGAGGCGAGTGCATTTAAATGCATTTATCTTTGATGTCACGAGTAGGAAAGAAAGCTTACTTTAGAATTTTACGCGATTCTACACTAGCAATTTATTCTCGGAATTTCATTTTCTTATTATAACAAAACTTATTGTCTGACGGTTACATGTGTTTAGGGTATTTTATATAGCGGACAAAATTCTAAAATTAACTACACCACTGGATCACAACACATTAAGTAGTTTGTTAATGGAATTAAGTCTTTATCTTCATTCGTAGAAGAGGTTACATGCTTTACTTTTTTTTTTTTCTTTTTTTTTTTTTTTTTTTTTTTTTCTTTCTTTCTTCATCGTATTTCATGATTGTGAAATCATGTGGTTGCATTGCACGTCATAATTGTTCATGTTAGTCATTCAGCCTAAAACATTGTATAGTCAATGAGATATTCCGACTAACTGAGAGCATTTACAGGCCTAAACATGTGGAGTAACCAAATATTATGCAGTTTGACCAAACAAATTGCACAATATTGGATGTTGCTCTTGGAATGAAATATATACTTACCTTCGTGGTCGCAAGCTAAGCTGCTCGCCCCTTTTCCGTGTATTTGTTCACGGAATTAACAAAATGAAACAGATGGAAAGCTCTCTCTCTAACACACACACACACACACTCACACACACACAAACACAAATACATAATCACAAACATATAGACACTCAACGGAAACAACACCATAGTTATTATGCATATTTTTCCGTAAATTAACAGTCTTGTTTAACAGGAGCATATGACAACATTGGACGGTTAGTTGCAATTTAAAATTATGAACAACTAGCCTCTCAACACGATTATTTCATACTGAAATTACATTAATTAAATGACATAGAATGTTAGTTTGTCATTTTCTTTATGGTTTTTTTTCATAGACTCCTCTGAAAGTGCAGATTTCTGAAAGTTTTATTAATTTGTGATCTATGGTAAAAGTTTGTGCGGATCCATAGCACAGTGGTAGGGTTCGATTCCCGCCAGGTCCTAGGATTTTTATCTGTCTCTTTCCACTTCTTTCACTTCTGGTAGTGATGCTGATATGAAAAACTCGAGTAGCACCGTGGTTCGGAACCCACGTTATAGATCCCCCTGTAACTGGCTGGGTAAGTCAGTTCGAAGGTCGGAGGAAGGCAACGGCATACCACCTCCAAACAGGACCATGCAAATCTTCCTGTACTGTACTGTTCCGGTTGCTGCAGATACAGCGTGTAGTCTATGCATCCTACGGCAAATTCAGTGTCAATTCCTCTCCTGGTGAAGAGTCATTTCTGAGCAAACCGGAAAATTTCAGGGATATAGGGTAGATGCGTTCTTTCCAAAATAACTGTTCTTCTGGCCTCTATACAAACATACATTTCAATAATTCATATAGTGAAAAAAGTGCAGAAGTATTGTTTCTTGAAAGCTCTGTCCGCTAACACACACACAAGGAACATCCATCCACTCATCCATACCCACCCACCCACCCACCCACCCACCCCCACACACACACACACACACACACACACACACACACACACACAACGCTATGCTCCGATGCGCGAGGCCGTTCCCCGTCGGGGTTCGAATCCTCCCTCGGGCATGGTTGTTCGTGCTGTCTTTAGTATAAGTTCATAAGCAGTTTGTAAGTTTAGGGACTGGTGACCCCGCAGTTTAGTCCCATAATCTTCACAAACATTTAAACATTTTTCGGCAGAAACCGTATTACGGCACTTGTCTACATTGTCTCACTTTCAACGGAGTACAACTATTTCAACAAACACACACACACATATATATATATATATATATATATATATATATATATATATATATATATATATATATATAAAAAAAGAACCTGCCAATCGAGTCGAATTTCCTGCATATCAGCCTCTACAAAAGGAGTGACAGAATTCAAAGGATGCCAGCTAACATTGTATCGGAATTCCTTTTTCCCGACCAAGTGCTGCAACTTGTCGTTGCATGGAATCTCAGGCAGAATTATTATGTCTAGCTGCCTCTGCGGTCGTCTATAACAACGGAATTGTTAAGAAATGATTATTTTTGTCAACCTAATACACCTAAGTCCTAACGTCATCCGTCTCTAAACTTACACACTACTTTCTTACGATAAGGACAAGACAAACACGACCCCTCTCAGTGGTGGTTCGCTTCCTCCCTGTCATATATATACTAGGTGACCCTCGGAGGCCATCCTTTTTAGTTTTAAGTTTCCCGAATACGTCAGTGCTAGACGTGTTGCCTTTTTCAAACGGGAAGTGCACTTACAAGCGAACCTCCACTGTTCTGAGCCGTCATCTGTACAGGAGCACACCACAGAACTGCAGAAACGACTCAACAGATCTGTATTTTCAATACGAGTGTTATCAAACATAGGAGACATTAAAATAACCAAGCTTACATACTTTGCTTACTTTCGTTCCATAATGTCATGTGGTATAATATTTTGGGGTAACTCTTCAAGTCAGTCAAAAGTCTTCAGAGTCCATAAGCGTGTAATACGTATTATTTGTGGAGTAAATTCACGGACGTCCTGTAGAAGCCTCTTCAAAGAACTGGGTATATCAACTACTGCCTCTCTGTGTATTTATTCCTTAATGAAATTTGTCATAAATAATACACCCCTTTTACTAACAAAAAGCCCAGTTCATACATCAATACTAGGAAAAAAACACTTACGTTAGTTCAAAAAGGGGTCCACTACTCAGGAACACACATTTTCAGTAATTTACCACCAAGTATAAAAAATTTAGCTACAAATAAATATCGGTTTAAGAAGAACCTAAAAGACTTTCTAGTGGCCAACTCCTAATCCATTAGTGAATTTCTAAATTGTACCAAATGATGCACGTACCCATACTATTAATTAAAAACATTGCGTTTTGCCGACGACATAGTAATTCTGTCAGATACAGCAAAGGACCTGAAAGAGCAATTGAACGGAATGGACAGTGTGCTGAAAGATGCATATAAGATGAATATTAACAAGAGCAAAACTAGTGTAATGGAGTGCAGTGTAAGAAAACCAGGTGATGCTGAAGGAATTAGATTGGGTAACGAAACAATAAAGGAGGTAGATGAGTTTTGTTACTTGGGCAGTAAAATAACAAATGATGGTCGCAGTACAGAGGATATAAATTGCAGAATGGCAATGGGTAGAAAAGCGTTCTTGAAAAAGAGAAATTTGTTAACATCGAATATTGATTTAAGCCTAAGGAAGTCCTTTCTGAAGGCATTTGTATGGAGTGTTGCCTTGTATGGGAGTCAGACATGGACGATAAACAGTGCGGAGAGGAAGAGGATTGGGGCTTTTGAAATGTGGTGCCACAGAAGAATGCTGAAGATTATGTGAGTGGATCGCATAACTAATGAGGAGGTACTGAACAGAATTGGGGAGAAAAGAAATTTCTGTCATAACTTGACTAAAACAAGGGATAGATTGGTAGGACACATTCTTAAACATCAAGACATTGTGAATTTAGCGTTGGAGGGAAGTGTGTCGGGTAAAAACCGCAGAGGAAGACCAAGATATGGATACAGTAAGCAGATTCAGACAGATGTAGGTTGCCGTTCTTATGTGGAGATTAAGAGGCTTGCTCAAGATAGGGTATTGTTGAGAGCTGCATCAAACCAGTCTCTGGACTGAAGACTACAACAACAACCCATACTATATTAGTATTATTATATTATCAGCTACAGAAAAAAACTTAAAAACGTATGTATCTGTAAACGTAGGCTTCCGCGGCTGTTGTCACTATCAATAAAATTCTTCTGGGTATGAAAGCGCGTCGTCATTTTAGAAATTCCACCGACGTTTCGGCCAGACACAGACCCTGATGAAGGTCGCCTGCAACAGTGGCCGAAACGTCGGTGGAATTTATAAAATGATGACGCGGTTTCATACCCAGAAGAATTTTATTGATAGTATGTATCTGTATTTATATTATTAGTATTATCTATTATTCAGCTTGTAAATTTTGTTTCTTGACATGTTACACATTAACGAGGATCTCCTCAACATGGATCTACGGAAAGAATGACTAATTAATCTAATCTAATCCTGGTTTTGCTAACAAGGTCGCGTGCCATCCGGTAGTAGTTCGAGCGAGTCTTACAAACAGGTAAGTACTGCAATGTATTCCAGCGAAGACTACACAGATATCATAGTTTTATATGGGGAGACGCAATGCAATGCATCCGCGGCCCGAAGGCTGAATTGACAATGTTTTCCAACGCGACGTCTACCTTCTGCGCACGTTTCCAGGAGTACAGAGATGCGTTTAAGAACCGAGGGTGCTTTCCAGGTCCAGTTTGCAGTGGAAAGATTAATCCGCGACGCACATTATGTTTCCCAGAACATTATTCATTATTTTGGAGCACATCCCACGCGACATAAGCATACTTTCAATCGAAATAATAAGTACTAACTACGTAGTATAAACAAAAATGCTATCGTGCTATTTAACTTAGGTTTTAGTATTATTTGTACAGATAACTTTTATTATAATAATATGATCATTGTTATTAATATTATGCAAGTCATTACCTGTCACCCACAAACACATAATCTTTATTGAAATTAAAGGTAGAATACCATTTATTTCATCTGCCCATTGTGAGGCAGGAATTTTTGCATCATATTTTATTGATAAATTACTGTTGTTTATAAAGTGGCACCCCTCCTACAGCAAGCGTCTAGTGACGAACTGTAGGAGAAATTATAGCTATAAATTATGTGTTTTCAACCGTCGGTTTAGAAAGGTCTCCTCATATGTGTGTGTGTGTGTGTGTGTGTATCCTACTGTCATTTATACTGAAATGTAAAGTTTTACTACAATGCCATAGTGCATCTATGCACTTTAAATTATTTTATACAATAACGGTTGACGTCACAAAGTTATGACCTGAAGATCCTGGCATAGATCATGGAAACCGGTCGTCGAAATAAAAGTATATACAGGCATCAGAACCGACCGCAGAATTACAAAAAGAAGTCAGCAAACTATTTGCTTAAACCATTTCACGAAAAACCTCTCGTTAATATGAATCATCAAGCCCCTAAAGTTCGTTCAAAGTTCACGGTGCACAAAGCTAATCATCCGAACAGGCCAATTTCAAACAATATGAACAGTGTTTACCACGATTTAGCCAGATTTCTGTACGGAACCTTGAAAAATTCGTTCGTTATTTAGAATAATTATTCAGTTCCCAATAGTCACGTACTAGTACAAAAAGTAAAAGATGTAGATTGCAGCCCAGATGCTAAGTTCATTTTTATTACATGTTAAGAATCTGCATACCAACGTTCCCGTACATGAAACACTTAAGTTCGAAGAAAAGAATTTATGTCATTTCAAAAACTTTCATCTGAACAAATCATTCACTTCATGAATTTGATATGGTAGCCAATTTTGAATTTACCGGACACCTGTACCAGCATGACGATGGTCTTGCTATGGGAAATCCGTTAGCTGGTGCCCTTGCCGACATTTTCATTAACTGTTTGGAAGAAACATTCTTACACAAATTCTCTACTACAACGCTAGGCACTGTTTCCTATTCTAGATATGTCGATGATAGTTCAGTCATCTACGAAGGACCTACGAATGGCATTGATCACATTTTTACACTTTTCTATGAACTACACGAGAATATTACTTTTACCAGGGAACTTGAAAATGAGGCTCGTCAACTGAACTGTCTCGATTTGACCTAACAGTAGAAGAAAATAAAAAGTCTTTCATTATCTACTGGAAAAAAACATCATCATCATCACCACCATCATCATTATTAGAGACTGATTATGCCTTTCAGCGTTCAGTCTGGAGCATAGTACCTCTAATAAGATTCCTCCATGATCCCCTATTCAATGCTAAAATTAAGGCCTCGTCTGATGGTATGCCTTTTACTTCAAAATCATTCTGCACCGAATCTAAGTACTTTCTTCTTGGTGTACCTCGACTCCTCTTACCCTCCGCTGCCGAGCTCATGAGTCTCTTAGGTAACCTTGCTTCTCCCATGCGTGTAACATGACACCACCATCTCAGTCTGTTTGCTCTAACTGCTTCATTATGGTGTTCATTCCCAGTTTTTCTTTATTTTCCTCATTATGGACGCCATCCTGCCATTGTTCCCATCTATTAGTACCTGCAATCTTTCTTGCTACTTTCATATCTGTAACCTCTACCATATGAATAAGGTAACTTGTATCCACCCAACTTTCACTCCCATACAATAAAGTTGGTGGAAAGATAGAGCGATGCACTGCTAACTTAGTCTTGGTACTGACTTCCTTCTTCCAGAAAGGAGTAAATCTTAGCTGAGCACGCACTGCATTAGCTTTGCTGCACCTCCATCCCAGTCTCGAAAGAAAAATTTAAGGGAGAGATAAATTTGATTAATACCATAGTAGTTAACAACGAATACGATCTTGCTGTAGCTGACAACATCGTTAAAAAGAAAACTGCTAAAAGAGTTAACACACTTAGCACTCCCATTCAATCTGACGAAAAGAAAAAATATGTTTCCTTTCCATTTCTGGGGCCCATCTCCTATCACATTCAACGACTTCTTCGTAATAGGTATAACTGCAACGTTGCCTCTTCGACCTATAATAATTTGGCGTTTACAAAATTATATGCGATACTTACTCTTTCTACTACATAGGTCAAACGTAACGTGCATTTAAAATCAGGTTCAAAGAACGTATTTTGATAAAGAATGGCACTAGCCTCCAGAATTCGTCTTTTGCTGACCGTTTCAGGCCACGCAGCTGAAGCCATTCAAGAACTGAAAATTTTGCACACTGAAAATAAACGCCACAGATTTAAAAATCGCTCTCTCAATGATGGGTTTACTCTAAATGAGCAATGACAACTCCGTAATAGAAGCTTCTTGAAAGTTATTATGCTCTTACTCGATCCTTGATGTTATACTTCGTGCAGTGTCCGAAATATTCCTTACTACTTGTTCCAAAATTTGTTTTCCAAAATGCCAGTTTTAACTGTCTTACTTAGTACAATATTGTTATCCGTTAATTCTCACAGTTAATATTGTATTGCAAAAACAAGCTTCAGTTATCTGTTTAACATAGCTTCTTGTAACAGTTTTTCTCAATACTTTAATCTTTACAGTAGCCTAGTTGTAATTGCGGCTATTAGATGACACCACTGTGGTAACGTCTACTTGTTCACAGCTTCAATTAGCACACGCCAGAATGATGTCTCCGTGCAGGCGTGCAGCCCCTAGTGACTAACTCTTCTTATATTTGTTTTTTAAAACAATGTGACGTAAGCTTTAGAGCTGACTTGTGACCATTATTATGTGACTTGAAAGTACTGCTTCAATGCTCTGCATCAGATTCGTACTTACATTCTCTTTTTTCATTTTTTAAATAAAAACTGACTCTTTTATAAATTTTGCAACCTCATGGTACAGGTTCAATTTTTATTTTCTGACGAAGGCTGTTATAGCTATTGTCGAAACCAGGTTAAATAATTTTATCTTCGCGACCGAGGGCTGCACTTTTATACATTGGCGTTATAACGGTGGCTTACAATTCGCAACTATGTTTAAAAATTTGAAAGAATTGCAACTCATATAACATGATAGTTTTGGCTAAGATTTACTAAAAATACGTTTACCAGATAGATTTCTGCCTTCTTTCTGTTCGTGTCAAATTTCTTCCTGTTTTCCTTTCTGTTCGAGAGAGTTCTCCTAATTAAGTCCCCTTTTCTTTTTTTATATTCTCGCGTGTCGGGTTTCCTAGGCAGTAAGGAGATGATTTAATCAGTAGGTAACTTTAGTGCAGGACAGATAATTAAGTCAGGAACTCTTTAAAAATATACTGTGAATAGATTTTATCATTGCGTTAAAAAGTAAATAAATGTGATAATTTTATTTAAGTTTAATAAATACCGTGTTATTCGTGTGAACTTTGAAAACACAGTCACTTTCGCAGTGCAAAATTTGTTATTGTTCCTTTTAATAGGTAGAATTTAAAGATGATCTTTGACGTTTCGAAACTGTTTTACATCTGTGCGTAGCAATGAAGTGTTGGCTTCTCGTATCATTGTGTCGCGTATGCGTAGAATCAAGCAAATTTCGATAAATTTAGTGGAACATTAATTCTTAGCTGTGGAGGCGGAAGCGCACACATGAGAGATAATAAGACTATTTAACGTGTACACAGTCCGAGAGTGCGGACTGCGAGACATCACGAGGGCAGGCCAGCCTGGAGTTGTAGCCTTTCACCCCAGGACTTGCTGATACGCTATGGAAAGTCTGAGCGTAAGTCATGCTCTGCAGCGTGACCAACCCCGCTGGATGATGTACGCCTGGAAGCTCTAGAAGGTTTGGGGCCTGGTGCACCGTCGTCTATGAAAGGGCCGCCATCTTCATGGAAGGCGTACTTATTCTTGTTGCCGGCCGCGGTGGCCGAGGGGACTGAGGCGCTTCGGTCACGGGCTGCACGGCCACTACGGTCGGGGGTTCGAATCCCCCCTCGGGCATGGATATTTGTGCCGTCCTTAGGATAAGCTATTTCGTAAGTAGTTTGTAAGTTTAGGGACTGATGACCCCGTAGTTAAGTTAAAAGCTGTACGTGTGTTGTGGATGTTGAACCTATCGTTAGATCGGACAACAAATTGTTCCTTGACACAGCAATTTGGTTTAATTGTGGCCATGATACTGATGTATATGCTATTAGGTGAGAAACAGTGCATGAAACAGATTATGTGCGCAACGGATATTTTTAACAAAACAACTGTGACATGTAGCCTTTTGAAACAGACACTGACTATACTCAAAAATTTTGACTGCGAGAAAGATATTAAAAATACCACAAATCACTTTCTTAATGCTTGACTGTGAGAATTTTATGCAGATCAATTTCTAATTATTGAAATTTAGTATCAATTTAGTATCATAGTCAATTAACTATCATTTACTATGGCACCAATAATGAAATCCCTTCAACAATATTATTCACATCAATACTGCACTTTAAATCCACTAATAATTAATTATCAAATGAAGGAAGTAGGTTAATTTTCTAACTACGTAAATGAAAGATGAAAGAAAGTTTAAGTTACTTATTATTAATAATCAGCATTACATTACCTACATAATACAACTTCTGACTTGCTGGCAAAGCAGCCTCTGCTCTACATCGGAGCCATACACACAACCCAACCGCTCTCTAAGCGAGCTGAACCATTAGTGCTACTCTCTCTCAGTGCGAGCTACAATGCTATGCAATACATGATCTTTGCCAAAGATGAAACTTCATAAAGGACACATATCGATACATACAGTAGAAGCGAACTCGATACAAAACAGGAGGCACAATATTGGACATTTTCTTACAGAATAATTTTTTTTATGGACACGTTTCATCACCCCCCTCCTACCTATTAAAATTTTGTAGGGTGGGTGATGCCAATGGCATTGCCTAGCCAGCAAAATTACTGAATTTCAAGTCCAAAAATCCATTAATGACATCCAAAATATAACATGAAAAATATGAAAACCTGATAAACATTTTTATACAAGATATTCAAGATTAAAACAACAGATGGAGTTCATAGAAAATTTAAAAAATGTGACAGTCATAAATACATGCAATTTTACAGAACAGTACCATCAAAAGTCATGCATGGAGTGGTACAGGATGTGACAGGCATAAGCAAATGTCAAAATTTACAGAGCATCAGCAATAAATGGAATATATGACAAATATACATAATGGTAAACATAAGTATATATAGAATTTTACAGAATATAGTTTGACAAATGACACAGTGGAGAAACTGAGATAGCTAGAAGTAGTACACAAATGAAAAAAAATACAATAATAAACATGAACATATACAAAGTTTTACAAAAGATAGTTTAACTAATGTCATCATTGTTTTGTTTTTTCGAGAAAATAAGGTAATTACAAGTAATACACAGTAGTTTTTTTTAACATAAAATGAACATTTGTATCTTGTGCACAATGTAGTCTATGTAAATTTTTTTTAGTGCACTTAGTATAAGATAAAGTGTCAGTTTTGTATTCTGTGATGCATTTAAGATGCCATACTTTCATGGATGCTAGAACATACATGTAAAATTTTTGACTACATAGGTTTCTGATCATGTACAAAATAATGTCACTGCTTCGGCACAATAGGATTTCAATATAACGTTTGTCAATCGAATAGGCACAATGACATTTCAGACTAAGTATATGTATCTATCAAGAGCACAATTTTATTTTGGTCACTGAATGTAAAAGAACCATGAAATATACCTAAACACTGGTAATGAACCTGTGGACAACGTTTGCAATGGGAGGCACTGAATAGTATAAGCACACGAATAGCACATTAGCTCCTAACATTCATTTTAGGTCTGCACACGATTAGCCAATTATCCCCTAACATTCATTTTAGGTCTGCACACGAACACAAAACACTGTAAGATTACACCACACTGTAGGCGAGCTGGCTGGTTGCATTGAAGTCATGGGGAAAAGGTTCTGATGTATTCCTCCATGCAATTCGACAACCAAGTGTGCTCCAACCAACGGAGCTATTAGCAGTCTGCATCAGCATAGCCAAAATTAGAGTAAAATGGTGGTGGTTGGCCAAGGCTGCAATGGACAGTACTATGTGGCCAAACATCATCCAACAAACATCTTCATTAAAAGGCCCAAAATAAGTGGTGTATAATAGCTCGTCCATTGTTCTGTGTGCATTCTGGAATCTCGTGTGCGAAATCGCCAGTTCCCATGCGTGTCCAAAGTACATGAAATAAAGCATTTTACATACAAATTAGTAACATAGTTATGATATTTCAGTTTAGACTGAAAGAAAAGTCATTGATTAGAACATATCTACAGAAATATTTTCCCACAAATTCAAGTGGTACAGATGGGGTCATGGTATTAGACCATATTTTTACATTAGAGGTAGGGTCTTGAAGACGGATACATTTGAATACTAATGAGTAATTTAATTCTTATACTAGAGTATCTACAAAATTAGTGTCATTTCATATAGGCATAAGGCTTTACATACTATGTACATATTACTTTACAAACACATAATCGTATGAAATACATTCAGGGTACTTGTTATCAATTTGGCATTAGGTCATATAAAGTAAATTTGTAGTCATAATTAGAGCAATTAACGTGAAGCCACTTCAAATAACTTGACATTCCAATTACCACTAGTCAATTAAATTGACATACATCACTATGGTGGGGATTGCATTACCACCAAATTATAACAATTAAATTACATATGTTGCCATGGCCAGGCTTTTGTCTGAACTGAGTTACATATTTCATTCCCTTGAGGTATAACACATCAGGGTAGTTTCGTGAGAATATCAAAAGAGGTTCAAGTCATCAGGTCATGTCTGTGTCTGTCTGAGTCAGCAGTAGGGTCAGACAAAACAATTAAGGCAAATTTTGGCACAGTAATAGATGTACATCACAGTAAATCATCCGATAACATAAACACAGATATGTAACAATTTGTTAGGCATAGCTGCAGATTTTCGTCAACAAGATCATCAATAAAATTTTGAAGATAGCAATAAGCAAAAGCAAAGAATCTCTGTGCATTAACTAGACTTAACTAGGCGTAATTTATGGCAAAACTGCAAGTTTGCAAGAGAGATGGCTGTGTGCAACGTATAAGCATAACCACACATTGTCATGAGCTTCATTATAAAATTAATTAGCATAGTGGTAGGGCTTAGGTATATAATTAGTGAGCATAGCGGTAAGCTTTGATTACAAGAGCAATAAGCATAGCTGCAAGCATAATTAGAGATATTCATTACACATAATTACAAATAATTACAGAGCATCAGAAGGATATGATTCTCACCAATCACACATGCCATTGAAGGCACAATGCATCAACATACAAAATGGTGCACATAAGCACAAAGAGAAAACACAAAAGCGCAGTGCGAGTAAGCACATAAGAAAAGAACAGAGCATAGCATCATTAGCAACAGAGCGAATCTCCTCATAATTGCTTCATAATCATTGTATAATCTCGTCCACATAATTACATTTATCAAACATCTTTGACTGTTACCAATACCTTCCTTACCATCATTTATCCATAAACAATAGTGCATTTTAAAGACCACCATGACATATTGTGTATTGCCTTACTCATCATCCTCCAGAATGTCCTTTTTCTTTTTTACTGCTTAATTGGCTCACAAAATGCTTATGTCAACTCAAAATCTTCTTCACTCGCTCCGAAGTTCGTAAGTTATGCAATTAGTAATACAGAAGAGAAATCTGATATTTTCTGAAACATAATAACTTAATTAGATTACTCAATCAAAAATTTCCATTAATTTTATTTGTCTTGCACAGCCACAGAGTTCGTTTTATGCAAATTGCAAGATAAATATAGTTTCGTATGACAATATCCCAGCGTAGCACAGAGCATAAGTATTCAGAGTTAGAGAAAAGTAACAGTGAGAAAAAGATGTAGATAGAGCGCACTAAGGAAAAGCGGAAGAATAGTGACACTCAGCTCGAGAACGGGGCACCAATCGCCACTTGGTGTGTCCAAAACAGATTAATGGACTCTCTACCCCAATTTTATGCCTTGAAAATTTTAATATTGGAAATGTGGTGTATGCCTTTCGACTTGTGCGTCTTTAAAGTTTCTACCTCAACGACGTTGTCGTGGATGATACGTTTGATTCGATACGGACCATTGTACAGTAAGAAGAATTTGTGAATCATAGATCTTCCCTTGTGGGATAAGTGGTGGGATCTAATTAGTACCTTTTGTCCTACATAGAGTTGCTTAGCATAACAATTACGTTGAGAGCGTTTCCTTTTTTCAGCTGCTTTCTTAATGTTTTTAAGCGCCAATTCAATGATCTCATGATGACGTAGTCTTCTGTGTTTAGGAAAAGGTATCAATTCCTTGATACGGTCGGGAGGTTGCTTGTTTTTCAAAACCAGAATTGGTGAAAGACCTGTAGAATCATTAGGAAGTTCATTGATAATATTTTGAAATGACAGAAGATATCTATCCCATGTGTTATTTCGTCGGTAGCAATACAGCCTACAAAGTTTTCCAAGCTCTTTCATCACTCGTTCACAAGGGTTAGAGGCAGCATGATAAAGTGATATGAACACAGGTTTGATGTTTCTGCGCCGCAACATCCGTGCCCAATCATGAGAACGGAATTGAGGTCCGTTATCGGAGATGACTTTATCTATATGGCCAACATCTTTCAGGAAGTTTTTGACAAAGGCGTTAGTTACTGTCTTCGCCGTGGCACGGCGGAGCGGAGTAAAAGATACAAATTTTGATGTGAGCTCAATAGCAACGAAGACAAAAGAGAAACCATTGTTAGTTCTCGGAAGAGGTCCAAACAGGTCAACGGCTGCTAACTGCTTTAATTTTGAAGGTATAATCGGAAAAAGTGGAGCAGAATGCGATATGGTCGGCGGCTTTGCTTTCTGACACAATTTGCATCGAGATAACACATTGCGTATACGTTTCTCCATGTTGATGAAGTAACAAGAGTCGCGTAATTTCGCGAAGCACTTCTTGGCACCACAGTGTCCGTAACTGAGATGAATATACCAAATCAATTTGTTCACGGATTCCTCCGGAACACACACTAACCAAAATTGACTGTCAGGGGCTTTACGTTTGAAGAGAATGTTATTATGGATAATGTAAAATTGTCTGATGGAAACATTATATTTATCGTGCCATTTTATTTTAATATCTCGCCAGATTGGATCTTTATCTTGTTCTTTAGCAATGTCAGAAAATGTGGCAGATATGTAATTTTCGAAAGCAACTTGCTGCATATAGAGGATAGTAAAGTTATTTTCTAAGTATGCCTCTTCCGTCGCCTTGATGAGCCCAACAGGCGAACGAGATAGCGAGTCTGCAACGATGTTTTGTTTACCAGGAATGTAAATTACAGAGAAATCGAATTCTTGAAGGAACAGAGCCCATCGTCTAAGTCTATCATGGTTAAGTTTTGCCGTCATGAGGAATTGAAGTGCACGGTGATCCGTGTAAACTTTAGTGTGTCTGCCAAACAAGAAATAACGGAATTTTTCGAATGCCCAAACTACTGCCAAAGCTTCAAGCTCAGTGACGGAATAGTTCCGCTCTGACTTGGAGAGTATGCGACTAGCAAACGCAATGGTTCTCTGGGTGGCAATGCCATTTTCTTCATCCTCTTGAAACACGTGAACGCCAAGTCCGAATTTTGAACTATCGGTAGAAATGCAAAAGATCTTAGACAAATCTGGGTGGTGCAGAATAGGTGCGTGAAGGAGTGCATCTTTTAAGCAAAGAAATTCTCTTTGGGCAGTATAATGTTTATTCGATGCTTCTTTATTTGTTTCTTTAAATCTGATAGTACAATTTTTGTTACTGTCATTACTTTCAGGAGTAACGGCTTTAGGTATTGACACAATTTGTGTCGGTTTTGCCTTATCACTTACTGAGGTGCTACCAGCATCAGTATTGTGCACTTCCGCACAAACTACTATTCTGTCTTGATCGGGAGGTTGTTCATTGTAACCTTCCTCTCTGTGAGGGCGTTCACAATGAACAAGTTTCAGCGTATAGTTAGGATCACATAAATCCTGTACGGCCGAATTATTTGCCGTCGAGTCCGCTAGTCATACCTGACGCGGCCCCTTTTTTGACGAATTACAGCGTGGATTGGCAGGTCTGATTTCAATGTTTTGCTCTTGTCTTTCCGGGGTACGCGATCTGCTTTGGCCCTGATTTGTGTTTTCGTGTCGCGGAAGGCGATCACGAGAATTATCGCGTGTGCCCTCCCGACTACCCTTCTCAGCGTTACTATTGTTATTTTCAGTCTCGCGATCACTATCAGTATTGCGTCTTTCACGCCAATTAGTATCATTTGAGGTATTGCTGTTATGATAGTAATTATTGTGGCGTCCTCCGCGACTAAAGCCACCACCTCGGTAACGGCCACGAAAACTTACACGGTTATTCTCACGATCTTGACAATCACTGTTCTCATTGTCGCGACTTTGTTTGTAAGATTCATTAGTGAAAGAATTATTTTTTGGTTTATCGTCGTGCTCTGAATAACGTTTAGTACGCGGCGGGCTTTGTTGCGACCGGCGATCATATCTGTTTCTATCAAAATATCGACTGCGCGAGGAATTTTCCTCGTCTTCTTCTTCTAAGTCTTGTAAGAGGTTTCTAAAGGCTTCAATATCATTCTTGCATCGTGCCGCAATGGCAATTTGACGCAAGTGTAGAGGCAATTTGTTCAAACAAATTCTAATTAATTCCGCAGGGCAGTAAGGTGCCGATAAAAATTGATTTTTGTATACCAAATGTTGGAAATATTCCACCGGGCTCGAGAAATTTGATCGCTCAAAAGTTTTGAACGTCGCAATACTGTTTTTAACGCGGTCTTGTGCCGCTTCCGACCAGTATGCGGATAGAAATGAGCGTCGGAACTGATTCTCGCTATAGCACTCTTGTGCAATAGCTCTCATTCTGGTGGCTGGCTCGCCTTCCAGATAACCACATATAAATTCTAATCTGTGCTCAAGTGGCCAATTCGGGGGAAGACAATAATCGAATTGCTGCAACCACTCTTTAGGGTGCAAGTCATTCGGAGAGTTTTTGAATGTCTTGAATTTACGTACAGTCAGGAAATGCTTGTAGTCAAACGCTTCCTTTCGCCCGTGCGGCGTAAGTGAGCGTAAACTACGCATCGCGCCTTCATTGTTGTTACTATGAGGTACACTTCGTTCACGTACCAAGCGACCTACTTGAGTCGAATCATCATTGTCATTTTCGTTCAAATTTTCTTCTACGTCTTCGTATGCATTTCCACAAGTATGGTCAAATTTCCTCTCTATTCGCGCCACGCGATCATCTAATTTCCTGACCTCAGCCTTGTATTGCTGATTAATGGTCATTTGACCTTGTTTGAAACGGTCAAGGGCGAGATATTCATTGGTTTCATTAAACGGGGTAGGATGCGTTACATCAGAACTTTTGTCACTGTTATCACTGATTTGGGTAATTTTAACAGTAATATCCTCAAACTGTTTATTAATTTCATTGATCTGTTCCGTCGTGACTGACTGGAAGTTCTGCAACTTTTCATCAAATAGATTACTCTGTTGCTTCAATTGAGCGAGTTCAGTAGTTTCCATATTAGCCACTCGTGACGCAAAGCTTTCCATATTTTCCACTCGTGACGCTAGGCTTTCCATATTTTCCACTCGTGACGCAAGGCTTTCCACTACCGGGTTAATCTCGTCGCGAATATCTTGTCTTATTTGCTGAGATTCACGTTTGAAAGTATTGAGCAGTTGTTCCCTGAACCGATTGTTGTCCTCATTTATTTTATTAAAACTACTTTGAATACTCACAAACCTCGAATCGCACGTCTGTTCTATTTTCTCAAGTTTTTTACCTTGTTTCTCAAGTTTTTCATTTAATTTCTGAGATTGTTCCTCCAGTTTTTCATTTAATTTCTGAGATTGTTGAGATTGTAATTGACTATTCTCATTTAATTTAGAGAGCTGTGACAATAAAATTTGCATGAAATCATTTGGTAATACGTTTTCC
This sequence comes from Locusta migratoria, assembly GCA_026315105.1. Taxonomy (NCBI): domain Eukaryota; kingdom Metazoa; phylum Arthropoda; class Insecta; order Orthoptera; family Acrididae; genus Locusta; species Locusta migratoria. The sequence goes on from CM048748.1 coordinate 167,123,000, forward strand.
ATAGCCGTCGCACAAGTATTTTTTGTAGCAGAGCTAGGCGGAACCGATGCATTATTTCCGCAACCACGTTACAAGAATTGGAATTCTGTATTGTCGAAACCTGTACTGTATCATTATCCATATTGTCTATTCCTGAACTAATCTGTTCCGCGTTTTCGGACACGGTATTTACTGTCGTATTTGTATCAGTGCAGTGAGAAGACTCTTGTAAAAATTCAGCTTCTCTCCTTGCATCATTCGAGGTCTCATTTTCGGAAGCAGATTTAGCATCAGCGCGGACTCTCCTATTGTTCGACATTGTTAACAGAATTTTGCAGTAGAGTGACTAATAATATTTATTTTCACCTACTGCATATTTTTTGAAAATCACACACAGTAATTATGAGAGAACAATAGGCTGAATCGGGCTAGTGCAACATACAATCACAATCGAGATTACGCGAACCGTTAATTATCACACGATTTCCGCGATACTAGAACTTTCATCACAACAAACATCAGACAATATAAAAGAGAGACTTGTTCAGTAGTAATGCAATTATTTGTATATTCAATTAATCTACTATAAACAATGCTACACACTATCAAAAATGGTAAGTAACAAACTACAGAAACAATTACTATGCTACTGTTGCTATAACTAAGGATGGTGCTACAAAAATTAAATTAAGAGCCAAAAGATAAGTTGGTTAGTGGAAAAGACAAACAAACTTAAATAAGGCTACGTATCTAACTATGTCACGATCCTGTTTGTGAACTATCCTGGCAGAAAGGGCGCCAGATAAAAGCTGTACGTGTGTTGTGGATGTTGAACCTATCGTTAGATCGGACAACAAATTGTTCCTTGACACAGCAATTTGGTTTAATTGTGGCCCTGATACTGATGTATATGCTATTAGGTGAGAAACAGTGCATGAAACTGATTATGTGCGCAACGGATATTTTTAACAAAACAACTGTGACATGTAGCCTTTTGAAACAGACACTGACTATACTCAAAAATTTTGACTGCGAGAAAGATATTAAAAAAACCACAAATCACTTTCTTAATGCTTGACTGTGAGAATTTTATGCAGATCAATTTCTAATTATTGAAATTTAGTATCAATTTAGTATCATAGTCAATTAACTATCATTTACTATGGCACCAATAATGAAATCCCTTCAACAATATTATTCACATCAATACTGCACTTTAAATCCACTAATAATTAATTATCAAATGAAGGAAGTAGGTTAATTTTCTAACTACGTAAATGAAAGATGAAAGAAAGTTTAAGTTACTTATTATTAATAATCAGCATTACATTACCTACATAATACAACTTCTGACTTGCTGGCAAAGCAGCCTCTGCTCTACATCGGAGCCATACACACAACCCAACCGCTCTCTAAGCGAGCTGAACCACTAGTGCTACTCTCTCTCAGTGCGAGCTACAATGCTATGCAATACATGATCTTTGCCAAAGATGAAACTTCATAAAGGACACATATCGATACATACAGTAGAAGCGAACTCGATACAAAACAGGTGGCACAATATTGGACATTTTCTTACAGAATATTTTTTTTTATGGACACGTTTCAAAGTCCCATAAGCTTAACAAACATTTGAACATTTTTTATTCTTGTTGTCTAGTCTGGTCTGGTGGTCGGTCGAGTGGAGCAGTCGTGTGTCACAGGGTGACAGGAGCAGTGCCGGATTAAGCAAGCGCGGGGCCCGTAGCAAAATCTGACAAAGGACCCTTTGGTTGTTTAGGACTTAAGGTCATATGGTATAGGACATAAAATAAAACAAGATTATTACAAATAAACTTTTCTGGATTTAATTTCGGCAAATTTAGAAATAATACAAGTTACATCAATTTCTCTGAGCAAATCGTATTCAGTGTTCATTATTATACTGAGGTCATTTAGACATTCCTGTGCCATCGTACTTCTTAATTCATTTTTAATGTGCTTTAACGTTGAAAAAGAACGTTCTGTACTGCAGTTGGTGATCATTAATGATAAGTAAATGCGTAAGGCTATTTCTACATTTGGAAAACACGATCCTAATGAATTCCCCATTAACAGTTTGTAATGTACTGTTTAAACTTTGGGGTATATATGGACAGACAAGTACCTTACATTATACTTCATTGTAAAAGCTGTGTGTGTGTGTTGTGGATGTTGAACCTATCGTTAAATCAGACAACAAATTGTTCATTAACACAGCAATTTGGTTTAATTATGGCCCTGATATTGATGTATATACTATTAAATAAGAAACAGTGCATTAAATTGATTATGTGCGCAACGGATATTTTAAACACAAAACAACTGTGACAAGTCACCATTTGAAACAGACACTGACTATACTCAAAAATTTTGACTGCGAGAAAGATATTAAAAAAAAAAAAAAACCACTTTCTTAATGCTTGACTGTGAGAATTTTTATGCAGATCAGTTTCTGATTATTGAAATTTAGTATCATAGTCAATTAACTGTCATTTACTATGGCACCAATAACGAAATCTGTTCAACAATATTATTAAAATCAATACTGCACTTTAAATCCACTAATAACCAATTATCAAATGAAGGAAGTAGGTTAATTTTCTAACTACGTAAATGAAACAGGAAAGAAAGGTCAACTTTGTTACTTATTATTAATAATCAGCATTACATTACCCACATAATACAACTTCTGACTTGCTGGCAAAGCAGCCTCTGCTCTACATCGGAGCCATACACACAACTCAACCGCTTTCTAAGCGAGCTGAACCACAAGTGCTACTCTCTCTCAGTGCGAGCTACAATGCTATGCAATGCATGATCTTTGCCAAAGATGAAACTTCACAGAGTTAAGTACACATATCGATACATACAGTAGAAGCGATATTATACATTTTCTTGCAAGCAAGTTACTCGATACAAAACAGGAGGCACAATATTAGCCATTTTCTTACAAAAATAATTTTTTATGGACACGTTTCAAGTGGTTCCCTCTTTTCATTGATTAACTTTGAAATCACTATACAAAATCGATGTCGCCCACTTTTCACATCATCTGCTTTGTAAAAGAAGTTGACGATTGGCCTCCAAGCACCGACTGTTGGATTTCTGTACCTCTCGGGACTTGTCTCGACTGCCCTTTTTTAATCGCTGTCGCGTCAACACTCGTGCGCTTTTACAAGGCTTCGTGACGCGGCCAGCGTTCCACAGATGGGGCGTCTACACACGCGGCGACTCGTACAGCGTGGCCACCTGTGCACGAGCGGCTGCTAGCTGCCGTGCTCACAGTACTGAGACTATTGATACCGCAATTTGGGACTCAAGATTCAGCGAATACAGCAACAGGATCGCATGAACTAAATGTCACTGAGAAGCTATTGCTGGCCTTCGAGATTAGCTCCGACACACCGATTACCCTGTTCTTCATCGTGACGCCAGAAACATTATTAATCGGTTGGCAGAATTTTGAGAACTTAAGCAAATAATGAGATAATTCACCTTTATCACAAGTCTACTTGCAAGAAGTAAATGCTATACTTTAAAATAACTTTGAAAGAAAAAGAAAAAAAAAAAAAAAAGCCGACAAGAGTATTGGCGACCAGGCGCGGGGCCCCCAAATGTGCGGGGCCCGTAGCATTTGCCAACTCCTTCTACGTGGCTAATTCGCCACTGGACAGGAGTTAGAGTACTTCGATGAAGTCTACACTTGGTACGAAGCACTTGCCTCTGCTGCTAACGACTTAGGCTCAGGGGAGAATGGGAGGTCGTGGAAACAGAATCACACCATTTGCAGATAAAACTGTACATCGGGAATGTGGCAGGGGGCGATTCCAGCGTTAAGTAATCCTACCCATTCAGAAGATTATTTATTCCTGGTATCCTCGATATTCCAGCCGAGTTCCGTACTCTGCCCCGTCCAATAGTCTACTTTTCAGCACAGCAGACGAAGAATGGGCGACCCATCAGCTGCCGTCGTTCGAGATAAACCATCTCGGTAAGTTCATTCGCGTGCATTCATGCTGTCCTTCTCACTCCCTCTCGGGACTCGTCAATGGCACGGGACAATTGAAATATTAGAAAGTCTTATTTCTGAAATAATAATCAGTATTTTTAATTACGAAGTATTTCATCAAGGACGAATCGAAAGGAAATGTCAGAAACATTTAAATATACAATGAGATCAAAATGTAAACATTTTTGTTACAGGTTTCGCCACATATAAGAACTAGCCGGGAAGAAATTTACGTAAAAGTTACGTTATTAGCACTGAAGCAAAGAGAACGAAATCAAGTGCTCATAAATCAGAATATTGCCAACAATTATTGAAATAGAATAACAATGAATTGTATTCCAAAATGAAAACCTGGTTGCTACAGACTACAGTAATATCTCACACTAATGTAGCTAAACAGTCGTGACCTCACTGCTGTGAAAATTGTTACCAATTGACAGTTGCAGCGACACTAGCGCTCCTGGTGGTGGGAAAGGTGCAGTAAGATATATGTTTTCCCCCTTTTAATTACTTATTACTTTTGTACATAATTAACCAAGTAGTTTATGTAATTTTAGAGTTTCAAACATCAGTAAAATATCGAGAGACATAAATAATCGTGAAATAAATGAAAAAGCAGCTGAATTTCCCTGATTCAGTGATATAAACAGCAACTTATTCATGAGGAATATGCGTATATTTTGTAGCCTACTCCGCTGAATGTGAGAGAATATAAACAAACGAGAAAAATTAATTGCTGTTATGGTCTGTTCGTACATGAGTGGAAGTTTCTTTAAAGGTGTAAAAATTCGTTGTGAAGTCTAATGATTCGAACATTTTTACACTTCACTCGTCTTTTTATAAACTCGTGTACCATTTAGAATAATTACTTGTGACTGTAAAACGAATGTCTTGAAGATTCATGTCGTTTGTGGTTCAGAAGTAGTAAGAATTTTGGAATTGGTTGCTGCTTTGTTGGGAAATTGATTTTGCTTTCTATGTTTTATTGTCAAGTTCGTGAGGATTCCCCTTCAGCTACAGTTGTGGTATATTTAACAATGTAGGTAACGCGTTCTACGTGAGTTTCTTACGTTCAACACCTATTGAATTGACTGTAATTGTAGTGAAGGAATGCCGACTTTTCTGAGTAGAAAACCGACGTCTTTTTTTAGATGGTTGGGTCTTCTGTTGTTTATTAGCAATTTTTTCTCTTCATAGAAACTGCAATTCTTGATTAAAAAGTAGATAATCTGAAATAAACTGCCCTGCAAAATACCGTTTCATACCGTCCAATAGTTCTTAGAAAACCTCATAAAGACAAATGCAGAATTATTTTCTGGTTATTAGCTGTTTGTAAGCCACTATATGCCTTCCCCGTTGTAAATAGTATGTTGAAACCAATTTAAACGATACTATTCACACTTATTCGTTATCGTATTCAGAAATGAACCTCGCCAGCCACGCTTCGAGCGCTGCAGTCGGGCGTATAACCAAAATCTGACTGTGGTAATATTTGACGCAATAAAGCAGGAGTACCATCCTACCATTCAAATAGACAACCCAATTAAAATTGAGCGCCATTCACCCTATACGGGTGCAGAATAAAAACCTGTTAGAAGTTTTTGACTCACACTATGCAATGAGTTTCATTGAGGTTATTAAAACACAAATAAATAAATTAGGGACAACATTTATAAATTTGATGAACTGTCTCTCCATATTTTGGCCCACTTTAGGTTACGGTAGTAACAGTAAAAAAAGGGCCTATGCGATCGTCTTTTGACAGCTCGAAATTTAAATGATAATAACGGCTTAACCATTCATCTGACAAGAAAAATGAATAAGCCAATTTGTAAAGGAGATAATTCTCTACACATTTGTTCTCTTATGTTTTTTCTTCTTCTCTCGTATAGTTTCAGAGATATTTGCAAATATAATGGCGATTTTGGGATGTCTGTCTCTCTGTCCGTAACGTGTTCCTACTTCTTAAGTCGAACCGTTCAACCGATCGGCACCAAATTTTACAGACATAGACCAGAGACCAAATCCTCCCCTTTTCAAATATTGCGGACGAAAATTACGTTAGTAACACTAAAAAAGCCGTTTATAAAGTAATTGTAATTACAAACAAACGGTTCATCTGACTGAATAGCCATATTTGTAGAGGAGAAAATTCTCTACAACTTTGCTCTGTTAATTTTTTTTCATATTTTACATCGTTCCAGTGATATTTGCAAAAATATAACGGAGGTTCGACAGCGTCACTTGATTTTACGTAAGGAGAGGTCACATGACATTCCTCGCCTAGAACTCTCTGGCGTACGCCATCTTGCTTGCTGTATTTTATGATTTTCGTATTATAACATACGCATTATCATTTCAAAGCAATGGCGCACTGAAGAATTAAGAAAAATTCGTCGTCCTCAGTACTATAATTGATAATCTAATGTCTAAACTGCCATATTAGCAATTAACAACTGCGATCAATAGTACGAATTAAGCAGACGTTACATACTTGTCGGCCGTAACTGTAGTATGCAGTGCGGTAGGTTGTGATGCTCGTGGTCGGTAGATCGATACCCGTCACTACCACTCATTTTTCCCCTTGGCTCCTAAAAGGGTTTCGGACATCCTTATTAATTGAAATGAGCTATGTTCTGCAATGTTCAGAATTGTGTACATGTAAAAGTGCTCTCTCTAAAATGTGTGTTTACTCTGTCTCGTGAAGAAGCCGTGTAATACGAATTGAACACTGGCCTTCTGAATCATTTGCACAAAAACGGGGAGGATACTGTGATAATGAATATTCTACACAACGTGCAGATACTGGCAGTATCATATATTAATGGAGTCATAGATTTCTGAGACAGCTGTCGTTCCTTAATGAAACTGAAGGAAAGTGTGTACACTCTAACAAATTACCTATTCTTTTTCCCAGTCTGTGTTTACAATTCGTTCGTATGTATTTCAAGGCATGTTCTCGAAACAGAACAAATGCGCTTTTCAGAGAAAGCGCTGTTATCTTTGAACAACTCGGAATCTTGCAGAATATAGTTGTGTTGAGTTAACAAGAGTGTGCGAAAACCTTTTAGGAAGCAAGAGGAGAAAAATTGTCATTGGTGGTTATATATATTCATTTGTTTTTATATTTTTTGTCTTCAGGGAGATCGACGCTTTGCGGTCGTTTGTTCATTGGTTCCTCGGTTGGATCAGTGCTTTGTGAACGTTGGTATGTTTTGTTCTATTTTGAGCGTTTCGTCGTTCACTTATTTTTCTCGTTACAGAGGGCGTCGAACTACCATGCTGGCAAACCTCTGACCGAGCGCGCTGAGCTACCGGGTCCTAGCAAGATTCGAATCACCGTTTAACATGTTTGTACCTCATAAACTAATTCGTCGACCATTGCGCTACGGTGAACAGCTGCGAGAATAATCCGTAACTATGCCATCGGCGGCGGTTATTATCTGCTAATATGGTAATTTTAGACATTAGATTCTCATTCATTGTCCTAAGAACGACGTGTTTTTGATAATTTTCAGTGCGCCATTGCTTTTAAATGACAACGTTTGAGCTGTAATAAGACAATCAATAAATACAGAAAACAAGATGGCGTATGCAAAAGAGACTTTCGGGCGAGACTGATTTCCAAACGCCAAATGTACGCCGTGTTCCATCCACGCTATAATCACTCGTCCGAACGACAAATGTACACCACGTTTCTTCCAGGGTATAGTCATTTGTAACCAGTATAGGCAAGGAAATTAAACTTTGAGCAAACTACCAAGGCAAGGCAGGTGATAATATTTTAAGGGAAAAATATAATGAAAATGCGGGAGAGAGCATAAAATAATGGTTTAAATAGGGAAAAGATAAGAGAAAAGAGTATGTTTCTCAAAGCTAAAGTCAAATATCAAAGAATTTTGGCTATTTGTTAAAACACCGTCAGAAATAATTTACGTGTTGGGTGTACAGGTATTTTCACAATAGTAGAGTCCGTATCGCACATCAATTTTCATTATTTACATTTTTATTATTTTTATCCGAAATGTTTGCAAAAAAACTACAACCAAATCTGAAGTGGGCCGTAAAACACATCAGTGCTATTTTGTCATTTGTGGCAGTCGGTGGCACAAGAAAGTCAACAGAAAGGCTTTAACCAGTTGATAATAAAATTTTAGCGAAATTTTTCTTGCCTTCGGGCTACTGTTTTGAGGGTGTCCGGACACTTGCCACGCCGGACACTTCCCACACTTTTACCTGCTCCGAAGGGTCGGGTGCCCCTGTCTCCTCCTCCCCCCCCCCCCTCTTCCACCGAGCCCGAGAACTCCGTGGACGGTGTCCCGACATATGCACACTGGTCGCTTCCGCATTTCGTATTATGACCGTCAGTATGGAAGTTATTACAACGGCCAAGGGCAGGCCTTTTGCCCACCACAATGGTTACGCGATAGTAAGGTGTGGATGTGCTTACTCCGAAAACAGGATCATTGCAAGGGAAAGCTGCTTTCGAAGAACGGAAACGTGTTGAACGTAGAGAACACCTGTGAGGACCACCTAACAAAGCGACCTTTATTAATTGTAAAAATAACAATGATGATGCTAGCTGGTCACAGTTCGGTTCACTAGCGTTTAATCAATACGTGGTGAAATATGACTCAACGAAACAATTACATTTAACATCACTCAAATGATCCTCCTGCAACCAGAACTTAAATCTACCGCTTTTCAATTTGCAATTTCCTATTTAGGTTAAAGCTCCTACAGTTGACACGTTAAGAGAACTTTTTTCTACCTTCTAATATTATGGTCATACCGTCAAAGTTTGTGAGCTCTAATATTATTCCTGTAACTCCAGAGCCGCAATTAGCTTCTTAAACTGATAAGGTTCACTTTAGATTTTAAAAAGAATCTGAACTTTAGAATTGCATTTAAATTACACGCCCTAAAACAGATCTGCTCTTAAGATTGACAAGTTCGGCAGCTATAGTATTGAAATAATTCCCGTATCTCCACAATTAGACAAGAATAGAAATGACATAATAGAAGACGTAGATCTCATGAAGTACATTTAGAAGTAGTCCTTAACCCTGGAACGGTCGGGCTGGGTCTGTGAGACCCACTAGTTTCTATTTCAATGAATTTATATGCTTATAGTCGCTGATCCTACTCGAGCGCACTGCTAGCTTCCTGAAACATGCAAGAGAAAGCGTTAACATCATGAATAAGGTTTTAAATTGTTTAGACAATGTTCGGAAGTTCTCCAAAAATCTGGAGGGTCTGTCAGACCCAGCCCGACCGTTTACGTTATTGATTTCTACCATTGCGGGTCTATTTTTTATTTATTTTTCATAGAGTTTCAAATAACTTTGTGAACTATTTCTGATGTCAATAATTTAAAATTTCAAGAGAAAGTGTTTCATACTGTGAAATTTGCAACATTTTATACGATGATGATAATGAAATTGATGATTCTAACGCGGACCCAGACTTCGAAATAAACAGTGATCATGATTGCAATAGTGAAATAAGTGGGGATGAAGGGGAAGATGCTATAAGTGGAAGGACAGCAAAACTAAATACTTCTGAAAAATTTGCAAAATATATTTGTGCTTGGTGCATGCAGAAATGGTTTGTGTCGTCTGTTACGAAAAGTGACAATTTTAGAGGACGATATCATATAAAATTTTCATTATACGCACAATTTCGATTTATATAACAAAAATTCAACAAGTGTGCTTCTCAGTTCTACAAATTATTCTCATTTTTTTGTGTCTCGTTTCCGTCGTAGGTGTCGGTGGCCGAGTAGAATGAGACCGACACAGGATGCACGCTTGTGCAGGGACGGAGGTGAGCAGCCAGTGGGACAGCAGAAGCTAGAAACACTAGAGTAAATTAGAACGAGATATATATTGCACAGAATTTATACAATACTTAACTTTTACATAGCTCAGTACTGCAGAATGCTGATACATAGTTGAGCTAGAGGCCTGCCTAGTGCCTATCCGATAGCCAAGTCTTCACTGGTGCCTATCTGATTCCGAAGTGTTCGCTGGTTCCTATCTCAGTCCCAAGTGAACGATGTCGTTCAGTGGTGGCCACGAGCGGAGTTGTAGCAGAGGGCGCTCGTGGCTGACGTCGTAAGAACGCCGCGCCGTGCGTGCATGGCGGCGCGCGGCGAAAGTATGTGGCGCGCACTTTATACTTGTGCGACACCACACATTTACATTTGTATTTCAATCCAATTTACTTGTACTTCCAGTGTGGTTACATTTATTACTACAAAGAAGTATATTTTCAATTTTTTTTTATTTTTTTTTTTTTATATTTTTATTTTATTTTACAGCAATTATGAAACTCATAACTTTGAAATAATGTCCCTACAGCATTTGGTAGGACCTAAACAATATAATAACTCGTCATTTGATGTAAATACACTGTTTTGGCACTTGTCATAAGCATTTTAATTAGTGGGTCCCACAGACCCAGCCCGACCGTTCCTGAAACTATTTTTCGGCCGACCGTTCTAGGGTTAAAAGTGCCTTGCCTGAGGGGTCGCTAATCCTACTACCTGGCGAAGGGTCAGGTGTGGCAAGTGTCCGGCGTGGCAAGTGTCCGGCATCCGTTTTGAGGGAATATTCAACTGAAATCTGACATCTGCTTCGCTGACAGGGCCCAAAATTTAGGCAGCGCGGAGCGTGCGCAGGTATGCGGCGCGCGTCAGTTGCGCGGGCTGCGTTATCGGCTCTGGAGGAGCGACCAGCCTCCCGGCCCATCCAGTAAATAACGGGATTTTCTTGTCGACGTTCGCGCGGTTAATAAATTGATACATTCTGCACGCACACCGGCTGCGCTGCAACGCACAAACACACACATCCGGCAACACACCGGCGAGCAAAAAGTGAGTGTAGCCATAGGTCCCGAACTAGGGCAGCCGCGTGGGCAGCGTTGGGAAAAAAAAGCACAAAGGCCCATAAACATGGGCGTTGTAATCCGATACAAAAGCGCCGCGCCGCGCCGTGCCATAATGGAATTTACGCGGACGCCGCTGGAGTTGACTGCAAACAGGGGGCGCCTAAATCACTGGCGGGCGTGGGAAATGCCGCCGGAGCCATCGGCTGGAAACGCTCCTGCGTGCCTGACGACGTCAACCGCGCGCTCGCGCCGGAATTTACGCTGTCGTCTCACTTTATCGACAAATTCCTCCGCACGAAGGAGCCTCGTGCGTTCCCTTAGTCAGGTTACAGATTAGTTAATCGATAGGGTACAAACTCCATATAGGTACAATTCCGAACAACATAAGGTTTCGCGCTATTTGTCAGTCTCGTAGTGTTGGTAGCTGTTGCCTTTGTGTGGCGTTGTAGCAGTGGCGTAACTAGGACTTGGCTTTGGGGGGGGGGGGGGGGGAATTGATCTACTTGACGAGCAAAATTTTCGTCAGTTTCCAGACTACCATCTACCACTCCCGTTGAAGAAACTAATTCACTCCCTTCCAATGAATGTTTATGGTAAAACACCCCAAGTTTCAAGTTTCCAATCTTTACTTTTACCAGATTGCTGTTATACGATTTCTTTTTCTTTACTCTCTCTCTCTCTCTCTCTCTCTCTCTCTCTCTCTCTCTCTCTCTCTTTCTCTTTCTTTTCGGGTTCTGGGGGGGGGGGGGGTTCTATCCCCCTCATAGTTACGCCACTGCGTTGTAGTGTAGCAGGTTTCTACAGCTCCACCTCTCTTTTCCAAGAATACATCATTTTGTGCTAAGGAGATATAATTTTTTTTCCTGTTAAGAGGTAAGTGAAGCTACTTAGTGTAACGCTCTTTTATAAATCACTTGGTCAGGGGTTATTGGATTCGCTGCTACAAACGCAACGTTTGGTACCACGAAGTATGGGTTGGTGGCAGAGAGAAAAATTGCATTTGATGTGGAAGATGACAGTGCTCAAGCAAGTGATCACAATTGTACCTAGTATAGTACATTTTCTAACGATTTTTTCTCAATCCTGTCACCTTTTTTGTCTTTATACCAACACTAGCTTAAACCCGCGGCTCCGCTAGCGTGTTGGTTGATTATGATAGATAATGCCCGAATGGTCAAATAGATTTTTTTAAAGAGATGTAATAAAATAAATTTCTTTTTTACTGCTTTATTTATTTATTCTCATATTTCCTCATTCGTATGCTTATCCTTACAGAGAAAGACCTGAAGACACTGTAGCACGCATAGACCAAAGATATGGTCTGTGGCATCACGTTTCGCTGTTTGTAACCTCCTTGCTATAGAGTCGCAAACGTCATCGCTGGCCTTCAGTCCGAATTTTTTTTAATAATTTGACGACTTTCAACCAGCATATCTTCCATCCCCTTGTAGCTATCGGCATGGAACTGCTATGGTGTACAACGGGAGACTTCGGACAACAATTAACCACAGACCATTCGTTTGAGTTCTGTAGTTTTTGCTGCAGAGCGAAATATTAACACACACACACGTAGAATTTTATATGCACTGATAAGTTTCCATCCCTATATACTCAACCCTTTTATCATTATCAACCTCAAGCAACAATGCAACCAACAAAACCATTTTCAAAGAGTAAATATAATTTTCAAAGATTAATTATTGTTCCGCATTTCGCGTTTTATTCTTCAAATTACTAAATATCTATCAGATCGCTATAAAACCGTACCTAAAACCTTTCTCAGGTATAAATCAGGTACAGATATTTAAGTCTCTGCGTCTTCTCGTTCGGACGTGATAAGTGTAACCGAACAGACGTTCACATTAATATATATAGATAAATAGCTATCCGATCATCATAAAACCGTTCCTGAAGCCTTTCCCAGGTAGACATTAGTACCCGTACAAATTTTAAGCTCTTTATGTCTAGTGGTTCTGGCATATAAACGTACACCGAACACTCATTCACATTTATAGTTGTAGATTTGTAATTGTCTAATATTTGTGTTACGTATTCATTAAACATCCAAGAAGAAATGCCATAGTTAACATTATTTTTTTCGCAATATATTTCCAGTTACAATAACGTTTGTCCGAAATGATAAGAAGTGTACCACTTTACCCTAAACATCCGATCATCGCTACACCGACATTTGACGAGTACTGTGTTTCACGATAACTCGCTTTACTCTTTCGTAATCTCTGACATCCCAGACAGTAGTGGAACTATACAGATGTTGTTGTTGTTGTGGTCTTCAGTCCGGAGACTGGTTTGATGCAGCTCCCCACGATACCCTATCCTGAGCAAGCCTCTTCATCTCCACATAAGAACGACAACCTACATCTGTCTGAATCTGCTTACTGTATCCATCTCATGGTCTTCCTCTGCGGTTTATACCCCACACACTTCCCTCCAAAGCTAAATTCACAATTCCTTGATGTCTAAGAATGTGTCCTACCAATCTATCCCTTCTTTTAGTCAAGGTATGCCAGAAATTTCTTTTCTCCCCAATTCTGTTCAGGAGCTCCTCATTAGTTACGCGATCCACCCACCTAATCTTCAGCATTCTTCTGTAGCACCATATTTCAAAAGCCTCAATCCTCTTCCTGTCCGCACTGTTTATCGTCCATGTCTCACTCCCATACAAGGCAACACTCCATACAAATACCTTCAGAAAGGACTTCCTTAGGCTTAAATCAATATTCGATGTTAACAAATTTCTCTTTTTCAAGAACGCTTTTCTACCCATTGCCATTCTGCATTTTATATCCTCTGTACTGCGACCATCATTTGTTATTTTACTGCCCAAGTAACAAAACTCATCTACCTCCTTTATTGCTTCGTTTCCCAACCTAATTCCTTCAGCATCACCTGATTTTCTTACACTGCATTCCATTACCCTAGTTTTTCACTTGTTAATGTTCATCTTATATGCACCTTTCAGCACACTGTCCATTCCGTTCAATTGCTCTTCCAGGTCCTTTGCTGTATTTGACAGAATTACTATGTCATAGGCAAAACGCAATGTTTTTAATTCTTCACCCGGAACTTTAATTCCTTCTCCAAATTTCTCCTTGCTTTCCTATATAGCTTGCTCAATGTACAAATTGAATAACAATGGAGAAAGACTACAACCCTGTCTTACTCCCTTTCCAACCACTGCAATCCTTTCATGCCCTTCAACTCTGACAACCGCTGTCTGGTTTTTACACAAGTTGTAAATAACCTTACGCTCTCTATAATTTACTTCTGCTTGCTTCAGAACTTGAAAGAGTTTATTCCAATCAACATTGTCAAAAGCCTTCTCCAAATCTACAAAAGCTAGAAATGCAGGTTTGCCTTTTCTTAATCTATCTTCTAGGATAAGCCGTAAAGTGAGTATTGCCTCCCGTGTTCCTACATTTCTCCTGAACCCAAACTGATCTTCACCGAGGTCGGCTTCTACCAGCTTTTCCATCCTTCTGTATATAATTCGTGTTAATATTTTGCAACCATGACTTATTAAACTGATGGTTCTGTAGTTTTCACACCTATCTGCACCTGCTTTCTTTGGAATGGGGATTATAACATTTTTCTTAAAGTCTGAGGGTACTTCGCCTGTCTCATACATCTTACAAACCAGGTGAAATAGGTTTGTCATGGCTGGTTCTCCCAGAGACTTCAGTAGCTCTGAGGGTATATCATCTACTCCAGGGGCCTTGTTTCGACTTATGTCTTTCAGGGCTCTGTCAAATTCTTCTCTCAGTACAGTATGTCCTATTTCATCTTCATCTACATCCTCTTCCCTTCCTACAATATTGTCTCGAAGTTCATTTCCTTTGTAGAGCCTCTCTATATACTCTTTCCACCTTTCAGCTTTCCCTTGTTTGCTGAGAACTGGTTTTCCATCAGTGTCCTTGATATTCATAGAGCTCTTTTTCTTATCTCCAAATGTTTCTTTTATTTTCCTGTAGGCTGTATCTATTTTTCCCCTATTTATACATTTTTCTACATCCTTGCATTTGCCTTCTAGCCACTCCTGCGTAGACATTTTGCACTTCCTGTCAATCTCATTTCTTAGTCGTCTGTACTCCATTTTACCTGTTTTATTTACTGCATTTTTATATTTTCTCCTTTCATCCATTAAATGTAGTATTTCCTGTGATATCCAAGGATTTATTGTAGGTCTTGCTTTCCTATCTATTTTGTCCTCTGCTACCTTAACTATTTTATCTCTCAATTTTACCCATTCCTCCTCTACTGTTTTATTTTCCCCTATTTCTGTCAATTGTTGCCTAAAGCTCTCTCTGAAATTCTTAAGAACCACAGGTTCCTTCAATTTATCCAGGTCCCATCTCCTTATTTTCCTACCTTTTTGTAGTTTTTTCAGTTTCAGCCTACAGTTCATGACTAACAAGTTATGGTCAGAGTCTATATCTGCCCCTGGGTATGTTTTACAGTTTATCACCTGGTGCCGGAATCTATGTTTTATCATTATAAAATCTATCTGATACCTTCCGGTGTCTCCTGGTGTCTTCCATGTATACAACCTTATTTTGTGGTTCTTAAATCATGTGTTTGTTACGATTAAATCATATTCCGTGCAAAATTCTACCAGGCGACTTCCTCTTTCATTCCTTTTGCCCAGTCCATATTCACCTATCATTTTTCCTTCTCTTCCTTTTCCTACTACCGAATTCTAGTCTCCCATAACAATTAAGTTTTCCTCACCCTTAATTATCTGAATAATTTCCTTTAGCTCCTCATATATTTCTTCGATTTCCTCATCATCGGCAGAGCTAGTTGGCATATAAACCTGTACTACTGTTGTCGGTGTTGGCTTCGTGTCTATCCTGACAATGATAATGCGATCACTGTGCTGGTCATAGTAGTTTACCCGCATTCCTATTTTCTTATTCATTATCAATCCTACTCCTGATATACCCCCAACTGATTTTGTATTTATAATCCTGTACTCACCTGACCAGAAATCCTGTTCATCCTGCCACCGAACTTCACTAATCCCCACTATATCTAACTTCAACCTATCCATTTCCCTTTTTAAATTTTCTATTTTTCCTACTCGATTAAGGGATCTAACATTCCACGCTCCGACTCGTAGAATGCCAGTATTGTCTTTCCTGATGATCACATCCTCCTGAGTAGTCCCCGCCCGGAGATCCGAATGGGGGACTATTTTACCTCCGGAATATTTTACCCGAGAGGATGCCATCATCATATGTTCATACAGTAGAGCTGCATGTCCTCGGGAAAGCTAACGGCTGTAGTTTCCCCTTGCTTTCAGCCGTTCGCAGTAGCTGTGTGGCAAAGCCACATTAGCTGATGTTACAAGGCCAGCTCAGTCAATCATCCAGACTGTTGCCCCTGTAACTACTGAAAAGGCTGCTGCCCCTCTTCAGGAACCACACGTTTGTCTGGCCTCTCCACAGATACCCCTCCGCTGTGGTTGCACCTACGGTACGGCTATCTGTATCGTTGAGGCACGCAAGCCACCCCACCTCGGCAATGTCTGTGGTTCATGGAAGTGGACTATACAGATATGTAACTCATTTTACAGTTCGTTCTGCAAACTATCTACTAGTGCTGCTGACTTCTTAATCATTTATAAAGATGAGGAACAATAGAGGGCCTATGAACGCTCCCTGAAATACTTTAGATATTGTAGCGCCTGTCTCTTCCTACGCTTGGTTGTGGGAAGAAAGAATCGAGATTATGACTTAAATCACTCTTCCTGACTTCCGCTTCCCAATTAACAGGTGACTTACCTGTTAATTTTCTGTTGCTGTAACCGTTGCCAGCATCGGACCTCCTTTCTTCTAGCAGGGGTTTCTATTATTTTGTAAATGAATAAAAATTACAGCAACAGGGAAATGCTGCAGACAAGAAGTCGGACAGTTCATTGAAATAATCTTTGTATTTTGAAAGTAGCATAGAATAACGACGTAGCCTGTTACAGCTTATTAAACGGTTACTCATTCTTGATGCAGGACAAGACATATGATAGAGAGCAAACAACGAAAACAGCACATTCAGTTAGTTCGACCAGCCTTTAACGAGAGAAAGAGAGCGTATTGAGTTTCAAGAAGATTTCCGTTGGTCATGAGAACAGGTGAGTCCGAAACAGGGGTGACACAAAAACTAAAGGAAAAGCATCTTAGTAATCATCGCGCCTATCGCCCGATATGTAGACCGTTGTATATTGATTGAAATCGCGACTGAATGCAATTATTTCACTTAAATCGCGAATACCTGCTCGATGGGATTGTGAAGTTGTGCATTTGGTGCACCTGTGTTGTTCCCCGTAGTGATTTGATATCCGTAGCTAACGGCAGGCATTCGTACGGTACATAACATGTGGCAGTATGGGCCCACGAATGGAGATGTCTTCAGAAAAAGCATGCTGCAATTGTAGTACTCAGCCAAGCAGCTTTTAGCTGTTCACCAATTTGCGATACAGTGTAGTGTGTCTGTAGGGGGAGGGGGTGTAATGTACCCTCCAACGCTAGAAGACAACAGATAGAAATAAGAACGTACCACGTAGATACAAAACAGTGCCAACAATTCGGGCAGAATTGATTGACAGAAATAAATTCGACAACTGTATCAGTTTCAATATTAAAAATGATTGAAGCTGGCTTGAAAGGATGTGCCACAAAAGAAACCCCCTTACAAGGCCCATAAATAAACACAAGAGACTTGACTGTTGTTGTTGAACATCGGAAAAATGCACAAAGGTGTTATTCACAGATGAAACGAAGTTTGGAAGTTTGAAATTCTTGGAACCAGAAGGATAATATTTGTTCGCCGATTTGTAGGGGAAAGGGTGGGCCAGCAGTGTGGTTTTTGCTACAGTTAAACACAGTGGAAGTTTTATTATGGTTTGGGGATGTTTTGCCGGAGACATAATTGACGAATTTGTGAAAATAGAAGTATGAATGGAATAGAAGCAGTACCATCGCATACTTCAGTATCATGCAATACCAAGAGGAGTGCGCTTAATTGGGAAGGGTTCACCCTGGAACACGTTGATGACCAAAATATCGGTCGGTATACTAAAAGAGCTACTCTTCATCAAAGGAACAACAGGAAGTACTGGAAGTTGCCCGTCACAATACTTGCATAATAATCCCGTTGATGGAGTAGCCGAGCGGTCTAAAGCACCTCGCTGCGGAGCGCGCGGTTGCTCGCCGTGGAGGTTCGAGTCCTCCCTGGGGCATGGGTGTGTGCGTTTGTCCGTAGGTTAGTTTACCTAGGTTTAAGTAGTTTGTAAGCTACGGACTGATGACCACGCAGTTTCGTTCGATAGATTTACAGACGTTTGAACATTTTTTGGTCAACGAAATTTTACCAAGACTGAGCATGGCGTCTTGTGCACAATAGGCGATCGCGGATCTGTCCTAATAACTGCAAGCATTTGAAGCAACTGTCAAACTGAGAGCAGCCACGTCGCTCACGCCCGTTTTGTTAACGCGAGTTTCGCACCGCTGATTCTTCCGCCGGCAAAACTAGTGACGTGTTACCAACCTGAGCAGAGCACAGTTAAGAGTTCGTTCTGGCCCGCAAGGGCCGGTTTCGCGCCTCCTAGGGTGGCGGCCTGTCTTTGCGGAAACTCGTCAAAGACGGCGGGAACAGAAGTGTCCTTCAGCGAAGACGTTGGCTCTACGGGTTTGTTGCTGATCGCCATCTTGACAATTTAATATATTAATTAATACAGGACACGGAAAATTATTTCACCCCCACGATACGATGGTCCTCTGGTCAGGCAAGCAAACAGTAATTGTAGATTCTCGGGGAAAAATTGTTTTATATAATTTTATTGGCGATTAATTTTACCCACTTCTTGAATATTAATCGGAGCCAATGTTAAAATCCAAGATAGAACGTTCATTATGGTAAGCTATGGATATAACTTTGTTACAGAAGTGTGTACAGGAATAGTATTCTTTACATTTATTTCTTGGGATCAATAGAAGATTTGGGAGGTATTCAAGGAACAATCACAACAGTTCGTCAAAAACGATTTGCACTAAATTGTCTGCTGTTCTATATTAATCGAATTTTTAATAACTTAATTGTAGCCTCTAAGGAAAAAAAATTACTAAGCACATTTCAATGATTTAATGCCACCTATGGGGGGGAGGGGGTGGAGCTTGCCATATATAAGCTAGAGCATTACTGCAGTAGTCCGCAGTTGATTTCCACGACCAACGGTTCCTGACCCGCCGACAATCGGCTGCCATGGGTATAACATTTTACATTATTTTACTGTTAATGTGCATAAATATCATCTTTTCTACATCGTTCTTAATATTTGTAATATTTCTGTCATGCATTCGGCCTGAAGATGGTCTCACAAGCTAACTGAACACAGTTGCCTAACAACAATAATAATTCTCTTGCGATCGAGAATGTGTTTTTAAGAATATAATTTCATTAACGATCGCTGTTTCTCCACAAATATTTACTAAACTTGTAAAGATATTTTATTACATAATTACGCAATTTCAGGACAAACATTGGAAACCTTTCCTTCCATATGATATGCGAAAGAGGCATAAGGAGCGATCTGAAATGGAACGACCAGATGGAATTAACTGTGGTAAGGACACTTTTCAGACTGAGATTCATTAGAAGTTCCTTAGTATTTGTGGGCCATCTACAAAAGACGCAGGTTACAACACTTCAACCCCAGACGCTTGAGTATTGCTCGTCAGTGTGCGATCTGTACCAGAAAGCGTTAATAGATCATGTAGAGAAGATCCAACGAAGAACAGCATTTTTCTATGAGGCTTGTTTCTTAAAAGTAAGGTCCGATTGAACACAAGAACAAAATTAAAGGTTGTTTCTTCTTTCTTTCTCTTGACCCATGTTCCCCCACATGCAGGGTCAGCTTTGTTAATCGGATTTAGCATGTTAATAGTTACGGATGCCCTTCCTGTCGCCGTCCCATACCCCCGGGGGGAAATGTGTACCCTAAATGTCTGCGTATAGTGTTATATATGTAAAAGTGCAAAGTGTAATTGAGGCGGTTCTTGGAGACCTGGCCGGTATTCACCTAGGGGGATGTGGAAAACCGCCTAAAAACCACATCCTGGCTGCCCAGTATTCCGATCCCCTTCGTCAATCTACTGGGTGGGTCCGAACCTGGACAAGCACGCCTCTCCATGTCGGAATGTGGTTATTTAGACCATACGGCAAACCGAGTGGGTAACGAAAGGTTATTTCAAAATTAGTATACTTTACATCTATTTTTCGACATAATTGCCAAGATTGTTCAAACACTTACCATACTTCTCAACCAATTTTAATGTACCCTCTTCATGAAAACCGAGTGAGGGGATGCAGCAGTAAAGCACTGGACTCGCTTTCGGGGGGACGGTGGTTCAAATCTACCTCTGGCCATCCAGATTTACGTTATCTTTGATTTTCCTAAATCACTCCAGGCAAATGCCAAGATGGTTCCTTTCAAGGGGCACGGCTGACTTCCTTCCAAATCCTTACCAAAAACTCCGAGTGTAAGCTCAACCTCTCATGACCACGCTGTCGACCGGACGTTAAACCATAAGTATCCTTCCTTCCTTCATAAAACTTTGCCGCCTGCTCCAATAACCAAGTCTTCACTGCCGTTTACACGTCGTCGTCATCATTGTAACGGCTGCCACTGAGGTGTTGTTTGAATAGGAGAAACAGATGGTAAACGCTCGGTGCATGATCAGAACTATAGGGTGGGTGGTCTAAAACTTCCCAGCAAAAATGTCCAACAAATCGCGGGTATGACCAGCAGCGTGAGATCTTGAATTGTCATGCAGCAGGACAATTTCTTATGTCAATTTTGTAAAGCACTGATCCCGAAACGTCAGGAAATTCGTATGAGAGACCTGTTGTTGTGAAGCGCCTGTCCTCACGAATCCTCGCCACCATAATGGAAGAAGGACGGCCGGAGCGGTCCTCATCATGGACGTTGTCACTGTCACCTTTGAATTCTCGTACCAACTTGCGCACTTTGCTTTCACTGATAACAGTATCACCGTACACTTCGCAAATCTGTCGATGAATTTCTACAGCAGACAGGTTCCTTGCTGACAAAACCCGGATCAGTGAGTGAACATCACACGTGTCGGCCGAGTTGATTGTCTTACATATTTTGAAAACACAGAAGCTTAAACTGAGCACAGTTGCCCCGAGGCATACCGGCACTCGACGCACGCGCTTGTTGCGGTATGCGCGCAAATTACTAGTGTCTACAGCTAAACGGACCTTTCTTAATAAACACGCCTCGTAACAGGCTTTTAGTGTCACAGAAATGATGGGCCAACTCCACTGGCAGACGCTACAACAGAGACTTGCACTACGGGTTTCTGTCAATGTTTCGAGAGCTTACGATGCTTACAAGAGAACCTCCCAATCGCACCCTTCTCATAAGGTTATAAGTTGGCGCAGTGGATACGCGTCGGAAAACTGAACACAGATGAATCGATAAAACAGTCCTTAGGTAGCGTGAGAACCTCCAGAATGAAAAGTCTGTGGTTAAAGACGTACCACAGGCGAAAATTTTATTTTTTCACTTTGTGAAACTCATGTTTTCATTTGTTGCAGTTTGTGACAAACTCTTATGTTTTCCTCACTTTTTGGGAGTGATTATCACTCCATAAGAAAGCATAACTACATCTACATCTACATAGATACTCTGCAAATCACATTTAAATGCCTGGCAGAGGGTTCATTAACCACTTTCATGACTTTTCTCTACCGTTCCATTCTCTAATAGCGCGCGGGAAGAAAGAACACCTAAATCGTTCCGTTTTCGATCTGATTTCTCTTATTTTATTGGGATGGTCATGTCTCCCTTAAGAAGGTGGGTGCTAGCAAAATATTTTCACATTCAGATGTAAAAGTCGGTGATTGAGACTTCGCAAACAGATCACGCCGCAATGAATAACGTCTTTCTTTTAATGATTTCCACCCCAATTCGTGCAACATTTCCATGACGCTTTCCCCCCGGTAACGTGATAAAACAAAACGAGCTGCCCTTCTCTGAATCTTCTCAATATCTTCCGTCAGTCCCACCTGGTTAGGGTCCCACAAGGGGCAACAGTACTCCAGGAGAGGACGCACAAGTGTGATGTAGGCAGTCTCTTTGGTGGAGCTGGTGCATCTTCGAAGCGTTCTGCCAATGAAACGTAACCTTTGATTCGCCTTCCCCACAATATTTTCTATGGGTTCTCTCCAGTCAAAGTTGTTCGTAATTGTAACTCCTAGGTATTTAATAGAATAATAGTTAAGGTTTGACTGATTTATCGCGTAATTGAAGTTCAGCGGATTTCTTTTAGTGGTCATGTGTATTACTTCACACTTTTCTTTATTTAGTGTCAATTGTCAATTTTTGCACTTGCTTTTGATCCTCTGTTGACTTCACTAACCGATAAACGACAGCATCATCCGCGAACAGTCTAAGGGAGCTATTCAGATTGTCTTGTAAATCATTTATAAACACGAGGAAGAGTAGGGGACCTATAACGCTTCCCTGTGTATCGTCAGATATCACTTCTGTTTTACTCGATGACTTACCGTCAATTACAACGAACTGTGTCCTTTCTGATAGGAAATCGTGAATCCAATCGCACAATTGGGAAGATATTCCATAAGCACGCAATTTCATTAGAAGCCGCTTGTGGGGTACGGTATCAAAAGCCTTCCGGAAATCCAGAAATATGGGATCGATTTGAGATCCCTTGTCGATGGAACTTAACACTTCATGTGAATAAAGGGCAAGCTGTGTTTCGCAAGAGCGATACTTTCTGAATCCGTGTTGACTATTGGTTAATAGGTCGTTCTCTTCGAGGTAGTTCAAAATATTCGAACAAAGTATATGTTCCAAAATCCAACTGCAAATCGACGTCAATGAGATTGGCCTGTAATTTTGGGGATCACCCCTATTGCCTTTTTTGAATATTGGAGTAACTTGGGCAAATTTCCAGTCTCTGGGTACAGATCTTTCGCTGAGTGATCGGTTGTAAATTATAGCTAAGTACGGAGCTATTGCATCAGCATAACTCGGGCAAGGTAGAATCTCTTTACCCATTCACCAAGTGTACAAGATAGGTGGGTCGACAAGAGATTCTTGTCATATGACGCACATACCGTCACCAGTGCGGTATAGAATACATCAGACGTGTTTTCCTGTGGAGGAATCGGTTGACCTATCACCTTGCGATGAAATGTTCAAGGTTCCCATTTCGTCTGCTAATCCCACCGTTTTGCAGTGCAGTCCAAAAACATAAACTGATTACAGCGAACAGAGATGTCAATTAACAGACGGAAAGATCATAATTTTGCGATAATAAGAAATTAAAATTCTTTTTTGGGAGACAGCAATGAACGAAGGACTTCTCGCTCCACAGCTCCTCACGTTTCCCACTGGACCACAACACCCTACCCTTACTACTTGCTCGACGTTGCGTATCTTACGCATGGACCGTTCAGTTTTTATAATTTGTTTCTTGTTTCATAGTTCCACACCTTCCAGTTTTGTCGAATGATCCGTGTTTAGATTTCCACTGCGCCGACTTATAACTAAACCTTACTTAATAAATCACGACTCGTAAAAGGCTTTCAGTGTCACAGAAATGATGGGCTAACTCCACTGGCAGACGCTACTACAGAGACCTGCTCTGTCCACTATGGGTTTCTGTCAATGTTTCGAGAGCTTTCGATGCTTACAGGGGGACCTCCCCATCACACTCTCCTCAGATTCAGTTATTAGTTGGAGCAATCATGATGGGGAGGTTCCCTTGTTAGAGACCAGCCAATATATTTCATTCTCCTACGCATATTACGTGAAATGGTCAGAAATATTAAATTAGATTCATTAACCCGCGAAACATATGTGACTCGAGTAGAAAAAAGTATGCTGAGCAACACATAGTGAGAATGCACATATCAATCTATTACTCCGTATATCTAGTACTCGAACTGGAATGGAAATGACCAGGCACGAGGCACAATGCACAATGCAACCCAACCTACAGTGGCTTGCGCAACATGTGTGTCGATGCAGATGCAGAGATTTAGCCTTAGGATTCAGGTGCAGCTCGCCGGCTCATTGGGTGCGCCGGCTGGACAGAGACGTCGCGACCTTTTGTGGGCCGCAGTCCCCCCCCCCCCCCCCCCCCCCCTCCGGCAGGTGACAGGTAATTTCTGCGGCTCTGTGCGCTGCCGGGGCCCATTCCCCGCACGTGCGCATCCGGACCCGGCCGGCGCCACCTGGATTGGCCGCGTATCCGTCACGTAGCGGCCGCGCCGGCCACAAAGGCTGCGAATCACCGGCGCGCGTGCGTTGCCTGGGCAACCAGCGCCCGCCCTACGCGCACAATGAGGGCGACACGCTGCAGGTGAGAGCTTCTGGGCCAGGCCGCGGGTGGCGCGGCACGGCTTAGGCCCACTGTTTTCGGCCTGTAGTCGCCGCTGAGGTACGCCGGACTATCTGGGCTACACGGAATTCCATTGATGTGCCACCAGACTGAGGACTGGCGATTTCAGAACAGCAGGCACAGGGTACATACCAATGTACAATCCGCTCAATAATATCAATACACTCTGGTATATCAGATTTACAACCCAAATAAAATTTTATTTCTCACAAACTACAATTATATTAACTTTTACATTTATAATGCAGTTATAATCATCATCGAGTAAAACAGTATTCATTGCATGAAAGCAGGCTAATTGCTGGGGCCCATCCAAGATCATTATGCGGACATCTATACTTCACAGTATATATATATATATATATATATATATATATATATATATATATATATATATATATATTCACTTATTCACTTATGAAATTTGTTGTCAATAATAAAGCACAGTTCAAAAGCAATAGCAGTGTGCACAGCTATAACACCAGGAGAAAGGAAGATCTTTACTATGCAGGGTAAATACTGCCAGAAACGTGTTCGGTCACGTACTAAACAGCACCAAAAGCCTGAAACATACCAAAGTAGCATTTAAAAATAAATTGAATGAATTTCTGAATGACAACTCCTTCTACTCATTGGATCAATTTTTAGATACAAATAAGTAAATATAAAAAAATAAATAAATAAATAAAAAATAATAAAATAAAATAAAAATTAAATAAAAAATTAAATATATTTGTGCCATGTAATATTTTGTGTAATGTAATATCTTGTACAGACACCTTTCATCAACCAGAAAGCCGGCCGCGGTGGCCGAGGTGACTGAGGCGCTCCAGTCACGGTCAGCACGGCCACTGCGGTCGGGGGTTCGAATCCCCCCTCGGGCATGGATATTTGTGCCGTCCTAGTTCGTAAGTAGTTCATAAGTAGTTTGTAAGTTTAGGGACTGATGACCCCGTAGTTAAGTCCCATAGACTATACAAACATTTGAATTTTTCAACCAGAAACGTTTCATATCATTACGAAGTATACTGTTCGTGCACTTTGGAACAAGTATTAATGTAATCTTGGAGGCCAATATCGTTACCGCCGCTGTGGAGTGGCGGAACGCATTGAGGCGCTATGCTCTGATGCGCGAGTTCGTTCCCCGTCAGGGGCTCGAATCCTCCGTCGAGAATGAAAGTTTGTGTTGTCTTTCGTATAAGTTCACATTTGAGCATCAGATGCCTGTATAATTTTGGAGCATATTCTCAGTTCTAATGTGGTAAATTTCCTTGTGACAGATAAGCTTCGTTCTATGATTCATCACAGGTTAAGGAAACATCGTTCTCAGATGGCATCTTCCGAGCCATGGATGAAGGGCAATAAGTTTGTTTGTAAATCTATCGGACCAAACTGCGTGTTCATCAGTCCGTAGCTTAAAAACTACTTAAACCTAGGTAAACTAACCTAAGAACAACACACACACCCATGCCCCAGGGAGGACTCGAACCTCCACGGCGAGCAACCGCGCGCTCCGCAGCGAGACGCTTTAGACCGCTCGGCTAATCCACCGCGGCGGGCAACAAATAGATTGTATTTTTCTCGTCTTAAAAAAAGGCATTTGACGCGGTGCCCCACTGCAGACTGCTAATGGTATAGGTTCACAGATTGTGACTGGCTGGAAGACATACTAAGTAATAGAAGCAGTACGTTGTTATCGACGGCGAATGTTCATCAGAGACGAGTGTATCGTCAGGCGTGCCCCATGGGAGTGTGATACGATCGTTTTCATTCTCTATCTATATAAATCATCTGATGGGCAGAGTAACTTGTAATTTTTGGCTGTTTTCTGATGATGATGTGGTGTATGGGACGGTGTCGTCTTTGACTGTTATAGCATACAGGATGACTTAGCCAAAACTTCTAGCTGGTGCGAAGAATGGCAGATAGGTCTGAATATAGAAAAATGGGAGGCGATGTAAATGAGTAGGAAAAGCAATCCCATAATGTTCGGTTACAGTATTAGTAATGAGCCTCTTAATACAGTCGCGTCGTTCAAATATCTAGGCCTAACACTGCAGCGCGATATGAAATGGAACGAACATGTAACGACAGTTGTTAGGAAGGTGGACAGTCGACTTCGATTTATTGCGAGAATTTTGGGAAGATGTACATCATCTGTAAAGGAGCTCGCGTATAAAACGCTAGTACGACCACGTCTTGAGTATTGCTCAAGTGTTTGCGCCCCGCAGCAGATCAGTTTACAAGGAAGACACAAAAGCAGTGTAGAGGCGAGCAGCTAGGTTCGTTACTGGCAGGTTCGACCAATACGTAGGTGTCACGGAAATGCTCCGGGAACTTAAATGGGAATTGCTGGCGGAAAGACGTTATTTTCGAGAAATTCTGTTGAGGAAATTTAGAGGGCCGCAATCTGAAGCTGAGTGTAGAACAATTTTTCTGCCGCCTACTTACGTTTCGCCTAATGATTACAAAGACAAGAGAAATTAGGAATCGTACGGAGGCAAATAGACATTCCTTTTATCCTCGTTCTTTTTGGGAGTGGAATAGGACAGGAAATGCCTAGTAGTGGTACAGTGTACCCTCCGCCACGTGGATTGCGGAGTATATATGTAGATGTACTTTCATGAAACCATTCTCCTTTCGACTTAATGACTGCCTCACATACTCGAGGGATGCGGTGAATTATTATTCTTATTATTACTTTTTTTGGTATAGTGAATCATTGTGATTAAACATATCATGTATTACAGAGATGTTCCTTGCTGGAAACATTAACTTCCCTGGTACGACTGACAACTTAATTGCCGACTATTTCAACGGGATTCAAAATGGTCAAATATCTGTAAATCTATCGAACCAAACTGCGTGGTCATCAGTCCGTAGCTTACAAACTACTTAAACCTAGGTAAACTAACCTACGGACAAACACACACACCCATGCCCCAGGGAGGACTCGAACCTCCACGGCGAGCAACCGCGCGCTCCGCAGCGAGGTGCTTTAGACCGCTCGGCTACTCCATCAACGGGATTATTATGCAAGTATTGTGACGGGCAACTTTCAGTACTTCCTGTTGTTCCTTTGATGAAGAGTAGCTCTTTTAGTATACCGACCGATATTTTGGTCATCAACGTGTTCCAGGGTGAACCCTTCCCAATTAAGCGCACTCCTCTTGGTAATGCATGATACTGAAGTATGCGATGGTACTGCTTCTATTCCATTCATACTTCTATTTTCACAAATTCGTCAATTATGTCTCCGGCAAAACATCCCCAAACCATAATAAAACTTCCACCGTGTTTAACTGTAGCAAAAACCACACTGCTGGCCCACCCTTTCCCCTACAAATCGGCGAACAAATATTATCCTTCTGGTTCCAAGAATTTCAAACTTCCAAACTTCGTTTCATCTGTGAATAACACCTTTGTGCATTTTTCCGATGTTCAACAACAACAGTCAAGTCTCTTGTGTTCATTTATGGGCCTTGTAAGGGGGTTTCTTTTGTGGCACATCCTTTCAAGCCAGCTTCAATCATTTTTAATATTGAAACTGATACAGTTGTCGAATTTATTTCTGTCAATCAATTCTGCCCGAATTGTTGGCACTGTTTTGTATCTACGTGGTACGTTCTTATTTCTATCTGTTGTCTTCTAGCGTTGGAGGGTACATTACACCCCCTCCCCCTACAGACACACTACACTGTATCGCAAATTGGTGAACAGCTAAAAGCTGCTTGGCTGAGTACTACAATTGCAGCATGCTTTTTCTGAAGACATCTCCATTCGTGGGCCCATACTGCCACATGTTATGTACCGTACGAATGCCTGCCGTTAGCTACGGATATCAAATCACTACAGGGAACAACACAGGTGCACCAAATGCAGGGGGAGGGGGGGAGGGAGGGGGGTGTGCGTGGTGGAGTGGACCAGTGTTTTAAGGCGCCATGCTGCGGAGCACTTTGAAGCTCGCAGTCCGAAGTTCGAGTCCTCCCTCGGGCATAGGTGTATTTGCTGTCGTTAGCATTAAAATAAGATTTTCTTTTACAGTAATCATAAAATGGTAAAGCAGTCAACAATCTAAGGAGTGGTTTGAACACCATAGTGCCTTACTAGGCATAGTCCTGTTTGGAGTTGGTATGCCTTTGACTTCCTCCGATCTTCGAACTGACTTACCCAGACAGTTATAGGGAGAAATACAGTTTAACGTGGGTTCTGAACCTCGGTGCTACTCGGTATTTTTCACATCAGCAACACTGCCAGTGGAGAAAGAAGTGGTTCCAAAATGTTCAAAGGTTTGTTTAGCTTATGGGACTTAACTACGAGGTCATCAGTCCCTAAACTTACAAACTACTTATGAACTAACTAAGACTAAGGACGGCACAAATATCCATGCCCGAGGGGGGATTCGAACTCCCGACCGTAGTGGCCGTGCAGACCGTGACTGGGGCGCCTCAGTCCCCTCTGCTACCGCGGCCGGCAGAAAGAAGTGGAAAGTGACAAATAAAAACCCGCTACATCTGGATTTGCAGTTTGGCACTTTACCACCGTGCTAAGGAGCCGCATTAACAGGAATTATTATTGGAGCAATCGGAGAATAAAACCCAACATCACTACGACGAATTATAGCATACTCATCAAGTAGACACGTGGGATGGATAATTAGATGAATAATAATTAGGGAAAACATAGGAGAATTACATTTCTTTACCTACTTATAAGTTAAAGTACTTTGTAAGCCTAGGCACTGACGACTAGAGAATTTGTCTCATAGATTTACAAAAAAATTGCGGACATATGCGGCGTACGTTGGCTAACGGGTAAACTAAAACATCTGATAGGTTCATAACGTTGATTTGCACATTACGTATTGGATACTATTTTATCACGAACACAAACAATAACCATAACATTTGTACAACTGTTGCACTATCCCTTTTTATTCTCAACCGTACCCGCTGTACTGTACCTTATCTACAGAGAACTAGACGTCAGTTATTGGGTGTGTTAAAATTAACGAGATGTAGTTTACGTGAAGACCACGAGAAAATCGTGGACGTACAGTGTGTGCTATTTGTGGCTTGTAGCCATCATAATCGATTTCTTTAGAGCAAGTCAGTACGGAGATGTGTGCTGCTGAGTGGTGTAAGGTACTGTTAACAGGGGATACAGTTAGTGCTCTGATATGATTGGTCAGTGCACATGGAGGCAAGGCGCCCAAAATAATATCTTCTTTGCTTAAATTTAAATATATTTTTCATTCGTATTTACTTGATTTTCTGAAGTCATCGTCTCGCTATCATTCTGTTATTTCCCATCATTTAAAATCATACCAATCAATAAACAAAAGTAAAACGTCAGAAGCAGATGAAACGTTTCAGCCATGTTTTGGCGTGAATTAGCCTGCCAGCAGACCGAGGTGGACCACGCTGCAAGTCACTCCGGTTTCGGCAGTCATCACAGACACACCAGCTGTCCAACGTGGTCGGTCACAACAGAGTAGTAATAGATCATATAACAATGAACTTCAGTCTAGTTAAAGTTACATCAGTCGTCATGTTAATTAGTTTCATTAGGTTATATGTTCAGTTTCTTTGTTCCTGCGCAACTAAACAAAGTGACATCCTCCGAACATTTGTTTTATGAGACTAGTTTGTCTCTAATTAACCTGAGAGCCATATTATCTAGCACCTTCGACCTGCGTGCTGTCTTCTGTGCTGGGAACGCAATCTGTCAAGATGGTGAACCTTTTATTTAGACTTTTTATTTTGACTTTCACTGAGGGAAGTGAAAGCTACTTCGGCATCTAACAAGTATTGTACTTTCGTTACTTCCGAATCCAGTTACCCGAAATTCATAGTAACTTGGAGGAGGACGTGGAATGAATATGTGATATGTGAGAGAGACGATCTATCTAAGCAGATGTTGCTACATAGTCAACGCGCAATTTTTCATACCCCTGTCGTAAGTGCATGACAACGAGAAATATTGTGTAAGCTGTCTTAACTTGTGTATTTTTTTTATAGTGACTATGTGTCTGATGGTTACACAGTTCACCGAAACCGGTCGTCGTTTAGTAAATTATTAATGTGCGATCTTGGCATTTCATTTGTAAGGCTCAACAACCGTCTATATTAGGTAATGTTAACAAGAAATAAATTTAAAAAAAAATTAAGCGCCCAATAGGAGTGGGTGGACGTGCTCCAAACTACATGTGATGAGAGACCATGTGACTACATTGCACTGATTACGATGTACTCTGGCGAGGGATCCGCACACTACAGAGTTATCCTTACACATCAATGAAATGATGGACAGCGAAACAGACATGCCTAATGTAAAATTTACAAGTAAGTGCAATAGAACTAGCATTTTAATGACTTTGCACTAAACTGCTCGAAACCACAATATCGTTAGTAGTGTAGTCATGTTGATTTTTTTCTAATGACCTGAGCATACAAAACGTGTCTCCTTGTTACAAATCCTGACATCTGCAACAAAATTTGAAATACGTTTTATAGTAAAAAGTGGAAGTTCAAAATATTGTCTTTCTATGATGAAAGCAATGAGTGTCACATAAATTTCAATTCATTATAAATCGTGAAGTATAGTTGTAAGTTATTTCCAGAAAACGCCATTTCCCGGATGTCCTTATTTTCAAAAGTAGTCATGTGTGAGTTCCGATGGCTGTCACGTGGGGCGCACCAGTGTCGTCAGTGTTTACAGTCAGCAAACAAGTGTGACTCCGGCTGGGTGGCTGTCTTTTGTTAGATCAAGTTTCGTATTAGTAGATTGTTCTGTTTTCACGATTAAATGTAGTATATTCTATAGTATTTCGCCCGTGCATGTGAGGTAGGGAGAAACAGGTAGAAGTATAAAATAATGTAGTGCGTTGCATGAATTTAACAATGGAATCTATGAAACTTGTGTCATTATTTGGCTTATTACGTCTTACGAAAAGTATATTTATTTTATTCTTTGCTGCTTGCGGATCTCCTAAAATGCCACGATATAGCAGAACAAATCCGTGTAACAGTGTACAACTCTAAATCAGATGGGCATCGTATGTTTCCATCAATTCTACGGAACTCTAGATAAACTCAATCGAGATAGTTCTTTGCATTAAAAAACACTAATGCAAGGGACGCTAAATAGAGAAATCACATACAACCATGGCCAAAAGTATCGAGCACACAAAAAACTTTGCAGACTTGCGATACACGGAACAATAACTAAAGGCTTGCGTTTACAAAGTAATTTGTCAGCATCAAAGAGATAAAGAAAAAATAATGATCCACCTCAACGCCACATATAAAAAAATTTTAGTAATAAGGTTTGCCATCTTAATGTTTTTGTTTACTAATCACTAGAGTCTCTCGGAGACATATCACTAAACTTGTGCCCCCTTTCATGTTTAGATTTGTGACATCAGTGTTACTACATCAATGTGCCTAAATAAAACTAAGTTAATTTTTTTTTTTTTTTTTTTTTTTTTTTTTTTTTTTTTTAAGAGAAATGGCATGTAGAAATATGAAAAACGATGAAACGTTCTCTTCGACGAACCAAGCAATTTGCTATCGAGGGCATCGTAATGACCGAGTCGCAGATTTATACGGTCATAACCAGGCGCAAATGGAGCACAGCAGACCATGAAGACCTTACTATAGTAAGAGAGTCGTTTAGAAACAGGGAGAAAACTTCCTTAGACATTGATACTGCCGCGGTGAATTATACATGCGTACTGGAGCGCCGAACAGCGGTGCGCGCGGCTGTTCGCCGTCGGGGGTTCGAGTCCACCTAGGGCATGGGTGTTTGTGTTGTTCTTAGGTTAGTTTACCTAAGTTTAAGTAGTTTTTAAGTTACGGACTAATGACCACCTAATTGATTCCGATAGATATATAAACATTAAGAAACATTGCTACTGGGTTGTATGATAGTTTTAGTAAACTAATTTTTGCTCGCTCCAGTCACAGACGACTCCAAGAAGTTGGTATAAAAGGCGGAAAAGCCAAAAAGAAGCCATGGCTCTCTGGAATGAAAAGCCACGGGGTACGTCGGCTCTGAAACACAAAAATTTCACCGAACCATATTGGTACAATATTGTGTGGACTGGCGAATTCAACTTTCGGGTAAGTTTGTCCAACAGGACAACAATTTAAGAAACAAATCTGATTAACTTAGCAAATTAATTAAAGTATTATCTACAATATTCATTCGTATTTCAGACTGATGGTACACCTGGTGTGACATATGTACGTCTCTGGATGGGCAAGGAAAATAAACCATAGTTTATAGTACCTGCTGCGAAACATGGTGGAGTCATAATAGGGGGCCGCTTGTGACTATATCAGCTAATGTATTGTTTATTTGTCAACAGGCTATTTTGTAATGAGGGCCTTAAAGGTTCCTAACTGCATAGTATTACTTCAAATTCAGGTAGTATTAGAATATTTTATTTCACACTGTGCACTGCACTCCACCTGGCACTCGCCATTGTCCCTCTCTCTCCCCACCGGAAACGAAGCCTGGAAAATCCTAAGCTTGAATAAGTCACCAACGTCGGCCTGCTCGCTGGCCTCCTGTCAGCAACAAGCACATAGCAAATCTCAACGTGGAGAACTTCTACCTTTGGCCTAACTATAAATGTTGTCACCCAACTGCTTACTTGGAGTAGTACTCCATCAAATATTACATCAACAACCTGCCTGTGTCAAAAATATATCTTAAAGCTCAAATAATACTATCAAACGAATGTTATCATAGAGAATTTTCTCTTCTATCAAAATGACACCTACAAGCATAAATACAAATCCTACCCCCTCGCACCAAAAAAAAATTATTTTTGCTGGTGTGAGATTTAATTGGCCCATCCTAGCACGTCTATACTCACAGAAACTACAACTCCTGCAGCCTGTGAGCATCAATTGAAAACAATATATATACGTCTTCTAGTTCTGATTCCAGACTAGTATACATAAACAAAAATAAAAACAATTTAATTATCATTCATAGAATTACCTAACTAAATAGTTTCACTACTCATACATAAATTATGATGACACAATAAACACACTATCCCTCTCAGCTGCTGTTTCAGTAATGAGTCCTGGCAACAATTGCACCTTTCACCAACAACAAAAATAAACATACACAACAAAAATAAAGCAAGGCAAAAATAGAGAGTAAACCAAGTCAAAATAATTATCAAATTGTCAAGTTACTCCACAAAAACTCTTAAATCTAGACATACATAAATAACAAAAAAAATACACACAGATCCTAAACCTAATATTCACATGACGCTGCAAACTGGCTTAATCCAGTTGCTTATATAGCCTCAACTCAGTAATATTTCTTAACCCCAACGGTTTTCCAGACTTGGGGTATTTCAACCGGTAAGCATTTGGGTACGGACATGCTGTTACCCGGAATGGCCCATGATATAAATCAAAAAGTTTATTTATTTCTCCATCAATGTCACTAGACTTTTCTTTAGTTTTCATTAGTACTAGGTCATTGACTTTGTACTTAGTTGGCTTGTACCTACTGTCATGTCTGTTTTTCCTCTGAGCTGCTGCCTTAGCCATCTGCTCGGTCGCCAGCTTTAGCCGTTCTTGTGGTGTCACCTGATCCCCTGGTGGGAAATCTACAATCTCACCTATTAGATTCGGTGCCTTCTTACCCATCATTATCTCATATGGTGTATATCCTGTTGCTTTACTTTTAACACTGTTCATGACATCCTCAAAAGAAACAATGTACTCTGCCCATGATTTGTGGTTATTACTACAGTATGTTCGGCATAGCCGTCCTAACTTGCGCATGTATCGCTCGGTAGGATTGCTCGCCGGATGGTAAACTGAAATTTTTATATGTTTCACACCTGACTATTGCATAAATCTTCCCATACCTTAAATGCAAACTGGGAACCATTGTCTGACAGCAGTGCCTTAGGTTTTCCATGTTTTTTGAAATAATCTAGCTCTAGCTTACGGATTATGGTTTTGCTGGTAGCCTTCTTGATACCGTATAGCCTTACATATTTGAAAAACACATCAACAGTAAGTATGACATATTTTTGTCCAACCCTACTTGCTGGTAATGGTCCAGAAAGGTCAATTGCCAAC
Source organism: Locusta migratoria (assembly GCA_026315105.1). Taxonomy (NCBI): domain Eukaryota; kingdom Metazoa; phylum Arthropoda; class Insecta; order Orthoptera; family Acrididae; genus Locusta; species Locusta migratoria. The sequence goes on from CM048748.1 coordinate 167,157,490, forward strand.
AACTCACCCACACCCTTAGGTAAAAATGCTTTGCATTTCACCTTGGCTAGCCACAGTGCTATGCTTCACATGCTGGCATTTATCACAAGCACCTAACTGTTTCCTAACACTTCTATCCATATTGTTAAAAATAACATAATACTGTAATATTTACAAACACTTTTGTGGTCCATAATGGCCATGTGACAAATGTATATATTCTATCAATGACTGGACATGTTCCTCTGGCTAACATACCGCCATTCTTCTTTGTCAACATTCTTTTCCTAAACAATAGCCCCTTATAGATCTTGTAATATTTATCTAATTTTTCGTGCCCTTTTGTACTCATGTTTGTTTTGACCAGTTTGAGAATCGGATCAGTGTTCTGTATCCGTCTCATGTCCTTAAAGATGTCCCTAATATGTTTTTCCCCATCAACACCTTTCATGTACATCATGTGGAATTCAGTGCCTTCACCCTCAAGTTCTATAGTTTCATCCCCTTTAATAGGCAAACGGGACAGGCTGTCAGCAACTACGTTTTCACTGCCCTTTATGTATTCTATCTTATACTGGAATTGTTGGAGTATTAGTGCCCAACGTGCCAGCCTTTGATTTAGTAACTTACAATCCTCCAAATAGCTTAATGCCTTATGGTCAGTCATAACAATTGTCTCATGACCTTACACGTAAATTCTGAATTTTAGAAAACCCCAAACTATAGCCAAAAGTTCCTTCTCCGAAATACCATATCTCCGCTCATGTTTTGATAGGACCCTGCTTGAAAATGATATGCTTCTGTGTTCAATCTCACCATCCACTTCTTTTCTTTGAAAGAGAGCAACTCCTATTCCATAGTCTGAGCAGTCTGTGGCTAAGTAAAATGGAAGAGACATGTCTGGGTAATGTAAGAGTTTGCTACTGCACAGACTGGTTTTGATTCCTGCAAAATCCCTATCACATTAATCAGACCACATCCGGGGCACATTTTTCTTCAATAACCGTGACAAATTTGGAGAATTCAGGCTTTGATTACTTATGTATTTTCTGTAGAAGCTAGCCATACCAAGAAACGATTTTAACTGCTTCCAGTTCTTAGGTTTTGCACATTCTGCTATTGCCTTAATCTTATCCCCATTAGGCATAAATCCTTCTGAAGATAACACATGACCTAAAAAGTATATTTCTGCTTTCACAAATTCACACTTTTTAAGCTTGAGTGTCATACCCTCTGCAAGTAAAGCTGTAAAAGCATCCTGCAATAAACGGTAATGCTCCTTCCAAGTAGCTGTAGCAACCAATATGTCATCCACATAAATTGTAAGCCTTCTCATCAGTTCATCTCCCAACACATAACTCAAAGCTCTAATGAAAACAGCAACAGAAATACACAAACCAAAAGGAACAACCTTCTATTGATATGCTCTGCCTTCAAATAAGAAAGCCGTGTATTTCCTGCTCTCAACAGCCAGCGGCACCTGCCAAAATCTGGCAGTCAGATCCAAGCTGGTCATAAGTTTTACATTATGGAACCTTTGAATCAGTTCATCCATGTTCTCTGGATGATCTGTTTCAGGAACTATAAATTTGTTCAATTTTCTGGAGTCTAACACTAACCGCACAGATTTGTCCTTCTTTTTTACCACTACCATGGGAATGCTGTACTCGCTTCTACATCTTTCAATTATGCCCCAGTCTAGCATCCGTTGTAATTCAGTTCTGACTGATTCCCTTTCAGATATGGCTATAGCATAACGCTTAGCTTTAACGGGTTCATGTGGTTTTACCCTAATTTCATATTCAAAATCTAAGATTTTTCCTGGCTTTTCACAAAACACATTCTTATACAAAGACAATAAATAATACAATTCCCCCTTTTGACTTTCACTTATCCCCTTTGTCTTATCTACCTTCCTCTGTATTTCTTCCCCAACTTTAGCTTCATTCATAACTCATTGTGCTATCTGTATGCATACCATCAGATTCTTTTCATCAACAGAGTTCTTAAATTTAATCTTCTTCATACGACCCCCTACATTCAATTTTATAGCCTTGTACTTATAGTCTAGTTGTGCCCCATATTTGCACAAAAAATCATTTCCCAACACTAAATTTAAGCAAAGTCCCTTTATGACAAGTAAACCTTGACTAAACAATTCATCCTCTATCATCAAGTCTAACACTACTTCCTTATTCACTGGTTTGCAATAACTACCAGTAGCATTCTTTATCCGAACCCCAGTAACTGGAAACTCTACTGTCCCTGTACTCTTGATTTGATTGCAGAAATCCTGTGATATACCACTAATTGTACTTCCAGTATCAATCAATGCAGTTTCACAAACCCCTTCTACCTTAACATTTATAATGGGCTGTACATTTGCAATAACATCTTCCTCGAGTTCATTTTCTGCCAACATATCCTCCTCAATTTCTTGCATACAGTTCTTAATCATAGTATTTATTTCCCCTACATAACAATATGGTTGTATGTCCTCATCATTTCCAAATATTTCACTGAATGCATTCCTAAATTCTGGGTTTATTGCACTCAACTTCCCAAGTTTCCTTGCATACCCATATTTCTCTTCTACCCATGTCACTGGCTCCACTGATTTTAAATGTCCAAGGAATTAGACCCAATCATCTGGACCATATTCACTTACTTCTTTATCGATCCACCCTGCTCCTACCCCATCACAGTCCATTTCCTTACAATTTTCATTGTTGTATAGTACAAAAGTTTCTACATTCTCCTTATCATTATCTATCCCCTCCTGTAATACACCAAATCCGTCATCTACTTCATTTTGGTCTACAGCACACATGCCTAATCACCTTAATTCATTGTATTCATTCTCCCCACTCACTAAGTCTTTTACCAGGCTATACTAAGTTGGATCCCTATTACATTGCTTCCCAAGTCGGTCCCAATACTCATATTTGTGTAATAGCCAATCATCTGGTGCCCACTTCCTAATCCACTTTATCTTCTCAATAATACCTCTGTCCTGTCCCAACACATCATCAGTTACAGGTGGGTGTACATCAGTATTGACAATTTCACCTACTCCAGAAACATTCACACTTCTCTCGTTATTCATACTAGACCCAGTGCCATTTACTGTTTTTACTGGATCACATTTAATTTTTTAAATTCAGAACTCCATTCATTCTCTTTCACACACTCAACACCGTCTATGCTGGCTCCAATACCATCAATATTTACATTCATACTTCCACATTCAGTCAACACTTGTGCCTCTGACCTATCCAAAACTAAGGCTAACCCAAAACTGTTTTTATCCTCTTTAATGTTATTATCAAATAAATTTTGCACATCATATTCCCCTTTACTGTCCTCATTCCTATCCTTTCTCCTCCTGTTTGCCTTTCTTTTGTCAAGTAGCATGAACCAATCCCCAAAAATTTCCTCACAACCTATAACAGCATTCATCTGACACATTCGTTCCTCTCTTTTCTCCCTTTCCTTGTTTACTCTATTTATGTTTTCTTTATCCTTGCCTTTGTGAACTCCTACTTCCTCTTTCCTATCATCATCTCTGTCCATGTGACATAGTTTTTCCTCCCTTCTCTCCCCATCTCTATTCCTACTGCAATTATGGTCATTAGATCACCTGTTATCCCATCTTCTGGTCCTATTATTAGAATAGTTCCTTGTCCCAAAACGGACCTCATTTGGAACAAATCTTAGTTTCTCTGATTCTGTCTCTGATTTTCTCTCCTACTGTTATCCCCATTCCTATTTCCACCTTCCTGCCTTTGATTTCTCCTATCAATTTCCCATGCTTCCCTCTGGCATTCTCCCAGTTGTCTCCTCTGCTATTGTTACCTCTCCAATTTTCATTTAAATTCCTCTCTCTATTGTGGTTTCCCTGGTTGTGATCCCCATTTCTACTGTTTTCATTGTGGTTCACATGCTGTGTCCCCCTGAGATGTCGCTCCATAAGAAAACCCTGGTCTATCTTTTCTACAGATTCAATGAAATTCTCATCTGAATCTGTGGGATGTTGAATTAACTGCCAATGCAAATCTGCAGGTAACCACCTACACAAAGTGGAAATTACCGCTAAAAGACTCAAAGGTGTATCTAAATGCACTAGTTTCTCAAGTTCCTCCTCACAAAATTCCTTCATGATCTGTTTCCCTTTCACATAGTTCTGCCTGTTCAAGAATTCATTTTGTATCTTAGCTTGCTTGGCCTCCCCCCAATACTTATTTAAAAACAATTTTTCAAACGCCTCAAAAGTAACAAATTTATCAGCACACTGATTTGCCCAAGTTTGAGCAGAACAGGCAAGCATTCTCTTTGCTGACTTCACTTTACACTGGTCTGACATACCAGGCACAAATTGGTCCTTGCATGCAGCCAAAAAATCTACTGGATGATAATTACCCACTCCTGAAAACTTTTTGCCATTAGGTGTCTGCATCATGGACCAATTAGTGTTTCCTAATGCAGTACACAATTCTAGATTATTTATTCTAGTGTTCACCTTCTCAATCTCAGTATTGTTTACTGACACTATTTGTTCTACCTTTTTGCTAAAGTTACATTCTGTATTCTCTAATTTTCCTGACAATAAAGTTTTTGTTTCCTCAATACCTGCCACCATCCTCTTGTCAACCTCAGCCAACACTTGCATAGTGCCCTCATTCCTGTGATCACATATTTGTTTCACAGCATCTAACTTGCCTCCTACCTCAGTCTCAATAGCACCAATTCTGGCATGTATCTCCTTTTCCCTATTATCAAACCGTTCTGTTAGACTTCCTATCGTTTTGTCAATGTCTGTGATTATTTCTGCCTTTAATCCAAGCATTGAATTTTGTAGTGCCTTTTAAAGTCTGCTTTCAATTCTGATTTTACAGTTTCTATTTCTGATCTTAAATTTGATTCTAAATGTGAGTTTGAATGTTCTATTTTTGATTCAAATGTGAGTTTGAATTTTCTATTTAAGATCCTATTTTTGATTCTAAATTTGAGCTAAAACTCGCTAACATGGCTGAGATCATCTCAGGTGTCAACAACATTCCCCCAGTATTTACCCTCTCTGGACTTTCTGGTATGGTACTCTCTGAATCTACGTCGCTTGGCGACTTTTTAAAAACGTGCTCCATTTTCTGTGCCACAAGAAAGCTTGATTAACACATAAGAATTTATAGCGCCAGCTGCTTTACTTATCTTTTAATCCAGAAGTTGCTGCAACGAGTTGCGACGTCCCCAACGCTCGCTGCCGTCTGTTGTAGGAGATGTGGCTGGAATATGTCCTCACTGCATCCCTTATCCTTTGTAGAATCGAAGCTGCTGGGCCCCGACGTTCCGTTGGCGATTGCGAAGTCCCCCCGATCACTGCCGTCCGTTGCAGAAGATGAAATTTGAGTGCGTGGATTCCACGCTTCGCCGCTCACTGCTGCCGGGCCGATGCGCCGTCGATCGCCGGTTACGGATGCCCGCGCCCGAACTCTGCCAGCCACCAACCGTCGTTAACCGCGCGACGCGTTCGCGTACCGTCCACGAGTATGCTAACTGTTTTGTCCACTATCACTTTCCTAAGCACACCCTACCTCTCTGTCCGAGCAAGATCAGTGTGAATTATCCCGCTCTCTGCTGCCAGCTGCCACACACAATTGAAATTGTCCGTCGCTTCCGCGCACATGTTTGCAACTGTTCGTAACTGTTCACTGTCCTATACACACCCTAATCTCTGCGTCCGAGCAAGTCCAACGTGAACTTATACCGTAACGAGCCTCCAAATGCGAGAGTGAAGGTTGGGGTGCGAGTTTAAAATTTGGAAAGATTAGTTTTTTAAAACTCACAACCACCAACTGCGAACCAAATTCCTAAACATGCAAAAACACTGAAACTGTGATTGCGACTGTTGACTCGTTCTCTAGGGGATGATATCACACGTTCGCAGATTTCCCTGCATATGATTAACAAAACAATTCATAATAAAGTCAAGTTGATGAGAGAAAAGGGTGTACTAACTACTATTTTTGAAAACACGTGAAAGCTCACTGTATGTTATTTATTTCACAATATTAGAACCCTGTGGCTGATAAGTCTGTACGTCGACACATTTATCAAAAAAAATTATAGCTCGTGAGCCCCCAGACAAAATGAATATTTGTCGCAAATTGTTTTCATACCATGTGCCTATCTCAAACACTGTTTATGTTCATGCCTATGCTATGACACGTGTTACATTAATAAAACACAGTCACTTTTAGTGCGATGCACACCTTCTTCCACCGGCTAAAGATTCACAACACACAGTAGCACTCGATACAACTTGGTGCAGTCTACGACGAGCAACCATACTTGGCAATTGCCACACCAAAAATCTAAAGTCTCCACCTGGAGATCCACATGCCGACTGATGCAGAGCGACGCTGCCCGGCCAGCTACCCCACTCGCTCCCGACTCGTCACTTCCTGCCCACGCGTGCGCGCGCACGCCAAAAGCTCAACCGCCGGGTTTTTTCCCCCTACGTCATCAACTTCCCCATGTGAGCTGTTCTAACCGACTTCCAACGTACAGCGCTCAGCCAATACATTTCTTAAAATAAAAATAACTACACTACACATTAAATAAATGTCTTCTTAGGTTTTTATATTGATATAAACATCCTTTGTACTATTTATCACAATCGAGCAATTTCTTATATCACAGATAAGTGATTTAACTGAATATTTCAAGATAAAATACACAAGATTAATTGAAAATAAAATGAGAAATAGTTAATATATTACTTTTATAAACAAACATTGCCATGCTAGTTGTGTAACTGTCTTGTATTCATTGGTAATTTATTACTTTTCATTGTCAATTAAACATATTACGTCAAATGTGACTATATCAGCTAATGTATTGTTTATTTGTCAACAGGCTATTTTGTAATGAGGGCCTTAAAGGTTCCTAACTGCATCGTATTACTTCAAATTCAGGTAGTATTAGAATATTTTATTTCACACTGTGCACTGCACTCCACCTGGCACTCGCCATTGTCCCTCTCTCCCCTCACCGGAAACGAAGCCTGGAAAATCCTAAGCTGGAACAAGCCACCAACGTCGGCTTGCTCGCTGGCCTCCCGTCAGCTACAAGCACATAGCAAATCTCAACGTGGAGAATTTCTACCTTTGGTCTAACTGTAAATGTTGTCACCCAACTGCGTACATACATTGCTACCATAATTAATAAGATTAACATTGTGTAACATTTAGTGCATTGCCATGGTCAATGTTTGCAGTGAACTTCATACTGTTTAATTATCAAATGCTATTAATTTCCAGTATTTCTATTGGGCGGTAATCTCACACAAGGAGGACACAAGTGAGGAAGAGTAGATGGTTCTCTTGTGTCAGTTGTTAACATAAAGGTGTTGAAACAAATGTAACACTTAATTAATGTACTTTAAATGTTTAATTAATGTACTTTAAAGAAATAAAAGCAATAAAATGTAAAAACAAAATGGTGAAATATCGGATTCGTAATGAGATGATCGCAGGTTCAGCTCCACCCGGGGACAAATTTTTTTTCTGCTCCTTGGCAATGCATACACCTACATATTGTTCCAGTATGGATCGTGACGACAAGATTAGATTAATTACAGCACACATGGAAGGATATAAACAATCATTCTTCCTACGCTCAATACGTGAATGGAATGGGGGAAAAAATTAATAACTGGTACAGTGGAACGTAACCTCTGAAGTGCACTTCAGAGTGGTTTGCAGTGTAGAATGACGTCATTATTAACCGCAACATCATACAGGTTATTCTATTAGTTTACATAAGCAGAAAAAAAAGAAAAGGCATTGGATGAAATTCGGGACATTTAGAAAGGGACTGTAGTAAACACGTACCTGGGGACGTCGTGTATGTAAATCAATACTTCCACTGTTTTGCAATTGATCAATTACATGTATCGGGGTGATATTCATCGAAGAAACAGGGGAAACAATAATTTCGACCGCATATGAAAGCCGCCCTTATGCAGTTATATGTTTCTCTTAATGACTCCATCGAAAAACTTGATTGGCATTCTGAAAACAGCTTCTTTCATCGCACAGTCCATCAGCGAAACACGCGTAACGCAGCATGTCGCTGAATACTTGCGAGGACAGCTGGTGATATATAATGGAATGTAGTCTGATGCGAGCTTGTCGGGAAGTGATTTCTTCTTCTTCCTCGATTAGGTAAGTGCAGTTTAGAAGTTTTTTCTTAAATTATATACCTGACGGTAAAAATATACATCGCATGGTTGCACCAGTGACGTACATTTGGAGAACTTGGATACTGCATGTTGGCAATTCTTCTTCATCTTGGAACAGTTCGCCATATATTTGTGGATTTGTTTGTCCTCCCCACGAGTCAATCAACAGAAGATATTTATTCTCTTCCATGTATTGCTTCATCATATCAATTAAATATTTTTTGTACAAATCTGTTGCCAGTTTATCGGAGTTTGAAGAAGTGATAACATTTGTATATTTTACCGCGTACTCATTTACTGATTTTTGAACCCTCGGTCCAAAAAAGCCAGTACTCTCCTGTAGGCATATGTAAACATGTGGCAATAGTTTTCCTGAAAGGTTCATAGCATATTAGGCTATATAGGAGTGTGTTACTTTGTTAATATACATTGTTTCACGTACACCACTTTTAACCCTTGGTGTTCTGGGGTTCAGTCAAACGTCGACTGATACTGTCAGCCTGGAAAGAGAAGATACAAATGTAAATCTACTATTCTTGACATTCCAAAGAGTCTTGCGCTTGACGTACACAAATAAAAGGTATTGTTTACCTGTCTGATCGGTGTTGATAAGAAAGTCCATGTCGTAATTTGGGATAAGAGCTCGAGTCTGGCGTCTAAAATTCTCTGACACAGCAAGGGTTTCTTCAATAGTAGCAAGCTCTCTTTCCGATACAAATTTTGTAATCTTTCTCTGTCAGATTTTATGCCTTTGTTTAAACTCCCTGATCCACGTTGCTGAAGTTTTGAATTCCAAATCTGGAAACTGACTCACAGCAGCAAATTTCTAGTGGTCACTTGATACGCCCAGGAATCAATTGTGTGACATTTGTCGTTCCGAGTTCCACCCTTTTTAATATGATCTCTCCAAATTTTCAAATCTCGCATTTGCATTTTGCAACCTTTCGTTTGCAGACTCTTCAACTTCCATTTTGGATGTGTTTTTCCAAGGTTAGCCGCCATTATTTTGTAATCCAGTGGAACTGATTTTTTTTCTTCGCTAGGATTCGTAATCATCACCTGCCATCCTTCAGTTCTGCATATTATTCACCTTCTTCAGCGACGTCTTCAAACCGAATGAACTCATCGTCGCATACAAAAGTGTATTCGGGTAAGACATCCAGTATTTTCTGGTGTATTTGATTTGTCATTCGAACCTGTTCTTCTGTTAAGCCCCTGGAACTTTCTGATGTCATCAGGTCCTCTTCGGACAAATGATGTAAACATAAATCCAACGCTGTGTTCAATCGTCGCTTTGACGCTTCGCTGTGCAAGCTGTTATCTTCTGGCTCCTGCTCTTTATCTACTGACGTTGCAGTAATGTTAAGAGTTTCACATTTTAGATCTTTCCACAATTTTTTTCAATCATTGCGATATATCCCAGAATAATTGTACACTGATCTGGAAATACTCACGTTACCTGGGCAAGGGCGAGCAGATGAATCAGTTAACTGGCTAGCGTTGCCCCTTACCTTTTCAAAATTTATACAACAAGTTGTCTGACCATTAAGGAATGGCCAAGTTCACAATACGAACAGCAATACCAGTTGAAAGTACGGTCGTAATAAGTGTGGGTATCCAGGAGAGAGCGTCTAGTACTCGTAGCACGGTATATAATCGGCAGCACAGTACGTACACGGAACTTGAAAGTAAGGTGATTGATGATCTGTTGTCTAGCAGCGGCCTTTATAAAGCTGTCCATCGTTCAGGCCTCTGTCGATTGGGCAGCTGTTGTATGTGCCAAAAGGGTCACCAATGTCAAATTAAACTCACGATTACTCGTGTTTGCACCTTATGGACTGTTCAAAATCCCAAGTTTGCAAGATAATATGCTTATTTTAAATAATGAGGTCCTATGCTCATGTTGTGCACATATGAATACAAAGTAACAAATAATGATGTTAGGTTAATTGTAAAGTCAGTAGCGTACGCATTGTCAAGGAGAAAAAATATATGCCGCCGTATGGTGTTGAACCCGCGACCTTCTCAATACAAATCCAATTTTTCACCGCTGAGTAAGACACCGGTTCCTGAACAGGTTTTCCCCGGGACAGTTGATAAGGTGCGTATGGTGATCCGTATCAACATTCTTTTGATTCCATAAATGCTTAGCCAACTGTAGTTCCTACTTGATGCACTTTCGTATCTCACCACACCATACATGTACCACACATTTGGACGAATTCGGCGATGACGAGTACGCTAGGCCTCCTCTCCTTGTCAGACTGAGGCCTTATTCCGTAAAACTAATACGTAAGTCGAACAACACTGGAATAATGTAAAAGAAAAAATTCTGAAATGTACTCAATCTATATCAGTTCATATTCATCAGTCATACTTAGTTTTCGCACGGTATGAATACTTAAAAATTCAAAATGAAATTAGTTTCTACTGATTGATCTAAGTCAAGTGGTTTAATGTCGGTCACTATACGACTACATTATTTTTCTAACAAAAACGTGGCCGGCCGCAGTGGCCGAGCGGTCTGAGGCGCGCCAGTCACGGTCTGCACGGCTGTTGAAACACAATACATGACAAGCGCCGAGGATTACTTTCAAACGGTGATTTATTCACGACAATGCCTGACCTCACACGACGAATGTTACCGAACAACTATTAGGTAATTTCACTGGAACATATTTGATTACCTTCCGTACAGCCCGGACGTCACTCCTAGCGACTTTCTTCTCTCCTTACACCTAAAATTTGTCTTTTGTCGTCAACACTTCAACGATGATGACGAGCTCAAAGAATATGGTTGAATACACAGTCGGCAACCTTCTATGCAGAAGGCGTACAGAAACACGTGCCATGACAAGTGCCTACAAAATTTCGGAAGCTATGTAGAAAAGTAGCCATAAACCTTTTTTTTATAAACAGCATTCATTTTAGCACTAACTAATATTTTAAGTTCATGATAACTGGCGCATATATAATGAGACCTCATATAACGTCTGAAATAGCGTTGTGACATAGCCGCCAGAGGGGAATCTTTGTGCTTCCTTTAGTACGGTAAGGCTAAGTGCGGTATCAACGTGAAAGCAAACAAGCTCTATGCTAGTGAGACAGACTCATTCTTCCTACAGCCAACTGAGCGACACTGAAAGAGGCCAAATTATAGACATTCGAGTGACGGTGTGGGCCTTTCGGTGAATTGCTACAGAGGTTGCACGTGCGGATTCTGTTGTGCAATGATGCTAGCTGGAGTGGTGACAGGACCGTTCTCCCATCCGAAGGCGAGCGTGTATGTCAACCCACCAGAGACGTGAACTGGAATCGTCGTTTTGAAAGACAACTGTGACACATCGTACGGCTACCACGTCAGAGATGAGCTGATTGGTGAGATATGTCCCGCAGAAAAAGTGGTGATTGACATTGAGATGACAGGGACGCAGACATCTTGCCTGTCCTCCGTTCACGCTCAGCATCCACCTGCAAACATAGGTCTATGCCATCAGAGCAACGGCCGGCCGTGGTCTTCGGCGCTGACAGCATATTGTGTGTGCAAGCAAGCACGTTCGACGTATATCTGGTGAGTGCATATCATTCTTTTAACAGGGAGGTTATGGGTTCTCACAACACGTTATTGTTAGCCCATAGATTGAATCTGACCCCAACCTGCTCTGCAAAACGTGGATCAGCGATCCTGACTGTCACGATTTCCGAATTTGTTTCCAATCGAGCACTCATGAGAAATGACAGAAAGGACAACCACTGCCTCGTGCGACACGTCAAGCAACACCTCTTTTAAAACTAAGAGAACACGATGTTCTTCGCCATCGGTACGATCGAATGAAATGCAGCCATCAGTGCCTGGTGTTTAATACGGATCGATACTTGGTACCTCAGTACAACTTGAGCTATATGTTTTCCATATAAAATGTATGAACAATAAAGCTTGAGTAAACTAGAATCCTCTAAGAGGGTGTTCAAATTTTTATCTTTGTTACTGCGTTTATTTGTATCCTTACAGCATAGAAATATGCTGCACATTACTCTGGAGTGATCCAAAATGATCCGTTCTGGTTTCGTCAACTTTTGTATGAAAATTATTTTATCAAATTATATTTATTTCGTTAAATACGCTAAAGACGGCACAAACATCCATGCTAGAGCTGGGATTCGAACCCACAGCCGTATACGTCTACACAGATGAAGGCCACTGTAACTTTGGTCGAAATGTCGGTTATTAAAGTAATAGCCTTCTTACAACATGACGTGATAGAACACCTAGAAAACTTTTATGTCATCGTATTAAAACTTGTTAGTCAACAGCATTAAATACTTTTTTATACATGATGATGGTCCTGGACCGAAACTAGTCGATTTTCAGATTTTAATAAAGCAGCTGATGGTTAAAGGTGCATTTTATTAAATATATGACGGCTGTTAGCACTGACCTTACAAAAACGTTGAAGTTTGCTTCATTTGAGCGATGCTGGCTCTCGTTACCAAAAGTATTTCATTTCATTTATGCAAGATATCTTCCTGTAGATTAAATTAATGATATTTATTTAATGCGGGAAATAGTGGCTCACGCGACTAAGCGCAGGCAAACCTGTCATTTATTTCATGTAACTTTTATGATCCGTGTACCTTGGTGAATATCCTGATATCCCGTATATTCGGAGGTAATTTAAAATCTTAGACCAGAGGCTTCGGCAATATACGAAATGTAATTGTGAGAACCGTTGATAGTTGTTTGTATTTAATTTGCGGGATAAAAAATTTAGTTATTCTTTTGGTGATACAATATGAGCTGTGATGAACCATTTTAACAATAGATTATTTCAGATTGTGCCGTAAATGTTTTACATACTGTTAACAATGGTTCTAACAGCATGAGTAACAGCAAGAACCATTGCTCGTTGGTTGTATTGAATGTACGTTACAAAAGCTTCAAATAGTTATTCATTTGGTGATGTAATATTTGGTGTGACAAACGATGTCATCTTTTGAACGACGTTAAAGACTAAAGTAGATTTGAAGTTGGTACTTCTGTTTAAATGAGGACTCATTTATTCGTTCATAATAAGCTAAGCTTATCAGTTGATCCAACTCATTCAACGAGTCGGACAGTACCTGTTTGAAGTATTCTACCGGTAACTGTTAACCCAAAGAATTACATAACATTTTCTTTCACGTTTAGCTTGAAAGTAGCTTGTTCAGTTTTCTAAGTAAGATCTCGGGCTGCAAAATCTACAAATGCAAGTTAGAACGCTCACTGCTGCTCTAAATTACTTTGCGAGTGGCCACAGTAATTGCGCAACAGAAATTTATCTAACTGCTCACTCCTTAAGGGAGCCGCCAGCGTATTAACAAACAAATAATAAATGTTAAAAAAATAGGTAATTAAACAGGGGATGAGTCTCATAAATTTATAAAGCAGAGGTTTGATACTTTAAATGATTACCTATTCGAAAAAATGAACAGCAAATAAATGTGGGGAGACTATATTAAGCACAAAAAAAGCACACACATTGTAAAATAGTGAATTAAATCATAAAGTTACTGCCCTTAGAGAAGTTGTTTCTGCCCTTCATGAATATGGAGGTAACGTGGGAGGAAATTTGCAAATACACAGTGAATAAAGGAAAGCACATTCATTCACTCACACCCACATGCATGATGCTTGCAATACATTACTCATGTGGCAACACTTGATAGCAGCGGCGAAACGAAGCTTCGGCGGCGTGTTGACGAGATGGCGGATGTCTTGAAGCCCACATTACAATAACACTAACCACCCAACGAACTCATGTGTGGGGGAGGCAGTGACATACTATCTGTAAGTACCACGTGGTGTGCGACCACGTTGAATTACATAGGATTTACTAAAATAAATTAGTTTAGAATGTGCAAGTAAAGTAAGTCTGAGAATTCAAATAGGGGAAACCTAGTATTAGTAAAAGCATGGCTGAAGGCCGAAGTAAAGACTAATACGAAAGCATGTGGTGCAATTGGTCATACCAAGACAGGAAAGACTGAATCAAACCAGAAAATCTGAGAATTATTTAGCACACTCATGGATAGAGCCCCAACGTGAAAACGCTATTTTTTAAGCAAGCAAGGAAGTTCAAACAGACTAAGTTTACACAAAAGCTGAAGGCCACACACATGTATTACAACTTGAGAAATACTGGACACAAAATCATCAGCAGAATGAGAATGCAAATACTAAAATTAAACTTAATTACTCGAGTTTTGTAAATTAGAAATGCTTCGCCTTGCATAGCGAAAGCATTACTAAAGAAAAGTATCACTGGTAAACCAAGACTACCTGATCACAAGAAGGAAAAGTACTAACAGCCTGCCATCCCCTCAGCATCATTCGATCGATGAACTTACTTCGACGGTCACAGCAAGAGTGGAACCTAAGGCCACGCAATGTGGCTCTACATCGAATGTAGAGCGCGAAAAGCCGACCAGAGCGCGTTCAGAGCATAGTGGCTACCAACCCCCTGCTACGTCGAGATTATACTATCCTCTTCTAGAGCTCCAGAGAGGATTCTTTTGTCACCTCTTTCGACCATGCTTATACTGGTACTACACTAAGAAGAGGCCACCTCGCCATTTTGCTCAGTAAACTTGTCTCTGGCCACCCAGCAGACGCCAGTGCAGGCGACTTAAGAAGCCATGAGCTCGTAATTAAAGTAAACGAGGCCTAAAGCGCGAGGCGGCTATTGTAAGCCATTGCGCGACAGTCAGTCAATATTAAAAGCAAACTTACACATTCACATGAACACACAAGTTCAATCACACGGGTGGAAACATATATAAACATAGGGCAATGATCATTAATAAAAAGAATAAAATAACTGAAATACAAATAGACAATATTAATGGCGGAGAAACACTTAAGAGTAATGAATAACTCAAAATAGGAGTCAACCAAACATTCGGTAGACTTGTTTCAAGCTACGTATGTTACCTGTCGTTACATATTTTTAATAACATTCCCAATACCCTTTACTGATATTATTGTGCGTTGGGCTTTCCAAGTCCTGGAATCTGTAGATGATGATTTTCGAGACTAGTTAATATACATATAGCCGCACCACCATCTGTAGCGTACAAATGGTAGTGCGGCTATATGTATATTAACAGTGATCTCTTTAGAATTGAATAATATTTTGAACTACGTTAACTGTCGGCGGACGACGTCGAAACTAGTACCAGACAACTTCCATTATTCAATACCGATATCGTCTTTCGAGATAAACAAACTTTTTCTCTTGCAATGTATGATTGTGCTATCGAAAGTTATTTTTGTAAATCTATTGTACTTAATTCCTGTGTTTATTAGTCCCTAGCATTAACTACTAAGAGTACGTTAAACTAAACTAAGGACAACAAAGGCTCTCCCATGCCAGAGAGAAGACTCGAATCATCGACGGCGATCAACAGTGCGTTCCACAGCTTAGTACGCACCACCACTCCACCGGGACACTGTTTTATCCGCGTACTATTTGTAAAAAATGTTCAAATGTTTGTAGAACGTAAGGGACTTAATTACGGTGTCATCAGTCCCCAACCTTACGAACTACTTATGAACTAGCTAAGACTAAGGACGGCACAAATCTATGCCCGAGGGGGGATTCGAACACCCGACCGCAGTGGCGGTGCAGACCGTGACTGGAGCGCCTCAGTCCCCTCGACCACCGCGGCCGGCTACTATTTGTAGTCCATATGCGTCTACTTTGAGGTGTTCCACCTTAGACATACATCCAGAATAGGTCATCAGTGTAGCCACGGCGAATTAGCCATGCGCATCGAGGCGTCTTGCTGCGGTGCGTGTGGCCGTTCGCTGTCGGAGATTAGTTCTCCCTTGGGCAAGTTTATGTGTTGTCCTTAGGTTAGTTTAACTTAGTTTAAGTAGTTTGTAAGCTAGGGAGTATTACACCAAGCAGTTAAGTCCCATAGATTTACAAACTCTTCTCTCTCTCTCTCTCTCTCTCTCTCTCTCTCTTTTTTTTTTTTTTTTTTTTTTTTGTCATCGGTGTAGTGTAATGCTGTGTAGTTCACTTTCTCTGACTTTGTGTTACTGCTTCATCTGAACTCTTTCCAATAGGAGAAATTTTTACATACATGAGAGAGAGTACGTAATTGGAACCAAATTGTTACAAATGTGTATAGGCTGAAAGACATAACTTTCAGTTGATCCAATAATCGCTTATTAGGATGTTGCGAAAACCACTTAGACACCTTGGATAATGTGGTTGCTCGTACTACCCTACTACAACACATACCTAATTTACGCCTCATCCCAAGGTGACAGGTTGGCCCGTAATTGATACTGCCTAGAGATCAGGAGACACGGTTTCGACTCCCGTCATTGGCACTAACTTTAAATCAATGTTTCAGTCTATACTCGATATCTTACGTAGTATTGAAACTGAATATATCTCGGGATCAGGTCATTCATTGATTTGAATATTATAAATAATACTAATTAAGACAGTATTTGACCATTAAGCGACAATAATACACAATTATGAAGTGGACTGTTCGAAATAATGTTTTTCCTTCTACTATTGTAATTCGTTCACACGAATTTCCGCGACTGAGTAGTCAAGAACTCTAAGGCGTCTTGCTGGTCTTGCTGCCGAGATCCCGGTTACTTGCCGTCGGAGGTTCCAGTTCTCCATCGGACATCACGGTGTGTGTGTGTGTGTGTGTGTGTGTGTGTGTGTGTGTGTGTATGTTGTAAGCATAAGTTACTTTAAGTAGTTTGTAAACCTAGGGACAGACAACTGCACCAGTTATCTCCCTTAGATATAAAAAGAATTAAACACTTTCGCAGGAATTATGTGCACTGTTAATTGTGACAGACCCTACACAAAGCAACAGTGTCACCTGGAAGTCATGAGGTACACGGTTGGACACTGCGTTGCCTAGACGACATTAACATGTTTGCAGCAGATATCGACCGCCTGTCGCTCAGTGGCTGCTGACAGGTAGCTGCTTGCGTCACAGCTGACTCCGCTGTAGGTCGGGACGCCGTGGCGCCTGGGGACGCCAGAAACTGTCACCGCAATGTAAACAGCCATCAACAGGGCCGTAGTTAGGCAGGCAGCTGAGGGGTGGGGACGCTGAGCAGGAACCTACCGTCACCTGCTCCGTAGTTTGTGCGTCAGTCGCCATTTCCACTTCTGGCGGTACGCCATGTGCTACCACACATGGTACGAAGAAACCACCGTAAGTGATTAAACGAAATGAGCGCTCTGCACTATGGGTGGGCGACCATTCATAAAGCAACTAAAACAGAACTTCGCAGTGTCATGCTTATACAAGTCATTTTTCCCCACCTTTTTCAAATTCTTGCGATTAATCAAACTGTTACAGGAACTGCAGTCCAACACGCGCTGTAGGAAGTAGCCACCATTATGGGTTCCTCCTAGATCCTGTTCCTCATACGTCATGTCCTAGCTCCCTCTCCTGAAATAGGAATGTGACGTCCGATTCGCCTAGCAGTGGATGTGGTCCAATATTCTATAGTATACAGCATTTAAATCGAGAGCCTGCTAAAATGGTGTTTACTCCGCAAAGGGAAATGGATAACGGGGGGCGGGCAATAAAATCAATTCATACCGACAACAAACACGGCACTGAATAACAGTGATTCACCGTTTGAGACGTCGTTTAAGGAAATAGATGAAAATGTTTGTATAGTTTATGGGACTTAACTACGGGGTCATCAGTCCGTAAACTTACAAACTACTTATGAACTACTTACGAACTAGGACGGCACAAAAATCCATGCCCGAGGGGGGATTCGAACCCCCGACCGCAGTGGCCATGCAGACCGTGACTGGAGCGCCTCAGTCCCCTCGGTCACCACGGTCAGCGGAAACTATACTAACAGTATTGAATTCTAATCAGAAATATAGGTACAGATATGTCAAAGATAGTGTTACCAACGACGTCAATGAACTGTTTTTTGCAACAAAGAAATTTTAATATTGCCTTGAATGTTATCTCAGCTTTCTGTTCGAGTACTATCAAATGATTGTATAATGTATAATCTTTCTTGAGTCCACTACAATTGTAATACTGATTGGTAATTCTTATGCTTAAAATTATTGCAGATTGACTCTAGCCAGTGATTAGTGAAACCTTTCATTTTACTTTATTTCTTCAGTTTACTGGTTCATCAACTTTTTACGTAATACTTACGAAAAAGTAAAGACTTAAATATTTTTATTGAAATCAGTTATTTGCCTAATGCACTCTATTTTCATTATAAAGTGCTTAGTAATACAGTATGCAATAGCTCAGTAAAGTTTAGTTCAAGTAACAGTACAGCACAGTTAGTACTTTTAAAAATTTTATTTGCTATGACGATTGTTCGATTGTTGGAGAAAAATGTGATGAACACTGTAGAAGGAGACCGCGGTGACAATACGAGGCAGTTGGCTCGCCAGTTATTGACAGTAATAGCATACAGTATGACTTTAACAAAATTTCTGGTTGGTGCGAAGAATGGCAGCTAGCTGTAAATGTATGAAAATGTAAGGTGATGCACATGAGTAAGAAACAAATTTCCATAATGTTCGTATACAGCTTCTTCATGCTGTCACGTCGTTCAAACATCTAGGCGTAACCTGCAGAGTGATAATAAATGGAACGAACAAGTAAGGACAATTGTGGGTAAGGCGGACAGACGACTTCTGTTAATTGGGAGAATTTTGATACGATGTACTTCATCCGTAAAGGAGACACCTTATCAAACGCTTGGGACCCGCAGGAGATCAGCTTAAAGGAAGATATAGAAGCATATCAGAGGCGAACAGCTAGGTTAGTGACTGGTAGGTTCGACCACATGTGTCACAGAAATGTTTCGCGAACTCCAATGTCAATCGCTGTATAAAAGAAATTCTGTAGAGGAAATTCTGTTGAGGAAATTTAGAGGGCCGGAATTTGAATCTGACTGCAAAACGATATGGCTGCGGCCTACTTACATTTCGCGTAAAGATGACAAAGACAAGAGAAATTAGGGCTCCAACAGAGGCATATAGACATTCTTTTTTTCCTTGTTCTATGTGGGAGTGTAATTGGAAAGAAAATGCCTAGTAGTGGTGCATATACCCCCTGACATGCACCTTACGTTGGATTGCGGGATAAAACATAAAAAATAATAATAAACACTTATTCTTTTCATTCTCCACTCAGAGGAATGGATCGGGCTCTTTGAGATCCGGTCCATAGTCGCGGTTCTCTTCAGTCGATTATCAGAAAAACTAGAATTCAAATGTGGAAATTAGACTGCATTGTACAGGATAGAGAAGAGCAGTTTGTTTTAAACCTCAATGAAAACAGTTCAAGTTCAACAGAGTGAACCTTGTTCTGTTGTCCATTAACAATATTATTACTGTTGTTGTTATTAAAAATTGATCTTGTTTGATCGGGCCGTTTTGTTAGCAATCTCAATGAAAATAAATATACGTCAACTAAAAGAATACCTGATTTTCATCGTACTTTTAACATTATTGTAACTCTCTTTGAATCCTCAATGCCGTATGTGTTTCTTTTACGCTTTATTTCGTTACATTGTTGCCCAGGTTTCTCAGGGGGCCGGCCGCGGTGGCCGAGGGGACTGAGGCGCTTCAGTCACTGTCTGCACGGCCACTACGGTCGGGGGTTCGAATCCCCCCTCGGGCATGGATATTTGTGCCGCCATTGGTCTTAGCTAGTTCATGAGTAGTTTGTAAGCTTAGGGTCTGATGACCCCATAGTTAAGTCCCATAAGTTCTACAAAAATTTGAACTTTTTTTTTTCTCAGGGTCCGCTGTGCCGTCAGCTCAGCAGCCAGCCAACGCCGCTAGCTGCAAAGCATGCGCCAAGGATTTTGCACACCCCTACGTATCACGTGAACACCGAGAGCTTTCGCTGGAAACGAGCATAGTCGCTAATGTGATACTATTTACGTTTCGTCCCAGCTCTCAGTTAATAGACTATAGCTGATATTGTGGCGAAGGGGGATCCCAAATGGGACTAAGTTCCGCCACACACATTACTACAAAGGAAAACCTTCCGAAAACCTTGGTAGAAACCTGGGACTTGGGACCAATTTATCTCTGGACCGATTCCCCAGACTAAAAGTGGATTATCGGGGTAATAGTGCCCTCACGACAAGATCGGATGCCTTACCGTCGTCAACTCGTACAGATTAGCTCGACCAATTAGTGGACAAGCATCTCCCTAGAGAATCCGCACCCGGGAGCGCGGTATCCTCTGCAGATGTAGTGCAGGGTAAGTCAGATGACTGTAAGAAGGAGCTTCCATGACGTCATTACAATGCGAACAAGCTTTTGTAGAGCCTATAGTTCACGTCACGTAAGAAGGCGTCTTACTTTTCAGTCGTTCTCTGCATCCCCCTTCATTACCGCACTGGCAGCCAATATTATTCATTCTCTATGCTACGCTAAGCTTCTCCCGTTTGGGCGCGGCTCCTCCCCTTCACGCTTTCCCTTTCGCTCCGCGCAAAAGGGCATTCCTACATGACGCCCACTCCCCGGAACGGGAGCAGTCTTGTCACTGTTTTATTCACCAGGCAGACTATTCCAGTGTGCTTGTCATCGATCCTATACAGGGATCAGGAAATCTTTACGCAGACTGCTAGCTTTCACTTTTATATCATCTGTGGTATGGTATACAGAATCCACATTGTATGGTGAGAAGGAATTAAAACCATCTGTGCATTCGGAATGTGTGGGTTGGGATAATTATCCACAATTATCCATAAAAATTGGGACCAGCCCTCCATCATTGTCCACTAAGAGGGCGGAACTATCAGCGTTCTTGCTTTTTTTTTTTTAATAAAAAGGCCATTGATGATTCAAAGTAGCGTTATGTGGCTGCTACATGGTGTTCTAGTCCGCTTGGTCGTTAATATCTGGACACGTCTCGATCTTGTCTTCCCAGATCGATGGATAGGTCATTGGGGATCGAACAGCATGACCTACTCGTTCACCAGAACGCTCAACCTGTAACATTTTAGGTTATGTGGCAGTTTGAAATTGTCATGTATGCAGACCCAGTTCTAGACGTGGATACAGTAACAGCACTGTCTAACATATAACATATAGAGTCGCGACACTATCTGCTGTGAAAGTTGTTGCCAACTGGCAGCTGCAACGACACTAGCGCTCCTAGCGGTGGGCAAGCCGCCAAAGGTGTTTGTAATCATTTTTATACGGAATTAACGAAATAGTTCAATTATTGCATTACAAGCGATAGTAAAATATCAAGAGAAAAACCTAATACGGAAATAAATGTGAAAATAGGTGAATTTAACTGATTCAGTGATATAAAGTACAGCTTCGACATCAACAAATTCTTAGTAATAAGTGTATAATTGCGGTAAATTACGTAGAAAGTAGAATATAAACATAAGAGTGACACAAGTTTCTATTATTTGTTTCTCCATGACTGGATGCTTGCTGATGCCGCAACTGTGCTTCAATTTAATGAAAGTCCAGCTCCAGATGCATTTGACGGTGCTTTATTTAAGCTCACATGTGTGGGCTTAAATAAAGCACCAACAAATGCAACTGGAGCTGGACTTTCATTAAATTAAAACAAATTTCTATTATGCCCTGTTCTTACTAAGACAGGTAGTTTTTTATGCTTATCAGTTCGGTGTGGAGCCTAGTGATTTCATATTTCTACATCTCACTCGTTTTCTTATATACGTATATTCTTGTCAGGGAAATTCCTTTGGCTTAAGAAACCAATGTTCTCAAAATTCTTGTCTTCGTTTTTCAGGCCGCGGTGGAGAAGTCGAGCGGTCTAAGACGCCTCGCTGCGGAGCGCGCGGTTATTCGCCGTCGGAGGTTTGAGTCCTTCCTAGGGCATGGGTGGGTATACTGTCCTTAGTTAAGTTCACCTTAGTTTAAGTACTTTGTAAGCTACGGATTTATGACGACGCAGTTTGGTCAAATAGATTTAAAAACATATGAACATTTGTTTTTCAGCTGGAGGTACAACTGTGCAATCGGGTTCGTCTTTGTTGAAAAACTGTTTCTTTTTGCCCCTTAATTGCCACGTCTAGGATGTATCTCCTTCTGCTACATCTGTGATGGCTTTGGTACGTTAAATACTGTAATTATTACGTTCTACGTTTCCTACGCTTCGGTCTGAAACACGTCCGCTGAATGTTTGGTCGTGTTCCATTTTTGGGTTATTCATTAACCTAAAGTGTTTCTGCACCGTTTATATTGTCTAGTAGTATGTTAATTATTTTTATTCTGTTTATTAACGATCAATGCCCCATTTTTATATATGTCTCCACCCATGTGATTGAACTTCTGTGATCATGTGAATGTGGAAGGTAGTTTTTAGTATTGACTGATTGCCGCGCAATGGCTTACAGTCGCCGCCTCGCGCTTTAGGGCCTAGTTTACTTTGGTTAAGAACGCATGGGATCAATTGTCGTCTGCACTGTCGTCTGCTGGGTGCCCAGAGACAAGCTTACTTGGCAAGATGGCGAGGTGGCTGTGTTCTTAGTGTGGTGTCAACCTAATCTTGGACGAAAGAGGTGACAAGAGACCTCTCTGGGAGTCGTTGAAGATGGTATTTTCTTCCTCAGGTAGAGTTGTTTGGTAGACACTATTCTCTGAACGCGCTCTGTATGGGTTTTTAGCGCACTCTACATCCGATGTGTGGCGGGGAAGGTTTTGGCGTTGCCTTAGGGCTTCACTCTTGCTGCGATCGTGGTAGTAAGTACTTCGTCGAATCATGCTGAGGGGAAGGCATGCTGTTAGAACTTTGTTTCTTTGTGATCATGCACTCTTGGTCTATCAGTGATATATTTCTTAAGTAATTCTTTCGCTATGCGAGGGAAATTATTTCTTAATTTACAGAACCGGAGTAATTCGGTGCAAATTTAGTATTTTCATTTTCATTCTAGTGATGATTTTGTGTCTGGTTTTTTCCCAAATTAGAATACTCGTGTATGTTTAAATTTTCTTGTTGTTTTTTACTAACATTTTCGCGTCGCTTCTGTGTCCCTGATAATGCTAAATGTTTCTTAGATTTTCTAGTTTGATTCCGTCTTGCCTGACTTGTATGACCGACTGCATTACATGCTATCGTAACAGTCATTACTACCGCCTTCAGCCACGGTTTTATTAATGCTAGCCGCCTTCTATATGAATTCTCACATGTGCTTTACTTGCTTATTATATATTAATTTCTTTTTGTAAATTCGGTTCGCCATGTTCGCACACCACATGGTGCTTAAGAATAGAATGTCGCTGCCTCCCTGAACTTGAGTTCGTTTGGTGCATATTGATTTTTAAATTTGTGGTTGAAGACACCTGCCATCTCATCAAAACGCCGCTGACATTCGTTTGTCGCAGATATGAACTGCTCCTGCATGAGTGATGTACCGCAAGCATTATGCGCGTATCTGGCTTGGAATGAATGTGCTTTGATCTATCCATTGTGTGTTTGTAATTTTCCTCCTAAGTTACCTCCATATTTAAATAACTATTGTACAAGGTGTGTGCTTAATTTGGTCTTCCCACATTTATTTGCTTGTTCATTTTATTGAATAGATGATGATTTAAAGTATCAAACCTCTGCTTTATAATTTCATGCTCCCCGTCCCATGTTTAATTATCTATTCATTTTATTTTTGACATTAATTTTGTGTTTGTTAAAACGTTGGCTGCTTCCTTAAGGAGTGAGCAGATAAATTTCCATTGCGCATGTACTGTGGCCACTCGTAAAGTAATTTAGAGCAGCAGTGAGGGTTTAAAATTGCATTTGCAGATCTCAACTGCCCGAGATCATGCTTAAATAATTTAACAGGCTACTTTCTGGTCTCACCTGTTATACTGAAATTGTAGTGAAGAAACCGTATGTTCCTTCTGCCTAAGAGCAGGTCTTTAGTGTTTTCCAGCCATTTTTTACTTTTAATAGAATAGAAATTATTCAGTAAAAGCCTGTAGGTTGCAAGATAATCGTAAATAAATTGACCTGTAATGTATCGTTTCCTACCTTGTCAGGGATCTAGGAAACCCAAGAAAAACAAATATGGAGTTGTAAGTTATTACCTACGTTATGGGACGCCACATGTTTCCTAATGGATTTAGTATGTTAAAATCAATTTAAACGATACTATTCGGAGTCACCCAATATCCTATTAAGAAACGTAGCATGCGGGTCGCTTGGAGCAATGCTGTCACCGTGTATAACAATCTGTAGGAATGTCGTGACTGTATATGTCAGACAGACGTAGCAGCGTTTTCGTGCTGCCTTTAATACTTCAGACAGCCGATTTCTGAGAAAATGTGTACAACTACATGCGTTGAGACACATGAAAACATGCACTCTTTGTAACTAAGTCTGATAGAACAGAGTCTCTATAGGAAAAGCATTAATTTTAGGACATAAGATCATTACATCAATCTCGAGAAATTACACACCACGGCGTAAATCACCCTATACATCATATTCAGTAAATCATCTTTTAGTTACGTATGTTTTCCGGGAAAATAGTGCAGTTATGCCTCCAAGTGGGTGCCAATTTACGTAATGTATTCCTAACGGACATTTGGAGAGATATACGTAATAGGTAGCTATTTCTAGAAACCTAAGTTATCGTAATTGTGACACAAAGTTTCATTTATAATAGAACAAGCTAAATCCTTCTACCCAATCTCTCACCACAAAGGTTTCATACACATAATCTGCCTGTCCCTACCACTGTCTAGATATGTTCTTCTCCTACTGTCTTCCTTCTGTCTCTCTCCCACTGCCACTGTCTTCTTCCATCGTTTTTTCTTGTTTCACCTGCGTTCTCTTGTTTTTCGCTGCTACCTTCTGCCATGGTCTGTGGCACATTCATTTTTCTGACATTCCTAACGCCTCCTATCTCGAAAAAATGTTCAAATGTTTGTCAAGCTTATGGGACTTAACTACGGGGTCATCAGTCCCTAAACTTACAAACTACTTATGAAATAATACTAAGGACAGCACAAATATCCATGCCCGAGGGGGGTTCGAACCCTCGACCGTAGTGGCCGTGCAGACCGTGACTGGAGCGCCTCAGTCCCCTCGGCCACCGCGGCCGGCTCCTATCTCGCAGTCTGCTCTCTGTTTCTTCAATCGTGATTATTTCCTCAGTATACCTATGCTTGCGGATGGCTTGCTCGGGCTTCTAAATTCTTGACCAAGAAATTAACACATAGGATTGGAAGACATGAGAAAGCGGACAAAATTTTGTTAGTTAAGTTCGCCGGTTTGGAGGACCCACATCACAAAACCTTATGTGTAGACTACTTTCTTTTTCTCTTTTAAAATTTGACTTTTTCCTCTTTCTCTCTTTCGCTCTCCCTCTTACCTTCGAACCATTTATAATTTTTACTACCACTGTCTCTCCCACATTTTCTTCTTTTCGTCAAACGGATGTGAAACATCTTGAGAATGTAATAACACACTATCGTGCTGTCAGCCTTAAATAAAATTTCTATAGCTCCTCTGAATTTTATATACTACTAGGTTAAACCTGCGGCTCGCTCGTGTGTTGGTTGATTATGATAGACAATGCGCGAAAGGTCAAATGGTTTT
This sequence comes from Locusta migratoria, assembly GCA_026315105.1. NCBI lineage: Eukaryota > Metazoa > Arthropoda > Insecta > Orthoptera > Acrididae > Locusta > Locusta migratoria. The sequence continues at coordinate 167,183,327 of CM048748.1, forward strand.
TTTTTTTTTTTTTTTAAAAGAGATGTATTAAAATAAATTTCTTTTTTAGTGCTTTATTTATTTATTCTTATATATCCTTATTCGTATGCTTATCCTTACAGAGAAACAGCTGAAGACATTGTAGCACGCATAGAACAAAGATATGGCCTGTGGCATCACGTTTAGCTGTATATAACCTCCTTGCTATAGAGTTGCAAACGTCATCGCTGGCCTTGTCCGAATTTATTTTATGATTTGATGACTTTCAACCATCATATCTTGCACCCCATTATAGCTACCGGCATGGAATTGCTATGGTGTACAAGAGACTTAGGACAACAATTACACACAGACCATTCGTTTGCGTTCTGTAGTTATCGCTGCAGAGCGAAATATTAACGCACACACACACACACACGTAGAATTTTATATACACCGATAACTTTCCATCCCAATATACCCCACCATTTATCATTATCCATCCTCAAGCAACAATGCAACCAATAAACCATTTTCAAAGAGTAAATATAATTTTCAAAGAGTAATTATTGTTCCGTATTTCGCATTATATTCTTCAAATTACTAAATATCTATCAGATCGCTATAAAACCGTACCTAAAACCTTCCTCAGTTATAAATTAGTAACTGTACAAATATTTAAGACTCTGCGTCTGGTTGTTCAGACGTGATAAGCGTACACCTAACAGACATTCACATTAATATATAGCTATCCAATCACCATAAAACCGTGCCTAAAGCCTTCCCCGGGTCGACATTAGTAACTGTACAAATTTTTAGCTCTTTATGTCTTGTGGTTCAGACGTGATAAACGCACACCCAACAGATATTCACATTTATAGATACAGATTAAGTATAAGATAAAATAAAAGAAATATTTTTTGCGTTATCTTTTACCTCTGCACAACTTTTTAAACATGTTGCAATGCATTAGTCAATTTGATGCTGCAGTAACTGTGGCGAATAACTAAATTAAAACAAGATATAATGATGGACAGTCCAGGTTGGAATTAATAATACATTAAGGACAGATTACAACTCACCGCAAAGACGTGGCGACGAGCTGCGACAGGCACATACAAAAGACACACACATACAACGCTTTGAGCTATCGGCCATGGCCTTCTTCAGAAAATAGAACACTCACGCAATCACACAGGCACACAACACAGTTATACAACCGACTGTGTCGTGTGCCTGTGTGATTGCGTGAGTGTTCTATTTTCTGAAGAAGGCCATGGCCGATAGCTCAAAGTGTTGTATGTGTGTGTCTTTTGTATGTGCCTGTCGCAGCTCGTCGCCACGTCTTTGCGGTGAATTGTAAACTGTCCTTAATATATTATTAATTAAAACAAGGCGTCACCAAACGAAGATATCTAACTGTAAGTTGTGCAAAATTCAAAATCCGGATATCATGGTTATTTGGGTGCATAACGAAAAACCACAAAGATTAACAACAAAAGTGTTGTATCCCTTATAATGAAGTACTGGGTTTTAAGTCACTTTGACGACCTAGCTAGACATCATTCACGCGTGCCTGATTACGCCATTTATTTAAAAAATAAAGTTAACTCATCAAAACCATGCTTTTGAAATTTATAAGTATTATCTTAAAACTTTACTATTATGTCTGTTTGATGTAGCTTCCAGAGCTGTGACCAGGAGTTCCACTTTTAATCTTCCCTTGAAACATGGTAAGTTTACACCACTATAGTTGACGAAGGGAAAAGGTGGTGAGTGGAATATAAATGTTCATCTCTTTTAACGGAGACGGTACAAGTTTTTTGCAGTTGGCAATGACAGTGTTGATATTTTTTTCATTCATGGACGGATTATTCAAAAACTCTCGTTTATAGGAAAGGCAACAACGTTCAACTCCTATCCCGAAGAAATACATCATCATGGATACATACATGTCACAGAACGAGTTGTGGATATGGAGGGGTGATACAAAGAATTGATAAATAAACGTAAAAATTGTGAATATTCGACGAAGGCTCAATCTATTGCGACCTGTGGCCAATACCAGTGGAAACTAAAAAGAATTCTTTCACAGTGCAGATATGTGAGGATTGATGACTTTTGAAATGTTATTGTTGCTGTTCTTACCCTACGTCAGTTAATCCTTCAATTACACGTCATACATGTATTTTAAATGCATTTGTTCGTTAATTTATAACCCATGTATGACGGTAACGGACAGTATTATGGAAAAACTTTCAAGTTTCCCTGGGTTCATCGTCTTACGGACATATCGATAAAAATTGCGTAGTTTTGTCATGAATTGGTAGTGTACTTGTGAAAATGCACTCAATTGGTACAGTTGATAACAAAATTTCCGTAATTGGGAAACAGATTTTTTAGATAAACATATGAAAATGAAATGTTTGTATATGTAAGGGACTTAAATAATGCGGTTATCAGTCCGTCAGCGTAGACATCACATTTCAATCATGTGCTTCTCCCCAAGATACTATTTTTGAAGTAAAATTTTCAAATTTATTGATGTGGCATGCTATTTTACAAAGACGAACATCTCGTGAACCAAATATCATTGTGCTCTCAATTAAAACCAAATTTCGATATGTTGTCTACATTTCATATCTCCCTATATATTACCTAAAAATTACACTACGTAGTGTGATTTTCATCTCTGCAAACTATGAAACACGTGAAATATTTCACTATACTGGCTACTGCACATTAGCAGTACTGAATAACAAAAATGTTTCACGCCTCCATTCAGCGGAGATATGAGTCTGTAAAACGTAAAAAACTAAATTTTTGAAGTAATTTTTTTCAAAACAGGTGGTAAGTTTCAGAGTGACGAGAACGACATCTTTCTACACAATACGAACTTTTGTTACAAAAACATCATGAATTTTCCGTGATATTTTTTAAACGGAATAAGATTTTCGAAAGTGGAAAAGTGCCTTTTCTAGATAAATGTGTACAATTCTAAATGATGGAACAATTCTCTGTGATCACTTATTTCGATTTGCCACTTGCTATCCAGAAACGGCAGAAAATCAGGTTCGATGATTTGGTATACAATTTATACCAAATCATAGAACCTGATTTTCATATATGATTACTTTCAACCTCTGCATCTTGGCAAGGGATATGTAGAATAAACGTACTTGGAGACTATCATTTTAAGGACGTATGGTAAAAATGTTGACGATTTGTAATGAATAAAGACTATTGAAGGGTCAGTTCTCATAATCTGATGTTTTAGTACTCAAAAATCAAGGTGTTTCATGTGTTTCTCAGGAACCGCTCATGAATAAATTGTTTTGTAATCCTTATAAGGCCCACCATTTACCACATGTAATGTATCAAAAACCAATCGATTCGCAAAATTTGTGTGGGATTCAAGAAGTGTGTAATATTTAATACTTTTTCGCAGTACTGTAGGACAGCTACACCTCTAAAATCTGTACAAATTATCATTAGGGCAAATACTTTTGAGAACACCTTACTCCGGAACTATGTAACCAATAGAACCCCTGAAGAATGGCGAATTCGCAAGCGTAGTTTAAGATCAAGTTAATACCGCTCGCTGCCGTACGCAGTATGATTTCTGAACATCATAGTAGACAATGAAGCTAATTTTTAGCATTAGTTAGTTTTTAGGTCGATGATACTGCAATTTAAATTTATATGGTACAGAGAGTGGCACACAGTCCGACAATTTCTTAGATTTTCGCTGTCCGTTGTCTACTTCACACATTCGAAAAGCGTCTCAAACTTCCTATCCTATATCAGCATTACGGCTTGATTACTGAACATGAGAACTCTTCCCTCAGAAAGCAATGCATACCACACGCAAATGTGGAAAATAAAATATTGTAGTTACACTACACTTGCAAGAAGGAAGTAAGTACCAAGACTAAGCTAGCAGCGCACCGCTCTATCTTTCGACCAACTTTGTTGTATGGGAGTGAAAGTTGGGTGGATACAGGTCACCTTATTCACAAGGTAGAGGTTACAGATATGAAAGTAGCAAGAATGATTGCAGGCACTAATAGATGAGAACAATGTCAGGAGGGTCTCCATAATGAAGAAATCAAGGAAAAACTGGGTATGAACACCATAGATCAGGGCTGGGCAAATGCCGATTCGCGAGCGCGAGCGCTCTCAGCGGCTCACACGGCCTGCTCGCGGCTCCCCCCCCCCCCCCCCCATTCCGCCAGCCAGCAGTGCCCCCCGCTCATACTCGACTAGCCGCGCACCTCACTACACCACGCGGAACCACTCGTTCTCGATAACTTCGAGATGTTGGTTCAAAATCATTTTAAATAAATCCAGAATTACGTAAATTAATGCTTATTTCTTTTTTGTTCGTAGTTCCTCTCCTCTGAAGTGACAATTCTTTTATGTGTATGTCTCCTTGATGTTTATCTTGACAGGAAACTGATAGGCTTTGTGATCATAGAGTTTCTTCCCCTTTATGTTTTCTATATATCATAGGAGTTAAGTTTAGTTATCCCTTTTCCTTCCTCCAGGGAGAAGGTTTTTGCTTCCCGCAGTAGGGATATTTTATTTTCCTTTAGCTTACAAATTTTCCCATGTACTTATTTGGTTATTTTTGAGAAGTTCTTTATCGTACCACGACAACTTAGTTGTGGAACCACTGACATAGGCAGGAAACTTTTTCCATTGCTCTCAGGTCTTGAGTTCCAGAATTTTTTCCCCTTCAGAATGGTGTCAGTTTTCATCCTTTCCTAAGGATGTAAGGAACCTTAATAATTGTTTCCTTCTGACTGAGCACTCAGTTTCTCGTCATTGTAATGAAGCAGGTTTTTAGTTGCAGAAAGTTCAGTTTTGTTACATTTTGTAAAAAAAAAAAAAAAAAAAAAAAAAAAAAAAATCTACACAATTCTGTGAAAATATAAGGTAAAATTTAGAATAAAAGAGTTTTATCTTAATTCTTTACGTCTATGTCCTATTTGTGGCCACGAAAGTAGGTTTTACAGTGGTTCGGAACTGAGTTTCATCCTTACATGAGCAACCGTTGCATGGTACAGGATACACAATTTTCGGGTAAGCACTATTAACACTTACTCCCCACTCAAAAATGCTGTGGCAGATATGATTGTACCGGTGCCCTTTTCACGGAAGCCGCATCAGCTTGAAACGACCTTATGTGTTTTCTACGTACAGTAAGTATTTGAGCTTGTCCTTACTCAACAAAGCGCCCTGACAGCTTCACAGTTCCCCCGTGCACTGTGCACAGCCCTGCTACCCGCACTGCTGGCTCTCAGGCCGCTCAGCGCTGCCCTCGCGGCTCTCGCTGCTCGCGGGCAGCCGCGCGAGCAGCTCTCGTGCCCACCCCTGCCATAGATGAAGCAGTTAGAGCGAACAGACTGAGATGGTGGGGTCATGTTACACGCATGGGAGAAGCAAGGTTACGTAAGAGACTCATGAGCTCGGCAGCGGAGGGTAAGAGAAGTCGAGGTAGACCAAAAAGAAAGTACTTAGATTCAGTGCAGAATGATTTTGAAGTAAAAGGCATAACATCAGACGAGGCATCAATGTTAGTTTTGAATAGGGGATCGTGGAGGAATTTTATTAGAGGTACTATGCTAGAGACTGAACGCTGAAAGGCATAATCAGTCTCTAATGATGATGATGATGATGATGATGATTTTTATTTACATTGTTAAAGTTCTAACTGGTTTTCATTTTGTTGAAAATGACAATAGAAGTAACTGACTTTCTGGAAAGATTTATGTTAGACATTCCCAAGCTGTAATCACCATTTTTGTGCAATATTGTTTAAGTCCTTTTAGAAAAAAAAATATTTTAGAGCTTCAGTTTAAACTTCAACCTCAAGTCTTTCGTGTAAGTCATTCATCCCGAAACCCAATTATTTGTTTTAAATATTACACAGATGGACAAAATTAGAATTCGTGTAGTTTGTGGGTTCGCATTGCACTCCTGCAATTTCTGTTGTTAGTTTTTCACTTTGCACCATCAGCAGCATTTGTTCGCAGTAATTCTGAGGGCAGTTGCACATGTTTCCTTGCGCACAGGTAGGCTATAAAATCAGTTTCGAACTCAGATCTAATTGGCAATCAGTCAGTTCTGCAGCAAGCTTGTGTCCCATTGTCAAAAGAATTGCATTCTTTAATGAAACAGATTATTTCCTACCGGAGGTCAAATTGTTCATTCTGTGAATAAAGTCACAAAGACAGAATTGGTTTTTATTACATATTTGGTTTTTGTTCAACGTCATGGATAAAGTATTCAGTCAGATTAGCAAGTCTGAGTTATAGTCCAGATTCATTTTATAGCTACCCATACACACACAACTACACGCGACACAATTGTTTGAGAAGTCACTAAAGTACTTAAATACAATGAAGTATCTTTGGAACAAAGAAGCTGAATTAAAGTTTGTGTTGTGGAAGGAAATCGTACATAGACTATTACGAGGCGCCTTAATCGTTAGTGGTGTGGTAGTCTAACGGTTAAGACGTCTGCCTAGTAAGCATGGAGGTCCGGGTTCGATTCCCGGCCGCACCACAAATTTTAATTTAATGTTTCAGCTCTATCAATAATGTCTTTGACATATTTGAGACGAAAATCCGTCTCAGGGACCTTTCATTGTATTTAATTGATATTTATATCACCATAACAGGATTGTTCCACCATGTCCATTGCTGAGGTGCTATTCCGCTGCATGGAGAGCCTTGGCAGTAGTGGCAATTATCTTTGGAACAAAGAAGCTGAATTAAAGTTTGTGTTGTGGAAGGAAATCGTACATAGACTATTCCGAGGCGCCTTAATCGTTAGTGGTGTGGTAGTCTAACGGTTAAGACGTCTGCCTAGTAAGCATGGAGGTCCGGGTTCGATTCCCGGCCGCACCACAAATTTTAATTTAATGCTTCAGCTCTATCAGTAAAGTACAGTCAAGCAATTTTGACCACTTGCGAATACAATAGTAATCAGTACTATTTTAATTACAATACCAATCATTATACATTTATTTGCAGCAATAAAAATGATTATAATACTTTTAGTATTAACAACTGTTTGAGATCTGGGGAGATTGGTGACCAGCGTAGTGTTTGAACATAGAAGAGTGTTTCTGGAGCCACGCTGTAGCAATTCAGCTGATGTGCTGTGTCACAATGTTCAAATTTTCAAATGTTTGTTAAGCTTATGGGACTTAACTACGGGGTCATCAGTCCCTAACCTTACAAACTAATTATGAACTTCTTACGAACTAATACGGCACAAATTTCCATGCCCGACGGGGGATTCGAACCCCCGACCGTAGTGGCCGTGCAGACCGTGACTGGAGCGCCTCAGTACCCTCGGCCACCGCGGCCGGCTGTGTCACAATATCCTTCTGAAATTGTCCAAGTCCTTCAGAATACACTGATTAGGAAAGTGTGATCACAGAAAATACTGGGGGCAGGGGATTTTCGGTCCTGCTACTCTGCAGGGGTCTATCGCCTTGATCACAGCAGTGAGAGTCGATGACCGCTGGGTCATCTAGGGTTTATAAAACGTAGAATCTGCAAGAGATTTTTTTGACCTGGATTATTGATAAGTTGTAGCAACTACTTTTCCAGCTGTGTAAATTTCCAGAGAAGGAAGGCGGTTGCTCAGGAACTGCCAGGACGACTCATACCAACTCCCACGCGAAGCGTCATTCCCAGCGTGATGGCATTGACCTCCGACCATTTATAACTTCTACTAGCGAGAATAAGTGGATTATTTAACATTTTGTTAATTCATGAATCACATTCATGCAATGTTTTGTAAATGACTTTAGAATCATTTGAATATACTGTTTTTTATTCGTTTCATACATTATTCAGATTTTGGATTTAAAGCCCTTAAAACTGGCGTTAAAGCCGAAATACGATAAGAAGAAAGATTCTTATACAGTCCAAAGTCCATTCAATCATTTACAAAATGTATTATTCTTTTGTTTTCACCGAATGTAAATGTGCCACTATTAAACATCTGAAAACAAACGAGGCACTTGAAACAGCCAAATTAATCTTGAAATAATTGTTTCTATTTCTGGAGCACCGAGAAATATATCTATCCTTGGAGGAATAGCTTGTCTGTCGATTCTTGTGGCTGCGGTGCTGCATTACACATGGCATGACGACTCCTACCGTCATAGAATTATTGGAAGCACTAAACGTTTTAACAAGGCTTTGTCTGACCTGCTGTTTGTCAACATCGAGAAGTGGAACTGCGATAAGGTGTCGTCTTCGATAACGATAGCCTAGAACACTCACGAACGACAGACCGTGCGATTTACGCCATTCTGAAGGAAAGTGAACCAGCCCGGGAATCGACTTTAAAACATTCCAATATAGAGGCACACACTTTACGGCCAGACCACCAACCGACGTAGTAAGCTCATCTCGCTGTCTGCCCCTTTAAAAGACCACTGCTTTTTCTGAGGTGGAGTGGTAAGCGCATTGGACACACATTCTGGAGGACGTTCCTAATTAAGGATTTCCAGGCAAATCCCGGGATCCTTCCTTTCAGAGAACCCGGCTGACATCTTTCCCCATCTTCAGTAAATATCAATCGGAGCATGTGCTCCGCCTCTAACGACCAAGCTGCCCACGGGACGTTAAATCCTAATATTTCTTCCTCTTTTTACTGCTCTTTCTATCTGCCTCTTCTCTCTTTATTTCTTGAGGCTCTTCGTTAATCACACTGACGTTGCTTTGACAACAGAAACCTTCCTCCAGAATAATAGTCTCTAATAGAACCGGATTAAAATCTATAAAGCTGTTAATGAGGTTCTACTGCACATACAGATGAACTACAGAAGAGCCGAATAGAAAGTATTTGCATTATAGGGGCCACTAAACCTGAACCTTTTTTGCGTTCTTTTAGTCTCTAATGTTGCTAGAAAAATTGGTCTCAAAATTTAATATTCGAAATTTTCATTCATTTATGGCATTCACAGCAGTTTGTGCTTATGAAGCGTTTGGACTGTGAAAAACTCATTAATTTCACTCACTTTTGTTCCTTTATTCCCAGATATATACTGCTTTTGTAGTGTTAAATAGCTACACCTGACTGACCTTCGCTATGGCTCAGTGTAATATTATGCAAACTTTGTCATAAACTACATCGTTGTTCTAGTGCTAAGACGGCGAAAGTCAATAAATTGTGCGTTAAAACTTCTATGTGCTAATGCTGTCCTTTAGAATTTCTTTCTTGGTGTAAATGCATCACATAGTCTTTATACACTGCCCCGCATAGTTTGGCACTTTGTCCTTGATCCAGAAGCCAGAAAAAAAAAATGTTTCAAATGTTTGTATAGTCTATGCGACTTAACTACGGGGTCATCAGACCCTAAAATTACAAACTACTTATGAACTAGGACGGCACAAATATCCATGCCCGAGTGGGGATTCGAACCCCTGACCGTAGTGGCCGTGCAGACCGTGACTGGAGCGCCTTAGTCTCCTCGGCCACCGCGGCCGGCCAGAAGCCAGACCTAGTAGGCTGCCAGCGTAACAGCATGCTAAGCATGCTACAGCTACATGTTAACGCTCGGTTATCTCTCCTTAATACTGTGTTTCCTGAACAAAACAGTATGTGGTTAATTGTAACGATTCTATCATAAGAGTCGCGAACTCCCACTGCTTATCTGCAAGTTCTCAACTGCAACGCTGCTATGCGTCTTGTTTGTAAAAGCATACCGTGGTACGATTGTGTATTAAATGTCTATTTGGAATGCTGCAGCACATTCCAAATTTGTGACGCTAAATTTGTAGCAGCTATCAAAAATATAATCCAAAAAGCTGTGATTTGCAAAGGTTTCCGAAAAGTAAGAGAATGTTACGAGTAACAAGTGTTCATTTACGGTGGTTAGGTACACTCCTAGATAAAGGCGAAGAGAGTTCTCTCGAGCTTCCAGCCGCGTCAAGTGGTTTGATATCCACGAGCTTCTAAAAAACGATCGCAAACGATCTGCTCTAAGGAGACTGGTGCACAGAGCAGAAGTAGTCTCGGACAAGGAACATCTGCAGAAGAATTGGAAATACTCACGGAAAGTGTTTAACAAAAAATGGATACAGCAACCGCCACATAACAGTAGCCCTTCATTGGAAGACACGCAAGCAGGACACCGTAGAGGAGGAGACAAAGAAGCTTGCATTTTTGCCGTTTTGTGGCTCGGTAACGGGAAACATTAGCCGGCTTCTGAAGAGACACGAGATCGACATGGTCTTCAGGCCTCCTACAAAATTGCGACAGATGATGAGACCCGTGAAAGATTATCTAGGCCTTAGAACGCCAGGTGTGTAAAAAATAACGTGTGGGTGTGGACAGTTCTACATCGGACAGACAGTGCGCAATATTGAACAGCGCTGTGTTGAACGTGAAAGATGTTTCCGCCTACGTTATTCCGAGAAATCAGCAATTGCGGAGCACGCCATAGAAAACAAACATCGCATTGCATTCGGGGATACATCAGTCATTACAAGAACAAATACTTTCTGGGGTAGCTTAATAAGAGACTATCGAAATCAAAATATCTGAAAAATCTCTTAATAAATATGGCGGCTTGAAGCTGAGCTCAGCTTGGGACCCGGCCATTGGACGGTTGAAACGGGCGCGGCAAGTACGCGGCCAAATCATATATGGCGATGCGGCTGAGCACCAGTGACGTCACAGGAGGCCGCAAAGGTATATAAGGATGGCGGCAGCAATGATAAGATGTTCGCCACTTGACAATGGCCGAGGAGATTTCGGCCGAAAGCTCGTGGACATCAAACCACTTGACGCGGCTGCAAGCCCGAGAGAAATTTATCAGCATAACTCGCCGCAAAAATATGCATTAATACACTAGGAAAATAGACTTAAACATTTCATTTCCTTCCGGCTTTTATTGAGAAATACAACTGCTTACGCTCTACTTCATAATATTACTGCTGTTTAAAGCTAATGTCTGGACGCTTCCGATTGCACTTAATCGCCGGCCGCGGTGGCCGAGAAAACTGAGGCGCTTCAGTCACGGTCTGCACGGCCACTACGGTCGGGGGTTCGAATCCCCCCTCGTGCATGGATATTTGTGCCGTCCTAGTTCATAAGTAGTTTGTAAGTTTAGGGACTGATGACCCCGTAGTTAAGTCCCATAAGCTTTACAAACATTTGAACATTTTTTGCACTTAATCAACTATTTCAATAGAGTATGCTTAGTTTCGACTTAGGTTTCAAACAATATTACAATTCTACATACCGACATTTTTGGTGGTTACCTGAGACTGAAATACTGAATGCGTGGCTAGAAATAAATAAATCCGTGCATAAACTGTTAATATAAAAACATCACACTCATAAAGATATTAATATTGATAACTGCCAAGTACCCAAAAGGAGCATGACAGATACACAGGCACAGAAACAAAGACAAAGTGAAATGGTAGTTTACAAGGAGATGTAGAACCTAGACTCCAGGAAGTCTTACGCTATTACAATGTTCGAAATCCGCTAAAACAAAACCGACCACGCGAATATAATCAGTTCCTTGAGCACTTCAGGTCTTAATTCATTTCTGCTCTTAAAATGTTGATGTAAGATACGATTAAGGCTCAATGAATTACAATGACCGTCATTTTAAAATTATAGACTGTCATTAAGAGAAGCAGTGATATTACTCTAATGACGTTGTCATATTTATGTTTGAAAATTCACGGCAACGTTAACTAATTAGGAAATATGAAAGTAACAGCATAAATAACAGCAACTACTTATTTTGTATCATGTGAGTCAGTGTTCTACTACTCCGTACTAGCCGCTTGGAACGAGAGCATCGCTCTAGCTGCAATTTCCCCTAGAGCGTTTCGCGACTGTCTGTGATACACTATCGTAAAGCTAAAGCCGCTGACTCCTAGAGTTCGTCCTGTTTCTGGCAGCCGTATTGCTTTCCAAAGATCTTCTTTAAACAGCAGTAGTTCCAACATTGTTGTTAACAGATGTCCAGAAGTGCCTCACGCAGTGTCCTAGGATGCCCCCCGATAGCTACAACAACAAAAATCGTCTCTCAGTTTTTGGATAAATCAATGTGTGATTTTATTTTAGAGATAAAATTTTCACATCCAAATATACATTCCGTTTTTCATCAAACTTACGCCTACCTCTAGTCTTGGAATAAAAGCCATATTACAGTAACATCGATCGTAGTACTGATGACCTGATGCATGCACCTGATGAACACGTTGCACTGTCTGTCTCACAAACCGTATTTCCAAACATTTAACAAGGTTCGACCAGTCAGGTATCATCGTATGTGCACGGTTTCTCATTGGAGTGAAGGAAGTAATAGTATCACCTGTCGGTGTTCCTGTGGTCCTCACGATAGTGATTCGGTAGTATTGGTTTCCTCACAATACGTGAAACTTCCAGTGCTGAAATAATCATTGCTTGCCTCATAACACAAGATACTAGAAAATTAACATGGATGTAAGTGAACGAATTCTTTTGAACACGGAATCACGGAAGCAATACATCAAACAAATAAAAATGTGGCCTACGTACTATTACTACGTCTATGTTGAACCAAGGAAGAGTTTAGAATAAGAAAGTTCCACGAAAGAATCAATTTTTGGAAAGACAATTAACTGACAATTTGTTTTGGATTTACGCACAGTTGAATCATACGTTTTGCACAATCGAGATAATGCGACGTAAATTGCAATGGGTTTCAACTTTCTGTACATGTACTTCGAATCTCCAATCATTGTCGCTCGTCTCCTCCCCTGTTACTTATCTGCTCGTCACCCTCTTCCTCCAATCCCCGTCTGTGTTCGCCTTCCTTCTCTTCCCCATCTCACCATCTTCCTCTCTGTCCTTCTCTTCTTATATTGTGTCAGTTACTCTTTCCCTTGACGTAACCCATTAATGTCAGTAACACATTTATCTGGATTTATGGTAACGGCGGAAAATGACCACAAGTCTTCTCTTGCAGAAAAGTTGTTTACAGATTTCACTAGTACAATCGTTTGTTTTCCATCAATTACAACCTTACCGACGTAGCAGTTGTGGGAATGTAGCTGCCTCCACTAGGTGTGTATTAATGGATATGAAACTTCGAAACATAGACGTACTTAGACCGCTAATTCACGAAAACTTGTTACTTACCTGTGACATTTCTTCTATAGCACCAAATCGATGCGCGAGGCGTATGTTGTTAGTACTTCAATTTTTTCTGCAAATAATCATACCTCTTGTTTTGCGCACAACTATAATAAAGCAGCTTTCCAATTATATGAGATTCGTTTGCCTCATTGTATATTTAATATTAATGACCGGTACTTTAATTTTCGTATTCGTGTATTAATGTAAGTGGTATTGTGTGTGGTGGAAATTGTTTATAAAGTAACGAACCTATTTTTTATGTAATTGGAGTTCATTAGTATGGAGATCATTAGTTACCACTGGAACCTTGGATTTACTTGTAATGAGAGCAGTAGGAAGTTCAAAACAAAGTAATTAAGAACTGAGAACCTAACTGAATTCTCTGGAAGCAGCAGCAAATGACCACATTCACCAGGATAATACGTGAAATAAAGATGCCATCAAATAACGCTGTTCTATTACCCCAAAAATTTGATTTCCACTTCTGAGAAAACGGTTGACCTCATTGTTTCAGCAAATCCACCTATAGCAAGGTATCGTTGCTAAGCATGAACCTTTTACACTGTTTCGGCACCTAATGCCCCATTGACTGGATTGCTTTGCGCAATTTTACTTGAAATAGCCACATGGCTTATCTGAAACCGGTCTAATTGCTTATTTGGTGAAGTCCAGGTCTTCTGTTTCTTGGGTAAATGTCAATTGCATAACGAGGTTAAAGGACTTGCTCTCGTTTTGTTGGTCCATTTGTGTGCAGGTTTCTCGGCAATTATGTTTTTGAATTTGCGTTCTTTTGCTATCTGCGCACTGAAACCATCCATGAGTATGACTGTATGTGGCTCTGGTATTTTACTGAAGGCCTCCTCGAATTCCTCCCACAACTTGACTGGTTCATCAATCTTTATTGTCATCAATTACCTGAGTATGCACAGTTACCACTCTGTACACCTTGTTGGTACACTAGATGGTTACAAGGGGAACTCGGCCGTTGGGTGAGTGAAAGTTGACAACAGACTCTAGCACAATTGTGAAACGTCATTGTGGTTGACGATAAGCTGTTTATTAATTTCGCCCAATGCTACCGATTTCAATCGTAGCAGGCGCCAGCAGAGCATAAACAGATGGTGATAGTTGTTTGTTGTTGTGGTCTTCAGTCCGGAGACTGGTCTGATGTAGCTCTCCACAATACCCTATCCTGAGCAAGCCTCTTCATCTCCACATAAGAATGGCAACCTACATCTGTCTGAATCCGCTTACTGTATCCATACACTTCCCTCCAACGCTAAATTCACAATTCCTTGATGTCTAAGAATGTGTCCTACCAATCTATCCCTTCTTTTAGTCAAGGTATGCCATAAATTTCTTTTCTCCCCAATTCTGTTCAGTAACTCCTCATTAGTTACGCGATCCACCCACCTAATATTCAGCATTCTTCTGTAGCACCATATTTCAAAAACCTCAATCCTCTTCCTGTTTGCACTGTTTATCGTCCATGTCTCACTCCCATACAAGGCAACACTCCATACAAATGCCTTCAGAAAGGACTTCCTTAGGCTTAAATCTATGTTCGATGTTAACAAATTTCTCTTTTTCAAGAACGCTTTTCTACCCATTGCCATTCTGCATTTTATATCCTCTGTACTGCGAACATCATTTGTTATTTTACTGCCCAAGTAACAAAACTCATCTACCTCCTTTATTGCTTCGTTTCCCAATCTAATTCCTTCAGCATCACCTGATTTTCTTACACTGCACTCCATTACCCTAGTTCTGCTCTTGTTAATGTTCATCTTATATGCACCTTTCAGCACACTGTCCATTTCGTTCAATTGCTCTTCCAGGTCCTTTGCTGTATCTGACAGAATTACTATGTCATCGGCAAAACGCAATGTTTTTAATTCTTCACCCTGAACTTTAATTCCTTCTCCAAATTTCTCCTTGTTTCCTTTATAACTTGCCCAATGTACAAATTGAATAACATTGGAGAAAGACTACAACACTGTCTTACTCCCTTTCCAACCACTGCGTCCCTTTCATGCCCTTCAACTCTGACAACCGCTGTCTGGTTTTTGTACAAGTTGTAAATAACCTTACGCTCCCTATATTTTACTCCTGCTTGCTTCAGAACTTGAAAGAGTTTATTCCAATCAACATTGTCAAAAGCCTTCTCCAAATCTACAAAAGCTAGAAATGTAGGTTTGCCTTTTCTTAATCTATCTTCTAGGACAAGCCGTAAAGTGAGTATTGCCTCCCGTGTTCCTATATTTCTCCTGAACCCAAACTGATCTTCCCCGAGGTCGGTTTCTACCAGCTTTTCCAATCTTCTGTATATAATTCGCGTTAATATTTTGCAACCATGACTTATTAAACTGATGGTTCTGTAGTTTTCACACCTGTCTGCACCTGCTTTCTTTGGAAAGGGGATTACTACATTTTTCTTAAAGTCTGAGGGTACTTCGCCTGTCGCATACATCTTACACACCAGGTGAAACAGGTTTGTCATGGCTGGTTCTCCCAGAGACTTCAGTAGCTCTGAGGGAATATCATCTACTCCAGGGGCCTTGTTTCGACTTATGTCTTTCAGGGCTCTGTCAAATTCTTCTCTCAGCACAGTATCTCGTATTTCATCTTCATCTACATCCTCTTCCCTTCCTACAATATTGTCTCGAAGTTCATTTCCTTTGTAGAGCCCCTCTATATACTCTTTCCACCTTTCAGCTTTCCCTTCTTTGGTGAGAACTGGTTTTCCATCAGTGTCCTTGATATTCATAGAGCTGTTTTTCTTATCTCCAAATGTTTCTTTTATTTTCCTGTAGGCAATATCTATTTTCCCCTATTTATACATTCTTCTACATCCTTTCATTTGCATTGTAGCCACTCCTGCTTAGCCATTTTGCACTTCCTGTCAATCTCATTTCTTAGTCGTCTGTACTCCATTTTGCCTGTTTCATTTACTGCATTTTTATATTTTCTCCTTTCATCGATTAAATTTAGTATCTCCTGTGATATCCAAGGATTTTTTGTAGGTCTTGCCTTCCTACCTACTTTGTCCTCTGCTACCTTCACTATTTCATCTCTCAATTTTACCCATTCCTCCTCTACTGTTTTATTTTCCCCTGTTTCTGTCAATTGTTGCCTAAAGATCACGCTGAAATTCTTAAGAACCTCAGGATCCTTCAATTTATCCAGGTTCCATCTCCTTATTTTCCTACCTTTTTGTAGTTTCTTCAGTTTCAGCCTACAGTTCATAACCAACAAGTTATGGTCAGAGTCTATATCTGCCCCTGGGTAGGTCTTACACTGTAAAACCTGGTTCCGAAATCTATGTCTTACCATTATAAAAAATATCTGGTATCTCCCGGTGTCTCCTGGTCTCTCCCACGTATACAGCCTTCTTTTGTGATTCTTGAACCAGGTGTTTGTTTTAACTAAATTATGTTCTGTGCAAAATTCTACCAGGCGGCTTCTTCTTTCGTTCCTTTTGCCCAGACCATATTCACCTACTATCTTCCTTTCCCTTCCTTGTCCTACTACCGAATTCCAGTCTCCCATAACAATTAAGTTTTCCTCTCCCTTAATTGTCTGAATAATTTCCTTTAGCTCCTCATATCTTTCTTGGTTTTACTCATCATCGGCAGAGCTAGTTGGCATATAAACCTGTACTACTGTTGTCGATGTTGGCTTCGTATCTGTCTTGACAATGATGATGCGATCACTGTGCTGGTCATAGTAGTTTACCCGCATTCCTATTTTCTTATTCATTATCAATCCTACTCCTGTGATACCCCCAACTGATTTTGTATTTATAATCCTGTACTCACCTGACCAGAAATCCTGTTCATCCTGCCACCGAACTTCACTAATCCCCACTATATCTAACTTCAACCTATCCATTTACCTTTTAATTTTTTTAATTTTCCTACTCTATTAAGGGATCTAACATTCCACGCTCCGACTCGTAGAATGCCAGTATTGTCTTTCCTGATGATCACATCCTCTTGAGTAGTCCCCGCCCGGAGATCCGAATGGGGGACTATTTCACCTCCGGAATATTTTACCCGAGAGGATGCCATCATCATATGTTCATACAGTAGAGCTGCATGTCCTCGGGAAGGGTAACGGCTGTAGTTTCCCCTTGCTTTCAGCCGTTCGCACTAACTGTGTGGCAAAGCCACATTAGCTGATGTTACACGGCCAGCTCAGTCAATCATCCAGACTGTTGCCCCTGTAACTACTGAAAAGGCTGCTGCCCCTCTTCAGGAACCACACGTTTGTCTGGCCTCTCCACAGATACCCCTCCGCTGTTGTTGCACCTACGGTACGGCTATCTGTATCGTTGAGGCACGCAAGCCACCCCACCTCGGCAATGTCTGTGGTTAATGGGGGTGGATGATGATAGTAACATATGAAAATGTTGAAAACACGAGAAGAGAAGAAAATGTACAGCTTGTTTTTTTTAAAAAAAAAAAAAAAAAATAAACAGCATACACGCAAAGTGACAGCACATTACAGCAGCATTTGTAACTTAGAAATTGTGGTGGTTAGTAAATGGCGACTATGAACATATCATTAGCAAGAAGCAAGAACCCTTGATTATCGTACCCTACGTTTAACTACAATTGAATCGGTCATTTCAAAAAGGTCATTAGTCATGAAAGTAAAATTTTACAGGAGAAGGAAAAAAACATTCTACAGCATAAACCATTTATTTATTTATTGTTATTTTAATATCAATGTTTAGTGAGGTGCCAAGCACTATGTTTCACTGTGTATTTTTGTTTTGCAATTAATAGTTTAACCACAACATTAATTTAAAAATTGCTGACCTATGACCTTTTTGCAATGAACGACCATGTGTTGCAAAAAATGAAAGCATTACTTGTAAATAATTGCCTGTATTATTGAAAAATCAGTTAATATTTTACACGGTAAAAGGAAATGTGAATGTTATTATCTGAAGTAACATTTTTCGCAACTTTTGTGTTTTTTATAACAACATGAAAATAGAGTACAATAAAACATCTTCTTGATCATCATATTCATAATTTGTTCCCCCCTTCCGTTGGTTATTCTTGCAATTGGTCATAAAATTCACAATAGTCAGCTGGAGTATACCTCTTCACTTTCAAAAAATCTTCTTTTCTCTAAGATCTTTATAAGAGCTACAGGAATAAAAAAATTTCACCTAGAACTTTTTTCTAATCGGATCGTAAGTTTCAGAGCTGCCTGAACGCTATCTTTCAGCACAATACCCACTTTTGCTAGCAAACCATTTCTGTTTTATCTTGATAACGAAAAACGATATTCGGAAACAGGGAAAATTGTTTTATAGGTAAAAGTCTACAGTATAAATGATTACAGGATCTGGAAAATTATGTATGTTTACTTATGTACACGATTGCGACTGACGTTCAAAAACAACTGAAAACGGGTTCATGATTTGGGGCAAAAGTAGGATCAGTTTCAACATTTCGATCTCGGTACCGGATAAAGATTTCGTACAATATTTAAAAAGTATTTCCGGAACGTCGTCTTCAGAATATGATGTAAAAATTTCTGCTATCTGTAACGAAAAGGAAATACTGTTCGTCGCCACAATTCATGATTTTAGCATCGAAAAATCATGGTATTTCGTTATTTCCCGGGAATTGTGTAATTCGTAATATTTTGAAGTTTTACTGTAGGACGGCTACAGTATTGCTGTTCTTCTAATGCGTTTACAAATGATCACTAGTCCAAGGGCTGTCGAGATCGCCTGACCCCGTAAGTCTTATCAATAGACTCCAGTAATGGGTCCTGAAGATTCGCACTTTCGCTTGCGTGTTATGAACTGCCGTGCTCAGTATGAAAAGGAGGACATTTAAGTTGATGTAATTGGAAAACGTCCGTGCTACAGATGTACTTAAAAAACAAAAACCATTGCGTATACGGGACCATTGTGAGTGCTTAACCCTTCATTCTTGCTCTCAAGCAACATCAACATTGCGCGTTCTTTTCTGAAACATGTTTTAAGTTTCATCCTTGGTTAGGCAACAGTGCTGTAAACTAACACTTAAGCTCTCGAATAAAGTGATGTTTTGTTGTCTTTTGCGGAAAGTTTAGCAATAAACTGAATCTTTAGCGGACACTCCAAGCATACGTTACCGAGATACATGTTTGTTTCAATTTTGTGACGATATTTTTCGTGATACATGGGAAACTGCTTATAAAAGGGAAAGAGGAAGGCTTGAAGTTCAATTGTTATTGAAAATTGTTAACGAGTTCTTAAATGGGAGACCGAAAATCGACTTATATTTATTGGGAAGAGGAGGCCTGGTAGACCACTACAAAATAGGCTATAAGTTCATCAGAAGAATGAAGCAGCCTCTCCTGTACCAGTCAGACTTCACCAAATAAGCAATTAGGCCGGTTTCAGACAAGCCATGTGGCCATTTCAATGAAACTGCGCAAAGTAATAAGTGAATGTTAGGATAAGACGAGGTGCTAATGTGGATTCAGATTACTAGTTATCCAAAATAAAGCGGACGTTCCTACCCAGAAACACCAGAAAAAGCCGAACAGCAAACTTCAACGATTGGAAAAATCTGAAAATATCGGAATTCACAGAGCAAATTGAAGCCCTGTAATAGGGATGGGCAAAATTATAGAAATATCGATATATATCGTATAGATATTTATAAAAAATATCGATTTTATTGAAATAAGAATATCGATATTTCGATATATCGGTGAAGTCTACAAAGAATGGTAAATTAATAATTTTAATCAAAACCACAGAAATTATCAACATACAATTAAAAATTGACAAATATTTTATAAATTTGAACATTAATCAACAAAAAAGCACAACGTATAATCAGTAAAAGAAACACAATGTAGAGTAAGATATTTATTTGAAAAAAATTAATTGGGCCAGTAGTCATCAGTAACAGACATTAGGAGACCTCTTTGCTTTATATGTACACCGGTTAGTCTACTTCTGTGGTCCTGCACCACTAAATTGATCAATGGTGCCACTCTTTCCGACGAAACAGAATAGACTTGGCATATCAGGTACTTCTGCGCAATTTCTGATAAAATGGGCGTAAAGTGTCGAGTGTCAGCCCAGAACTTCAGAGGATCACTGTCACGCTCTAAATATGGTCGATCAAGGCACTGCTTCAGCTCATTTGGTACAGAATCATGGCTTGAAATTTGCTGTGAAACTGAACTATGGGTCAACAGTTTCTCATGCCGCGACCAAATGGAAGTCTTCCTTGGTCTTTCTTGTTCAGCATCTAAAGCGCAATGCTCATGAGAGGTCCTTTTCGCCTGTGTTCGGAACGAATTTCTTTGCTAATATGAGCTACTGCAGCTGACACTGCAAGTGGGGATTCAAAATGAATTCTTTTAAACCGGGAGTCCAAAATTGTTGCCACAGAGAGAAAAATATTGTTTTTCCCAAGGGAACTAATCTTTCCAGAATTCCTCTGAATAGAGATTTTTTTACTGACACTCCTAAATCATTCAAAGGAGTTGTGTGCTCCACTTCTTGCCGAAGCAGATTTGCGACGGGAATACTCAAGCTTGCAGTAACTTGCAGTAACTTGGCCTCTGCCTGCGACGTTTGACAACAATTACGCCTAAAGGTCGGAATTCGTATTTCTACCAACAAACTCTTTTCCTTCATTGTGTGAGAGTGATACCACTAGTTAGTATTATTTTACAATGAAATAAGCATTACATTTGTCCATTAACTTTTCTGTAACCCCCTTTCATAAATTAAAACTGATCAGTACGGTGCAGTGAGCACAGCTCAGAATTAAAGAGGTTGCCAGCACTGAACCGTCTCCTCTCCACGCATTCTATGCCTCCTTGCGACCTATCAACGCCGAAAGGCCATTAAATAATCTATTTTAAAAAGGGTGGCTTTTAAAAATATTGCTTTCGATATTCAAAATTTAATATCGATATATAGTTATATCGGAAAATAAAATATCGTCGATAAATATCGATAAATCTTCCAAAAAAGTCGATATTTTGATATATCAATACTTCTTGCCCATCCCTACCCTGTAACATAATGACCGGGACCAACCCAAAGACAGTTCAATTAAACTGGCCACTGTAACTATTCAATCAGTGAAGCGGAAGGCCGGCGGCGGTGGCCAAGGGGACTGAGGCGCTCCAGTCAAGGTCTGCACGGCCGCTACGCTCGGGGGTTCGAATCCCCCCTAGGGCATAGATATTTGTGC
The DNA here is from genome assembly GCA_026315105.1 of Locusta migratoria. Taxonomy (NCBI): domain Eukaryota; kingdom Metazoa; phylum Arthropoda; class Insecta; order Orthoptera; family Acrididae; genus Locusta; species Locusta migratoria. The sequence goes on from CM048748.1 coordinate 167,204,689, forward strand.
CGTCCTTAGGGCTAGCTAGTTCATAAGTAGTTTGTAAGTTTAGGGACTGATGACCCCGTAGTTAAGTCCCATAAGCTACACAAATATTTGAACATTTTTTGAACCGGAAGAAACATGTTTGGTGGACAGCTGACTATGATAAATCTATCGCCGAGCGACAAGTAGCCTTGCTGAAATGGAACTCTCAAAACTCCAAGCCCAGGTGGATTAATTTCATAGAACAACACCGTAAAACCTCTAGAACTGACAGACAGTTGAAGCGTCATCAAATATAAGATCACATTATGCTTCTGGAAGACGACGTTAAAAGGAACGATTCCAGAAACTTATACAGCATATTCAAGTGCAATGTAGGTCAATGTAAGAGGATCTGATGAAAAGATAACCTATAATTCTACAGAAAACTGCAATATCCTTGCCAAATTATTTGAGACTATCCTCAACTGTGAATCCACTGAAACACATTTCACATACGAAGATAGTGTCCGCCTAATTAATTCACTCTCTCCAACAGAAGTGGCGAACATTATCAAATCTATGAAGAAAAGTTGTAAGGCTCCAGAAGACAATGGTGGTTGAGCAATGGAAAGAAGCTGGAGACAAAGGAATGACGGAGCTAAAGACCCACAAAAATCTGGGAGAGTGAGGAAGTATCGAGAGACTGGACATGTGCTTTGATCCACGCCCTGCACCAGACGTTGACGTGACAGATGTTAATAACTACCGGGGAGTATCCTTAATCCCACACAGCTACAATTTTTTCTCCAAATAATTCATAACAGAGATTAACCTCAGATGAACCCCCAATTGGGAGAATATCAAGGACGTTTCAGAAAAAGATTCTCTTATGCTGAGCAGATTCATAATCTAAAGTTATTGTTAGCACAATTTAACACAGAAGGAAAAACGTACGTCGTCACTTTTATTGACTTCTAAAGGGGCATGCTAATCCTACAAGTACTGGGACTGTATCAAATACCGATAGCCTTATAGAACAAGTCCACAATAACACTTTGCTTAGGGGAGCGGTCTTGGGAAGCTTCGCAGTCAAGAGAGGGGTCATACAGGGTAATAGACTTTCCCCTTTTCTTTTAAACTATGCATTAGAGAAGGTCATCAGATAATGCCGTAAGTGATTGGCACGTCGGCAGAGTACAAGCGGAAAGGCCTCAACTTCGATTGTCTGGCTTTTGCTGATGACTTTGCATTTCTGGCAAGCTCAACAAATATAGCGGCACACCAAGTCAAAATTCTTAGATGGGGGGGGGGGGGGGGGGGGGGGGGTGGATTGCAAGTTTCCTTACTTTTCTCTGGAAAAGTAGAGATAGTTAAAAAGTACTTAGGGGAGGGGCTTGAATCTAAACATACAGAACAAGTAGGTCTTAATGAAACTGATATACCATCTGACAAAGGATACTAAGCTTAGTCATGAGACCAGAAGCCCTAAATGTCTTGTCCTAAATAGGAAACGTTTTAATGAAACATTAGAAATTAGGTTGTAGAAGAGCCTGAGGAATAAATGGAACTAGTGAAAGTAGACAATGAATTTAAGAGATAGTACCGCTACACCTATAAAATTACGGATGTAATTGGAGAGAGACGTCTGATCTTCTATGGTCACATTTCGAGGATGATTCACAATGGAGGGATCAGTTACATTCTATTCTATTAGACAAAGAGAGAGGTTAGGTCCCCATGGTTAATCGAAGTGTCGAACGATCTTGGGATTCGTTGATAGCGACATGAGAGACAGATCATCCATCGGAAAGAATTTTAATCAAAAGAGGTACCAGTACAATCCACCTCTTTTGAAGAGAGGTGACCTTTGGAAGAACAACCAGAGACTGGACACACATCAAAGGACACTCTAAGAACATTTGAATTCATGGTTCTTATTGGGCCTATTCGAAGAGAAAGAGAAAGCTCGATTTAACATTTAAAAAAAGTAAACAATACCACGACCAAGTTGTTTCTGTAAGCATTTAAAACCGATATGAAAACAAATTTCAAATATATCGTGAATTTAAAGGGGTCCTTCAGCCCAGGCAATTCCACAAGCATCTTGTGGAGTTGCCTCCCGGCTCCCCCTAACCCCCTCTCCTTCCCATTGCTGATATCGAGGTCCGCTACTAGTGGCCGCCGGAAGGAGAGCACAGGGGACAGAAGAAGAATCAGGTTGTTTTGCAGGTGGAATTTTCATTATCTGAAGCCCTTTGGTGTTCCTACTCTTGCCCGCTGTCTCCTGCGGAGAATGTCAAGGACCTCTTATTGACGACACAAGTGGTTTCGTCGGCTGATCCTTGTGTGGCTTCCATTAGGAGAATTGGTCGTGTTTTCGGCGTCCGTATATGGTAGTTGTTTTTGTTCGGGACAAAAAATATGTCGAACGGAGATAATTCAAGTTAAATTCTTATATTGCGGTTTTTAAATGAAGGCCGATATGCAATATGAAGATATGCTTTGACTATAGAAGTGCTTCCATTAGCAGCTTAGAGTACCGATTACCACATCGAAATTACTTCAAACTGGGCCTAAGGACATACGATTTGCGGTCTGCAACAAAACGCTATTCTCACTATAACCGATGCTGCATCTTTACAATTCGACACAATGGTTCCAACTCCTCATTATTATCTTTTATCGGTAATCAGTACCTATTGCTGGACTAACCAAAGGACTTCAGCTACCTCATACATCCTTTTTGGAGAGAGCACTCATTTACAGCTATATCAACTTTTACACAATCTCTGTTAATGTGTACCAGAAGTTTTCAAAAACTATAAAAACCTTCAATATAATGTAATGAACGTACTAGGAATATTGTTATAAATACTTTAAGAATCACATGAGAAAATTTGTATTAGCTAATGGCGGTGTCGTGTGGCAGTACATAAAAGCCCCAAATAAAATTACTCATTTGTGTAGTACTTGCAGTTGGTATTCTTTACTGAGTTACACTGCGATGTCGCAAAACTTTAATGGATAGAATAATTTTCTTTCTTTTCTCCTACACAAAAAGTTTTGCAAACTTGCGATGTTATGGAGGTATTTTTTAAAATGACATTCTACAAAAGTTTGGGCGATTTTAATCACAGATTCGTTTATTTCTGTAAAAAAAAATTCTTCATGTCCGTCTTGGTGAAAGTATCCTTTCATGCCATGCACAGTTCATGTGAATGTAGCTGACATCTATTTTATCCACTTGACAATCCCCGTTGGTTAATAACGCTCAAGTCCTCTCCTAAGAGGAAAGGCAGAGATCAGACCTTGATTCTTCATGCTCAAATCAAACCAGCTTTCACGACATCAAAGCTCGCGGAATTATGCATAAGTAAATAAACAGGAAGTAGACATATTGTTAGTTTTATTTTGTTACTTTGTTTCGCCGTTGCCTGCCGAGTTTTCATTCGTTTCATGTATTTATCCATCTTTTTCCCTCTCTGTCCATTACTTGCTACTCAGTTTTCATTCAGCTCAGTCCTTATCGCTTCATGTTTAGGAACTATGTCTACTACAAAAATTTAATTTTCATCGCTCGTAAGTTGGAAAACGTTCGTGAAATATTTTGTGAAGAGAGTTGGTATTGAATGTTATGTGTGATACGGCGAATTTACACTCATTGAATTGTTTCTGTCGTTATATCTCCTGATTTCCTATTATGACACAATTTTGAAGGTAAATTCAGTGATATATGGAAATATTGCCTGGGGAATACGTCGCAAATAGTTTGTAGTAAAGACGCAATAAGTTGAAAACTCTTGCGCGATTGGTCACATTTTTATCAGCTTAATTATTTTTTACCCTATATCTCAAGAACCATTTGCTGTGTCCTATAACTTCACAGCTACATGTAGTAGTTTGTGTATATACTGTCTGTAAAATGACTCGCGATTAAATTACTGGTATAATGGTAACAGCTTCTTCATGCAGTGGTTTTTCTGTAAAAACGGTACATATCTTTCATTATTTTCTTGAGGTTTACAGCGAGAAAATATTTCAAAAAAAGTCGGAAATAATATGCAAAGCTTGTTGAAGGTCTCTAAGTGCTGTCATTCTTAAAGAGTGAGTGAATAGACTGTCGTTATTCAAGTACTCTGACGGGACAGTTAGTTGTGACACTTATTGTTAATGAAGAAAGATCTCCTGAACTATGTATCGTTGCCGCTTCTTACTCACACAGCGATTGTTGTCTAATATTAATGTGCTCGAAGTTTGGTTGGAATCTGTTAAATGTTTCAGGAAGAGATGTGAAACACAAATACACGCACCCACATGCACGTATTAACTAATCTACTGATTTATTTATTACTGATTGATTTGCTAAATTTTTCGGTTGTACTCGTAGTATAGCCACAGATACTATTTTAGTAACTGGTGACATATAAATCTACAAGTGATGTTGGAAGATTTTATGGTTGTCTTACAATTGTGCGCTTTTTGTTGGCTTTGTTGGGGACTTTCTTCAGGTGGGTACATTTCACTGCGAACAGTGTTATGTTTAAGTGAGTCAAATTTGTTGGAGCTTTGTTGGAACAGATTCAACTTTTAAATACTGATTGATATTTTGTTCAGAGTATTTTCCTGGTATGTAAGCTAGAAACGGCTGGTGTCCTGGTACTTAGGTCCGTATAGTTACTAAACAATTCACCGTGGACAGAAAAAAGTAAAGAAAAGTTTTCACTTGTGGTTAGTCTTCATTATAATGTCAGTAAACCGTTCAAACGATTGTTGGGCCATGAGCAGCAAAAAATAACAATGAGCTTTTAACCGAAAATCAATAATTCGTCTTAATCACAAAATGGACAGTGAATAAACATTATTAGATACAAGTGACGAGGCGACTTAATATCGTTTTGATTAGTGATTTATTTATATTGGCTTCTTTTGCGATTCAACCAAGTAAATGTAGGATGTCGGGAACCAAATGTTTCAAATGTTTGTATAGATTATGGGACTTAACTACGGGGTCATCAGTCCCTAAACTTACAAACTTCTTATCAACTAGCTTATCCTAAGGACGGCACAAATATCCATGCCCGAAGGGTGATTCGAACCCCCGACCGTAGTGGTCGTGCAGACCGTGACTGGAGTGCCTCAGTCCCCTCGGCCATGTGGGGAACCATATTCCTGTGTACATTCTGCTGATTTCGCCTTCTTCATTATTCATAAAAGGCTCGTGTCTTTATCCCATTTCGTATTGAAGACTTCCAGAACGTAATTTACCCTGGTTTCATTCATGTCACCCACACGACTGTTACAGACATTACAAATTACTCAGAAGGCACATTGGCTTGTTCCCTACTGTAGGATAAAAGTACCCGTAATTTAAAACGAGAGCCACTGGATTACTTCAACGCTAATATCGCAAAAACTCGATGACCAGAAACCCGGGTGGTAGACGAATACGAGACTATCGCTTCGTGTAGCAGCACTCGCTTCACGCTGGATTTACTGGTGAATCCATTCCTCCGCATTAAGTGAAGCAGAATAAGAGAGAAACAGGCTAAGAACTGCGCGCCCGCGCAGTGCGGGGCTTGAATTACTGGCTGCAAACTATAATTCCCGCCAGTGCGAGTCGGTGATAAAGGGAACGCCTCTGGCCGAATCAAAATTTATGAGTTTCGTAATTCCTCTCCGCCCTCTACCCGGAGTTCCTCGCGGCCTGCCCGCTGGTGGCTCTGTTTATAAAATTAAATGGCGCCCCCTGCGGACGCCGCCCAGGAACTCGCAAAGTGCGCCTGACGGATGAAGTGCAGTCACCCGGACAGCCCGCGCGCAGGCGCAAACACACTCGCGCGCGACAGTTTCTCTCTTTGTCCGTGCCTCGCTATATTTATCGCCGCCCCCTGCTGTCCACCGGCAACTTCACCTAATTCTCTTTCTCCGCCTCCAAGTTATCACCAGGCGTAAAATTCAATAAACGTAATCACATAAAACCCCAAAAGCGCAGAACAAAGTTCTGATGTTACACCGGGGAGGTCACTGATGCAAGTAATCCGCTTTAGACAGAGGAACTGAATACGTCCGAAGCTACAAAGGCTTACACTGCCAGCAGTTCACTTGCTAATGGGCAGCTACTGTAGGAGTGCAGCAATGTCGTAGCCAAGTGCCGTCTGGTGATTATCGGTTACGTTTTTTAATTTATCTTTATAAAGCATTAAGAAAGATGGATTACAGAAATCAAGGAAGACGTGATGAAACTACAGATAACGATGGAAGATTTGAAAGACAAGACAGACACACTGAAGATACTTCAGGACAAACATGTCACACTACCAATAAAAATTTACAAAAAGAGGCTGGGAAGGGTGATTTCGGATGACGAGAGAAGGGCACAATCTGAAAGAATGAAAAAGTATTGGGCCACCAAAAATAAATAAATAACAGAAAAACCTAATTCATATTATTTATGTTGGCAATAAAAGTAATTAAAAAGTAATAAATAAATAACCTCTTTATTATTAAATAGTCATATTAAATTATTTTTGAACTAAATTGTATTAATGCATATTGTAATAACCTCTGTATTATTAAATTGACATGTTTAATTATATTGTGTTAATGCAGAACAACAAACTATAATAACCTTTGTAATATTGACTAAAGTGGTCCAATGAAGGCCATAAAATAAATAAATAAATAAAAGCATTAAACAGTGTAGCCTTTTATCGTAATCCAGTGTTATAGATCTATTGCCTACAACCAACACATCTACCATTTTAAAGATGAATTTTTCACTTTTCTTACTCTAACTTTTTCTTTCGTTACAGTAGTGAGGTTTTTCTCTATTTGTCTGAACCTTAATTTTCACCATGTGTCCTTTTTACCGTCACAAAAACGTCCAAAGTTTGTAAGCGATTAATCCGCTATATCCATCGGGTCCTACACTTGAACATTACGTAAATGAAGCTATACTACGGCCATGTAGCGCAGAATTAATTTTTATATGTGACAACAGGGACAAACATTGTTTTGTGAAAATATTGTCATGACTTTCCCTCAATTCATTAGTCAAGATTCAGATAATACTTAAAAGTAAGGAACAGCATTTCATTTTTTCTTTAGACGCATCCATTCAGTACTTACGGAGTCCCACATATTCAGAGCTCTAAACATGTGTCATTATCCCGTATTTCTCCGCCCCTTCATCATTTTACTTCATTTCCTATAAACTTTCGTGTTGAAAATATGTGAACAACTGCAAATATCATGAATATAAATAAAATACAGTGAAGGATGCGGAATAATGAAGGTACTGGCAATTTACAACAATCGATTAGAAGAGTCGGTTACAAAAAACGGGTAATTACGAGATACTGATCATCCAGGAATCACGAGTAACTCTCCACCGTTTAACCTCAAACAATAAAACTATCACAATCATTTATAACATGTTGAATTTCGGTAATATTAGATTTTATGTTTTCAGCCTTTATTTCATTCTTAAGGAGCATTTATTCATTGGTCTTATCCAGATTTTGTAGAAAATTAGGTAATATTTTGCATCTAATTTATTGTAGTTTTAGGATCCTGACAATGAAAATGTAACTATGACCCAAAAGCAATATTATTTCCATTACAATAAAATAGAAACAGGAGTTGGCTAATTCCTAAGATTTGTATTATTTATTGTTATTCACCTTCGCAGCCATCACTGTTATCATCTTACAGTGCACATCTTTACTATAACTTTCGTCTGCTGGTATGGTTAAAAGGGCGTGGTAGACAGCTTTGTTTCTTCTTCCTCTTGCATTACCTGTCTCAACGTCTAGATTCTTCTTGTACAGATGAAATTGATGTAAAGTAATATTTTCTGTAGTTTGACTTCTCTTGCAGAGATTTTGCCAGTTTCATTGTCCAAAGGAAGAGTTCTGCAAGGAGGCACCGTTACTAATCAGAACAAGGTTACTCTCATTAGTTTTATAATGAGTGGTGTTGATGTAGCACGTTTCCTTCGTTCATGTTCAATAAAGCATAAAACTTAAACTGAGGCATTTTGCCAGTGAATCGCAGAAATAAAAATTAGTAACATGCAAAGTAAATACCTTTGAGTTGTAAATGCAGTAGGGGCCAGTTTCGCAGATTCTGGTAAATATGGGAAAAGAAACGAGGAAAGGTTTACAGTTATTTTAGGTAGTTTACTGGATCAACAAGACCAGTGGGAATTGCCTAGGAGTCTGAGGAGCCATGTCACAGATTTCGCATGCACTCGAGTACTCCTTCAGCCAAGTGTGTGCGTGTGTGTGTGTGTGTGTGTGTGTGTGTGTGTGTGTGCGCGCGTCTGTGTATGTGTTGTCCTTTGCATAAGTTAAAGTAATTTGTAAGACCTGGAACCGATGACCTGAGCAGTTTGATCACTTAGGTTTACAAACATATATTAGTTGATCAAGATGGTATAAGTAACCATAAATTTTATCAGACCAATAAAGTTAGTGAATAAGGAACCTACCTGCAGTCGTTCCAAGAGCTTGTACTATTTTACCAAAGTGATCAGTGTGTTCTACTCCTTCCACTGTTCATGCAACATATATTTTCTTTTCCTTCCTATTTCTTCTTTTGCCTCCCATCCTTCATTTGGTTCTTCACAATACAAAAGTTAGTATACTTATGCTGCCTAATCCACTAAACAACCAGATAAACGGTTAAAGATCCGTAAAAATTCACATACGTCTGTAACGCAACTGTATATATTAGCTTGAAACCAATTAATGGTGGATTTCTTGATTTCTGTTGGAACGGCAAGTGACTAGTCCTCCTTTTCTTAAAGAGCACAATTCACATACAGATATATCTTCCGATCTAGAGAAGGCTTTTGTTAAAATCAATTCTTCCAAAAAATAGATGTTGTGACACAGAAGAGCTAGGCAGTGTTAGCTCAAAAGGGACTTGCCTGCTTTCTGTAATAAACCCTTAAATTCTTTATTTAATAGACGAAACAAACAAGGTATTAATATTCAGTGTCTAGTAGGCCTACTTTCTTCACTAAATCCAAAAAACAAAGACAAGAATTCGTCCTTTTTATTGGTCTTTTTAGAGGATTTTTGTAAATAATTACATATTCAAGAAAATAATTCAGACCTTTTTTAATGCTGTGACAATTTTTTTTTGTATTATTGTGTTATAAGAATCTGCTGCCTATTGTCATGACAGTCTTCTTCAGCTCTTCGTCATTGGCAAAATGGTGGACTGAGCTAACGAATTACTCGATGTGCAAGAAAAGAAGGAAATCACTGAGTAGTAGAACACGACTGTATGCTAGGTGATGAAATAGTTCCCAGCTGAGCTTCTACAAATCATTATTTAAAGATTTTACCGCCATTTTAATGTAGAAGTGTCTCTTTTTTATACAGTATCCGGATTTCAGCTTTAGTAACATTTTCTAATGTTAACTATAAAAAATTAATATAAAAACCAGGTTTTCAATACAATTGTGTACTAGTACGAAGTTTAAATACCGAAGATACAACATATAAGCGGTTTTAAGTACCAAGTTTAGTGGGTCGGTCTCAGATGAGAATACAACTGATCTGTCTTTGTGTTTATTATTTCGTCTATAAACAAGGATAACATTGTTACTCACTGTTTTTCATTTTCTTAGTGTATTTTTATAACTAAGTTTTGCAGTAAATAAACCATACACAATATGCAAATGTTTGTCAGATAATTAAAATGTATCTCGTTACAAACTTGCATATGACATTACAAGTTTAAATACTCTGCAGACCAGTCAATATATTTGAAAATTTCCAAACAAATGAGAAAAAATAACAATACTGTTACTAATGTAACACTTCTTCTCATTTCGAGTCCTTCCACAAATGTTCTATACTATGAATATCCACGGTTTCTTTTCTTCAGTTAATGTCTTCTCCCCTTTCCTCTAAGGCCTCTTCTTCACCAAATTCTCGTTAAGATTCTTCCAGTAATCTTCTGATACAATCACATTGTCTCTTGAAGTCCATTATTATTGTATCCGTTACACATCTAAACAATTAATAACAAATATCATAACTTCATTACAATATGAAATGCACAAACATTAATTAAACTTCAAAGAAAATTAGATATGTTGAAGTTATAACTGACTGCCAGCAAATTCCTACCTTTACAACAGATGACATTAGTTTGGTTGTTGCAGGGGACAGAACGATGGAATCATCACTATATCAACAATCAGTACAATTACATTATAATGTGTAAGGCATTGTGTGTACACCACACAAAAGCTCACACAACCCATTGTTACTAAAAATAATTAACGTTTTTGCTCCAGTTTGTTTGTGAGACCACACCTCTCTAATGGAGGGTTATATATGATACTACAACATTAACTTTCTTCCATCAAACCAGCAGGTACATATGAGTAGGAACTAATGGAAACGTATATTGTCCACTTCTGGACAAAATTGAGTTTGATATGTTTTCGGAGGGATTTCGTGCGCTCTATACGCTCCTGCATTCAGATTTAATGCACTGGAATAGTATGTTGAAAATTGATGGTTAAAAATCAATCGTATATTGCTCACGTCACTAATGAATCAGAATGTATAAAGTCCACCATTCAAGATTTTATTTTGCTTTCCTTTCCTCCAATTTGGCTACACTGTCAAGTTTAACGCGTGTCAGGGCTTACAATACCTTAAAGCATTAATAGCCTACGGCATTGTCGCTTTCTGTCATTGTTTGACACTACTTCAGCCAAATCGTTATTGTTAGCAGTGCACAGCAGTAGTATAGTGTTGTGGTTTGTGTGTATTGCTCCCAATGGATTTAGAAAAAGAATGTTTTGATGTTGGGAAGGATGGTATAGATAGTGGAACAAAAAAGAAATCAAAATGAGAAATGGAAACTGAAATCAGGTAAATCTCCAGATTCGGCACACACTGGACAGAACAAAAAGAAACTTAATTGTTTCGTGTCAGCTTTGGAAGTTACATGCATCAGCTTCACTCCTGAACATATTGATTGTGATTGCTTACATGAAGAATCTTGTTGGACAACATGTAAATTTATTGTACCCTATACTATACTGCCTGTAACAGAATGTTATGCTGATCCAGTTTTTCACAGTAATGTAAAGCTTTGTAGCATTCCTTGAAGCAGACATTAATCTTATGTTATTATTAATGCTACAACTCATGTGAATTGCGATTGTCTAATATAACATTTTCAAATATAAAATTAATGTGAAGTAATGAAGGTGCGTTATTAAACACGCATCAAAATGTGTAATGTCATATATGACAGATCAAAACATATATTGTCCGAAATATAAATGGATTTTCTAACGTAACTAAAATAATGATATGTTGCAAGGTATATTCTAGTTCAGTACCTCAAAACGGATCTAATTGTGACAATAACTTAAAATTTTACTCAGTAATCTAGGAGATATTAGTTTTTCGCTTCTCCTGAAAAATTTGAATAAATGGACATTACACGATTTGATTAGTTGCTCCTCATATAGGCTTTAAGCTGACATTATCGAAAATAGCTAAAATGCATAAAAGAATAATAAACAACCCTTTGAATATAAACTGAAAAAATTGATAGTGAAGAAACACATTGCGAGATCACTATATAATAAATCATCATTCCTTGAAAACAGACAGATGTGGAAGCATGTGAAGCAAAACAAAGAAAATGTCGAGAAATAAAAGTATTACAGAGCTAAAAGATCTTAGAAGTTTAAGAAAGAAGCTTAGGGTATAACATCTCATTGATAGCATGGTCATTAGAGATGGGTTACAGTTTTAGTCACAAATAATCACATGGTATAGACTTTGGGGCAAATTTATTTATTTTTATGTAAACAAAACTACATTTATTTGGGGTAAACTTGTAGCTCCTAGTTTAGATGTCCTTTTCAGTTTTATACAGCTTTTAATGAAAATTTAGAAAATATTCATTGAATTACTGTACTGTCATGTGAAATTAAAAAGTTTGCTGAAAGTTATGGTTAAATGCGAAAATATAACCTCAAGTAGGAAGTGTATTTTATAATTCTGTGCTTGGTAAGTGAAAATTCACTCGTCTAACAAGTATCCAAATTGAAATAATGTCCATAAGTAGAAGAGTGCTCAATATCTGTATGTATATCACTGTAATTTATTATCCAATGATTGCTGGTTTTATAGAGCTAAAATTTATAAAACTCTTCTGCTAAACACATCAGTTGAATATTACATATTGGGTCAACATCTACAAAGTGATGGGGTGATCATTTGATAAATCTGTGGTGTCGCACAAGTCTGAACTGCGCGCCACGTACTTTCGCCGCGTGCCGCCATGCAAGCATGGCGCGTCGTTCTTACGACGTCGGCCACGAGCGCCCTCTGCTGCAACCCCGCTCGTGGCTATCACTGAACTGCATCGGTCACTTGGGATTAGGACAGGCACTAGGACTCATCAGTAGGCAGGCCTCTACCTAGTTAACCTATGTTTCAGCATTACACTTAGTCTACAGTCAAGAACTATGCAAAAGGTAAGTATTACCATGTTTCTTATACTAATCTAGCTTAGTGTTTCTAGTTTCTGCTGTCCCAGTGGCTGGTCACCTAAGTCTCTGTACCCGCACATGCATGCATCCTATTTCCCTATGTCGGTCTCTCTCTACTCAGCCACCGACACCCAGGACGACTGGCGGAAACGAGACACAAAGGAGGCGACGAGGATGGGATACAAAAAAATCTGCATCAGATATCTTATTTAATAAAAATGGTACATGTACAGTTAAAATTTATGTGAAAATTTTCATAGTACTAAAAGTGACCTTTATGGAAGTGAATATTATGTATCGAATTACTCCTGTGCTACATTGTTATTGTAAGGGTATACAATTATAAATTTACACAATAATTCAGATGACAAGAAAATTATCAAAATTGGTTTAAGGATTGAGAAACTTATTCATAAAACCGGCGCTGCCAACACCAAACAGGAAAACAATTAACCACGCTGGTTAAGGGCCGGACGAGCGTGAGGAGGAAGTTATGGCCCAAGGAAAGGAAGTACGATACCTACGGTTGATCCGACCGGATAGATCGGCTATCGGAACAAGGGTGCGTAGACACACACCGCCCGGTACCGACTTTCAAATTAGTTGAAGTTGCCGCTGGCGACAATATCGCACTTAGCGTGCAAGAAAATGGTAACTGTGGTAATAAATTAGTTGGAGAAGGAGGTTGCATCTGTTGTTAAAGCAACAACAGAATTGCGATCTCCAATACAATGTTACAGTTAGGGAGAAACCGATAGCGGATAAAACTTCCGTTATTGAGTGTGACGGTGGGGCAGATCGGACTGAGCTTTGGCTTAATCAGTTCGGTCGTATGTATGATGGACGGAAAGAGTATAAAGGTAAAAGATGGTGGAGTAATGGTAGAGGGGGGAGCGATCTAAGAGTGACGCATTCTCACCCCGAAACCAGTAGGCAGGAATGCTCTGTAAAAGAGATCAGGCATACCCGAAAGAACTGGAATCCAAACTCAGTCAGGCTTGTCATCAGGAACTGACAGGTGAACAGTGTATGTTGTAGAGGACGATGACCGGTTACAACTAATAGAAAGCCACGCACACTACAACGTCTACGGGGTAAAAGCAGACGTAGTACAGTCGGATTACCGTGAAACGACTCATGCAAACGCTGACGCGAAACAACCCTTTTGTTTGCGCGGATTTTCGTAACGTTAATAGTCACGCGCGGTGATGCTAACACCCCAAATAAAATTATCTATAATGATATTGTCGTGCAACATATCACTGATATGAATATGTCTGATTCACAAATGGCTATTTAAAATGTTTTCTCCTGGCACATCATTGTTTTACTGAATATTACTTTAGTATTAAATTGGGTTGTATGAAACATATGCAATAATCCCCATTTTCTTACAATATTTTGTTTAATTATTTATTTCTCTTATTCTTCATACATATACATATAAGTAAATATTTTTTCAGTCAACTCATACAATAATTACTGACACAGCTTGAGATGAATAATTCAACACTTCTCTGAACGCAGCAAGGCGATCAAATTCTCTACGAAGAGGTCTGTCTCGAATATCACCGAATCTCAAACAACGCAACAAGAAACGAAAGCCCCGTAAACTCATTGTTGTATTAAATATTGATATTCCAAAACCATTTATGTCCCATAAGTGTTACAGATGTTGGTGTCCTACTCTGTAATGACCAGCCAGTATGAACAGATACAGAAGACACTTGATTTCATCCTCATTTGTTGCTTTGGCATCACGTTATCTTTTGAAATTAGACGCAATGTGTTGTATGTCAATATTTGTGTACGATGTAATCATTCTAATTATTGTCATTTACACATATTGGAAAACAGTCAGCAGCAGTTTCCTCAGATTTTGCGATAGCTTTCACACCAGAGAGATGAATAACAGGGTCTACATTTCTAGTCCTCACGTTGCGACTAGGACAATTTTTCATCCATTTCGTAACTTTATCCTTTCCAATTAAAAAAAAATCTTACTTGCTTTCATTATCCGCTGCACTTGCTTGCGGCTCGACTTCCCGGTTGTCTGCATACTCCGTTTCGTTTCCGTGTCACTGTGATGAGAGGGAACTTCACAGCTGTCTGCTTTCTCCTCATCCCCTTCTCCTCCTTCAAAAGTTTCGTCTACGACCTCTTCCAGAAGCTTCCGCACTCTTTATTGTTGTTTTTCATAACGATCCATAGGTTTTTTAGCTGCACAGAGTGACAAAATACGAATAGCTGCTACGGAACACAACTGTTCGCTTTCTCGCAGCACTGCAACATAAAGAGTGCCGACAACACCCAAAGCCACATTGTTGCGCGTTTTCTTGAAACTTGCGCTTCCACTGTAGATTCTATTGCTACTCAAAACTTACATATTACGTCCTAGAAAGGTACCAAAGAACATGACGTTATACTCCTATCCATTATGTAATAATCCATTGACAAAGATGACTGGGGTGTTCTGAACACCCCGTGCGACCGCTTAAGGGTTAAGTTTACCTGAAAAACAAAGTTGTAAACAAGAGTGGTTAGTTAAAGAAACGGAGGAAAGTGTCATTGCACTGGGATCAGCGGAATCAGCGCGGTTCCTGGACAACACACCAGAAATTGAAACTGTAAATGAAAACAGAGTGTTGAGTGAAATTAAAGATGTAAAAATCAGGAGGATGAAGAAACCACCAGATAAATAACAACCGAAAAGAAGGCCGGACGGAATTTTAAAACGGAACAATTACGAGAGAAGATGAAAAGGAAAACTTTGGCGGGAATTAGCCGTCACAACGACAAGGCGCGGTTTGCAAAATTCCAGATCGGAGACCTGATTTTAATTACAAATCATGTAAAGTCAAGTGAAATTGATAATGAGATTTCCAAATTTAAATTTGTTTATACTGGGCCTTTTGGAATTATTGACTTGCCTCACACTAATGATTACCGTTTGGCATATCCAAATTCGGGGAGAGAGTTTGGTACACGAAATATAGTGGGCCTCAAGTTGTACCAAGCGAGGACTGATTAATTGAAAATATGTTAAGAAAAGAATGTGGTGTTTAAGTAGAATTTCCTGTCAAAATAATTTTACCTACCATTTCTTCAGCCTAGACAGTCAACAGTAGTGTGTTGCGAAATATTTCACACACCAAATATTTTCTTAGAGTAAGAAGGTAGTAGCTAATGGCAACTGCGAACAAACCAATAACCAATTTATTGTGTAAAATAATGTTTGAAAATTTATATAATCCTCATTATTTAAGTGTAAAATTGTGATAATTATTATGGATCTTAATTACCGATGAAATTAGACGAGTTGTATAAGTTTCAGATAGGCAGTGTGTGTGTGTGTGTTAACAAACATGGGCAGTGTGAGCAATTCCACTGTGATGTTATGTGGACTACTTTGAGTATACTCGGGAGTGATGCGGTGAGGAAAAAATGCGTTGCGACTGATGTGTCGACTGGGAAACAACAACAATGTTATAACTGGACTGAGCTGTTGCGGGCTCTTGTTTAGGCTGCGGCGTAACTTTGTTCTCGCTCGTGGAGCAAATGAAAATATTTTTCCCTCACGCAGGTGCATTTTAATGTATAAACAGAGAGAGAAGCTATGTATGTAATTACGTAATGACTATTTTAAAGTGTTAATTAACGTGATTGATACTAATTAATTATGAGTAATTAATTGAAATATTTTAAATTTTCTTTTCTTGTACACTGGTTAGGAATTAAATTTTGCGGACTCAAGTTTGAATTTTCATTAATTTCCTAAACTTTATGTAGTGCAAATCTGAGGCTGTCAGTAGTATTAACATTATTTTAACAAATCTGCTATACAGTAGCAGGACTACTGTAATGGTTAAATAATTTTGGACCCATTACCACAACTAACGTGGATTGTTGATTAGTTGATATGAATTGTCTTAATTGATCAGCCTAAAAAGTAATTTTCTAATGAATATTAATTTCAAATGAAGTGATTTATCGTGTTTCCTACGTACTACTGAGGTAAGACTCTATATATAAAAAGAGAAGCTGCTTCCATGCACATTGACATGGAATGAGGTACACATCTGTATTACCACTATTCTTGGACATTTCCCGAGTCTGCACATAATCCGTTTTGCCTCATGAACTGTGGGGCATATGTGATGTTAGCATCCAGATGTGTATTTCAAATATGTATAAAATTTTAAATGTATGTAGGTTCTGTTCAAGCTTATTATCATAACTGATGAATATTGTTTGTTTATGTGAATTGATGTAATTTATTATTTATGTATCCGGATAATCGTCGATAGGGAAAGTAGGAAACATCTTTGGTGTGTGTGGCTTGTGGTCTTTGGAGCAACAGAGCGGAAGCAGTGGCAGTAGCTGTAGAGTCAAGGGAGTCGAGCTCTGTTGTTTGAACAGTTCGGACGCTAGCAAGTACGTGGGAGCGTGCAGCGCCACGCTCTTTGCAGTCACCAGGCCTCTGGGTTGCATGCCGTAATTCTTATTTTTAATTTTCCGGCATTGTAATTATTTCACTTTTACGAGTATTGGAGACTGGACATCATTCGTCTCTGTAATCGCTGCCTATCGCGTGTCGCTCCATTTCTTTCGCTTCTTCGTGTAATTCTGAATATTTCTATGGATTGCATGCCGTAATTCTTATTTTATTTTTCAGACTTTGTGATTATTTCTTTTTTGTGGTTTTTCTGAGACTGGACTTCATCCGTCTCTGTAATGACCCCCTATTACATGTAGCTGTATTTCATTCGCTTCCTTATATAATTATAAGCATTTCTATGGGTCACATGCAGTAGTTAATTTTCTTTACTTTTTCGGAATCTGAATTTATTCAATTTTATCGGTGTTCGGACTCATTTGGGCCCGAGTTCCAACTTCTGGGGTATGCAGCTAGTCGCCTGAATTCACTCCACTTCTCTAATACAACCAGTACCTAACTCGATTTATAACAGACTGCAACTTAAGAATCCACCGTGATTTGTACAATGAATCTGACTTTCAACCACTTCACCTTCAGTGGAGTGCGTTCATGTAACGTAACCGTGTGTCGCCGTTAGCGTCTTTGCTGGCGTTTCCTGTTCAGATGTAATTTAACTTGCTATACACGCGCACCATCTCAAAATAGAAATGACAAATTAGAGCCAGCTTCAAAGTGTTTTGTGCTACCTCCGACTTGCTGAATTTCGCCTACAATAGCGGCGCCTGCTTCCGCCTCGTCTCAGCACGCTGTTTTTGCTGAATTTCGCTGTGGCATTGCGTGTGTGAGAGAGAATGAGTGTTGTTTGTGAATCCTTCCCCACAGTAGCGTTAAATCATGTATGATTTATGCTGGGCACCGTCTGCATTAATCCATGTAAGAGATGCATTATATTGTATTAACAAAATTGGTTCCCCATTTTGCTTGTTTTATATCTGAATAAACAAGTTTAAGTTCAGCATAATCCGTAAGTTCCCTATAAATTGTAGTTTTAGAGCACCTTCCCTCTTTTATTTAATATTGTTCTTCCCAAGTGCTGAGAACTAGTTCAGATGCAATTTTTTTCTCATATCTAAATTCCGTTGCGCCATAAAAGTTTTCTTAGCCACCTTTCTAAGATAACTTCAATTGTGGAGGCTTGCTTATTAATGTTCGTGTAATAACGTGTGAACTGCTATGTATATTGACCACTGTAGTATTAACTTCCTGTTATTGTAGTAATTAGAAACGAGTCAGTTCTCAGTTTGGGCCAGGGAACAAGGATTTATAGCAGGGAGTAACCAGTAGTTCACAGGACTTCTTTTACTAATTTTAGTGACAAAGCAAGGTTCTTGTTACGTACAGTGGTCGACTTTTAAGACTTATTAAATAGATTAGAGAAATGCGGAACTAAATTTCCAGCTTTTGTAGATTTGGTGAACGCTTTTGACACTCTTGATTGGAATAGACAAATTCTTGAGTCATCAGGGATCAGGCTTTTTACAGCTAGTACAAGAAGCATATATGAGTTATAAGATTCACAAGACATGAAAGGGAGTAATGGATGGGAGGGGAGTAAGAGAGGGTCGTAGCTTTTTCCTAATGTTATGCCATCTGCACATAGAGGAAGCTGTGAAGCATTGCAATGGGATGTTTGGAAAAGGAATTAAAGTTCAGGGTTGAGAGATAAAAACTCTCTTTTTTGCTGTTGAATTATAATTCTGTCAGCAAAGACCTGGAAGAGCAATAGAACGGAATGGACATTGTGTTGAATGGAGAGTGTAAGTAGAACATTAACAAGAGCAAGTAAAGGGCAATGGAAAATAGTATGAGAAAATCATGTCATGGTGACGAAATTTTACTGCAGTAAACTGGCATACGATGGTCACAGTGCAGAGTATGTAAAATGTAGAATGTCAATGAAACGAAGAAATTTGTTAACATGCAATATTAATTTAAGTGTTTCGACATTTGTGTCGAGTGCTGGCTGTTTTGGCAGTGAAACATAGACGTTAAATAACTGAGAAAGAAAGGGTATAGAAGCAGTTGAAGTGTGGTGCTACAGAAGAATGTTGAAGAGGAGATGGGTTGATCAGGTATCTAACCATGAGTTACTCAACGGTATTGGGGAGACACGAAGTTCTGGTATAGCTTGGCTATAAGAAGGGACCAATTGGTTGGACACGTTCATAGACATGCGGTGATCATGAATTTTGTATTGGAGTGGGTGTGGGGTAAAAATGCTGAGGCAGACCAAGAGTAAGACGCTTAAACAGATGTTTGTTGCCATTCTTACGAGTAGTTGGTTATAGATCTGCATCAAAGCTGTCTCTAAACTGAAAACCACAACAACAATATTTGAATTTTAGTTTTTGAAAAATTCATAATTTTAATTTGATGGTTTAGCACACTGCGTCTCTGAGTGCTGGTATATCAAAATACACACTCACTATTTTGGTAGAATTTTCCACTGGATATCGGGATTGATGCAGTATCATCTGCCACTGCCTATTACCCCTGCTGTTACGTTTTCCTTTTCTACTATCTGAACTAAATTGCGGAACTGATTTTAGAACAAGTCATCATGTGTCAAAAATCGTTGATATCAGTAACGCTCACCCCCCCCTTACTGTCGAAATTTCGAAAGACGACTGACAATTTTCAAACAATTTATTTTGACACAGTTTTGATTAATTAAACTAATTCGTGACTGTGAATGAGAATGTACTTTCATATTCAAGTTTTCATCTGATATCAAAAATTTAATTTGTAATCATTTCTTTCATAAATAAGGAGTTAAGAGAAGAATATGATTGTGATCATATATCTACCTCAAATCAACAGTTTAACTTTGTTACAATCAACTAGAAATATCATTACTCAATGTCATTACCTATCACTGAAATATCAAATCATTCTTTACAACTCTAAAGGAACGTATTATATAACACAAATAATTTCTAAAGATGGGATTACATCATCAACCATTCCATCGAGCCATTCCATCCATTCCATAAGAGATAATGTAAAAACGTGACAACTTCACAATTATAATAATAAAGTTTACATTACACATTGCTTTTTTTCATCGGTGGTGGGCAACTGTATAAAATATTTGGTCATTTCCACATTCTGTTTTCCCCAAATCAAGTAAACCATATTACTCTCACAATCATAATAATAAAGATTTAAAATTAATAACTATTTGAAAATGAAAGACGAAGCACTTCTTTTGATTAGCACTATGTCATCCCATTCTGATTTTTCCTCGCCTTGACGTCAAAGTTTCTTCTGAAAATTACGATCACTAGCCAATCTCTCTGTACACTTGTTCAACACACATTTAATAAAGTTTTGCAGCCAAACATTGTTTCATTTTGTTATTTCGAAGTGAAATGCTAGAGATATGATCTAAAATTGGTTCGAGGAACCCTCTGTCAGGACGTGAAGTGTGTATTGCAGCGCAGTTGTGTAGATGTGAACACTACAATGACATCTGGTTGTCCCTACACGCTGAAAAGCAGACGTTAACAATAAAATTTCCATCACTGGCGCAACACGTACCTAATTGATATTCGTAATAAAGGTGAGGGCTCCAAGTCACTGTAATGGATTGCGTGCGCTGGATTGCTGTTTGCTCAGTTTTATGGAGAATCGCAAAGTTTAGTTTACGGTATGAAAAAGTGTAGGGTGTAAGCGAGAATCAGAAACTGTGTTTTTAAACTTCAATTATGAAATACAGAGCCTACTGGGAGAACTTTGTGGCATAAAACCTCACACCACAAAACATTTGAGACCGAAGTTTCTTGTTTGTCACTGCCCCGAGATTATAAACCTTAAGCCTGGTCATGTCTCCAAACAGACAACAGCCCTCAAGACCCCTCAGGGAGCGCACAGCTCTGGTTATAAAAGCGTAGGGAAGAGGCAAATATTAAAATTCCTCTGTGAGAGCGCATAAACGCACCTTCTAATCTGAAATGGAAATGAAGTTGTTTATATGCTAATATTTCGCGCTTCATTTGTACCTCATTTTACTTCTCACCGTTCCATAGTACGGAGGACCAACACCAACATAAATAAAATATCGTGCGTAATACATTCAGCAAGGAAGGCTATTATGACACAGTTACTTGGTGACATGAGATTACAAGGCAAATGAAAAATTATGGGAACTGTCTAAAGCCCCCTCTCGTGCGCTGAACGAGCATCACTATTATTCTGCTGTCTTATTTAGAAAAAAAAAAATTAAATACGTAATAGGTCAACCTGGTTCCGTATGAATATGAGGAATTAATTGAATGACATGACAAGTGTATAATAATGCCCGATATGTTTGTGGAGGAAATATGAATTTGATACAAAACTGACACTGCTAAATAATATTTCGTAAATTGTATAGGGCATCTGTGAATTTGTTTGATACGCGGAATTAAATTTTTGAATGTGAAGTTTTGTACAAATGTTTCGTTTCAATAACAAGAGGGCTAGCACTGAATATCCAAGATGTGGCTATCAGTTAGGTAAACTCACTGACAAAGCCCTTTGACAAAGTGGAGACGGTTCTGGTTGCGTTCCTGGTAACGACAATCTCCGAAGTAGCGAATGTGCAGACCCTTTACTACACGGGGACATGGTTGATTAATGCTGAAACGCGGGGAGACGGAGACATGGAAATCTACACCTCGTTACAGAACATAACGCTCTGAGATCGTCCGGCAACTAGCTTCCCAGGTATTTCGAAATGATGCTAGCAACAGAGCAAAATTCCACGGACCTTTGGAGGTAATGGAGTCCCACCTCTAACTGACAGATCAGGGACTCCTGAGATACTACTTAGCCAACGATCAGGAATGAGATGGAAAACTATTAATGTCAATTGGGATTAAACTGGGGCGAAGGTAGAGCTGGCACAGGCTGAAAGTAAGATGAGATAAAATGAATTATCTGTTAGTCATGTTAGGGTAAGGGGAGAGATAGCGGACGAAGTGGAAGGATACAAGAACTATCCATTAGGAATGAAGACAGGAAGAGCACACTGGTATGTATGGCTTTATACCGGAAAGCAAACGAACCCAGATTAATTACAACAATGTATGTAAATGAACGACTAACGCGGACAGATTTGGCAATATCCAGAAAAACTATTAGTACTGTTTCTGTGCATTTACCCTATGAAGAGAAATATCAAGATGGACAAATTTTGTGATGCACTCAATGTTGTAGTTGACAAAAAATAAAAAATATAAATAAAATTAAAAAAAATGATAAACAGAAGAACATTCACTTGAATACCAGGGAGGGCAGAGCACCAGATCTGTCACTGACTGTAGAATAACAAATCAGGAATGTAGGAAGGCAGTGAAAGATGCACATGTTTTCAGAGTATTATTTGAAGGTACTAACCTTTATTAAATCTGCAGTGAAATTAGTACTGACGTACAGAGAGACAGGTCCATATGTAAAAGGGAATAAACGGACAAAGAAATCAGGCTTAAATACATGTCACCTCAGAGAAGTACTAGTTTGTTGAATGTAGACACTAACAGTCATTGGGAAAGGAATGGAAAAGCTACAGGGACACACTAATAGAAGTGGCTGCAGAATCTCTTGGAACAGGCAGGAAAAAGCAGACAGATTTGTGGTATGACACTTTCAAGGCAGCCTGTAAAAAGAAATCTCAGGGGTTTCAAAAATGGCTCAATACTCTACATCAGGGAGAAATAAAATGTTATGTGAAGAAAAAAAACAGATAATTGCACAATTCAATCAGAAATCACGTAAAGTGTGACAGTAATGCCCAACGATTAGCACTCAGTCATTTATTTGGAGAAATTTATCAAGGTAGATTAAATGCACCGCAAAATGACCTTGCCAATGCACTAAATTGTTACATTTCTTTTTATTAATTTTGGTAGCATTATATCTATGTAGGACAGGTGATATTGATGGGAATGCATTATCTGTGTAAATCGATTGAAAGTAGCAACTTAATATTTCATAGCTAGATCAGAGGTCTAACCGTATTGGTATGAAGATCACTATCTCCAAATCGAAAGTAATCTATGTGGAAAAGAAATTAAACTGAGTGCCTAGAAGAAACAAAGAACAGGTGGTCAGTGGGTTGTATTTTCTCACAGAATGGCAACATAGTGTAAGAATTGGAATCAAGGTATAGCAAAGATAACGCAGTGAGTGATCAGCTAAGATCTGTTATCTACTGCGTGAATGAAGTCAGTACGAAGACTAAGTTAGCAGTTCACTACTCTATCTTTCGACCAACTTTGTTGTAAGACCGAGGTTATAAATATGAAAGTAGCAAGGATGATTGAAGGTACTAATAGATGGGAACAATGGCAGGAGGGTGCCCATAGTGTATAAATCAAAGGAATCCGGAATGAACACCATAGATGAAACAGATAAAGCGAACAGGTGGTGGAGCTATGTTACATACATGGGAGAGGCAAGGTTACCTAAAAGACTCGTGGTTACGGCAGTAGAGGGTGAGAACAGTCGAGGTAAACCACGGAGAAAGTACTTAGATTTGGTCAAGAATGAATTTGAAGTAACCAGCTTAACGTCGTACGAGGCATCATGTTAATACTGAATGGGGGATCATGGAGGAATTTTAATAGGTGGATTATGCTCCAGACTGAATGTTTAACGAATAAACAGTATCTGATGATGATGATGATGATGACGACGATGATGATATATTATAAAATCGTATATCCATTTGGAAAATTTGTTAAATTATTTACTTAGTACTTGAGCTGTGCACAGTAGTATGAACAAAATTTTAATAGTAAGAAATTTCGAGACATATACAGCCATTTCTGTAACTTTTTGCATACTTTCTCATAAAATTATTTTAGACCTAATACTACATAAATACTGATTACTGATATTGCTTTTTAAATAGCTCACATACACATAGAGCTACTCATACTACTGTTTACATTGGAACACTATTCTCTGTACTGACGAGAAAATTTTTTGTAAGTGGTAGACGCTGTTATTAGTCCTCCATGACACACAATAGATAAGATGAAGACATTCTAAAGCAGGTATACATTAACTTAGTAGATTTTTACAAATAGATAGGTGTTAAAAGGAGAAATAAGTTCACTTATAGCAGAACACTCTAGCGGTATTCATAGATATCTTTACAGTAATTATGAAGCCTCAAATACGTTTTGTGGAGGCGTTTGACGTGATGGTGCATTTATCTATTTTATTGTTTTGTTTTACTATCCACCTGCACAACATGGTTTAAATTTTACTATCATCTAGTACGGTTGAGAAATAGAATGTGGAGCGTCTTAATAAGCAGACAAATGGCAAGTGTAGCAGATGAGCAACTGGTATTAGAATTTTTAGATCGTTAATTTCATTTGTTTTGTGTTAGTACTTGAATAGTACGTATCTTGTAATTATTTTATGAAACCATTCTTATATACGTTTTAAACACAACCTAGCGGGAGACACCCTTGAAACCAGTCATCTTGCATAAAAGAATGAAGCCAAATATTTCGAGCTTGGCATGTTCTCATTATATATTGTCACAGATTGTGTATGATACTTCATTAGGTGTGTTAAGTAAGTACGGCTAACAAGGAGGAATTGGATAGTAAGAGGAAGAAAAGAAATTTTCGACATGTTTCAGGAACGGGTTGAGTTTGTGTAAGACATAGAGAAACCACCAGCATAGTATTTACGATAACTTGGACAAAAGGGGTGGGATGGGACCGAGACAGAGTGACGAATATGGTAAGCAAGTAAATAGACGTGGAGATGAGAATGCGTGCATTATGTAAAATTGGTAAGTTGTACTGGTCATACCGATATTTAAGAAATACAAATGTATAACAAGTCTGACGTCAATCAGATGTAGAGTTTTGGAACTTGTACCGATTTAAGATATTATGAATTACTTCTGTGTACTGACCAAATGTCAACAACGAATAAGAATATACTCGTGTTGTAAAACACGATGGCCCGTTACTCAGATAATGGTACGATTGATATCGACAAAGGATGACAGTCAAGGAAAATGTTTAACACTACAGTCGTAGGTGGATTCGAACCGCGTCCTCCAGAATGTGAGACCAGTGTCTTATCACTGTGCCACAAGCATCGTTTGCCATGAAAATAATACGGAAGTTGCAGTGGTACTCATTACAAAAATAACGTTTATCGTCGCTGCGTTATATCTTCAATATAATTGCTATGGCAGACGTTTTTGCTTCAGTGAGATATTATAATGAAAGATTGCAGTCACGGTTCCGAATAAGCGTGTTATTACTCATTACTGATTTTGCCCATTTGGGGCATCATGGGATGATGTAAAAGATGTGTTAAACAATCATATATAAAAATCTTGCGAATAAAATCTAAATATTGTTGGAAAGAATGCCAATGTTCGTTTGGACGGCTGAGAGATACAGCACTCATTGACGTGCCTTCCGAAACGTCGTAGAATAATTTGAATTGAGATTTGAATGATATAATAATTGAAGCAGTAAGGATCGCAATATAATATATATTTTATTATTATGATGGGTTTCGCTCAGCAATGATCATCGTAATATCATGTCCTTTGTGAGAAGCTGGTCCACACTTTTGGGGAAAACGTTGCTCCACAAGTGATGGGCCATTTCCTCACCAAGAACATGATGATCATTGCTGATCGAAACCGGCCATCGTAGTAATATAAAATTAAAAAAAAAATATTGTGTGATCTAGACTGCTGCAATTATTAAATTACGCAAAAATTTTAAAAAGCTGTTTCTCCATATGAACAATGTTCCATAAAATATTTTGAGATTTGGCGATAAGAGTCCTCCTAATAGTTTTTAGATTTTATTGAGATGCAATCTGCCAGATTGTGGTTTGCCACAACTTTTATATTACCTGATGGTGCCCCAAAAGGGCGAAACTTGTTGTAAGTAAAAGAACAACATTCGTAACCGTCACTGTAGTCTTTCAATGAATTCATAACCTTTGGCCGCATCAATCGTCAGCATGGAATGACACCAATTTTAGATGTAATATTTCTGACTTCAACTCACATAGTGTGAAACGATCATCATAATAAAATACAAGAAATCAGTACTCCAACTGAGAATTTTAGACATTCTTTCTTCCCGCGTGATGTTCGAAAATGAAGGAGATGTAGATGTAGATGTAGATGTCGAGGTTGTATAAAATCCGTTTTGGTGTTAATAACTACGACTGTCGTACCCACTAACATCAGTGAATAGACAAAACAAAATTAATTGCTTGAAAAGAAGTGAGATAAAACTCTATCTTGTCTTTCCAAACAGCGAGTTTCAAGTAATTAATATTGAGCTGGGTCTAAATTTTGCTGCGCAATACTCCACACCATGACCTGCGTAAATCAGGCACTGAATGATCAGATGAACTCTCGTGGCAGAGGGATGTGTTCACACTGGATGAAGTGGGAAGAGATACCTCAGCGGAGTGATAGTACGGTCTGTAGCAACACGTCGTGTATAACCCGCAGTGCTGCTGAAGCAAGGTCATGCAGATGTCGTTAATCATAACCGCATACTCTCTGAGTTGACACACGTTAACTGGCTGTTGTCTTCCAAAACAATATGGTGCAACAATTTCAATTTGCTGACAGTGCACGTCATACGGCGAATAGCACCGAAGACGAGTAGCCCTAAGCTGTTTCACAAATGAGCCGCGATTCTGTGTCTGAATAATATACAAAGGTTATTTTAACGAACTAACACACACAGTGGAAGTGTTACTTCAGTGTGTGACACCATAATTAAATTTTGTATTTATTTATTTTATTATGCTTCAATTTATTATTGGAAAAACTGTGTACAAGATATTGATGTATGCAATGAGTAACTTATCTTTGAAACTTATGTTCACTGAAAATGCCTTTTATATCTAAGAAGGTAAGAAAATGTGTTTTGTTAAATGTATAAGTAATATTGTTAATGCGATATGTTTGTGTTAATATTTGTGTATGCTGAAAAACTTGTAGAGGTTTTGACTGGGGGCTTTTGTAAATTGTACTGGAGTAGAAAAGACGGGGGGCATCCCCGCCGTAACGGATACTGACTGTGTGGGAGCGAAAAGGTGGGAAAACGCGGGAAGTTGTTGGCTGGCGCAATGGCTAGTATGTGGCAGGGATTACGGTTTGAGACGTGATAGCGTCCAGTCGCAGTGGTGGTAGGCACGGTGGAATGTACTGAGGTGCCTTTGTTTCTTGATGGCTATGTTCTGGAGGCCTTTACCTACAAGAAGATTGTAATATGGCCTCGGATGAAATATTGTTGCTGCTATAAGTACTGGCATCAATTGGTGGCTTAATATTCCAACGCTAAGAAGATTGGTTTTTGGCCACATACTTCAAGAGCCAGTAAAGCAACATATTGCACCACATGGAGCCACACTGCAGCGCCAAACTTCCACAGTCAAGTAGGAAATTTTTGTTATTATGTATAACAGTCCGAACCTCATTTTTGTTCAGAATTTTGAATAATTACTTTTTTAACGAGAATTGACTTTGAGCCCATTATTGTCCTATGTCGTTTATCCAAGTAGGGTCCTATCCTTTGGTACAGTGATTATTCCGAAAGACCCACTGAAATGACTATAAACGATTCTAATAACATTTGCTTTGCTTAAATATATAGTAGAGTTTGCACTGAAAATGAACAGTAGAGTAAATCTTATCTCCACTGAACAAATGCAGTTTCAGTTAGTTCAATAATGAAGTTTTCTGAAGTGGTAAATTTAAATCTGATTATTAAAAATATATGTTGAGCAGTGATATAAACTTTGATGTTACGTAAATTCAGTGCATAGTAATTTGTGCACAAACGAGAGTAACATATCAGATTAAGGGACCACACTTTTGAATACTGTGTCGGTTTCCCAAATTATTGATCTGAAGAATATTAATTATTTAGAGGAAAGTAATTTATTATGCAACAATTTTACATTCAGTAGTTAATGAAAATATAAGCTTGCTAGTGTTTTAAATAATTCTTGAACAGTGCTTTACTAAGAGATTGCTATTTTGAAGTGCTTACACTATGGTAACCAGGAAAACATTTTTTCTGAAAGTGATTCATGAATGTTGTGAAGTAGGATTGTACTGAAAGTTGGCTAAGTTAGTGTCTGAAGTTTAATAATTACCTATAGGATAGTAGATTTTTCCATTCAGCACAATGTTAGTTCTAGCAAGAACTTGAATTGAATTTTTCCATTTACATATAATGCTTACTTACAAGTATAGATTATGGTGAGGCTGTCTGCTACCTTAGAAAGCGACCACACTACATAAGTGTTGCATTTAAATTACGTTTGTTACTGTTCTCTAAATTTTTAGGAAATATTTTACTTATTCAGTAATTATCGAGTCATTGAGATACTTGGTAATTGTTGTCCCTAAAGGACTGGCGACTGTAAACTGAATTTTTTTAGTGGTAATTTTGTTTGATATTAGTGCTCTTTCTGACTCCTGGTAACTTTATCACTGTTTTCTTTCGCAATGCAACTGATGTTCACCGCACTGAATGTCATCACCAATGCCCTTGTTCATTACGATAACGCACGGTTAAATAAAAATCCTCTCGGAGGTGCACCTTGTTGTAGGCGTAATCTTGTAGCAACTAATGAGTTTTGTTATCGATATCTCAATATATGTAGCAACTCTGCCACGTTATATTGGATATCAATACCTGAACTATAGGTAGCTGCAAAGCTTATCAACCCACAAAGAGAGTTGCAAGTGTACGTTAGAGTACTTAGGAAAACACGCCATTCTGGTCAATTCTGTCCATCAAAGATGTTTAAAAATTGTTGCTACTCGCTTTATGTCTGGACTGTAGCTGTTGCAACACTTATAGCGAATATGTATGAAATGTTCAAATGTTTGTTAAGCTTATGGGACTTAACTACGGGGTCATCAGTCCCTAAACTTACAAACTACTTATAAACTACTTACGAACTAGGACGGCACAAATATCCATGCCCGAGGGGGGATTCGAACCCCTGACCGTAGTGGGCGTGCTGACCGTGACTGTAGCGCCTGTCACCTCAGCCACCGCGGCCGGCAATATGGATGAATCCGTCAATCTCGCCGCATCGACTTTCTGTGGAGTATTTATAATTCCGCACGGCGAGGGATATTTCTCTGTTAGCTTCGTTGACGAAGTGCACCCACTCGTCAGATATATTTCAGTGTTCGCTCATTTCAGAGGTTTTATACTTTGCATTGTTTACAGAAATTATCATTACATTGCCTTACCTAACAAATGCATTCGCAACCGCGAATATGATGCAGCACCAGTTGTACAGTTTGTTCGTGACATATAAAAAGTTGTGCTGTAACTGGAATGGAAACCATATTTCCCAACTTGCGCATGCAGTTTTGTATCCGTGCAACAATTCCGAACCGATGCGCTCTTCCATATGCTACACGTAGTCTGATGTATAGTGCTCAGAAGTGGCTACGATTCCCACACAGGGAAGATGTTTACTGTTTCGATTTTGTTTGAAATATTGCGTCCATTGTCCATGAATCTCTGATATAGCCAAAGAAATATCTTTCACAATTGCACCCTTATCTGACGAACATTACTTCGGTTACATCCCAAAACGACAGAGACTGGTTGCCCGTTGTATTTTTCTATCCACCTGGATATTGTACGTCTGTGTGGAACGCCATTCGGGCGACATTTTCAAACTTGCAAGCTTGACACACACATCGCAATGTACATGACAGAAATCCGAAACTGCATAATTACACATACACAGTGACCATTGATTCATTCTTAACTAAATAGCATTCTATGTGGCAGATAACGCGAGTATGCTTCTTAGATAGGTCGCTAAACTGACAATATCTTTCAGAAGTATCTTCCTCGACAGACAGTATCGTTGCAAACCGACGGTTTCTTTCTTCTCTACGCGAAAAAATGAAGTTGTAGTAACATCGTCATGTCGAAAGTTACCTATGGTAGATACAATTTCATCTGGACAGCCTCCCCCTAAATTATGCATATTGAATGATCACATTAAGATATTTTTTCTTACATTGAAACTGAAGCACGAACTAAGCTTGTGAGGTGGCGGTAATATTTACTCAATTTTTCTGAAAGTATTTTTTCTTTTGGTCTGTGGGCAGATGGTGCTGTTCAGTGTCGTTTTGTACACTATTTTCTTCATTAGATATGTTACCACTTCACTTTCTAGGTGGGCATTGCGTCAAAGGGAGTCCTTCAATTACAGCAGTTTCATAATGACTTTTTCTATGACTCTTTCCTAACAAGTTGGCGACGGCAAGGGGACGACTGGCTTGCGTTCTCTCACGTAGCCTCGTCAGTTGTTATGTTAGTGTGTTTGGATAGTTGCCTTTGTAGAATTACACTGCTGCGAAACTGCAGACTCGGCTGTGGATGGGAGGCGTCCTGTCATGGCCTGGTACCTGTGGGCTAGCTGCGGCTATCTGAGAGGTTGTGTTTGCTATTAATGGACGAGCAAGACAAGACGCACTGCAGGATGTCCGCCAAACTGTCGCCACTGCAACATAATAGGACGTCCCGCCTCAGGCCAAAATTCGCAGAGATAAGAAAAGTACCTCGCCAGAGCGGCGAGTCATTTTTACTGTTACGAATGCCTGGACAGTTTCTGCGAATTTGCCGATGTGGGTGGTTGCGTAAACGTTCTTCTGCGTGACGAAAGTTAGCAGTTTGCTGGTCGCATTGTCGGTAGTCTGGGCCAGTGGGGGCTTTGCGCCTGTGCCCATGAAAGTGATGTATTTTTTACCCTTTGGAACGAAAGAGAGCGTTCGATAATTCCAGGAAGGTCGTGGACCTGTTTACGGTAACGTCTCTGTGAGAACTTTGTTCGTGTGGGAGAAGCTGGGAGGGGCATCTGCCGAATGCTCTGTGTTTCGCAAAAGCTTACGATTGTGACAAATTTTTTCTACGGCTTCTCGCGATATCATTGGGCAGGCAATTTTCTGAATGTGGTAATTGGAGCGTTTTGCCCGCGTAGGCGGGGTTGCGTTTCGCGACCCGGAACTCTGGCATGGAGAGAGATTTTTTTGAGAATTCGCTTGTAGGTCTCCACAGTGCGCAGATCGATTTTTACGTCAGGGGCTCCGAAGTTTCTGACCACTTGATTTCGCGGTTTACTTGTGCTGTTGTCTGAACTTTGATTTTTGACTGGTTTCCCTTCCGGTGGACACAGCTGCCTTAGATATTTTTAAATGTCGAACTCAACTAAATGGTCACTAGTCCGTAGCTTACAAACTACTTAAACTAAGGTAAACTAGAAAGAGTTGTCGTGTTTGGGGGCGATCTATTAATCAATGTATTGAAGACAAGATCCAAGATAGATTTTTATTTTGTATTTTTTATTCAACCCCTAGCAAGGGTGAAACGAGACTGTCCTGAAAAGTGAACGGTCTCAGTATTTGAGGAAATTACAAAGAAGGTATTTGCGGAGGCAACAAAATTTCCATGGCGTTCTTAAATTTATCCTGTAAACTGTAAAGTTTGGGGTCAACTAAAAAAGATTCCTAAGAATGAATACGGTTCTGAACATTTTTGTGCCAGTATTAGATCTACAATTACCTTCATCATGTAGGTGCAGTTGCGCCTCCAGTCGACCGAATCGTGGAGCGGTTTTATACTATCCCGTCTGATGACAGAGTCGTTACCAAAAGTGAGTTTAGTCGTGGCCCAAGCTTGCCAAGCTAGTGAAAAGTTACTTTGTGTCTGGAGACCTATAGTCTAAAGGTAGTGGTTCCAAATCTTTTGGCCCACTTAGGTTCCGCTGGTAACACTAAAAGTGGGTCTTTGCGATCGCTTTTTGACAGTTCGAAATTTAAACGAAAACGACAGCTTAACCACTCATCTGAGACGAAAATGGAATAAACAACTTTGCTATGTTATGTTTCTTCCATAACTCGCACCGTTTCAGAGATATTTTCGAAAATAATGACGATTTGACACTGCCACTTGATTTTACGTGAACCATGATAGGCAAAGAAAATAAACTTGAAAGTGAGGACGAACTAGCCCGACAAGACAGTTGGTAATATTTTAATGTAGCCGGCCGCGGTGGCCGCGGGGACTGAGGCGCTCCAGTCACGGTCTGCACGGCCACTACGGTCGGGGGTTCGAATCCCCCCTCGGGCATGGATATTTGTGCCGTCTTTAGGATAAGGTAGTTCGTAAGTAGTTTGTAAGTTTAGGGACTGATAACCCCGTAGTTAAGTCCCATAAGCTTAACAAACATTTGAACATTCTTTTGATTTTAATGTAAGAAAAGGTAGTGATAATGTTGGATAGTAAAATACGTTAATAGTTTACATAGATAAAAATTTAAAACAACCTGTTTTTCACAACCAACTCAAATATCAAATAATTCTGCATGTTTGTTAAAGTACGGTCAGAGAGCATATTACGTGTTGTGTGCATAGATATTATCACAACAGTAGACTCGTAATCGTAATGTCCATAATTTATTATATTGTTTTATATGATTTATATTTTTAATTAATTAATTCCGAAATTTCTGCAAAATCAGGAAAACCTAAAGTGGGCTGTAGACCAATGCGATTTCTTACACTGTGACCCACAAACTGTCTTGAAAAAAAAAAAAAAAAAAAAAAAAAAAAAAAAAAAAAAAAAAAATTCGCTACTCACTGTATATGTATGACGGAGACGTATGGTGGAGCACTTTGCTTCACCAAAAGGAGGAAGGAAGCTTACGGTTTAACGTCCCGTCGACAGCTAGGTCATTAGAAACGCAGGCCCTAACGCTCGGAGGTTCTGGTACGAATGGGACAAGAAGACGGCCGTGCATTTGCCTGGAGTGATTTAGGGAAATCACGGAAAATCTAAATCTGGTTCAATAATTTTTGAAAGTATTTTGGGATACATCAATCTTGTTAAATAATTAATATATGACTGTCTAGATCATAAGTTGCTGAGTTTTTTTTATTGGTAACCGGGTTCAGTCCTACAGGACAATCATCAGGCCTTTGGCACCTTGTTGGCGGACGCTGGCGGTGGCCAAAGCAGCCGCAACATACAGCCAAAGGCCGAATGATTCTTTTGTAGGACTGAAACCGGTTGCCAATAAAATACTCGGCAACTTGCGATCTAGACGGTCATATTTTAACTTAAATTGGATGGTTAGAGATGTCCAAAAGGACACTATTTTGTCAAATACAAAATACGCTTTATAGGAATAATATTATGAGATTGTTCAGATTTGTTCAGATATTAGCTCTTGGCATTGATAATACTTTTCAAGTCTACATAGAATCTTGCTGTTTTTAGATGTATATTTATTTATAAAAACTAGATAATGGACGCTCGCATCAATAGATGTGAATCACACTAATTCTTTCAAAACTTTGCAAGCATTCACTACTATCCCTTTTCTGAATTATAATGAAATTAGGCTTGGCTGTTTCAAATATTTCCAAGAGAGTCACATGATAGTTTCGTCCGATAGTCTTTCTGAGATGCTGATAATTTTAGCTTTTTAAATTTGTCATCTACAGCAGTTTCCTTATCGATAATAAATCATAAAGAATACGTACTAAAACAAGGAATACTCATAAGAAACAATAATTTAAATAATTTAATGAGAAAATACTAGTCCACAAAATCTTTAAATTGTTATCCATTCCATTACAATTTTTCAAGGTAGATTTTAACTGTTTTCTTTCTTTATCAGATGAAAAATAATGCCACGAATCTTATACATCTTACAAAACACACTTTTTCAGTCCACTAAGTGTTTCAGACTTTACAGTCGACTGGCTACCCAATTGCATGGATAATGCGACACACACTTTGGGATCTAAGGTGTATAACAACAGAACAACAGCCTTCATAGTGTTCAACACATGCAGCAGAGCACCTCAGATGAGGTGCCAGCGTGCCAGCGACTCCAACAGGCTAACTACGCCCCCCCCCCCCGCCTCCCGCCTTTAGACACTTATTGTACACAGTCCCAAAATGCTAAGAGATTAAATGTGATCACTTTCAACACCTCCTATAGTAAGGTTCGGACTTTATTATACGTACTCTTTGAACGCTGAAGCTTCTTCACTGGATCACTTTCATTTGCCCCTATCTGCATTTCATCGGTGCAATGCCCACAGTCTTCGGCAGATCGATGCTGCTAATGTGTTGTCAGCTTACCCCTAACAAGCTGGCAGCACGCCATGAACTCAAGCTCGGAGGGTCAGTCGATTCAATCTACAGCAGGCGTTATACCGAGACAAACACAGGACTGTAAATAAATATTCTACAGCCTAATTTAGACCTTCTCCTACTTCGACTCGAGATTGGCTGGCGACCGCCTTTTAGGAACAAGCCAGGCGACTCGCCAGCCAGTCTCGCCTTCACAAAGCAAGCCGCGGCGGATTAGTCTTGCGCACTGGGGCGCCGTGTTGCGGTGCGCGCGGTTTAAATAGTCTGTAAGCTGCGGTCTAATAACCGCGCAGTTGAGTCCGATAGATTTACAACAATTGAATTTTCCACCAAGCAAACGATAGCCTCGTGGAAGACTCCGAAGAAGAAGAATCCCGCTACGTAAAAAGTCACCGAAGGCCGACGCCGTACAAAGGAACCACTTCGGCTACTCCAACGGACTTCAGTAACCACCTTCGAAGTAGCGACCATTGAAATTAGTGTAGAAGTAGCTCAGTTGTAATAAATTAGGTTCTTCATGAAGAAGATTGTATTCACAATAGTTCTCTCAATATCGCGCTTTGGGCTGAAAAAAGTGGAAGTGCGACATAAAATTTGAGAAATAAACTAGTTTCTTTCTCTCAACGCTCTGTTGTTTCAGCCAGTTTTCTACTATTAGAAATATTTTAGTGTCAACCATAGTAATGTTCATACAACTGTAAACGGGGAACCATTTTTCGTAAAAATTAGGTTTTGTGTTAAACTTAGAGAAACCAATAATATGTATGGAATACTGTACACTGCCTGACAAAAGAAGTTAAGCACTCAGGAATTGTTGGGAGTGAATGAAAGGAGAGTCGCTATGTCGAAGCGTGCTGGGCTCATAACCCAGATGGTAGTGGATCGAAACCAGTCTTTCCATCTTCATGATAATTGAAGCATACAATTCCTAAAAACCTTCAACAACAATCCAACTTAGCAGGAAACAGTTACAG
The DNA here is from genome assembly GCA_026315105.1 of Locusta migratoria. Taxonomy (NCBI): domain Eukaryota; kingdom Metazoa; phylum Arthropoda; class Insecta; order Orthoptera; family Acrididae; genus Locusta; species Locusta migratoria. The sequence goes on from CM048748.1 coordinate 167,239,864, forward strand.
TCGCACCAAAATGGCGGAATTAACGGTATGTCTGGTCAAAGTATTTTAAATGGATGACATTTGCCAAGACATTACCAAATAACATAAAAGTTATATTCAAAAGTTCAAATGTTTCTAATTCTGTGGGACCAAACTACGTACGACGTCATTCCCTAGTCTTCCAAACTACTTAAACAAAATTAGATTAGCTTAAGGACAACACACACACACACACACACACACACACACACACACACACACACACACACACACATGCTCGAAGGAGGATTCGAACCTCCGACGCGGGAGATAGCGCGATATGTAGCGTGGCGCTCCAGACCACTTAACTACTCCTGCGCGGCAAAAACTTATATTAACATCAGTTTCATTGAAATCCTAATATGTTGCCAAAAGGCAAAATACTTCGTGACGTACAATCAAGCAACTAAATACATCTGTCAAAAGAACACTTTGACACAATGGACCAATTTAAATATACACGCATTAGCCTACGCTAAGATCCCAGATGGTACAACAGTAAGTTTAAAAACAATTTTTATACACAATTAGCGTTTGTAGCGAAGTTGATGCTCGGGAACAGAGTTCGCAAGGAGTTACAATAACTTTATATAAATAAAAATGGAACACAACTTATAAGGCTACGCGTGACAGTGTGTACACAAGCTTCCGCCCGACTACCGAATTGCGCACGCGAGGCAGCACTGTCCGTTACAACCCTGGATTCTCCCCAACGTAGTGGCATTCTCGGCGTGGGCCGATGAACAGTCTAGCTACGACACAAACGCAAACACCAAGCCACAAACGGAATTACAGCTATATATTTAATAATGTATGTACACACATAGCATACTTAATATGCGGCCAATAACGATTCACCTCGAAGAGGGTAACCACATGAATAAGACGCAGCCGGCCGCGGTGGCCGAGGGTACTGAGGCGCTCCAGTCACGGTCTGCACGGCCAGTACGGTCGGGGGCTCGAATCCCCCCCCCCCTCGGGCATGGATATTTGTGTCTTCCTTCTTAATATTAGCTAGTTCATAAGTAGTTTGTAAGTCCCGTAAGCTATACAAACATTTGAAATAAAACGCACACCGTGACCTGCATGAGCATAAGGGACAGCGTGTTAACATTTTAAATAAGTGCAATTACTCCTCAAATATGGATTAAACACACATTTAATAATTCTTAAGTTTAAGGAACTTCAATTTTAAAATAAATTAATTTCGCTTGAATGCACTTGGCATGCAACTGCAACGTTAAAACACGTTTAGTATATGCGATAGCAATTTCTTGAGTGAAACTCTTCCATATATAATTCACAGGATGCACTAAAAGTTTTAATGAAGCAAAGCAAAGCAACAAATAATAATTGGGTGTCAAACCAGGACTCATTTTAGAGAAATATAATATTTTCAAGATAACCCTGTCACTTTAGCAAGTGACGTTAACGTACCTGCCCTCCAAGCTTACAATCTACGTAGACAACTTAAGGTGGAAAGGTCACACGAATGCATTTCCTCTGGCTGCTGATGTCAAGGGCGACGCCTGTGTGTCTCTCCGCAATATTGGCAGGAAATTGCAACTGTCATTGACGCCGTAAAAACTCTGACATGATAGCCCTACGACATTATGGAGAAGCGCGAACTATCACTGCGTTGGCTTTCTGGTTTCAGGGACAGCCGAGGAATGGGGCAGTGGGATTTCAATGGAACAAGTTAAAGGTGTCGAAACAATGTGGGGAATGTCAGACGACGCTGTACGGTCTCCAGCATAAGATCCGGGATGGCGGATGCCGAGGTCCTCTTCGGGGAACACTTGCCCATAAAGCGTCCATTGATTTTAACATCCGACCACTGTGACGTATGAATGACGCACAAGCATGACTAAACCACTTCTGTCAAAGATTAGTTTGGCGAATAGGCTGTCCTACGCGTTTGCGATATATCCAAGGTGTTTCACATTGTATGTAAACGTTTTGTACCATTTTATGACTGATGATAGTTGATTGGCATTTACTTTGCAATAACAAGCCGATGATGTCACATGCTTCTGGTATTTTACGATCCTCGCGATGTTACGATCCTCGCTAACAAACGGGTTTTTGGTTCAGATTGCATTCACAAAAAGAAAGATATAAGTAGAAGTAGTAGTACAATATTATCTCATTTCAAACGTACCATTGATGTGCAGGTAAATTATTACATTTACATAGTTCTGCAACGTGTTCAATGACCAATAGAGTGCATTCGTTATGTCTTTGCCGTTGTAAATCTGGTACCAGTCAATGGTCATAAGTCAAACAGTGAAGCAAGAAATACAAGTACAGTGAGAAAGACCAGAGATGCTTGTCAAATGCATCAGCACTCTATCCATCAATTGCACGAATTTGGCAGGGGTCGCATCGTTTGAGTGCATGGAGTGACATGGCCGGCCGCGGTGGCCGAGGGGACTGAGGCGCCCCAGTCACGGTCTGCACGGCCACAACGGTCGGATGTTCGAATCCCCCCTCGGGCATGGATATTTGTGCCGTCCTTAGTATAAGGTAGTTGATAAGTAGTTTGTAAGTTTAGGGACTGATGAACCCGTAGTTAAGTCCCATAAGCTTAACAAACATCTGAACATTTGGAGTGACATGGTCCTATGGTGTAATTTCTAAGCATGTAGGCCATTCAGAAGGCACAGTTATCCGATCTTGTAATCAATGGATACCTTAGGGCACTAATGTCGTGCAAATTAGGGGCAACCAAGAAACACCCCGACGAGGAGGCAAAAGCGGCGTATGGTGCGCCTAACACTGGGGGATTCCTTGTACATGGCACCCACCATCTGAGAACATCTACATATAGCTACCAAAGATGCGTGAAGTAGTGTACCTAGTACACTATTAGTTACTTGCTTTCCTGTTACACTCCCATAACGAGGGAACAACGAATGTTTGTATGCTTCTGTAAGAGGCATAATCTCTCGGATGTCATCTTTGTGGCCTTTACGCGAAATCTAGGTTGGCGGCAGTAGAAAATTTCTGCAATCCGCTTCAAATTCCGGCCCCCTAAATCTCTAAAACGGTCTTTCTTGGGATGAACGGTAGCATGTGGTGTTGTAATGCCCCGCAGAATGTCTCGACGATTCGCATGTGGGGAAGTGTGTCGTACTGCTCCGCTCCGGTTGGCTTTGAGAAAATAACAACCAATGTCGGCATTTGACGTCGAACCATGTTAGCTGATTACGCCCGCTTCTTCATATTCTCCGATGACTGTTTTGTTGAGTTTTATGGCGTCAAGGGGATAGGTCGAATCCCGCAAATATTGTGAATGATTAACAAGCGTAAACTCTAGCATCACGGAGAGGGAAAACCACAGAGAAGGAATTAAGTTCACCACTAATGGCGTGATAATTTAGTCTCTCCCGTCACATTTCGTAATCGAAATTCCCGATTGTAGTTTCGATTCGTGGTGTATGTAACCCTGCGCAAGACGTGACAAGCGACTCTTGTGCTCTGGAAAAGTAATTTAATCCGTAATATAATATTAATATTTAATATCAAAAGTAAGTAATAACATGTATCAGTGACCTATTCAAGTGTAACTTACTTTGTCGATTTTTCCGAATGTGCTTAAAGATCAAGTAGCTTTACAGTCGTAATTTTTGTTCACGCCTTTTGGACTAATTTTCAAGAATCTCATTAATTTTTTACAAAGCAGAGTAAGTTTTGTTTTACAGGCTTATTGATATTGTTTACATATCGCAATTCGTCTCAATACCACAAGATCTTTAGTGATATGACAGTCTTCCCTTTGTTTGTTTCATGAAGAGTGTGTTTATACCATTACTTTTGGCTTAATGTAAATAACTACTGTGTAGCATTTTGTCTAAGCTAACCTTCCTTTTGATTGAAGTATTCAGTATGTTAGTCAGAGCTTTGGTAACATTATATCGGCGTTATCTTCTCTGATCTGGAATCTTCATCACTTCTCTAATCTTATCAGGGAATGGTTTAGTTTTCAATACACTAATCGGAGGTAATAAAGTCTGGCTATGGGAGAAATCTTTTGTAACTTCTTTACATTACGATGAATGTATGTATTGTCAAGTGAACTTTGTAAGCATTCCAATCCAACATCCTCTTCAAGTTTGTTCTTATCTGGTGATAATTTTTTCTCAACTTCTGTCGAGTTCCACTGAATCGAATCCCAGCACGTCGTAATTGTGGTTCTATATTCGTCCTATTATTCACACTCTTTTCTTCCGGTGTATCATATATTACCCAGTTAATATATTTAAAGTGTTTATTTAGACTTTGACCTACTTGTGCATTTTCACGCTTGTTTACAATTTCGCTTGACCATCGATTTTTACTTCTCCCTGGATTTGGTGGCCTAATCCCCGTTTTTCTTTAAGTGGCCAATTCTGTTTCTGCGTTATCTGATTACTTTCTTCACAAGAAAAAATTACGTTACTGTCGCTTTTCGGATTGAAACGATCCTGATATTGGTATTAATTAACCCTAGTATTGTTTTTCCAAGGCTGACAATTGCCATTCCTCATTATTGGACGAAAACAATTCCTATTGCCATTACTGATCCTTACCTGATTCTGATTTTGTCTATTTCTAAAATTGTTCTAGGGGTGTTTAATCCTGTTATTGTAATTTGCATTGAAAATTTCTTCATTTTTTCTTGTTCTCCTAATGTCAAATTTATTAAATATAAACTCCTTTGAAGATACCCTTCTATGCCTCAATATTACCACCTTCTCATCCGACAAATAATTATAATAATTATTAGTATCTGAGCGGTGACTTCATCGCAAAAAGTCGAATCAACTCACGTTTACGGTACAGATTGTCTAAACACTGATTTTTTGGACGATGTTTTCAAAGAATTTATTCACCCTATTTTCTTCAGAATCAACAAATATATGTTTCTGTAACAACTGATATTATATCGTATTTTGTGCCCCTGGTGACCAGTATACAGGTATCAGGCTTGATTCCATGTTGGAATTGGTGCTCCAGACTGTATTTGATTTGTGGTAATTCTTTCAGCAATCATTCATAAAAAATATAAATTTTTATTTGTTTGCAAATCTAGATTTCGACCACTGTGTAGTCATTATCAATGCTAAAATAAATACAAAAGAGCCAGTTAGAATAACATACATGTCACATGATAAGCCAATTGTACAAGTTTCAGTTAAAGTCAATGATAAAAATACATACCTTAAAACCAATTAAAATACTTAAAACATCTCGACCTCCATGTTGGAGGTTGCGTTTGTACTGACGCAGCTGTTACAATTATTACACAGTTGACGTCAGCATGAATTATTTGCGACTAAGGCACCCTCTTTAATGTTTCTAAAATAGCAATATTATATGATGTATATTTAAGGTACAAAAAGTTACATTTTATTGTAATTTTAGTAGGCATTTTAACTTTAAACTGTTCTTTATTAATGAGTCTCGTTTACTGTTTATATATAATTGGTAGTAAAAATGTGTACTAATCGGTGTCTTATATAGCAAATGTTTTAAAATATTTTTTATAAAACTGATGACCTGTTAATAATTTTGTTCACAGTCAAAATCATAAAAGACATTATCTACGTGTTCTTTCCAGTTTATGTCTGAACTCATTGTAATTCCTAGTTATTTAGTGAAGTTTCTGGGCCTTCACTTTTGATTTATTTATCTTGTAAACAAAGTTTAACGGATTTCTTTTCGTACTCATGTGGACGACTTCACACTTCTCGTTCTTTAGACTTAGTTGCCAATTTGTACACCATAGTAATATCTTACTTAGATCGTTCTGCAGTTGGTTTTGATCTTCAGATGATTTTTCTAGACGGTAAATGACGCCGTCATCTGCAAACAACCTAAGAGAGCTGCTTAGATTTTTTCCGAAGTCGTTTATGTAAATAAGGAACAGCAGAGGTCCAATAACACTACCCTGTAGAACACCCGATATCATCTCTTTTTTTAGTCGATGTCTTACCATTGATTACTACAAACTGTGTCCTCTCTGACAGGAAATCCCCTATCCAGTCGCAAATTCGGGGCGATATACCATAACCATGCAATTTGATTAAAGGCCGTATGTGAGGTATGGTGTCAAAAGCCTTCTGGAAGAGTAGAAATACGTCATTATTAGCCCTTAAAACATGAACTAAAAAAAATCATAAACTTAAATACTATAATTCGTAATGGGTTGTATCTCTCAAAATCAAAACTCACGAATCGTAATTTACTGTCCTTGTCTAGACTACACTACAAACACAAATACTAACCGAAATATTATTAATCGACAATGTATCTACTCTTTCCTTACACTTTCACACATTGCAAAAGCTTTCCCTGTTCAGACGAAGCAGAAATCAGACGTTAAAAAACAAGATGAACTTTACCTGAAACAATGCTGGCAGCTCAGTACCTGTCTGCAGCACTTGTCATTTGCATCTGTATCAATTGTTAAAGAAAGGCGAAACCTAACAAATTTCGAAAATCCCTTTGAATTCAGTCACAATCTGACATTATCAAAGCTTGATTGTCATGGCGAAGGCAAAACCTAACAAATTTCGAAAATCCCTTTGACTTCAGTCACAATCTGACATTATCAAAGCTTGATTGTCATGGCGCTATACTGCACTACGCCCATTAGAATTCTTCCATTAATTGACTTCTTCAATTCAAGTAGTTTTGTTTTCAGGGAACATACGCCATCTCCGCTCGGCCCAGTGAAATCTAACTGAAAAATCACCACTCTGGCCTCTCCCCTGCAAATATTTCAGCCAATAGGCGTCAAGGGAGCGTGTCAATTCTTGCTACCATCTTCTATTTCCTTGCCCGTATCTCAAAATACAGCTCTAAATTCCCTAATTATGTGGACAGTGTCTTTCGTAATGTGCAGCTGTTAACCATATAAAAATTGTGAACATCTAGCTGTGTTCTGTCGACTTGGGAAGCGGTCTGTTTATCTTAAGCTTTATTTCTGTCATTCCAACTCTTTACCAACCAGATCACTTTGGCAGGTAGCCGTTGTATGCTAGTAGAATATTTATGACTCGTCACTTTACTGAATCTTCATGTTCTGTGATGGACTGAGTCCTTTGAAAGTGCTTTTCAACTTTCTCTTCTTGCCGAATTACTCCACGGACGCTAAAAAATGTGACTAGAATACAAATACGAAATGAATCCGATTCCGCTACCATATCAGCTTATTACATAATATTTTGACATATATTCAAAAAGAAGAATTTAGCAAGAAAATCTTTCTCATAGATTGTCAGAAATTTGTTTACCAAATATCAATTTTGTGGGCAATGCTAAATCTTGAGAAAAATATCTGATTGCGCAGGTACGCTGTAGTTCTATGCTCAGAAACCGGAGTGATACATTCAGCTTGTATAGAAATCACCGTCTCTAACAATTTATTTCGATGATCATTTTCGCCGTGCTAAAGCATGTTCAAAATCACTTCTAAATGATGAATAGTCATTCATGAGAAAAGTTCACACTATCCAAATCTTTGTCAAATAATACGTACAGAGATAAACATAAAACTGTGAAATTGATAGTTTCTCCCTACAAATAAATGATAAACACATTTTGGATAACTCATTATGCCGACACAAAGTAAAATTTAAAACTCTCTTTTTAGTTGAACTATGATTAGCAGTGCTAGACACTCCTAAAATGTAAAGTTACTGATCCCGATGTCGAAGGACAAGAAGGAAAAATGTGAAGTGCAAGGACATCATCATCATCATGATTAGAGACTTATTATGCCTTTCAGCGTTCAGTCTGGAGCATAGTAACTCTAATACAATTCCTCCATTATCCCCTATTCAATGCTACGATTGATACATCGTCTGATGTCATGCCTTTTACTTCAAAATCATTCTCCACCGAATCTAACTACTTTCTTCTTGCTCTACCTCGACTCCTCTTACCCTCCGTTGCCGAGCTCATGAGTCTCTTATGTAACCTTGCTTCTCCCATGCGTGTAGCATGACCCCACCATCTCAGTCTGTTCATTTTAACTGCTTTATCTATGGTGTACATTCCCAGTTTTTCTTTGCATTCCTCATTATGGACACCCTCCCTTTTCCCATCTATTAGTACCTGCAATCATTCTTTCATATCTGTAACCTTCACTCCTATACAACAAAGGTGGTCGAAAGATAGATCGGTGCACTGCTAACTTAGTCTTCGTACTTACTTACTTCTTACAGAATAGAGTAGATCTTAGCTGAGTACTCACTGTCTTAGCTTTGCTGCACCACGATTCCAGTTCTTTCACTATGTTGCCATCCTGTGAGAAAATACATCCCAGATACTTGAAACTGTCTACCTGTTCTAACTTTGTTCCTCCTATTTCACACTCAATCTGTTTAAATCTCTTTCCCACAGACATTACTTTCGTTTTGGAGCTGCTGATCTTCATATCATAATCCTTGCACCTCTGATCGTGCTCTGATATATTAGTTTGCAACCTTTCAATCGAATCGGCCATTATAACTGTGTCAACCGCATATGCAAGATTGCTTGTTTGTTTTCACCTATTTTAATCCCGCCCTGTCAGCCTATTGTTTTCAACATATCATCCATGAATAGTATGAACAACAGTGGTGACAGGTTACAGCCTTGTCTTACCCCTGAAACTACCCTGAACCATGAGCTTAATTTGCACATCTACTTTAACTGCTGCATGACAGTCTACTAAAGACCTTTAATTGCCTGCAGAAATTTGCCTCCTATACCATAATCTTGTAGAACTGACAGTAGCTTCCTCCTAGGAACACGGTCATAAGCCTTTTCTAGATCTATGAAACATAGATACAATTCCCTGTTCCACTCATCCCACTTTATCATTACCTGCCGTAAGCTAAAGATCTCTCCCTGACAGCCTCTAAGAGGACTAAACCCACACTGATTTTTATCTTACTTGGCCTCAATTAATACTTGCACTCCCCTTTTAACAATACCTGAGAATATTTTGCCTACAACGCTAATTAAAGAGATACCTCGATAGTCGTTACAATCCTTTTTGTTTCCATGTTTGAAAATTGGCGTGATTACCTCTTTCGTCCAGTCAGATGGAACCTGTCCAGATTCCCACGCCTTCTCAATAAACCTGTGTAACCATTTGAGACCTGATACTCCCCTGTATTTGACGAGTTCCGATTAATTTCATCCACTTTAATCTACTTTTTGTATCCCAACTTCGCCGTCGCTTTTGTGTCCCAGCCTCGTCGTAGGTGTCGGTGGCCGAGTGGAACGAGACCGACACAGTAACAAGACAGCACGCCGGTGCAGGTGCGGAGGGGAGCAGCCAGAAACTATAAACACTCGAGTAAATTAGAAAGAGATTTATATTGCACAGAATATAACAATACTTAACTTTTACATAGTACTGCAGAATGTTGATACATAGTTGTTAGAGGCCTGCCTAGTGCCTGTACAATAGCAAAGTCTTCACTCGTGACTATCGGATTACGAAGGTCCTAACTCGTTGCTATCTCAGTCCGAAGTGACCGATGTCCTTCAGTGGTGGCCACGAGCGGCGATGTCGCAGAGGGCGCTCGTGGCTGTCGTCGTGAGAACGCCGCGCCGTGCGTGCATGGCGGCGCGCGGCGAAAGCAGGTGGCGCGCACTCTGTACTTGTGCGACACCACACCCCTCCCCCCCAAACCGCCGCGCCGTCGTGGCGTAGGGCTGAGGGCCACGGCGACGGCACTGGGAGGAGGGCCTGGGCGGGGGCGTTACTGGTGGGACGGGCGTCGTAGCTGAGGCCGGGATCGAGACGCCGTCCGCGCCCCGGCATCTGCCTTGAGATCCTCCAGGGAACCCGCCGAAACCTGGGGAAGGGCGCCTGCCCCCGCCCAGAGGGAGCAGGTCATCTTCTTCTGAGGTGCGTGGCCCAAGCTGGGGCGGCACGCAAGGTCCCGGAGTCCCCCTCGGTGACGCTGTCATCTGCGGCGGCGACAGCGGCGGCGTCGCGTCGATCTCCATCGGGACGATCTCGTAGTCCGGGGACGAACGATGTGGTTGTGCTCCCTGGCGGTGAACTGGGTCTGGAATCAAGAAACCGGAGACAGGATCGCGCGGCCTATGCAGACGCAATTGGTTTGCGTGGCGCCGCAGCTCCGACCCTGTGGAAGAACGTACAACATACATATTGCGCCCGAGCACGCGCTGAATGGTGCCCGGCATCCATAGTTTCTTCTTGTTTCCAGCAAACACCCTGTACAGCACCGGCGTGGAAACCTGAAAACGCGAAGCGCCATACGAACCGACTCGGTGCGTGGGAGGCTGCAGCAGGTGAAGGAGAGTGCGGTGACGGCGGCCGTGTAGCAGCTCGGCAGGAGACGGGCCGTCACGTGGCATGCACCGATACGTAGACAGGAAAATTTGAAGAGCTTGCTGCCTGGAGTGCTGACCTTTCATCTTCTCCATGTGAGACTTGAATGTTCGAACGAAACGTTCAGCTTCACCATTGGACTGAGGGTGAAAAGGTGCGGTGGTGATATGCTGAATGCCATTCACGCGACAAAACTGTTGAAATTCCGCACTAACAAACTGAGGTCCATTGTCACTGACAATTGTTTCAGGCAACCTTCGATGCAAAACACTGATGTTAAGGCACTGATTGTACTAGAAGCTGTCGTTGAGTTCATGGCAATCACAAAAGGAAACTTGCTGAAAGCGTCTACAACGATTAACCAGCGCGTATTCCAGAAAGGTCCGGCAAAGTCAATGTGTAAACGTTGCCATGGTCCCTTGGGGCGTGGCCAGTCTGAGAAACGTTGCGGAGGAGCCGCCTGATGCTCCGCACAAACAGTACACTGTGACGTCATGCTCTCTATCTGAGCGTCCATACCAACCCAGGTACAATGACGTCTGGCCAATTGCTTTGTCCTAACAATACCCCAATGTCCTTGATGCAGGAGGCGTAACACTTCACGTTGCAGGGAACGAGGAACAATCACTCTTGTTTGGTCGTTGTCCGTATGCAACAACAGTACACCCTGACTTAAAGATAATGCACGACGTTGTGCAAAATAACGTCGAACCAGAGGCCGATCAATGTCTTTGGCTCTGGCAGGCCACCCTGAGCGAACAAAACGTGCTACCACACTTAGGTCTGCATCCGCAGTTGTTTCCTGTGCAACCCGACGAGAGTTTAAAGGGAATCAAACATGCATCACTGAGTAGTGCAGACTTTAAGGTGTCAAAAGCAACTTGGCAATCTTTGGACCATACAAAAGGAACATTCTTCCTACGTAAGTGATGCAGTGGAGCTGCAATCTGAGAGGCATTGGGAATAAATCTGAAATAATAGTTAAGCTTTCCCATTACTGCTTGCAATTCATGCACATTCTTAGGAGGAGGCAAGTCTTTGATTGCTCTAAGATGTGACTGTAAGGGATGAATTCCTTGGGCATTAATCACATGGCCTAGGTACTCTATTTCAGTTTGAAAAAACGAACACTTTGCTTTATTACAACGTAGACCTGCTGCAGTCAACACTTTGAAAAGGAACTCCAGGTTTGATAAATGTTCTTCAACTGTACGTCCGGATACCACAATATCATCTAAGTAGTTCGAGCAACACGGTACAGAAACTGTCAGCTGTTCCAAAAAACGCTGAAAATTAGCGAGGGCGGAAGAACTGCCAAAGGGTAGGCGTTGAAATTGAAAAAGGCCCATGTGAGTATTAATGACGAAAAATTTTTTTGACTCGTCATCAAGCGGAATTTGTAAGTATGCCTCTGCTAAATCAATCTTGGAAAAGAAACGAGACTGTCCTAATTTGTCCATTAGTTCGTCCGGTCTGGGCAGGGGATAAGTGTCTACAATTGTTTGACTGTTCACTGTTGATTTGAAGTCTGCACAGAGACGAAGTTTTCCTGACGGCTTGGGTATAATTACTATAGGCGAGGCCCACTGACTCGCAGAAACAGGAGAAATCACCCCACTATCTTGCCAACGTTTAAGTTCTTCGGCAACTGTATCACGCAAGGCGATAGGCACTGGTCTAGCTCGACGAAATTTTGGAACTGCAGATTCTTTTAAAGTTACATGTGCCACGAAGTCTTTTGCACAACCTAGTTCCGGCGAAAACAAGTCACTATATTTGTCACACAATGCATTGATTTTATCCTGAGGCACTATTGACGAAATTTGAAGCACATCTCTTTGAATTGATAAACCAAACAAGTCAAAAGCATCTAGTCCAAAAATATTCTGCGTAAATTTGGCCTGAAGAACTACAAAAGCAACTGTTTTTGTTACACCTTGAAAAGAGGCAGGCAGGCTACACGTTCCTAGCACCGGAATAGTTTGTCCTGTGTACGCTGTTAACACTTGCTGTGACGGCGACAATTTTGGCGAACCCAGTAGTTCATAAGTTTCTTTATTCATTAGTGTGACAGCGGAACCAGTATCAAGCTGAAATTGCACCGTCTTATTTTCTATGAAGAGAGTCACAAACAGTTTTTGCTTGCGGCGCTCGACAGGTGCGCGAATGTGGGCAACGTCTGCTACGGTTTGTTTGCTGCGTCTGCGCGGGCCGCGTAGTGAAGTAAGCGGCGCAGACTCGGCACGCAGCGGATTAACCACACTGTCACTAGATGGCACTACCGCCGGATCGGCGTCCGCGCAAGCATGCGAAGCTACTCCAGATGTACTAACTACTGCACTACACTTTTGAGTAGCTACTTGGTGTCTACTGTCACTAGCTACACAGTACTGGGCACTATTACAAGGAGCAGTTGCAGAAGGCACTATTTTCACTACAGGAATGCACTGTTCATAGTCATTTTGCTTGTCCCGAACCCGTTTCCGTTGCACTGTTTTACGCGCTCGTTGGCGCTTGCTACGTGGTGCACTATATAGTTTTGCCATAGGCGCAGAACTACTTTCTTGCAATTGAGATCCAAGGAAAGCACTGTTCAATTCCACAGCCCGTATAACATTTACAGAATGAACTGTTCTCGCACTCTGCGAAGCACTGTTTATAACGTTACTGTTCTTTGAGTTTTTAATTTGCATACATACAGACTGTACATGTCCCGATTTGCCACATTGATAACAGGTTGCGTTGCGACTTGGGCACTGTGCACGTTTGTGGCGAGATACACACTGGGGGCAAGATTTACGAACATTATTCTGAAGTGAGCGTTGGCGCCCGTTATTCAAATTACTGTGTCTAACACTACGGGGCGACCTTTGCGTCGCACTTTTACACTGGCTACTGTTCACTGTCTGTTCAGCACGGCCGGTAGAAAAATAAGAATCACTAGTGCTATACTGAGAACTACGGCTAGGAAAGCGTCCGTTGCGGCGCACTGAATTTACACTATGGCTTTGCATTTCTACATCAGCTAAGTCAAAAGTATCATGCGCTTCAATAAGCTGCAGTACACTGTCTAATGAGGGGTCAGACTGTTTCAGAATTGCTGCTCTAATTCTGGGGTCCTGAATGTTCTGCGTAATCGCATCCCTCAACATAACGTCACTATACGAAAGTCCACAAGAGCAAGTAAATTTACATTGACGGGTTAAGCCCTTCAATTCCGTAATCCACTCTTGGTGTGACTGCTGCGGTAATTTTTTAAGTCTGAAAAATCGGTACCGTGCAGCGGCTACAAGAACTTTTCTCTCTTAATGAGCATTTAGTGCCTCTACTATTTGTTCAAAGTCTACATCACGAGGAGATGCTTGCGGGAACAGTTTCTGCAATAGTACGAAGGTCTGGGGGCCCACTACAGATAATAACAGATGCTTCACTTTCTGACCTGTAATTTGATGAGCCGCGACGAGTTCTTGAAACTGTGCGAAGTAGTCGCTCCATTCTTCCTCACGTTCGTTGTACTGGCGGAACGTCGGAAGCAGTGCGGCGGCAGGTGTGGGCTGCTGATGCGACGGCTGTTGTTGTTGGTTAGCTGCCTGCGCTGTGAGCTGGGACACAGCCTGGAGGAGCTGGGTTATTTGCGCCGTCTGTAACTGAATAATTTCCATTAAGTTTGGGTTCGGGGTAGTGGCCATGCTGACCGATTAGGCGCCGCGCATACAAGTAAATTATAACAAAACACAAATGCAATATGAAAGAGGACGCTCTGCAACAAAAAAGTCCACAAAACACGTAACAGAATATGTTCCCCCAAAAATCTTATAATAAGGGTGGGTGGGCGGGAGCAATTTTTGCGTGCTCCGACTGCTGCTGTCTGGCTGCTGTAAGCGGGCTGGTCCAAGGTTCTATCACTCCTCGTCGCCACTTTTGTATCCCAACTTCGCCGTCGCTTTTGTGTCCCAGCCTCGTCGTAGGTGTCGGTGGCCGAGTGGAACGAGACCGACACAGTAACAAGACAGCACGCCGGTGCAGGTGCGGAGGGGAGCAGCCAGAAACTATAAACACTCGAGTAAATTAGAAAGAGATTTATATTGCACAGAATATAACAATACTTAACTTTTACATAGTACTGCAGAATGTTGATACATAGTTGTTAGAGGCCTGCCTAGTGCCTGTACAATAGCAAAGTCTTCACTCGTGACTATCGGATTACGAAGGTCCTAACTCGTTGCTATCTCAGTCCGAAGTGACCGATGTCCTTCAGTGGTGGCCACGAGCGGCGATGTCGCAGAGGGCGCTCGTGGCTGTCGTCGTGAGAACGCCGCGCCGTGCGTGCATGGCGGCGCGCGGCGAAAGCAGGTGGCGCGCACTCTGTACTTGTGCGACACCACACTACTGACCATTTTCTCCACTTCCTCAGATGAGATCCTATTTTCATTGTCGTTCCTATCCCATTCTACCTGAAAATCTGATACCTAATTGAATGTTTCACCTACATTGAACAATTATTCAAAATATTCCCTCCATCTGCTTAAGGCATCCACAGGATTGACTAACATCTTTCCGGACCTGTCCAAAACACTTGTTAATTCCTTCTTCACTCCCTCCAAGATGGTTTTCCCGTGGCTTGACCCATAATTTCTAGCTTATTTCCAATGTCTTTCTATGTTTTCTGCTTGGAGTCTGCAATTATCCGTTTGGCTTTATATCTTTTTTCAACATAACTTTCTCTGTCTGCCTGATTTATAGTATGGAGCCATTTTTGAAATGCCTTCTTTTCCTTTTTACAGGCTGCCTTGACTATGTCATTCAACCAAGCTGTCTGCTTCTTCCTGCCTTTACACACTACTGTTCCAAGACATTCTCTAGCTGCTGCCAGTAGTGTATCTCTGTACCTTGACTATTCCTCTTCCTGTGACTGTAAATCATTACATTCAACTAACTGGTACCTTTCCGAGATGATTGTTATGTATTTGTGCCTAATTTCCACGTCTTGAGGCTTCTCCACTCTTATCCTTCTACACATGGACCTGACTTTTCGCTTTTTTGGCCTCACAAAACCAATTTCACTCCAGATTAAATAATGATCAGTATCATCAAAGAACCCCCTAAAACACGTATATCCTTGACTGTCTTTCTGAATTCCTGTTCTGTTTTTATATAGTAAATGACAGATCTGGTTCCCCTACCTTCCCAAGTATAGCGGTGAATGTCCTTATGCTTAAAGAAGGAGTTTTGTGATAACTAACCCCATACTGTAACAGATATCAAAGAGCTGTTTTCCGTTCCTGTTGGTCTCTATATCCTCTCCAAACTTTCCCATAACCTTTTAATAACCTGTGTTCGATTTCCTATTCTGGCGTTGAAATCACCCGTGAGTAAAACACTATCTTTATCCTTCACTCTAACAACTACATCACTAAGCGCGTTGTAAAATCTGTCCATCTCATCTGCATCTGTCCCTTCATAGGGTGAATACATAGCCACAATCCCAATTTTCTTGCTGGAGATGGCCAAATCTATCCACATCAGTCGTTCATTTACATACCTTATGGCAATTATGCTGTTTTCGATTGCTCTCCTGATGTAAAACCCTACACTCAACTGTGCTCTTCCTACTTTGACTCCTGACAGGTATACCTTGTATTCTCTCTCTTCGTCCTCTTTCTCTCGCCTTACTCTAACGTCACTAACGGCTAAAACATGTAACCCCATATCCGCCAGCTCTACCTTCTTCCCAGTGTAATCCCCAATGGTATTAAAAGCTCCCCATCTCATTCCAGATTGTTTGCCAAGTCGTGTCGGAGAAGTCCCTGGTCTGTCAATTAGAGGTGGGACTCCATCGCCTCCAAAGGTCCGAGGCATTTTGCTCTGATTGTGGCCAGCATGATATGGAAGTACCTAGGAAGCAGGTTGCTAGCCTTACTTGCCCAGGGCCCCACTTGGTTTTACCCCTAACGGTTGAGGGACGAACCGGTGGATTAGGTAGTCTTTGCCGTCTGAGCACAAAGGTGGCCATGACTTAGAGTATGTCCGAGATGCCCAACCTTATTCCAAAGTAACTGGTATCCTAACTGACCATCTACTTGGCCACTCATACGTTGCCCGTTGTTCATGAACTAGGGCATGACTACAGGAACACACCATGAACCACTGCAAGGACATTTACAATTCAAAACAAGACAACACTTAGGCTTTAATCTCTTACTGGTTTGACCTCTTGTCATTTACCCTGGTACTTTTATTTGATCTTTCAAAAATACTTTAACAATTTTAAGCCGCAATATTATCAGTCAAATGTTCCAATACTTGTATACCTGCTGGACCAAACTGGTTTGGTCAGCAATCCCTAGACTTACAAACTACTTAACCTAACTTACACCAAGGACAACACACACACACACACACACACACACACACACACACACACATACACACACACACATTTGCCCAAGTGAACACTTGAAATTCAGACTGAAGCGGCAGCCCAGTCTTTAGTATGATGCCTTAGAACAAGTTGCTAATACCGCGAGACTGGTATCATTCGAAAAAAATAAATCTGAAGTATATTTTTTATTATGGTTCGGCATGTGATGACTCATTACAGTGGAGAGACATCGATATTACCTCCGTTTCCAGAATCATCAAAGTTGATAATTACCGAAGTCGTATCACAAGATAATCCCCAATTATCAATCAGTGAATGTTATTTACAGATAAGATCGACAAAATGAAGACTTGCGTACAGCGGTGTCACTCTTGTAACCACGCCCCTCTCTTTATTTTACAACGCAAGAGCAGTTTTACTGCAGTGTAGTAAGAAATGTAGACTGTAGACGCAGTTCCCATATGGAGCAACGTGGCACCTTCGACAAGTAGACCGCAGGTGTGGCTGTCGTTGCAACCCCACCCCCCCCTCCCTCCCTCCAGGCTCCGCTCCGTGCGCACACCTCAGTCCGTACTGTCTTTCACCTGCCAAACCTGCACCGCGGTGCCTACCGGAATATTAAGTCCCTGCAGTTCCTCCAGGGGCTCCCTTCGATGAATTACGCATTCTGCGCAGGCGCAGCAACAACTCCCGGCGATAAGGCACTGCATAGGCGCACAGCTCCAGCCTAATTAATTTCACCTGCTTGCGGCGTCGGCCGACCGGGCACTAAAACTTCCGCGAATAAACTCCGGCTGCATAATTAAGTCACTCTCGCCCGACAATTTGTGAGACATCTGTAGACCGAGGCCTCTCCAGGGAGCAATTCTCATGGATTTTGCAACAAAGGCGGTTGCATTAACCAGTGCCTACCTAAAAAATATGTGTAGACGGGACCGCGCTTGCCGACCGTACGACAATAATAGCCTTCGGCTGTGGTACTGGAAGGATCAATTGACATTTACTTTGTCCAAATACAAGTTTGTAAGGCATGGCTTACTTCTTAGTCGAAATACTTCACTCTCCTTTAATACAGAAAATAATTTGCACAAATGAATGGTAACAAAATCTGAAAATGTAATATGCTAGAACAGGTTGAGCCTGGAACTTTCCAAACTGTGTGTCCCGACATGCAGAGATGTTTTGCATTACAAGTGTCGCGAGACAAATAAAAGCACTATGCACTATAAAAAATGGATAACTGTATATATGCATGTTTCATATTTTCTCTTACATAACTGGGCTTAAACTTTACTAGGTTTTGAAGAAAACTTCTGACAATGTTGACTGGAATACAGTCTTCCAAATTTTGAAGTCACTACGCGTAAAACGTACCCTTATTTATAACTTGTAATAATAATAATAAAACAGTTCCTATTGAAGGGTACGAAAGGGAATAATTGGTTCTGAAGGAAGTAAGATAAGATTGAAGCCTTTCCTAAATGTTATTCAATTTGTAGGCCCTACATTGATTAAGCTGTGAAAAAAAGCAAGGAAAAATATACCTTCTACGGGAGTGAAACATTGACAATAAATACTCCAGACAGGAAGAATACACACTTTTGAAAAAGTCCGAATCGTACATATCCTATCTAATGGCCAGAAACTAAATACCATTGGTAGCCAATGGATATAAACACACTAAAAAAATGAAAATCCATCCTAAGGTATAAAAATTAAAAAATCAGTATAAACTCGCCGTTTAACAGCAGTCTACATAACTATGCAAAACCCGAAAAACCATAAGTACCAAATGCATACAACACTTGTTACCTCCGAAACCAAGCGTATTGAGTGATATAGTGAGTAGTGCATTTATCGGCACATTATTGTTATTTTAAGGTATAACTAATATATATCATGATTATGTGTTAATTCCTGTACGAAGTGTCAAAGCTGATATTTTTCAGTATGTTCTGATTATAGATTTTGCATATCTGTTAGTAAACGATAATGGTTTCTGTTATTGTCTATATGTGAGATGATGAATGATACGTTTCATTTTTTAAGTTTATGTATTTACATTAAGCTCAGTAAGAGACTTTTACGGTTTCACACTCTGAAGTAGTATTTTAGTTTTTCTCCCTCGTAGACAGTGCCATAGTTTATCGTGAAAACACAACAACCCAAACTATCACACACGGCTGTCTGACACTACAAAATACTTTGTGGAACGATAAAAAACATATCCTTGAAGGGTAACAAATTCGTGTTTCAATCAAACTCAGATTGATAATCAACGTGATACTGATGGGGGAAGGAATCATTTTAGTACTGCTCTCCAAATCTTTAAACATGGAAAACTCGTCATTAATACAGTTTTCACAGTATATTCGTTTCCACTGTGCATCTTTTCAGGGATGGGTTTGGTGATGTGATTATATTTGTAGATGACAACGCTTCTCCGGACCCAATAGGAACTCTCACAACAGGGCAATATTCGGAAGATGAACTAATCAGCCCATTTCCACTTCAGTCCCATCGACCACCTTTAAGATAGTTTGGGTTGACGTATTTCAGGTGGTCCAGATGAGATAGCTGTTCTCAAGTCACTTAATTTCAACGCCAAATCACAAAATTTTCTGACTACAATATGCCACCTTTGTAATGTCCTTACACCGCGGTGACCTCATTATATATGCCATATACTTTTGTACCTCATCAACTTCTTCCTTCTGTTGGATATTGCCATTCCTCCTGTATGTTTTCAAAATTCACTGAGGTGACAAAAAATACAGTATACCTCCTATAATCCTATCGGAACTCTTTCCGCCAGGTGAAGTAAAAGTAGATGCATCAAGGATGTAAGAAATAGTTGTTAAGTCGCATGCAGAAATACTCAGCCCTACTACCTCTGCAATCTTTCACACCTGTGGAAGTGTTGTCGGTGAAGGATTTGTTGCACAAACTGACTATACCATTATGTCCTTGAAATGTTCCATGGGGTGCATTCCGGAAAAATTAGATAAAAATGCGATTCACTGGAGTGGTCCACAGTGTTCTTCAAACCAATCGCGGGACCACTGTAGTTCGTTGACATGATTCTTTACATTCGTAAAACATCCATCGATGTTTTGTACATGAAGTCCTTGGATGACTGAAAATTACATTCTACCAACCGAACATAATCCACTAATGATCGGTCCGCTACATGTAACTATAACCTACATGGTTGGGGAGACATCACCAGCCATTCGTGGCATGTTGGATAATGGGCCAATGTGTTAGTGGGCCTGTGCGACGCTTTAAACGTGTCCTACTATAAGGATTCAACTAGCAAGCCACAGATTTCTAGTCCTTAGGTCCAGCAGATGTGGCCACGATCTTAGGATAGCTGCTAGCTAAACCGTGTTTCCCTGCTTTGCTTCTGTACACCGTTAACCACAATTTGCTCTTCACTGTCCTAACAGATATGTTCGTCGTCAATCTCACATTTTTACGACTATTTTACACAGTGTTGCTTGTCTGTTGGCACTAAAAATCTCGCAAATGACGATCTTCTCTGTTAATAAATATAGGTCTTCGGACAAACCTTTATCCTTTGTGATAGATAAGACCTGAAACTTGATGAGCTACGCACTTCACACCATGGATTTCGACGTCCATATTGATCTTGTAAATAGAATGTACCATGCTCCTGCAACCATCAATGTGTGTTAAAAGTACATTGTTCAGGATAAACAGAGGTTCAGATTAGATATTATAAACACAATATGCATATGGTAATGATATTAGTTATGAGTTAAACTTGTGTGTGATACAGCACAATATTTGGTTGTCAGAACTCTTTACATAGCGTTTACTTAGAGCGAGACACAACGGGAGGACAATCATCATATATATTATTTCTCAGGGTTGTTTTTCGTGGGTGCGCCGTATCTCCCGTATTACATTTTAAATAAAAATACAGGGATAGTTTAAAGTTATTGTTTTCACAGAAAAATTAATTTTCAAGAATATTGTAGTGTTCATACAATCTAAGTTGATACCCGGTAAACGATCGAAATTGGGACATGTTTTTACGGTTGCTTCCATCAGCCACCACACGGAGTATCAATTTAGTTTGCGTGGCCTATATAAAAGCAATGTAGAAGGTGCCATCTGTTACAATTAGTTTAATTAACATGAACGACGGCTGTTGCTGTTGTTTAGATTCTTTATGCAAGCAAAAGGCATTCTTTGATGCAAGCATAGTTTATCTTACGATTTCGATCATAGACGTCGACGCAAAGCATAGTTTACCACACGATTTCGGTTATATACGACGAAAAATACACAAATAATTTAATTTAGCACGAAAGTTCTTGAAGTTGTTTACATTCTTCACGCAAGATTAGCTTATCACCTGTAGGGGATAGGGAGAATATAGACGTAATATGAAAAGTTAACGAGTGGTGAGTGAACTTTAACGCAGAAGTTGAACGTGAAAGCGGTGCTGTGTTGAAATCAGACGTATGACTTAGCGCAGGACAAGAATGTTTATGATTTCAGCAAATAAAGTGGAGTGGCTCGGCGAAGCTTCTGGTGACGCAAGTAGGTCGGCCAGGGCGCCATACTGCGTAACAGAACTGTACTGCTTAAAGGTGGCTGGGACATACTTGATGGGAAATAGGAGACCAGTCATGTGTAGCAAAGATCAGCTATGAAACTCAGGGCGACGGGGTCAACCTCGTCGTATAAATACAGGCGAAAATGACAAGAGAGAGAGTCAGCCACGGCAGAGAGAGAGAGAGAGAGTCAGGCACGGCTGGGCCGCCTTGACTGTGCTTCTTGTCGACAACAATTGCTATTATTCCCAAAACTGAGTCTATCGCAGGCTGAAAGAACTTCAACGCAGCGCGGTCAGCAACCGATCTTCACGATCAATAAGGCTTCCCCGACGAGAGATGCAGCCATCAGAATATCGGCGACCCAGCCTGACGCAACGAGCACTGGGATCCCGGCCTCGACAGCAGCGCAACAGCAGCCAATGCATGGCGCGGTAAGACTGCAGACAGTTACTCATCTTGGGGTGTGGTGTTGACGAATGGACGCGTTCCTGTGACCGTCTGTAGGGCGAAGCAGCAGCTGCGGAAGAAGTAGGACCTGGGTTCAACTCCCGGACAACGCCCAGCGCGGTACAGCCTTCGCGGCGGCGGCGGCGGTGGCGTCGCGGAGCGGTGCGAGGACGAAACCACGCCTCACGCAACACAGAGGCGTAGCGACCGTCGGCAGCCGCTTCAGCAGCGTCAGCTACTACGGGGATCGTGGCGTCAGCTGGACGTCACCTCAGCGCTTACAGCGCACACGCACGCTCCACTCGCCTCCATCGGTTTGTAAGCATGAGTTTCAATAAACTATTTTGTTATACTTGACCACTGTTTCATTGCCACTCCATCTCCCGAGTTAAGTACTGAGCTCACAGCCCGCATGGAACGAATTAGTGTAGCCATCCAGACATAGACGAAGTCTTGGTGTGGAACATTCGTCATTTGGTGTCAAAACCATCAAATAGTGCCCAGACACGTTACACACGAGGTTTCTGTTTTACTCTTCGATGAAAAACAGCTGTCTTAATCGTTTATTTTTATTAAACAAGCGGTGTGTACTGCGCGAATGGACTGAACGTTCATTATCACTGGTAGGTACTCCTTACTATTATAACTTGTAATAATTGATGTAAGGTTTAATTTTGCACTACTTTACAGTGCATGCAGTATTATTATTATCTTTTATACATATGTACTTGCATCTGCCTTTTCTCCATTATTATCTTACATATCTGTGACTTATCAGAACAGAGTACGAATCATTCCCACGGGTCAACTAGTGAAAGTGAAAAGACCATTCTCGTTGCCCTCTAATATGGTTCGTGATCACCGTGGACGGCTAGTACAGCGGCAAATCTGTGTGGCTTGGACAGTATGATACCATGAAACGTCATAAGTTATATTTGGCCATTCTTCCATGAATGCAATATTCAGATCTGTAACCGTTGTGGGAAGTACTGGTCTGGCTGAGATGCATATGCAGACTTTTTAAGTCCTGTGAACAAGCTGGCCACTCAATTCGTTCAGTTCTCTCAGCTTAATGCGTGATGCCAACTGTGAGGACGAGCGTTATCGTCCATCAGAAGGTGCATATGGCACCAGAATAGGGCACAACAAAAAGCGAAGAAACTCGTCCCTATACAACTGAACTGGCAAAACGCCATTCTGAACGACATACATGTACATACATAATCTGCAAGTCACATTGAAGTGCGTGGCAGACGGTCCATCGAAACGCTTTTATGATGTTTCTCTACAGTTTCATTCATCAGTAGCTCGCGGGAAATGCTTTCCATTTCCGATATGATTTCTCCCTATGTAGGTAGTTGCTAACAAGATATGTTCACAATTGAAATAAATTTCTCAAATGGATCTCGTCGTAACGAATAATGCCTTTCTCTCATTGATTTCCAGACCAACTCGTGCATCATTTCCGTGACACTCTCCCCCCTATATGGTGATAACGGAAAACGAGCTGCCCATCTCTGAATCATCCGTAGGTTCCAGGAGGTCTGGATCCCACAATCCGCAACAATACTCCAAAATAGGACGCACTGATAGAGGCAATTTCTTTAGAAGAACTACTGAATCTTTTAAGTGATCCACCATTAAAAAGTAGCCCTTGGTTCACCTTCTGTACAAAATTTTCTATGCGTTCTTTCGCGTTTTAGTTGTTCCTTATGGTTACTTCTAGGTATTTAGTTGAATTCACGAGCTTTAACTTTGACTAATTTAACGTGTAAATGAATTTTAATCTATTTCATGTAGTAGTTATATTGATGACTTTACACGTCTCATTATTATGGGTCAGTTACCAAATTTTGCACCATGCTGATATTTTATTTGAATCACAGAGTTCCGTACCTGCGCCAATACTGACTAGTGCACATACCATTCCTTCACGCCATGATACATTGATGTTTCCTCCATACATGCAGGATTGTTCCGATTTCCACGTTCTCTCCAGGTGAGCAAACGACGATTGCCCGGCTGAGCTCAAAATCTTGGCTCATCTGTCAACAGAAACTGGCGCCATTCTTTATGACTCCCATCCTGATTTCCCCTCCTACTCTCTGCGAGCTAAACAGTGTCATAGTTTTAATGGGACACACAAGACAGGCCTCCGTGCGTAGGAACCACATTTCGGACAGCTTGTGTCGATATTGCACGTCCTGTTGCAGCTTGGAGGGTGCGTTGCAGCTGAGATGCATTCAGCTTCCTGTCCGCGGGCGGTTAACCGGCGGTAACCGCCATGGCCTTGCCATCTTTTAGGGGTCCCTGTTGGCTGAAATCACGTGAAAGTCCTGACAATTACACTTTGAGACACTACAGTAGCTGTGTCTTTCCGCTTACAAACTTCCTATGGTTCTTCATTCTATTGCCTCGGACGATCACGTTGTTCATTTCACTACACGCATACTACACTATCTGAACCGAACTACTTGTGTAATTCGTCACCAAAAACGCCTTTAGTAGCAACTTTCTGTTAATTCAACTTATTTGGTTTCTGTGATAGTGTTGACTCCACTCCGCGGATCCGCGGAAACGACAGAAGAACATCGAACCATTAGTTCATTCTGCCGATGGCAAAGCTTCGGAACCTGTGTACGTCATCTGGTCACCTAATTGGTTTGGCCACTGCGACGATAATGATGTCGGAAACATCTGACTGATCTGCTAATACACCGTCCTACTATAGCTTGTGTGTGCGATAATCCGCCATCTGTATGAGTCCATGGCGGTGTTCCACACTTTTGTTCTTTCAATGTATTACTTATGAGACATTTCCTTCATAAGTGTTAACAATTTCGTGAAGGCTCACGGCGCCTTGCCTCCCAGACGGCGCACGCCTTTGTGGCGTCACCTAACCCACACGTAATCAAGGTACATAGGCTCGGTCCGGCTTGCAGATTGACTAAGTGCAATGTTGCACTTGTTATTTTATACCCAATTTTTTTAACAAGATAACCAGATTATAAAATATATCTGACCAGGTGATGGTGACACAATGCACCGAAACCAGTCGTCATTTAATAAACAGTTAGTGTGCAATCTTGGCTTGTGGCTGGTTCGTCTGTAAGTTAAATTGTCAAGTGATTTTATCCAGTTCTTCGAATATTCATCTTCATTACTCCGCCATTTGGATATTTTTCGTTCTAAAGCCAATTTCCCAGGACAGATCAAAGATTTTTTTCAGAGTTACACTGGGTCGGGGCTTTCTTGACTAAATTAGGGAGGGGATCGAAACACCTCTGGTTACGTCCTGGTCTGTTCGAGGTACGTACAACATTATGTCCGTTCATGTCCATCTATTCATTTTATGGATGTTTCCTAACGTCGAATCAAAAAGCTCTTCAGGCAGTCTGCGATCGACGTAAAAAGTTGTGAAAAATAAATAAAACGTATTTCTTCCATTAGGCTACAAATGGTCACTAATGGGATTACTTTACAAGTGGATGTGATTTTCTTTCAATTACTGTTTTTTAATGTATTTATAATTACATATAACTATTTTCCTGTATAATAAATAGATTCTTTGAGGTATTATTACGTGTCCCAAATTTTCTGAAATTATGACTAAATTTCAATGGTAAGTAACCCATGAAAAGTAAGAATAAAAATTAGTAACGTTACAAAATAGATCAGAATATGAAATATACTGTTCAAATATTAATTCAAACTGGAAAACAACAACTTGCGATATAGATAGAGGTTAATTGCTGGTTTTTTGTTATGTGGTTTGCCTACCAAAACGACACTGGTGGCTTGCGCACGTCACTGTGGCGTGACGTCAAAATTATACTGATATCGTGATATCAAATTTTCTTTTCTTTTATACATCGTATTGTTGGCTAAGCCACAAAATAAGTCAGGCGCAAGTGAAAATAAGTCACCATTCAATCGTCCCGAACGTGTTAAACACCAGTGTATTTACGGAATTATTAGGAACAAACGCAACATTGCAAATCCAGTATGCTAAAAAATGTCTTTATTTATTAATATTTCATACATCAAGTCCTCAAGTCCTCATATATCATTCATAGCCAGATACGTCTGGCGTAACACAAAAATTTCTACAGCATGAAAGCGTTCCGCTAATATTCTACGTAATGGAGTTTAAAATTGTTTCCTCGGACAAATCCAGCTGGACATTATATACTAATTCCTTCTTTTTTTTGACACGGGAGGTTAATTTTTTGCTTTTCCAGGAACTTCAGCTCAAAAGCGAATGGAACCTAACTTCATAAACATCTGCATAGCCTTCACCTCACAAATGGCGAAGCCCAGCTGTAATCGATAAACAATGGCAAACCCACAACACACGTGAAAGCCCTATCTTCAATACAAAATCCACATCTACTCTACTTTGCTCTTCTCTGATTCACGTTGTTTCCTTGCAGTGTCTCGAATAAAGCACTGTTGTCCTAATTTGTAATGCACAAGCAGATTTTGTTAACTATTTGATGAAGTTAAATCTACAGAATGTCAGCGAAACCCCCTGTAAAAATGCTTTAGGACTGTTGACATCTACTTCCATTTTCACTTCAATTATAAGATATATCCTGTAGTTTCGTATTAATATGTTATTAAATTTATAATAACGTCATGTATGGGGTGATGTTCCTTCGTGTGAATACCTTGGCTTATTGTCAGAATTTAATTAGATTTGTATTTATGTTAGACGCCTTGCATGTTGGCTTGATTAAATAATTTTGGGATTAGTAACTGCCGTGTCGGGTTGGCTCTTGTCTTTATTCAAATTGGAAACGGTACAGATTGCAAAATTATTATTTTTATTCGTTATCAGTTTTAGTCATCTTCAGGTGAATACCAACTTGATAGGCGTTGGCAGTAAAGGCAGCAGGCGGCACAAAGGTGAAATTTTGTGCATATAGATGAAATTTTGTTCCCAAAGGTAAATTTTCGTGCGGCCCGCTTTGTGCAACTTTACCGCCGACGATCATGATGGTGTTCATCCAAAGATGGTCTGTAAAGAGTGAAACTGGTATTGAGGTAAAAACGACTATTTTTTTTTATATCAAATCGTGTTTGTCTTCAGCCTGCCTTCTAAAATTTTATTGTGCCTAAGTACGTTAGTTTCGCTTATATCGATTAAATTAGCAAATCGGTAGTTTCATACACCACTCATTATGGATTCGTTTGGTGGTCTATATCTTGAAGAGCTGTAGTTTACACAACGCCTGTAGTGAAGACAACACCTATTTTAGGTAATTTAGTGGATCTGACATGCAGACTTTGTATTAGGAATATGTCGAAAAACATTTATCCTATTTAACATAAATCCCATTTCTTTCGTTAAAGTGTCGTGTCATTCTATACTGTTAAATGAAGTAAAATTTATGCGAGTTAACCAAGTTCAAAGCCTTTCACTAATTCTTTATGTGAAAGTAACTAAACTAACTACTTTCACTGACGATGGCCTATCGTCTAGGATCAGTCGTAATGACAGTGGTACCTCGTGTCTTCCCACATTCCTCATAAATTCAAACTGATCTTTCTCGAGGTCGGAGTCTACCAGTTTTTCCATGAGTCTGTAAATTATTTGTGTTAGTATCTTGCAACTATGACTAATTAAATCTGAGATGTCTGTTTTTTTTTGTCTTTTTTGCATTTGATTTCTTTGGAATTGGAATAGTAATATCTTTCTTATAGTCTGATGGTATTTCCCTAGCTCATTCATCTTGCACACAAGGTGGAAAAGTTTCTCCATGGCTGTCTCTTCCAACAATTTTTACGCACATAAATGAAAGATTTGGTTCGGTTCCAATGGAGAAGTTATGCAGCAGAACAGGTGTGTGCTACCAAAGCCAGGCACCGTCTCGCAGTGTACCTATCAGATACTGTGTTTGCGGTGTGTCTGGGTATGCTTACAAAATGGAGATGTATACAGGACATGAACATGAATAGGCCAAGAATGATGCAGAGCCGGATATTAGAGCCTGCAACTATGTCAGAATTTACTAGGGAATGTAAATCACAAAATTTCCTTTGATAATTAAGACACATCAATACCACTGATGCATTATTTTAAGGGAAGAGGCATTTAATCTCTAGACTATGTCAGAAGAAACAGAGTTCACAATAAGAAACTTACAGACTACAAGTATCTGAGTAAAGTTTATTGATAATCATGAAGGAAAGGAGATCTCAAGACATGTTATTATCCACATTTGTAGGAAGTGACCCTGTAAGGAATGTAAAGAGATATGATAGAAGTAGGAAGGAACCTAGTTTTGTGTACTGTACAAAAACTGTGCAAATTTATAATAAGCATGTTGTGTCCTTAGCGATCACACAGAAATGTGGGTCCAGGTTGTAGGCCACAATCGGGAACTCTGAAGAATTTCTATAGACATAGAACCATTAGTCAGTAGTGTATTTTAGAATTAGTGCGATACATAAATACAAACAAGTACAGCAGCTATCCTAGTTAGAAACACGCGATGTATTCCGAGGAGTGCTGGTCGGCGTCCGAAGGTCTTCTGGTCTTCGCGTCTTCTGTCGTGGTGTCTTTTAATGCCAAGCAAGACGCTGGCGGCGCCCCCATCGGCCGTGGCTTCGCGGGGCGCTCTCTGTGGCGGCCCGCGAAGGTGATGTTGCCAACCTATCTCAGCTATCGATATAGCACCCCTCCCCCCCTCGGGAGCCATGGCCGGCGCGTCTCGGTACACTGGGCGCCGACGGCCGTGGGGAGAGGGAGCCGGGTGGAGACCACTGATGGAGCCCGGCGTCGGACTGCTAGCGGGGGACGCCCGACTCGCGCGCCCGGATCTCACCGCGAGCGCCCACCGTAAACCCCGCGAGGAAACCGGCGGCGGCGCGCGTCTCCACGTCCGGCGTGTGGCAGGTGTGAGGGACGCCCCACGAGGGCGTCTACTTCCATCGGGCGGACAACCGTCGAAGGAGCAGGCGCCGGACCGGGAGGCGCCGACGGCTGAGGCGACGGCGGCAGCTGTGGGACGTCCACATCCATAGGCTCCTGGGACGGAGGTGTGGCGGCCGCGCTCTGGTGCGGGTGCTGCTGCTGCTACTGCTGGTGCTGGTGATGCGGCGGCGGCGGCGGCGGCGCCGTGGCGGCGGCGGCCGCTGGACAGCAGACTCCACGGCTGGAAACACAGAGCCCGCGCCAGAAACACCGAAACGGAGCTGATTGCGGTGCCGCTTCTGCAAACCGCGCGCAGTACTAACCAAGAACATTGCGCGACCGAGGCGGCGAGCAATTGTGCCGTGCTGCCAACGCTGGCGCGTGCCATAAGAGCGAAACCAAACAAGCGCGCCAGCACGAAGAGGCGACGACGGAGCCGACAGCACGTACCCCGAGCTGCGTGGCCGCGGGTGCAGCAAATGAAGCAGAGTGCGATGCGTCCGGCCGTGCAAAAGTTCCGTCGGCGAGGAGCCATTGTAAGGATGCGACCTATAGGTCGTCAGGAAGATGAGCAAGGCGTCATCGCGGGTCATATGTTCATTAAACGTCCGCACGAGACGTTCCGCGGCACCGTTCGACGAAGGGTGAAACGGCGCGCTAGTGACGTGTTCAATACCCTGGCTCCGACAGAAGGAAGCAAACTCTGACGATGCAAACTGTGGGCCATTATCAGTGACGATCGTTTGTGGCAGACCTTCAAGGCAAAATATGGACCGTAGAATCTTAACGGTGGCAGTTGCCGTGGTCGAAGACATAGGCACCACAAACGGGAAATTACTGTAAGAATCCACCAACATTAACCAACGAGAATTCCAAAAAGGTCCCGCAAAATCAACATGAAGACGTTGCCAGGGCCCGGTCGCTTTCGGCCACGAAAAGAAACGGCGTGGTGGAGCGGACTGGTGCTCTGCACAAACGAGACAACGGGACGTCATACATTGTATGTCCTCGTCTATGCCCTTCCACGTACAATGGCGGCGGGCTAACTGCTTCGTTCGGACTACACCCCAATGGCCCTCGTGCAAAAGTCGCAAGACTTGTGCGCGTAACGACGTCGGCACAACCACTCGCAACTGATCCGCTCCGCTGCGGAGCAAGATGACACCGTCTTGCAACGAGAGCTCATTACGGTGCGCAAAAAATCGGCGAACTTCGGAGTCTGCAATGTGCTTCGAAGCTCGGGGCCAACCCGAACGAAGATAACGGACTAAAAGGTTCAGTGTCGGATCGGTGGCGGTTGCCCGTGCCACCGTCCGAGAATCAAGAGGGAAAGGTGCAAGCCAGTCGGAAACCTGGGCGTCGAGCGCAAAACAAGACGCCGGCGACGAATCAAAATCAGGATCAGAGCCCACTGGAAGGCGGCATAAGACATCCGCGTTGGCGTGTTTCGATGACGGGCGATACAAAATTTCATAATTGTAAGAAGACAAAAGCAGAGCCCAGCGTTGCAATTTATGGGCAGTCGTTTCCGGGAGAGGTTTGTGAGGGTGAAACAACGATTGCAATGGTTTGTGGTCTGTAACAAGAAAAAATTTCCGACCATATAAATAATGGTGGAACTTCGTGAC
This sequence comes from Locusta migratoria, assembly GCA_026315105.1. NCBI lineage: Eukaryota > Metazoa > Arthropoda > Insecta > Orthoptera > Acrididae > Locusta > Locusta migratoria. Next base: position 167,270,189 of record CM048748.1, read on the forward strand.
ACCATATACCAGAGCAAGCGCCTCCTTCTCTATCTGAGAGTACCGGCGCTGCGCATCAGTAAGCAACTTTGACGCAAAAGCAATTGGACGATCCTGTTGTCCAATCCGGTGTGACATTACAACGCCAATCCCATAGGCTGAGGCATCGGCAGCTAAGACTACAGGAAGCGAAGGATCAAAATGAACTAAACATCTGTCACTCAAGAGTTCCCGTTTTAAGGTTTGAAACGCGGCGTCACATTCAGGTGTCCATTGAAAATGAACATTCCGTTTACGAAGACGATGTAAGGGTGCAGCGATTTGAGCAGCATTTGGAATAAATTTGCAATAGTAAGACAATTTACCGAGCACAGATTGCAATTCCCGAAGATTCTTGGGAGTCGGCAAATTCTTTATAGCAAGTAGATGCGCCTGCAGGGTATGTACACCCTGCCCATTAATGCGATGACCCAGATAATCAATTTCTGTTTGAAAAAAGACACATTTGTCCTTATTACAGCGGAGGCCCGCTTCCGACAACACTTCAAATAACGAACGAAGATTTCGCAAATGTTCGTCTGGGGTACGACCAGCAACCAAAATATCGTCCAAATACGTCGAACAACAGGGAACCTTGGCGGTCAACTGTGTTAAAAACCACTGGAAAATAGCAGGAGAAGATGCGCAACCAAAAGGCAATCGCAAAAACTTAAATAAACCAATAGGAGTATTGATAACTAAAACATTCTGCGATTTCTCATCTAAAGGCACTTGCAAATAAGCATTTTTTAAATCAATTTTAGAAAAGTACTTTCCCGCCCCGAGTTGGTCCATGAGTTCTTCTGGGCGTGGTAGCGGGAATGTGTCCACAACCAGTTGAGGATTAACTGTCTTCTTAAAATCGGCGCAGATACGGAGCCGACCCGACGGCTTACGGACAATCACTATGGGGGAGGCCCACTGACTGGCAGAAATAGGTTCTATAACACCGTTGCGTTGCAATTCTGAAAGTTCAAATGCCACTTTATCCTGCAGGGCGAGAGGCACACGACGCTCCCGACAAAACTTTGGTTGTGCCGATTCCTTGAGTGTCACTTGTGCAATAAACTTTGTTGTTCTACCAAGGCCGTCTGTGAAAAGTACAGCGAAATCGTTGCACAATTTATCCAAGTTGTCGGTGGGCACACACGATTGAACAGTCAGCACATTTTCCTGTACACTCATGTTGAACAAGTCGAATAAATCGAGTCCAAAAATTTTTGTTGAATCTTACGAACACAGTACATGGAAAGTCACTGTCTGCGTACAATTTCGGTACTTTGCGGGCAAGCTACATTTACCGAGTACCTTTATAGTGTCCCCATTGTATGCTGACAATTGTACAGGAGTAGGTTGCAACGGAGGTTGGCCCAGCAATTTGTAAGTTCGATAATTTAGTAACGAAAGTGACGCTCCCGTATCTAACTGTAATTCCAAGGGCAGGTTTTGAATCTTAAGGTTCACAAACAATTTATTGTTCTTACGAAGCAACGGGGTCTGTTCACTTTTATTGGACACTGCAACACGAGAGTTGTCTGAAAGAACATTTATGAAATGCTCGTCCACTGTACTAGAAGTGATTAAATTTGTAGACGTCTCACCAGGTGCCTGTCGCTGTCTTTGTAAACACACCGATTGTACATGTCCTTGCCTTCCACACGCAAAACACTGAGCATTTCGCGAGGGGCATTTACTTCGTTTATGTTTAGACAAACAACGTGGACAAGATTTTCTAACATTACGAGTTGTGTCCGTGTAGCTCTGGCGCTTGTTGTCTTTCTGACGTAAGGCGTCCGAGCGGGAAGTCTGTGGCAGTTTCCGCGAACTATGTTTATTGCCTCTGCGGACGCTGCGGCCGTTGTGGGGAGCCGTGTGTCGCTCATTTTGAGACGCTACACTACACACTTGAGGAGAGTCAAAGCACTGGGTAGCTAATTCACACGCGTCCTGATGATCAATAATAGTCAATACTTGTTGTAATGAGGGATTACTATATTGTAAAATTTTGTCCCTAACTTTGTGATCCGTCACATTTTGTGTTACCGCGTCCCTGATCATAGAATCTGCATAAGAAGCACCACACACGCACTTAAATTGACATTTTTTTGTCATTCCCTGCAGTTCTGTCACCCATTGGCGATACGTCTGATTTTCCTTTTTTCTAAGTCTAAAAAACTGATAACGGGCGGCCGCTACATGCACGTGGTCTGAATAGTACTTGGAAAGGGCGTCTACTAAGGTGGAAAGCTGCACTTGATCGGGTTTATTATCCGGGAACAGCTTTTCAGCAATCGCAAAGACTTGGGGGCCACACCACGACAGAAAAAAATGAATTTTGTCAGTACCTGGTACGTGATGGGCGATGAAATGTTGCTCCAACTGCTGAACATATTTTTCCAGTCCTCCTTGTCTTCGTTGAAGGGACGGAAAGACGGCACTACCTTCGGTGTGGTGGCTGCTGGCTGCTGTTGCGACAGTTGCTGTGCTTGAGCCTGCAGTACTTGAGACAGTAGCCCTTGCAGAGCTGCTGTTTGTGCGCCTGTGCCTGAATAACAGAGAATAAAACAACAATTGTAGGTGGCGCGTTGTCTGGCTGTGACAGTTGAGGAAGCCCGGCAGAAACTGTGGGTGGGGGAGCAGCCATGCTTACAAAATCTCACAAACAACAACAACAACAAGAAACACGCATTCCTTAGCAATATAACAACTTTCTTAACTACTTTCCCAAACAAATAAATTAACCAATACGCCAGAGCATTGAACGAAGACCAAGACAACAAACCTTACTGGCACGTACGTGCGTGGTGTCGCAGTGCTTGCGAAAAATTTGACCACTTGAGCAACGTCGGCAAGGCAATGCAGTGCGCTACTTACAATACAGCCAATTACAATAGTATCTACAATCCCATCCTCGTCGCCATGTTTCTGTTGTGTCCTTAGCGATCACACAGAAAGGTGGGTCCAGGTTGTAGGCCACAATCGGGAACTCTGAAGAATTTCTATAGACATAGAAAAGCATATGGGAATAGTCGACCTTCTAAACAGTCGCATTGGGAGTAAAAAGTGTTAGTTTAGAATATTTTACCATCTTGCTGATATAGCTATATTCAACAGCTAAATTTTATAAACAGAGTTAACAGCATCCACAACCCAGTGACTCAAGGAGCTGCAATTTGCAAATTTTATGACTGAGCAGCCTGATACTTTCCTCAAAATTGCTTTCAGTTCTGCACCAAAGAGAAACATGCCAAATTATATGTCAATTTGTACATCGAGTAGGCGGTGAAGGAAGTCAAGGAAAAATTTGGAATAGGGTTTAAGGTTCAGGGAGAAAAATAAAAACGTAGCGTTTTGCTGATGACATTGTAATTCGGTCAGAGATAGCAAAGGACCTGGAAGAGTAGTTAAATGGAATGGACAGTGTGCTGAAGAGAGCGTATAAAATGAACATTAACAAAAGAAAAACAAAGATAATGGAACGCAGTCTTAGAAAATCAGGCGATGCTGAAGGAACTAGATTAAGTAACGAAACAATGAAGGTGGTGGATGAGTTTTGTTACTTGGGTAGTAAAATAACATATGATGGTCGCAGTACAGAGGATATAAAATGCAGAATGGCAATGACAAGAAAAGCATTTTTGAAACTGAGAAATTTGCTAACATCGAATATTAATTTAAGTGTAAGGAAGTCTTTTCTGAAGGCCTTTGTGTGGATTGCTGCCTTGTACGGGAGTGAAACATGGACGATAAACACGATAAAGACAGGAAGAGAATAGAGGCTTTTCAGACGTGGTACTACAGAAGAATGCTAAAGATTAGGTGGGTAGTTCGCGTAACTAATGAAGAGGTAATGAACAGAATTTGTGGCATATCGTGACTAAAAGAAGGGATCCCTTGGTAGGACACCTTCTTATATATCGAGGAATTGTAAATTTATTATTGGAGGGAAATGTGTGGGGTAAAAATCGCAGAGGGAGACCAAGAGAGTAAGCAGATTCAAATGGATGTGGGTTGCCGTTCTTATGAGGAGATGAAACGACTTGCTCAGGATAGAGTAGGGTGGAGAGCTGCATCAAACCAGTCTCCGGACTGAAGACCATAACAACAACTACCAGCAAATAAACAGAAAACAGGCTCTCACGATCCAAATAAAAATTTCTGATTCGATCAGGTCGCACATAGTGGCCAGTATATTTAGATAAGAAACAGAGCTGCAAAAATTAAAAATGCTTAGGTTACACCATGCGAAAAATGTAATGTGGAGCTGTGTCTTAACAAAAACAGTAACTATTTCATTAGATGTCATGTGCCGAAATTTGATGTTTACAGACCTATTTCACGGAATTATCCCGCTTTAAATGCCATTGACATTAATAATATGAAATTTAAATTCAAATTAAATATCTTTTAAAACGTTTATTCCATAAACTGGCTACGTTTCATTGGCAGAACGCTTAGCAGCTGCAATAGTTTCTACTAAAGAAATTGTCTACATAATACTTGTGCAACCTATTTTGGAGTATTGTTGCGCATTGTAGGATCCTAATCAAGTGGCACTGGCAGACAATCTAGAGAAAGTACAGAGAAGGGCAGCCCCAATCGTATTATCGCGGTATAGGGTAGAGAATGTAACGGAAATGATGCGCAAGTTGGGGTGGAAATCATTAAATCAAAGGCCTTATTCAGTGCGTTCCTTCACCAACATTTTCTTCCGAATGCGAAAATATGTTGCTAGCACCCACCTAAATAGGAAGAGATGATCATCAAAATAAAATAAGATACATCAGATCGGAAACGGAAGGATTTATGTGTTCCTTTTTTCCGCGACTGTAGAGAAAAATCATAAAAATGGTTCGATGAACTCTCTGCCTTGCACTTCAATGTGACTTGCAGAGTATTTATGTATGTTTAGATGTACAGGTTCAAATTAAAACACGCGTAAGAAACAGGTTGAACTTAAATGGAAGTCGGAATAATCTGCAGGAATTACATTTTAAAGGGGAGAAGCCAAAGCAGAGTTTAAATGAAACAGGCATAAGGGAATAGTGGGAGTTACTGTTGAAGTAAAGACAATACATGTTATATCACGTGAAAGAAAACTGAAAGAAGTTACCTTTTTCTGCAACATTAGTCGGATTAGGTTGTGACGAGCTGTAATTGATAACTTGGTGCGGCATCACTGATAATTGATGCGAAATATTTAATGTAATTCTACAAGCACTCGTGGACAGATTTTGGTTCTGCTTCTGCCGTAAAACAAGTACAAATCCTACCGTAGTCGCTGATTTAGATACCAGATTGCTATTGCAACACAGTTCTGTTTGGAGTTGTTAACCGTGTGCTACGTTATATTAAAATCCTGACTGCGAAACGTTATATTTGCTCACACATGAAAAGAACGACGGCAGATTACAGTAAGGATGATTAATTTCTGTAGTAATGGCGGCACAAAACCAAACTCGTAAAATGGCTTCCAAATCTCAGCTACACATTAATATACAGAGAATTACCGATAATGTACGAGGAAGGTTGTAGTGATATTGCTTGTCTGTTTTGTGTGGAAAAAATGCCGTACTGTAGTGTTTGAAAAATGTTTGAAATGGGAGGTCGCTAAATTGAATGAAATGGCAATGTTTTGTAGAACAAGAAACCCACAGAATTCGGCGAATATTTACCTTATGCGGCATTGCCGAAAGAGCTCGTAGTTGAGCTAAATTAAAATTATTTGTAACCCGTGTAACTATTCACCGACATTGGATGGAGGTTTAGTGAATTAAAAGTGGTGGCTCGTGTAGCAGTTTTAATTATAGACGGAATTATTTGTTAAAGAATGGCAGAGAAAGATGGGCGTTGACAAACAATCGGACTTCGGAAAATTTTACTCGAAATGAAAATGACAGCAGATTCTATGCAAAAAAAGTTGAAAAGTACGGATCAAAATTTGGAAAATGGATTGAAAAGTTACAAAAGATGCACAATTTCAATCCCGAACCATCAAACGTCGTAATAGTTCGACACAATTGGAAACATCTTCATGGTTAGTGGGAGGAAATGGTAAATGTTAAATACATTTAAAGAAATGTAGAACTTAAATTTACTGGGGGTTTATTGATGAGAAACAGAAAGCAAATAGATTTCATATTTACCTGAATGTAAATCTCAGTTGTACATCGGCTACAAAAAATATAATAATGAATAGAGCAAAGTACCTCGAGCTGTTCTCATCCTGGCGTAAGAAACATAAGTGAAATACACAATCGTTTGTCTTACTTCCTTGCAGGAAGGAATAAATGAAGGTAGTAATTACAAGATCTGTTTGATATGTAAAAGTAAAATAATTTCGTTGGCTTCCTATTACAAAAAATAAATAAGTATATAAAACTCAAAAAAATAAACTCGCGGGGTTCCGCACTATTGTAATTTTATAACGTGAGTTGAAATGAAAGGTAAAAGTAATGGAGAAAGTGATTCAATACGCTGAAGGCCATGCGAAACTCACGTACATTACTGATTCAGTGAAATCCGGAGCATATTGGTCCAACTTCTTCACGTAGGAAACAAAAAAGAGACTGACACAGATAAAAAAATGCGGATTCCCGCCTTCTCTTGTCAGAGACAGGTAATAATTTAACAAGAAGTATATATCAATAACCAGAGTCGAACAAAGATAAGGAGAATTCCTTTTTGTCTGCCAAGCGACTGTAGTGTTTCGTTCTGTCACTTCCGCCTATCGCGTATTGTTCACGGGGAAAAATCCTGCAAGTATGCCACCGTTTGGACTACATTCAGCTACATTCTGGTGTTCGATAAAAACGGACTCTTCCTCCTGCGTCCGGACACAGCACGCACCTTTCCTAACAATCTACCACTAAATTAAATGTTTCAACCATGTCCAAATGCACTGGTACTTCACTACCGGGGGCTAACGGCTCACTGAGCTGCGAATCCAAACAACTGACAAATTTACACAATATAGTTAGTGAGAATCGATAATATCCGTCTCAAATAAAACAATACGCAGGAAATTTAAGAATCAAATGGTGCACGACACAAATATAACATGAAAATTTTGGCAAGGAAACTGAGATAATAAACACAACTTCAAAATAACACGCAAAATACTGCTCATAGGTTGCAAAGCTAGAGGTTGATTACTTCACCAAGATTTCGGCTTCAACTATGGAAGCCTTCATCAGAAGTAAAAGAAAAAAAATTAATAACAGACACTGGTTTTTGAGGGCCAGAGCTCACGTTAACATTACAAATGTAAAATACATGTGACAAGATTTAAAAAGCCGGACATATTTCACGTAACGTAGCGCACCGCTATGGGTCGCGAGTGTGTGGCATCCGTAGGTGGCATCTGACGGAATTTTAAAATCTTGTCACATCTACTTTACACTATAACCTGTAGGTGAGCTCTGTTGCTCAAAAAACACTGTCTGTTCATTTCATGTAGTTATTTTCCTTTTACTTCTGATGAACGCTTCCATAGTTGAAGCGGAAACCTCAGTAAAATAATGAACCTCTAGCTTTGCAACCGATGAAATGTGTTTTTGAATGTTAATGTTTTACGAACTGTTGCCGTCTCAACAGCTACGTTTATACTTGTATTTTAAATATGCTCATACGATCACTAACTGTATTGTAAACTGACACTGATGGATGGCAAGAAATTCCTCAAAGTAGAATTTAAACCTACGTTTAGGTGACTACTCTAAATTCACAGTAGTGTTTGGACTATTCATGATAGACCATTTTGAAACTTTTATTTTTATTTTTTAACCTTTACACTTTCCAAAAGCGCGAGAGAAAAGCGAATAGATAAATATTTCCATTCGATATTTGATTTCTCGTTTTTTAATGTCATGAACACTCCTCCCAATGTAGGGGAATCAACAAAACATTTTCCCAATCCAAGGAGAAAGTCGGTGATTCAAATTTCATAATTAGAGCTTACCACAATAAAACACGTTTCCCTTTTGCAAGGATGTATTTCCCAGCTCGCATAGGACATACGTGAATCTCGGTCCCGTATTGTACATCATGTGGTATCTGCCCCTGAAACTTTAAAGAGTTGTAGCTCCCAAACTAACAGTGATAGGGATGTAGTTTAAATTGATTTGGACGCAGCTGGTTTCAACGAATCCAATGCACGATAGAAAAAACTATTGTTCCATTTAAAAAATTATATCTTTGTACTGTAACTCTTTGGAAAATGATACAATAAACTATATTCATAGCTCTGCATAAAGTGTAACATTTCTTGTGTTGACCTACCGCATTAAAATTTCCTGTCACCTATTATTTTATAAATTATAGAGGCAAACACACTTAGTAAAACACCCTGTATATGTTACGGTATACGCCTGTGAAATAGCTTTGGGGATACTACATCCACAGTTCATTTAATGATATAGTGCCAATTGCTACTCCTTACTGTTTCTTCTCTGTCAGGAAATCACTCGGCTATTCCGTAGGCATGCAATTTGATTTAATGTCCTTTGTGAGAATCTCTTTTCAAAAGCGTCCTAGAAATGTAAAAAAATTGGAATAAGTTTCAAATCCTCTGTCTATAGCAGTTTCTACTTCTTGAGATTAAATATCTAGTTGGTTTGCATAATAACAATATTTTTCTGAACCCCTCTACACAATTCGCCCGTCTCCTCCCCCAGTTTTGTACCCTGGACCACATCCTCCATCTTATCCCAGTACCCATGTATACAATAGCTTTTTCCGCACAACTTCATAGTCTTTTTATTACTTTAAACGAAGGTGTATAATGTTTATTAATTTATATGTTTTTATGGGATTAATATTATTATGAATTTACTATTACACACCTGGTCAATATTTCAATATTAATATAAATTCAATAAAAGTTAGATGTATTTACTCAGATTAAAATCCGTTCGGTTAGCCATGTGGTTTAACGCACCACTTTCCGAGACGGGGAGGCGGACCGGCCGCAGTTCGAATCCGCTCGGCGGATTAACGAAGAGGTAGGAGTACTGGCCAGCCTGGATGTGATTTTTAGGCGGTTTTCCACATCCCCTTAGGTGAACACCGGGCTGGTTCCCAAGTCCCGCCTCAGCTACCAGATTCGCAAGCAGTTCGTAATAATTTACACTTTCACACCTATAACACTATACGCAGACATTTTGAGGTACACATTCCCTCCCGGAAGGCATGGGGTGGTGGCATAGATACTAACACACGCCAAATCCGAATTTAACATGGCCGACTCTGCATGTGCAGGAACGCGGCTAAAGAGAAAGAAGAAAAGTATTTACTCAGATTAAATTATTATTATTATTATTTATTATACTTGTTTTATGGTATCGATATATTGTCAAAAGGATTCACGTATATTTGGAATAACATCTTTGTATAAATAAGAACTCACATCGTTGTGTGGGCTATCTGTTCAGTCTAAGTTATCTGATGATGGCCTAAGAAGACGAAAGCGCATTCATAGCCAATAAACAAATTTTGTGGCCCATAGTACAAAGTTTTTAATATGTCTGTTTTCCTCTATGTACCGACTAAAATTCCATAAATTTCATCACAGGTGAAATTTTTATAGGGAAAAACATTGTAACAAGATATCAGCAGAATTGAATGGAAATTATACGTGGTTCATGTACGTCAGTGTACGATTATATTTTCAGACAACAGGGCTACAATCAGTACTTACAGTAAATATAACATCGCAAAGCACACGTGCCAAACGATTGACGATGTTAGTCCTCAATGTGCAGATACGAGATTTCGTCAAAGTGGTTGAAACAAAATTGAAGGGATACATGTTCCTTATCGCAACATGTAGCTTCGTGATTAATAAAAACAACTTTTTACACAACATATAAGCCTTGTAGTAACTATGTTGAGCCTTTACTGTTCAGCTCACATCGGTATGTATTATTTTCGTATGTTTAATACACAGTAATATCACTGTGTTTAAAATATTTTTGGTTTAGTATTTGACGAAGAGTTGGGACTGCATACAGAAGGTTACATCTTTCAAATGATTATATTGCTCTCCTTCTGATTTAGGAGTAATATATAGAATAATTTGGTCAGTTTATGGCCGTTGGTCATAGATTATAAGTGCAGCTGCTACACGAGTACCGACTGTTTTGTGTAGGAAACGTTCGACGCCAACAAATACGGGGCTTCCTTTAATTGCCTTATAACGAGATTTATTCGCAACAAAAACGACGCTTTGTCAAAAGATTAATTTTTGGAGCCAGCGCTGTGGGGCGCTTCTCCGTCTCACGGCCATTACAAAGTATAATGAGCAGCATCAATATGCGACGCGACGCCACAGCTGGCGTCTCCAGGGCGCCAACTTGGCAGCTCCAACATTCCGCAAATATTCATGAATTTTCCCGGCGACTGTCACTTGCTGCCGGAAGAATTATTGGAACCAATCGTAGAGAAATCGCACTCCCTCTCTCGTCATATGGGAGCAACAACATTTCATCCCCGTCAGCCAGCCAAAGACAGGTTTACCTTGAACATACAGATCGTGAACATTGTTTTCAGTTTGATTTCTGCTCGTGTGCAGTAGTTGTGTAGCAAGATTTTAATGACCTCTAGGAAATCAGCTTAACTATATGGCTATGGAGAAGCTCATCACGCTCTGGCAATAACAAACAGAGCAATAACAAATAGCAGAAAGATCCGGTTAGTTGAAACCTGTGTTGATCCTTATTTTATGGTTCTGAATTTAATTAGATTTGTAACTGTTTCTCAGCTTGGACAGATGTGTATATGTGAATCACTATACAGAGGAAGCCATGTAACATTGGCATTGGTTTCTCCACATATTTACAACTTTCGAATAATTGGACTATAAGACTGACCACTTGAAAACTCAAACAATTGTACAAAATGGTCAAAAAATAAGTTTTGTACAATGCTGCCAACAGGATTATGATATTAAATGTACCAGATGAATTAATGGTGACTATACAAAATCCAAGGCCTTCGGTTCACAAATAAAAAAAAAACTTTTCATACGTTTGTAGTCCTAAAGAACGAAACTGCTAAGGTCTCGGTACCTAGTCGTACAAACTACTTAAGCTCGATTAATGATGGAAATTCTCCACAGTGATGACAAATTATTTTTCAGAAGAGATAGACTATACCGCCGATAATCACACACAGAAAGAAAAAAGGACGAAAATTAAAACAAGCTTTCGGAACTTTGTGTGAAAGGGAAGGGAAGAAAAGAGGAATGGGAAAGGAAGGGAAAGGTAATTCATGACCTAGGTCATGAGGAAGGTGTTTGAGAATTGTGGAAGTCAGAGATAATGTATATTACTGAGGCACAGCCGACTGTCTCACAGCAGGCAGCCAGATCACGGTCAGGGCCTATTCAGTGTCATGTGACTCGACAGAACTGAGGCCTTCTATCTAGGCCAGCGGTCGGCAACTGGCAGACCGCCAAAAATATTTTTAAAGTATAAGTTACACAAACTTAGTTTTTACTAATAATAATAATTTTTCTGTAGATAACGATTCGTATGAGAGCCACCCTTACATTTTTTTATAGAATTTTACAATTAACTGTTGAATAATTAGAATCCTTAATGATTATTATAGGTAGTTTAAATAACTAGTTGTCATTATATGCAACACCTGAGAGTAACTGACAAGTGGCGGCAACTGAAAAATGAAATTCTATAAATCGACTTCGTACTCTTGACAATCACCGAAACCTCTACTTCAGCGGTCAGGGCATATCCATGTAAATACCATTTTTGTACTCCTAACGAACGAAAGCCTGAACATACTTTACAAAATAATGTTTTTTTAATCTTTTATACATTTCTATTTCACATCTGTTGTATTTCATATTAACTTGATAGTGGAAATTAAAAATATATATATATATATATATATATATAGTGATGAATATTACTTTTTCTGAATTTTTGAATACAAATATGTCTGTTTGTTGTATTTCATGTTATTTTGTGAATAAAAATTAAAATAAAAAATTAATAAGGAACATGGGAGTGAAACATGGACGATAAACAGCGCGGACAGGTTGAGGACAGAGGATTTTGAAATGTGGTGCTTCGGAGGGATGCTGAAGATCGCATAACTAATGAGGAGGTACTGAACAGAATTGGTGAAAAACGATATTTCTGGCATACCTTGACTAAAAGGAGGGATCGATTGGTGGGACACATTCTTAGACATAAAGGACTTGTGTTGGAGGGAAGTGTTTGAGGTAAAAACCGCAGAGAAAGACCAAGAGATGGATACAGTAAGCAGAATCAGATGATGGTTGCCGTTCTTATATGGAGTTGAAGAGGCGTTCTCAGGTTAGGATATTATGGAGAGCTGCATCAAAGCAGTCTCCGGACTGAAGACCACAACAACAACATGAGATTTTACTTGCGGACCTCGATACAAATTTTCGAAAGTATCTGGACCCCACCTAAGATTACTTGCCGAGCTCTGCTCTAGGCGGTTTTGACTCAGACTTTTTGAGGCCAGTTGAGGAGCACTTTGACAGAAGTAGCGGCTCCGGTCACCACAGACACATGCTAAATGGCTGGGAGAGCTTTAGGTTTGTGCTGACCTCATGGACCACCACGGCACTGAGCTGTAGCTGACACGACAACCCGTCGGTGCGATGCAGCTTCCGACACCCTTAGGACGGGGCTTGTTACTTGTTGCATGTGTACACGTATGACTATCCGAAAGGTGCAAAGGTTAACTTTCTGTGCGATGCAGGTGTTACGCTTCATAAAATGGACGTTATGAGAATCGATATCCAGAATAAAACCTAAAGGAAACAACAAAACCCAACTCCACATTCAATAAGAAAACCGATACAAACCACAACAGAAATTACCCCAAATTGTATTAATATTTATTTTAGCACAATATATATATATATATATATATATATATATATATATATATGGTATAGAATATTCACCAATGAAGAGGAAAATTTTATATAACCTTTTTAACATTGTGACGGGTATTACTTATTACCTGTAGCCATTTGGTAACATCATACATTCGGACATAACTCACTCTACAATAATTAAAATAAATAGCAAATCAAACAGGAAAATACATAAATACTCTGCAAGTCACATTGAAGTGCAAGGCAGAGAGTTCATCGAACCATTTTTATGATTTTTCTCTACAGTGGCGGAAAAAAGGAACACATAAATCCTTCCGTTTCCGATCTGATGTATCTTATTTTATTTTGATGATCATCTCGTCCTATTTAGGTGGGTGCTAGCAACATATTTTCGCATTCGGAAGAAAATGTTGGTGAAGGAACGCACCGAATAAGGCCTTTGATTTAATGATTTCCACCCCAACTTGTGCATCATTTCCGTTACATTCTCTACCCTATACCGCGATAATACGATTGGGGCTGCCCTTCTCTGTACTTTCTCTAGATTGTCTGCCAGTGCCACTTGATTAGGATCCTACAATGCGCAACAATACTCCAAAATAGGTTGCACAAGTATTATGTAGACAATTTCTTTAGTAGAAACTATTGCAGCTGCTAAACGTTCTGCCAATGAAACGTAGCCTTTGGTTCGCCTTCCATAAAATGTACTATGTTTGTTCTTTCCAATTAATGTTGTTCGTAATTGTTACTTCTAGGCATTCAGTTGAATTTAAAGCCTGTAGATTTCACTGGTTTATCGTGTAATTGAATTTTAACGGAATTCTTTTAGTGGTCATATGGATGACTTCATACTTCTTATTAAGTGTCAATTACGGATTTTTGCGCCATGCTGATATCTGAATGATTTTGTAGTTGCCTTTGATCTTCTGGTGACTTTACTAGTGATAACATCATCCGCGAACAGTATAAGAGAGTTGACATAAATAAGGAATCCTTTCCTATTCCACTCCCAAATTGAACGAGGAAAAAAAGAATGCCTATATGCCTCTGTAAGAGCCCTAATTTATCTTATCTTGTCTTTGTGACCTTTAAGCGAAATGTAAGTAGGCGGCAGCAAGATCGCACTACACTCAGCTTCAAATTCCGGCCCTCTAAATTTACTTAACAGAAATTCACGAAAAGAACGTCGTCTTTCTTCCAGCGATCCCCAATTGAGTTGCCGGAGCATTTCCGTGACACTCGCGCAGTGGTCGAACATAACAGTAACAAACCTAGCTGCTCGCCTCTGAACTTCTTCTATGTCTTCCTTTAAACTGATCTGCTGCGAGTCCCAAACCCTTGAGCAATATTCAAGACGTGGTCGTACAAGCGTTTTATACGCGGTCTCCTTTACTGGTGAAGTACATCTTCCCAAAATTCTCCCAATAAACCGAAGTCGACTGTCCGCCTTACTCACAACTGTCCTTACATGGTCGTTCCATTTCATATCGCTCTGCAATGTTACGCCTAGATATTTGAACGACGCGACAGCATCAAGAAGCTCACTACAAATGCTGTATGCGAACATTATGGAATTGGTTTTTCTACTCATGCGCATCACGTTAGATTTTTCTACATTGAGAGCTAGCTGCCATTCTTCGCACGAACTAGAAATGTTGTATAAGTCATCCTGTATGCTATTACAGTCAGTTAGATTTTTCTACATTGAGAGCTAGCTGCCATTCTTCGCACGAACTAGAAATGTTGTATAAGTCATCCTGTATGCTATTACAGTCAGTTACAGACGACAGCCTCCCATACACCACAGCATCATCAGCAAACAGTCGCAAATTACAACTTACTCTGTCCACCAGATCATTTATATAGATAGAAAATAATAGCGGTCCTATCACACTCCCCTGGGGCACGCCTGACGATACAATCGTCTCTAATGAACACTCGCCGTCGAGAACAACGTACTGCGTTCTATTGCTTAGGAAGTCTTCCAGCCAGTCACAAATCTGTGAACCTATTCCATAAGCTCGTATCTTCGTTAGCAGTCTGAAGTGTGACACCGCGTCGAACGCCTTTTTGAAGTCGAAAAAAACACAATCCGTTTGCTGCCCTTCGTCCATGGCTCGCAAGATGTCATGTGAGAAAAGGGCAAGCTGAGATTCACCCGTGCTGATTCATGGAAAGAAGCTTTTCCGTTTCAAGGAAAGTTACTATATTCGAATTGAGAATATGCTCTAAAATTTTACATGAAACTGATGTCAACGATATTGGCCTGTGATTGTGTGGGTCAGTTCTCTTTCCTTTCTTATAAACGGGAGTCACCTGCGCTTTTTCCATTCACTAGGAACTTTGCGCTGAATTAAAGATTCGCTATAAATGCAAGCTAAGTAGGGGGCCAATTTCGCAGAATAATCTCTGTAAAACCGAACTGGTATTCCATCCGGACCAGCAGACGTTTTCGCATTTAGCAATCTCAGCTGCTTCTCTACAGTGGAAATATATATTGCTATGACCTCCATTTCGGAATTACCACGTTGCTCAAATAATTCGACTATACCCCCGGACGAAACACAACTCCACTATTTGGATCCTGGGCCATACGATGTATGCCATTCTCGAGCTCCGGCTTCCACTGCTGTTGAGTTCATGGCGTACCTCTGGACAGCCCACCAAAAGTTGACCTTGACCACAGAATAGGGAGTATACAGAAGGGAAAGCTGGAGGCGGCGCCTTTGATCTGTATGTTACCAAGCGTTGCGCTCGACGCCATATTGAAAAGCAGTAAACGCCGAACTATAGCCACTTAGTACTAGGGCTGGAAATGGACTTTTTTCGAACTGCAGCTAACCTCACCCACTTTTACGAAAGGAAACGGCTTTTCATTATGCTCTCCTCTATTTTGTGCCCTGTTCTTGCACCTAATTGTAACCCAACGAAAAAAAGGTAGGCCTAAATTTTAATACAACTGCGAAAATGTACGATGGAATCAATGATCGTTTTATTTGGTGCTTGTTTCCAGAAAAATCCCGAGTAACGCGAAGTTACGTTTGGGAAATTAGTTATAAACAAGAAAGTGACTTTACAACTGCCAGGTTTTATTTGACACGAATAAATTTGCACAAGTCAGACTTAGCAGTACAGCGCGATTACACAGAAGTAATGCTGTCTGGGCATATATAAAACTGTTAAATTACACACAAATGAAGGACAGGTAGCCGAAACATAAAACTACATAACAAACTTAATCTGTACTTGTTTGTCGTATTGTGGCACACATTGTTTCAGTTATAGCAAAGGAAAAAGTTTTCATCATTTTCCTCTTAGTCTTTCTTGTCAATATGCATTCACTAGAACATTACACACCATTTGTACCTCACCGCCGGGTCACTTTTATCTCCTTGAAATTTTTTTCCATTTTGGTTTTATATTTCAAGTCTCTGTTTGTGAACCTCAAGAAATAGAAAATTATAACTCTGACAAAAAGTTTTACTAAATATTGGATAATATATTTTTAAGTAAATCAGCTCTCCTTGAATTCACAGTCCGTTTCTTAGCACTGGAAATAAATATTGCCTTTAAAACATACCTATATGTTATATTTTACTTACGGCAGTAATGTAGTTATGTTTCAATGTTGGAAAAGTTGTATTTGATTTAAGAGGATAATGAATTTACTGATCGGAGAATGGCATATAGAAAAATCGGTTAACCATAGAGCCGGAACAGCATAAAATAATTATTCCCCTTAATCTATTTGTTCCAGTATCCGAAAAGCATTCGTTGCCAACATTAGCACACTACGCCTCCATTGCCGTTAGTAAAATTTTACCTGCCTAAGCAGCGTAGAACAAGAGGAGGAAGCAGTATGAGTGGCATCGATTTGACTGGTTCAGTTTTACTTACGGCAGTAGAGGAGTAATGTTTCAATGTTGGCAATATAATGTTCTTTTTACGAGGATAATTACTTTACCGACTAGAGAAAGGTAGATACAAGAAACTGCCAACCATAGAGCAAGAACAGCAAGATTATTCTCCTTATTCCATTTGTTTGAATATCGTAACAAGGGGAGGTCGGCAATCGGGACCCGCCGATTTCGTCCTAGTTACTTGTGTAGGAGGTGGGTCTACACATAACGTGCCTGACATACTTCGTCTGAGTGGGCCTTAGGAAAGGAGGAAATGCTCTCGAAAGTTTTTTTTCCAATAGCACTGTACATGTTATTCAGCGCTCTGTTCGTGAATAAACGGTGTAGCGTAACGAAGAAAAAAAATAGGAAGCTCCTGGGATTGATTCCATGGCGCCTGTTGCGCAAGTAATGCGCTTGACCATTACACTACGCCGTTAGCCACGAACAGATAGCTAAATAATATGTACAGTATTATTGGAAAAACTTTCGAGAGCATTTTCTCCTTTCCTAAGGCCCACTCAGGCGAAATATTTCAGGCACTTTATAGGGAGACCAATCTCCTTCTACACACGCACTTTTAATAATTATGCACACATTGCTCTCATTGGAAACTGATAACATTTAACTTTTACCACACATATAGCGACGTTCACTAACCGTTCAACATCTTTTGGGAAGGTGAAGAAGCTTATATCCTTATTTGTAAGAGAATTATTGCGGCAATTAGATGCTGAACACCATCGGCCGCCTTTTCTTTTATTGCTGCTCGTAATAAAAACGGAACAGGTACACCTACTGACGCACTGTTCTTTCTTTTCATTGCACCAAATACTTGTTTACTTTTATGCGATTCAGGCAGCTAAAATACCCAATTAACAAACAAAGACGGCGCATTACCACGCGACAGAGTAGGGAGTGACCACGCGTTTACTGCTTTTCAAGATGGCCGATTCCGCGCATGCGCACTAAATTTTGGACGACAGACTGCAGCGGGAGTTTCCTTTCTGTATACTCCTTATTCTGTGCCTTGACTACAATGTATAGGGAGAGATTTGCAAATTCTTTATCGGCAGCGCTTGTCCACGGTTACCAGTCATCTCTTGGCCGGTAAAGGTGCCGTGTAGAACATTTGTTGTGTTGCCGGTAGTCGCAGACAGTTTTCTGATCACAGATTGTCCCTTTGTGGGAGGTGCTGTTCGTTTTAACGTTTTTTGTTTTTGTTTTTGTTTTTCTTTGTTCTTTCCTTTGCCTACGTGGCTTGGTGGCTGATTGCACTTGATTTTGAATTTGAAATCTCAGTTTTCGGAGCGGGGAACCGATTGGCTCTTTTAATTTATCATATTTCTTCACGCATAGGTTGTGATTGGTGGGGATGGTTTTCCCCCACTTCTTCCCTTTCCGTTTCATTCTACTGTTTTCTTTGTGAGAAGGTTTGTATTTTCTTCTTGTATAGGCGTTTGACATTTCATTTCGTCATCTTGAGCCACAGAAAATACTGTGCCCGCTGTTTTCAAGGTTTTTCTTCACCTTTGCGTTTCACACGACTTTTTGTACCATATCCTCTTCTCCTTGGGCATGACGGAAGTGACCATCGTCAGTCCAAACTCAGGAAGCTACCATTCATTTCTACATTTTACCCGGGGGGTGTTTCTTTTTCTCATCATTCTGCCTTGAATGGTATTATATTTATATTGAGTTTTCTCGGGAAAGTTCAGTTTTGTTGAATGTCTTGGTGTGTGACAGGTGGGTTGTAGGGGTGGACAGGAGACAAAAAAAAAAAGGCGGTTTTCCCAGGGCGAGACCTTTCCATTGCACTTCGGTTAGGTTGACCCCTGCGATTACCTCTAATGTATGTTAAAAAAAAAAAAAGGTACATTTGTGTGTCCTGCGTCTTCTGCGTGAAAGATTTCTTAAAGGTTAAGTTTAGAACTTCAGCTTTCCGTTTGCTTTCTTCTATTACTGCCCCAGAATGATCAACGAGTGACTCGACAGTGGGCTTTGACCCGCTTATCGATTTTACATAGGACCAGAATTTTTTCGAGTTCTCGGCAAGATCTTTTGGTAAGGTATGGCTGTTATAATTATTGTACGCTTCACGCATCGTTCGTTTTATAGGTGCACGAATCTCTACTAACTTTTGCCTGTCATCATTTGCGTGTTCTTTTTTGAATCGAGAGTGCAACAGCCTTTGCTTTCTCAGCACCTTTCTAACATTATTATTATACCACGGTGGATATTTTTCCATCCTTAATCGTCTTTACTGTCACATATTTCTCTAACCCTTTATTAACAATGCACTTAAATTTAGTCCACAATTCCTCTACATCCATAGTCCCGGAATTAAACGTTACCCATTCATTTTCTAATTGCGATCGTAACAGTTGCTTATCGGCTCTTCCCAACAAAAACACGCTCCTAGCCTTCTTGATTGGTTTATGAACTTCGGCCACCATCGACGCTATGACTATATCATGATCACTAATTCCTGTCTCTACACGGACATCGTTAATAAGGTCAGGCCTGTTTGTGGCTATAAGGTCTAGACTATTTCCATTGCGCGTCGGTTGCCGGTTTAATTGCTCAAGACAGTTTTCGGAGAATTTGTCCAAAAGTAGCTCGCAAGACTGCTTGTCTGTACAGTCTACTTGATGACTTTACGTCAATTAGAACGTACTGTATCGTTTCTGACAGGGAATCACGAATCCAACGAAGAACTGTGTGATATTCCATAAGAACGCAGTTTGATTACAATACGCTTGTGATGACTAGTGTCGCAAACCTTCCAGAAATCTATAAATACGGAATTATTTTGACATACCTTGTCGATGCCACTCACCACATAATGCGAGTCAAGAGCTAGCTGTGAATTACAAGAATGATATTTTCTGAATGCGAGTTGACTACGTGTCAACATCAGGAAACTGGTACTGGCGACCGTGACAGGACACTGATGATTTGTAATGATGACAGAATCTGTTGTAATTTGCCATTTCGTGTATACTGACTTCAGATTTGTTTCTTTTCCATGTTCAACTGTTCGAGATAAAAAGTAAGAAATTATTAAGGATTGTAACTTGAACTGAAATTTAAGAGGATTAATTTATCATCTGTTGAATCTACTACCCCAACTACAATAATGCAGGTGAGGACAGATCCGTAATTATTTACAGCTTATTGCTTCCTTTCAGCCTGTCGGCAGCATTCACTTATTCAATGAGCTTATTTGACAAATCTAAAATCAGTTTTCAAAATTATGTTGTAACTAACTGCGCATTTCGAGTGTTACTGTGGAAAGATGGCCAAGATGGCTGCCGAGCAAACAGATCAGCAAGGCGATTCTCGCTTGTCTCGCAAGACTTTTGTCATGCGTTTGGAGTTCAAGAGTACTACATAGCGTTATCTGGTTTAGAATATTCATAACAAATTTTACGTGTGAAGTGAATAAGTGATTTTTTCCCCAACTTCTCAAATTAACACGGTGAAGAACCGTAGAAAAATTCCAATAATGGAACCCACTAAGAGCATTAATAATACACAACAGTCAACACAGTCCGCTGATGACAGCAAGGCAGTGTGGTCCGCCTATTACAGATGAAAATATCGAATTCACGTCCAGCACGACAGATTTCACGCCACAAAGGGAGGCATTCACCTAACATGCAGGACGAATAGCTTAAGCGATTGAGACATTTTTTACAAACACGAACAGTCAGGTTACAGTTTTGACACAACTTATTGAAAATCTACATACATCCACTAATAATGGACTCAAACTTACGTAGTCCGCTAAAGTTAACTAACTTCAAAATGCCATTAAATAGCAATTAGGTCACAGAAACAACAAAACCGGATTGTAGAACAAATGGTAACACGAGGAAAGTGAGTCGCGATTTCAGAAATTAGTATCTGCACAACAGAATTTGCCTACACTAATTTCAGGTTAAGTAAACCAAGAGTTAAAAAGGTCAGATACATCAATTATAACAGGTAATAAACAGTAGGTTTTTAGATATATGGCAGAAAATAATTAATGATTTATTGGAAACAGTATATGCAAAAATTTCCTGTTTCTTACACGAAGTAGCACACTACAAACGAGCAATGAAAGCTTTACCACCAGCTATTGACAGTCTTACAAAAGTTTTTACACGATTAAATTTGAAGCAGGAAAATTAAGAAACGACCGTGGCACAAATTACCAGTCAGGCTGAAAATATTGTAAAGAAAACCATGACAGGAAACAGCAGAAGCACTATTAAATGAAAATATATATTCTGAGCTAACGACAGTAATCCAGAATGTAGCCACCAAGGAATACGAAAAGAACGTTACCAATGTAAAATCTTTTCATGATGTACTTACAGCTGACAAGTCAGTCATAAGTAATCAGATGTTTAGAGATGGGGACACTTCCTGATTTACATCTTGCGATCTCCAAAGACATTGACCAACTAGGTGCAGAAAAATCATTCATGTAAAACCCTCCCACTCATGTGAAAATAGTGTCACTTCTGTAATGTGATGCCTGAACCTTCTCAAACATAATCAATTTCAGGTGCTTATAAATGAAAACAGATTCACCATGTTATTTTTCTGTAGTCCTTCATAGCCTTATTATCTCACTTCTGGTCCTAAAGATCTAACGCGAGGGTCTTGCATGGGCCACACATGCCATCCACTATTGTGACACTTTCAGTGTTTTCGAGAAGGCATTTTTATCAAAATTTTGATGACCTCCTGTGCAGGAGAGACTACGGAATAATAGACCGCAATATTTTAGCAATATTGAAATTTCCAGGAGTTAAAATTTAAATTTTACAATAATATGAATTGAGAATACATAGGCTACTAAACAGAGGTCGGCAAGACCGTGAACGAGAAAATTCTGTTGTAACTATAGTACGAAAGCTGATCGGGGTCTTTTAGGAAGGCACACGTTTATCATTTTGGGACGTTAACAAAAGACAGGAAAGCTATAGCAGAAGTTTTAACTGTCACTTTTCGAAATCTTTCACGTCGTTTGGTTACCACAAAGACTCCCAAAGTGCAGTGATGGAGTGATACAAATAAGAAATGAAAACAAGTAAGTCGACAGACCACGATTGGATGAAATCGCAACTCTATTCAACGGTATTGGCCTCTTATTTAAGTTACATATGTCGCGAAACTTTGATCGAGTAGCAAGCGACTAAGAGACGCGTAGTGATGTGTTTTGAAAAAAGGCGAGAGAACGGGCCCACATAATTATTCGCTCGGGTGAGTCTCAGCTTGCTGTTTTCACACATGGTACCCTTGCCTTAGATCAAGAGCAACGAGACTGACGTTTTTTCGTATGAAGGAGTACATTAAGAAGGGCAGCATATGAGGCTTATAGCAGAATGATTTTACTGCTAGTAACTTATGTATCTCTTATGGCCACAAAGAAATTGAGATAAATTCTAGCTCGCACAGAGGATTATGGACAGTAATTTTCCCCTCTCTGTAGCCTATATGGAATACAAGGTGAAAGGTGCAGAAGTTAAGTGCTACAAGGTACCCTCCACCCTGCATCGTATGGTGAATAGCGATATATATAAATTTGATCATTTATACACATGATACGTCAGGTTACAGAGATTGAAATTAGACACTTGAACCCGAATATATTTCTCCATGTAGTATCCCATAAGTGTTTCATTGTTGACAAATCACAGAACGAGCGTGACCAGAGAAGAATCCGTACAATCTTAAAGGCATGTATGTGGTGAACTGACGGTTTACGCTTAGTGAAATAAAAAGGACTACAAAAACTAGTTTTGTTCTCTGTTACAGTACACAGCCAGTCTTCTCCTTGAAGAGCACCAGTAGTCGTTATTATTTTCTATTATTTACGTAACATCAGGTTGTTTCCTCTGCGTGTGTTCTCGTCGTAATATTCCGATGCTGGCCACGGCAGGTTACATGGCCGCCGGGTAGTTACATTTTGTACGCCCCTATCCTCTGTAAATAATTAGGTACACTTTTGTGTGTGCTTTTTGTTTACCACTGTTATTTATAGAGCCTGAAAAGTAATTACACGAGCAGCCAGTAATTGCATGGCGAACCTTCAGCTCTGCTAGATCTCACTTCATCTCATCTAAGCTGAAATAGGTTGTCGGAATTTCTACTAAATCCAGTTGACTCGGATAATGCGAAAAAAATTAATGTATTTCGGAAAAAGCAGCAAACTCTTCTTTCACTATTCAGTAGATCGTTCCTCTCTGTCGTCGCACTGCATGGCCTAAGGCGTGCATGGGTGTGTGTTGTCCTTAGTGTATGTTCAAGTAGTTTCTTTTTTATTATTCATCCTCTCGCCTCATATGGTGGGATGGCTGGAGAGGCGGCAGTCGGGAGTAAAATAATCGGATCTTCAGGCAAGCGTATCCCAACAGAAACTTGATACAAGGAGTCGTATCTTTTGAAGATAAAAAGACAAATAATACATACGATGAATTTGCTGCAACACAATAAAAGACGGTATTAAAACCTGCCCTGTCCCTGTCAATTAACAACACACGAAACACAATGCTCATTGACCACAACTCAAGGAGCTACATTTTTGCAGAAAGAGGGTTGGGGGACTGCGGCGCGTCAGTCACGGCCTGCACGGCCACTACGGTTGGGGGTTCGAATCCCCCCTCGGGCATGGATATTTGTGCCGTCCTTACTGTTAGGTAGTTCATAAGTAGTTTGTACGTTTAGGGGCTAATGACCCCGTAGTTAAGTCCCATAAGCTATACAAACATTTGAACATTTTTTTGGGGTTGGGACGAAAAACGCGTATATTGATGCCTGGGACTAGGCTGGAAAGCTGACTATGTGGTACATAGCGCAAGTTGGCTAAAAAGGGTTTTCAGCCTAGGAGAAAGAGGAGAATGGGTGTGTGGTAATGAATATCCTGATGATAAGTTGGCTAGTTGGAAGAGGCTACAATTGGTAGGGTGGCAATTATCGAAATGACTTTCACTGTCTGAAAGGGGATAGAGGTTGAATGACAATGTCTGGCAGTATTTTTGGGGTGTGTGGAGATGATGGGATTGAGATAGAGAGATCCACGCGGGAGTGGCCGTGCGCTCTAAGACGCCTTGCCTCGGGTATGACTTTTTTTTTCAGGTATCATGACCACTGCTTTTTGGTCCCATATTCTTACAAACATTTGAACATTTGTTGAGATGGAGAGACGTGGGATGTGAGTGTAAAGACATGGCAGCATTATACCGGAGTTGGGAGGGAAGAACATAGAGTTCCGATGGAGATTTGGAGGCCCCAGAAGGAGAGGCCAAGGGCGCTTAAAAGTGCTTTCGAGGTATTTAGAGACCCCCACCCCCGCAAGACGAGAGGCCCCGGGCGGTCTCCCCCCCCATACCCCCTCTTCGTCCACCCTCGTTGGATGCTAATATTCTCCAACAGGCTACTTCAAATTTCTTCCTTTTGCTTGTCTTCGACTATGTCCTCTTGATAGGTAAGTTGGAGATTCTCATCATTGCTCAATGTTTTCTTAATGGTCTTCCAAATTAACAAGGAACTTTTTTAGTTGAAATACTTCTTGTAGCTACACATTTTTCTGCAAGATAATACTGCATTTCGCTATTGTGTCTCCCACATGCCCTAAATGTGGCACAGCTTTTTGGTTACTAAAATGCTGTAGTACTAAGTCTTAATTTAATTCCAAGAGACAACATGCTATGTTTCTTATAAAGTTTGTTTTACTGTAGTCTACATAATAGATTTATGAATGTCAGCAACTGAACTATGATTTAAAACTATTTATTACTTTATTTACAGCCAAGGGTCGCGAAAGGGTTTTTACATTTACAAGTTTCAATCCTTCTTGATTGTCTGCACAATCTTTTAATAGACCACGCAACTCCGTCTAGAATACATTTATAAGAAAAAAGCACTAGAATATGTTGCATTGTTGAATCCTCCGCAAATATCATTAAGAAATTTAAGCAGACAATGACGTTCCTCTTTCGTGGAAGCTGTAGAGGGCAAAATTAATATAAATATATTGGAAGGAAGCCATAGAGTGGTAGACGTCTGTTTAGTGTACCCTCCTCCACGCATACAACAATGATGTTCTTGTTTATGCCAGAGTGAACAGTTTAAAAGCATTGTCTCATCACCTAAACTACGTGTCGTAGGCGGTTCTCAACATTACATCATTGTAAACGCGTCTCTAGGCACCAGTTGGCTGCAAGCTTATCAGCCTAGGCGTCTATAAGCTGATTGCTCAGTAGAATATGAACACACCAGATGTATTGAGCAGCATTGACCGTTAATGTTTTATTTATAAACAACAGATCGATGTCAATCACATAGTGACCATTTCCAGTGTATCCTTGAAACAAGCATTGTGAAAAACACACTGAAGATGGTCACTATGTGATTGAAATCGATCTGTTGTTTATAAATAAAACATTAACGGCCAATGCTGCTCAATACATCTGGTGTGTTCATCATTGTGTGGTCGGTGAGCACCATCCTGAAAATGGAATCCAATCTCAGTAGAATATGTAGTGCACGCATTGAAATGATATTCCACATATTTTAACTGTAAAAAACATTTAAGGTATTTTCCTGAGACCCTTGGACTAGAAAATGGTATGAAATTCCTTTGGACATGTTGCAACATGCATTTTTTATGTCTTACTCCAAGAACTTTGTGTTTATTGCTAGGGACGATTGTTCGACGGAAATAGAAATGAAGCAACACACAGTACGTAATATCATAAAAGTGGTTCGACGACGGTCCCGTACATATGAAAAAATATAAATACATATGTTTCACTCTGTAATAATACCTCACACCGTCGTGAACGATACGATTTAATTATCCGAATTACGCCCCTGTTTTCTTCGTCATTGAAGAGAAGTGACAGCCAGAGCTGCTGTTTTAACCTGCCCTCTGCTACGTGTTTCCTGCGCAGTTGTCAGACGCCGCCCAACGCCTTGGCATTACCAGTACATCCCGGAATAATCTCCCTTGGTAGCGAAGCTGCCGGGGTCCAGCGGTGGCGAGGATCCCTTTGAGAGAATGCATCGCAATTAACGATGCCGCGCAATCCAATTAAATCCGTTCTGCTCGGCCCCTGTGGCTGCTGTAAACTGAAACCAGTCGTTTTCCGGTCGATAGCATCTCTCCAGCTGCAGCAGAAAGCAACTGGATGCTAGGTCGAGCTCCCGTAATCATAACGCAACAGACGGAGTGATCCGTGCAAGAGACTGAGTACTATTGGCTGAGTATCTTTCTCTTTGATATCATTGCCGGGACGCGCTTTTTATTTCCATATTTAGATCACAAGAATAAAGTGTATTTTCAATACAGTCAACAGTGGATAACGACATAGTAGAAATCACAGGAAATGCATACTCTCAGTTACTATATAAAATACTAGCTGAGAACCCGGTGTTGCCCGGGTATTTATTTATTAGAACCTTGAGTTAGTACTATTCCTATCCATTCTCTCTCTCTCTCTGTCCATCTCCGTTTTTCTAAAAACATGTTACATTTATGAGAGAATATTTAAGAAATCACAGGTAAAGATGCACTCGTTTCGAAGAATCCAATCACGAAATTCAACAATAATGATTGTAATAATATCACAGATGGATCACTTGATGTAATGCGCGTAACGTCAAATAGATTTTTTTAAGAGATCAATTAAAAGAAATTTCTTTTTTACTGCTTTATTTATTTATTCTTATATTTCCTTATTCGTATGCTTATCCTTACAGAGAAAGAGCTGAAGACATTGTAGCACGCATAGACCAAAGGTATGGCCTGTGGCATCACGTTTCTCTTACCAGAACATGTCAGAAACATATACAGGAAGAGTAACCTCGCCACAGTGGAATGACCGAGCGCTCTAAGGCTCTTGTCTGTTAACCGCGCGGTTGCTCACCATCGGAGTTTCGAGCCCTCCCATGGGCATGGGTGTGTGTCTTTTCCTTAGTTTAAATAGTCTGTAAACATAGGGACTGATAATCATAGTAGTCAAGTCCTACAGCTTTACAAACATTTGATTTCGTTTACAGTAACACACCTTTCATTTCGTGAACGTTGTTTTCGGTACATGCTACAACGTCGAGAGACATATGTATTTTTGCAATTTCCTTGCTATAGAGTCGCAAACGTCATCGCTGGCCTTCAGTCCGAATTTTTTTATAATTTGACGACTTACAACCACCATATATTTCACCCCCTTATAGCTGTCGGCATGGAACTGCTATGGTTTACAACGGGAGACTTCGGACAACAATTACACACAGACCATTCTTTTGCGTTCTGTAGTTTTCTCCGCAGAGCGAAATATTAACACACACACACACACACACACACACACAAACACGTAGAATTTTATATACACCGATGACTTTCCATCCCAATATACTACACCCTTTTATCATTATGAACCCTCAAGCAACAATACAACCAATAAAACCATTTTCAAAGAGTAAATATAATTTTCAAAGAGTAATTATTGTTCCGTATTTCGCGTTATATTCTTCAAATTACTAAATATCTATCATATCGCTATAAAACCGTGCCTAAAACCTCCCTCAGGTGTAAATTAGTAACTGTACAAATATTTAAGTCTCTGCGTCTTGCCGTTTGGACTTGATAAGCGTACACCGAACAAACATTCACATTAATATATATAAATAAATAGCTATCCGATCGCCATAAAACCGTACCTAAAGCCTTCCCCGAGTAGACATTAGTAACTGTACAAATTGTTAGCTCTTTATGTCTTGTGGTTCAGACGTGATAAATGTACACCGAATAGACATTCACATTTATATATATATATATATATATATATATATATATATATATATATATATATATATATATATATAGATTCGCACTTTTATGTACCCTTCTCCTATGAATTGTGAGATCAAGAGCAAAACAGTGAAGCACTAAAACCCTATTCTTTGGCACGAAACGGCTTTGAATCAAAGTGTAATATCTTGTTTCAACACCACTTTCATAATACTTACTATTTTTGCACGTTTTAAGTTGCATTTGCGCACTTTTCATCTGACATAGAATTGTCTGTTGGACATTAAAACCACTTTGCACAATTAGTAACAAGCAGGACGGTGAATAAGTGACCAAACTGTTGAAAGGGTAAATAGAATTTTGTCAACTCTAACAGATTATACAAAATCTAGCACATTGTCGAAATACTGTAATTCTTCGTTATTATCACAAGAACTAAAGGAAACGAGAACATAATTTTTATATTAATTTCAGCGATGCTTACTGTCGTTTACAAAAGTGAAATGCTTACTTGCCTGGAACACACACAGAGAGTGTTTCAGTAATTCATGCAAAATCATCATTTCTCTTACCAGAACATGTCAGAAACATATACAGGAAGAGTAACCTCGCCACAGTGGAATGACCGAGCGCTCTAAGGCTCTTGTCTGTTAACCGCGCGGTTGCTCACCATCGGAGTTTCGAGCCCTCCCATGGGCATCGGTGTCTGTCTTTTCCTTAGTTTAAATAGTCTGTAAACATAGGGACTGATAATCATAGTAGTCAAGTCCTACAGCTTTACAAACATTTGATTTCGTTTACAGTAACACACCTTTCATTTCGTGAACGTTGTTTTCGGTACATGCTACAACGTCGAGAGACATATGTATTTTTGCAATTTCAGTGAACGCTTTTAGCGCCGGTATCAACTGAGATACTGATGCAAATACGTTTGTTGTAATGGAGCCGCTTACTTTTCACAACTGCTCTCGATAGCTCTTGAGTAGACACAGTGATATAAGCTTTTATACTGTTGATGTTGGAAACTGCCGTTGAAAATTCGAGGTATATTCTACATTTGGAGGGCATAGTGGCCGGAATCGACGTCAACATTGCAAACACTGCCGTCCAAGACCAGGCTGCGTAGTTGTATATACAAAGTAGTCCTGCGCGACTATAGTGACGCTTTGTTTCCCTATTAACCAATTTAAGACCTACAGTGGAGAAAGGTTAACCTATATATGTTACATGTAGACATATGACATAGGCTTGAATCTGCCTTATCACAAAGGGCTTAAAAAAAGTGACTTGCATTTACCTTCACTGATGAAAATGAGCTGAAACAGAGAAATCTGCATTGGTAGAGAAGTGGCCGAGCGTTCCAACCGCCAGCTACGGAGCCCGCCGCTGCTCGCCGTAGGAGGTTCGAGTCCTCCCTCGGACATGGGCGCATTTGTTGTCCTTAGTGCAAGTTAGTTTACGTTGTTTGTAAGGCTAGAGACCGATGACCAGAGTAGTTAGGTCCCATAGATATAAAAACTTTTGTATCAGTTTCAGAGACCAATTCATTCTTCGAAAGCAAAGCTGGAAAAGAGCAAATACTGTATGAAATAAATAAGCTATGGAAGTAATAATTTTCTATCAAGTGTGACACATTCATAGAAAAAATTATTAAAAATAATTTTGTGACCACCTTTAGACCGCAAGATAAATATTCTCCTTACCGAAACGTCGTTGCATGCTGAAAGTGTTTAATAATAATGTCATCAGCTACGTGCTGCACACGCTGTCGACTAATTTGTCACTGGAATGCCATTTTGTACACCATAACTGTAATAAACAATTTACTAGCTAAGCTGTGGTACTATCCAAAGAACGTAACTTTCTGTTTAACTTACAGATACACAACTTTATCCTTTATTTGAAGAAGTATTCAAAATGTTGACCATGTACGAAAAGGAACATTTGCAATCGCCGATCGAAGAAACGATGAACAGAAGTAAACACAGTTGATGATATGTTTGAGCATGCACCGTCGATTCGACGCCATTTGTCGTCTGGCATAGTTGGGGATCGCCATAGACTGCATCTTTGAATGCTCCCCAAATAAACAAACCAAGGGTCAGCCCTGGGGACATCTGAGGCTATTTTCCACAGAAATGTATCCTATCGAACGTCCAGGACATTTTTCCTCCACTATTTGCTTTTTAACACTGGATGAGCGAGTATTACGTCCGTCGAGTTCCAGCGACATACACTTTCGAATATGCAGTGACACCTCCTCCAGAGAGTGTTCGTAAGGAAGTGTGTGTACGAATGTCCATTCAGCACGCTTGGGATGAAGTAATGCCCAACAACGCAATTTCCTATAATGCCGCACCACACGTTTATGCTCCACGGCCACTGACATTCAAACTCACGAAGCCAATTTGGATATTCGGCTGTCCAGTAGTACATGTTTTGCAGATTTACATTACGTTGCTTCATTGGTAAAGAAGGTAGTGTCGTCCCTCATCTTCCGAAGGGCAAAGCGACAAATTTCTGAAACAGGTTCGAAATAACCGTCCCCGAGTACTGATTTACTGTCATATGATAGGGGTGGAGTTTGTGTCCATTAAAGATGCGAACGACACTCGTCTAGCTGATTCCACTTGGCAATATGCAATTAGCGTCGTAGATAGGACTGCTTCTTCGTGTACTCTGTCGATTGGGGTCTTCTTTCTTCTTCTCGTTTGGACTTTCTAGTAGCCTGTTCGCGCTAGCTTCTCCAAGATTCGTGAAATTGCCTATGCTATCCAAATAGATAGTACCATACCGCTGTATTGTTTGCAAGACATTTCATTCACACTCACTATGTAAAATAACTATAATCATATTCTCTTTATTCGTGTACGTGTCTGTACGCAGTGGATGATGAAGCGCCGCGGTGGACTAGCCGAGCGGTCTGCCGGGCGCCGTGGCTCAGCGGGCCCGGTCAGAGGGCTCAACGCTCTCTGTAATAAAAAAGCTGAGACAAAAACTCATAGAACAAGAACGAACAAACACGAAGAGCGTCCGCAACGAATAGAACTAACCATAACTAAAAAAAAAAAAAGCGGTCTAAAGCACCTCGCTCGGAGCGCGCGGTTTCTCGCCGTGGAGGTTCGAGTCCTCCCTGGGGCACGGGTGTGTGTGTTTGTCCCTAGGTTATTTTACCTAGGTTTAAGTAGTTTGTAAGCGACGGACTGATGACCACGCAGTTTGGTCCGATAGATTTACAGGCATTTATTTTGATGTTGAAGCCTGCCTCCTGCAATACAGACAAGTCGACATTCGAATGTCCTTACCTTCTGAGACAACGTAGCAAGAGCGCTCCGAATGGGGGAGTCTGCCCTAATAACCCCACTTCCGGCCACCACTCCTTAAATTCTGGGACATACCTCGATTTTTTATATATTTAGTAATTATTATTATTATTATTATTACCACAGGTTGCAACGTCAACATTTCCAAACGCTATAGCACTGTAATTGTCTTCTCAAGAGCTGTAGAATGTAAAAAGGAAGCTTCAACGTGTGCCGGAAACTGCGTGTCTGTATATGTAACCGTTCACAAAATAAAAGATTTCTTACGTCTAACGTGACTCACCCGGTATACAAGTACTAAATAATTACAAAAATGCCTTATATACAATGATTTATTTGATGGTAGATGGATTGAAAGCAGACGGAGAGCACAAACTATTTAGACTTTCTTTCGGTATTCTAACCCACACAGGGTTTCTCATAATATTTCTAAAATATTATCTATTGTTTGTGTACATTTACTTAATCCGTCTGCCGTGTAATACCTTTAGAAAATCAAGATGGTAAATGGCATAGAACGTCAAACTGTAACAATGTCGCCCAAATATTAGCGACAATTCTGTACTTATATATTTTGTGCGCAAATCAGCTAATCATACATGTTCCTTCACTGGCTTACGGTAGAACGAGCAATAGAGTGTGCGATCGTCAACAATTAGCGACGGATCAATAAATATTGTTTATAGCATTAGTTCCCTTTTTGAACGACCATTTCGACTATACTTATATTCTGGAATATTACATTGGATACAACGTATAATAAATGCCCTTATACTGAAACTTTATGTGTAGTCCACCTGTGGCACGAGTAGTGAAACCGATAACATGTCCAGATAAATAAATTTCACTCCGTTTATAGAGAAACACAGAAAGTTGATAAACGCGCCGACTAATTGGCAATAATTCACATTTGGCGATCATAACGTGCAACGCAACTACAACGGTAATACATAAATCACTTTCATTGCCATTTTTAAACTAGACACAGTTTTTTCAACAGTTGCTTCAGGACTGCAGACTCCCAATTCGCAGTTGATAGAAAGAATGAGAGTAGAGTATGACGTAGACGGATAACAGCGTGACACACGAAGTGGTTTATCGAATATATATGTGTATCAAAGGATTCTTGTGTGTGGAAGCTGTCTTGTTTGCACTTTCATTAATTACTGAACTATTTACAAATACACTTGACGTAAATTTTCTTTTCGTATTTCCATGTCAGGCATGTGCAAGACAAATACAGTACAAAATCTTGCAATCCTATTGCCGCACAACCCGACCAGTACTATAAAAACGACTGTGATTTCTTATTTACGCTTTCACGCCTTTACTACTCAACCTACTCTCATGAAATTCTAGAAGCACGTGCCTAAAAATCTAAATCATGCTCATAACTTGTGGGTTTGCTTCACAGTGAAGAAATTAGTAACATTATAGATATCTGTAACGTTATTCTGTTTTCTACACAAATTTTACTTATCCGAAGACGAAGAAAATCAGTCAAGTATTTCTTATAACTTGTGGGGAGAGAACGCATAATAAACTTAAACACATTAGCCGTCTGTCAGCAGTAAGAAAACTATTGGTAAGAAAAAAAATGAGTTGGTGTATACTCTGTAAAGTTGAAACTTCGCTATTAGGAAACTCTGAAATAAGTTACAAAGAACCAATCGTCGTGTTCGTGAATTTAAAGTTGATTCCATATTATTCGATTTGCATGACACTTTTGAAACAGTACGAAGAAAAGGCTCTTAATCGATTTGAGTAGTTATGTAATACCATCGTAGATCTTTGATGGTATTACGGTTTTTCTGTCAGAAAGGACACAGTTCGTAACTATTCATGGAAAAATGTTCAAATGTCTGTAGAGCTTGTGGGACTTAACTACGCGGTCATCAGTCCCTAAACTTACAAACTATTTATGAAGTTGCTTATACTAAAGACGGCACAAACATCCATGCCCGATGGGATATTTGAACCCCCGACCGCAGCGGCCGTGCAGACCGTGACTGACACGCCGCAGACCGCTCGGCCACTGCGGCCGCCTTTTCATGGAAAGACATCGACTTGATCAGAAGTGACAATAAAGTGGAGAAAATTTCATGAAAATAATGCAGGTTTATACTGGAAAGCATAACATCAAAAGCGTTATTCATGGCTGCGACATTTACTGTTTTCTACCAAAGGATTGTTGATTCCACCTACATTGGGCATAATGATGTCAATGAAATAACATAAATCAGTGCTGTTCGCAAATGGACAGGTGGATAAATAGTGCCTCAGCATTTCGATGAACCGTCTGGCGCACACTCCGGGTTGATTTGCAGAGGACCCATGGAGATGCAGATGTAGGCAATGAGAAGAATATAAAACCGGAGATAAAATGTCCTATATTTCACATTATAGGAAGCAATTAGTCTGTGATTTTTTGAGTGAGGTGGATGAGGTACGGTAGTACGGTACATTGTCGGCCAAAGGAAACTGCATCACAATTATTAGTCACAGGACAGACTCTGAATTTTGATGAGGGAGGGTTCATAACTTTAATGACCTTTTTATATAAAAGCTTTCCACCTAGGATGCTCGGAAGATTGCCTATTTATAGCGATTGCAATTTCGACACTAGGTGATCATCAAGCAATCAGAAGGCAATCTGCATCAAAATACATTACACTATAAAGTTAGGTACGATGTAAAACTAAAGTCAATGACTACCTCCTCAAAAGCAGGAAATACATGACGTAGAGCCGCCGGCAGTTTAAAATCCAGTAGATAATACGATGTGACTATAATCGCTTTTTCCAAAGACCGTGAAATTACGAGAGATAAATCTGACAATGTAATGACCAGCAGTTGTCAATATAATACAAATACGATCCACTGTGCTCACTTAAGACAGTATCAAAAAGTGGCCTTTTCAAGTATACTTGCCTTCACTTTTTTTGCTGTGATATGATAAAAAAAAAGTGTGAAAACGATTTTAATTACCAGCGTCTTTGTATCCAAAGGCTTAGTGCTCTTTCTGTGTTGGAATACTGCCACTTAGACGCTAGTTATAACCAATTCCTCACAGCGGGTGATTTCATGAGAAAGTTTCGTACATATCAATCTGTAGACTATTATGTTTTTACCAAAATGATTTCTATATCGTGTCGATTAAGCTGCTTAGAAACCATAAGGTAGTGGGCCTGGTCGCTGTACTTAATTCTTCGTAACTAATATAATAAGCTGAAAGACAGTATGAAAATGGGTAGCTACACAGCCGTATTGTTCATGCTCTTAAGACAGACACTAAGCGCATTATGCGCGGGGCTAAGTGCATCAAACAATCTTCTGTAAAGATACTATTAATTATTACAGACAGTGCATCATGAATACAGAAGTAAAAACAACTGTTCACTTCATAATTACTGTCAAGTGCCATGTTGTTTCTACTACTGGACAACAGAAAATGGCTTTGCCAGCACAGAGTGTCAAGCGCTATATCCGCGAGAATGGGGTGAACAAAGAATTCAAATGTTCGTAAATCTATGGGACAACTACTCTGGTTATCAGTCCCTATACTTATAAAGTACTTAATCTAACCTAACCTAAGGACAAACACGCACACACACACACACACACACACACACACACACACACACACACACACACACACATGCTCGAGGGAGGATCGAACCTCCAACGATGAACAACGCGTACTCTGCAGTAAGGTGCCTTAGAGCGGTAGGCCACTCCACAGCGTCGATGTGTTGAACACTTTTGGTTCAGGACTGTCTTTGTATAAATAAGAACTGATCATTTTCTTTGTATCAGTGTTACAATTTTCTGTCATTGTCATAAGAATAATTCTAATACTGTATTAATAAAATTATTAATTATGTGTCAATGTTTTTATTCAAAAAGACTAATCCGTTGTCGTCTATTGTTGATGGGGTAGCGTTAAAAGAACAATACTTACGTTCTATATTTAATTTGTTTATTTTCGCCATTATGCAAATACATTCAGATATTTATTTATTTATTTTCATTATTTTTTTATTTTATTTTGTTTTGCTTTTGCTAACTTCACAAATATCTTTCTTCTATATTACATTCAGTCTGATTTGTATTCATACCTATACCTGCAATCACATACATGCCATTCCTGCAATAATTTCAGCTTCAACATATTGCTTTGTATTGTATACAGGGTGAGTCATCTAACATTACGGATGGATATATTTCGTAAACCACATAAAATACTGACGAACCGATTCCACAGACCGAGCATGAGGAGAAGGGCTGGTGTAGTTGGTTAATACAAACCATAAAAAATGCACGTAAGTATGTTTTTAACACAAACCTACGATTTCTTTTTAATGGAACGCCGTTACTTTTTGTTAGCACATCTGAACATATAAACAAATACGTAATCAGTGCCTTTTTTGCATTGTAAAATGTTAATTACATCCGGAGATATTGTAACCTAAAGTTGACGCTTGAGTACCAGTCCTCCGCTGTTCGATCGTGTGTATCGGAGAGCACCGAATTAAGTAGGGATCCAATGGGAACGGTGATGTATCTTAGGTACAGAAGAGACTACAACAGCACATTACGTCCACATGCTAACACCTTTATTGGTCTTTTTCACTGACGCACATGTACTTTACCATGAGGGGTGAGGTACACATACACACGTGGTTTCCGTTTTCAATTACAGAGTGGAATAGAGTGTGTCCCGACATGTCAGGACAATAGATGTTCAAAGTGATGGCCATCATTTGCTGCACGCAATTGCAATCTATGTCGTAATGAATGTCGTACACGCCGCAGTACATCTGGTGTAATGTCGCCGCAGGCTGCCACAATACGTTGTTTCATATCCTCTGGGGTTGTAGGCACATCACGGTACATATTCTCCTTTAACGTACCCCACAGAAAGAAATCCAGAGGTGTAAGACCAGGAGAACGGGCTAGCCAATTTATGCGACCTCCACGTCCTATAAAACGCCCGTCGAACATCCTGTCAAGGGTCAGCCTAGTGTTAATTGCGGAATGTGCAGGGGCACCATCATGCTGATACCACATACGTCGACGCGTTTCCAGTGGGACATTTTCGAGCAAAGTTGGCAGATCATTCTGAAGAAATACGATGTATGTTGCAGCTGTTTGGGTCCCTGAAATGAGGTGGTCGGCAATGATTCCGCATCATACATTTACAGTCCACGGTCGCTGTCGCTCTACCTGTCGGAGCAAGCGAGGATTGTCCACGGACCAGTAATGAGTGTTCCGTAGATTCACTGCCCCGTCATTTGTGAAACCCGCTTCATCGGTAAACAGGTACAACTGCAACACATTCTCTGTTAATACCCATTGACAGAACTGTACTCGATGATTAAAGTCATCACCATGTAATTGCTGATGTAGCGACACATGAAACGGGTGAAAGCGGTGACGGTGCAGTATGCGCATGACACTACTTTGAGTCAATCCACCGGCTCTCGCAATGTCCCGTGTACTCCTGTGTGGGTTCACGGCAACAGCAGCTAACACACCAACCGCACCCGCTTCTCCTGTGACGGGCATGTTACTGACCCGTTTGCGTTCTACGACCATATCTGTTGCACACAGTTGGCGGTAGATTTTTTGAAATGTGCGGCACGTTGAATGGTCTCTGTCCGGCTACCGTTCTTCATACACCATGCAGGCTTCAGCTGCATTTTGTCGACACTCGCCATAGATGAGTATCATCTCCACCTTTTCAGAGTTCGATTACACCATGGTCACAGTTACTACAACACTACACTATCACAGACGTCTAGTAACACAGTGTACTACAGTTAGTCTGCGTGCAAAGACGAATGCAGAATAACAATAGCAGCAAGCGCAACATGCGGACACTGCGACAGCTAGACCAAACCACAATAGTGCACTACAGCCACACTCGTAAACACGGTCGTCATCGTAAACATGTCCCTGCAGATGCTGCTCGCCACCGTCACTGATTTCGTATTTGTTTATATGTTCAGATGTGCCAACAGAACTAATGGGGTTCCATTTAAAAAAAAAAACCTAGGTTTGTGTTAAAAAAAACTTCCGTGCATTTTTTTATGGTTTGTATTAACCAATTACACTAGCCCCTCTCCTCACGTCGGTCTGTGGAATCGGTTCATCAGTATTTGATGTGGTTTACGAAATATATCCAGCGGTAATATTAGATGACTCACCTTGTATATATTCACGTCGGCTGAATGCAGGCATTTACACACTGCTGTTACTGACACATTAATTTGGCAAAAATAGGTGTGTAAATCACAGTATGCAGTACTAATATATGGACGCCAACGGCATTGTCTGCTGCAATCAGTAATGTATTGTGCAAGTTCTTTAATTTCTCCACACTTGAATATTTCAATACGCAGTCGATCAACTTTTTATTCAAGCTTTTCCTCATCATACACGTCGATTATTTTTGCCTCGACTTTACTGTGCTAATATTAATTGCGCTGCGTCATGGTTTGCATTCACTAGTCGTATCTCTTGTCCCAAATCACACCACACAATTCCCCCATTCGTACGACACATACCGCAATGAATTCAAAGACGCTGAACATTGTCTATTTCAATAACCAAATCAAATACTTTAGTCAGGAGCTAAAGCTATATTCACTCTTTTGATCGACATGCAGTCATGTTGTAACAGCTCCTAAACAGCAGAATTCAAGCAGATGGGTAGCTGAGGCCCCGTTTCCAGCTGTGTTAGAGATGCTACGGGGCTGGTACAGCGGTCCAACGTCGCCAGGTCCGATTTATCGTGCTGCCACTTTTGTGCCACTGTAGGAAATGCCTGCATGTCCTCGTCAAGCACTGGCTGATGCTCTGCAACAACAAGAAGCAGTTAACAATGACGATCTTAAGGATATTCACACAATACAAAAATACAAATATTGTCACTGAGAAGCCTATACTTAGGTATCTTTTTAGCTGGTGCTCTTTGCTGCAACTGGTGCCGTTCCGTTATCCTGTACTTCATGGAGTACTCGTACCATCAGCTCCTGACTCAGTTGTGTTGACGTTGGCAATTTAAAGCAGTATTTGTCTCCTGGATGTGGGGAGGGATTTCCAGAATGGATGTGGTGGAATGTGTGATAATTTTTAGAGAGAATTTATAGGTGGTGGAGGTCTTCGCATAAATACAATAAATAAGTTCTGGGGGAGGGGGGATTTCTTATATATCAGATTTTCTGGGAATTTTGAGGTGCAATAAAATCACGTTCAAATGTCACGTAATATTCAAATACGAGAGCAAATCAAAAAGTTGCACTTCCATGTTATGGCCATTTATTAAAACATTGCTATGACACTGTGTCCAAGAGACTGTACACATTTCTTGGAACGATCAACCAACTTTTCGATTCCGGATGCGTAGAATTCTCCAAAAAAAATGTTCCTATGTTTGTAAATCTATGGGACCTTACTACTCTGGTCATCAACCATAGGCTTACCAACTACTTAAATTTATAACTTGTGCTAAGGACAACAGATACACCCACGCCCGAGGGAGGACTCTAACCTCCGACGGCGACTAGCGGCGCGCTCCGTTGCTAGGTAACTTGAAACGCTCGACCACTCCACCGTGGCTAGAATTCTCCTCCAACGTTTTGTAACCACACGGAGACAGACGCTTTTACCGCATCATTATTTCGAAATCGTTGTCCACTGAGATCCATACTGACCGTACCTTAGACATGAAAGTCGCATGGCGCTAAGTGGGGACATAATGAGAGGGCTGTTGCCATAACTCGCACTTGAATCGCTGCAGCAGTTTGCACGTTTGGGGGGCCTTGTGAGTTTTTGCGTTATCGTTACGCTTCAAATTGTTGACACCACTTTACACTCCCTTGCCAGGAAATCACACGCTCTACATATACAGCAGTGATTTCACGGTGAATATTCGGGGAATTCACCCGTGTCGCCCATTGAAATGGAATGGTTGCTCGCATCTCCAATTTAAAAATCCAGTTGATGCGCAATTGCTTTTTGCCCTCTAGTTATACAAACCAACGAACTACCACATCAGGCCTCCTACTTGACGTCTACGCAGTTGATGGCCCTTTCCTCGTTGTGCCCAAGACTATGACTGCGTCACACTAACTGCGACGTTGTGCAACTTTTTTATCTGCCCTCGTAAAATACCTTTGAGGTCAGAATTTAGAAAATTTTCACATGTGTTTGGGGGTAATTCCCATCCAATCCACTCTGTGGCCTCGTGATGTCAACTTTAAGCCAGCAGTAATATGATACTACATGACCTTGAAGTGGCCAAGAAACTAATTAAATCTGAAACTTCCTGGCAGATTAAAATTGTGTGCCGGAACCGGAACTCGAACCTGGGATATTTGCCTTTCGCGGGCAAGCGCACTACCGACTGAGCTATCCCGACCGACTCACGATGCCGCCTCACAACTTTACTTTCGTCAGTACCTCACCTCCTACTTTCCAAACTTTCTTAAATTTGGTTCACTCGATTTACTGTTATTAGGTGTGGTTTAGAACCGCTTGTGAGGAAGTGAGTCCAAATCCATTAGAAAATCGAGTAATTTACAACTTGATAGCACTGAACTCTTCGTGGGGATGGTTATTTTCCGAAATGTAAACAAATCGTTTGTTTAAATGTATTTAATAACAATGGGTAACCTGCCTTATATGTCGGTGTTATCTGTACTACTTTTGAGTACCTAGTCATGGACAATTTCTCCAGCTATTACATCCGCATACATCGAAATTTACGCAACAGGTATAAAATCTAGGTGGGAATTTTGCATTTGTCATGAGAAATTTCGCCATTACATATTGAATACACACCTCCAAGCTAATTATCTTGGCAGATGTTTGTAATTCTGGGTTACTGAAATGAAATTCGTAACCCCGCTCCTCGACGTTTTCCGCTGTTGTATTATTGGAGATTGTAATTAACCTCTGAATTAATGAATGGTATGAATGAACCAAATGTCAGTGTTGAGTTGATGAATCTAGGTGACTAATGGAATTGTGTGTAGTGTAGTGTCGTGACCGTTTCGGAAATTATGGGAGAAAGGACAGTGACATTATGGAGCCGGCACATGATCTACTCCTATCGAAGTGCACCAAAGAAGCCTCCGAGCTTAATATTCCAGGGGGCGCGCTGATTATATTAACACGAGAAGACGCGTGGCGTATTCAGTAACCCAGCATCTCTTACAAGTTAAAATCAGAAAAATACTTGCATTTTGTAGTAATATTATTAACTAGTTTTATTCATCACCTGAACGAAGGAATTCACAATACCAAAATGAACAGAAAAAAATGTTTTATTCCTTTCATTTAGAATGCAAATGTCATGAAAATGAAACTTCATTATAAATAAAAATCATTTATCGCTTATTGTGGACATTAGGTTATCCATATGTGTACTCCCTGCCTTCTAAAATTGTTTCGAATTAAAACCGCGGCTTCGCTCATGTGTTGCTTGATTATGATAAACAAGCTATCTTTCAGTAGTGTGCTATGAGAATGGTTTTGAAGGATGAAATTAAATACAATACCTTCTTTAGAAACAAACATTTTTAATTAACATTCAAATAAAAAAATTATTCGTATGCTTATCCTTACAGAGAAATAGCTGAAGACAGTGTAGCACGCATAGACCAAAGACATGGCCTGTGGCATCACGTTTCGCTGTATGCAACCTTCTTGCTATAGAGTCGCAAACGTCATTGCTGGCCAGAATTTTTTTAAATAATTTGACGACTTTCAACCACCATATCTTCCACCCACTCATAGCTACCGGCATGGAACTGCCATCGTGTACAACGGGAGACTTCGGACAAAAATTACACAAAGACCATTCTTTTGCGTTCTGTAGTTTTCTCCGCAGAGCGAAATATTAACACACACACACACACACACACACGTAGAATTTTATATACACCGATGACTTTCCATCCCAATATACTACACCCTTTTATCATTATCAACCCTCAAGCAACAATGCAAACAATAAAACCACTTTCAAGGAGTAAATATAATTTTCAAAGAGTAATTATTGTTTCGCATTTTGCGTTATTTTTTTCAAATTACTAAATATCTATCAGATCGCTATAAAACCCTGCCTAAAATCTTCCTCAGGTCTAAATTAGTAAGTGTACAAATATTTAAGTCTCTGCGTCTTGTCGTTCGGACGTAATAAGCGTACACCGAACAGACATTCACATTAATATATATAAATATAGCTATCCGATCGCCATAAAACTGTGACTAAAGCCTTCTCCGGGTAGACATTAGTAACTGTACAAATTCTTAGCTCTTTATGTCTTGTGGTTCAGACGTGATAAACGTACACCGAACATTCACATTTATTGGTATAGATAAAACGCCTATTACTGGTTATCAGTACATCTACAATCTCTTGTACCTCTGTAATCTGTTCTAAGGTTGTCAGAATATGTCAGTTTGTGATGCTTTGACATTTATCATATCAGTTTCAAAATTTTTTAACGCATCGGTTTTGTTAGGAGTATTGTTTGAATAGGTTGAGAGACGGGGTGACTTGCTTAGTTTTCTTTGATTTATAGGGCGGTTACTTACTTCATTTTGATAGAATGACTTATCCTGTGAAAACTATATCCGAACACCTTTCTTCCCTACCCCCACTTTCATCTTTATGTTGGTCGCTAAAATGAATCTCTACATCACCCAAATTACTAGCACTTCCATGTAACTCCAAATTCCTAGCCTCTCTGCTTCCTTCAGTTGTTGAAGATATGCAGGTACGTTTTCGGACTTCACAAAATTTTTCGAGCTAGAAATTAACTGTCGGGTAATTACTGTTACAATGCGGACAATATGGAAAATGTAGGTAATTACATATCTTTTGATCCTTGTAATAAATACTTTCGTATAAATGCAGATTCGATCAGAGGTGTAAAAGTTATAATATGAATATCAGCTTCTCCAAAATAAAAGTAATTTCCGTGGGAAAGAGATCTAAACAGTTTGAGTGCCAAATAGGAGGAACAAAGAACATGTTGACAGTTTCAAGTACCTAGGGTGTATTGTCTCACAGGATGGCAACGTAGTGAATGAACTTTAATCAAGGAGTAGCTAATGCAATGAGTGCTCCGCTAAGATCTGCTCTC
Organism: Locusta migratoria; assembly: GCA_026315105.1. Classification (NCBI taxonomy): domain Eukaryota; kingdom Metazoa; phylum Arthropoda; class Insecta; order Orthoptera; family Acrididae; genus Locusta; species Locusta migratoria. Next base: position 167,312,293 of record CM048748.1, read on the forward strand.
TTCTGCAAAAAGGAAGTCAATACCAAGTTTAAGTTAGCAGTGCTCCGCTATAGCTTTCAACCAACATTGTTGTATGGGATTGAAAGCTGGGTGGATACTGGTTTCCTTATTCGTAAGATTGAGGTTACAGATATTAAAATTGCAAGTAATGATTGCTGATACTTACAGATAGGAACAATGGCAAGAGGGTGTCCATAAAGAGTATATATATATAAAAAAAGCGGGGATGACCATCATAGATTAACAGTTACAGCAAACAGGCTGAGAAGGTGGGGTCATTTTACACGCATGGAAGAAGCAATATTACATAATATACTCATGAGCGCGGCAGCGGAAGGTAAGAGGAATCGAGGTAGACCAAGGAGAAAGTATTGAGAGAGGGTGAAGAATGATTTTGAAGTAAAAGGATTAACAGCACACAAGGCATCAGTATTAGCAATTAATAGTGGATAATGAAGGAATTTTATTACGCTGACTATGCTCTAGAGGGAACGCTGAAAGACACGATCAGTCTCTAATGATGGTGGTGGTGGTAAATATTCTTTACAAGCTTACATAAAGTGAAAGTAATACACACTTTCAGAACTGTCAGAAAGAAACTACTGTAACATAAACCAGGAGCGTGGTGTTCGGAGTACCGTAGTATCGTCCTCTTTGAGGAACATAGCAATACAATGGGCTCTGATTCATGGAAGGTAGTGAAGAAAGTGAGGGGGGAGTGGAATGAGAGACAGATTAACAAATATTGTAAGCTGCAACGTAGCACGTCTCTGCGCTACGCTGCAGCACCACAAAAATCCCGAATGAGGTAATAAGTACCCCAGCGCGCTCACTAAAAAGGCTAATGTGCCTATCAGACGATCATCAACAACGGTGTCACATGGTTTCACTCCAAGACACACTGCCGACAGATGTGGAATTTAATCCACGACAACGATGAAAAATGGTTCAAGGGACATTAGCGTGCTTCTTATAGGACACGTTGATACACGTTTGTACCTTCACTCACGAAATGTCTTAGCTTGCACATCATACCAGACCACCAATTCTAAGAACTAACAATCCATAAGCGTGCGAAATATGACCACAATCTTGGGCCATTCCAAGTATGCAATCCATGTGAGAGCTACAACAAAATATTGGTGTACTTATGCTGTAAGAGACAAATGAAAATTTCAGAGATGTTGAGTACACCAGACCTCTTCACTCGGCCGACGACAAACTCGTCTCTGTCCGTACCTTAACTGCAGAGTTGATAGGTGTATGTGTTGGCCTGTTGATCGCCAGCACCATTGCGTGAAGCCTAAAGGCTGTTAATGCCCCTGGAGGTAACCGCGTCGGCAGCTCCACAACCACAGGTGAACTCACTATCGTCTCATACACTTCCCCACTCTAACTTCCTTGTCGTATTAACCAAACAACATCTAACAAATGAAACGTTTACCAAGTCTTTTGTTTATCTCTTACCCCCCGCCCTTGCCTATGACGACTCCCCTCCTGATATACACGATGATACGTGTAAACAAATGTTCAAATGTTTGTAAAGCTTAAGAGACTTAACTGCGGGGTCAGTCTCTAAACTTACAAACTACGTATGAACTACCTTATATTAAAGACGACCACAGGGAGATTCGAACCCCCGACGGCGGACGGCCGCATGCACCGCAACAAGGCATACATGTAATTCACAGTAACATTACCTGTTGTGGTCTTCAGTCCGCAGACTGATGAAGCTCTCCATGCTATCCTGTCCTGTGCAAACCTTTTCATCTGTGCTTTTGAATCTGCTTACTGTATTCGTCCCTGGGTCTGGCTCTACGATTTTACTCCACACATTTCCATCTAATGCAAGGTTTACGATTCCTTGTCTCAGAATGTGTCCCACCAACCTATCCCATAACAGGATATGCCAGAAACTCCTTTTCTCCCCAATTGTGTTGAGCACCTAATTAGTTACATGAACTACCCGTGCTCTGCAGGACTACATTTCGAAAGCTTCTATCATCTTTTTGTCCGAACTCCTTATCGTACACGTTTAACTCCCATAGAATGCTATACTGTAGACAAATGCTTTCAGAAAAGACATCTTTACATATAGATTAATATTGGATGTCAACAAATTTCGCTTTTTCAGAAACACTTTTCTTCCCTTATCCATTCTGCATCTTATATCTTCTTTAGTTCGGCCATTAGATCTTGGTACCGAAATAAAACTCATCTACATTTTGATAGGGATAACGAAAACGGCGGGGTGTAGACTAGTAAAGTTTATTTTAACCAATATATACAGGGTGTCCCAGCTATCTTGTCCCCCCAAAATATCTCTGGAACAATAACAGCTATTGGAAAACGACTTTACCTGGAGCCCATGAATGTACATATTTGGAAACATTCTAAAACGAAAGCAAATGTGTTTTTAACACAAACTTATTTTTTCAAAATGGACACCCTATATTTTTTCTTCAGCAATCCATAGAATGACAAATCACATAAACAATGGCGTTGATTGCATCGCAATATTCCAATTACATCCCGAGATATTGCGACGCGAAATTGACGCTTGAAATACGCGAAACGCGCGGCTAGCGCACGTCCTGAGACTTAGACGTGAACCCCATGCAGCTCAGGACGTGCGCTCCCAAACTAACAGTGATACGAATGTAGTTTAAATTGATTTGGTCGCAGCTGGTTTCAACGAATTCAAAGCACAATAGAAAAAACTATTGTTCCACTTAAAAAATTATGTCTTTGTGCTGTAACTCTTTGGAAAATGATACAATGAACTTTGTTCATAGCTCCGCAGAATGTGTAACATTTCTTGTGTTGACCTACCGCATTAAAATTTCCCGTCATCTATTATTTTATAAGTTACAGAGGCAAACACACTTAGTGAAACACCCTGTATATAAGTAAATCCCTCTTACAACTAGAGGCTGAAGGCCCGAACAAGATAGTTTCATTTCCTTCCCCTTTTGAAATTTTTTTATGAGAAACAATAGATAGTTCAGCTGGGGTGATGCAAGTCAGAAGGCAGAAGCAATCATTTTCAATAGTAACTAAATATGGTAAACGCGACAGTCGAGAGGGGCTGCAAAAATTAAGTAAAGTTATCAGGCTGAAGGCAAAGTTAATGAATTTTATTTTCAAATAAGTTAAAGCGGGCTGAGGGCCCGAAGCAACCTTTTATAAATACAATGAAAACAACATAATAAAAGGGAGCTCTAAAATATACGTAATAGCAGCTCCTTCAAATTATCAGTTAGATGGCCAGATCACAATTTTTTTCCTTAACATGGACTAATAACCGGTTGAGGGCTCGAAGCAACCTTTTACAATAAGTAAGCAAAGGTGATCTCCAATATTTAAATGAAACCAGCTGAATTAGGCTGAACGCCGATTTTTTTAAGAAATTCACACAATTTAGTAAAAGGTCTGGGGGCTCGAAACAATCCTTTGTCTTTTACAATAGTACTGAACACCATGAAAGCAGGAAAAACTGGTCCGCTTCAGTGATATTATTCCGGAATAATAATAGAGCTTAAGCAAGGCACAAACTCAAGCACTCGGGTCAGACTCAACAAGAGACACATGTTTAAACAGCAATGAAATAAGGCCCCGAACAATCCATAACTCTTCCAGTGTAATATAAAATTAATTTAAGAACAGGACTGGCTACTCGTTAAATTAATACACACATCAACATATAAAACAGATGAGCTGACTGCAGACAGGAACGAGAGGGGGTAGGGTGCCCAACCATCCACGAGAACTACAGCATTGACACGAATTGACTTATACTAAAAGGAACTGAGCGCCAAATTACAACCGTGGGTTGGCGATGCCTCACGGAGGGAAATGGTCTGCAAGCAGAAGATAAGAAAATATAAAAATAAAGCTATTCAACTACCGCCCGTGCAGGTTTTTAAAAATTTAATAATTGCTACACAGAGCAAAAGCGAGAATAATTCAACTGAGCCGAACCAGAAGTGCGGCACAACACATAAGTAAACAACAGACGTTGACGTAGGCAACGACGAGCCCTGAGGAACGACCACAGACAGACACACACACACACACACACACACACACACACACACACACACATTTTCGGAGCAAGAATGTACAGGTTACTTTATGTGCTCAATCAAAGGCAAGTGCAGCCACTCTCGCGATGGTGTAGGAGGATATAATCAAACGCTCTTAAAGCATTTCATGGATCGCAGGTGGAAAGCAGTTGGAACGACGCGAGGTGCTGCCAGGGACTGACTTCGGAGTGAAAGCTGCTGACTACTCCGGTGCTTGGCGGGGAACCAACGTGGAATCGCACGGCCGCTAGGAACACGACCCCATAGCAGGGTAGATGAGGTAAACAGCAGCCGCCGAACTGATGCTGGAACTTGACACAAGTCCGTCTCCGAGTCCAGACCTCTTCAGCTGTTGATATCATCGCATATATGGCTCCAACAGATTGACAGGCTGCCAATGCGGAACTACTAAAGAGCACGCGACTTGCCCGGCCACAGACGGCCAATTAATGTAAATAACTCGACCAAAGCTACGCTATACAGTGTATCAAATTGACACTGCACGATACACTCACATGTTCCATACAGCGACGCACACTGACCTGGTAACCGACCTCTCCTGAACTGCCACGGCGCCAAGCACCAATAAACGCCACCAGCGGCGAGGAGTAAGAAGACAAGTGACGCGCGATAGATGTAACAGCGTCGCGACCTGTGATAGCACAGAAAGATCGATTAGTACTTGGGCCAGTAATTTAATTAAGCACAGGGTGAATCAAAGCCAGGACGGCTTACTTTTATTGCTCATTACCTAATCTAACACCCTCGTTTTACTCTTTTTAATCTTAATCTTATATACCTCGTACAAGAAGTCGTGGCATGTATTCTGTATGTCCATTGTTTGACTGATGAATGATTTTATTCCAACCGTCAGAGAAAATAACGGTTTCAATTTTCCTTAATTTCATCGCTTTAAAAATTTGTCTCTCAGAAAAATCCGTTCTGACAAGCACGAACACAAGAAAAGAAAATGTGTATGTTAAATCCGTCGATCAGTTCTCAAGTAATGATTTGTAATACTCGTCGCCGTTAATTTTTGTTTACATGCAATCTGTTTGGATATATACCTTCTTCATCCACTTTCAGAATTTACCAGAGGTGTCAGAAGGTCGATGGACATCATTGTAATTTGAGCGCTAAAAGTAATGTCAAAAACATTCTGATTTCATATCGTTAGAGATACAATCAGGGACTGGTTTTAAATATGTAATATATATGATTGTCGATACTAAAAGCATTCTTTTAAAGTCACCTCCTGATGGACTAATCATCCTAAGTTACATAGACTACAGTGAAATGAAACAAATCTGTTAATACCACGTCACCTTCATATATGGATGCGGATATCCTAACAGCCCAACGAACAAGCCTACCGGTTTATCTCGGACGAGCTAAAACCCACGAATGCGCCTGATTATCTGTTTTAAGTATGAACTTCTTATGTTCCAGACAGAAACGAAATTTTCAAATCCAAACATCACAGCCAATGACTCAAGTTAATACACTGAATATTAGCGTTCAGCCCCCGTCAAGTATCTCGAAGCATAAGCAACAGCTCTCCTACCCTTATGATGTACCTGTGGTAATGTCGCAGCAAACCCAGAATTACAGACGTCTGTTTGAAGGACAAACTCACGTCCAGTATGGTCAATACCGGAGCACTATCCAGCGTTTGCTTAATCTATCAAAGGCTGATTGTCACTCAGTACACTTAAAACCTAGTCCTTTTCGCCTAAGTTGATGTAAGGGTGCCGCAATTTGCGCAAAATTGGACAGAAGCTTCCTAAAAACGATCATTCCGATAAAACAGACAACCCCTTTTTTATTACGAGGACGGAGAAACTGATGAATACTTTAACTCCACCAGCAGACAAAATATGTCCAGAATTGAAATTTCTCGCATAGCTAAGTCCACATTGGAAGGCTTTACAGTTAAACCAGCCTCCCGAAATTTATCCAATACTTGCTACACATGATTCAGATGTTCGTCGAAACATTTGATATATATCAACACATCATCCAAGTAGTTTTATTTAAGCTCCCCCAACACGGAATCCAATAACCTAAACACGGCAGCATCTGTTGCCAAACACAAAGGTATTCGGTTGATTTGGTATAGGTTCCAGTCAGTGGTAAATGCAGTAAGTGCCTTAGACTCTTCGGCTAGTGGAACATGATGATAAGCCTGGTTTTAATCTAACTTCGTAAAGTACTAGGCTCCTGCAAACCAGGTCACGGAGTGGCACAGACTCCAACACGACCTTTTGGTTGAGGAGCCGATAATCCACCACAGGCCTCAATCCCTGCGTGCTAGGTTTTTTTTTTTTTTTCCACGAGAAACACCTGTGATGCATAAGGCGACACCGGAGACCTAAATACACCGTCTTCCAACTTTTGATTAATTATTTTCCTCAACTCCATCTTAGGTGACGATAGCTTCTATGGAAGTGCCTAACTGGAATGTAATTACAAAATTTTATATTCCATTTTATTAGTCACCCCCAGTCTATTGGTCAAAACATCTGGGTATTCATCCAAAATTTTCTCCAACCTACAAGCTTGTTCATATTCCAAACCTTCAGACCCGACTCCTCTGGATTCACATTACAAACTTGTATCACGGTCACGTGAGTACATAATGAAAACTTATAAGGTAAAAATTTAAACATAAGTTTTAATACTGAAATGCAATACATGTTGAGTTTTTAACGAAAGAAATGCACGCCAATAAAACCGCTGTCGACGACCCCTTCAAAACAAAAAAATCCATAGACCAGGCCAAAACCTGAATCCCTAAATAAATCGCATCCGTTCCCAAGACGGTTAATTTCTGCCCATTACCTGAATGACATAAGATTCTTCACTGCTTTGACTGCGGCAATTTTCAGATAAACTTAGTGTACCACTTAAAATTAAGCAAGGAAATGCTGCTGCCCGAGTTCACCAAAAGCACACACTGGTTCATGATTACGAGAGCCACATACGAACGGCAAACCAACACTGGATTTACCTTTAATTCTTCTGCAACTTCTAATCAACGCGCTCAAACTCTTGGGTTTGCCGTGTTTCCTTTGGCGTCAATTCCTTTCGTCAACTCTCTCGGTTAGTGGACAATCACGCACTACGTGCCCCTACTATCGATATCTATAATTATTCTATATACCTCTCGCCCAAACGTCTGCAGTTGCGATTCTTCTACGCCGTGTCCCCCTCCCCCCGCGATGTTCGGCAATTACACGCGGTCGCACCGCGCTTATTATCACACGACTGAACACAGTACCTGCATTACCAACTTATCTAAATCAGCAAGGTTCGTCAGCTTCTCGCTAAATACTAACCGTGACAGGCCTTTGGGTCGCAAGCCTTCTAAAATATTTTAACTATGTCCACTTCAGACATTTATATAGCAAGGGCGAACACGGCCACACGTACACTTCCAATGTCCTGCACTAATAGTTAATCTGCCTCTTGCACCTGATAACAGTGCTGACCCACTAACTCCTCACGCATTCTACTTGATAATTGATTTAATAGAGTCTTGTGAAATGTCAGCAGAGTGTCATCGTTATTAATTGCCTAACACATAATCCACCGTAGCCTACCTTGTGTTAGAGCAGGCATGGCCAAACACCTCCCCGAGGGCGCGGGCGCCCTCTACGGCGTGTGGGCGAGAGTGGCGAGCAGGAAGAGGAAGATCGGCGATACCGTGAGACAGGCTAAAAGTGGATTTTATGCATTTTAATACTTTCAAATGTTATGTTTTGTGCATTTTATTATTTGCACTTATTACATTTTGACAGCACAGTTCACGCCATTGATATAAATGTTTAAAAGGAATTTGCATTGCGTTTTGTATGTGTTGGCTATATACAACAAAACATAAAGTTCTAAACTTCAATTTCTTTCGCAGTGATATATTTTACGTTACCTAACATCTGTGTCGTTTTGAGCTTGAGGTATCGAAAATAAAGTTTTCTAAATATGATAAACAGCTTTAATAGAAATGGCTTTCTTTTTCAAGAAAGATATATATTTCTGATAACCACATGAATATTGCGTAATGTGCTTGTTTTAGTGAAGAATAAAGTTATTGCCATGGAGAATGGAAAAAAGGTAGCAAATATATATTAGTGTTAAAATCCTGATTATAAAAGCACTCTACGACGTTACCATATCCACTCAGTAGCCTCACTGCGTTTCCAAAAATTCCTTCCTTCGTTTTCCCCTTGCAGTGTTTGGCGTATAGCCGTCTCACTCCCATATGTGCTGCAGGCATTGCAGTGGTGGGGGAAGTAGTGCGCCCTTCAAACCGGCTCGCGGCCTATGTGCATTACCATCTTTTTAGGGGAACTAGGGCAAAATGCACCTTAAAAACAATCTTTATTTGTTAGTTTTTAATTTGTGTTTTAACAAAAAATATTTACTTGTAAACATGAGACTATTGCCCTTACATAAAATTATTTTCAAAACAGCATCCGCGCGGGAGTAGCCGAGTGATCTGGAGCACCACGTTGCGGATCGCGTGGCCTCCAGCGTCGGAGGTTCGAATCCTCCCTCGGGCATGGATTTTTGTGCTGTCTTTACTATAAGTTAGTTCATAAGTAGTTTGTAAGTTTAGATGCTGATGACCCGGCAGTTAAGTTCCATAAGCTTTACAAACATTTGAACTTTCTTTATTCTTTATTTATTTATTTTCTCAGGATAGCATATTTATGATACTAGTTCAGGTAAGAAACATATTTTTCAGAAGAAGTCTACTGTATATTATGACGACTGTGCATGTACAATACTAATGGAACCAAATTTGGGTTCCAAATTTCTTCGATTCGTGTTTTGAATATTTTCTAAACCTTCGCTTAGTGATTCTGCCATACAGACACTAATTGTTAGCCAAACAGTAAACGGTTTGCTTGTTTTACTATTCTTCGACCACATTACAGAGCTGCCCTTTCTCTGTTACTTCGGTTACGTGGGATCTGACCGCAGGACACTCCATCGCAGAGCAGTGTTGTGCGGTCTCTTTCTTTCCGCAGCTATCTCTCGCTCCGTTGCCGACACTAGCGACACACGGTCGCGGCCGGGGCAGTGGACTATAGTGCAGTACTCCACCCGCAGGGCGCGGGCGCGTCCGCCTCTCGGAAATGTTGGCCATGCCTGTGAGAGAGGGAACACAACTTGCAAGACTACGTTATCTTCTATTCGTAAATTTCCCGCCTGCTCCCCAAGTCGTAAGGACAACCATAAAATATCAACTGAGGAGTGTCCACAGACCAACTACGAATATTTTTAATTACTGACTATATTGGGTTCGGCAGTTTATTAAAACATAACCACCCATTTCCGGTGTTTCTCATGAGGAGACATCCCCTTGTCTACCCTGATCGGGAAACGAACACTCTTCTGAGCTACACTGCCCTTCCCAACCAAGCAGCTGTAATTTCACAAACTTTTCCTTTAATACAGCAATCCGTGAAATTTGTTCAGCAGCGTTGTAAGCGGTACTTAAATCCTGAAGCCGATTTCCTATATGAGCCAACTGACACTTCATTCTAAACACTGCGCACTGGAGAAAACACTTTCTTGTAAAAACTGAATGTCAGCCTGCACACCGGACAAGGAACTATCACAAACAGCTCAGGCTTCACTTACCGACCGTAGATGCGTTCAACACGATCTGACGTTTCATAGCACCACGTAGGCGCTGACTTAACTCGGCCACAGTACCTTCGGCCGAAAACTTTCCTATGGGTAACTCGTACTGTAATGGACATTAGTGAAGGAGTTCCCCAGTACACTTCTTTCCTCCATGATCGCTTCCATTTTAAATTACTATACCTAATACAATTTCATACAAACACAGAAGAATGCAAAAATAATAGCCTCTCTAACTCACAAGCAATCACAGTCCCATCCCCACTGCACTAAAACCACGATCTCAAACTACCAGTTTGATCCTGCTCAAGGTAATTATGGCAACAACCGCCTACGACATTACTTATCATACATGGGATCAATTGGGTAGTTGCAAGCTTGTGGATAAGGAGAGGTGTTGGAACAAAACATACAACCTTTACAATAAACGTAATTATTAACTTAAACCACAGGAGACAATTTAATTCTGACAAATAATTAATCATCCATTAATACTTATAAAAACATTTGACTTTCTCTTAAAGACGAAGATTGTTAACTTAAATGTTCGAACAGAACTCTTTGCAAAAATTTTCGTAATGCTTACTTCTGGTCCAAGTTACCCGGTTTTTTACTCTGGAACTTCAAAACACAAAATTTACCAAGAACATACAGCACACCAACACAATTTAAATCCAATCCCGCATTAATAGAGCCTTGAACATTAATTCAAACAAATCCTTACAATGATAACAGGTCCCACGTCAGCTCCAGTACACGTAAGTATTTTTCCTTTGAACTTCAGAATAAAGGATCCGTGACAAGTGGCTATATGGGGTTTATTGAAATGAGAGGAAATCATCCATCATTATATGCCACTACTGGTGCTGCTCACTAAATGTGATCGTAATGAAACAGTACTGCTGCACAAAATTTTTCATTACACATACAATGCAACATAGAACTGTTAGTTACCAATCACGATACACCATTATTGTACACATTGACTTCAGTCTCAACGTCACCGAGTTAATGTCTAAGCCCCGTTAGGTTCGCCCACACTAGTGAAATCAAGTTCCACATAGTCAACATATATACAAGCTCCAATAGTTAATCATAACACAACGATGATCACAACTTTAAGTACTCAAAGGGTAACACTGAGCAACGGTACTAAGCGCCCCAGCCTTGTTAGTACACAACTCGTGTACGCAACTAGCAACCAGAATGACAACGTCACACAGGACTATGGTAGTTCGTACATTAAAGCATCCCAAGCGCTTACCCACGTCAGATTCTGCAGCTCTTATTTTCCGCCAAATATCCATACATCTTATTCTCTTAAATCCGTCAAGTTTTCCAGTTAATTACTGCAATACTCTTCCAAGAACTAAAACAGCCAATATTACATTTGTCGGAGGCCAAGCTTAAGTCAGTAAATCCACCAAACTCCACTTCCGAGCGCCGACACCGATAACTATGTCCTTCCGTGTTGCCCCTCGTCCAGACAGACCTAGTGCCGGACACCTATCATCGGACTCGAGCAACAACAACAACACACAAACTGCCGACACAGCCTTGTCACAGTGTCACCACAACACAAACTCCTCGGCACTCCCCCTTCCGCGTTTCCGCCAACCGACTTAAAACAACTCCAGAGACACCACTCGCGACACATCGAAGCGGAGGAGCCAAAGGTTAGGCGCCTGGAGGCACACCGCTCAATTCTTAGAAATAAGGTGCGTACATTAAAAACTGCAAGAGCGCTGCTGTCCGGCTGACAAAATACGCCAGGTAATTATCCTCCTACTAGCGCCTTTACAAGTGAGGTCAGGACCGGGACATCCTGCCTTTAAATAAGTGGCCATTGCCTTTTTCTTACAGGTGGCCGAGGAAAACTTTCAATGGATTTAAACACACACAACATCAGATCTTGTGAGAGGGGTGTACATTTTTACGAGGCTTTTGCTGTTAAATTATATGAATATTTTTGTACGTCGTTTTACCTGCCGCTGGTTTTTCTATACCCCTAAAATTAATGTTATGAGCAGTTAGAAATCGATTGAGAACAGACAGGTCGTAATCTTCAGACTACTTCAGTTCGAGAATCTGAAATACAATGTTCATCTCTATTAAATCTTGAGGACCCCCGAGGGTACGATGAAAATTAATTTCTTTCGTTTTAATAAATCTATACATTTTTTCCGTGTGTCCACGCGCAATAAATATTGCTACTGCAGCAGTACCCAAAAAACTACGTGTATGGATTCAACGCGGAATGCCAAGTAATTAACATTCAAATGTTCAAATGTTTGTAAAGCTTATGGGACTTAACTACGGGGTCATCAGTCCCTAAACTTACAAACTACTTATGAACTACTTACGAACTAGGACGGCACAAATATCCATGCCCCAGGGGGGATTCGAACCCCCGACCGTAGAGGCCGTGCAGACCGTGACTGAAGCGCCCCAGTCTCCTCGGCCACCGCGGCCGGCTAATTAACATTACTGCGACGACCATCATAAAGATTAAGTCAATATTTGTCCCCTTATAAGGTAGTAAGTTGTCTCGGCACTTATCATATGGATTTGCAAATGTCTGCCGGTGACAACGTGCAGTAAAAGATCGTATCGGTATTCAGGCGGACGTTCACTTATTGAAAGTGTAGCAGATTTGACAGCCAACTTACGGCAACAGTAGTTGATGGCCATCCGAACATAGGCGCGGTCGCATTACTTTCAAAGTCAGGTGCATTTACGCGCTTTTCTGGACTGTAGTGGTCTGTTCACGATAATGACCTAAAGTGATTTCTCAGCTGCATTGAACGTTCCGTTACTGGTGCTTGACGAAGCCGGCCAAGAGAAAGCCAGGCGACTGCCAGCTTCCAGCGCCATACAAAAGTCCCTTTCAGCAGTCTTATTTGCGCAACTTACAGAGAGGCTAATTTATCTCCTTGAGTACGAAAAAAATGGAATAAATATTTGAAATTAATATCTTGGAGACTTTGAGTTGTACAATTCTGCAAACTGTAATGACTGGGGAATTACTTCAGCTGAACTATTCCTGTTCTAAATTTCTGAACCTGTTCTATAACTGCTGTACTACTACTCCTGTAACTGAGCTCTGAGTGGAACTTCATTCATAATGATTTCACATTTTCTAAGAAAAATCACCTATGTTTCCACTAGTTTATAAACAAACAAACTATCCTCATAAAGGCATCTCTCCAATCATTTCAAATTATACCGGACGTAAATCTAAAATCTCGGTTTGGTGAATGGATGTTATCCATATTTGAGCTACTCTTTGTGCGCTCGGACCCGTAATAAGCTCACATCAAGAGTTACTCGGCCAGCAGACTAGATATAAACAAACATTGCTTTCCTCGATACCCTTCTGTCTATTTCCTACAAAGAAAAATTGGGAAGCAGTTTTTAGTGAATTCATCCTGACAGTTCCATTTTCTTTTTTTTTTTTTTTTTTTTTTTTTATATAAAATGATGAGGATACTCTATGTTTCAAATCCCTGATAAACAGAAATCACAGGCTTCGATTATCAAGTTAGGCTACGGGAGTGCAAAATTGTAATATGTGATAGTTCTCTTTTCTTATTAATATATTTAACTGACTTTAAGACTGTTTTTCTGTTATGAAAATTGCTACTGCTTCCCCGTTTATTCCAATAATGTTGTACAGTGTTTCAAAATACGCAATATCTACTTATTCTTATGATGTAGTATTCATTTTCATTTAAGCTTAATCACGAACTGTACAATTTTATGATACGTTTGGTTTATTCATTAAAGTTTATCCATCAGTATTTACATTGCCATAGTTGACCTGCTTTCGTCTCACTTGTCAGAATTTTATTTGCTTCAGTACCATTTCTCAAAACTGGTTTCTCATTTCTACACTTTTCCATTAATTTTAACAACTTATCGCCTTCTAAGCTTGTCTCCTTGTATTTGTCTGTAAACCCTTAACTCTCAGCATTTATTTCCTTAAGCAAGTGTAGGCATTTTCTTAAAATTACTGCGACGTGAAGAGATTTATATACTTCCGTTTATGTCACATTGTGTGACTTCATTACAATTCCCCTTTTGTCATTTAGATATCCGTTAGACTGCTGTAGATTTGCGATTAATTTTGGCATAAGCATCAGACCATTTCTTCGTATCTGATTTACGTAATGGTAAAAACGATTCTTCCTGTCTCTTTCTTTCTCAACATGTTCCTCTAATTACATCCCAAATGCAACTATCTATTAAGCCACTGTTTCATGCAATGTATTTTAAAAATTTATATAACTTCTGCTACTTTACATGACTTCTTCCATAACTTTTCTGATAATCGTGATTCAGGTAAAAACAATAATAATAATAAATAATGTCGTAAATTCATGAAATTTGCAAATACGTTCTGACGGAAACTTTTCCCTAATTGCAATGACGCAAATCGCGTAAGTACAATTCGAGATTTATTAAAGTTCCTCTTACACGCAAAAAAGATACCAAAGAATATCATATATAAAAACAAGAAGACACATGTTTCTTACTATGGATACGACTGAAGAGGACGGAACGAAAATTGAAATTCAAGAATGAACATCTAGAATTTGATACAGTACACCAAACTGTGTGTCCACCATAGACTCCTTACGAACTCTGATTAGTATTTAATAATTCGTTGAAGTCAATGGCATTACATCAAATTCTCCTCTGACACCATAGTTCATTTTCTACAAATCATCTGACCAGACCTAAAATTCAGCCGAAAATCATATCCCTTCTCTATTCCTGGTTTACTGGAAGACATGACTATCATTTGTTAAAGCCGGCCGCGGTGGCCGAGGGGACTGAGGCGCTTCAGTCACGGTCTACACGGCCACTACGGTCGGGGGTTCGAATCCTCCCTCGGGCATGAATATTTGTGCCGTCCTAGTTCGTAAGTAGTTCATAAGTAGTTTGTAAGTTTAGGGACTGATGACCCCGTAGTTAAGTCCCATAAGCTTTAAAAACATTTGAACATTTGTTAAAACTTCACTTAATCCTAACAGTAGTTCCTCAGAATCTGATCGTATGTCTGAATATTGTCCTCTACCCCTCCCAAAACCCTTCCAAATCAACGGCCATTAGTTGACCGTAACGGCCATAAATGTACGAAATCCATATACCGAAAGAATTCTACCGTTTCTGGGGATAGTGGCTGGGGAGAGAGGGGGGAGGGGGAGGTGGGTGGAATAAACGACAAAGTTTAATATTTGTGCTGGATCGTCATTCGAACCCGGATTTCTCACTTCGGGCCAGCGGTCGACTTAACCAAGTACGCTGTCCAGGCACGCTTCCCTTCCAACCCAGATTATCAACTTCTAGCCTCCTGGCCATTGATTCCTCTCGCTCGCAACCTATACTGGATTCCCGCAAGGGATCGAGCGTCTGAATGTGTCCGCATAGAAATTGTCATTGCCTGTTGTAGACATATTTACAATTATTTATATGGTGTCTTTTCTTTTCGATGGCGACCGCTGGACTGAGGCGGGAAATATGGGTTCGAATCCTGGTCCAGCACAATTTTCAATTATTTCGTTGATTTTATTTTAACCTGTGGTGTCGCACAAGTATGAAGTGCGCGCCACGTACTTCCGCCGCGCGCCGCCATGCACGCACGGCGCGGCATTCTTACGACGTCAGCCACGAGCGCCCTTTGCTGCATTGTTCACTTGGGAATCAGATAGGCACCAGTTAAGACTTGGCTATCAGATAGGCACTAGGAATCCTCAGTAGGCAGGCCTCTATCTAAACTATGTATCAGCATTCTGCAGTCAAGAGCTATGTAAAAGTTAAGTATTACCAAGACTCCACGAAATATATATCTTGTTCTAATTTAGCCTAGTGTTCTAGTTTCTGCTGTCCCACTGGCTGCTCACCTCCGTACCTGCACAAGCGTGCATCCTTTATTCCTGTGTCGGTCTCTTTCTACTCGGCCACCGACACCTACGACCATCGGCGGAAACGAGACATAAAAGTGGCGACGAGGCTGGGACACAAAAGTGGCGACGAGGATGGGATACAAAATAACCCACCGACACGGTAACGGTGGAAATGTTTCAGTATTTCGATTTAGTATATTCACTTATGTCTTTGGGAACTCGTAAAGACGCTATTAAAGCAGACATAAAAAGTAACCCAGAAGCTCTTCTACTCATTTAAACCCTACTTGTATCAAACACTCTGTTCTGTGTCCTACAAAACAGGTCTGATAACGTCAGCTAAAACCTGCGAAGCACTTTATAGTCTCGTACGTTTTCTCACTAGAAAACATAATTTAAATTTAATAGGTCATTCATATCAGAAAGCATTTTAATACACTGAAAGATTTAATAAATGTTGTTACGGCGCTCGCACGTTAGGGGAGTCTACATCGATAGTAGTGATGAGTTTCCCCTGAGGCGGCGCTTTGATCTGCCACAAGGCAGTTGCTTTCGATGTGCCATCGCTGGCCGTTGGCTTGCTGGAGGCGTGTGACGCACGCGTAGTCAGTGATTGATATTCCAATAGCGCTGGTCGCCTGGGTTCCTCCGGAGGTGTTGTCACCGACTTGTGGGCCGCCGCCAGCGTGGAGCGATGGAGTAACAGCTTGGCGTCCAACGAGTTCTAGTCGCCTGGGTAGCGGTGGTTATGTTGTTACCGTCGTGCGGGCCGACGTGAGCGCACAACTTAGCGTCCTGGAGGCGGTGTCGCTGTTTGGTCCTGAAGTATTTTGCAGCTGAATTTTTGGACAGCAAGTAGCTGGAGATGAGTACTTAATGTGGACGACGGCGTGCTGTGCCGCGTGTGTCACCTAATCAAGCAAAAAGTTCTTTCTTCTGCTCCCGAGTGTAACTACTGTTCTGATAGACTTGGTACGAGCGCCGGAAGGCTTTAATTCTCGGTGTCTTTCCGTGTCGGGCTCTGGTATATACCATGTGAACGTTGATGCCCCAGGCTTCGTTGGTTATGCAATAGTCTGTTGTGTGCCTTTTAAACAGAAGTTCGTCGAGAGTAGGGTGTTTTTCTCCTGAACTTTGTTTTGAATTGTGGATTGTGTCTGATGTTTCTTATGGTTTTTCTGGCATTGTCTGGTGGGTGTCGTTATTCTGATGGGCAGTCTTGTTCGATTTGACGGTGGAAGACTGCACTGTGCTCCCTGGTGATTCTGGGAGCACCTCTGGCTTCGTGTTGGCACAACGTCGGCTCTGAGTCGTGGGAGCGGGTCGGTTAGAAAACTATTACTAGGCTGATCTCTTAGACAGTTGTGGT
Source organism: Locusta migratoria (assembly GCA_026315105.1). Classification (NCBI taxonomy): domain Eukaryota; kingdom Metazoa; phylum Arthropoda; class Insecta; order Orthoptera; family Acrididae; genus Locusta; species Locusta migratoria. The sequence continues at coordinate 167,329,308 of CM048748.1, forward strand.
TTGGTATTTGATACTAAAGTGGTTAAGCAATTGTTTCATGCCTTCAATGTTAATAGTTCTGTGGCTTTTTTTTTTTTTTTTTTTTTACTAACCGTTACTGATTCTGCAAAAGAATATTGAAGTGTTTGAATTTTGTACTAGCATTTATTTGTTTTTAAAATTTTACTAAGTTTTATGGAGTGCCTTGTATTTCTCAAAAAGCTAAGGAGGTTTGATATTTTGGCACTTGTTATGTACTGTTTCATAATTTAAAGCGTTTTGGAGGTGTATATGTCGGCGTAATTTGGTGCTGGATACTGTTTCTGGAATTTATGTTGCAGATTTACATTATTGGGGCTGGCCCGGCGGTACCGCAACGGAGGAGGAAGTTGTGGTGATTTCCGGTTACGAGCGTGTGGGGGCTGCGGTAGCGCTGGTTTGTTTTGCTTCGTTCAGTTAAGCGATCCGTCTCCTTCTTTGCGGTCCTGCAATGTCTGCCGAGTAGTATGCATGAAGATGGCTACCAACGTGCATTGTCCTTGGTGATCTATAGTTTAAATTTCCAGTTTCAACATTTGCCAGTTTGTTATCTGCTTCGGGAGCGTTGTTTGAATTGTGATTTTAAGCAATTCAGTAGGTGTAAAAAATGTGCTATTTTAAAAGGGTTGTACTTAACGTTTTCTGTTGGTTTAAATTGTTGAAGTGATTTCTTTAAAGAAGTCCTTTAGGGCTTTTATTATTGCTAATAAACCGGTGTGCATGAGATTTGTTGAGTTTACCATTTGCCATCGTGTCCTTAGTTTCCTTATTTCCTGAACTGTTTTCAGTGGTGCCACCTCCATCTGCATATAGCAACTGTTATCCTAGTTTTAGCCTGACATAGCGACACTGCGACATCGAACTGGGTAGATTCCTGCCGACAGGTACCTCGCGAGCCACTCTGGCTACAAAACACCGCTGCTGGCTCGACAGCAGCGGAGCGTAGGCTACTATTAGGGCTGCCGTTGCGTGTGTAACGCCGCTGTCGAACGCAGCAGTGGATACCGCGCCGCGCCGCGCCGCGCCGCCGCCATCAGCGATGGCGACGATCGCCGCATTATTGGTCCCGCGTGCCTGTCTGGGCCGCGTTGCGTGAATGCCTGATGCGGTCGATATTAGCGAATGGAGGCTGCACCGGCCTACCTTGCCCGCAGCTGGCATCTAGCGCCGGCACAGTAGTAACTTCGTCAGCGGGGGTCCGAGCTTTCTGGCGCTGTAACGCACTGTCTCCTGGTTGGTCCTGCAAAGACCACACACACACACACACACACACACACACTACATTCACCTTCGAAACACACACCAGGCGAGGTACTGGCGGAAGTTGTGAGGCGGCATCGTGAGTCGTGTCGGGATAGCACAGTCGGTAGTGCGCTTACCCGCGAAAGGTAAAGGTCCCAGGTTCGAGTCCCGGTTCCGGCACACAATTTTAATCTGCCAGGAAGTTTCACACACCACTTGTACGCTTACCGATTTTACTTTGGACCAGTATTTTTTCGGGTTCTCTTTTGCTAAGGTATGACCATGGTAATTATTTTATACTTTCACATTGCTCTTTTTATAGACGCGCGATGCTGTACTAACTTTCGTCTGATTTGATTTGCTTTTCCTTTCTGGAACCGAGAGTGTAATTGCCTTTCCTTTCTCACCATTTTTTTCCCAATATTACTATTACACCACAGCGGGTCCTTTCCATCCTCAATCCAATTTGTCGGTATATTTTTTTTGTCCAGTGCTTGATTTACAAGGCGTCGAAATTTGGCCCATAATTCCTCTACATCCCCCGTACCTATAAGCGATGTTCATTCATTCCGTAATTGGGGCGCTAACAATTGTTTATCTCTCTAACACTAACACTCCCGTAGGCTGTTTGACCGGTTTGTTAACTTTGGTGGCCATTGTCGCTATGACAAAATTAACATCCCTCAATTAACATCTGCATAGCTGGACTTTACCAGCAAGTCGATGCATGAACATCCAAAATTAAATAACGCGCGACTTTATTATAATTTACACTGAACAGCAAAAGAAACTGTAGGTGTGCATATGCAAACACAAAAGTTATGTAAACACTCTCATGTATTAACTACACACTGAGTACAGATTAATTAACCTGTAACGTCCAACTCTTACGTTTCTAATATTAGCCTAACTTATAACTACTGAGTGTAGTCATCTTAATTTTTATCTGACTGCTGAATGTAAAATTGATTCAGAAATTCAATTTCTACAGGAAAGGTCTCTGTTATGAAATGATAAGACATTCATTTTAACCATTAATTTATTGTAATTAAATAGCAATCAAGTCACTAAAAATTAGTGGCAGTATAACATACACAATTATTTCCGAACTGACTTCCATGAGCTTTGGCAGTTCGTTGATATAATGCCGAACTACATAGTACTGTACATGATGGGTTCGAGAGGTGGAGGCGGCGTATAGCCTCCGTGCGGGGTTTGGGGAGTGATTGGAGAAATCATGAATACACGCAGCAGGTTTCGTCTCCAGGAGAAGGTATATTTCCAATTAAGGGATACATTAGTTCTTAAGGCCTGAGGATGTGTAGGAGTTTAACATTGTGCTAGGAGAGTGCGGGTGCTAGCCCGACGGGCTGCAGAGCGGAGGGATCGTGCTGCTCGGTCGAGAGTTGAACGCGGAATCCCCCTTGGACTCACTCCCGTCTTGCAGCTAGCGGACAACGAATGTAGGACGTTACACGCTCTAGTCCCTGATTGGCGGGAATCATTTGGTAGCTCCACGTTCTGGGCTCTGTTTGGCTGGCGCTCTTTGGTGGGGGCTCGGTACTAGCATGTTGTTCAGCAGTTTTGTGGCCGGTAGTTGCTGCAAGTGCTGGTACAGGGGATTGCCAAACTAGGGTCGATGGCACCGGGCGCGCGGTGTTGAAACGCACGGCTGGCGGCCGGAATTGGAGACAGGGCAGCGACCTCACGTTGGCGCACGTATTGTGCTTGTTGCCTTGGTGAACGTTATCGTAGTACGGAAATTTGACGTATACTTCAAAAGGATATTAAATACGAGTAAAAGTACCAAGAATATTTTTAAAACTCGCTACTCCTACGTGCCACTAGTGTACAGTATATTACCAACTAAAGCGCTGAAATGTGTACTCTGAGGGCTGCGCGGCGGCGTCGGTCACTGTGATGCAGCCGGAAACTGAAATTGCGCAAAATAGAGAGCACGCGAGCCTCCGCAGACTGAATTTAATGTGCGCAAGACACTAAAAAAATGTTTGTGTAGTCTATGGGACTTAACTACGGGGTCATCAGTCCCTAAACTTACAAAGTACTTATGAACTAACTAAGACTAAGGACGGCACAAATATCCATGCCCGAGAAGGGATTCGAACCCCCGACCGTAGTGGCCGTGCAGACCGTGACTGGAGCGCCTCTGTCCCCTCGGCCACCGCGGCCGGCCGCAAGACACTGCCGACCACCATATATCATCTTCGCACGTCTCGTCTCTTCAAGACGAATGAAGCAAAACACAGAATCGGTTGACTGCCACGAGTGTCTACGTGCACTTGTACTAACTAGCTCTCAGCACAAGAATATGGTTGAACACCTGACGGCCTATGCAGTTCGGTGCAACCTCCTATTAGAATGCTAAGTCCAACAACTACCACTCCATACCGGAGTCTGATACCAAGACAAGTTTGGCTGCTCACGACACGAGCATGCCAAAAAATACGTCTCTACTGAAAGCTAGTCGAAACGCGAGTCCATACCACCATTCAGTTCTCTCCGAATCTTCTCTCTTCCCCTTTTAAACCTACGTTCACGCCGAATACAATGCCTCCTGTTTAGCCTACGTATCATTCCGAGTTTACTGGCCTTTTGCTTTTGGCGGGACCCAATTACCAGGCAGTGCGCGACGCTCCACATGGAGTCATTCATGGATATTTAAAACTGCACATTTCCAACATACCCCGCATGCGGGTGCCTCTTTATAATTTTGGCGGGCAGCAAGTTTCCCACCATTCGCGTTTTCTCTAGGGAACAACTCAGAGGACCTACCGTACTTGTTCAGTTGCTACTATTGTAATAGTAAACATGTTTTCCCTCGTTTTCTTTACTTGTTTACCGCAAAATCTGAGGTTAATTAAAGCTAACAGTGCAATGTTGTCCTTGTATCATACAGATTCAACGCGACCACGAATGTTCCTCTTATTGACGCGACCGTTGCAGTGTTAATCAAGATGGGGAAAAAATACATATTACTGTGGCAATCTGTTGTGACGTAAGCCTATCTTCTGCGGTATACCGTGTAAATTATTATAGAGATTTTTATTTCCTTTTTATTCTTCCAATCAGAAGAACTGTAAGTAGCGTAAACTGTTTGTAAACCTATTAGACTAAACAGCTATGAGTCATCAGTCCGTAGGATTAAAAACTACTTAAACTAACACTAAACACACCCATGCTCGAGGTAGGACTTGAACCTCCTATGGGAATGGTCGTTAAGTCCGTTGAACGACGCCTTCGACCATGCGGTAATTCAACACGGTCAATGTCAGCGCATAATATGCGAATCTAATCTCATGTGGCGGTGTTTTAACAAAATTTACAGTTTGGAATTTACTTCGTTTTTCTAGATGTCTGAGTTTAGAGTTTATTTATTTATTTATTTATTTTTAAATCGGTGAAGTTATTTATGAGTTTTATAGACCTTGGTGTAATGCAACTGATATATATCTTCAGATTTACCTGTTGCTGGACTTCGCGTTTCAGTTTCATAATAGCTTGTTATCTACGTGCATACTCCGCAATCCGCTCAAATGTGCGTCGCGAAGGCTACTCAGTTCCTGTTCCACTCCCATCTAGAGCGAAGGAAAAATAAATGAATGCCTGTATGCACCGTACGAACCCTGATTTATCTGATCTTATCTTTGTTGTCTTTACGCGAAATGCAGGTTGGCGGCGCTAGAATCACTCTGCAGTCCGCCTCAAATTCCGGCCCTCCATTATTTCATCAACAGTGCTTCTCGAAAAGATTGTCGCCTTACCTCCAGCGACTCCCAGTTGAGTTCCCGAATCATTTCGGTAACACTCGCACTGACCGAAACCACCAGTTACAAACCTAGCCACCCGACTCTCAACTGCCGGCCGCGGTGGCCGAGGGGACTAAGGCGCTCCAGTCACGGTTTACACAGCCACTACGGTCGGAGGTTCGAATCCACCCTCGGGCAAGGATATTTGTGCCGTCCTAGTTCGTAAGTAGTTCATAAGTAGTTTGTAAGTTTAGGGATTGAAGACCCCGTAGTTAAGTCCCATAGACTATACAAACATTTGAATTTTTTGACTCTCAACTGCCTGAATATCCATTAAACCGATCTTTTTGGGATTTCAAACAATTGAGGAATACTCAATAGGGTCGTACAAGCGTTTTAAATTCGGTCTTCTTTACAGATGAATCACACCTTCCCAGATCTCTCCCAATAATCCGAAGTCGACAATTCGCCTTCCCACGACTGTGTCTTTATATACTCACTCCTTTACATATCGCTGTGCAGCGTTGCGCATACCACCACACGGGGCTCCTCCTCCTTCTCAGAAACACACACTTGACATGGCGGGCTGCGTGGCGAATTGAGAGGCGACTCGACTGGGATATTTGGCGTTCCCGTCTCACTAAGTTCTGTCTGCTCATGCGCGACCGCCTTTCCCAGAACTGTCTTTCATGGAAGCTCTCCGCACTGCGCTAGACCATCTCCCCCCCCCCCCCCCATGGAATTAAAGAGGGCTTAACCGTCCACCACTAGTTAAGCCATGCGCCCGCCGTCTTTAGTTCCAGCCACACCTGCCGACATGTTTTGTACGGCTCTGCGCCAACTGATACCTTCTGCTTTCCCAATCCTCCATCAACATGCTATTCCTTACACAGTTCACACAACTCGAAAGAAAAATGTTAATTACAGGTCAATTACGGGTGTACCGAGATTGTAACGCCCGCCGCGGTGGCCGAGCGGTCTGCGGCGCGCCAGTCACGTTCTGCACGGTTCGAATCCCCCCTCGGACATGGATGTGCCGTCCTTAGTATTAGCTAGTTCATATGTTGTTTGTAAGTTTAGGTACTGATGACCCCTTAAAGTACCATCAGCTGTACAAACATTTGAACATTTGAGATTGTAACGTGTTGTTATAATGGTTGTTATAATGCTGTTTGAAGCCAACAACGACACTTCAAGATGTAAAATCAGAGGCAGAGACGCCTATATTAGACAAAACTCGGAAGGTTACGATTAGATGTGGTATAACGAAACGCGAGAAGCCTGCGAATTTGCAGACGGTCTAGCGAGCGTTCCACGGTTACCATTATGGTTCACAGAATTAGCAGATCATCCAGTGTTCACATGCTTTTGTAAGGTGTCACTGTAGATCAGACCGTAATTAACACGTATTTAATCTCGGGCAGAAAGATACAATTTGCCGCGGTGGAGTAGCCGAGCGGTCTAAAGCGTCTCGCTGCGGAGCGCGCGGTTGCTCGCCGTGGATATTCCAGTCCTCCCTGGGGCATGGGTGTGTGTGTTGTCCTTAGGTTAGTTTACCTAGGTTTAAATAGTTTGTAAGCTACGGACTGATGACCACGCAGTCTGGTCCGATATATTTACAAACATTTGAACGTTTGAGAGATACAATTTCTGAGATCGGTCTCTCATGTGTCAGAGGGAGAGAGAGAGAGAGAGAGAGAGAGAGAGAGAGAGAGAGAGAGAGAGAGAGAGAGAGAGAGACGAAAATGCACATAACAACTGTAACAGCGCTGGAAGTCGAGACTGACTTCAAGATAATGTGGATACGTGTAACAGTTCTGGCGAAATGAAGTTAATAGTTGGGTGCTTTTATGGGCTCCGCAGTTCCATCGTCACATTCAAATGAAGTTTACGATCAATAGTGCAGAGGTACCCGGACCAGGCTTTACTAGTTCGGGGCGAATTCAACCTACCGAGTATAGATTTCACTACAGGAGGCACACACAAGCAATCTTGTGATCTATTGTTGAGTACGTTTTCCGAACACTATTTTGAGCAGCTAAATCGTCAGCCCACACGCAATGGAAATATTCTGGATATTACATCTACAAACAGGTCAGATTATGTCATTGATATCAGTGTAGAGACAGGGGTTACTTACTGATCATGATGCCGTCATATCGACAATGCCCACCAAAGTTAATAAATCGGTCAAAAAGCCTAGGTGAGTACTAGTGCTAGAGAGATAAACAATTCTTAGCACCCCACTTACGGAATGAATGAACATCGTTTAGTTCAATTACGGTGGATGTAGAGGAGTTATGGGTCAAATTTAAATGCAATGTAAATAAATCACTGGAAAAAATTGTACCGACAAAGTCAATTAAGGATGGGAACGACCCGCCATGGTGTAATAGTAATATTGGGAAAAAATGCTGAGAAAGCAAAGGCAATTGCACTCTCGATTCCAAAAAAGGTAAAGCAAATTAAATCAGACAAAAGTTAGTACAGAATCGCGCGTCTATAAAAAAGAGCAATGCGGAAGCATAAAATAACTACCACCGTCATACCTTAGATAAAGATCTTGCAGAGAACCCGAAAAAATACTGGTCCGAAGTAAAATTGTTAAGCTTACAAGTGGTGTGCGTGTTTGGAAGGTAAATGTAGTGTATGTGTAGGTTTGTGTGTATGTCGGAACAATCGTGTCACTGTGGTAAGTGACAGTGCCCGAAAAAAAATTATCTAATAAATTTTCTGTTGTGGCTTTGACTTCAAATTAACTTGACAAGCAATGAGAATAGGTACTTTCCTCTGCCCTGTTAGAATAAATGACAACTGACATGGAATGCACCAATCTTACGTGTATGTGGTTTTGTTTATGCGCTATGGGTAACACTTTAAATTCTACAGTAGCTAGTGAATCAACTGTAATTAAACTCTTAATTTGTCTACACATTAATTTCGTGTTTGAGAAACAAAGTGAGCAAATGAGATGTTCCGATTTGCTAGCGTGCACCATATACTCTTTTTTTTATTGTTATTTTCATGCCGACAGGGTCGGCAGGCTGGCAGCAGCATCAGGCGCTGCTCTTCAGCCGAGCGTACATACAAATTATAATTAAGACTTGAAAACCATGGCACGAGGTTAGAGGAATAAAAACATGGCACGAAGAGAACAGTGATGGGTTACAAGCAGGACACTGGAGACAATAGTTCAGACAGAAAACACATGAACAAGGCGACGGAAACAAACACATAGTTAAAAACTGTGCCACGTCGACGGTAAAATCACATTGAGAAAAGTCACTGGACAAACGAAGAACTAACACGACGACACTGGTTAATAAGAGAGGTTGTTGTTTGACGCACTGTAAAGACTCACACGGAGACACTGACGCACTGATCACTAGAATTCTTCACGGTGGTCCCCGCAGAGGGGAAGCGAGGCGGAGGGTGGGACGGTAGAGAGCAGAGGAAGGACGGGGGTTGTCAAGACTCCAGGGTGGGGAAGGGGAAAAGCCAAGTGGGGGAGGGGGGGATGGAAAAGAAGGGATGGGAAGAGGGGGCGCTGATGCTACGGGGATAGGATCAGGGTTGATAGGAGGGGTAAATTTCGGGACGAAGGGCGTCATCCGGTAGGGGAAGAGCGTGGGACTTGGTGAAGGACATGTAGCGAGTGCAAGTGGAGAGACGGAGGAATACGTTGGAGTAGGCGTGGCAGAGGCCTAGGGTTGGTTAGGATGGAGTGAACGAGGGGGTTGAGGGAATCTATTTTGCGGGTGACATACATGATTCTGTGTTGAAGGAGGTGAAGAAAGGGGATGAGTTCATATAATAATGTGCGTAGGGGAGAAGAGTCAGATACGGTAGGCGAGGCGGCGGGCATGGTGTTCTAGGATTTGGAGGCTCCGATAAAAGGTGGGAGTAGTGGAAACCCAGGCAGGGTGAAAGGAGCAGAGGATGGGGCTCCTGATGGATTTACAGGTGGAAAGATGGTAGAGGGGCTTAGTCCCCACGTGAGGAGTTTGAGGAGGTTTAGACGGGACATAGCTTTCTCATGAGTGGTTTCGAGGTGGAGGGGTCCAGGAAGGATTTCGATCAAGGGTGAGGCCAGGTTGCTTTAGAATGAGGGTGTGGTGGATGGGAGGGCTTTGCAAGGTCGAGCGGTAGTCCATGTTGGCAGCCTGTACATCCTGTACATTCGTAATTCGACTGCGAGAGCAAAAAAAAAAAAAAAAAAAAAAAAAAAAAAAAAAAAAAAATCTGGCTACTGTTGTAATAATTTTTGTCACTTGAATAAATTTAAATAAAATTTAGGATTAATGGTATACTAAAATCACTGTACTTCTCAATATGTCTATCTGTACAACAATTACCATACTGATTCAATGATATAAGAATGTACTTCAAATCTGGTAATGTTTTCAGGCTATCACATACTGCAAATATTTCTTTTCTGTTTATGTGATCTATTTCTCTTCTCATCAGACAAATAACTTTAACTTAAATTGTTACTAACATTAAGTGACCTAATAATGTGAACTTTCATTAAACCTGAGAAAATCTCTATGCACTTCGCTAAATTTATGAACGAACTACTTCCTGCTCTCATTAATATACCAATTGATCATGTCAAAATGCCTACACTGAATTGTTCTAATCAACACTTATAAATTTAATAACACTATTGTTATGCAACTCTATCACAAGAAACAATTATCTACATGATAGTATCGGACTGCAAATTTGCTTACAAATTGGCGGAAGGAAAGAGGAACTGGTAAAATGACTGAGGGTTAAATAATAAATGCAAGCTGCTCTTAAGAGTATTCATTAGCAAAAGACAAACACCAACTACAATACTTCAAGAACAAACTAATAATCTTAGTTGGTGTAGAAAAACAGCTGAGATAGTTAAAAACAAACAAGTCGTCAGGTCCAGATGGGGCATAAATACGGTTTTACAAAGAGTACTCGCCGACATTGGCCCCTTACTTAGCTTTAACGCTTATCTTCGATCCGGCGCAATTTTCCAAGCGAGTGGAAAAGGCACAGATAACTTCCATGCATGAGCAAGGCTATAGAATGGACCCACGAATTTACATACCCATATCATTGACATCTGTTTGCTGAAGTTTTCTTGAACTTATTCTCAGTTGTAATGTAGTAAAACCTGTCCATGCATCAGCACGGATTTTGGGAGCTTCGATCGTCAGAAATCCAGCTTGCCCTTTTTTGACATCTTGCTTGCTATAGACAAATGGCAACAGGCAGATTGCAAATTTGTCTATTTTCGAAAGGTGTTTGACACGGTACCGCACTACAGACTGCTAACGAAGGTAAGAACATATGGAATAGGTACCCAAAGATGTGAGTGGCTCTAAAACTACTTATGTTATAGAACCAGTAAGTAGTCCTCGTTGGCGAGTATTCGTCAGAGTCTAGGGTATCGTCAGAGGTGCCCCAAAAATTGTAATAGGACTGCTATTATTTTCTCTCTATATAAATGATCTGACGGCTAGAGTGAGTTGCAATCTGCGGCTGTTTGCTGATGATGCTGTGGAGTACAGGAGACTGTCATTGAATGACTGTAGTAGGATGCAGGATGACTTGGACCAAATTTCTAGGTGGTGCGAAGAATAGCAGCTAGCGCTAAATGTAGAACAAAAATGTAAGGTGACACAGGTGAATAGGTGAATCAGTCCCGTTATGTTCGATTACAACTTTAGTAGTGTGCTGTCTTGACGAACTCTCTAGATGTAACGCTGTACAGCCGTATGTAAAGGAGTGAGCATATAAAGACAGTCGTGGGAAGGCGAATTGTCGACTTCGGTTTATTGGGAGAGATCTGGGAAGGTGTGATTCATCTGTAAAGAACGCCGAATTTAAAACGCTTGTACGACCCTATTGAGTATTCCTCAAATGTTTGAAATCCAAAAAAGATCGGTTTAATGGATATACAGGCAGTTGAGAGTCAAAAAATTCAAATGTTTGTATAGTCTATGGGACTTAACTACGGGGTCATCAGTCCCTAAACTTACAAACTACTTATGAACTACTTACGAACTAGAACGGCACAAATATTCATGCCCGAGGGGGGATTCGAACCCCCGACCGTAGTGGCCGTGTAGACCGTGACTGGAGCGCCTTAGTCCCCTTTTTTTTTTTTTTTTTTTTTTTTTTTTTCTCTCTCTGGGTAGTTCTCTTCGTTGCGGACGCTGATCGTTTTTGTTCGAGGTTGTTCGTTGAATATTTGGCTCAGCTTTTTTATTACAGAGGGCGTGGAGCCCTCTGACCGGGCGCGCTGAGCCACGGCGCCCGGCTGTCCCCTCGGCCACCGCGGCCGGCAGCTCAGAGTCGGGTGGATAGGTTTGTAACTGGTGGTTTCGGTCACTGCGAGTGTTACCGAAATGATTCGGGAACTCAACTGGGAGTCGCTGGAGGTAAGGCGACAATCTTTTCGAGAAGTACTGTCGATGAAATAATGGAGGGCCGGAATTTGAGGCGGATTGTAGAGCGATTCTAGCGCCGCCAACCTGCATTTCGCGTAAAGACAACAAAGATAAGATCAGATAAATCAGGCCGGCCGCGGTGGCCGAGGAGACTGAGGCGCTCCAGTCACGGTCTGCACGGCCACTACGGTCGGGGGGTTAGAATCCCCCCCTCGGGCATGGATATTTGTGCCGTCCTAGTTCGTAAGTAGTTCATAAGTAGTTTGTAAGTTAGGTCCCATAGACTATATAAACATTTGAACATTTGAAATAAATCAGGGTTCGTACGGATGCATACAGGCATTCATTTTTCCTTCGCTCTAGATGGGAGTGGAACAGGAACTGAGTAGCCTTCGCGACGCACATTTGAGCGGATTGCGGAGTATGCACGTAGATAACAAGCTATTATGAAACTGAAACGCGACGTCCAGCAACAGGTAAATCTGAAGATATATATCAGTTGCATTACACCAAGGTCTATAAAACTCATAAATAACTTCACTGATTTAAAAAATAAAAAAATTAAAAAAAGTTGGTTTGTTATTTTTGCATTAAAAAGAGGTAGTTTATGATAAAAAAAATCTAAACTCAGACATCTGGAAAAACGAAGTAAATTCCAAACTGTTAATTTTGTTAAAACACCGCCACATGAGATTAGATTCGCATATTATGCGCTGCCATTGACCGTGTTGAATTACCGCATGGTCGAAGGCGTCGTTCAACGGACTTAGCGACCATTCCCACAGGAGGTTCGAGTCTTACCTCGAGCATGGGTGTGTTTAGTGACAGTTTAAGTAGTTTTTAATCCCACGGACTGATGATCCATAGCTGTTTAGTCTAATAGGTTTACAAACAGTTTACGCTACTTACAGTTCTTCTGATTGGAAGAATAAAAAGGAAATAAAAATCTATATAATAATTGACACGGTATACCGCAAAAGATAGGCCTACGTCACAGCACACTGCCACACTAATATGTAGTTTTTATTTTCGATCTTGATTAACACTGCAATGGTTGCGTCAATATGAGGAACATTGGTGGTCGCGTTGTATCTGTATGACACAAGCACAACATTGCACTTCTTTGCTTTAATTAACCTCAGATTTTGCGGTGAACAAGTAAAGAAAACTAGGGAAAACATGTTTACTATTACAATAGTAGCAACTGAACATTTATTTTATCAAATCTAGCAATAGAATGTTTAAATTCGCCGACGCGCGTGTTAATATAACGGGAAAATGTATTCGTGAGAACCCACGCGACCATTCTAGTGGTACACTCTGCACATTTACCCTTGGAAACAGGAGATACATTACACATGAATGGGACTGATCATATCTAATACAGCTTAACATATTGTCGTAAATATTTTCTATAATGAAGAGAGTAGAAACTGCTGGTAGGTCACAGCTTATCTACCTAACATTCTGCATATTATGGCCGTTTCACACCGCGGTCACACTTTGTAACGTGACAGATTTTTCAAATTATCTGTTTCCACAGTTTTAAACGGTGTCATTCACACCGACCTCGCAGAGGCTCACAGACACCGCAGACGTCGACAGACGAATCTGTTGGATCACTCCAAGACCGATCTTTTCGAAACGACTGTCGACGTATGTGGCCTCGCGCATGCGCACTAGCCCGCTAGCCCGCCGCGCGCGTGACCACACCTGCCGTGCAGTTAGGTGCTGTAACTCGTTACAAGAAGCTGTATTGCTATTGCATGTTTGTGTCGTATTTTGTGTAAGTTAGTTCATAAGTAATTTGTAAGTTTAGGGACCGATGACCCCGCAGTTAAGTCCCACAAGCTTAACAAACATTTGAACATTTTCCAACCGAAAGCTTATTTCTGTTACAAGTAGCTATGCATTTTTCAACTAATTTCCCAATGACTTTTAAGTAGTTGACACAGGTAATGTTACTACTGACGTTGCTAGCAAACACTCTAAACTCGATTAACATTGGAAACGTTTATATTGTTACTGCTCGCTGCCAAGTGGAACTACATCATTTATGGCTATACCAAAGGACTCACCCTCCGACATAGTACACATTAACAATGCATGCTCTACGGTGATTACGACGGTCCAGTTTGCGCACTCGTAGTATTGAGTGAGAGAGAACCATTGTTGAGACTTTTGTCTCGATTTTTTGTGGAGAGAATCTAGCATTATAGAATAACTGTCGAGATTAAGGTTTCTCTGCCTGTAGCTTGAACCTTACACATTGGAGGTTTCTTTGAAACGGCGTAGTCGGTTTCCTCCCCCCCCCCCCACAAAAAATAAATTAATAATAATAATAATAATAATTTAATGAAGCCGTTTTGGAGAGAAAGGAAAGCTTTGTTTCAGTGTTTTATACGTTACATAGCATCATTTCATGATTCTGGAAAGGATGAAGGATGTTCAGTAACATTTCCTATATCATATACACTGTCATTACTTTTTCATATTTTGCGATAGGAAGTTATATTGGCGGTTTATTTTGGTAAAAAAATGCAACAACCAGCTACTTTTATGGATGTTTTTATTCCATAACTATTTTGAAGCCACCGCAGGGGATACGTTACACGAATATTATTATCTTCCAACAGTTGTAGGTTTACGCTATCATGGTGCTTCAAGTAATATAACTGAACGTTGGTAATCAGGAATAAAACGGAATTAAATTATACACAGTTATATTTTATGTAATTACTGTGTTTCTGTTATACGTATAAGCATAACAATGTGGCGCATTGAGCACTAACGTTTTTCACACGTGCTACCGTTTCTGATACACTTGGCGTCACCAGTTCACAAGATATGGTGTGGTGCAAAGTTGATGGCTATGGTAGATGCTGCACTTCAGTAATTAACGTTCTATGGTTTGAAACAATGCGTATGCATAAAATGCATGTGAATGACAAAATTATATTGTGCACATCATATTGCATTTTGCTAGTACATAATTGCATTAGTTATGAAACAAGTGTGTTTCATTAACAAACATAAGAAATAAAGGATGAAAGGATGCAATATTTAAAGAGTGGGTTTGTGTTTATGCTAATATAAACAGATTGATCAACAACAGGATATTTACTATTTCTGCTGACAGACATTACTAATAGAGCGTAACCTATGAATGGGAATAGGTGGATATTTTTACTGTCTACGTGCTAGAATATCTTGGAAGTTTTGAAAGAAAAAGTTATGTGCTGACATACTTTGTTGATTAAGGATTTGTGTGGGTGATTCTAGTTTATAGATGTAAATATCTAATTGTTCGAGGAGATCGATATGCAGCCCTTTGTCAGCAACATATATGGTCTAGAAATATGATGATTGATATTACTAATGAGCAATGTGTGATGCGAAGCTGGATTTCTATAAGTTTAGAAGTCTATGGGCATCAATGTGTTCCTTGTAGCATGTTGAAAGGTCTTCCTGTTTGTCAAACATAGAAGCAGCAGCAGGAGCATGTGAGTTTATATATGACTGATTTTTGGTGCAGTTCAATAATGGGCTCGTTGTTCTGAATAATTTCATTTTGTATTTTCTTGTGTGTGTATGTGTGTGTGTGTGTGTGTGTGTGTGTGTGTGGAAAGAAATTTTTATGTTATATGGCCTTAAAACATTTGCTAGTTTATATGAAACTTTGCCGAGGTATGGAAGACTATCAAATCTGTGACTTCCCAACGCAGCTTTTAAAAGTGATGAGGGGCAATTTTGTTTAATTTTTGCGTTTTGGACTAGGTTGTCTATGAGGGTGGGGCTGTATCCATTTTTATGGGCTATATATTTGAGTATGTTAGTTTCTTTAAATGCAGTTCCTTTATTAATGGGATTCCAGACCATTCGATTCACAGGTGAGCTGAAAAAGGCAGTCTTTTATTGGTTGGTATAGCATGAAGAATTATTAATTGAACTATCTGTGGCAGTGGATTTCCTCTATATTTGGAAGGAATGTTTATTATTTTGATAAGAGATAGCGAAATCAAGGAAATTTTTTCCTTCAGTTGCTTGGTGTTCAATTGAGAATTCAGTGTTTGGATGCATTTTATTCATTAGATGAGTCATGTTATTAGTTCCTCTTTTGGGCAATTGAAACGTATTAGTGTGTCATTTACATATCTTATATAAATTAATATTGTCTGTGAACTGAGGATAACTTGTGAAGAATTTTTACTGTATGTTATGTATAAATATGTCAGCTAGTTAGGCTGCAAAGCTACTGCCCATTGCCAAACCATTGGTTTGCATGTAAAACTTACCACTGAGTGAATAATAGTTATGTGACGGGATTAGTTCCAGCATAGCTAAGAGTACATGAAATTCAGCTATATTTAGCTTTTATATTTAGTTAAATTCTTTTGTATTATTACAAGAGTCTGTTTCCAGAGAACATTAGTGTGAATATTAACCTCATAAAGAGTAGACCTTTAATGCTGTTGATGAGCACAAAGCTATTTTTGATTGAAAAGCTATTTTCAAAAGTGTAATTTTTCTCAAGTATATCAAAAGGTTTTCTGGTAAATTTGTGCTATTTATGGAATTAACAATTGGACGAAGAGGGCAGTCATTTTTATAGATTTTAGGTTGGGACCTCAGCTGGGTATTCATTACAGATGTATAAAATAAAAACTATTCACTTACATACATTTTATGCATACGCAATGTCTCAAACCAAAGTACATTGATTAGTGAAGTGCACCACATCAACTGTATATATTTTGTGAATTTGTGAAGCCATATATAGCAAAAATGCTATCATGTGTGAAAAATGTCAGTGCGCATTGCACAACATGGTTATGCTTATACCTACCATAAAAACACAGTAAGAACATAAAATATAGTAACCTAAAGTTTAATTCCGTTTATTTCTGTTCCTGAATGTTCAGTTACCAGAACCACCATGACAGTGTAAACATACACTTGGAGGAAGATAATAAATGTTTTTCTAACGTATCCGCTTGAGTGGCTTGAAAACTAGGTAAGGAATAAAAAACGTCCATAAGAGCAGCTGGTTACATTTTTTAACGAAAGCAAACCGCCAATTTACGTTATAGCTGCTCAAACTGGTTTCTCAAACATCTACTGCAAAACCTGTAACATGGGCGCAACATATAAAGCTTCTCATTATCTTCATCGAACTTTATCAGGTATTGCTTGTGCATACATCTGCGAGAAGATTTTAGAAGAATTGGACAGAGCACTAAAAATTTGAATAAAAACCAGGCCCCTGGACTAGATGATATTCTGTCTGAACTGCTGATATCAGCAGGAGAGCCGAAAGAAATTGTTTCAGCTTGTATGCCAGATATATGGGACAGGAGAAAAACCGTCCAACTTAAAGAAGAATATAGTAATTTAGTTACAGAGAAAGCAAGTGAAGACGATTGTGAAATTTAAAGAACCATGGATTTAACAGGTCAGGGTTGAAAAATGCTCACACGAAAGAACAGACGTCACTTTTGATCCTGCAGTTACTATCTATTCATACTCATGGAATGTATGGCATTAATTGCGAAAGTATATAGTTGAAAATTTGTACCCAGCCAGGACTCGACCCGGGGTCTCCTGCTTTCTAGGCAATTGCGCTGACCTGTATAGCACTGGGGACACAGCCACCACCATCTCTGCACGGAATCATTCAAGTACGCCTCCCGTCAGATATAAATTCTGAACCTTACCCCTACCCACTAGAACTCAAACTTGTAGTTACTGTAAACTAATTCCCGTAAGAGTAAGGGCCTAGGAGTGCCTCCACACTGAAGAAAGGATCACTGCCCGACATCATTTATATAAGAGTTTAAGTTCTAGTGAGCAGGGGTAAGGTTGAGAATTAGCATCTGACGGAGCCGTACTTAAGTACTTCCGTGCCGTTGTGGTGATCGCTGTGTCCCCCGTGGTGTAGAGATAAGCACAACTACCTGGAAAGAAGGATACTTGGGTTCGAGTCCCGACTGGGTATACATTTTCAATTTTACCCTTTCGTATTCAATTCATGAATATTAATATTAATTTAACTGTTAGGAAATCCTTTCTGTTAGCATTTGTCTGGAGTGTAA
Source organism: Locusta migratoria (assembly GCA_026315105.1). Classification (NCBI taxonomy): domain Eukaryota; kingdom Metazoa; phylum Arthropoda; class Insecta; order Orthoptera; family Acrididae; genus Locusta; species Locusta migratoria. The sequence goes on from CM048748.1 coordinate 167,346,858, forward strand.
CATTGGGTGGGAGTTAAACGTGGATGATAAGAAGTTCAGAAAAAAAACATAGTAGAAGTTTCTGAAATGTGGTACTATGGACGAATGATGAAGATTGTATTGGTACATCACGTAACCAATGACCAGATACTCAACAGAATTGGGGAGAAAATGAGTTTCTGCGTTTCTTGATTAAGAAAGAGGATAAGTTGGTGGGACACATTCTGAGACATCAAGAAATCGTCAACTTATCATTAGAATGAAGTGTGTGGGGTAATAATCGTATAGTGAGACCGAGGGACCAATACAGTAAGCCGATGTAGAGGCCTGCACAGGGCACAGTGATAAAAGCTGCATCTAATTTGTCTGCGGACTGAAGACCTCAAAGAGAACTCATAAGTCTATCGTGTGCTTTAGCAGCGATAATTATTGTGAAAGAGTATGAAAATTATAAAAGTATCAAATTAGTAAATCATGGTTACGAAATACTAACACGAATTGTTTACGGAAGAACGAAAAATACTTTTGTAATCCAGGGAAGATCAACTTTGATTTAGGATTGATGTACGAACACGAGAGGCAATTACCTTACCACAAAACTTAGAAGATAGGTAAAGAAATTGTAAACTTATGGTTACAGCTTTTGTATACTCGGAGAAAGGTTTTGACAACATGACAGAAACTCTTTAAAATTACAAAAGTAGCAGAGGTAAAATACATGGATCTAAAAATTGCATATAACTTAATCAGAAACCAAACAGCATTTGTTAGACTGGAAAGGTATGAAGTGGATCCAGTGATTGCAGAAGGAGTGAGGGTTGTAGCGTTTTCCTAAAGTTCAGTCTGGTCACTGAGCAACCCGTGAATGAAAGAAAAAGGATATTTGAATAGAATTTAAAGTTTAGGGAAAAGAGATACAAATATTACAATTTTTCGATGACATTGCAATTTAGTATTGCAAAGTACCTTCAAAAGCACTTGAATGCAGTGGACAGTGTACTGAAAAAGAGGGGGGGGGGGGGATAGAAGTTGAAACTTAACAAAAGCAACCCTAGGGAAATGGAATGTGTGGTCTAATTAAATCTGGCGAAGCTGAGGTAATTAGATTGTGAAAAACAATATATGTTAGGGATGAGTGTTGTTACTTGGGCAGCAAAATTACTTACTGAAGACATAAAATGCAGAATTGCAATGGGAAGAAAAGCTTTCCTGAAGAATTAAAATTAAGTAATTTAGTGTTACGAACTTGTATATGAATGCATTTCTTTGGAATGCTGCCTTCCATGAGAGTGCACGTGGATGGTAAATAGTTTACATAAGAAGTGAATAGACATTTTTGGAATATAGTGCTACAGAAGATTTCTGATGGTTAGATAGCGTAACTAGTGAGGAGGTACTGACAAAAATATGGAGAAAAAGATTTTCTACCACTTTTTGAGAATGAAGGGATCGTTGGTGGACACATTCTGTGACCAAGGAATCGCTAATTTAGAATTGGGGGAAGTGGGGGTGGGTATGAGTGCGCAGGTGGAGGGGGGGGGGGGGAATCTCAGACCAAAATACAAATACAGTAAGCACCTTCAAAAAGGTGAGGAGGATTAAACAGGATATGACAGCGTAGAGAGCTCTGAGACCTGAAACAAAACACTCTTCGGACTATAGACGATAAGAAGAAGATCTATGAAAGCGTCTCAAATACATTTTTGACAACCGACAAGAGTCTTTAATTTTAATACGAATTACAAATTTTCACTGTCTGCTAACGGATTGTGAGAGAGTCCAGTCTAATTATAATTATTCGAATCGTATGTAAACGGTTATTGAAATCTTTAAATTTGGCAATTTTTGAGGTATTAATTGGGTTTGTTACATTGTTATGTTAGTCAAAATTCTGAAATTGATTAATTTAACGAAGTCTATTACACTTCCTGAAGAATACAATATTGAAGTTAACAAATCGTAGGTGAAAGTTTGCAGCTAATGATTACATGCACATGGTTTCTCGATTCTTTCACCGTCTTAAAATTAATTAATCACGTGAGTTTGGAAAACATTTTGGGAACGTGACTGATATTTTCATTCTAAATAATTACAGCCGAATTTAAGACCGAGAAACCTATTCCTGATTCCACTAACAAATTAAACCACAACATGCACTAATTATACTAATGTAATTATCGTTTCATAATAATACTTCGAAACTGTGCGCACACATCCAAAAAATATATGGAAAGCGTAGCTTTGTCACTACTGCGTAAATTTCACTTGAAGTTACCATTATTTGTGTAAATTCATTTTGGACAGTTTTGTTTCCTGCAAAAAGACTCTAATTCTGTTTCCACAACTGCTCTCAGAAGGCTATTCTGAGACCACGGCATTTTAATGTTGACGTAACAAAAATTGAGGCGAGAGAGAGTCTGAGAGAGGAGAGAGAGGTAGGGATTGTGGAGATTGGGCCGCGCTGTAATAAGCGAAGGAATAATGAAAATGAAAACGGAACCCGCTACGGCAAAGCGCCTCGAATTTCTAGCGAGCAGAGCAGCTGGGTGGGACTTCGCCTTGGAAATTATTATTCTGGTGTGGTGGGTGGCAGTACTGCAGCAATTGTGTCCCCCCCACCCCCTCCCCACCACCGCCCCAGTCATATCCAGTTAACGCCTTCGGGACACGATAGTAATTTCTTCTTCTGGGCGCCTGCCTTTATGTAAACTCCGCTGAATGGAAAGCACGTAAAATCATGCTGGGGGTTGGCAGGAGTTATGCTGAAACGTGAAGCCAAGAGTAATAACTAGTGCGTCTCATTAGCAGAAAAAGCCTTCGGAAAAATTTTACATCGGTAAAGCGCTGCGTTTATTCCAAACTTCTATTCAGTATCTCCTAATCCCCCTCACTCTATGTTCATCTCCTCCTCCCGTCTCTTACCGTCCATCTGCTTCTGCTCTTTCCTGTCTATATCCTCCGTCTCCTGGTTTCTGATATTCATACCACTGTCTCCTTCTGTAACTGTAGATTCATGGACTCCATCGTTTCAGATGAACAACGGGAACTTGGTCGGTCAAATAAGCGAGGAATGATGCTCAAAGGCTGTAACTTATGGTTGAGTGTAGGTACCACTTGGCTACTGAAGATATCACCATGACCCCTATTCAATTACAATTGTTCATCTGTAACTGTCCAGTGTCTGGGGCCTGAACGCTGTGGTATTGCAGCACCATAAACCAGTAGCTTAAATCGATAGATCTTAAAACACCTTCATTAACCACTAATCCCATAACTCTTGCCAATATCCTCATCCCCCACTCCTTAACTCCTCCGCCCCTTATTTAGGACCACCACCTCTCACCCTTATCCCTGTTCCTCTGTCCTCCTCATCCTATGCACTATTATATCCGCCGGTAGGAACTACATATTTGGTATAAAACGGAACAACTTAAATTTTGGTAAATTTCTTTATTTCATCATCTAGAAGGTTTCTTGTTCTGCAACCAATGGTACGGTGGAGAATGGAGAGTACATTGCATTAGTCATTGACACCAATTGACCGATCAGTAGATTTAATCACCGTTTATATTTTCCGTTAAACTTGGCACATGTACGTATGTTTCCATGAGAAAGTATCTTACCCTCTTCAAGCCATTGGGTAATTTGCAAAGGGCTTCGTCCTTGTTTGATCATTCACCGTGGAAGTTGGAAGGCTTATGTGTTGTTGTTATGGTCTTCAGTCCGGAGACTGGTTTGATGCAGCTCTCCACCCTACTCTATCCTGAGCAAGCCTTTTCATCTCCTCATAAGAACGGCAACCCTAATAGTTTATAAATAGCAGGGAGGAGGATATGGAGAAGAGGAGCTGTACATAAACAGTGGCAGGAGAAATATTGCAAGCTGTCCCGAGTATTTGACAAAGTATCTCCAATATATTACGTGCAATGTATCATGAATATCTGACTGACTAATACTGAACACTTAGCTTCTAAGTCCATTGTGGTGACTCCGACTACCGAGGTAAGCCTAATAACATTAATTAATATGCGCAACTGAACGCACGGGAAAAGGGGAAACAACTATACTTGCAAATTAAGGCCCTCTTGAAAGTATTCTCAAAGGGTACAACGAACATTAACTTGAATAATGAAAGAGGAGGCAATCTGACTACGATGCAGATAAATAAAGGATTCTTGACTTACCTCATATATTGTTACTACAAAACTGGAAAACATGAAACAGCAAGCAGCTCACAGAATGCAAGATCTTGACTTTTTTCGATAATAGCATAACAACATTAAAAAATTCATAGGTAATAATGAAGGCAAAGAATAATCACAAATGAAGAAAATGGAAAGGGAAACTAACTACAAAAATGAGAACGTGCAAAGCAAATCAAAAATCAGAAATTATATATTATGAAATAAATATAAGGCAGAAAAACATTAAAGGAATATTTAAAAAAATTCATGCATTGCAATAATGGCGTGCCGCAACAAATACTTAACGACTGTCTTCATGAACAGCTTCTCCTTACTGCTACTGACTGACTCTCACACACTACTGCCCACAACTGCTCTCTCACAGCCGGTGCACTCACTCTCAAATCGAACGATACTTCCAGAAACTACTGCGTCAATTACTATGTACAGGGTGTCTCACGAAAGACGCCTGCTAGGCGTCCGCGGATCGCGCGGTACGGCTTCCGGCCGCTGCCACCGCACCCGCAGGCCATGTCAGCGCCCGCTCACGTTGCCTGACTGGAGTTGCCTGACTGGAGGAAGGGTCTTAGGGTGTCAGATAATGACGGTGTGGTTTCTTCCACTGTTGCTACGAGATTATAAGATTAATCACGTAGCAGGTCAGGCCAACGAGTCGTTGGACTGAAGTGTTGTTGTGTCCCAAGGTCCCGGACGAGCCGGTTTTGGGACTGCTGCGACTTCTCATAAAACTCCTGGCGGTGGCGCGGAACCTCTCCCGGAGAGGCAAAATGCCGACTTCGTCATGAAGCTGGGCGGTGGAGTATCGCTTCGGAAGATGCAGGGCAGTCTTCAGGGCGCGGTTCTGGATCCTCTGCAGCGACTCGATGTGGAGGTCTGCGGCGTTTCCAAATACTGGGGACGCGTACTCGAGCACTGGGCAAACCAGTGACAAGTACATCGTGATCCCATGTTCCGGCGGCAGCGACGACTGCGGGTTAAGCAGCGGGTAAATTACGCGTAATCGCCCAATGGCACTCTGTCTTACATCACTGACGTGATGTTTCCAGGTGAGCCTTTGATCTAGGGTAACCCCTAGGTATTTCGCCGTCGTGCTCCAGGGGATGGGAGCCCCCAGAATTTCGACCGGCGGTAGCCCAGTAGGCACTCGTCTTCTAATGAAGACGACTGCCTGGCTTTTCGCAGCGTTGAATTTCAAGCGCCACTTAGTGGCCCATGCCCCCAGGGCGTCGCATCCAGCTTGTAGGCGGCGTTTCATCGTGTGCGCGTTCATGCTGCGGGTAAACAGCGCTGTAGAGCGCCAATTCTACGCGTGGTACCCGAGGTGCGTCGGCAGTGTACAACGAGTACAGCAGGGGGCCGAGAACCGACCCCTGCGGCACTCCTGCACGTATCTGCCTTTCCGCCAATGTACCGTCTTCTGCCCTCACATGGAAGGTTCGTTCAGACAGGTACGACTGCAACAGTCTCCCATGAGACGTCGGAATTCCGTGCACAAAGAGTTTGTATACGAGTCCGTCGTGCCAGACAAACGCGCGGGAGACGTTAAGGAACTCTGCCCCAAGGAATTCCCTTGTTTCCAGTGCCCGCATTGCCGGCTCGACCAGCCGGAGTAACCGGTATGTGGTGGAATGGCCAGCGCGGAAACCGAACTGCTCGTCCGAACTTTCGAGAGGGACGACAGCAGGCTGATGGGCCGGTAGCTGGCAACCTGACGCGGATCCTTGCCGGTTTTCAGGATTGCTACCACTTCCGCATGTTTCCATGCCTTGGGGAAGACTGCCGAGCGGAGAATCTCGTTAAAGACGTCGGCAAGGAGCCGATGGGTTCCCTGAGGTAGGTTCGTCAGCAGGCGGTTAGTGATACCGTCGCTGCCTCCCGCCTTCCTCTGGTTCAACGAGCGATGCTGCTTTGCAACCTCATTCTCCGTGATCGGCTCGATGGCGTCGTCTTCTTCCCTGGCGGCGAGGAACACTGGCAGCTGCTCTGCGACTCTGCGGGTGTGCTCCTCATCGATGTCGTCTTCTACTGGCGTGAAGTTGGCCGCGAATGCGTCAGCCAGCGCGCTGGCCTTCGCGTCCGGGTCACTTGCGTAGTCGTCCCCGATCCGGAGGGGCGGAATGCGCTGGCGGTGGCGAAAGAAAGCCTTCGCGACTCTCCAGGAGCTTCCGTCGTCTGGATTGAGCGTTGACACGAGGTCTTCCCAGTCCTGGTTCCGGTGGTTTTCAACTGCGGCCTTAATTTCCCGCCTCATGCGATTTAATCGGCGCTTCGTTTCTGGTTGGCGTGTAAGCTGCCATTCACGAAACAATCGATTTTTGTCGCTGATGGCTGCCAGAATGTGGCGTGGGAGCTGTCGAGAGAAATCTCGCGGCTGGCGCGGTGGTCTCGGAGTTGCGTCTTCCGCAGCTCGCTGGATCGTCCTGGAGAGGAAGGCGAGGGTAGCGTCGGCCCCGGCCTCGGCGGGGTTAGGCGCCTCCTCGAGTGCGGCAAGCACGTCCTCTTGGTAGCGCTCTGCGTCTAAGTTCTTGTAGCTGGGGCGCTGCTCTCGGAGGGATGCGCCGATTACGTCCAACTCGAAAATGACCGGTACATGGTCGGAGCTCAGGACTTTCGCGTCTCAGCGGACGCAAAGCGGCCGATGCCCTTCATAAGGGAAATGTCGAGCACGTCGGGTTCCCCTCGGTCCGGGAAATACGTGGGGTCAAAAGCCCCAGGCTAATTGCGCCGCAGCGATGCACGGCGCGGGAATAGCAGCGCTCGATTCTCGCTCTCTATTGTCGCGGGCGCATACACTAAGTCTAAAAAATTTTACCATCTAAGTAACCTAAGCTTACCTTTATTTACAGTAGATGTTCAAAATGATGTCCCTCTATGGAAAGAGCGGTCTGACATCCCTTGAACACATTTGCAAACACTCGACGAATTTCGAATTTCGAATTTTTTCAAGAACTTTCACCCACCGAAAAGCTGTATGGTTATTTCATGCAGGACGATGCAAAACCACACATTGCCAATGCTTCTATGGCAGCAATACGAATTGTTTTTGACGATAGGATAGCTGACTGGTCTCCTCCAGATCTAAGTCCCTGTGACTTTTATCTTTGGGAAATGTTAAAAGAGAAGGTGTGTGCAAGCAATCCCCATGCACTCGAAGAGTTGGAAGACAGGATTCGACTTGTCATTTCCCAGATTTCGGCAGCCGAAATTCGTGGAGTGTTCGCAAATGTGTTCAAGACATGTCAGGCCGCTCTTTCCATAGAGACACTTCATTCTGAACATCTACTGTAAATAAAGGTAAGCTTAGGTTACTGAGATGGTAAGTTTTTAGACTTTAACTCAGTGTATGAGCCTGTGGCATAACAGAGTCCGAGAATTGGGCGCTGCCGTGGACGGCGGATGCGATGGCGGCGGCCGGGAGCCGTACTGCGGACGCCTGGTAGGCGTCTTTCGTGAAACACCCTGTATATCTGTGACCAGTACACCAAGTCAACTATGTTGTATGTATTTAGTGTAAAATACGTACATAGTAACTTACGTAAAATTCAAACAGTACCAACAACCAGAAATAACGTAAATTAACATAATATTTATTTAACTTTATAAGTACAGTGTGAACACTAATGCGGATTACGGAGAACGTAGCCAATACAAACTGAAATATTACAGAAAATTAATTATGTAGGCACTATAGGGACCTTACAACATAACTGTTTACATAAGATTCTGTGAGGGGTATCAGGGATGGATGGGTGGATAGAGGGTCGGAAGAGGAGGACGAGGAGGAGGAGGAGGAGGCGGAGGCAGGCAGGCAGACAGAAAATTTAGGAGATGAACACAGAGTGTAGGGAAGAGTAGAAAACTAACTGAATATTGTAGTAATTAAATACCATAGCAACGCTGTGATTTCAGCTATCTAATACTCAGAAAACAAGGAAGAAGATAAGAAATTAGATGGAGAATTATATGGGAAGAATGATTCAGAGGAGAAGTGCAGAACATTATATCCAAATCCAATGCAATTTTAACAATTGCAAAGCTTTGTCTGGCTTAGCAAAAATATGATGTGCAAGTAGTGTAAGGAAATTTTGAACCCGAATCTGGGCATGTGTAGCGCATTTCTAAACGCCTTCATGAGCTTCAAAACTTTGCAGGTGCACTAATGGTTGACAGTAGTCTCTGTTCATGTCACGGTTACCCAGTACAAGTGAGACTAATAGTCACCAACTATGCATATTGAATTTTGTTCTTGAAACTTCGGAACGCAGTCTAGAATTTCCATCCCTGAGTGATCTGGGTAAGTTCATTCTTAGGTACAACTCAGCCTCGAACGTTATAATTTTGCGACATTTCTGTTCGTGAGTTCTCTTGTGTATCTATGAGATTTTCTGTCGTCTGCTCTAAACTTCACCCCGATGTATGTCGGCGTCGAGAGGGGTGGTGTCCGAAAAGTGGAGGCGCCCTAGATGTGTGCGACTTTCTCTTGACTTTTGTGGACACTGCACATCTGATACTAAGGGTGCGAGGTACAATTCCAGCCAGGCACTCAGTGTTGTTTTCGAGTCGTCCAGTGGTATGGCCACTTTTCGTCTTTATTTTTTATTTATTTACTTTTATTTATTATATTTTATTTTTATTTTCTGCATTACTGGAGTTATAGAACTCAGGACTTGTGTACTACACACACTACACAGCTGCCCATGCAGTGGTCACTGTAAGTGAGGGTGACCCACAAATATTTTGGCGTTTCGCAATGCGCTTGCGGTTTTCGCTTCACGTTCCCTGCGTGTTCCTAACGTGAAAGACACGGGTTTGGATATTCCAAAGGTCAGTGTGAATTGATTTTCCTGGTAACAGACAGCACACTCAAATATACATTCTTGGACAGTAATTTCCCGGTCTTCTGCATGTATTCGCATGCCTTACAAGAGTTGTTCGTCTTTTCTGTAAATGTTGATATACATTGTAGACTGAACGTTGCCGTGTATTCGTGTTCTTTGCTCTTGAAAGTTGACAAACAGTGTTCTGGTTTGGAGGAGATTTCTAACAATATATTTTTCATACCGCCATCCTGACCAATTGCATACATTCTCTGTGAAAGCAATCGGTGATCCAGTATATCGACATGAGTAGTCTATCACATCCCTGTATATTTATTTTCTAAATCCTCCTAGGTTATGCTTTAATTTTAGTAAATGTTCTGTGTAACAGTTACATGTATTGAAATTGGCCTTTTCTACGCCCAAAAGACTCTCTGTTACACCTTTGTTCAGTGTCATTCTTTTAAGAAATTTTTTAATGGTGCCATAATGATAAAATCTGCCGAGAGGTCTTAGTTTCTTCTGATTCCTTACCAGCTTTCGAGAAGACAATGAACACTTTTTTTTAATTTTTGGTATTTTGGGATCAACATCCAGTTGTTCATCTGAGTGACTAATTTTTAGTACTGAAAACAACGAATAACAGCACCGGCAGCTGTATTTTCATATTATCATTTATTGGCAACCAGTTTCGATAGATCATGCCATCTCCATCAGGCCCTTAAAATAGGGCAAACTGCATTTTGATGCAATAAAAAGCAACAAAAACAACTGGTGTCGCACAATCATGGCACCCAACAGTAAGGAGGATCAACAGGCACTTACTGTTCCATGATTGTGCAACACCAGTTGTTTTTGTTGTTTTTAATGCATCAAAATGCAGTTTGCTCTATTTTAAGGGCCTGATGGACGTGGCATGGTCTGTCGAAACTGGTTGCCAGTAAATGACAATATGAAAATATAGATGACGGTAGGTTAGTCATTGTTTACTATATATACGGCTTAGGCCCCAACATCCATACTTGAAATTGACAAAATCAAACCAATTTTTGGCCGCAGATAAGTTGAATTTTCACGCCATACTAACCATACAGATTCCGCTTCAAAAAAAGAAGGGGAAATGTTTTTAAAGCTTATGAGACTTAATTGCGGGGTCATCAGTCCCTAAACTTACAAAATACTTATGACCTACCTTATACTAAAGACAGCACAAACATTCATGCCCGAGGGGGGATTCGAACCCCCGAGGGGAAACGATCTCGCGCATCATAGCACGGCGCCTGAATGCGCTCGGCCGCTCCGCCGCGGCGAACTGTTATCTAATATATAACGAGGAATGTTTGTTTGTCAGTATTTTTTGCGCTGCCGTGCCGTTCATCAGATTGCAGTAAACCTTTGACGACATATTGCTTGTACTTTCGCATTGGTTATAGGTGTAATTATATAACTGTACAATACATAGTTCAGAAAATACGACGTTATAAACAATGAAATATGATAAAACTGCTGCGTCACGGAACAGTATTAAGCAATCGTCTCCTCTTTAAACACTATACCAATTTTAGCCAAATTTTGTGCAGATATTCCTTAACCTGAGGTTACAAATGCTGTTGGGGTAAGAATCGCCTGCATCATATAATCCAAGAGATATGATGCATATACTCTATGGCTGACGATACCGTACCTATTGAATTCAAAAATATCTACAGTTTATTTAGATCTTCATGAAGTTTAGCATACTTCAACTTAAAATAAATAAATAAATAAATAAAATATTTTTAAAAAATAAAAAAAAAGAAGGAAATTCACGGTCTACACGGGAATTGCCGCGTTGTCTAAGGCGCAATGTTGCGGATTGCGCAGCCGCTGCCATCAGAGGTTAGAGTTCTCCATCGAGGAAATGTACGTGTTTTTTCTATGTTAGATGACATTAACAGTTCGGTCTCTTTGCAAACATTTTAACATTTGAAACTCTCCTTCAGTCCGTCAGTACTGACAAGGGTCACCTTTGACCTCGAACCCTCGGAACCTTAACGGAAGCATGCTTAGAATAACAGGAAATCTTGAACAAAGTTGTGGTGTGAGTCACTTCCGTGCAAAACGTCACACTTTTCAACTATCGACACAGTATAGTGGCCTAGTGTAGGAGTGTTGGCAAGCGTGTTACTGTGTAAACTGTGTACAGAGCAGTGATACCATGCAGAGAATTAATCCTACGTATGTGATCCAAATATTATGGTCCGAGTGGTGACCTGTTGAATATGGAAATTTAATTAGTGTCACTTTTGATATTGGACTGCGTGAATGCGAATGAGATTTGCAACGTGATAGCTTGAGTGAGTTCAGAAGATTTTTTCTCCACTTTATTTTAACCACTTCATGGAAATCCTGGATCTACACTTTGAGGACTAATATAAGGCGCGTTTTTTTAAATAAGTTCCGTTTAAACAGAAGTACAAAACAAAGTTATTTCAAAAAAGTAAATTTATTTTCAGAAAGTAGATACTTTATTTTTTGACATAGTTGCCAAGTTTGTTCAAACACTTATTCTGCCTCTCAACCAATTTCAAATTGCCCTCTTCATACAATCTTGCCGCCTGTACCGATAACCAAGTGTTAACCGCCGTTTTGTAAAGCACTGATCTCGACACGTCAGGAAATTCGTTTGAGAGACCTGTTATTGTGAAGCTCCTGTTCTCACTAATGCTCGCTTCAGCGGAACCCTTTAAAACGTCTGTAACCGAAGATGGTCGATCGGAGAGGTCATCATCATAGACGTTATCACATTCATCTTTGAATTCTCGTACCCACTTAAGCACTTTGCCTTTACTCATGACACTATCACTGTATACTTCGGAAATCTGTCGAGGAATTTATGCAGCAGACAGGTTCCTTGGTGACAAAAACCATATCACTGAGCGAACCTCAGACGCGGCGGGCGAGTTGATAATCTTAAACATGTTGAAAGCACAGAACAGAACCATACAGGTTAGCTACAGAGCTGAAACTGAACTCAGTTGTTTCCGAGCCATGCGGTACACGCCGCAGGCACTCGTTGCGGTATGTGCGAGAACTACTAGTGTCTACAACAAAATGGAACTTACTTAATAAACGCGTCTCTTATAAGCACTTTCAGGTGTGTGGTACTGCTGTATATGGGTGTTTTGCAGAGAATTTTTGGCACTGGTGATTGAATGAGTAATGATACACTGACGCAATTCCATTAAATTTAATTTCATTCCTACAGTATTGATAACTTATTCCTTTGTTTCTCCCTATTAAAATGTTACTTGAGGTACGAGGCAACGTTTTGCATGGAATCGACACACACCATTTCTTGTTTATGATTTCCTGTTATTATGAACATGGTTTCGTGTGGTTCCGAGTATTGGAGATCAAAGGTGTCCGTTGTGTGAGTTTACATATTTACAGGGGTACTCTGCAAGTCACACTGAAGCGCATGGGAGAGGGTTCACCGAACCACTTTTATGATATGTCTCTATAGTTCCATACTCTAATAGCTCGCGGGAAAATGGGACACTTAAATATTTCTGTTTTCGATCTGATTTCCTTACTTCTATTATGATCTTCCTATCTCCCTTTGCAGTTGGGTGCTAACAATGCATGTTTCCCAATCGGAAGCGAAAGTTTGTGAAATAATTTTCCCCAAACGTATCTCGCCGCAACAAACAACACTTTGCTTTTAATAATTTCCATCCCAGCCCGTCCATCATTTCCATGACACTGTCATGTATAGCGGGATAATAAGACCCGAGCTGCCCTTCTCTGAACATTCTGTGAATCGTCAGTCAGTCCCATCTGGTGTGGCATGTGCAGCAATGCCTAAAAATTGGACGCACAACTGTAGTGTAGGCTGTTTCTTTAGTAGAACTGCTGCATCTTCTAAGTGTTCTCTCAAAGAAACATAGTTTTGGTTCGTCTTAACTACAATATTTTCTACGTGATCTTTCCAATTCTTATTGCTCGTAATGGTTACTCCTACGTATTTAGTGGAATTTACGGACTCTAGGTGTGACTGATTTCTCGTATAACTGAAGTTTAACGGGTGTTTTTAATGGACATATTAAAAGCTTATCATTATGAAGGGTCAACTGCCAATTTATGCTCTATGTAGATACCTTACCTAAATCATTTTGCAACAGCTTTTGATCTTCTGATGACTTTACTAACCAATAAATGACGGCATCATTCGCGAACAGTCTAAGAGAGCTACTCAGATTGTCTCTTAAATCTATATTAATAAAAATGAATTTCCACATGAATGAAAGCGCATCACTTGAGAATGGCTTCACGGATTTGGCTGATCTTTTCTTTATTCTGTTATTAATTCTCAGGACAAGGTTTGTATGCAAGAAATTTTTTGGAAAATCTACAGGAAAATACCTGAATTTGAGAAAATCTGAAAGTACGCTTCCACCTGGGATCATTTTCTCAATTCTCCAACAATCAGCTTATTTATTCGCTACTCGCCTAGCGACGAAATATGCTGTTACAATCTAACAAATATCCCAAAGGGGTTAGAATAAAGGAACATGGCATTATGCTTATATTTAACATTAACGTAGTTTCTTTACAAGCCCCTCCGTATTATTCTTACCTCCATGGTGAAATCGGTGGTGATCATATCCTTGGAGCGTCGCAAAGATAGAATTGATGTTAGTTCGTGGTATTTTTATTGTTACCTCTATGTATTTTTGAGTGCTACTAACAAATTGAGTACTGATCGTGGTTTATTGCGGCGTCGTAATATCGGTCGACTACACGCAACGCAATCTTACGCAGATCGTACATGGAGATCGTGTTGATTGAAGACGTAATGATACACGGACGCCAATCCATTACATTTCATTTCCTTCCTACATTACTGATATCTTGTTCCTTTGTTTCTCTCTATTAAAATGTTACTTGAGGTACAGGGCAACGTTTTGCATAGAAATGACACACACCAATTTCTTGTTTGTGATGTCCTGTTATTCCAAAGATGATGTCGTGTATTTCCGAGCGTTCGGGGTCAAAAATGTCCCTTGTGTGAGTTTACGTTCTGTTGTTAGAGCTGTGTCAACTTCATGAAAAATAGGTGATTCGGTCCCATATATCCACAGGAAATTCATCTGAAAGACTATTTTGTCTGTTTGCATTCAGCACTAAACGTAGTGTAAACAATTTAAGGAAACTACCTGCTTCGGCGCGTGCGGGACTGTCAGCGTTGCCGATTCAGCAGTAACTGCATGCTTGATGCAAACACGCAGCCGCTTTCGATCTGTTGGAAGCGAGATCCGATTTAAGCTGCGAGCCATTAATTTAGGAGGAAGGGTAATGAAGTCGATCCCGAGGGCGGCAGCGATGGCCTGAAAATGTGCTTATCCGCCGGCGGGGATTAGCGGACCTGGCCGGTATCGAGCCGGCGCAAGGAGCCGACGAGACCCGCTCCAGGAGACGGGATGGGGTTCGCTGGCAGACGGGGTTCTGCCATGCAGTCACCACGTGTGGCCTTCCCAGGGCAAGAATGGAAATAACGAGATTATTATTATAATCTCACATAATGTCAGCAAGGAGTGTAACTGGTTAAATTAGTAGGGAATACATAAAGCATATTCCAAGTCACAGCTGCTTGTTAAAAAAACCTTTTAACAAAATGTTCAAATGTTTGTAAATCTATCGGACCAAACTGCGTGGTCTTCAGTCCGTAGGTTACAAACTACTTAAACCTAGGTAAACTAACCTAAGGACAACACACACACCCATGTCCCTCGAAACTCGAATCTCCACGGCGAGCAACCGCGCGCTCCGCAGCGAGACGCTTTAGACCACTCGGATACTCCACCGCGGCACCTTTTAACAACCTCACATTTAATGCACAACATGTTTGGTCGTACTATGCCGTCATTATCAAGTGCTCAGAATAGCTAGAAATAAACCAAAATCGGTTGCAATTTGAGACTGGTCAGTCTTCTTAAAACTTCCAGGAAATGAAAGTTGTTCCCTGTAAGCTGAACAAAGGTGTTTAAACACTGTCAGTTTTTAATTTGTATTCATACTGGCCAGGTATGAGAGCATAGTCATGTACTTCAATGAGATAAGTTAGATACTCCCGTTATTTCAAACAGTACACAATGCTTAAATACAGTTAGGCATATGCAGCTCCTTACACAGAGAGTGCACAAACGAATTGACGAAAATTGCTTGACATTTTTCCTAGATTGGAACAATGTTACTACATGGTAATTTTATTTTTTTTACTTTTATATAGTTAAAAAAAGACAAAAATAGAATGTTATTGACGATGCGTCACCAGTTTAATAGAAGGGAAAATATACAGTTTTTTAAATTTCATTTCAGATTCTTAGGTTGAAAAAGACTGACTACTCTAAAGCGGAGGATTTTGTACCACTTGGTCGAAAAAAAAGTATTGTCCACAGTGATACCTACAGGTATTTCGTTATTGTGACCATTTTCATAAATGTAATGTATCCTATTTTATATATCTTTTTTATCCTTATTTTGGTTGATTTTAGCAATGCTGAGCACTTGAGAATGATGGCGTAGTTGTTGTGCATTAAATGTGAGGTCATTAGAAGACTTTTTTTTTTACAAGAAACTGTGACTTTTAATACATTGTATGTTTTTTTCTATCCAAGGGAATAACGTAGACTCAGTGCAAGTCTCAGGAGTAACTTTGGAAACACATCTTGTTTAACAACATGCGGCAGTTAAAGGATACTCGAATAGAAATTATAGAGTTGCCTTCTTTAGCACCGGACTGCAAATAACTCATGTCACCAATGAGAAGGCTATCTACAAGTATAATAGGAATGTATTTAATTCATAAGACAGTACATGAAAGGTGTTGGTACATCTTGTGGTCTGCCAAAGGCTTCCACTGATTAAATTACAGTATCTCTTTTCTTAATTGGAGTATTACGATCTTTAGTCTGTAAGTAAACATATGTGCACCTTCCGTCGTGAGATTGTTTACATACTGACGAGATTCAATCTCAAAACATTGAATGTTGATGATAGTGTTAAAAAAATCAATGAGAGATATGAGCTGGAGTTTATTACTATTGCTATTCATTTTTAAGAATAGTATTGGCTGTTAGTTTCTTAATTTGTAAGAAAGTATGTAAACAGTAGCATAAAATGTCGAGAAAATTGTTCATTTACTGCCAACCCATCATTTGCTCGTTTCCATTTAAAAATGCCTGAGATTGGCCCATATCCAATGACGTATCCAGGATCGTGTTCTGGGGTGCGGGGGGGCTGAGGTCAAATCGTTTTCTAGGGGCGTGGGGCTGGCTGAAGTCTCTCTCCGAGAGCAAAAGTGATTATATAACAAACAAACAAAAAAATAAAAAGAGGATTGCGCCTTCACTCATAGGGGACGCTGCAGCAAGGTTGGGGGCTCCAGGGTGGTCTGGGGGCGGGGGCTGCAGCCAGAAAGCACCCCCCCCCCCTCATCGCCGTCCCCTGGATACGCCACTGCTGCTCATATCTGTAGAACAAGCAGGATGTGAATCCAGTGGACATAAAGGTGTAGTGGAATCTTTCATAGAATACTTTCCAGCTGAGTTTTTAAAGCTTGTGGCATATTAGATACACCTGGAATCTGTTCAGACGAGTTCACTTAGTTTGAAAACAACAGTATCAGAATTTTGTGTTTTGTTGGGATCGAAATTATCATGGAAACATATAAAACCATCTGAAAGTAATAAATACTTGCAAGGAAAATAATGTCAAAAATTATATTGTAAATAAAATATGCAGATTGTACAAATACACCATACTGTAATTAATTTTACCTTCAACTTCAGTAACAACCCGAAAGGAAATTTAAGAAGTAACCCACAGTTCTTAAAAAATAATTTCCTAAAACCAATGAAAAGAAAAGAAATTTTCATCATTTAGAATTAAATTTGGCAGTGGGACTAAAAAGGTTTAGGTGAAAAATGAAATGTAGATAAATTGTTGATATCCTACATCTTTGCAGTAAACAAACAATGTCAACAGGAATGGGACTTGTATTAATCCATCACCCATCATCAAACTTGGAATATGCGGTGCTCCTAAAGGCTCCATTTTAGGGGCCTTACTCTTTCTCGTGAATATCAATAACCTGTCATCAGTAACATCACAGTATGCCAAATTTGTTTGATTTGCAGGTAACAAAAACAATGCAATAAATAGTAAATCAGGCATAGCCTTAGAAAGATCAGTAATGAAATGATCATGTACATTAATGCATGCTTCCAAACGAAATCCCTGTCACCAAATGTTGGGAAAAAAACATACATGCAGTTTAAAACTTTAAAATATTTCTGGCGTGTATATGCCCAGAACATAACCACAAGCGGACATGACGCGTTCACTTATCAGGATAACGGCTTCATAATGAACTGAAATGCGAGAACCATACCACAGAAATCCTGAAGTGCCTAAACAAAGTCTCTCTTTGCCTTTATAGTGCTGTCAGACGTAAAGATATAAAGCCAGCATACAATTCTTGCTTACATTCCGTAATTCTGTACGGCACTACTTACTAGGGTAACTCTGCAAGCTAACAAAAATCTTTCCGAACCTAAAATCGTGCAATAAGTATTATTTGGGTGTGAAGTGAAGAACGTCCTTCAGAGGGCTGTTTTAGGAATTGGGAATGCTGTCTACTTCTACCCAACAGCTTCATTTATCAGTTAATGAAATTTTATTTCATTTTATTTTATTTTATTTAACTAAAAGGTCCGATCATGGTTTCAGTCCTAGGTATATCATTGATTTGCACTAAGATTTCAAGTCCCTTACTAGATCAAGAGAAGTATCAACTATTTAGCAGTACACCTTTCCTACAACATACCAGCAGCCATAAAAATTTAACTCAGAATAAATATAAGATTGAGAAGAGTCTCAAGGATATATGTGGCCATCTTCTGATTCATAGATACATTTATTATTACGGCCGATTGATGCGAATATTGTCCACAATCATACTTCTCTACAAATCTTGTGCTCATTGTAAATAAGTCTGAAAAAGCTCTGTTTCTTTTGGTTTTGTGTGATGCTTCGTGGCACTAATAGACTAACAACTATCGTATGGACCTTAGTATGTTGAAGGTTTATGAGTTGTTTACAAGTTTTGAAACCTTTTTAAAAGTAAATACGCCTGAACATTGTCTCGGGACTCTAGGCCAATATATACCTCATATTTAATTTTTATATACTTTTAAAAGTGTTCCAATTTTTTACCGAGTCAACATTCACAAGGCTAAATACTATACATTAAGATTCCTTGGAATCTAGCAGACGACCTAGTAGTTCGTATAACTCTGTACTGATGAATATCTGACGATGGAAAAATTTTCGAAACACGTCATAATAAAGTCATGCAGCATCTGAAATATGACTTCAATTACTGGAACCTATTCAACTTCATTGCGGTACTACGTAGCAATTTTATTATAATCGCCTGCTTCCTACACGACTTTACGTACAATTTACAATAAACACGGCATGCTGAATTTGTGTTTCATATTGTAATACACCAGCACTCATAATACCCAGTAACACATCTTTTTGCACATATGACTGCCTTTATTTTGTCAGGACACTACTCACTAGATCATCAAGATATTAATGGTCTACATTGTCCCATTGCGGAACAGTGTAGATGTGTAAGATCGGTTGGTTGGTCTTCACGTTCAAACCTTTTTAAATGTATCCCAGGCGTGTTCTACATGGTTCATAAGTAAACACGATGGATACTATAATCTTACGATTTCGTCATCATGAATAATGGCACTCACAAGATGTGCACGATGATTGCGAGAATTGTCATCAATTTAAGACGAGTTCCTCAACGAATGATGGCTGTCGTACCTGTACCTTACAGCTGTTTGACTGGCTGCTACGATCACCACTAGGATATGGAGACCCCATATAATGCCATCCTACCTCTCTGCATAACGGAACTACAGTCAACACTTTGCAATGTACTTCCATCCTCGTTTCATGACTACAAGTGATGGGGCGTCTTATCTACTCCGAGACATTCGTATCACTAATGCTTGGATGATTACATCTATATGTTAGTTGAGTGACAACAACGGACTGTCTAACGACTTGTTCTTCTGATGCAGTATACGCTTTCAAATTCTCAAATTAATTATATGTATACGTGTAGTTTCTGTTTTTTTATTATTATTTATTTATTTATTTTTTTTTTATTTTTTTTTTATTTTTTTTTTTTATCAAAATAACTGACAAAGCTTTTGATTCTGCAGGTATGATCTATTCATATTCACCGAATGTATAACGTCAACTGCGTATGGGTAAAGTTGAAAATGTGTACCCAGCAGGGATTCGAAGCCGGGTCTCTTGCTTTCTAGGTAGTTGCACTGGCCCCTACACCATTGTGGACTCAATGATCATAATACCTACATTGACTACTCAAGTCCACCTCCCGTCAAACACAAAGTCTCAACTTTTTCACTGGCCGCGGTGGCCGAGGGGACTGATTCGCTCCAGTCACGGTCTGCACGGCCACTTCGGTCGGGGGTTCGAATCCCCCCTCGGGCATGGATATTTGTGCCGTCTCTAGTCTTAGCTAGTTCTTAAGCAGTCTGTAAGCTTAGGGACTGATGACCCCGTAGTTAAGTCCCATAAGTTCTACAAACATTTGAACATTTCATCAACTTTTTCTTGCCCACTATTACTCACTCGCCGTGTTTTCAAACTGATTCCCATAAGAATAAGGACCTATGATTGACTCCGCGTTGAAGAAAGTATTATTACCCGACATCGGCTTTGTGTATAAGGTACATATGTGTGTGGTATTTCGGACATATACAATATGCCGATGACGGGCAATGATGCTTTCTTAAGTGCGGAGGCACTCCTAGGCCCTTACCCCTTACTCTTACGAGAATAAGTTTGAAAACACCGCGAGTTTTAAAAACAGTTGGGAGGGTATATTTGAGAATTTGTCTGACGGGAGGCGTGCCTGAGCATGTAGGTTTCATGGTCACTGTGGCCCCAGTGTGTAGGGGTTAGCGCTGCTGCCTAGAAAGCAGGAGAACCGGGTTTGCATCCCGACTGGGTACACATTTTCAGCTTTACCCATTCGCGGTTAATGTCATCCATTCTGTGAATATGAAAAATTCAAAACTGTTTGTAAGCCACAGGGAGCATGCTGTGGTCGGTCCCTAGAGTTAGTAACAAACCAAACCAAGGATAAGAGACATACCCTTGCCTGAGGGAGGATTCGAACGTCGCACTGGACGGGTCTCGCAGTCTGACAATTGGCGCGTTACAACACGCGACATTACCTTACACCAATATACATTCAATGTCTTGCATCAAGAGACCTCAGATCCAATTCCAAGCAACACTTTTTTGATGTATATATAAGCCCTTTACTGAAGTGGGTACTGAATAAAGTTTTAATTAATGAACAGGAATAGCATAACTTTTAATTAAATTCTAGTTACTACTAATTACAAAAAGTAATGCCCATTAGTACTGCCGCTGCTGTTGCTGAAACCCAATGACAATATTATTATTAACATTAGACTCCTCATAATAACATAATATAAATAATAAAAGTGGAAGACGTAAAAATTAATTATTTATTGTTGTACAGAAAAGATTGTTTTTAATTTACGTTACTCTACGAAAGACAAATTTAAGCAGACTGTACCATTAAAAAATCTCTTGGAAATGAGGATACTCTGCTTTCAAAGAAGGGTATAATGAGTAACGAGTATACAAAGGAACGGAGACAAGTATTGCCATTTACTTCAGAGGAATGTCATTAATATTGTCTGTGGGAACTAGAGAAGTCATTGATTTCGCTGGGATAATGAAGAAGGTTTCTGTCGGATTCCTGGTACAGAAAAGAAATTCGAGTTGGTGTCTGAGTGGCAGTGTGTGACAGAAAGGATTTTGTCTGAACAGTACTTCCATCCACGTTATTTCGACAAGAGTGTTAGGCCAAGGAGGGATATGTTGTTTTTTGCTGGGTCATAGTCATAGTTTATTGTTTCTAGTTAATAGGTCACAGCGACAGGCTAAACAACGTAAAAATCCGGTACTTAGCATCCTATGGGAAAACCCAAAAGCCGCGGTGGAGTAGCCGAGCGGTATAAAGCGTCTCGCGCGGTTGCTCGCCGCCGTGGAGGTTTGAGACCCCCTGGGGCATGGGTGTGTGTGTTTATCCCTAGTTAAAGTAATTTGTATGCTACGGACTGTTGACCACGCAGTTTGGTCCGATAGATTCACAAACATTTGAACATTTTTGAAAACCCAAAAGATGTAGAGCGCTACAGTGAACTCTACAATGAAAACACATATGATAGAAAAACTCGGAGTAGAGCATGTGATTAAATAAATGCAAGTATAGCAGACGACTCTGTCTGGCGAATCACAAGGAAAATAAAGGATGAGTCAGCAACACTGCATATACTAAAACCTTCAGTCAGAAGCAGGACAGACTGCACAAAAGTCGGAAACAGCTTAAAATTGCTGTAAGGCAGGGAACGTTTAAGATCAAGTGATGAAATGACGAAAACTAACTGCGCTAATTAAACGTAATACAGTTAGCCATGGAGGTATCTTGATCAATTATTAAAGGCAGTGCAGAGTAAGATTAAAAGACTGTCTCAACGGTGCTACTGTCATTGCAACAGGATATGGACAACGGTCAAGCTAGCACCACAGTGGAATTTTGGCGGGTCCTCTCGACGAAGGTGTTCAAGCGTTAACCCTGCATGGCCAATAAGCAGGCGACGGGCGACAACACTGACTCCCTACGAGAGGTCCTTGCGGTTCAACTGCAATGGGATATCCCTTTTCGGGACATCGATGTACAGGAGCTGTGAGTAGGGATGTTGGCGGCCAGTGGAGACATATAACATCTGAGGGTACTGTTGTGTCAATAGCAACAGCAGGATCAAAAATGCAGTTCGTGAACAGGTATTGTCACCACACCCATTACATGAGGGTAGGTAAGTACTGTCTGGTAGCAAGGAAACATAACCGTCACGAGTTGTTTTTATGATGAACAGGTCGAGTAACAAGTTTGACCTTTAAAAAACACCAAAAATATCTCTGCCCTGATGTGCTAGGGTCTTTGTACGTGCAGTTGTGATGGCCGATGCAGCCTATTGGCTTAGTGGACTCCACAACTGCCTGGTAAGCAGGAGACGAGGTTCAGAAGCCGGCTCAGGCCCCACACTCTAAGCAGTAAGAAGCTTCTGACGAGACACCTCTTTCCCTGCCATAATCGCCTTGCGTCTGAAGTGCTAATTGGTTTTATCCAATGTTATTAATTTTTAAGCCTCTGCTTTTGTTTCAACAGAATACGGTGTCTCGGGTGTTGACAGAAGCGTGACGGGCCTCAATATTGTGAATGTTTGTAAAGGCCCGATAAATTGTAACCTACCCTTTTGTGGTTTTATTGAATTTTCCGGCGGTAGTCACCTATCAGGTTGGTCTTTCCTTCTAATTCTTGCTTGTAATGTGAATATCGGCATACTAGACCTGGTAGCAGATAGGTGTTATGTGAGCTAACAACTTGTGCACTGAAATTGATTGTAATACGGTCACTGGCCGACTGCCTATTGGAAACAGTATGTGTAATTATTCATGTAATTGTTAATCTCTTGGCAAAATACGGTTTCTTATTAATACTTTTTAAGCCTTAACGTAATTGACTCGCGGTGACTATTAAGATTACATGTCGTGTTCTTTTCTTAATACTTGGACTTTCGAGTTACTGTTTGTTATTTAAACTTGGTAATTTAAGAATTATCAACTGGGCGTTTGTTTTGTTTGTGTGTCGTGCCTGGTCTGAGTCTTTTCATTACTACATAATATCGGGTCATCAAGCGTTGCTCGGGATTTTTTTTCTGTTATATAGTGGTACATAGTGCTACCATCCGCGTTTTAGCGGCTAACGTATCCTCATTCATCGAAATCGTTAGAGACGTTATATATATATATATATATATATATATATATATATATATATGTGTGTGTGTGTTTGTGTGTGTGTGTGTGTTAATTTAATAGGCAAGTATGCTTGATCGCGATATATCAAATGAATTAAATATGCAAATGATATCAGATAGAATAAACAATATAATTATAGATCTGATAAATTTGGATCGCCATTATGTTTTACATAACATATAAAATATAATCCTGACCTAACTGAACAGTGGCGTACCAGAGCAAGGCCAAGAAATAACAGCGGTAATAAAATTCTATTCTTATTGAAAGAAGTCCCGACCTTCCCCAGACGCCTATACAGGCACCACTGGCCTTCTGACCCAGCGTTGCTTTTTTTTTTTCTTTTTCCCCTTCTTAAAAACATAACTACGGTATTTTATTAAGTAATTGTATGGGGTTACGTTTTACGAATGAAACAGAATTTTATAATTAAAATGACAAAGATATTAGGTGCTTCTGTCCAACTATTATGTTAAGTGTTATTTGTATTTATGCTGACTTGTAGTTCACAACTTCCTACTGGAAATCTATTGTACACTCATGTGGCACTTACCTCCAACGTTCCACTACTTTGTGTACCTCAAATAAAATTTCAGATATCGGTAGTATTCATGTTTCTATTCTTTTTCCTTTTTTTATGTATCTCTTTTGTCCCCATGAGACACGCAAAGAACTTCCTTCTCAGATAAAAATTGTCACAAAATAAATCATCAGAAGAATGGTTGTTATAACAGAAGAGAATTCGAAAAATTTGGGAAGTTGGAAGAACTGAGGAATTTTGCAGGCATTAAGACCGTGGAAAACGGGGTATCAGTCTAAAGCCTTTGATCCGGTTCTGGCGGTTCTGAACGCTGCTCTACCGTGTAAGAAGAATGGAGAGTTGCGGGGTGAGTGTGAAAGCGATTTTAATGAAGGTTATTAAGTTAGAGCGGCCAAGCAGGGGCTAAGAGGAACGACGGAAAACTGAGCACCGGGAATGTGCAATATCGCCAGGGGAGGAACTAATAATTTTGTCATACCATAATTTTACGGTGCTGTTAGAACCAGGCGGACGATAATAATACTAAATGTGTCCCACATTGACACAGAAACGGACCACTTCACCTGCAGCATAATGTAATAAAACATTCTTTTTTTCAGAAAAGTTCTCTATAATAAATATTTGTATGATAAGCATTCAGCATGTTGGATGTAGTAAAGGTAGTAGGCCCATATTTGCCAAGATCATATAACTTCATTACCTTTCACTCTGGGTTTGTGATATTGTAATATCTGACTTCGGTAATATATGCAGCGTTATTCACCTATACCGGGCATTTAACGTTGCTGTGGATTAGAAGACCACGTTTTATTCACTCTTAGTCGGTTAACGACATACTTTTTGAAGACTTACTGACCTCCATAGATGCTTCAAAATCGTTCATGTTTTCAATGTATAAAACTAGTTTATTAACTCAATGCTAATTGGTTGGAAATAGGGTTAAATTATAATTTTATGACCGGTTTCGGGCGCTGCCCATCTTCAGATATACTTCGGCATACAAGACAGAAGAGTCAAACATTAGTATGCCGATGTGCATCTGATGATGTGTAGCGTTCGAATCCGGTAATAAAATTATAAATTAACACTATTTGCAACCAATCAGCATTAAATCAATTTAAAAAAATATATGTATTTAGATACTGACCTGTTAGCAACTTAAAAATACTTCTTCGCACTCACGTAGCAATACGAAAACAGCGCATCACGTTTTGAATGGGGTGATGTAGATGGACGTTTACTAGGTGTTATCTTTCTGCTGTTTGGTTCTCTACTGTCGTCACTATTTCATCTGTCAAAGGTACTCACTCATCAGTAATTTTTTTACTATCCCTGGTTTCTTTCAATTTTTCTATAATTCCCACAGCAACTTTCAGGAAGCTCTAATTCCTTTAATTTATTCAGGTCCTGTCCAATTATTATCCTACTTTTCTGCAGTTTTCTTGGTTTTCAGTTCAAATGTAATAATTAACACAGAATATGAATGCCCTGGGTATGTGATACTGATTGAAACCTTGTTCCAAATTCTAATTCTTTCCATTACATAACACAGCACAATGAAAAAAAACTCTTGTTCCCAGGGATATTGAACGAATTCCGGCTGTATTTTGTATGCTTAATATGCATCTGAAAATTGATATCCCCTGTTGGCTCTACTTAGGTACAGGCTATCTCTGACTTCTAGCGTTTAATTGTTAAATACTAAGTAAATCGGTTGTGAATTCGGTAAGCCTGAATGCCTATTCATTTTATATTTTGTTATTGTGTATGTACAAATAGAATATCGGATTAGTTATACGTTATGAAGACAAAGATTGGATTATGGGACGTGGTAGTCATTTGAGACACACTTGTATCTAATAATTTCAAGGAGAGACAGATGGTCACACTGTTGCAGTGAATGCCAGGGCCACCCAAACACGTAGTTTGTGCCCAGAGTGACAGTCGAGCGAGGATAGAGCGTGTAAGTGATTTTTTGCATCTTGATTAAATGAGAAACTTGCGCTGTATGCGCCCGCGCGTTGTCGGGGATTGAGCAGAAAGTGTCGATCACGATCCTCTAACGCAGTAACAGTATGAACTTCTTCTTCAGAAACGCTAGGACGACCAGCCCGATGCATGTCTGTCATACTTTTCCGAACTTCGTTGAAGGCTTTTACCTAACGTGCAACTGTTCTGTACAGCAATACTGACACTGATGATAGTGGTGTGCCGTACGACCTATGGAACATTCAAGCTTGATCCAAGCCCGTTGTCCCTGTTTCGAAAACCTACTAACACCGTCACGTTAGGCCGCTAGATCACAAGTAACTGTGTTTCCCTCGATTGTGCGCATGCCGGTGAGTGAGGCGGGGAAGCTATTTTCTCGGAGGTAAGGTTACTTATGTCATCACACGCCAAGATCGCGAAATATTTTATTTAATAACGTCCGGTTTAGGAGGACTGTGTCAGCATCATATAATATTTTTTACATGTAAACTAAGTGCCATGTTTCACTTATTATTTTGTCTCCATGTATAAGTTAGAGGACCAACTTATAAAATGTAATATTGTGAGACGGGGGCTGTAATTAGTCTACTTTTCATACTAACCTTCTGTTACTATACCTTTCTCTTTACGCTAATTATTGAAATATGTAACATTTTTCTTTGTAGATCTTTTTTTATTTTAATTTCTGTGCCTTTGGGGACACATCAGGGGTGATGGGCTCCTGGGATTGTAGTAAATCCTATGTTTATATGAAAAGTTCGGGATTTTAATGTTTATTGGCGCAGCTTGGCTGCTCATAAGTGGTATTATGTATTGGGCACGGTCAGGCCACACAGAGCACAGACGCTCTTGGAGTTCTACCCCTCCCACTAACTTTCGCTCGCCTTTGGGGAAGGACGAGAGGGGTTGGCTTGACCTGTTTGGCGCCGTCGCTACAGGCGGCGGAGTATACCTGGCAGAATTGTTTTAGAGTGTGTGGAAAGCTTTACACAATGCTGGCCCGCGGTTTACGGTGGGCGATAGCGGGGACTGCCTTTTTAGTCATTCGGCCGTTTCGCAAGAGAGGAATTTGCCGGATACAAACAATAGCAGAGTGCTCTGGGCCCTGGGCTATTTTTGGAGACAAATTTTGCTTAGGCGTTATCTAAAAAAACTTTCTAGAAAGGAGCAGAGTTTGAACACAGTTAGTGTGACAAATGGTTAGGTTGAGAGGAAAGTTTTCTACCCGTCTGGCGCCCCAGGAGTTTGGCTCCAGCGGCTGTATATATAGCACAATGTTAACATTTTTAGGTCGTGTGACCGTAGCTAGGAGCAAGGTGAAATTCCTTGCAGAGCATTCACCCTGGGAACGGTGAAATCCGCGGAAAGCTTTGGTGGCGTGGGCGGAGCCTCTTGGCAGCCGCAGAGACCGCGTCCTGATTCGGCAATTTATTTTAGAATGACAGCTAAACAATTTGTCAACGGCGCTACGCCATCCGATTGGTTTGACTATTAGCCGTTAGCAGATATTGGTGCGTTTTTTCGCGCGTGGGTGTGGCCGCTGTCACTTGCCGTGAGCTGCGGCAGAGCGCGAGGAGGGACAGTCTCTCGTGTCTGAGCGTCCCAAGTGTACGGACCTCTCTAGTCTCCTGTTTGAGCGTCCGAAGTGTACGGACCTCGGGAGACACGGAATACTCCGTTTAGATTCGCGGGGAGGACATCGTCTAAAACGGTCCTCTGGTTAGACTTGTGTGTGATTCCGAAGATTCAGACCTTGTAGAACTTGTGTATACTTCGCGGACGTTACATTGTCCTGTGGTTACGCTTTTAGCGGCCACAGTTTAGTTTTCGTTTTGCTAGAAGTCTCTATTTGAGCATTCGCGCCTTTGCGAATCGGGCATTGCTTATACAGGTCTTATTACGCAACTGACTGAAATACAAAAACTAGAAAGAGTTATAGGTGCTCGTGTTACTGGAAATGCCGACAAATTAGAAAGAGATATAGATACTCATGTTAGTTAAAATGCCGACAAATTCGGGAGAGTTATCGATGCCGGTGTGGGTGAACTCAAAGAGGAATTATCGGTAGTCAGGCAAGAACTTGTCTCTATCGGTAAAACAGCGACTGAAGCAAAGCATGCGGCAATAGAGGCAAAGAACGACGTCAGAATTGCTCGCTACAAAGCAGCTGGTGCAAGAAAGACGGCTGAATTGGACAAAAGAGTCGCAGTAAAGTCACGGGTTGACATCGCTAATGTCAAGAAAGGAGTTGACACATTACGTGAACAAGGAAAGGTAATTCTGAAGCAGACAACAGAAAAAATCACAGAAAATTCAAAAGTGATCGCTGAGATTACAAATCAGCAGACAGAAATAGCGGAAATCAAAGAGGCACAAGTTAACATTTCTTCACAACAGAAGGAATTGAGTCGCGATATAAAAAGAACTCGCGGCGATGTATAGAGAATTGTTACATTATCGACAGCGACCACAAGTACGGGAAATGCGGGAGAAAGTGCTGATCGTGAACCTCGCGAAATAGACAAACCCACAGAACCGCGACAGGACGTAAGAACTCATGTCTTCCGTCACCAATCGCCAGTCATAGAGGAATCAAACACTCGAGGGGAAATTTCACACAGTGCACACACACGATCCGAGACAGATGATAATTGCTGTCGTCTACGTAGGACAGACCCCCACCTACACGGATCAGCTGTTTCTGAGAGGTATGCTCCAGCTGGCAATAATCAGCAGAGCATGAGAACGGAAGGGCACTCGCAATACGGCGGTGGAGCCACAGCATATAAGCCATTCAATCTGATTCACTTCCTGTCTGTTCAGAATTTTCAGATATATCGTGAATCGAACAATGTACTGCACACGAAGTCGTTCATTGCACAGTTTGATTGAATACTCCCACCAGAGTGGCCACCGCAGTATAAATGTGAATTCATTTGCAGCCATCTACAAGGGAGCGTGGTGGGACACATGCGCTCTGTGGCGAAATCTTGTAATTCATATGAGCAGTTCAGGAAAACTTTTCTTGCTTCGTATTGGCCTTCACAAGTGCAGGAGCGAATCCGTGATGAAATTGTTATAGGATGCGACATGTTGTCCGCCGGTTTTAAGAACCCAGTCAAGTTTCTGGATTCACTAATAAAGAAAAACAGAGTCCTTGATAACCCATATTCGGATAAGGAAATTATGAAGCACTGCTTTACCAAGCTCCCTGAAGAATACCAGAGGAGCATGATAGGAAAATGTGACGGAACTCTTGACCAATTTATTTCCGCGCTTAGAGAGGCAGAATACGTAGAAACCGGACACGGGAGGCGCCTTCAAGATAACAGGGACGAAAATCCTCCGCAAAATGAAGGCAATAAGTACTGGAGAAACAACGGAGACCGTGGGCGAGAAAAGAATCGTAAACGCCGGTGGAATAGCGGCAACGATTGGAAAAAGAGGATTCATAACAACGAAAACTGGCGCAAAAATGATAATGATGGCCAGCAGAACCGATCCTTTTCCAATAATAATAGTTTAGGACGAGGCCAAAACAATGCACAGTGGCAAAATAACGGTCCACCTCGTTTCCAGAACCAGAATGATGGTAATTGCCAATCATGCAGCTCTGCTGGAAACAATAAAGGTCAAGATGTCTTTGGAGGTGCACCACGTTTGCCACATTAAGCCTTTTATCGAATAGACTTCTGGTTTTGTATGTACTGTAGATATATATTTCCTGTGTGAATATAAGTTTGTATTTGTATTTTAATTTGCTGATTGTTAATGTGTTCCTTTTGTTTTTAGAAATAAGTTGTGTGTAATCAATTGACTCATTTACAGGTTTTCCTTATGTTTGTTTATCGTCGTATTTCAGCATGTAATTTGGTTTTATGATAGGGACTGGATTATCTCGACTTAAGTCCTTGAACACTTTGGGGCGGCTTTTTGTTATTTAATTTCTGTCTTCTTCTGAGGCGTCAGCTCTCCAACTTCTTCGTCATGTTGTTCTGTGTTTATCGTTGTTTATCTGAATTGTAATTGCCAGGTAATTTATTAATCTCTAGGCTGCGTCAGCGTTGCTGACTGCGAATGCCATTGTATGTGTCGTGTTGGTTGAGTCTGTCTCTGTAGCGACTCTGCGAAAGTGGATGGATAATTCTCGCCGTTGACGTAATTTTTTTTCCTCAAATTGTTTTTGGGTATTCGAATTCGCTGTGTTGTTGCGTCTGTGAGCGCAATTCGTTGTGAATAAGACTTGATGGAAGGGCTATCCACGAGTGAACTGCCTAGTCAGTCTTTGGGATCCGTAATCTTGACATGGGTGTGGGGTTACGCGTCTTTTTCATTGTGATTTCGTGGTGTCCGCGCATATGGCGTGTTGACAGTTTTTTTGTATTGTGTAGTGTACTGCACGATATTTTCGCTGTGTTCGATAGTGCCTCCCACAATATTGAGGCGAAGTTATGTTCAGGTCGATTACACTTGGATAGGGCAACATTTTCCCTTCGCTACAACCATGATTGTTCATTTTCAGGGTAAACTTCTACAACATGTACACCAACATTAATCTACAGTTTCAGAATGATCGAACTGCATTGTAGTCTTAAGCCCATAACACCATGATGGGAAGAAAACTGAAGAATCTAAAGAAGACTGCAGTAAAATGACAAAAGAGATTTTTTTTTGTTGTAAGGAACTGGGGAGGGAGTATAAACAAATACGTATACGTTCCCAATAACCCAGGATTCCTACACTTTCCATTTGCATGTCTGTAGTACGAGCTCTATAGATAGTTACCTTCAGCATGCACTTCAGTAAGCTTGGTAATTATCAAAATAATGTATGTTTGCATATACACTAAAGCATGTACTAACGAACTATTAATAATGATAATATCATAACCCTATTATTGAAACAATTATATCAATATTTTTGAGTTTTTTGTTTTACTTCTTACTAAAGAATTTACTAATCTTACTAAAAAAATTATATGTCAATTTTTATAAAGGTAAAGTTGTACCATGATAACGTAAGAAGATTTAATGTTTTTATTTAAAAGAACTTTTGATAAAAATTAATAGGATTTATATAATTTTGTATTATATTTGTTTTATATTCCTGTCTTATATGTGAATGTTTGTATGCCCAGAGACATTCTTGCAGCACATGGGGGCCACTTCAGTCAGCTGGTGATGTGCAAGAAGAGACATGATTCTTTTTAAAATATATATCTGCTGGTGGTGGTGGTGTAAACGGGGCGACGCACTGACGCGCCAACGCCGTTTGCTGTCCACGGCATCAGCCCCGCGCGGTGTCCGGGACCACAGTGCTGAGCTTGACTCGCAAAACCGGCAACAATGTCACTTGTGCCGGCGGCAGCACAATAAGGCGCCCACCATCTTGGAAAGAAAGAATGCAGAACGCAGCACTCGCCACGAGGTCAGGCTGATCCTCGGCCTGCCCCTGCTGCTGGCCTGGAAACTGGTTCTCTATCAGCTGGGGGCTGCTGCCCCAACGCCGAGAGAGACAGAAGATACTCGCCGTGTGTCCCGTCACCTGGGGCCACTTATGTCACCAGTGATCCCTGCGCTGTGGGCGGTGTCTGTGGCATCCGACGAAGGGTCGTGAACCTTGGCGCGTGCGGCGCGGCCCACTGACCCAGTCTCAGTGTGTTTACGGAGGAACCGGCTGTCTCTGAAGGGACAGCCACAGCGATGGACTGTGAGTCCTCAATGTCTCTGTGGTCCACTGACCGACCATAAACTACCAGTGTTGCTCACCCCACACCCACTACACCACCATTATGACTCATCAACAGTTTTTATGCACACACCACTGTTCTGAAAAACATTGCCCAAAATGAACAAAAGTGCTATGTTTCATCTTGTTTAATGTGACAATACTTTTCGACGCAATTTTTATATTTTATGTTATCTGTTTCTCTATGATATGTTAGTAATTTTCAGTCACAATTTGAATATTTCTATTGCATATTATTCTCTTTATTTAATTTTTTTTGCATTTGAGTTATGATGTTTCTTTCTTATTTACTTGTTTGTTTTTCAACATTGTTTATTAATAGAACAATAATTACAAAGCTTCTAAACACTCGAGTCATTGCATAGAACTGAATATAATGTACTTGTTGATTTCAATCTGAGTCTCTTGTTTACTTAAAATCAATTTTTAAATAATATTTAGAATTTAACGTTTCTTTATTTATTTTTGATGAATGAATGTTGTTATTGTGTCATTAGTCATGAATGTGGTAGGGGCAAGACATCTTAATAGTATGAATGTTCAGACAAGGGATAGTTTGTTTCTGTTTGGGGTTGGGGTTTTGGAATGATCATAGCGATCAGCCCCAACGAAAAGATGAACCAACTAAAAAGATAGGGAGAGTGATTGGGCCCTAGTGTGAATGAAATTAGTAAGAAAGACATTGATCGTATTATTATTTCTTACATATTTATTTTTTAGGATGTTAAATTTTAATTTTTACGTAGAAATGACAGGCTATCCCTATATACATATAGAATTTCTCCTGCTTCGCTATCATAGGAAATTTCTAGCTATGATACTCCACACTCGAAATTTTCAACAGGTGTGGGGTGTTGTGAGACGGGGGCTGTAGTTAGTCTATTTTTCATACTAACCTTGTGTTACTGTACCTTTCTCTTTACGCTAATTATTGAAATATATAACATTTTTCTTTGTAGATCTTTATTTATTTTGATTTCTGTGCCTTTGGGGACACATCAGGGGTATGGGCTCCTGGGATTGTAAGTACATTCTATGTTTACATGAAAATTTCGGGATTTTAATGTTTATTGGCGCAGCGTGGCTGCTAAAAAGTGGTTTGATGTATTTGGCATGGTCAGGCCACGCAGAGCAGAGACGCTCTTGGAGGTCTACCCCTCCCACTAACTTTCGCTCGCCTTTGGGGAAGGACGAGAGGGGTTGGCTTGACCTGTTTGGCGCTGTCGCTACAGGCGGCGGAGTATACCTGGCAGAATTGTTTTAGAGTGTGTGGAACGCTTTACACAATGCTGGCCCACGGCTTACGGTGGGCGAAAGCGGGGACTGTCTTTTTAGTCATTCGGCCATTTCACAAGAGAGGAATTTACCGGATACAAACACTAGCAGAGTGCTCTGGGCCCCGGGCTGTTTATGGAGACGTATTGCTCTTAGGCGTTATCTAAAAAAACTTCCTAGAAAGGAGCAGAGTTTGAACACAGTTAGTGTGACAAATTGTTAGGTTGAGAGGAAAGCTTTCTGCCCGTCTGGCACCCCAGGGGTTTAGCCCCAGCGGCTGTATATATTTAGCACAACGTTAACATTTTTAGGTCGTGTGACCGTAGCTAGGAGCAAGGTGAAATTCCTTGCAGAGCATACACCCTGGGAAAGGTGAAATCCATGGGAAGATTTGGTGGCATGGGCGGAGCCTCTTGGCAGCCGCAGAGAACGCGTCCTGATTCGGCAAATTATTTTAGAATGACAGCTAAACAATTTGTCAACGGCGCTACGCCATCCGATTAGTTTGACTGTTAGCCATTAGTAGATATTGGTGCGTTTTTTCGCACGTGGGTGTGGCCGCCGTCACTTGCCGTGAGCTCCGGCAGAGCGCGAGGAGGGACAGTCTCTCGTGTCTGAGCGTCCGAAGTGTACGGAACTCGCTAGTCTCCTGTTTGTGCGTCCGAAGTGTACGGACCTCGGGAGACACGGAATACTCCATTTAGATTCGCGAGGAGGACATCGTCTTAAACGGTCCTATGGTTAGATTTGTGTGTGATTCCGAAGATTCAGACCTTGTAGAACTTGTGTTTGCTTCGCGGACGTTACATTGTCCTGTGGTTACGCTGTGAGCGGCCACAGAATAGTTTTCGGTTTGCTAGAAGTCTCTATTTGAGCATTCGCGCCTTTGTGAATCGGGCATTGATTTTACAGATCTTATTAAGCAAGTGACTGATCGATTTGTGCCAAGTGGCCTTTGTGTCACCTATGCAAAATATTGATTAGTCTAGTAGCATGATAGCAACTGCCTAGCAACGCCGACGCCAGTGACGCTGTCTTAAGTTACATGTCGACCCTGCTTAACATGTCGCAGCAATTACGGTCGGATAAAAATTTCAGCTCATCCGCTCCCACCGTCTGCTGCCTGCGAGCCTGAGACGCTGCCGTTAATGATCATCTGTGTGGGTAAGGTGACGCACTTGCTGGAGGGTTATATGAATCAGACTTTCATTAGAGTCGACATGGTCGATTTGAGAATGTCCGCAACTGCACTATGTACTCAGCCAGACGAGTTGCGGACGCAACTATAAGATCTGAAGATGATCCACGTGATCGGAACATGTCATTAAACAATTTTATTGCAACTGTTGACTGAAATAAACACATTAAAAAAATGAATCACACTTGTTGGATTCGGTCCCTTATTTTATTCTTTTGAGATCTGCCTATTTACTTTGGGGAGCTTAGGGCTAACGATAATTTCAACCCCCCATGTAGCCAATCTAATAGCATTCTGTTTTGCAAAACCTCCGACCTTTGACTCAGCCAGTCATTTTTGTGACTCAATATTTTAACATTTATAAAAAAAATTGTTTGAATACCATTATCTGTTTTACTTGATAGGAAATGTCATCTAATATATTTTTGCATGTTTAATTATAGTAAATTGATTTTAAGCAGATCGTCTTTCATTTAAGAGCATTCCTTTTTCCCTTTTTTGGAGGGGAATCTTTACAATATGACCAGATGATGCTGGCACAGCCCTCCGAATCCGGTGATCATTAGAAAAAATAAGATTTCGCGATCTTTTCGTTATCA
The DNA here is from genome assembly GCA_026315105.1 of Locusta migratoria. Taxonomy (NCBI): domain Eukaryota; kingdom Metazoa; phylum Arthropoda; class Insecta; order Orthoptera; family Acrididae; genus Locusta; species Locusta migratoria. The sequence continues at coordinate 167,381,228 of CM048748.1, forward strand.
CTTTTGAAGGATTTTAAAAGTATCAGATCGCCTCCAAAACATGAAATGTTAGGTAATGGCATATAAGGAAGTATTGTTGCAGATATCGCAAATAGATTCCATTAGACCGTCCATTGCGATATTGGTGTTTTTTGATTGGATTGTGATTTTCGCCAGGGCACAAAACGTTAAAATCAGAAAATTCTTGTGTCACCTAACTTTTTGGGGCAGCCAGGAATGGCCACTGATCTAAGGCACGTCACCATGGTTCAAGAGTCCGCTAAAGCTGATCTTTCAAATCCCCCTTGGGCATGAATATTGTGTTCGCGCTTACGTTAGTTAAAATTAAGTGTATATCGCCCCTACATTCTAGAATGTCATTCATGTTGTCTGAGAGGCCCCTTGAGTTGAAGGGGGCGTTGAACCGAAATGCTGATGCCTGTTTTAGTCACAAACAATGGGATGGAATTAATGCCGGCTCACCAGTTGTTTGACGATGCCCAGCATTAAAAAAAAATATTTAAAAAAATCCATGTTTCTCAAATTTGTTATTTTTGTTTGTTTGATGGCACTGTCGCTGTTTACTTGTTTGTGCGTGTTACCTCTCATGTTCTCATTACAAACCGAGGTATTACGGTTGTGTGCACTTGATGTTCTCCAGCCGAAATATCGGTGTTCGTCAATGCGTTTAACCGGCTGCGTACGCGTAACATCGAACATTAAACATACCGAGAGAAGCTCGGCTTCCACGTAGTTTAATATAATTTAACTTCATTTGTGCAGCATTCTAGTAATGTTTGTTACAAATTCGCAAGCATCATCGTGTATGGAAACAAACGCAACACAAAATAAGAGGTGCAAAACAAGACAGTTGATAAGTTCACAGGCTACTAAAAAATTTTCCTTTTATCAGTGCTTAAACTAAATCACGATAGAGTTCTTAAATTCTATTTAAATTTTACTACAATACCGTCTGTTAATATTACATTTTTTGCTTGTATAACCTGGCACTATGCTTAAGGCGATATCCCACCCTCATTTGAGAAGGCAGCCTTTCAGTTACAATGCTAATGTGGGTCAAATAATTCTTACAGTAACGCACAGGGAACAAGAGAGTCGGTAGTGTCCTAAAGAGTTTTGCCACGGATGCATCATTTGTTTCATAGCATCATTACCTCGAGATAAATTTATACAATGTCACAAATTCCGTAAGATACCATCTAAAATCCAGCAAAGTGCGGTATTAAGACGCATCATGGTCTGAGCAGGAATTTTAAGCTGTGCTGCCTTTAAAGAGATCAAATGTTCAAATGTTTGTAGAGCTTATGGGACTTAACTACGGGGTCATCAGTCCCTAAACTTACAAACTACTTATGAACTAGCTAATACTAAGGACGGCACAATTGTCCATGCCCGAGGGGTGGTTCGAACCCCCGATCGTGGTTGCGGTGCAGACCGTGACTGGCGCGCCGCAGACCCCTCGGCCACCGCGGCCGGCTGCCTTTAAAAGTCATCCGAAAATGTGAAAGGGTTGCCAATGCAGGGTTAATGTCCCATAAATGGTCTATAGGTTCATGTTGCAAGATGTCATTCTCTGGAAATTTTCAGAATATCCCTGAAACCAACTTCGGAAAAGTCTGCCACAATGTCTGGCACAATGTCATCCGTAAGTGAAGTTGAAACGTAGGTAAATTTTTATATATTGACGCTGTGGTCCAACGACCATTTTTCTTTACTGATAGTGTCAACGGCCTCGCGTTTACAGTCCACTATGTTATTGAGCCACCAATATTTCTCACAGTGCCTTGTTGACTACTTGGACCCGTTGGTTGATTTGCGCTACAGTCCAAACTTACCATTAGTTCTTACCAGCTGAAATTACGGCCTAAGCACGAAAGCAGAACATGCGGTGTGCGGGATTTGGTTCTATTATTAACAGCAGTAATTCTATAGCCAACAACGCCAACTTGGGCTGCATGTCAGTCGTACGCCACACACAAGGGCTCCCATACAATACAATCGGTGAGGTGGTGGGCAAAGCGTGAGGGAATTGGGAGGGGGAGGGGTGGTAAGGAGAACATTTCACCCACTGTTACACACGGACAGTAACGTCTGTCGATTATAAGCCTAAATTTTAGTTATCGCGACAACATATTTTGATCGTTGTATCGTTTGCGGTTTGTATTCAGTCCTGTTAGCGAAAACAATGGTGAACGTGAAAACTGTAACGTAAATATCTTGTTCTTGCTTTTCGAAATAGAATTTTAAATGAACAGGAATGTACTGAGTTTAACTTTTATCTTACTTTCTGTTGTGTTTATCATCGTACTTGCGGTGGATGTCGTCAGTGATGCGGGAACAATTTGTTTTTATTTAACTTTCCTTCCTTACCTTTATTATCGCTAACCGCCGAACATACTGGTTGAGAATGCTGACAGGACGAGAAACACAGTATATTGTGTGTGTGTGTGTGTGTGTGTGTGTGTGTGTGTGTGTGTAGCTTCTGTTCTTTCGGACGTGTATGAAGGAAATGACGTCACTGTTGATCCTGTACTTATTATCTGTTCTTATTCACGGGATGTATGACATTGACTGCGAATGGGTAAAGCTAAAAATATGTACGCAGCCGGGATTCGAACTCGGGTCTCGTGCTTTCCAAGCAGTTGCCCTGATCCCTTCACCACTGGGGACACAATGGATTACTCAAAGAAGCCTCCGTCAGATACTAGGTCCCAACTTTACCCTGACCACTGTAACTCAAACTCGTAGTTATTTAAACTGATACCCGTAAGTGTAAGGGGCTACGAGTGCGTCTGCACTGAAGAAAGGATCATTGCCTTTGCCCTTATTCTTATTGGAATGTTTACGTAACTACAAGTTTGAGTAATAGGGGGCAGGGTAAAGTTGGGAACTTTTTTCTGACGCGAGGCGTGCTTGAGTAATCAATTGCAGTTGTGGTGATTACTATGTCCCTAGTGGACGGATGGGGTTAGTTATTATTAAGAGCAATGATACGGCTCTACATTAAAAGAACAGATTCAATAATGATGGAGCGACCATCACGGCTTACGGCACAATTATTTCATGCAGTGAGGCCAAGCAGCCTTGATCACACAGTGAACGCTCTAACAATTTTCTACATACTTAAATACATTAGATACTGCTGTCTTGAACGTAGATACATCAGTAGGGACTTTAAACGTGCTTGTGCCGTTTTACAGGAAAGGAGGAAAAATGTAGGGATGATGGCTCGGAAAGCATTTCCAGAAAGGTGGCAGATTTGTACCGGAAAGTATTTTTCTTCACATCAGAAATCACAATTCCCTTGCAATATTTCCTGCAAATTCCTAGAAATAATGGACAATGGAATACCTAATTCACGAATATCGCAGTGATACCCTATTCGTCACTATTCTTCGGTATGCGACAGAAAAAGTTCTAAAGTTTCAAATATTTATACCAATCGGTTTCGCAACAATCGAAATATCTTCCAAAGGAAAAAATCCTGAAAATCCAAAATCTGTCGTACTTTTACGCAGAAATATTTACTTTGGTAGGGGGGATGCAGCGTTAGTTCGTTTACTTACAGTAGGTTATTCCAGTATTTCATTACTTGGGTCAACTTTCACATTCCTGCTTTATTTCCATCAAAACGTATGTGAACATACTTCCTCGCTCGGCTAGTTGAAACATATTTGCTACAAAGAGTGCGCGACAAATATTTACGACACAGCCTAACAATGAATGTTTAATAAGCTCCACAAATGGACTGTTGTACCAGGTTTAACATCTACGTCTCGTGTCTACATGTGGTCTTCAGTCCAGAGACTGGTTTGATGCAGCTCTTCAAAATACTCTATCCTGAGCAAGCCTCTTCATCTCCACATAAGAACGGCAACCTGTATTTGTCTGAATCTGCTTGCTGTGTCCAACTCTTGGTCTTCCTATGCGGTTTTTACCCCACACACATCCCTCCAACACTAAATTCACAATTCCTTTCTGTCTAAGAATGTGCCCTACCAATCTATCCCTTCTTCTAGTCAAGATATGCCAGAAATTTATTTTCTCCCCAATTCTGTTCAGTACCTCCTCATTAGTTACGCGATCCACCCACCTAATCTTCAGCATTCTTCTGTAGCACCACATTTTAAAAGCCTCAATCCTCTTCCTGTCCGCACTGTTTATCGTCCCATACAAGGCAACACTCCATACAAATGCCTTCAGAATGGACTTCCTTAGGCTTAAATCAATACTCGATGTTAACAAATTTCTCTTTTTCAAGAACGCTTTTCTACCCATTGCCATTCTGCATTTTATATCCTTTGTAATGCGACCATCATTTGTTATTTTACTGCACAAGTAACAAAACTCATCTACCTCCTGCTTCGTTACCTAATCTAATTCCTTCGGCATAACCTGATTTTCTTAGACTGCACTCCATTACCCTAGTTTTGCTTTTGTTAATGTTCATCTTACATGCACCTTTCAGCACAATGTCCATTCCGTTCAATTGCTCTTCCAGGTCCTTTGCTGTATCTGACAGAATTACTATGTCGTCGGCAAAACGCAATGATTTTAATTCTTCCCCCTGAACTTTAATTCCTTCAACAAATTTCTTCTTGCTTTCCTTTATAGCTTGCTTAATGTACAAATTGAACAACATTGGAGAAAAGCTACAACCCTGTCTTACTCCCTTTCCAACCACTGCAGCCCTTTCATGCCCTTCAACTCCGACAACCGCTGTCTGGTTTTTGTACAACTTGTAAATAATCTTACGCTCCCTATATTTTAGTCCTGCTTGCTTCAGAACTTGAAAGAGATTATTCCAATCAACCTTGTCAAAAGCCTTCTCCAAATCTATAAAAGCTAGAAATGTAGGTTTGTCTTTTCTTAATCTATCTTCTAGGATAAGCCATAAAGTGAGTATTGCCTCCCGAGTTCCTACATTTCTCCTGAACCCAAACTGATCTTCCCCGAGGTCGGCTTCTACCAGCTTTTCCATCCTTCAGTAAATAATTCGTGTAAATATTTGCAAACATGACTTATTAAACTGATGGTTCTGTAGTTTTCAGACCTGACTGCATCTGCTTTCTTTGGAATGTGGATGATATTTCTCTTAAAGTCTGAGGGCACTTCACCTGTCTCATACATCTTACACACCAGGTGAAACAATTTTGTCATGGCTGGTTCTCCCAGAGACTTCAGTAGCTCTGAGGGAATATCATCTACTCCAGGGGCCATGATTCGACTTACGTCTTACAGTGCTCTGTCAAATTCATCTCTCAGTATAGTATCTTCTATTTCATCCTCATCTACTTCTTCTTCCCTTTCTACAATATTGACGCTAAGTTCATTTCCTTCATAGAGCCTCTCTATTCTTTCCACCTTTCAGCTTTCCCTTCTTTGCTGAGAACCGGTTTTACATCAGAGCTGTTTTCCTTAACTCCACATGTTTCTTTTATTTTTTTGTAGGCTTTATCTATTTTTCCCCTATTTATACATTCTTCTACATCCTTGCATTTGCCTTCTAGCCACTCGTGCTAAGCCATTTTGCACTTCCTGTCAATCTCATTTCTTAGTCGTCTGTACGCCATTTTGCCTGTTTCATTTGCTGCATTTTTATATTTTCTCCTTTCATCGATTAAATTTAGTATCTCCTGTGATATCCAAGGATTTTTTGTAGGTCTTGCCTTCCTACCTATTTTGTCCTCTGCTGCCTTCACTATTTCATCTCTCAATGCTACCCATTCCTCCTCTACCGTTTTATTTTCCCGCGTTTCTGTCAATTGTTGCCTAAAGCTCCCTCTGAAATTCTTAAGAACTTCAGGTTCCTTCAACTTATCCAGGTCCCATCTCTTTATTTTCCTACCTTTTTGTAGTTTCTTCAGTTTCAGCCTACAGTTCATAACAAACAAGTTATGGTCAGAGTCTATATCTGCCCCTGCGTATGTCTTACAGTTTAAAACCTGGTTCCGAAATCTATGTCTTACCATTATAAAATGTATCTGGTATCTGCCGGTGTCTCCTGGTCTCTACCACGTATACAACCTTAACTAAGGGGTCATCAGTCCCTAAACTTACAAACTACTTATGAACTACTTACGAACTAGGACGGCACAAATATTCATGCTCCAGGGGGGGGGGATTCGAACCCCCGACCGTAGTGGCCGTGCAGACCGTGACTGGAGCGCCTTAGTCTCCTCGGCCACCGCGGCCGGCTGTGACTCTTAAACCAGTTGTTTGTTATAACTACATTATGTTCCGTGCAAAATTCTACCAGGCGGCTTCCTCTTTCATTCATTTTGTCCAGACCATATTCACCTACTATCTTCCCTTCCCTTCCTTGTCCTACTACCGAATTCCTGTCTCCCATAACAGTTAAGTTTTCCTCTCCCTTAATTGTCTGAATAATTTCATTTAGCTCCTCATATATTTCTTCGATCTCCTCATCATTGGCAGAGCTAGTTGGCATATAAACCTGTACTACTGTGGTCGGTGTTGGCTTCGTATCTATCTTGACTACGATAATACGATCACTGTGTTGCTCATAGTAGTTTACCCGCATTCCTATTTTCTTATTCATTATCAGATCTACTCCTGTAATACCCCCAATTGATTTTGTATTTGTAAACCTGTACTCACCTGACCAGAAATCCTGTTCCTGTTTCCACCGAACTTCACTAATCCCCAGTATATCTAACTTCAACCTATCCATTTTCCTTTTTAAATTTTCTAGCTTCCCTACCCGATTAAGGGATTTAACATTTCACGATCCGATTCGTAGAATGCCAGTGTTGTCTTTGCTGATGATCACATGCTCCTGAGTAGTCCCCGCCCGGAGATTCGAATGGGGGACTATTTTACCTCCAGAATATTTTACCCGCGAGGATGCCATCATCATATGTTCATGCAACAGAGCTGCATGTCCTCGGGAAAAGTAATGGCTGTAGTTTCCCCTTGCTTTCAGCCGTTCGCAGTAACTGTGTGGCAAAGCCACATTAGCTGATGTTACAAGGCCAGCTCAGACAATCATCCAGACTGTTGCCCCTGTAACTACTGAAAAGGCTGCCCACCACGGCAATGTCTGTGGTTCATATATATATATATATATATATATATATATATATATATATATATATATTTCTAATTAATTATATTTGTGGCCTTGAAATATGATTCATTCAGCCGGCCTCCAATCTCTGATACTTTCCAACTGAGAAGACATACCGTAAAGTTTTACACCCACACACACACACACACACACACACACACACATCTGTTACTCGAAAATGTTAATACATAGCGGGTTCCAATAAGGTTTACACATATTTCCAGACCTTTACCAAACTTTGTCGCGTTGTCACCAGACGCAGTATTATGAAACAAAGAAAGTTTATAGCTTACTATGTTCTTCCTTTTCATTCCTTTTGCTGCCATTACTTAAAGTTAGAAAGTTCGCAACACCAGGAGTAGCCAGTGTCTACATACATTACCGAAAGGAGTAAAAAATTATATGTACGGCCCACAGATCATGATAAACGACGAGGTAAAGTATTACACCTGTCATAACTAGCTTCAGCTTAAATTTTCGTCAAGTGAAACGTAACACTGGGTATCACATTCTTATTTACTATTTATTAACTAATAATGCTATTCCAATACAATTTACATGTTCTATATCCATATATGTTACTGAATGTACGTGCAAAGTAATATTACTGCATAGCACACAATTCTGCATATTTCGGGAAAATATATGCTCTTGCTTAATATGGAAAGCGATGTGTCTGTTTTATAATGATACAGTGTTTCATAATTACAACACTTAGAAATTTCCAAAACATAATTTACTAATTACTTCTCGCTTACTTCGGCGTAAAATTCACCCCTTACTCTGCCGAAGTTCCATTTAACCTGAAATTTTTATTAAAATACTGATATCAATAACACTATTGAAGATGGTGTAATCAGAAAAAATTGATGGAGCGCCAGTAAGATATTCCTGGTGATATATATTGATGGAGCACCAGTAATATATATATATATATATATATATATATATATATATATATATATATATATATATATATATATATATATCACCAGGAATATCTTACTGAAGCTACATAAATTTTTCTGATTACACGCTTTTGTGCAACGAATACATTTTTACTCTCAAGGAGACCACATGGGTATAGGATTTCAGAATTTCTCTATATTTATGCTACGCGAAGTTCATAATGTAAATAACAATCAGCCAAAGCCATTCGACGCTACTCTCAATAATTCTCCAGAAAATCGACTTTGAAATTATCCAAGCACACGTATGTATCACTAATTGAATCAAAGCCGCAGTTGTCGCTGTAGCTCCGGGAGTAGCGTTCTGCATTAGCAACCCTGGGGTCCGTGGTTCGAATCCTATCATGACCAGTTTATATATATATATATCGTTATGTTCGAATACTTACTCAATTTTAATATCTGATGTTAGTTTTTACGAAAAATTCACTTTCTTTGTTTATTCGTAATTTCCTGTATTTTATGAAAGGTCGTTAATTGTTATGGTTTGAATGTGAAAAAACATAAGTGATATTTTTTACAGTATTGGCTTGATTATTAGTTGACGACGGTAGTCTTTCATTGTTCAGTTTGCGAAGAGCTACGGCGCTGTTTTTGGAAAGTCATCTCCATAGCCACTACTGGCACTCCACACAGCTGACTTACTGAACCACCGTTTTACGTGACGACAAGGTGTTTAGTTCATCTACATAAACAGCAACGAAAACTGACACACCACGTGGAATTGGAGATCCCAAACGTTTCATATAACTGATTCTGAAAAGGAAAAAAAAATCCTATCACAGTAGGATTCGAACCACCGACTCTATGTCTTTTGTGCAAATTTACACAAAACTCGGAAACTGTCATACAGTTTTTACATATTAGTGGTTTGTTTAGAAGGTATTAGTTGTGGTTTTGTTGGCAGATGAGTTCATACCTACCACGTTACGATTATATGTGCGTTACTTTTCTCCTTTCCACGATATCCGTAAAAATCATTCTCTCATCTATAAATTATGTTCCGTAGATGGTTTTCTCACAATCTCCATCGTATTGCAACACACTGAAATTAAGCATAACAATTGTCTTTTGCGAATGGGAATCCAGCGGAGTGAAAAAATCAGCAATTATGACGTTGATTCCAGCAGGACCAGGGCGCTTTTTTCTATCCAAGGCAGTACAGCTTCGTTACGTGGTTCTGAGCTACACCCACATATGCTGCACCTGTTTTAATTATTGGTACTTATGCCTACTTGCAAAACTTCAGAGTCGATATTCTCGATAATTTTTGAGAGTTGCGTTGAATGGCTTTGTATGATTGGTTTTGAGTTCTGAACTTCTAGTACCATAAAAAAAATCTAAAATCCGATACCAACCTGGTCTCCATGTCAGTGATGAATTGCCTCAAAGTACGATGTCATTTTGAAAGACACGAAGTAAGCTAAAGAATAATTATTATTCGTGTCATTAGGAAGAGCCTTTGAGGAGCACAATTGATTTACATTACAAACTAGATGATTCGGTGAACTTCGTATCACTTACCTCTGAATATAAAACATATTAATTTAAATCATATATATTTTAGACCCAGTAGCTTTATGAAGGCATCATCGGATAGTCTAAGTATCGGCTCGATAGTGGGCGGAAAGAAATGGCAAATCACGTACACACGTCCATGTTAGTGTTCATGTCACATTCGCGGAAGCTCAGGGAAGTTTTAAGCGATGATAAACGGACAGCCGGCCGCGGTGGCCGAGGGGACTAAGGCGCTCCAGTCACGGTCTGCACGGCCACTACGGTCGGGGGTTCGAATCCCCCCTCGGGCATGGATATTTGTGCCGTCCTAGTTCGTAAGTAGTTCATAAGTAGTTTGTAAGTTTAGGGATTGATGACCCCGTAGTTAAGTCCCATAGACTATACAAACATTTGAAACATTTGATAAACGGACAGCAACTCATTTTTATCTTTGACAGTTCATATACCGGTTCAGATCGTGTATAGTGAACTTTACTCTTTCAAAGTATATTTCTGAACGCAGCTAACACTACAACCAAGTCATTGTTTTACATGTTTTAAATCTAAATTTTCCTCGCAATTTTTCCATATCACCGTTTAATCCTACCCTGAACTTCCACGAAAGTGACATGAACATTATCCTGAACATGTGTGCGTGATTTGTCCACTCTTTCCGCCCACTATCGAGCCGAAACGTAGACTATCTGATGATGCCTTTATAAAGGCTACTGGGTCTAAAATAGATATGATTTAAATTAATATGGTTTCTGTGATTCTTCAGTTTCTCCCGGCGTATTTGATGATCAAAATATCCACGGGTGTACTGCCGGTCTATAGTGTCCAACGGGCACAATATTTCGGCGATCACACATGTCGCCAACATCAGGTGAACTGACGGACTGAGCTCCTGGAAACGCGCCGGCACGGAGATATGGTTTCTATTCAGAGGTAAGTGATACGAAGTTAACCGGTTCACCTACTCGTCCCGGCAATGCTTCGCAATTGCTAATATGTATGTACTCTTTCTTTAAACGTCAAATGTGCAAAATTTTATCGCAATCGTACGAATGATATTAATATCACAAAGAAAAGAGCTCTTTCTGTTTCCCACAAATTTTCCTATTTCCTAGTCCACTATTCCAAGCTTTTACTTCATTCAAACCTTCCTCTCGCTTGAACATCGAATGTGCAATATTTTATCGCAATCAGATGAATGGTATTGATATTTCATAGGAAAATCTCTTTTTATTATTTCTGAATTTTCCAATTTTCCGGGAAGCTTTACCTAATTTTTATTTCATAAGAACGTTACTCTTGCTTTGATCGACAAACATGCAAGATTTTTCGCAATCAGAGGAATGATGTTGATATCCCATTGCAAAAAGCTCTTTCAGTTTCTCGCGAATTTCCAAATTTTCCGGGTAACATTCCAAAATTTTTAGTCCATAAGAACGTTCATATTTCGTTGAACCTCAGATGATCAAAATGGATGGTTCTCAGCTTATAGTGTGGGTACATTTAGAAACACATTGAAAAAGGAACTTGGTTTGAATTTTGCGACTTTTCTTTTAACTGTCCCTATTTTTTTTACTGAAAACTTTTTAAGACCATAATCAACAAAAAAATAATAAATAAATAAAAATTACCCCTCTCCATACAAACCTTGTCCTGTCAAGCCGTACTCAAGTAATGCTCTTACAACCATGTGCAAATTGATTTTTATTCACAGAAAAAAACCGCTTTCGGTTTTTCCTAAATTTTCCTACTTTCCGGGCGACTTCTCCGAATTTTTATTTCATGCGACCCTTCCCCTTCCTTTCAACATGAAATGTACAACATTGTATCGCAGTTGGACGAATGGTATTGATAGCTCACTGGACAAAGCTGTTTCAGTTTTTCCCGATTTTCCTCTTTTTCCGGACAACTTTTCCATATTTTCTCAACGTTTAAGCCTTCCTTGAACTTAGATGAATACTTCAAGACTAAAATAAGCCGAATCCATTCAGCCGTTCTCGAATTTTAGCGAGACTAACGAACTCTTTGGAAAATGATACAATAAACCATATCCATAGCTCCGCAGAAAGTGTAACATTTCTTGTTTTGACCTACCGCATTAAAATTTCCCGTCACCTATTATTTTATAAGTTACAGAGGCAAATACACTTAGTGAAACACCCTGTATATAGATCAGTATAATATAATTTATGCGAGCACGAGATATCCCTGTTACCTTGTTCACCATCAGTCCACGTTCCTAGAGTAGGCTGTTTCAATACATCCAATAAGATGACGACCGAAGCCGTAGAGGGACTTTGTTTTCATATCCAGCAGGTGTCCTTGTGGCAAGTCCTCAGTCACGCCTGCGAGCATGTTGTCGCGAGAGCGCAGGGGACACGGGCGCCTGTGTGCGTCTCTTCCTGTCGCGCCGCTATGAAACTTCACGAGTTGGCAATACGCGGGCGGGGGCGCATCTGTGTGCCTCCGCGTGAGGGGCGGACGTGCCCTGCATGGAGACGCGACGGCTGCGCGCTGACGGCTGCCGCAGCCCGCGCCTCGCTTTGAATACTCCGTGAACCTAAGCACTGATAGCGCACATTGCCGGAAGAATACCGCTAAGCGGCTGCTATGGTTCTTTTGCTTTTGCCGTCTCTATTTTAATTTTATGTTAGGCACGATGTAGCTGGAGAGTTCTCGCAGTTTCCTACAACGTCAGTAGTAGTGTGTTAAGAGGTTGCATCAGGTCCTTTCCGTGTAAAAGTTCGCCAGTTTTGTAGGAAATGTAATCTTAAAAACGGCTACAATAGTTCGATAATAGCACCCTTTCCGGAGGCTTTTCCTCCTCCTATCCATAAATTTATAATATTCTTAACTAAAAAGTAAAGTATACAGGGTGTTACAAAAAGGTACGGCTAAACTTTCAGGAAACATTCTTCACAAGAAGAAAAAAAAAATGTTATGTGGACATGTGTACGTAAACGCTTAATTTCCATGTTAGAGCTCATTTTAGTATTTCTATTTAAATGTAACTTGAACTAATTCGTGCAGAAAATTGTTAAAATGCCCAATTTTTTCGTTAGTATCTACTGTACTTCCTCGATTTACCGCCAGATGGCGCAATTGAAGGAAGGTAATGATGACTTACGTGCTTGTGTTGACATGCGACGGATGAGGCTTCAATACAACGTGATCAAATTGTACATTTTCACACTGAACATGGGTGGGCTGACGAGAATCCGCACGCAGTTGTGCAATCATGTCATCAACACAGATTTTCTGTGAACGTTTGGGCAGGAATTGTTGGTGATGTCTTGATTGGGCCTCGTGTTCTTCCACCTACGTTCACTGAAGCACGTTATCATGATTTCATACAGGATACTCTACCTGTGCTGCTAGAACACGTGCCTTTTCAAGTATGACACAACATGTGGTTCATGCACCATGGAGCTCCTGCACATTTCAGTCGACGTGTTCGTACGCTTCTCAACAACAGATTCGGTGTCTGATGGATTGGTAGAGGCGGACCGATTCCATGGCTCCACACTCTCCTGACCTCAACCCTCCTGACTTTCATTTGTGGGGGCATTTGAAACCTCTTGTCTACGCTACCCCGGTACCAAATTTAGAGACTCTTCGTGCTCGTAATGTGGAGGGCTGTGATACAGTACGCCATTCTCCAAGGCTGCATCAGGGATTCCATGCGACGGAGGGTGGATGCATGTATCCTCGCTAACGGAGAACATTTTGAACATTTCCTACAACAAAGTGTTTGAAGTCATACTGGTATGTTCTGTTGCTGTGTGTTTCCATTCCATGATTACTGTGATTTGAAAAGAAGTAATAAAATGAGCTCTAACATGAAAATTAAGCTTTTCCGGACATATGTCCCCCATAACATATTTTCTTTCTTTGTGTGTGAGGAATGTTTTCTGAAAGTTCGCCGTACCTTTTTGTAACACCCTGTATTATGTAGTATATGTAGTTCAATTAGTAGAACTGTTTGCGTCTTATATTTCTTCTGCTAATGAAATGTCGTCTCTGGTTGCATTTCCTACAGTGTGCACTTTTCAGTTATAGTTATATACAACTGTAATTCCTAGGCATTTAGTTGAATTTACGTCCTGTAGATTTCAATGATTTATCGTGGAAAAGAAAGTTTAAAAGATTTTCTTTACCGCTCATATGGAGGAAATCAGTGAATAGAGTCAAATGACAATTTTCGCACCATGCCCGTCATTTAATTCGCTCTGCCAGTGCTTTTGATTTTCCTATGACTCTACTAGCCGATAAAAGACATCATCCCCGAAAAATCTAAGAGGGTTGCTTATATTGTCTCCTGAAAAGCCACTAATCCCTTTCTTTTACTCGATTATTTGCCATTAGTTGCTTTGTTCTTTCTAATTTTGACGGTTTTGAGAATTTTTTATATTCAGTGTCGCTGAGACTACTCTGTTTTCACTAATTCCTGTATGTGTTTTCATGCCCTGTATTAGTTCCGGATTATTTGTTTCTAGCTCTTAAATTAATCGCTTTAGATAGTTATCGGAGAATGTGTTCAGTAGAATTTAGCACGAAGTTTCATGCTTGCCTACCGTTTTTAACATGTATTCGTGCTGACATATCGACTGTCTGATCGGAACGTTCAGGAGATAAAACACAGACAAATGAGAACCTGAAGGGGTACGGGAGGAACAGGAGGAAACCTCACAGGGTAAAACAATTAAACTGGTTCATCGCTCCAATATTACGTTGTATGACGTATCGTAGACCCAACATGTCTTGAGCCATTTGTAGCTTTCAGAGATATATATATATATATATATATATATATATATATATATATATATATATATATATATATATGTGTGTGTGTGTGTGTGTGTGTGTGTGTGTGTGTGTGTGTGTGTGTGTGTGTGTGTTTGTGTGGATATGAATTTATGGCGAAGTACGCTTGATGGCAATATATCTAATTAATTAAATATGCAAATGATATCAGACAGAATAAACTATATATTTCTAGATCTGATAAATTTGGGTCGCCGCTATGTTTTACAAAACATAGGAAATATATTCCTGACCTAACTGAACAGTGGCGTATCAGAGCAAGGAAAAGAAATAATAATAATAATAAAATTCTATCATGAATCAATTTATGAAAAGATAATTAGATCATTCCCCATTCTTCCAAAACAAACAATTTTCCATCCAAAATTGGTAAAAATGTCATATATTGGCAAATATGTACAACCTGACCAAATACAATTGTATGTGACTCGGTGTCACACTCTGATTGCAAAAAATTAAAAAAAAAAGAGTTCTCTAAATACCTCTAAAAATATACGCTCATACCAATAAAATTGAAAATTAATTCAAATGACTGGCTATATCGTTTAGGAGTCTGTCACTGAAAGTCAATATAGACACAGACCTCGTTAAATTATCCCACTCAGAGTGAAAAGAAAGAAGGTAGCTACAACAAATGATCCCATTAGAAAAGAAGAGCTGAATCCTAACCAGGACTGGAGCAGCCCAAGCAAATACTATACCAAACACTGGGTGACGGTCGTGCAGCAGCGGCGTCGATGTCAGAAGTCTGGTACAGCAGCTATGGATTATATCCGCGAACATACTATAATAATAAAGCAACAACAAATTGCCGAAGTGTGGTCGCAACCAGCGAAACAACACTCTGAAAACACAGATACACACAAATTGCAACTACGGTGTCCAACTTGGCTGCAAGCCGCTGTGACCGAGGAGACTGAGGCGCTTCAGTCACGGTCTGCACGGCCACTACGGTCGGGGGTTCGAATCCCCCCTTAGGCATGGATGTTTGTGCCATAATTAGGATAAGCTAGTTGGTAAGTAGTTTGTAAGTTTAGGGACTGATGACCCCGCAGTTAAGTCCCTTAAGCTTAACAAACATTTGAACATTTTTTTGTCCAACTTGACAACGATACAATGCGCACAAGAGCAGAGCCTACTGTTCTCGGCGGCGGAGCCTCACCGAGTCCCCGTTCACCCAACAACTAAAAAAACTCATCTCCCCCTGCCCAGATCCACCCGAGCACGCGACTAGCGACTACGCCTTACTCGTCAGAGAGCCAATCTCATGGACCCGCTAATGGCCTATCCACTCAGAATGCATGGCCGGGAGTTGCATACAACAGAAATGAGAAAAAGTAGCATCGACAGCCAATCGTGGAGTTTGCTGCCAACGGCTCTTTAACCTCCTCCCAACACACACAGCTTTCTCACGCCAAGTCACATACTACAGTGTAATACTAGGAAATTCTTTGCAAATTCTCACTAGTCGGCATCTTGACGCCTATTTTTACTACTGCTGGCGACACTATCATGTTGTGCCAGATTTCACTTCGCAGAAACATGAACTTGAAGCATTCTGCCATTTGTTAAATCGTAAACTATGCTGCTACTAACAGTTTAGGGATGGAAAGAACGCCGGGGGTCCGGAAACCATCAAACGTGTTTTTCCTCTCCTGCTTGCACACCCAAAGAAACACGGTGGCGCCAGACAGGCTCCGGTCGCCCTAAACTGTTAACACTTTGTGCGACCTCACACAGGAAACCGCAGGTAACCGGCGGCACAGACAAATATATACAGACGGGAAACCTCCGTAAGGGCCCGGTCCTAGGCTCAGGGATGCGGGGAGGGAGGGTTTCCAACAGTTCCGTAAGATGTCCCATGATGGCGCTGTGGTCAGAAGCAACTCTTTAAACTGGCCAGAGCAGGCGGCAGGTAGCGGCTTTCCCCACCACCACCTCCCCTCAAACGCCAGCAAGCCGGACAGAGATGTGGCCTCGTGGCAGGCGGCAGAAGCTCTCCCCTCAGCCTCCCCTCCACACTACCCTTTGATGTGCAAGAGGCACCCTAAGCCAGGGAACCGCCTGACACCTGCTAGCATCTTACAGAACTACGAGGGCAGCGAAGGACAGTGGTATAGGGGGGAGGCTTCTCCTCTGTATATGTTACTCTGTCCCGGAGGTCAGTCGTGTCACCGTGCGTGTCGAGTGGCACGTGCCCGCATTCCTTGGGGAATCCTGCCCCATTCATCGCGCGTGGAGTGATCTCAGACGGAGTGTCGTTATCTCAGTGGCCCATCAGCGCTTATTGTGTCGCAGCTGTTCCAGCGTGTCTGGGGCTGGCCTGGCAAGCCAGCCCATGCTCAGGCGTTGACCTCACCCTAGCCGCATTCAGCTGGCCCCTATTCACTCACAGCCTCGAGGCTCGTCCATCACCGCCCAGGTGCTGCCGTCTGTCTGAGAGTGTGCGTACTCGGCTTTTCCTGGTCACAGCCAAGCTATGTCCGGTTGCATGTTGCTCCGAAATGCAAAGCCGTTATAGGGTGCAGACCATCTTATTGTACCTCCGCACCACTCCTCATTGTCACTGTACATATTGAAAATACACTAAATTAGACATGAGTTTACAAATACCAATACATGTTTTAATTTTATAGTAAATTTTCAAATCCTATTCCTAAAACTGGGCACAAATTTAAATTGAAAACAAAAAAAATCTACTACGATGTTCCACCAAAATTTACAAAAAATTTTTTTAAGACAATGAATTTAAATATGTATGTATGTGATTCAATTTAATATGTTAACTTATATATATAACTTTAAATTGTTTTACTTGGCACTCAAGATTTTAATATCTTTGTAAGGAATGTGCCGATTTCTGTTGTCAGCTACTTCAAATTGAAAAGAAATTAAAAAAAAAAAGTAAAAAAATAATTATCTAAATCCTGTAAATAAAATTGATTAAATTTCATAACTACAATTTCAAACTACATTGTACATATGACTAAATGGTTATTGTGTTAGAACATGCTTTACATGCAGATTTAGAAGAACCACTATTTTACTATGGAGCTCCATCCACTGGGTTCAGGATGGGAAAGGAAACAGGACATCTTATACTGTATGATGCTGCTCCTCTTCCTTCCAAGAAATCTATTCTTTTTCTTTCCTTGTACTGGGATAGTTCGAAACTTTGTTTCTCTCAATTTATACGAGAGCCCTTCTCCTCGTTTTCAGTTCTCCAATATCTTTACAATCTCCTTGCTGTCGTCTGAATAAAATATTTCGTTGCTCCTGAAACTAAAAACAGATTAGATTTCACGTTTTCGATTATACAAAACAGTTTTAGTGGCAGTTGTACTGTACAATAATAAGATTCCATTTTTATGATTTTGTTGTACGATCTGGAGGAGAACATCGTCCCTGGAGTGTTCCAAAATTGGACAACGTCGAGTCCCTGGCGACTGTGCGACCTCGTTATCGACACCTATACGCTAAGCAACATGGAAATACAAGTCTCAAATATTGTGGAACCACGCATCATGGCGTGTCCAAAACAAAAACACCATCGAGCCCTCACATCGACTGGGCAAATCCTATCAAGAAACCGTATAATGCCAAGTGGGTTTTAAACAATATTACGAACTTCGGGCTGATTATACGCACAAAGGCGTAATCAATACCATAAGAACACAATCGAACCCCTAAGGACGAAAGAGCACCTCCTCAACGAAGTTCAAAAACTCAAGAGACCTATAGATTTAAGTTCAGATTAGATCACACAATTTTATTTCGCGCCACGTTATATACAAAGGCGACGATGTTCAGACGGAAGAAAAATAAACCAATGGATAGCATATCAGGCAACAAGCATAAAGACAGCATATACCAATAAATAAAGATTGGAGCCACAAAGGTTTCCATAAAACAGAAGACCTAAACGGTCTCAATTACACAAATCAGAGGAACTTCAGCAACAGCAATAACAGAGAATGAATAACACCTAGAAAATCCTATCCCGATTTCGGAAGACTAAACAATGACGTAACAAAGCAAGATCAAGAAATTTCTGGAAATGCATAAACAGTTTTATAAATCATGCCTCAATGACAACATACTCTAGACACAATGTACACACAAAGAAAGAAGAAACAAATTGTTTCTACGGCTGTAACTTATACATAATAAACATTCGTACTAGACAAACTAAAAATATACGATGTATATTTACATAAAATCTAAAAAACAAATCACAAATTACGCAATGAATGGCTTTAGGTGGCACACGTGATGCGCATCTGCACCTTTGCCCTTGACTCAAGCAGTGCCGCACATGGATGGACCATTCTCCTAATACGGAAAGGACTGACAATACTGAGAAAAATTTCTGGCAAAGCTTTTTTTTCCTTTGTTGGAGAGGTGAAAGCTCTTTACCAATACTTTCTGACCAGGTGTGAAGTTATGTGCTTTGGCTTTCCTGTCCGCAATAACCTTGCGTCACAAAGCTGCTTCTCTAATCCGTTGTAGTGGCAAATCCACAACACTACTGTGTCTGGTCCGTCTTGAAGGCGGGAAGTCCACCACTTCGGGATTCACATTCTTAAGCACCTTGCTGCGGGCCAGACGGGTAGTACTCTGTGGAATATTATTTATAACATCCTCAAAATCCTTTAGGAAAACATCCCAGCCCGCGTGATTTTTCTTGCAGTATATGCGGCATAGGGTCCCTAGGTTACTCATAACTGTTTCCGCTGGATTACTCTGTGGATGATACGCAGAAACATAGATCGGTTGGATCCGGTTTCTACGCAATGGCTCTCTCCAAATTTCAGCTTTGAATTGCGGACCATTATCAGTAATAACCCGCTCGACTCGGCCATCTCGCGTGAGTAAATCCTTGCAAAACGCTCTGCTTACTGTACGCGCTGTTGCTTTCCTGAGGGGACACAAAGTCAGGAATTTTGAATTCCATTACTACCAAAATATAATATTATCCTCTGCTTGTGCGAGAAAGTGGACCCATTAAATCTGTGCAAGCAATTTGGTGTAACTTCTCCGGCACTGTAGGGTGGAGTGGGGCTTGCGTGCTCACAGTGCCACAGCGCTGTACCACCCCCTGAAGAATAAAAAAAGACTCCTTTACGCACCATATAACATTTCCGTAAAGTGGCCTCATCTTTGTTACGCACCCGCTCTTTCAACCTCTTCAGAGCAGCGTCTCTGACCTGTTCCTTTGCAATATTCTGTAATTTGTTGGAGACAAAATTTTCAAACGCCACTTGCCTCATATGAAATAAGCTGTAGTGTTCTTGTTCATGTGGCTGATGGCCAATCTGTTCAAAGCCTACAGGAGACCTCGACAAGGCATCTGCTATTATGTTCTCAACAGCAGGAACATGTTTTATAGAGAAATACTTTTTCTAAAGTGTCAGAACCCAGCAATTCTTTTATTTTTCAGCTTGGCCGACATTATGAATTCAAGGGCCTTGTGGTAGGTGTACACCTGGGTCTTTCGGCCGTACTAGAAGTATCTGAACCTCTCGAATCCCCATACAACCGCCAGGGCAAAAAAATGTTCAAATGTTTGTTAAGCTTATGGGACTTAACTACGGGGTCATCAGTCCCTACTTATGAACTACTTAAGAACTAGGACGGCACAAATATCCATGCCCGAGGGGGGATTCGAACCCCCGACCGTAGTGGCCGTGCTGACCGTGACTGGAGCTACCGCCAGGGCCTCCAGCTCTTTGACCGAATAATTGCGTTCGGCTTTGTTGAAAATCCTGCTCACAAATCCAATGGTTTTGAAGACAGGATTTTTACCATCGTTATATCTTTGGAATATAACTACCCACAGGTCCGTGTAAGAGCTGTCAGTCTCCATACACAACTCCTCGGATGAGACACAATCGGAGCCTCCACCAACGCTTGTTTTAAGGTCTGAAATTGCTCCTCTGCCTCATCATCCCAGTTCCATATGGTGTTTTTTCCTATGGGTGAACAGAGACGTGGCGTGGCCAACTTCTTGATATAAAGAAAGCGCTTATAAAAATTTATGATTCCCAAAAAGCCACGAAGTTGTCTTTTATTTATGGGAGTCGGAAATTTGGCGATCGGCTCAAAGCGGTCGGGTGTAATGCCATCCGCCGAAACAACGCAAGATTTCCTTACGTTGACGGTAACTCCACACCACGGAAAGAATCTCAGTACCACGTTTAGTACGAGGTTATGCTGTTTCCATTCGGGTTTGGCAATTAAGACGTCGTCAACATAACTAATGATTCTATTTTTGATTGAGTTCGGAAGTACGGCGTCTAGTCCCCTGATGAAAGCCGAGCAGCTGACATTAAGCCCGAAAGGTAACCGCTTAAATTGGTAACAGGTCCCAAATGCTACAAAGGCAGTATATTGCCTACATTCCGTATCCAAAACGATCTGCCAAAAACTTGACCTAAGGTCAAGCGTTGTAAAGAACCTGGCTCCGTAACAGTTCTGCAAAAGCTCATCAATACGTTGAGGCCTGTCTGTTTCAGGCTCTATAATCGTATTAATTTGTCTCGAATCTAATACGAGGCGCACTGATTTATCTTGTTTCTTCCCTACTACAAGTGGCGAATAATAGCTCAATGTTGCTCTTTCTATCACACCTTCGTCTTCCATTCTTTGCAACTCTTCGCTAACTGCTTCCCTATGTGCAGCGGGAATGGAGTTAGGAGCGACAGCAAACCTGGGATGTGGTTTGACTTTGAATGGCCCCTGTTTTCGGGAAAAACATCTCTGCATTCTCTAGGCGATCTAATTTCTGTCTGTCTTCCACTGATATATTAGTCTGCCTATTGACAATCTCATCCATAACGACTAGTACCTCATCATAAAAAATCTTGTACTGTTCGTATTCTCTCATGCCTGATCTCTGAGGTACCGCTTTCCCTTGATCCTGACCGTCATACCAATACAGACGTAGGCATGTTGCAGGTAATTCGGACCTATGACATTGGTCGGAAAACCGGATAGTAATACACTTTTCCTTGTTTAATATTAGCTTACCCCGTCTGACATCGAGAGTTGCATTTTGATCGGAAAGAAAGTCTATCCCTATAATCAAATCGATTGCCAACATCGGCACTATACTCAGGTTGATATCCCACTCGTGTCCTTGACACAGTATTGTCATCCTACGTTGCATTTGTATATCAGCTTGCTTACCGATAATTGCCCCCTTCACTTTTTCTTTCTTCAACTTTAAGGTCGGCCACAAACAGACTTTGGCACATTTTTGGAACGAGGATTCCGACATTGTGGAAATCTGGCTCCATTCCGATCTGAACTGTGACTATAGGATGGATTTCTTGTCTCTCAGGAATATATTTATAATCTTTTAATATCTCCCGGATGTCTTCATATTCCAAGAGATATAGTTCGTTGTATCCGAGTATTCCTGCAGAACCAGAGGGCACACTTTCCACAGATTGATTATGTCAATTCTGACCACTATTCCTTCCGTTATTCCCGCTATTACTTGCAACCGCTGGGTTGGCAGGTCTCACCTCAACACTTTGCACTCACCTTGGTGGAAGTCGACTTGGAGCCCTCTGTTCACCCCCACGACCAATTGTCAATTATCATTCTTCCACCACTGTCCCTGTGGTGACACTATTGCCACTATTTCGGTTATGGGACCCATTCGGATAACGTTGATGGCTGGGGTTCTCCATATTGGTATCCCTGATTACCATTATTGTTCCTACTGCCATTACCGCGATCACGTCAATTAGTTTGATTACCGTTTTTCTTTGAAAAATTATTCCGGTTCTGCTTGTGGGACTTGTTTCCCTCATGAGCTGTGTCATAATGGTTATTCCCATAGCCTTCCCAGTACTGGCCGGAATTATTTGGTTCCCTGGGTTCTCTATTACGCCACCCATGGCGGTTCTCAACATACTCGTACTGCTTTACCACGCCAATAAATTGGTCAATTGTGCCTTCACATTTCTCAATCATGCTCCGCTGATATTCAGCCGGAAGCCTTGTAAAACAATGATTCATCAATTCTTTTTCCTTATATGGGTTATCAAGGAACCTGTTCTTTTTGATTAGCGATTCCAAGAATTTCTCTGGGTCTTTGGACCCTGCACTTGCCATATCTTTCCCGAACGCTATTACCTCTTTAATTCTCTCTTGGGTAGGAGTAGACGAATATGCCGCAAGAAAGGCGTTCTTGAATTCTTCGTACGATCTGCAACTACCTTCCACAGATCGTATGTGTTCAGCGACGCTCCCTTACATATGCCCGCAAATGAATTCGAGTTTATACCGCAAAGGCCATGAAGCGGGCAAAACTTTCTCGAATTGTGACATAAAAGACTTCGGGTGGAGAGAAATATTTTTTCCTTATACACTTGAAAGTGCTTTAAGTCAATCCAAATGCAATTCTCCCAACCCATAGCATAATACAGAAGTCAGGAAAGATGTAAAAATAAGTTAATTTCATGCAACGAAAATCAAAATTAAGCAATTAAAATGATAAAGAGACACATAAAGCGAGATATAAGAAAACTGAAATACAAGAATGACCACCACCTTTCAACGTCTAGAAAGAAAGAAACTGAGGAAATTCTGTATAACATTCCCGGACGTTTTGCTGCCAAGACAACAACAGGGTTCAAATTCCAGGTTTGACAGGAATTTTTACACAATTTGGGACAGTAATGTGGCGCAGTCACCCTCTAATACATCTCAAAGTCTGTAACTGGCGTGGAGTATGTTAATGCTGACTAACGGCACCCATCCTATACGGCATCTGAATTGAGATCGACGATCGACATCAAAGCGTAAAATGCCCATATACAGTATAAAATCAATGTATATGTGTATTTCAATTATGAGTGGAGGGTCTGGGGGGCCGCAGCATGGTGTAGGAGGGTTCGAGGAGGGTCTGGAGGGGGTTACAGCATGGTCTGGGAAGGTTCGAGAAGAGTATGGGGAGGGGGGCTGCCGGGCTGCTCCCCTGGATACGCCAATTTTTTAAACAACTACAGCCCTCAGTCGCTAGTTACAATTGTTTAAAAAAGTCTACTACAGTATAGTCGCTGATTAACAGCCATGCATTAGCTATTATAAAATATGTCTGGAAACTGAGCATAAATTGCCCTCCTAGGCTTCTTACTGTAGTAGGTACCTGAAAATACAGCACTGCTCGGGTATTTATTTAGTTCAATATTTAGTAAGTCCCTAATGCCTTCCCTTCGCTCTCTGTATATTTCTTCCTCCCTCCTCAGTCTGTTTCTCACAACGTCCATCTCTCCCTCCTTTTACTACTCCTCCTCAGACTCCTCTCTATCCATCCACACAACCATCCTCCTATCTCTGTCATCACCTCGTCCGCTCTCTTCCAGTCTCCCCCTGTCCCTTCTATTCTTCCCCTCCCTTCACTATACATGAAAATATCTGCCAAATTCATGGAGACTGTCAAACTGTATCAGTGTCGAAAGTAAAGTACCCTCTGCCATTAACTCTTCCCGTACAGATTTTCATTATTCCATGTAGTCTACATTTCTAGTTACAATTTTCCGCCATCATAGAATGCTGAACTCTCACCCTCCTTGGAAAAATTCAGGTTTTTAATGTCTAACCCACTGCTTGGCTGCCAAATTCAACTCATCTGGATACTGAAAATGCCGTATATTCTTCATTGTACCAAACAAGTCAGAAGGTGGTGAATCTGGACCGTACGGCGGGTGAGGGACCTCTGACGAGCCCAAAGTGCCTATCGTCTGATTTGTTCCAAACACGTGTGAGGATTCGCACCGTGATGATGCATTTCGATATAGCCATGCGAAATGGACGCGCGGTTTAAGGCGCCTTGCCATGGATTGTGCGGCCGCTCACCGTCAGAGTTTGTAGTCCTCTCTTTTGCATCAGTGTGTTGTTGTTCAGCTTAACATATGTTAGCTACTTGGTAAGTCTACGTACCAATGACCTTAACAGTTTAGGGGGCGTGCAGACCGTGACTGAAGCGCCTCCGTCCCCGAGGCCACCGCGGCCGGCCACTATCGATATACCCGGAATATTACTACTATATATCGTACGAAGTGCTTTGCAACCTACTTCGAGAAACCTACTGGGAACCTATGACCTGAATAAAAAGACATGTCGTTTATGGCTGCTTACCATCAACAATAGTTATGATAAAGGGTTTCATTGTGTATTATTTTTTATTTGGCCTTCATCGCCCTTCCAGACGAACCTGCTGCTTCCACAACGCTTTTTTATACTTGCTTCGTCTTCTGTACTATAATTGTTCAGAATATGTTATTCATTTCCTAAATTAATGTTTAAAAGTAATACTGTTCTCCCTCATTGAAAGAAAAGTACACAATATTAAAATGAAATCATAGATTAGAACGTTAAAACATACTAAATCCGCTTTAAAAGAAATATACTAAAAATGATTTCATTTCGTAGGTGAATTTTTTTTTCTATTCTTTTGAACCTCGGTGTTTCTCAAACAGTTTGACTCGTTTGTTTTTTGCCAATGGTAGCCAAACAGTGGGTCCTATGAGTAGCACTCTTATACTGTTACATACTAAACCATTATAAATAAATGAGCGTCTTCTGCTAATACTGCTTCCGCAACGATACGAAGCTTATTGGGTATTCTCGTTTCTTATTATATTGGTGTGGTGTTCGTTATTTCGGGCATATCCGAAGTAACATACTTCATACCAATATAATTAATTACGACTCCCGAAGACTGCGTTTCTTCAATCACTTCACCTCATATGCGGTCATACGTTCGATCTCGCACGATATGGGCGCTACAGCCATAGCGTGCAACTTGTGGAAGTTTGCGTCAGACGCGGGGCGAGCACCGGTAGCCACGTGGTTAAGTTCACCGCTGGCCCGAGGCGGGAGACACGGGTTCGATTTCCGTCCCGATTCTTATTTTCACTTATCGCCATTGTTTAATTTCAATGCCCTAATTCAGCACTATCATTCCTTTCCTTCCTAATTCTTATTCCTTCACCTCGTTCATAAATATTTGGCTGTTCTCGTTTCTTTTTCTTTGGACCTCCTTATCTGCTCTTCTAGGCTGAACTGAACGTCGCTTACAAATTACGCCTTCATCGGAGATCTTGTACTCTAATCTTTTAGCAAATGTTTAGTTGTTTAAAATACTGTTCTGCACATCCATGTTTTATTATTACTATTATTGAATCTTGAAACTGAATAGTTCTTCGCACGGAAAAATAAAAATTATTATTACGAATCCTGTCCCTTAAAATAAAATTAAATAACTCTTCTTTATAAGAAATGAATTCTCTGACTGCTTAAAAAACGAAGCAAACAAAACAAGAAATCAAAATGTTCATATGTTTGTAGAGCTTATGGGACTTACGTAAGAGGTCATCAGTCCTTAAACTTACAACCTATTTTTGAACTAGCTAATAGTAAGGACGGCACAAATATCCATGCCCAAGGGGGAATTCGAACTCCCGACCGTAGTGGCGGTGCAGACCCTGACTGGCGTGCCGAAGGCCGCTCGGCCACTGCGACCGGCCAAGAAACTCTACTATTACTGTTCAACATCCAGTATATCCTCCTTCATCCTCAAAGACGGCTCGAAGTCCGTCCGGCAGTGAACCCACAACTCTAATTGTGTAACATGGACACTTAAGTAACTGGTTCCAAAGTACTGCCTCGGTCGGCTTCGCGCCAATACTGCTTCAACATGGCACGGTTTCACCTGCCCTCCACTCCCAGTATATTTTTAAAAACTAGGACTAACGCAAGAGCGTTCAAGTTTTATACTTTTTAATGAGGACATAGGGTTAAGCTTTTGATTGTTTTAGATTTAACGTGAACGCTGGGGAAGGGTAAATGGCAGATATGTTTTTCTAAGTAATTTTAGCACCTGATGATGTCTCTACAGGACGCGAAACCGGTACTGCTTTTTTCAATAAAGTTAATTGCAGTCGAAGCGGATTTTGTTTCAAAATGTTCCCAGAGTCCTGAATCACATGAGAAACCTGGTGGCGACTCGACAGTGAATGTCGTGCTTCACCAGTGAGCGTTACGTCTGCAGCCGTGGAGCGATGACTACGAGAAGCACGGCGCGCACGTCATCCGACGTAAGCATAGCAGTCCTGAGCCGGCTGGCCGGCTAGCTAGTTGGCCGGCCGCTGTGAGGCGGTGGGCCGTGCCCCAACAATCTGTAAGTTTAAACTGGACGCACTGACTAATTTTCACCAGGAATCGTAATATTTATTTTTCCAAGAGAAGTACTCATTTTCTAAATTGAATCAATCTCTAAAACAAAAATGGTTGTGCAGAATTTTATTTAAAACATCTGCGAAAAGTTTAAATATAGAAGATCGCCAATGTAGGCGTAAGTTGTGAGGGAAGTTTAGCCTAGAAGGGGAGATAGTGAGGCCCAAACAAAAAGAAACAAGAATTTTCAAATAGTTATATAGTTATGAAGGAATGTAAAAGCAAATACACGAAACATGAGACGGTTTTTCTTCTCAAACATGTTAAAGACATTAAAGATAAAGGTGAAGCACTGAATTAAAATTTGTGATGCGGTCGGGGATCGAACACAGACCTCCATGCTTACTAGTCTATTTCTCTACGTGGAGAGCCTTGGCAGTTGTTCCAACATTCTTTGGAACGCAGAAGCTGAAGTAAAGTTTGTGACGTGGAAGTGCCTTAATCGCTAGTGGTGCGATGGTCTAGTGTAGAGTTGTGTGCCCAGTAAGCAATTGTGAAGTAGGTGACGGAATAAGGATTAGGATGAAAAGGATCGTTAGTGTTGCATTAGGACATTGAAATTAAACAATGGCGACAAGTGAAAATGTGAAGCAGGCCGGTAATCGAACCTGGGTCTCCAGCTTCGGGCCAGCGGTGAACTTAACCACGTGGATCCCGGTGCTCGCCCCGCGTCCGTCTCAAACTTCCACAAGTTGCACGCTATGGCTGTAGCGCCCCTATCGTGCGAGGTCGAACGTATGACTACATATGCTATGAAGAGTTTGAAGAAACGCCGTCTTCGCGTGTCGTAATTAACTATATTGGTATCGTGTCTGTTATTTCGGATAGCCCGAAATAACAGACAACACGTCCATATAATAAGAAACGAGAATACCCAATAAGCTTCGAATCGTTGCGGAAGCAGAAGGCGGTTATACGTGATTCAGAGCAACATTAGCAGGAGAAGTTTATTTGTGTAGAATGGTTAAGTATGTAACGGTGTAGGAGTGCTACTCATAAGGTCCACCTTTTGTATACCATAGGCAAAAAAGCAAAGGTTTCAAACAGAGAAACACTGAGGTTCACTAGAAAAGAATCAAGATCTCACCAACGAAATGAAACGATTTTTAGTTTATTTCTTTTAAAGCACATGCAGTATATTTTAACGTTGTAATTTATGATTTCAGTTTATTATTGTCTATTTTTTCAACGAGAATGAACAGTATAACGTGGTAAGATTAATGTAGGGAATAAATAAATTAACAAATTGTGAGCAATTATAGTACAGGAGATGAAACAAGTATAAAAAAGCATTTTGGACGAAGCACGTTGGTCAGGGAGGGCGATGAAGGCAAAATTAAAAAAAATTAAACGGAAGTTAAACTCTTTATCACAACTATTGTTGATGGCAAGAAGCCATAAACGATATCTGAATTTTTTGTTCTTTCAGGTTGGAGGTTTTCCGAGTGTTTTTTTCTCGAAGTTGCTTGCAAAGCTCTTTGTACGATATATAGTAGTAGTATTCCCGGTATATCGATAGTATACAATGTAATAGTCACCAACTTTGGTCGTCATATAATGGAACTTACAAGAAATTGCTTTTAAATTCTTTTTGAAGCCGTGTCCAAAACGCACTTCTGAACCAGCTGACAGACCATGACAAGAGGTTCAAAACTTGTCACACCAACAGCAAACTTACACCATCAGATTTCCGGCAGGTTAGTTCTTTGCTTGCAGCGAAACCTATCGAAATTATTAAAATAAAATTTTAAAACCAACAAACAACCTCAATATGCAAATCAATCTGTAACTGCCATGTCATCATTCAGATATAATTTGGATGCTACTTCGAGCTTAATGTGTTGCACATTCAACAGAATACATTTTTAGTAGAACACACACTCCTTTTTTAAAGCATCATAACTTGTTACTGTTCCAAGTTAAAACAAAGTTATTATACACTTGTTGTTTAGCAATGTAAGAATTACCACTAAATATAGTAATTAACAGGACGTCTCTCCGAAACCAACCAATAACATAGTTTTCAATTCAGTGAGACTAGGACGGCAATCCATTAGTAGATCGGTATGAGGCAAACCAGGCCTCATAAGGCACTGTCCGTATAAGAAAAGACAGGTCCGGCCACATCCGTGAGCAGTCGAGGAAAGGCGAGGCATTCCTCTACTCTGCTCAATCGCATAATGCATCTCCGTCTGTGGACCATAGGCGAGGATGTTCTCAGTCCTGGAATTTCATTCACAAGGAGGGGTGCAAACTTTCCCTCAAGGACTCCAACGTCATTCATTTTATACTGCATACTGTTTATGAATGACCAAAGTAGATCGCGGGATGGGTTTCACCGATTTGGTTCAAACTCTGCGAAAAGAAGAAAGACGAAACATTTCAAATTCCCAAAAATATCTCGCGCGATTTGGCCAAAGGGAAAGCGTATACGGTCGCAAAAGTTTCCCACATAGAAATAGGTGTTATCTAAGCTGCTTATTGAGTCACAGTCTACGTCAAATGTGAGTAGCGTGGTGGACAAGGGCTTGTATTACAAAATTTGCGGCCCAGTTTCGATTCTCGGTACTTCGTAGAATCGTGTTCATTTTATATTACCACTCGCAATGTTAACCTTTTATTTATGAAATTTAAATTTACATAAACATTTCAGTGTTCCACAAAAGTTGACGTCGAAAGGAGACTCAATTAAAACACATTCAATCGCATGGCATCAGTTCAGTGCCCCTGTATCCACCGCAATGATTCGATACATTTTGTATGTACCAAAAGCAATAGTGAAAAGTCCTTTACTTTAAACCTTGAATCAAGTGTGTTTTGTACCGAAGCATATATCGAATAAAATTACCTCCTTAAAATACTTTCATAAAGTTTGTATAGTGTGAAGTTCATGTTTCTTTGTCGATGAACACCCTAAGGAATGTAATATAACTTCGACATATAAATACCTGCTACAACATTTGGAAATATTATTTTCATCTGAAACTTCATAGAATTATGAAAAATTAATGGATTAAATAAGGTGTAATAATTAATTTAATTAGTTGTAATGAAACCATATATGTTAATTATACACTGAAAATTCATAATTATTAGTTAAAACTGCAGAGGCTAATGTAAGAAAAATATTTTGGAAGGGGCCGGTTTCGAACCCGTGCTGTTTCGTTCAAAATCTAAACGCTTGGCCACTACGCACCAATGCTGATCCTCAAGATTATCTGATAATGCCTAGTTGAAAAATTTTTGACAAGCGTTTTCTCTCTTCCTAAGGCCTACACAGGGGAGATATTGTAAGAATTTAAAAGTTCCGTATTCGTGTTTCTTCTCGCACAGTTTGGGCCAAGTAGGTGAGACCCATCCAGCGATCTCTAGTGTTGAGACTTTCAACACGTAAACGCATGAGTGGCAATTATCAGCCTCTGTTGATACAATCGCATTCGGAGATTGTCGTTGTAGCTATTACACTCTTGGTATGTGCTTGTCAAGTTTTGAACCCACATAAAGACAGCGTTTTTCAGCATCCACTTATTTTAGCTAATAAATTGTGGCTACTATAATGTTTTATATTTATAAATGCATACTATATGCGCCCGATGCCTACGTTTAAGAAAATTATTTATGTAGAAACATGATCAAAAAAATATCTGTCTGTGGAAAAAATTTGTCATGGTCTGTCAGCTGGTTCAGAAGTGCGTTTTGGACACGGCTTCAAAAAGAATTTAAAAGCAATTTCGTGTAAGTTCCATTACATGACGAAGAAAGTTGTGATGAAGGGTTTAACTTCTCTTTAATTTTTTTTTTAATTTTGCCTTCATCACCCTTCCTGACCAACGGGCTTCGTCCACAGTGCTGATTTATATTTGTTTCGTCTCCTGTACTATAATTGCTCACAATTTGTTAATTTATTTATTCCCTGTATTAATCTTGAAACGTTATACTGTTCTTTCTCGTTGAACATATACACAATAATAAAATGAAATCATAAATTACAACGTTAAAGCATACTGCATGTGCTTTAAAAGAAATAAACTAAAAATTGTTTCATTTCGTTGGTGAGATCTTGATTCTGTTCTAGTGAACCTCGGTGTTTCTCAAACTGTTTTAAACCTTTGATTTTTTGCCTATGGTATACAAAAGGTGGACCTTATGAGTAGCACTATTACACCGTTACATACTTAACCATTTTGGATAAATAAACTTCTCCTGCTAATGTTGTTCTGTATCACGTATAACCGCCTTCTGCTTCCGCAACGATTCGAAGCTTATTGAGTAATCTCGTTTCTTATTATATGGGCAACCTGTTATTTCGGGCTATCGGAAGTAACAGACACGATACCAATATAATTAATTACGACACGCGAAGACGGCAATTCTTCAATCACTTCACAGCATATGTAGTCATACGTTCGACCTCGCACGATAGGGGCGCTACAGCCATAGCGTGCAACTTGTGGAAGTTTGAGATGGACGCGGGGCGAACACCGGGATCCACCGCTGGCCCGAAGCTGGAGACCCAGGTTCGATTACCGGCCTGCTTCACATTTTCACTTCTCGCCATTGTTTAATTTCAATGTCCTAATGCAGCAATATCGATCATTTTCTTCCTAATCCTTATTCCGTTACCTACTTCACAATTGCTTACTAGGCAGACTACTGTCCACTAGGCCATCGCACCACTAGCGATTAAGGCGCCTCCACGTCACAAACTTTACTTCAGCTTCTGCGTTCCAAAGAATGTTGGAACAACTGCCAAGGCTCTCCACGCAGCGAAATAAACTAGTAAGCATGGAGGTCTGTGTTCGATCCCCGACCACATCACAAATTTTAATTCAGTGCTTCACCTTTATCTTCAATGTCTTTGACATGTCTGAGAAGAAAAACCGTCTCAGGTTTCGTGTATTTTGCTTTTACATTGATATTCCTTCATAACTAATTCAAAATTCTTGTTTCTTTTTGTTTGGGCCTCTCTATCTCTCCTTCTAGGCTGATCTTCCCTCACAAATCACGCCTGCATCGGCGATCTTCTATATTTAAACTTTTCGCAGATGTTTTAAATAAAATTCTGCACAACCATTTTTGTTTTAGAGATTGATTAAATTTAGAAAATGGGTACTTCTTCTCTCGGTATAATAAATATTACGATTCCTGATGAAAATTAGTCAGTGCGTCCAGTTTAAACTTACAGATTGTTGGGGCACGGCCCACCGCCTCACAGCGGCCGGCCAACTAGCTAGCTGGTCAGCCGGCACAGGACTGCTATGCTTACGTCGGATGACGAGAGCGCCGGGGCCTGTCTTTCTTGTAGGCATCGCTCCACGGCTGCAGACATAACGCTCACTGGTGAAGCACGACATTCACTGTCGAGTCGCCACCAGGTTTCTCATGTGATTCAGGACTCTTGGAACATTTTGAAACAAAATCCGCTTCGACTGCGATTAACTTTATTTAAAAAAGCACTACCGGTTTCGCGTCCTGTAGACACATCATCAGGTGCTAAAATTCCTTGTAAAACATATCTGCCATTTAGCCTTCTTGGAACCAGTTACTTGAATGACCATGTTACATGATTAGAGTTGTGGGTTCACTGCCCGACGGACTTCGAGCCGTCTTTGAGGCTGTAGGAGGATATACGGGATGTTGAACAGTATTAGTAGAGTTTCTTGGCCGGCCGCAGTGGCCCAGCGGGCTGCGTCACGCCAGTCAGGATCTGCACTGCCACTACGGTCGGGAGTTCGAATTCCCCCTTGGGCATGGATATTTGAGCCGTCCTTAGTATTAGCTAGTTAATAAATAGGTTGTAAGTTTAAGGACTGATGACCTCTTACGTAAGTCCCATAAGCTCTACAAACAGGATTCGTAATAATAATTTTTATTTTTCCGTGAGAAGAACTATTCAGTTTCAAGAGTCAATAATTGTAATAATAGAACATGGATGTGCAGAACTGTATTTTAAACATCTAAACATTTGCAAAAGGTTTAGAGTACAAGATCGCCGATGAAAGCGTAATTTGTAAGCGACGTTCAGTTCAGCCTAGAAGAGCAGATAAGGTGGTCCAAAGAAAAAGAAACAAGAACAGCCAAATATTTATGAACGAGGTGAAGGAATAAGAATTAGGAAGGAAAGGAATGATAGTGCTGAATTAGGGCATTGAAATTAAACAATGGCGATAAGTGAAATTAAGAATCGGGACGGGAATCGAACCCGTGTCTCCCGCTTCGGGCCAGCGGTGAACTTAACCACGTGGCTACCGTCTGACGCAAACTTCCACAAGTTGCAAGCTATTGCTGTAGCGCCCATATCGTGCGAGATCGAACGTATGACCGCATATGAGGTGAAGTGATTGAAGAAACGCCGTCTTCGGGAGTCGTAATTAATTATATTGGTATGAAGTCTGTTACTTCGGATATGGCCGAAATAACAGACACCACACCATTATAATAAGAAACGAGAATACCCGATACGCTTCGAATCGTTGCAGAAGCAGTATTAGCAGAAGACGCTCATTTATTTATAATGGTTTAGTATGTAACAGTATAAGAGTGCTACTCGTAGGACTCTCTGTTTGGCTACAATTGGCAGAAAGCAAACGAGTCAAACTGTTTGAGAAACACCGAGGTTCAATAGAATAGAAAAAAAATTCACCTACGAAATGAAATAATTTTTAGTCTATTTCTTTTAAAGCGGATGTAGTGTCTTAACGTTCTAATCTATGATTTCATTTTAATATTGTGTACTTTTTTTTCAATGAGGGAGAACAGTATTACTTTTAAACATTAATTTAGGAAATGAATAACATATTCTGAACAATTATAGTACAGAAGAAGAAGCAAGTATAAAAAAGCTTTTTGGAAGCAGTAGGTTCGTCTGGAAGGGCGATGAAGGCCAAATAAAAAAGAAAACACAATGAAATCCTTTACCATAACTATTGTTGATGGTAAGCAGCCATAAACGACATGTCTTTTTATTCAGGTCAGAGGTTTCCAGTAGGTTCCTCGAAGTAGGTTGCAAAGCTCTTTGTACGATATATAGTAGTAATATTCTGGGTATATCGATAGTATACAAGGTAAGCGCCAATAACTTGGGTCGTGGAGTAATGGATTTTATTATTACTTTCAAATTCGTCTTGAAGCTGTGTATAAAAGTCACTTCTGACCCAACTGCGGGGTCATCAGTCCCTAAAATTACAAACTACTTATGAACAACCTTATTCTGCAGACGGTACAAACATCCCTGCCCAAGGGGGGGGGGGGTTCAAACCCCCGAGGGGAAGCGGCCTCGCACATCGTAGCGTAGCGCCTCAATGCGCTCGGCCATTCCTCCGCGGCCATGTCATTATTAAGATA
The DNA here is from genome assembly GCA_026315105.1 of Locusta migratoria. Taxonomy (NCBI): domain Eukaryota; kingdom Metazoa; phylum Arthropoda; class Insecta; order Orthoptera; family Acrididae; genus Locusta; species Locusta migratoria. Next base: position 167,415,221 of record CM048748.1, read on the forward strand.
TAATTTGATAGTTGCTTGGAGGTTAATGTGTTACACATTCAACAGAATACAAATTTCATAGACCATACACAACTTTTTTCAGCCTCACGACATGTTAATGTTCAAATATAAAGAAGTTATTATATACTTATTGTTTAATAATGTAAGAATTGCCGCTAAATATGGCAACTAACAGGCGGGCTATCTGAAACCATACAATATTATTTTTAATTCAGTGCAAAATAAAATAACCTAGGACGAGAATCCATTAGGAGATCGGTATCAGGATAACCAGGCAACATAAGGCAAACAGTCCATTTAAGAAAAGACAGGTTCAGACACATCAGTGTGCAGTCGAGAAGAGACGAGGCATGCCTCTACTCTGCTCAATCGCAGCGAATGTGTCGTCCTCCAGTCAGTGCTTGTGGCCGGCCAGAGGTTTAACGGAAGTAAACGGGGCACTTCACAGCACGGCTAGTGCGAGTAAACAAACTTCCTTACACGACAATCTACTACAGCTAAATCTTACCAACTGTTATTCAGTTGGTCTCAGACGTTTCATAAATGATTCTTGCGTTAGGTATGATGTTAATATGAAACTGTTCATTAAAGAAATCAGGGTGACAAAAATAAGACCACCTTTTCTTGGTAACTTGACATGCTTCATTTAATAAAAATACCGTACTGCTTTCAATAAAGTCAGAGGACATAAAACAGCGATTGATAGTAGAATGAACACCCCAGAATACCAAGACATTGCATGTGGGTGTTTAGTAGCGTGGTCGACATACGTCTCCCTCACTTTTTCTTACAAATTTTTCGCAAAATTACCCTCAAGGTACCGCATGTGCCTTTGAAATATAGAACACTCACGAGTCAAAATGCCGTCAGAAACACGTTCGTATTAATGATTTAGATTCGTTGCTCTTTCGTAGATCAGGCATTCGTAGCTACAGTGTAAAGTTTCTTTTTAAATATTAACAGAAACTTCTTCATTCCCACAATTTTTACGACTGTGGCTGTAACAGGACACTGAATTTCACAAAAATATCGCGTCTCAGTCCGTGGATCATGGATGAGGATGTTCCTACTCCTAGAATTTTAAAACTCAAGGATTGGGGTGGGGGGGGGGGGGAGGCAGACATTTTTCAACGATTCTGTGTTTCAGTTTATACTGTAGAATGTTTATGACTGACAGATTGCGGGATGGTTTTCAAAGATTTTGTTCAAACCCTGCGAGAAGGAAGTTGACAAACCTTTCAAATTCCCAAAATTTCCCGTCCGAGTTGGCTAAAGGAAAAGCGAATACGGTGGCGAAAATTTCTCACAGACAAATAGGTGTTATATAAGCTGCTTATTAACTTTCAGGCTTTGAGTAGTGTGCGTAGCGTAGTGGACAAGTGCTTGGTGCTGAAAGTTGGAAAGCAAGGTTCGATTCCCCGGTACTCCTTACATTTTTGTTCATTTCATATTACCCCTCGCAATGTAAACCCTTTATTTATGACATTTAAATTTGCTTAAACGTTTCAGTGTGCCACGAACGTTGATGTCAAGAGGTGTCTCGATTAAAACACTTTCAATCCTACAGCATCAGTTCAGTGCCACAATTCCCATCCATACACTTGGTATGCACAAAAATCAACAGTGAAAAGTTATTTACTTAAAAACTTGAATAAAGTATGCTTTGCACCGAAGCATGTTTCGGATAAAATTTCTCGCTTAAAATACTTTGATAAAGTCTGCATAGTGTGGAGATTTTCTTTGACGATGAACACCCTAAGGCATGTAATATAACTTCGGCATATAAATACGTGCCACAATTTTTGAAATATTATTTTCATTTAATACTTCATCGATTTATGAAAATTAAACGATGAAATAAGATATATTAATTAATTAAATTAGTTATAACGAAACCAAATATATATACTATGCATTGAAATTTTTATAATTGATAATTACAACTACAAGGGTTATTTATTATAAGAAAAGTATTCTGGAAGGTACGGGATTCAAACCCGTGCTGTTTCATTCAAAAGCTAATCGTTTAGCTACTTCGCAATACCGAAAACACTGTCATCGGCAATGGTGAGCCTCAATAGTAGCTGATATTGCACCTATCTGTAGATGGATCATTTGGCGTGAGTTTTCTCTTTTCCTTTGGCCTACACCGGGGAGATATTGTAGGAATTTAAAAGGTTCATATTCGTGTTTCTTCTCGCACAGATTGGTCCAAGTAGGTGAGACCCATCCAGCGATCCCTAGTGTTGAGACTTTCAACACGCAAACGTATAAGGGGATAATATTAGCCTTTGTCGAGACACTCGCATTCGGAGATTGTCGTTGCAGCTATTAAACTCTTGGTGTGTTCTTGTCAAGTTTTGAATCAACATAAAGGCAACGTTTTCCAGTATGCACTTATTTCAGCTGATAAATTGTGACTACTATATCGTTTGATATTTATAAATCCATATGATATGTGCCCGGAAACCAACGTTTATTATCTGTCTGTGGAAAAACTTACGCTATGACTCACACGATCTGTTGCATTTTTCTGGTGGCAGTGTCAGTCTGCTCAGAACATCTGACGCAAATAGACTGTCTATTTCGTTCATTCATTCAAAACCTAATCATATCAACTGGCTGAATGAAGAGTTAAAACTTTTTTATACTATATTCGCTACCAAAGTTGTTACTGAGCAGAAAAATTACGTATGTGAAAATACGGATTGAAACTCGTGAAAATGAGTGAATAATTAAAAATAAAAGTGCTGCGGAGGTCACATCGATCCTAGAACCTCGTGTTACGCATCTGCGCATTTATGCCGGCGCCATCAACACATACTATAGCATAACCGTTTATCGAATATCTACAGGAACATAGGTCTACTACCCATTCAAAAGTGACAGGAAACGACGCACGCTTTTGACGAAAAACCGTGGTTTTGTGTTCTGCACAGTAACTGAAACCCACCGGTGTGTAATGCTGTCCTACTACAGAATAAACGGCTGCGGCTTCTAAAACCAAGGAATTAGCTTTAGAATCTTTCACTCCTCTAATTGCTACGATGGAGAATCACCAAAAGTCTACTCTTAGGTTTGAGATTTTACAAATTATTTTATCTACTTGTTTTTGCTGTTTGCATTATCAAATTAATGCTTGCTTCTTTGAATAGATGACCGACTTCATTCTAAGGTGATTGTTCAGACGTCTACTTCCTGCATGATGTGGTTTGGCGGGTTTATATTTTTGATTAGTATGCGAAACATGTCGTCTTCGATACTCGCCAGCGACCAACTCACACCAAAAGATCTCTTTGGGGAAGCAAAGTGGCGAACACCGAGCTCGCCAGTATTTGAAATTCTTGTTGTCGTACAACTGTCTGGATTGAAACAGGATTGTATTAAAGGATTACGGATTTGAATGTCACAGCGATTTAATATTCCTAATGTTGCTTGCACGAAAAACGTAGCTTTTGCGTCGTTATTGAAAGAAACGGAATAAAAATACAATTATGTGTTGGATACGATAGTTTAAAGTAATTCATTTGATGCAACACAATTCTCTGTTGCACATGTTTCGTGTAGTATTAATATATATTCATGGTTACGGAATAATAATTTCCTCACAATGATTGCGATACAGATTGTTACTCAATTATCGTGTGTTCAAATGTTCAAATGTCTGTAAATCTATCGGACCAAACTGCGTGGCCATCAGTCCGTAGCTTACAAACTGCTTAAACCTAGGTAAACTAACCTAAGGACAAACACACACACCCATGCCCCAGGAAGGACTCGAACCTCGACGACGAGCAACCGCGCGCTCCGCAGCGAGACGCTTTATACCGCTCGGCTACTCCACCGCGGCTCTTTTCATTTCACTGGAAATAATGCCACTAATATTTAAAATAGTAGACGTGTATACAATCGTACTTAAATATATATATATGCTTATCTTTATCATTTGTTTGCTTCTCTGCACATTCATTTGACAAAATCGTATCTGGTATTATAATAGCCCAATATTTTGTCCAATGTTTAATATTAGGCATTTCAATAAGACAAGGAGTATGGAAAAATACCATACATCTGAGGAGAACTGTAATTTGTGGTGACACAGCTGGCTTATGTTTGTTAAATTTGTGCTGATATCTTAGTTGCAACAGCAACCGAAAGAGAACCAGTGGAAATGACACGATACATTCACTCTCGGAAATAACATCAGTGATCTGCGGCGCCAAACGGTTGTCGTCTTTATAGTGCAACCGAGGCGGTGGGCAGAAACCGTCAGCGATACTCGGAACATGGTGCACCATGATGTAACACTTAGGTGCATTACAAAGTCCATTCAAGTAATTGAATTAATTCCATGATATACATGCAATTTTTCCATTTGAATGTGTCAGTAACGTCCGAAAATAATCACGGACTGCAGCATCTCAATTCTAATTGCTGTCTTTGTTAATTGAAATTATAAGAAAAGAAATAAAGAAATGTGGAAAGGAATTTGTCGGTCGCGAACAGCTTAAAACGCTATGGCTAATACGCAAAGCAGTTTCTAAAATCAGTTTTCGAAGTCGCCTTCACGTCGCGTAGAAAGCACGCGTGTTGTTACAACTGGCTGCCATACTGGAAGATAACATTTTTCCTCTCAGATTTCTGTCAGATGGGAAATCGACAGTATGTACGATCGTGTAGCCTAGCTGTATATACTTCCCACCAAGCAGCAGAACTTTGCGGTTGTGTATAGCGATTAGGCGAGGGGTCTCGCGAATTCTGTCATCGACTGTACATGCTGTCGTGCACTGTGAAGCGCATACCGCTGTAGCAAGAAGCAGTAGACTTCAATTAGAGGTCAACGTTCTCAACAGCACTGTCACTTTTCAGGAATTTCCTTAAGCTCACTGGAATACACACTGTCTTAGCAGTAAATAAGAAATCTAATAAAGCGTGGTGCCTCCTGCGAAAAGTTTTTATCCATCGTAGTATATATGATCTCATATTTATTGAGTTATATGTTGTACGACTGTATAACTTTTAAGTACATATTCATTTGTATAAGTGCTGTATTGTCTATAAAATCTGTTGCGAATACAATTAATAGTAAAGAAGTAATTGATTATAACTTTTTGCGTGATGGGGCTGTTTTCCATTAACGTCACTATTTATATGCTCTATCTCATGAAGTACCTGTCGTACTGTGATACAGTTTTGAAGGTACAGTCAGCTGTATGTGTGTACACTGTCTGTAAAATTTCCTGCGGGTACAATATGTAATGTAGAAATTATCAACTGCATCGCTATGGCGCATGCCGCAGTATTACTACGTGAATTGCCGAAAAGCAAAAAGAGAGAAACTTTTTTCCTTTCATCATTTTGCTATGATTGTAAGCAAGAAAAGTTTCCTAAAGGATTGAAATTATGTTTAAAGTTTGTTGAAATTCGCTAAGTGCTCTCCTTCTCAAATAGTGGACTTATAAAGTCAGACTATCACGTGAAGCGAAGACGGGGATTTCAATGTTTATGACGGCATACCTCCTGAACTATCAGCCCTATCGCAAAATGTTTTCTTAGATGACGTCTTCTACCGATAAACTGAATTCCTGCCAAATTTCACCTTCATAGGTGAAGTAGTTCTGCCGCGGCAGATTAGCCGCGCGTACTGGAGTGCCGTGTTGCGGTGCGCGCCACCGTCCGCCGTCGGGGGGTTCGAATCCCCCCTCGGGAATGGACGTTTGTGCCGTCTTTAGTATAAGGTATTTCATAACTGGTTTGTAAGTTTAGGGACTGATGACCCTTAAGCTTTACAAACATTTGAACATTTGAAGTAGTTTTCGAGATTTCGTGTTTAGTCAGTGAGTGAATGAATGTGTGTCCTTTCACTTTTGTATAGGTAGAGATCATATTATGACAACATTTTATGCACGAATCACAGTAAAGGTAGATAAAATTACTGTATACAGAATTTGGTATTCGGCTGTCTCTTAACTATAAAATTGTAACATCTTACTCCCTCTCTCTCTCTTATTGTTTCCATGTAATCTTATATGTATCTTTTATCACAATTACCTTGCTACTTTATACCCCATACTGTACTCTATTGTATGCCATTGTTTCGTTAATTATCTCGAGGCATTCTGCGCATAACTTCCCACCTTTAATTTTTTTTTTTTTTTTTTTTTTCTCTGTTATTTTTGTACTGTAAATGTTTGCTGGAACCAATTTGTAATTTTTTTAAATAAATGTGATTGTCATTGAGAGATGTAATTTTTTACTGTCAGACGAGTGTTCAAATGGTGTTAATATTAGAATATATTTACCGATCCGATACGACTACACTAAAAATTTATTTCTGATTTTTAAAAGGATCTATAGTGACCAAATTATCAGTTAACATAGTTAATCCCAAAATACGGGATATGTAGATCATAGAGGATCCAGGATTTTTACATAACCGATCTAATGTTCCATCAAAGATAAAGACATGCTTGCAAATATATATAAAGATTTTTCCATCTCGCTGGAAAGCAACAAATTCTTTGTTACTAATAATCCTGTCATTAGCTAAAGAAAAACGAAAGTTTCAGGACAGATGTATTGAACATCAACGGCACACACGTTTGCTCCAGCCCGAGAAGTCGGCGGTAGCTGAGCATTGTCTCGATGAGGGACATTGAATGTTATATAACGAAACTCACATGGTTGCTTCAGCATCTCGTAACTGGGACTGTGTCTTAAAGGAATCCATATAGATTCGATTATCTGACAATCTGATTAACAGAGAGAAAGGCTACCTTCTTAGTAAATCCTGGAACCCGGTGTTATCAGATGTTAAAAAACAACGGTTGGTACTTCATAAATCTGAAAAATAATGTTATCATCGATTATCGATTTCGCCGGACTCTACCACCGGAGCGCTGTATGTCTTGTGCGCCAGAGGGCAGTCACTGTCACTGCTTGCGCACGCGCTATAGGTCTTCCTCGATGTATAAAGGAGCCGCCGATTGCACTGGGAACTCAGTTCCGGCGAGATTGTCTATCAGTAAGCTCACCTCAGGATGGCGGGCAGTTGCGCCGCTGAAATATTGTGTCAAGTTGACTTTAGTATCCGGCTGCAGACCCGAGAAGATTACAAACAGTTATTACGCCGGGAAAACCTTTGTGGTCACGAAAGTATGTTCTCTTTATAAGGCGAAAGTCCCTGCTTTCAGAATAAGTTTTCATTAACTCATTCATTTTGTTGTAGACTCTCGGTGAAAATATGATCTAATATTTGTAAAGATATGCGTCCGACCTGCAGTGGGCATCAGTTACATCCCCCCACTCTGCAGCAAGGCGTTTTAGACCGTACGGCCAATCCCGGACGGCCCCTCGGTTTAATGTGTTGTATTTCCGTAATATTCATCGATTCATGTTGTTTTATCTATGTGCATATTCTCTTTAATAGTTCGCAGAATTAATTTTCGATGTTGTTGTTATGGTCTTCAGTCCGGAGACTGGTTCTATGCAGCTCTCCAACCTAATCCATTCTGAGCAAGCCTCTTCATCTCCTCATAAGAACTGCAACCAACATCCATTTGAATTTGCTTACTATATTCATCTCTTGGTCTCCCTCTGCGATTTTTACCCCACACACTTCCCTCTAACGCTAATTTCACAATTCCTTGATGTCTAAGAATGTGTCCCACTAATCGATCCCTTCTTTTACTCAAGGTATGCCAGAAATTCCTTATCCCCCCAATTCTGTTCAGTACCTCTTCATTAGTTACGCGATCCACCCACCTAATATTCAGCATTCTTCTGTAACACAAAATTTCAAAACCCTCTATCCTCTTCCTGACCGCACTGTTTATCGTCCATGTTTCACTCCCATACAAAGCAACACTCCACACAAATGTCTTCAGAAAGGACTTCCTGATGCTTAACTTAACAAAATTCTTTTTATTTTTCAAAAACGCATTTCTTCCCATTGCCGTTCTCCATTTTATATCCTCTGTACTGCGACAATCATTTGTTATGTTACTGCCGAAGTAAGAAAAGTCATTACCTCCTTTATTGTTTCGTTACCTTCCCCAATTCCTTCAGCATCATCTGATTTTCTTAGGCTGCACTCCATAACCCTTGTTTTGCTCTTGTTAATGTTCATCTTATATGCTCCTTTCAACACACTGTCCATTCCGTTCAATTGCTCCTCCAGGTCCTTTGGTGTCTTTGACAGAATTACAATGTCATCGGCAAAACGCAATGTTTTTTTTTTTTTTTTTTTTTTTTTTTTTTTTTTTTTTTTTTTTTTTTTTAAATTTATTCACCCTGAACATTAATTTCTTCTCGAAATTTCTCCTTGCTTTCCTTTATATCTTGCTCAATGTACAAATTGAACAACATTGGAGAAAGGCTACAACCCTGTTTTACACCTTTCCCAACCTCTGCATCTCTTTCGTGCCCTTCAACTCTGATAACTGCTGTCTGGTTTTTCAAATGTTCAAATTTCTGTAAATCTATCATACCAAACTGCGTGGTCATTAGTCCGTAGCTTACAAACTACTTAAAACTAGGTAAACTAACCTACGGACAAACACACACACCCATGCCCCAGGGAGGACTCGAACCTCCAGGGTGAGCAACCGAGCGCTTCGCAGCGAGGTGCTTTAAATCAAATGTTTGTAAATCTATCGGACCAAACTGCTTGGTCATCAGTCCGTAGCTTACAAACTACTTAAACATAGGTAAACTTATCTAAGGACAAACACACACACCCATGCCCCAGAGAGGACTCGAACCTCCATGGCGAGCAACCGCGCGCTCCGCAGCGAGACGGTTTAGACCGCTCGGCTACTCCACCGCGGCGAGGTGCTTTAGACCTCTCGGCTACTCCACCGCGGCTGTCTGAGTTTTGTACAAGTTGTAAATAACCTTCCGTTCCTTATATTTTAGTCCTGCTAATTTCAAGATCTGAAAGAGTGTATTCCAATCAACATTACCAAAAGCTTTCTCCAAATCTACAAAAGCTAGAAATGTAGGTTTGCGTTTCTTTAATTTATCATCTAAGATAAGCCGTAAAGTCAGGATTGCCTCCCAAGTTCCTACATTTCTCCTGAATCCAAATTGATCTTCCCCAAGGTCGGCTTCTACCAACTTTTCCATCCTTCTGTAAATAATTCGTGTTAAAATTTTGCAAGCACGATTTATTAAACTGATGGTTCTGTAATTTTCTAATTTTCCATAGAAACTATTAATTACTTGAAACACACACTGGTCATACTGACAGTGAATCGTTTTCAGTACACCAGCTAAGCCAAATAACAGCCCGCGATTTTCCGCGCTTGTGAAAAGAGCTTCTGTGCCGAAACGGCACAGCAGCCTTGGCAGATCCGAGCCAAGTTGCTTCTGAGCGATAATGAAATATGCTAATGACGCGATGATGTGTTTCTTGGAGCCGCCGAAACGCCTCAGTTCTGGAACTCAGTCAGCCGCTCCGGCTTCAGCTGCTGCGCCGACTGTAGCAACAAAGTTCAGACGGCTTGCCCCCCCCCCCTCCAACGCCCCCTCAACCCCCGCACATTCCACCCCTCCGCCCTCATCGCCGCTATTCCTCCTCCAACCCTCCACTCCGCGCCTCCCTCTGAAAAGTTTGATCGGATATATTCGGCTTCAATCCATCACCAGTAACGGAGGAAAGAACGAGCCAGCGGGCACAGGAAATTAATTCAGATAATAACTATAAATCAAAAGCTGCTCGCGGTGTCACACGGAACCCGGTTACCTCGGCTGGCAAAAGCTGTCGAAAAGGGAGGGAGGTATAAAGAGGGACGGAACGTCGAGAATATATCATCCAGCATCACTGTGTCTGGCTACGAAATTGTACGCTGATTGCAAGTCCTTGAACGATGGCGTAATTGCCAAACTAAAGTAATGAGGGAGAAAGGAAGAGTGGCGAGGAATTGTGAGGCGATATTGATGGTATTTAGATGAATCCGAGTAACAGTGAACGATGCTGAAATAATCTGTCCGTTGTTGAGACGCTACTTTTGAGCTACACGTGTTAGTGCGAACTAATTCTTCAGACAGTATAATCAAAAAATTTAACTGAATTACAAGAAAGCAGGGGCAGCACGCGGAATAGATCCAAAAACTCTGTTGTACGATTCTAGAGGTACGTAACAATATACCGCTACCGACAGGATATGCTATCCCCACATAATATTTATTAATAGTTTTCGAGTAAGGCGCGTGAGGTATAGTTTAGGTTATCGATTACACAATATAAGAATGAAAGTCCATTGCAACGCTTCACATCAGACCCTGTTTTTGTAACATTAACATTATGTAAATTATTTTATTTGCTATGCACAGACCATGTTTTTATAAACAAAATGACTTTGCTAAATGATTTCTGTTTCCAGATGTCTTACGCAAAACATCTGAAACGTTATTTTGAGATTTTGTAACAAATCTATATTTCGATTAATCAAACGAGATAAATTCAGTACACAATATACATATCTACTATGAACTAGAGATTTCTAACAACTGATGGTAATGTTTTACAGTTACATATGGATCGCAAACAGACCAAATGAATCAATACTAGCATGCATTAAACTCAATATTTGGTTATATATAGAATTGCAAATAATATCTGTGTCATGTGGCATCTGAGGTAAAACTAGTGTTGTAATCAGCACAACAAATCCCTCAAGATGACATGATAAATGATTTTAAGTCATTTTGAATATCGTAAAAACGATTTTTAGAAGGAATGAATTGCAGAAATATTGTTGTTGCATACCTGATAAACAGTCCAACAAATATAACATACATGGGACGACACTTTTGCGTTGAAAGGTTTATGAACTAAACTACTGCATGACGACAGGCATCTTACTTACACTACCGAGCACCGTAATGCTTAATTATCGTGACTTCAGATAATTTGGTGCAGAAAGTTTAATCCACATGTAAATATACATCTAGAAGTTCACTCTGTAAAGCACGTATAAGTTCCTGGCAGAGTGATCTTCGAACCATTCTCATGCTATTTATCTCCCTTTCGATTCTCGAATATAGCTTGGGGAAAGAAGAACACTTAAATGTACGCAATGTAGAACTGATTTCTCTTATGGTGTTGTGATTATGTAGGTCGGAGTCAATAATGTACTTTCCCATTCGGAGGAGAAAATTTGACTTCTTAAGGAAAACTCGCGGCAAGTCTTGTATATTATCCGTTACACTAAATCTTCTGTTTCGCGATAATACAATACGTGCTGCCCTTAATTGCATTTCTCACTGTCCACCTGATAAAAATCCAACTCTGCGCAACAGTCCTTCGAATAAGAACGGACAAGAGTAGTGTCGGTAATTTCTTTAGTAGTTTTATTGCACCTTGAAAGTGTTGGGCCAATAAATGAACTCCTTGGTTCGCCGTCCCCAAGGCCTTATCTATGTACTCTTTCTTAATGACAACTGTCATAATACTCGTAGTAATTTCTAGGCATTTCGATATTTAGTTGAACTTGAGTCTTTCAGATTTGTCTGTTTGGTTGACGAATTTAAACGGATTCCTCTGAGTACTGATGTGAACGACTTTTCTTTATTCAAGGTCAGTTAACAATATTCGCCCAATACATATATCTAAATTGTTATGAAGTGGTTTTTGATCTCCAAATGACTTTAATAGACAATTAATGATAGCATCATCTGCAAGCAACCCAACAGGAATACTGAGACTTTCTCACAGACCGTTTTCCTAGATACGAAACTTCAGAGGAAAATAAAACTAATGTTGGGATCATCAGATATGTCACTTGTTCCATATGTTGTTACGAGCACTGTCGTCTCCACTGTAGTAAAATATCAGGAACGATATCCTGTAACAACCGAAATTGGTTGAAAGCCGTTTATGAGGTACGTTGTCAAAAGCCTTCTGAAAATTGAGAAAAAAGAATCAATTTTTATATCCATTGCCTATAGCACTCATTACTTCAAGTGAGTAAACAGATAGTTCTGTTTAAGAATGAAGTGTTCTAAATGCGCCTTGACATTGGATCACTAGATCGTTCAATCTGATGTAATGCTCGAAGTCTGAGAGCAGGATATGTGCCGGCCGCGGTGGCCGAGGTGATCAGTCTGGCTCTAGCTGTCGCCGCGATCGGAAGTGTCCGCTGCCACTCCGCTACGCCAGTGTTTACGCCAGCGCTACTTGTTTGTGTCTTTCGTTTACGGTTTTGTGTGATACTCTTCTGCCGTTTATTCGTTTTTGTGACTGATCGTCTCTGTCGTCGCCGATTTCATCGTCGTCGTACGGATTTTCGGTCTTGACCGAAGTCCTCCCGCAACTGCACAACATGTCTGCATCTCTCAGGAAGAATAATCTGGTATTTTCGTTTGAAAAGGAGACCCGGCGAGTTCAACCGACAGCCCTCGAGGTTCACGACTGGCTCTTTGAGGTAATCGGCATCGAAAATGATTCTGTTCATACCACCCAGCTTGATTCAGATAATTACTGTGTGTTTGTAAAGTTTTTGAACTCGGTATATGTAGATAACATATGTAGCAAGTTTGGCAAAAAAGTAGAATTTGTGCATAGAGACGGTACTAAAAGTCTGGTTTCAATAAGACGAGCCGATGCGGCATATCGGACTGTTCGTGTGTTAAACTTACCTATTGAAATTGACAATGATAAAATCAAGGATGCTCTGTCAAAATTTGGGGAGGTTAAGGAAATCATTAATGAAAGATGGGGCCCGCAATATAAGCTGCAATGTTTTAATGGAATAAGGTCTGTCGAGATGGAAGTGAAAACCAACATTCCGTCTCATATTACTGTAGAGGGCTACAAGGCACATGTTATTTATACTGGACAAACGCCTACTTGCCATGTATGTAATGAATCGGGTCACTTTCGGCAAGACTGTCCCAGTCGTGTGTTTGTACTAAAAAGTAACTTATCACAACGACGAAAACTGACCCTCAATGATCTATTACCAGCAGATAACACTGTGGAACCAGTCGTAGATCAGGCTAACACCGATATTCCTGATATCAATTCCACAGAGAAAAACGATTTTCCACCTCTGAAAGTCCGACCCGGTCCTGAATCTGTTCCTCCTGACTGTGAAGTACAAAGTAAGAAGAGACCTCTGGAACAAAGCGATGACCTTTCTGATGAAGAATCATCTCGTAAGGCCCATGTATTCCGCAAACCGAGACCTTCGGGTGATGACGAAGCAGCAGAAGGAAGTAGCATGCAGGTCGATCCTGAAGTGTTAGTCGATAATGAGGAGCCCCGGGACGATACAGAAGAAATAGTGGTGGAGCCAGATATAATAATACCGCTCGATGCCGCCGCGCTGGAAGCGCAACTTCCGCCTCAGAGCGAGCAGCACGAGCAAGCCGGCCAAGTCAGCGGTAAACAAGAGCCTCCAAGCCAAGAGCCACAGCCGGCTGCGGCAGGAGGCGGGCAGGACAAAGCGGCCACCGAACAACCAGCAACGTGCCCAAGCCAAGTGTTAACAACAACACCGACTAGCGGCGGTACAATAACTACCTCGGGAGCTCAAGACGTAACACGTCGTAAGAAAAAGCTGCTGCCGAACTCTCCCGTTCCACGCAACACAGGGAAAACAAAACCGGGGAAAAAAGACGTAAAGCCAAATATCAGCTATGAAGTAGTTCATGAAGCTGATCAAAACAGAGAAATCAGAGTCGCCCGGCCCCACATTAGTAATGATACGTGAAAATGTCGGTGTTTAGTACCACAGTTAAAAGACAGATAGATCACTTGTATTTTACTGCAAATGTATACCAAAGACTTTCTAGTGTCAACAGAATCATACTACTTAACTACTGGTAATAGTAGACAACGGGATGCAAGCATACACCATTGCCTCTATAAATATTAATAAAATTGCATCCGAATTAAAATTAGCATCACTTAAAGAATTTTTATATGAATCCGGAACTGACATCGCGTTACTGCAAGAAGTCTGGACTACCGATCTAAAAGTTCCAGGATTTGTAGAAATTTTAAACGTATGTTCCATAACAAACATAGGAACAGCATTTTTAATACGTGAGGGAATACCAGTTAAAAACATCGAAAGACTGGAATCAGGAAGGGCAATATCTCTAGAAATTTTCGATGTCACCTTTATTAATGCTTATGCCCCGTCAGGAAACACACACAGATCAGAGAGAGCCACGTTTTTTAAAGAAGAAATTATTTATTTGTTACGGAAGAATCCCAGCAGCCTCGTTTTTGGTGGGGATTTCAATTGTGTCTTAAACCGCAAAGACCAAATCCCTAATTTTAACTACTCAGCTGAACTACAGCATTTAATAAAGGACCTAAAACTCAAAGATGCGTGGGAAGTCCTACATCCAACTGCTGTCGACTTTACATACGTAACAGGCACTTCAAAAAGTAGGATCGATCGGGTCTATGTATCCGTGAATTTCGAACACTCCATATTGAAGGTCGAAAGTATACCTGTATACTTTAGTGACCACAGTTCTGTTCTTGCCTGTGTAAATCTTCCCACGCAACCAACACGTCGTTTTAAAAACCAGTGGACGTTAAACATCTCCCGGTTAAGTGAACAAGACATGGAAGAAGAAATCCTAGCAGCGTGGGAACTTTGTTTAAGATCGATAGAACGACATTCAACAGTGTTAGATTGGTGGACTACACGAGCAAAACCCAAACTGAGGAAGGTCTGCATGCAATTCAGTGCACGTAGACATAGGGAGTTAAAGCACACCATGGAATATTATTATACAATATTAAGAGAACTTTATGAACGGGCAAGTGAGTCATCTCCTCGCATTGAAGATATAAGAAAAATAAAAGCAAAAGTACTATCCCTAAAAAAGAAGCAAATGGAGGGTTTAAAAATAAAATCAAAAGATAAATCTGTTTCTGAAAATGAAAGCACATCATTGTACCACCTAACACGACACGCTCGAAACAGGAGGACAAATTTTATCGAGGAAATACAAACAGAGAACGGTTTAAAACTCACAACGCAACAAGAGATCGTCAATGAGGTTTTCAGATACTATGCAGATTTATATTCTGAGAAAGAGATCCATGAAGAGACCCTCGATGAATTTACCAAAATTATTGGGCCGCGTGTGTCAAACGAGGAAAACGACGAGCTTCTCTCACCAGTTAGTAAAGACGATGTGTTTAAAATAATATGCAACTCGCCTTTAAAAAAGTCTCCTGGTCCAGATGGCCTGCCACTAGAATTTTACAAACGATTTTGGAATATTATCGGCGACAAGATGACACTCATCGCTAACGAAATTCTTGACGGCAAGACTGTTCCAGCAGAATTCAAGGAATGCAAAATTGTTCTAATACCAAAAACCACGGGAAAGAAAAACTTGAACAACTTCCGTCCTATTTCCTTACTAAACTCCGATTATAAAATCATCTGTAGAATCATAAATAGCAGACTGCTTCCTGTTGCCACGAAAGTCATAAGTCCACATCAGTCCTGTGTTGCAAACCGAACAATTTTTCAAACAATTTCCGAATACAGGGACATAATAGCCTTGACGGCTGTTACAAATATTAAGTGTGCACTTCTATTCCTTGATTTTTATAAAGCCTTTGACTGTGTCAACCATAGATACCTCCTGGAAACTATGAAGAAATTGGGTTTCCTTCCCCGCTACATAAACATGATTAGGAACATTGCATTGGGTATAAATGCAAAGATAGCAGTAAATGGACAACTCACCAAGCAACTGAAAATTATGCGAGGAGTCCCTCAAGGAAGTCCGCTTTCAATGAACCTATTCATCGCATCTATAGAACCATTTCTACAGCATGTTCACACCAGTCTTACAGGTATGACATTATCCGGACATAAAATGGTGATAAGAGCATATGCTGACGATGTGGGCGTAATAATAAGAAACAAAGAAGATTTGACTAAGTTGGAAAGGATTGTTAGGAATTACGGTCTGGCATCTGGCACTATTATAAATGCCAACAAAAGTAAGTTTTTAGATCTACGAGGCCTTGCTCACTTAAAGATACAATGGGCGAAACAAGTAACAACACACAAAGCTCTAGGCACGACCTTAACAACCTGCCCGATGAAAATGTGTGCAGAAAACTGGAGGGATGCTTTAATGAAAATCCGAGGATCTATCATTGGGAATTCACTTCGCAGCATGAATCAAATTTAAAGGACAATCTTCATAAACACCTGCATCTTCTCAAAAGCCTATTTCATAGCACAGGTTTTTCCGGCTCCAATAATGATAACCAGGAAGATCATGTCACTTGCCACAAATTTTTTATGGAAAGGAGAAATATTCAGGGTTGACACCAAAACTGTTGTGTTACAACCTAAAAATGGAGGTCTCGGTCTCATTGACATAAGAAATAAGGCTTCAGCTTTGTTTCTAAAAAGAACTTTTGATATTATTAGAAATCACCCAACTAGCATCACTAGTATGATATTCGCATGCGTGAAACCCCAAAGTCTGCAGCCACCTGTTGACATAAAAGAAATAAATCCACGATTGCGACATATTAGAATATTCTATGTAGACGCCAGTTACCTTAGTGATGTTATTATTAACTCTCAAAATGTGACTGCAAGAGACATTATACGCGAAAGAATGGAAAACGAGGGAACGAATAAATTAACAATGAAACATCCCAGTGTCAAATGGGAGGTTGTGTGGAAAAACATCAGTCTTCAGTGCCTGTCAAGTGATGTAAAATCCGCCTGGTACAAGGTCGTGAATAACATTATCAGTACCAATGAAAGATTGTATGCCATTGGTATAAGTGCAACTCATCTCTGTTCTAAATGCAAACTAGCAGATTACGCTACAACATAGATTTGCTTGTGGTGGCCACATCGAAAACTGGAAGTGGATCAAAAGCAGGATAGCACTTCTTTCAAGATCGTCTGCTGAATATATATCTCCTGACATAATTTACAGGCCCCACACTCTGTACTACCCAGTAACAAAAAACAATGCAATTCACTGGCTACTTGGCAAATATGTCAGCTACGTGATTAACAACTTAGGCACTGACAACACAATAGAATTTAAGGCATACATGTTATGTGAATACAACACAATAAAAAAATACAGTAATCACAAAAAGCAATATGCGAATATGTTGAAAGTTGTATTTGAAAGGACAGGTGTTGGTTAAATAACACAAAGAAAAATCCCTAAATTGCTCCCATCGGAGTAAACAACCCTGCTGGGAATCTCAACAAAGGCTGTTTTCAACTCCATTCGAATTTATACGTGAAGGAATTAGATTGATATCACAGAAGTATTTTAAACTCTGTTAGAAAATTCACTATTATAATGCAGAGCACAGGTTGAAGGAACTCCTTATACTGTACGCCAACAAGCTAACCAGACAAAAGAGTAATTCACGAAAGAACTACCCAGCAACAAGAAAACTAGAATTGACAAAGGGATGCAAATGTTTTAACGTAGACACTGATGAAGAAAGTATAAATTGAACGATAATTTTAAAAACAAAAAGAAGAGACACGTTTTATTTTTGCATTACAGTTGTGAAGCTCGCCAAAGAAGGCATTGCTGGAGAGCGCAAGGACGGGCTAGAAGGGGAGACGGGAGGCCCGAAAAAAAAAAAAAAAAAAAAAAAAAAAAAAAAAAAAAAAAAAAAAAAAGGTGACTGAGGCGCTCCAGTCACGGTCAGCACGGCCACTACGGTCGAGGGTTCGAATCCCTCCTCGGGCATGGATATTTGTGCCGTCCTAGTTCGTAAGTAGTGCATAAGTAGTTTGTAAGTTTAGGGACTGATGACCCCGTAGTTAAGTCCCATAAGCTTAACAAACATTTGAACATTTTTGCAGGATATGTTCATAAACTATGCTGCAAACTGACATCATGGATACACCTGCAATTTATTGGGCGACTCTTCTTGACTTTCCTGGATTTCAGTGTAATCTGTGAAAATTTTACGTCTTTGAGTACACAGTCTTTGTAGAGCGAATGCTTGTATATAAACAATCATCTTTTTGACTTGGTGATCTTCCTTTTTCCGTGCCTGCTAAAAGTAATGGTAAGTATAGTGCGCCGTATACAGAGACACTTGTTGTTTGTTTTTACCATACATGTTTCAGAACATTTTCTATTACCATCAGTGGGAATTCTTTCTTGTTGTTGTTCTGAAAATTATATCAGCATTATACAAATGTCTTTTTGAGATACATTTAAAACCACTTAACAGTTTCTTTCACTGTGAAGTTAGCTTAAGATTGTAGACAAAAATTTGTTTTAATTAGGCCTAGTGATACGAGTTTCACACTTATTGCACAGACCTTAGACTACCTTTAAAAGGACCTTGAAGTCAGTGATAATGGTACATATTACCTGCAATAGTTTTTTTACAACTTGTCTTCTTATGGCGGGAGTGAGACAGAAAAAGTATCTATAAACGATTAAATGTTATGGGTATGTTACCAAGTCCACTTGTGACAGTATCCTTGACACTTTTCTATCTTCCTTTTACCTCACTCAAGTTACCGCGAGCAGTGTGCAAACTTGTCTTGTTGTAATAGACCGAACGTTGCACGATAGGCCCGTAGGCGGTTGTCACTTATTATTTGACTAACATGGTGTCTTCTCTCTCGTAGATGTCCCCAGCACTGAAGCAGCACACATGTCTTAGACTCGAAGATTTCTGAGGTGAGGCTGAAATTGACAGTGGTGGGTTGTGGCTGTCTGACTACTATTAACGAAGTCGATGAATTCCTTTAGAGATGCCAGCGGTTCATTTATTTTTACCAATCACACGAATACAGAAGCTACAAACTGCATGTTGACGTCAATATTAGTTTACTTTACAAAATTCACAAAAATAACGTTGTTACAGTCATAACACAGTTTGACATACATTGCACGCACTTTACAAATATTTTTAGCCCCATTATCGACCGATTAATACAAGACTGGTTATCGCAAGTGCCGCTAGATATTTACCGTGTGGGGGCTCCCAGTGAACTAAATAGCAGTGGAGCTGGGCTCCACGCTAGCGCGTAGAGTTTTGGCGCCAACCGACACTTTTAGAACGCCACACTCACTCTTTACCTAAAATACTTAATCTAATAAATCTACAAAACAATAGTGTAATCACAAACAGTTAATTAACACACATTATGGCAATAGAATTGAGTACTTTTTATTTAATAAACAATTAATAAAACAGCGGGGAGGTTGTGGCGCGTAAAGATACAGCAACAGTCAATCAGATCACTCTTAGAGAAAGGGGCGGAGTTTTACCACGGGACCTTCAGTACGATCTAGCACAGCCACTTACTATTATCCCATGTCTATTTCATTATAAGTAAATGAAATTATGAAATAAAGCAATGGCTGCTGGCTTGCAAGCCAGTAC
Organism: Locusta migratoria; assembly: GCA_026315105.1. Taxonomy (NCBI): domain Eukaryota; kingdom Metazoa; phylum Arthropoda; class Insecta; order Orthoptera; family Acrididae; genus Locusta; species Locusta migratoria. Next base: position 167,434,614 of record CM048748.1, read on the forward strand.
CGCCACATATCCTCTCCCTTGTGAATATTTTCAAATTAGAATGTTCTCGAAGTCAACAGATAATTTTAAACCATTTTCCAACAAAATAATCCGAAAGTGAAACAATAATAACTGTAACCTAAACATAAAAGTAATAAAAAATTCCCCAAACATAGATAATAATAATATCAATGCTTATATATAGTGTTACACTTTGATAAATACATGAACAGTATTGACATTAAGCCTGACTCATGCCTATTAAATATTCATATACCTGTACCATTAAATATACACCAAAATTGACAAAATTCTTCCTCATGAGCCAAAATAGCAAAATTAAGCATTAATTGCCAAAAAGTTTTCGAAATGATCTAGGACAAAAAATAATAGTAACCAGTAACATATTGTTTCATGGGAACCACTGAGATCACCTAATCCCTCAAAAAATTGAACTTCTACCAATACGCAAACAACAGTATGGACATGCGAGAATTTAGCAATCAAAAATGACTGCAGTATTTGTCATGAAAGGAAATGAATAATTCTCTGTCAAATATGATCAATCAATTTAGTATTTGAGTAATTATCATAAGAAGATACCGCAATAGTGAAAACGGATTAGTTACAAAATATACAATATCACTTTTCAAAGGAAAATCGTATTCGTCGCATTGTCGTCCTAAAATCAACTACATCAATAATCGGCGCATTGCCGTCCTAAAATCACGTTTAAGCACATCGCCAATCTACGTCACACGCATCCAGACTTACTATTGTGACGTCGTCATCACCTTTCACATTTCACTTATATATTTATATGAAGCACATAAACCTTTCACTTTGGAGGGATGGGTAATCGTTGGACAGACGAATGCAGCAGCAGGTGTGCGTCGTGAAGAGGCGAACAAGCGGCATTAGAACAGACCCAACAATCCAGTTTACTCTACAGTGTCCAGAAGTGATTATTATGCTGCATTTATTCCAGCTTTCTTCATCCCTCATCTCGTCATACATATCAGTAGAGATAGCTCGTATGGATACATGAAAATACAGAAATAACGCTAATGAGACAATTAATGTGCAAATCACAAATGTGCAAAAAAGTTACAGACAATACAAATTGTTCCTAATTTATTATTAAATCCATAACAATACTTCATTCTCGCGTTTGTTCAACTGCTTTCAGAAATAATATTCACTATTTAGAAATAAATGTCACATTTTATACGTATTCAGAAACCTGCAGCTTTGGTCTCAATTCAGCGTAATCTCATGCCAGCTGACCCTGTAGTTCCGGCCGCACTACCTACTGTAACATCTGTTGTTGTGGCGCGCGGTCCATCTGCCTAATGTCATTATTTTCTATGTTTACATTCTGTTACTAAAGACTGTTAGGTATAATTAATCCATAAACATACAAATGTGATTCCTATTTCGTAGGGCACTGAGTTCATTCTGTCACGGGATATTTCTCACGTAAAACAAGCAAACTTACGCCTCACTGCCTTCACTCTTAAGCAGAACTGTGTCTCTCTATTCGTCAGTATTTCAAATATTATATACCATCAATATGTAATCTCCTGTAGCATCCGACTCATCAGGGCTTATTTCATCGTATCAAAATTATATAATGGCAAACAAAAACTTTCATTCTACCAGTTACATACTATGTAATTTTTATGTGTTTCTAGGTGTAGGTAACGTTTCGTTAGATACTTAACAGAGTTTGTTAGACAAGACGCTCATGTTTATAGAAAGGTGTTAAATGTTTACTTCGCAGACTTCATTCATTGAACTAGTTTGTATCATAGGATAAGTTTATACAACTTTCACAGTGAGAGTAATCTATTTTTATTGGTATTGTTTCACGTGGATACATTTATATTTACCTCTAAAGAGCTAGTGGGTATGCATGTTTCTAACGTCAGACCGGAAATTAAGTCGCCCATTTTCGCTTACACAAACAACAATAACCATAGCCGACACCTCTCGCCATACCATCTAAAACAAATTTCTTCTTACTCTTCATACCTGTGACCGGACCTTCCCGAGCGAAACACAAAATACTATTCTACAACACCATGCAACTGTCGCACATTCACCCCTTCACAAATAATGGCGAAATTTCATGTCACTTAAAAATCATTTACAACATCTGTGGCGGAATAACACATCGCCTATAACGTTACCCTTGCATACTCCAGCTTACGTTTCATACTTAATAACCAGTCCCACGTTGCAGGAAAAAAAAAAAAAAAAAAAAAAAAAAAAAAAAATCTTAACTGCGTCTGTCCATAACAGGTGTGTTCTGATTACTATGACATTCCCTGTTGTCACCATGATAACTTCATGCCTTTCCCTTCTAGACGGGCTTCGGCTATGGCGCGGCTGCTCATGTTCTCGCCAGCTGTTACTGTCTTCGTCTCTGTCTCCCAACTACTTCTGTTCCTGTCACTCCGTCTATCTATGACATTCCCTGTTGTCACCATGATAACTTCATGCCTTTCCCTTCTAGACGGGCTTCGGCTATGGCGCGGCTGCTCATTTTCTCGCCAGCTGTTACTGTCTTCGTCTCTGTCTCCCAACTACTTCTGTTCCTGTCACTCCGTCTATCGTTCTGCCACCTGTTTTTTCTCCAGCCTTCCAGTACCTGCCTGTTACCTGACAAGGCATCTAACTGTTCCAATACTTTCAATAAATTATTTATATAATTTTTGTTGATCCCAATTAATTTTTCTTGTATCGAAATTGGGAATTTCAACGTCATAATGTTAACTCACTTTCTCTTATTGGGTTTGTTAAATACTCATTTTTCTCCCAATAACATTGAAAGAATTCTTTGTTACTATTGCACCCACCGTGCACAAAACTTTTTGCGTCAAATATTTCATTGCGGACTTCGCTTTGTGTGCTAGTCGACCAATACTGGTTCAAAAATGCCTACACAAATTCCTCGTACGTCACATTTCTTAATTACAATGGTGCCCCATGATATTAAATCATCCTCAAATCTACTGGCTACCATACGTATTTTCTGCTGTTCCGTATAGTGTGGAGGTATGTTGTTTTCAAACTGCCGAATGACGGCAACAGGGTGCAAGTGTCCTTCGCTAGAAAAGCTATGATATTTACATGTATTTGAGGCATCTCCTACCGTAACAACTTGACAGTTAATCCTGCTCACTTCTTTAATGTCCACTTGTAATTTAGTAACATGAGAAATTGCTGTTTCAATTTCCGGGATTAATTTGTTGTGTATCACATTTGCATTGTCTGTACATTTACGTTCAATAGCAATAACTTTTCTTTCGTATAAAGTATCTACCTGTTGTTTGATAATACAAACTACCTTGTTCTGATTATCAATTTCAATATTTAACTCTTTAATTTTTCTGACAAAATTTTTATGTATTTGTAATTTACATACTTCAAATTTCTTCCCTAACTCTACATTTTCTTGATGGAGCTTATTGATACATTCATCTGTTTTAGGCTCAAGTTTGTCAACTCTTTTATCTACTTCGTTACATATTTTATACAATTGATTCATACCTGTTTCTAATTTTCTTTATATTGCTTCAAACTTTTTATTTAACTCTATGTTTGCATTCCTAAACTCATCTTTCATTTTTTCTTGCCCCCCCCCCCACCTTCCCCCATCTACTTTCCTTTCCAATTCCTATTTATTTTCTTTTAGACTTACTTTAATGTCTGTTATTAATGATTGCATAATTGACATAAACGAACTTTGATCTAAACTTGCAAATGTATTTCGATTTGGATTACTATTTTTACCTTGAGCATTTTCTTGAGTTGGCAATGTGTCAGCTGAACTGGTGCCATGACTGAAACTGCTCGTTTGTTTTGCTACTTCATTTCAACTAGCAACGTCAGTAAAAATGTTCAAATGTTTGTTAAGCTTAAGGGAGTTACTGTGGGGTCATCAGACCCTAAACTTACAATCTACTTATGAACTACCTTATGCTAAAGACAACACAAGCATCCATGCCCGAGGGGGGATTCGAACCCCCGACAGTAGCGGCCGTGCAAAGTGTGACTGACGCCCCGCAGACTGCTCGGCCACTGCGGCCGGCCCAACGTCAGCTTCAGCGTTTCTGGCATCTTGATTCAAATCTACTAGTTCATCCTTGTTTTGAAAATCAGACTCAACATTCTCGATGCAATCATTGTAGATCAATGTAGATCATCACTTATATTAACTAAACCCTCATTATCTACTATTTCTGATTGATTTGAAAATCAAAATCAGAAATAATACTATATTTACATGCTCATCAAACTGATTACTACTACTGTCTACCTGTTATCTTTCTCTACTTCTCAAAAGGTACCTCTTCTCTCCGTTACTCACCATTTTGCAGTTTAACCTTTTTATCAATTTATCATTTTTTTTTTCAAAGCTATCTTGGGTAATATGCTATTATACCACCCGCCAGCCTTTCACAATCCTCTAATTAACACTAACTACGAAGTTCAAATGTTTGTAAATCTATCGGACCAAACTGCGTGGTCATCAGTCCGTAGCTTACAAACTACTTAAACTAAGGTAAACTAACCTAAGGACAACACACACACCCATGCCCCAGGGAGGACTCCAACCTTCACGGCGAGCAACCGCGCGCTCCGCAGCGAAACGCTTTAGATAGCTCGGCTACTCCACCGCGGCTAACTACGAAGTGCCGACATCATACTTACACTTTGTTGTTTCACTGCGTGCTGCCGGTGAGAAGTATTGCTGCTGTGGCAATGTTGTGGACGTGCCCGCGTTGTCGTTGTTGCGGCACCTGGTCCGCCTCCTTGGCCGCGCGTCGTTTGCTGCTCCCATCTGCACCTGTTGTCGTTCTTAAGTCCGGACGGGTATGCTGTTACAGATCACGCTACGCTTGCAGTAGCAAATTCAACTGTTTGTAGAGCTTATGGGACTCAACTACGGGGTGATCAGTCCCTAAACTTACAAACTACTTATGAACGAGCTAACACTAAGTACGGCACAAATATCCATGCCCGAGAGGGAGATTCGAACCCCCGACCGTAGTGGCCGTGCAGACTGTCGCGCCGCAGAACGGTCGGCCACCGCGGCCGGCGCTTGCAGTAGCAAGATGAAATTTTCTCCGTCGTCAAGTTACTTAATCCATTATCCGCGGACACGAGAACAGCAAAATTCGACGAATCGTGCGTCGACAGTTCGCGCTTTTAAGCCACCGGTCAATTATCGTTGAATTACAGTTCAATATTCATTTGCGAGACTCTTTGTTATTTCTATTGTAGCAATGGGGCAGTCCATTTTGATTACAACTTCTACGTGCCACAGTTCAAAAACTCTTCACTGTAACTTCAAGCCTGACTTTCTCAGTAAAAGAACTTTCCCCGAAGCACTCACACTTCAAAGATAAAATTAAGCGTTTCCGGCCACACGTCCACGTAACATATTTTCTTTCTTTGTGTGTAAGGAATATTTCCTGAAAGTTTCGCCGTACCTTTTTGAAACACCCTGTATATTTCCAGAATAAGAACTTCATTAGCTATATGTAATTTCACCAACATCAGTTTCACCTCATTTCCTGTTTATTATTAGGGTGTCTCGTAGTTATTGGGTCAGACTGAAACGGACAGCAGCGGGTCCGCAAAAGCTAATATTGAGACAGGGACGAAGTGCATGGAAACTCGTATTTATTATGTTTAGTCGTGCGCAGCGTACACCGCATATCGCCGAGGTGGAATCGCCGAGCGTTCTAAGGCGCCTCGCTGCGGAGCACGCGGGTGCTCGCCGTGGAGGTTCGAGTCCTCCCTGGGGCATAGGTGTGTGTGTGTGTGTGTTGTCTTTAGGTTAGGTTACCTTAGGTTAAGTAGTTTGTAAGCTACGGACCGATGACCGCGCAGTTTGGTCCGATAGATTTACAAATATTTGAGCAATACCGCATATCAACAACGTAGCTCATTGTCATTCTTCAAAGCTGAGACATCCAATCTCAATACAAGTATTCACTGTCCGGAGTAAGGGTTATCTTAGCGCTATCCTCATCAGTGGCCACCCGCAACGATTATCTCTGAACGTAAGAGCTAAAAAGGTCTAATACAAATTAAAATGGCAGAATTTCTAGATATCTGCTGATCCTGACAAAATTGTTGGAGACATTCGCCTTCTGTTCCGCGAAAAATACACTTGTGATTAAAAGTATCTAGAAACCCGGCTGAGCCGTCCGCACTGGCCGAACGGTCTGCTGAGCGCCAGTCACGTTCTGCACGGCCACTACGGTCGGGGTTTCGAATCCCCCTTTGGGCATAGATATTTGTGCCGTCTTTAGTATCAGCTATTTGTAATTAGTTTGTAAGTTTAGAGACTTATGACCCTATAGGTAAGCTCTACAAAAATTGAACATTGAACACATGGCTGAAAATGACTTTGAAAGTTCATGGCGCCTTCCAATGGTAATGCTGAAAGTATGTTGTTGACTCACCTTTAGCCTTAACTTACAGCTTTTACTTCGCAGTCGTACGTTCAAACAGGCGCTGGAAGATCACTGGGTAATGGCAGGCTATTCTTCACGGAATGCTGCACTGGGGAAAGGTGTCGATGTAGATCAGTGAGGCCTCGTACGAAGTCAGCATTCCAAAACTATTTATAAGAAACAAGTCAGAACACTGAGCAGGACAGTCCATTAGAGGGATGTTATTGTTTTGTAAGCACTTCATCACAGGCCGTGCGTTAGAAAAAGTTCTCGATCGTGTTCAAATAATAATCGCCATCCTGAATGGCTCTTCAATACTGAGAAGCCAGAAGTTGCTTAAAACATGATTGTATGCCTGCTCTATGATAGCGCCATGGTAAACAACAAAGGGTGCCTGCCCCTTCCATGGGAAACACGACCAAACCATAAAACCACCGCCACCGAATTTTACTGTTGTCACTACACACGCAGGCAGATGACGTTCACCTGGTCTTCGCCATACCCACAGCCCGGCATTGTGTGACGTGATTCGTAACTCCACACATCGCTTTCCCACTGTTAAGTTCTCCAATATTTACGCTGCTTATACCAAGTGATGCTTCGTTTGGCAATTACCTTCGTATGCGTTACTTATGAACAGTCGCTTGACCACGAAATACACATTTTCTCACCTCCCTTCTCTCATAGTACATGGAGTAAATCCTGATGCAGTTTTGAATTCCTGTGTGATGGTCTGAATAGATGCCTGCTTATTACACTGTACACCCTATTCAGATGTCGGCGGTCTCTGACACTCAACTTTCGTGCTCTAGGTGTCCACGTTTCCGCGTCACTGTCACATCAGGATATCTCACATACAGACCTCCGACACAAGTGAAACCGAATCACCTAACAACGTTCGAAGACCGTGAGTTCCGCTATGCGCCGCATTCTACTCTCTCGCAATGTCTAATGAGTACTGATATGGAGTACATGGCCGTAGGTGTCAGTGCAATGCACCTAATATGAGACACTCATGTATTCGGGGATGTCTGGATACTTTTGATCACATAGGGTATGTGATTTCAACCGGAAGTTGTACTACATCAGTTGACGTTAATGTTCGCGAACAGCTGAATATCACATGCACCTAAAACAATAATTTTCCCTCCTTTTTTAACGGAACGCATTGAAAGTTGAGATTATGTCACATGGCAAAGCTATCACTAAATCAAACACCTCTGGACTTTCTCCACCGGTATTATTTCAAATCGTCGGTATATGAAACCCATGTACAAAACATCAAGTACCGGTTGCTAAAGATGCATATTTACTGGTAGAACAGGCACAAAGAAATTGTAGGACAGAATGAGAGAGTTTTGAGAGCCGTTCCCATGCTTGCATTGAGACTGACTGGTGACACGATTAACTGCATTTAATGTGAGCTATGTTGTTATGCGGTGTACACTTTGTATATTCCTACGACAACAAATTTCCATTTTCCTCCATTGTTTTCCTAACTCGATATAATCGTTTGTGGACCAACCACCATATGATTGAATTATACCCAAAAAGATTCTGATTCCATATATGTTACAAAATTTATTCCCATTTTATACGGAAAATTTTTGAGTTTCTTACATACATTAATAGATACTGAAAAACGTATTCAGGCACAAGACGAAACACATGGCAACATGGAACAAACACTGCGTTTTCGATATTTCATATAGTTACTAACGAAATTTAAAAATATCAATAGACGTTATAATTTTCTTATTAACAGGGTGCACTCTGATGTTAGAGACTTAATACTGTAGTGCCACTTTTAAAGTTACCAGCTTTATACTTCTTAAGGTAGGAAAACTCAAGACGCGAAACTTACTAATTTATATTAACATATGTTTATGTATTTTGATACATCCGGTAAGCGTTATACGTAATTTCAGATCTTTACGAAACATGTCGGCCACATAAGATGAATGAAAAATAATTCGTTCTGTACTACACTTTTGCTGTCGATTCATCAGGAATAAGGTTTCAATGTACTGCATCTTTCCTTTATGTTCTGTTCGCAATACATTTTGCAGGTAGTGTCCACGCGTTCCATTGATTGTACCAGGAAAATTACATCACTATGTGTCGCTAACGTTGTAGGTCATGTACGTTGAGAATTTATAAAAACAATTTTTATCCCTTCCCTTGTTTAAATACAGAGTGCAGACTACCGAATTATCCATTGTTTGTTAAACAGAGTGTTCCAGCGAACTCTGAACATAAAATCAAAGCTTTTTTCCCTTTCACGCATTACATCAAACATTAACATACTAATTAACTGGTAATCAAAGGCTTCAAGTTGTATCATGTATCGGAATTTGTTTCATTCGAGAATCGGCGTGGTCAAACAGTTGCTGGTTTACTGGTGATCCTGTTATTCTCTACAACCTGGAATTGATGTGAAATGACATATGAAACAGACGATTTCCCTGATTTCACGTTGCTGAGGAGCCAACTGCCAACATCATTTGATTTTAGAATTGTAGACTTAAATAAAAAATTTAAAAAACACTACAGTCAGACTGTAGTCTTTATCGCTTGGCGACACAGCGGTATCATCACTCATGACCCTCTGTCCCACTTACCAAACTTGAAGGTTTATAAGTTCACTCTGCAGCGGAAACATCCTCTCAGCGTTACTTCCACCAATACCTCGCATGCTAAACTTCACAGAAGTTCTCTTGCGAACCTTGCAAGACTAGTAGTCCTGGGAGAAGGATATGGTGGATTCGTGACTTGGTAACAGCCTGACAAAGATTCCAGGTTCGAATCCCTCTTTCGGCATACGGTTTGAATTTGCCAGGAGTTTTGACACTTGAAGGTGCTTTTAGTTTCTGCCTCTGACCAGTCTGGTTACTGTTCGCAGCAGTCTAATTTTCAATATACACAGATTTCCAGCCCAGATCACGGTTTATTCATTCGGGGACCGGTATAGACGAGTCTTAGGCGTCATCTTCTTACCTCCTGTACCTCACGATGCTACATCTCATATAGGCTGGAAATTTGTGTAAGTTGATTCCGGCCCCCTGACTCAGACGATGCGGTTGCAGAAATGTTCAAAGAAAGCTTGAATCATATTACAGATAGGTATCCGAAGCATACTGTTGTAATCGGTGGCGACTTTAATTTACCCTCGATATGTTGGCATAATTACGTATTCAAAACCGGCGGCAAATATAAAACATCGTCCGAACTAGTTCAGAATGCTTTTTCTGAAAACTACTTCGAACAGTTCGTTCATGAACCCACTAGAATAGTAAGTGGTTGCGAAAATACCCTTGATCTCCTAGCAACAAATAATCCGGAGATAGTAAAGAGCATCAAAACAAATACAGGGATTAGCGAACATCGAGTTGTAGTAGCGAGACTAAATGTCGAAATTCCCAAATGCACCAAAAATAAACGAAAAATATATCTATTCAATAAAGAAGATAAAAATTCGCTTCACGCTTTCCTGAATGATAATCTCCAGTCTTTCAAAACTAAGCGAGTGTAGATCAGTTGTGGCTTACTTTCAAAGACATAATATCAGTAGCAATCGAAGGATTTATACCAAATAAATTAATAAAAGAGGGGGCTGACCCCCTGTGGTACACAAAACAGGTCAGATCACTGTTGCAGAAACAAAGAAAAACACATGCAAAATTTAAGAAGACACAGAATCCACAAGACTGGCAATTTTTTACTGAAACTCGCAACGTAGCGCGGACTTCAATGCTAGAAGCCTATAGTAGCTACCACAACAAAATCCTGTCTCGTAATCTTGGAGAAAATCCAAAGAAATTCTGGTCATATGTGAAGTACACTAGCGGCAAAACACAAACAATACCTTCACTACGCGATAGCAATGGTAATACTACCGACGACTGTACTGATAAGGCAGAATTACTAAACACAGCTTTCCGAAATTCGTTCACCAAAGAAGACGAAGTGAACACTGCAGTATTCAATCCAAGAACAGCTGCCAACATGCGAAATTTAGAAGTAGATGTTCCTGGAGTAGTAAAACAACTTAAGTCACTAAACAAAAACAAATCTTCCGGGCCAGATTGTATACCAACTAGATTCCTCTCAGAGTATGCTGATGCAATAGCTCCGTACTTAGCTATAATTTACAACCGATCACTCAACGAAAGATCTGTACCCATAGACTGGAAAGTTGACCAAGTTAGGATTTTGCAGTAGGATTTTGGAACATATACTTTGTTCGAATATTATGAACTACCGCGAAGAGAACGACCTATTAACCAATAGTCAACACGGATTCAGAAAGTATTGCTCTTGCGAAACACAGCGTGCCCTTTATTCACATTCACATTCATTATATGCAGCGAAAGTTGGCTCAAGCAGGAAATATGTTCAGAAGAAGTATTTGCAAAAGATCTATCGGTGTTCAGAAAGGATAGATTAAACAAAATAGGTGGGGGCGTGTTTGTCGCCGTCAAAAGTAGTATTTCAGGTAGCGAAGTTGAAGTTGATAGTTCCTAAGAGCTATTATGGGTAGAGGTTGTACCCGAAAATCGTAAGAAATTAATAATCGGTTCCTTTTACCGGCCTCCCGACTCTGACGATACAATAGCAGAAAGGTTCAAAGAAAACCTGCGTCTAATTACAAAAACGTACCCGACTCACACGATAATAGTAGGTGGTGATTTTAATTTACCCTCGATCTGTTGGCGAAATTATATTTTCAAATCAGCAGGTAGGCACAAAACATTGTCCGAAATTGTACTCAACGCATTCTCTGAGAATTACTTCGAACAATTAGTTCATCAGCCAACTATAATTGTAAATGGATGTAAAAACACACTTGATCATTTAGCAACAAATAATCCTGTGCTCATAACGAGCATCAAAACGGATAGAGGTATTAGTGAACCCAGAGCTGTCGTAGCGAAATTGAATATGGACAGTCCCAAAGTTACCAAAGATAAACGCAAAGTGTATTTGTTCAGGAAAGCAGATGGAAACAAAATACATTGCTTCTTGAAAGACAGCTTCCACTCGTTTCTAACACTAAAGGTAGGTGTAGACCAGATGTGGCTCAAATTCAAAGAAGTGGTATCGACAGCAATTGACAGTTTTATACCAAATAAATTAATAAAAGGAGGAGGCGATCCCCCTTGTACACAAAACACAACTAGCTCTTTATTCACACGAAGTGATGGGCGCTATCGACAAGGGTTCGCAAATCGATTCCCTATTTCTAGATTTCCAGAAAGCTTTTGACACCGTACCTCACAAACGGCTTTTAATCAAATTGCGTGGTTATTATATATCGCCCCAAATTTGCGATTGGATAGGGGATTTCTTGTCAGAGAGGACACAGTTCATGGTAATCGATGGTAAGGCATCGACTAAAACAGAGGTGATATCGGGCGTTCCACAGGGTAGTGTTATTGGCTCTCTGCTATTCCTTATTTACATAAACGATTTAGGGTAAAATCTAAGTAGCTCTCTTAGGTTGTTTGCAGATGACGCCGTCATTTACCGTCTAGTAAAATCATCTGAAGATCAAAACCAACTGCAGAACGATCTGAATAAGATATCAGTATGGTGTAAAAATTGGCAATTGACTCTAAATAATGAGAAGTGTGAAGTCGTCCACATGAGTACCTAAATAAATCCGTTAAACTTTGTTTACAACATAAATCAATCAAATGTGATGGCCGTAAACTCCACAAAATACCTAGGAATTACTATTACTTCAGACCTAATCTGGAAAGAACACGTAGATAATATCGTGGGAAAGGCGAACCAGAGACTGCGTTTTATTGGAAGAACCTTAAAAGATGCAAAAGAACTACTAAAGAAACTGCATACACTGCGCTTGTCCGTCCATTTTTGGAGTATTGCAGCCCAGTGTGGGATCCTTATCAGGTGGGTTTGACGGAGGACATCGAAAGGGTCCACAGAAGGTCAGCTCGTTTCGTATTGTCACGATACAGGGGAGACAGCGTTAAGGAAATGATACAGGATCTGGGATGTGAATCATTACAACAACGGCGCTTATCGCTTCGGCGTGGGCTACTTGCGAAACTCCAATCGCCAACATTCTCCTCCGAATGCGAAAATATGTTGTTGACTCCCACTTACATAGGTAGAAATGATCATCAGAATAAAATACGACAAATCAGAGCTCAAACGGAGAGATTCAGGTGTTCTTTATTCCCACGCACTATTCGAGAATGGGAGATAAATGGTATAATGGTGGATCGATGCCAGGCACTTAAATGTGATTTGCAGAGTATCCCATGTAGATGTAGATGAAGTGTTAAGTGCCATCGACAAGGGATCTCAAATCGATTCCATATTTTTGGATTTCCGGAAGGCTTTTGATACTGTACCCCACAAGCGGCTTCTAATGAAATTGCGTGCTTATGGAATATCTTCCCAATTGTGCGATTGGATTCACGCTTTCCTATCAGAAAGGACACAGTTCGTTGTAATTGACGGTAAGTCATCGAGTAAAACAGAAGTGATATCTGGCGTTCCAGAGGGAAGCGTTATAGGTCCCCTACTCTTCCTCGTGTTTATAAATGATTTACGAGAAACAGAGGATCAAAAGCAACTGCAAAGCGATTTGGACAAAATTTCTACTTGGTGCGAAAATTGGCAATTGACACTAAATAATGAAAACTGTGAAGTAATACACATGACCACTAAAAGAAATCCGCTGAACTTCAATTACGCGATAAATCAGTCAAACCTTAAGGTCGTAAATTCTAAAAAATACCAAGCAGTTTCAGTTACGAACAACTTTGACTAGAGAGAACACACAGAAAATATTGTGGGTAGGCGAATCAAAGGTTACGTTTCATTGGCAGAACGCTTCGAAGATGCACCAGCTCCACCAAAGAGACTGCCTACATCACACTTGTGCGTCCTCTCCTGGAGTACTGTTGCCCCTTGTGGGACCCTCACTAGGTGGGACTGAAGGTAGATATTGAGAAGATTCAGAGAAGGGCAGCTCGTTTTGTTTTATCACGTTACGGGGGGAAAGCGTCATGGAAATGTTGCACGAATTGGGGTGGAAATCATTAAAAGAAAGACGTTATTCATTGCGGCGTGATCTGTTTGCGAAGTTTCAATCACCGACTTTTACATCTGAATGTGAAAATATTTTGCTACCACGTATCTACTTAGGGAGACATGACCATCCCAATAAAATAAGAGAAATCAGATCCAAAACGGAACGATTTAGTTGTTCTTTCTTCCCGCGCTCTATTAGAGAATGGAAAAGTTATGAAAGTGGTTAATGAACCCTCTGCCAAGCACTTAAATGTGATTTGCAGAGTATCGATGTAGATGTACAACCAACCGTGAGTCCCATACACAATTTTTAATATTTGCTAAAATATTAACTCCATTGCCCGGGATTTTTTTGCACTGTACAGTACCATTAGATGGCGCGTACCTCACTCTAGTATGTGGGATATAAGATACCAGACTTCAAATATCGTAGGACGCGAAATTAACTTCCGTCCTGTCTCCTATTACCCTGTCAATTGTGCCATGAGCCCCCCCCCCCCCCCACCCAGTCACCACTGTGTATCTCTAGATCCACTCATGTATTAATATAATCATCCCACCCGAATACCATGGACATCCACACATACGTATAGTCGATGAAGGTGGATGAAAGACTCCATCAAATGTTACATTTGAAAAATTTATGTTTAAAAAAAACACTAAAAGGCCTGAATTGCAAAAGGGAGTAAAAATAATTAAATTGCAATTAGTTTTGACGTTTCCGTCAGTTTCAAACTTGTAAAAAGAAGAAAAAAAAGAAAATAAATCTTAGAATGAGATGTAGATTGGACGTTTGGAAAAAAAATGGTCACCACATTGTGAACTTTAATTAATTTTTGCCGTCGGGTAATGTTTTATTAAAAATTTTCAAAAGTTTTAACAAGTAATAATAGACCGCCCTCTTTTCCTCTGTAAATGTCAGGACTCGTACTCCCACAATTGCCAGATCTACAATCTGGGGCTGAAGACCGTTTGTCGACCGTGCATTGAAGGCTGCCATGCAAATCACGTCGACACTGCATGCTGATTCTATAGTTATTTATTGCAGGGCAGCATATGTAGCACACAACCCGTTCAAATGAGTGCTTATGGACCTCAGCGTGCTGATGCTTGGGGGGGGGGGGGGGGGGGGGTAAGCGGTATGTTTTGTGTCTCGTTGCCGCCGGTTGTACTAAGTGTTGGTGGCTGAGTAGAGAGAGACCGACACAGGGGAAATAAGGTGCACGCGTGTGCGGGTACAGAGTCTGAGGTGGGACAGCAGAAACTAAAAACACTAAGCTAGATTAGTACAAGATATATATTTCATAGAAATAGTACAATACTAAACTTTGTTAACTGAAGACTAGTGGAATGCCGATACATAGTTTCATTAGGTAGAGGCCTGCCTACTGATGAGTTATCTGGTGCCTGTCCTATTGCCAAGTAACCGATCCAGTTCAGTGGTGGCCACACGCCAGCCGCGGTGGCCGAGGGGACTGATGCATGTCTGTCACGGTCTGCACGGCCACTACGGTCGGGGGTTCGAATCCCCCTTCGGGCATGGATATTTGTGCTGTCCTTAGTATTAGCTAGTTCATAAGTAGTTTGTAAGTTTAGGGACTCATGACCCCGTAGTCAAGTCCTATAACTTTTACAAACATTTTTTTAGTGGTGGCCACGAGCGGAGTTGCAGCAGAGGGCGCTCGTGTCTAACGTCGTAAGAACGCCGCGCCGTGCTTGCATGGCGGCGCGCGGCGAAAGTACGTGGCACGCATTTCAGACTTGTGTGACACCACAGTATGCATATTAAATTTTGTCGAAATCGATTTTTCTTTTTTGGATAGGATCCAAGTAATATGTACACATCTACAATGTTATTTGTACAAATGAAGATAAATCATCCTTCTCAGTATGTCTTCGGTCAAGAAATCTACTATACCGTGGTGTGATACAAAAGATCTGATTTTCTAGTTAGAGAAAGAAAATCAGATATCATTCTGTGAAATGTATACAGGAAAACTGTCGTAATATCTTTGCAGGTGAGTAAAGAACGGCCAACTCTCATAACAGTGAAAATCTGTTAGCCATTGCTCGTACGTGCTCAGTTCAATGTACTAACATCGTGGTGGAAAGTGCGGAGCATACGGAAAGTGGAATGTGGGTGAAAGCGGGTCTTTTGTAACGGGCCCTGCAGCTCTTTCCCCACCTCAAAGCAAGCCGCCGAAATTGAATTCTGAGTGCGATCGCCGCTTTTTCATTGCGACATACATTTTTTTATTCCTTTCTCTGCCTCCTCGAGGGACTGTCTACTTTGTTGTTGCCTGTTATGAGCACAGGCCATCGTACTTTTACACCGACGCCTGTTCCGAGCGAAAGGGAGGGGGAAAAGAATAACTTTAGGCCCTCTCCGCTCGCATAACACACGCGGATAAAACTGATGACAAGAGCGAGAGGAAAGTAAACTCGAGGGAGAGATGGGAAACAGCGAGCAAAATTGCCGGAGACACGGGCGGTGTGAGACTAAAGCCTTTGAGGCGGCGGTGCGGAGGATGTAACCGCTAGACGGAGAGTTGCGGAACGAACCGTAAAGGCGAGTTTAATGACGGTTATTAGGGCCGAGTTGGCGGGCATGGCGCTCGGATTCTGCGCGCTGGGAATGTTTAATATCGGCGGGCGGCCGCGGGGCTCCACGGCAGACGGCGGAGTTGAGGGTTCATCCGGCCGCAGGCGGCGGCCTCCCACTGCCGAAACTTTTCTCTAGCCTCGTGGCGTCTGGAAGCGACTACAAACACCGAGCCGAGTGTCTGTTCCCACCGACGTGCCGTACTGACTTAAGGAGACTCTGTGAGATTATCGCCCATTAGAGATGTTGGTAATTAATAGCATTTCACAACTAAACAGCATGAAGTTCACTGCAAACATTGACCATGCCAATGTTCCAAAGCTACACAATTTTAATCTTATTTATTATGGTAGCAATGTATGCACGCAGTTGGGTGACAACATTTACAGTTAGGCCATAGGTAGAAATTCTCCACGTTGACATTTGCTGTGTGCTTGTAGCTGAGGGGAGGCCGGCGAACAGGCCAACGTTGGTGGCTTGTTCCAGCTTAGGATTTTCCAGGATCGTTTCCGGTGAGGGGGGAGAGGGACAATGGCGAGTGCCAGACACAGTGCAGTGCACAGCGTGAAATAAAATATTCTAATACTACTTGCATTTGAAGTAATACGATGCAGTTAGGAACCTTTAAGGCCCTCATTACAAATTAGCCTGTTGACAAATAAACAATACATTAGCTGACATAGTCACATCTGGCGTAATATGTTTAACTGACGATGAAAAGTAATAAATTACCAATAAATAGAAGACAGTTACACAACTAGCATGGCAATGTTTGTTTATAAAAATAATATATTAACTATTTCTCATTTTATTTTTAATTAATCTTGTGTATTTTATCTTGAAATATTCAGTTAAATCACTTATCTGTGATACAAGAAATTGCACGATTATAATAAATAGTACAAAGGATGTTTATACCAATATAAAAACCTAAGAAAACATTTGTTTAATATGTAGTGTAATTATTTTGATTTTAAGTAAAGTTTTAGAAATGTATTGGCTGAGCGCTGTACGTTGGCAAGTCGGTTAGAACAGCTCACATGCGGAAGTTGATGACGTAGGGAAAAAACCCGGCAATTGGGCTTTTGGCACGCGCGCGCGCGGCCCAGGAAGTGTTGAGTCGTGAGCGAGTGGGGTAGCTGGCCGGGTGGCGTCGCTCTGCACAGTCGGCATGTGGATCTCCAGGTGGAGACTATAGATTTTTGTGTGGCAATTGTCAGGTGTGGTTGCTCGTCGTAGACTGCACCAACTTGAATCGAGTGCTACTGTGTGTTGTGAATATTTAGCCGGTGGAACAAGGTGTGCATCGCACTGAATTAAAGTAACTGTGTTTTGTTAATGTAACAAGTGTCGTCGCATAGGCATGAACATAAACGGTGTTTGAGACAGGCACATGGTGTGAAAACAATTTGCAACAAATATTCATTTTGTCTGGGGGCTCACGAGTTATAACTTTATTTGATAAATGTGTCGACGTACAAACGTATCAGCCACAGGGTTTTAATATGGTGTAATAAACAACATAAAGTGAACTTTCACGTATTTTCAAAATTAGTAGTTAGTACACCCTTTTCTCACATTACCATCCTTTATTGTGAATTTTTTTGTTAATCATATGCAGAGAAGGAAAGCTGCCAACGTGTGATATCATCCCCTAGAAAACGAGTCAAACAGTTGCAATCACAGTTCCAGTGTTTTTGCATGTTTAGGAATTTGGTTCGCAGTTGGTGATTGTGAGTTTTAAAAAATTAAACTTTCCCTATTTAAACTCTCACCTCGAGCTTTCACCCTCGCAACTCCTACCGCACTATCTCAATCTAATAAGATTGGTGGCATTTTGCGTAAAAATAATGTAAAATGTGTGATTCGTCCACCTTCAGAAATTAAAGCACTGTTGGGATCCGTTAAGGAAGAACTCGGTTTGCGTAAGGCGGGTGTCTACTGTATCCCATGTAGCTGTGGCATGTCGTATGTTGGTCAAACACAAATGTGCCATCATTTGATCAACGTACTAATTCCGAAATGGCGGACATAGCAATAGGTACTTCCGGTGTAGAGAAGCAGCTGAGAGAGCTAAATACGAAAAAGTCTGCTGGTCCGGATGGAATACCAGTTCGGTTTTACAAAGACTATTCTGCGGCATTGGCCCCCTACTTAGCTTGCATTTATCGTGAATCTTTAATTCAGCGCAAAGTTCCTAGTGATTGGAAAAAAAGCGCAGGTGACTCCCGTTTATAAGAAAGGAAATAGAACTGACCCACACAATTACATGCCAATATCGTTGACATCGGTTTCATGTAGAATTTTAGAGCATATTCTCAGTTCGAATATAGTAATTTCCTTGAAGCGGAAAAGCTTCTTTTCATGAATCAGCAAGGGTTTAGGAAACATTGTTCATGTGAAACTCAGCTTGCCCTTTTCTCACATGACATCTTGGGAGCCATGAATGAAGGCCAACAGGCGGATTGTGTTTTTCTCGACTTAAAAAAGGCGTTTGACGCGGCGCCACACTGCAGACTGCTAACGAAGATACGAGCTTATGGAATAGGTTCACAGATTTGTGACTGTCTGGATGAGTTTCTAAGTTCTAGAACGCAGTACGTTGTTCTCGACGGCAAGTGTTCATCAGAGACGAGTTTCTCGTCAGGCGTGCCCCAGGGGAGTGTGATAGGTCCGCTAATATTTTCTATCTATATAAATGATCTGATGGACACAGTAAGTAGTAATTTGCAGCTGTTTGCTAATGATGCTGTGGTGTATGGGAGGGTGTCGTCTGTAACTGACTGTAATAGCATATAGGATGACTTAGACAAAATTTCTAGTTGGTGCGAAGAATGGCAGCTAGCTCTCAATGTAGAAAAATGTAAGGTGATGCGCATGATTAGAAAAAACAATCCTATAATGTTCGAATACAGCATTAGTAGTGAGCTTCTTGATTTTGTCGCGTCGTTCAAATATCTAGGCGTAACATTGCAAAGCGATATGAAATGGAACGAACATGTAAGGACAGTTGTGAGTAAGGCGGAAATCCGACTTCGGTTTCTTGGGAGAATTTTGGGAAGATGTACTTACCTGTAAAGGAGACCGCGTATAAAACGCTTATACGACCACGTCTTGAGTATTGCTCAAGTGTTTGGGACCCGCGGCAGATCGGTTTGAAGGAAGACTTATAGGCGGTTCAGAGGCGAGCAGCTAGATTTGTTACCGGTAGGTTCGACCAATGCGCAAGTGTCACGGAAATGCTCCGCACCTCAATTGGGGATCGCTGGCAGATAGACGACGTTCTTTTCGTGAATTTCTGTTAAGTGAATTTAGAGGGCCGGAATTTGAAGCTGAGTGTAGTACGATCTTGCTGCGGCATATTTACATTTCGCGTAAAGATGATAAAGACAAGATAAGAGACATTAGGGCTCGTACGGAGGCATATAGGCATTCTTTTATTCCTCGTTCTATTATGAATAGGAAAGGAAATGCCTAGTAGTGGTACAGTGTACCCTCCGCCACGCACCTTACGGTGAATTGCGGAGTATGTATGTAGATGTAGGAACTATTAGGACTGTTGAGGACCGGGGCGCAGGATCCATTCCTCCCGCGGTCAGAAGAATAGTACTGAATCCTCCCGAGCCTGCAAGGGTGTGGAAAAGGACGGGACTGAATCCTCCCATAACCTGTTTAAGCAGGTAGTTGGTGGCGGCCCGAGGCCAGAGTGTGTGGCCAGACCTTTATGAATATTTCAGGCAAGCAAAGCTATCTAGCGTATGTTCCACTGTATGTTCCTACATTGTACAGTAAAGTAAAAGTGAGAATTAGGCTCCGGTTAACTTTAGAGTCAGAGTAAACGTACAGTAATACCACTTTGGTTCTTACAATCTAAAGATTACGTTTTACTCGCAATTGATAAATCTGTGCAACATTTTCAGCAGTTGGTATACAAGTTTATTTGATACAGCGTCGAATTATAAACAGAGGACAAGGCAGGCTAATATTTTTTCCCTAAGGAAGAAGAAATCCTGCTTTCAACTGGAGGGCGGGACATGAGTCTCACTGAACTGGCTTGACTTAACGTAAGTAGAAGCGAGTTATGAACATCTGTAGTTTCTACTTAAACTTGTCTTAATAGGAAATACTCCTGAAAGACTTTCACGGACATTGTATGTATTATGTTCAATACTCTTAAATTTGGTGCTGGGGCATAGTAGGTAAACGAACAGACTGCTATTTTTGCGACTCGGGTTCGATTCCCACTAGAAGCTTAATTTCATTTCAAAATGTTCAAATGTCTGTACAGCTTATGGGACTTAACTACGGGGTCATCAGTCCCTAAACTTACAAACTACTTATGAACTACCTACGAACTAGGACGGCACAAATATCAATGCCCGAGGGGGGATTCGAACCCCCGACCGTAGTGGCCGTGCAGTCCGTGACTGGAGCGCCTCAGTCGCCTCGGCCACCGCGGCCGACTTAATTTCATTTATTAAATGTCTTGCAATATTAAACTTTTGATTATAAAAAGACTAACTTCAAATTTGGAGGTAATAAGTAGAAAAAGGTAACACGAAAAAAGAAAAGTCCATTAATCACCGCCGAAACGTGGAAGAGATATAACGAAACATGAGGCCGTTATAAACGAGTACAACGAAAACATTACAACAATGGAGAATGACAGTTGTATTCGCGTATTTTTCACAAAAATATGTTTATTGCTAGCGGTGAACGTGTAAAAAGCTTCCAACGTAAACATTCCTTAAGACAACAACAACAAACTCACCAGATTCGTCAGCACTAATGATGTTGCAACTTTGAAAGAAACGGTACGAGCAGTAGAGATCTTACGTATGGAGACGAGTATATAATGCCAAACGTCAACACTTGTTATGTAATCAACATTGGCCATACCGGATGACAGTATGAATCATCGCTGAACACTGGTTGGTGGGGGTGGGGGCTGGGGGCTGGTACCTGCGGGAGGATTCAGTCCTGCGCCCGAGAACCTTTGTATTGAGCATAAACGTCACACACGTTTACAACAGCCAAACAAATCTGCAGTGGCCGAACACTGTCTTGACACAGGTCACCCTATGGAATATGACAAACGGAAATTCTACCATGCACTTCCAACTACTGGGACTGTGTTATCAAGGAAGCGATAGAAATAAAACTAGGTGACAACCTTATGAATAGGAATGGAGGCTTCTGCTTCAATTCCGCTTGGGATTCTGCTCTCTCACTTGTCAAAAAACAGAGGGACAAAAATAATCCGACCTGATCTGTCGATAACTGATGTTTATTATCGATATTCTGACCGGTTTCATCTTTGGTCGTGTCGGCGCTGTGTGCTTGCTTGTTCAGTGTGTGTTGTCTTTCCTGTTTACTCATTGAAAACCGAGGTTTTAAAGATCGTTGCACATTGCTTTCTTACTGCAGTTTCGCCTTGAAAATGGCAGGGTGGTCTCCTGCCGAAATATCGGCCGTCGTCGATTTTGGTACCTGGCAGCATACCCGTAAGTTTTTCGAAGCTATCTCAACAATGTTAAATTGGCTATGTAAGTGCCGTGTTTTCTCAGCAACTGTAGGGTATATAAATGTGGTGTTTTTATCACATGTTCTCGCATGTTTTCTGACTGTATTGCTCTACAATCATTTTAACCTCTAGAGACCTGAAGCAAGATTTAAACAGTAAATTGAACCAAACAACTTTAAATGTGTTTATTGCACCACTGATGGCAAAATATTCATGAATAGTATTTTTTTTTAATTTTTACATATTGTTGTAGGCTGTGTATTATATACGATACATTGGGTTGCTATCGAGACAATCTGACACCCGGTGAAAAAATAAATGTTACTTTATTTTTGCTTATTTCAATGACATATACACCTCCTAATGCTATAAAATGCACAATATTGTTGCAAATTGTCTCTTTACATGTTCTTGTTGGAATAAAATGCAATTGGATATCTGGTATATTGTACCCAACATATTATGAGTTTAGGAAATCCAATAAGTGAAATGACAATACTTGCAGCCCAATATTTCTTGATCTCATCTGGGGTGGTGTTGAGAGATTTTCCGTATGATGAAACAAATTTCATATTTGTCTTCTCTGCCATATTAATAAAGAAATCTTCATTTAAATACGTATTAAAATATTCAAATGGGTTCCTAGTTCCTGTACTGGAGCGTCTGCATCAGAACTTATTGATGCAGACGTCATAGAAGTCGGCATATTGGGCGAAAATCTAAAATAGAAAGAACAATATTGCTTAAAAATGATTGTTTTGCAATATTTCAAACTCATGCCTATAAGAACCACGAAAACATTACTAACTCAGTTCTGTGGCGCCAACGTTGTGTTGGATATCTAGGAGATGAACTTTCATGCATTTGTGTTGGTTGTGCTGAAGTTTCATTGTCTGAATATTCATCTTCTTCTTCAGTTGCTGCCATTTGCGTTCCCAGTTTTTTAACTTCAGCGTCGTCATCATCATCATCACAGTCATGATCAATTTCGATATCAGAACAATTAGCGTCAATGACCTCATCCACAAGCTGAGCAATTTCTGAATCAGATAGACCTGTCAATAATATTTAGATTTAGATTTTTAATTCACGTTTGCACTAGAAGCACTAGTAATGCCTATCACATTATGAAAGCCGTGAAATACTCACTAAAAACATTACATAACGTTGAAGTAACAAATCACTAACATAAAATGCTGACATCCGCCATTTGCTGACAGACATATAAAAAATAGTCACTAAGACCCGATGTATCATATATAATTCATTTACTAAAATACGATTTTTCAGAAGGAAAATCGTCTTTCACGTCACTTTTTTTGATAGATTTGTACTCAGGGATCTATTAGCAACATTTTAGTACTGATTTAAGAGAAGTACTTAACGAATTGAGAATACTAACCTTTCTTTCTTGATGTCATGCTTACTCGTCCAAAACACACTTGTTACCGACTCCTCCTGACACATAGCGGTCACTGAGTGCTATGAGTAGGCTGTCTCGTTGTTCTGTGGAGTGTAGCGAATATGATACAGTCTGCACTTTTACTAAAAAGTGTGTGGGAAACTCATTTGAACGGATGTATCATATATAATACATGAGGTCGCTAGGCTTCCACGGCCGGTGTCATTTTGAATAAAACAATTGTAGGTATTAGGCCGCGTCATATCTTAAAACCCTTAGCAAATGAATTGCCCACGTTTCGACCACTGTGCAGTGGTCCTGTGAAGGCTGCATTGCGTACGCTGACAACACGAGTTCACAGGATTAGCGAGTCACTTGAAGACAACATTCCACGCGAATGAATATAGTAACAGGGCCATACAACAAGCTATGAGGGACAAGGAAAGGTAAAGTTTTACCGTATATAAATATCACTTCCGGGCGCTGTAGGACACAAAATCACCCTGAAAACGGTCCGTTTATGGAAGTTCTTTAATGCGATGTTGCATCTGAAGTGGTATTTTTCGTAATAGTGAAGTACAATTACGAAACTGGTGAAATACGATGCGAGAGCCAAGAGAAGTGAAAAAGTGAAGTCACGCTTTGCGATGTTCTTTTGTCAACCAATGAAGCCGAATCTACAGTCTGTTTAACCAATCGGAAAACAGTGTTCGGGTGTAGCATATCAGATTTCGTGCGTGTGTTTAAATGCTTCGTAATTTTTCATGTCTCTGTTTATTTAAAAAAAAAAAAATACTCACGGGATGCAGACAGATCTTTTTTTTTCTGCAGTCAACCGTTTCGAAAAATATTATGCACGCACTTTCGTGCGTGCGTTTACGTTCGATATAAATCTTCATGTTTCAGTTAATTAAAAACAAATCTCACGGCATGCAGACAGACCTATCTTTCACTGAAATCACAGGATTTCCCAGATTAATGTGCGGGCATAGCATGTGAAGACATAACTTTGTTTCTTACTATACAGTATGCATATTTTAACTTGAACGATAATCATCCGTATTTGCATGTTGCCGCAGCGGGAATGTGTAGTGATGAATGACTACTATTGGCTGATTAATGCTATTACAGTGTGCTGTGGTTGGCCGACTACATCACGTGGCCTGTGCTCAGTTAGCAAAACAAAGGAACATCGCGTTGCGTAACCTTCTGTTCAAGGTAATGTACTGTATTTGACGGATTTCGTGTTTAATCTTACTTACTACGAAAAATTGGTGGGAAAATGAAACATCGCATTAAAGATCTTTCCCAAACTCGCATTTTAAGACAAAGTATGTTGAGGTGAAGTACCTAGAAGGTATAATTATATGCAGTAAAATTTAACCCAAGGAAGACAAGATAGGCAATGATGCAGATGAAACGCTTCCTATATCTCGTCTACGTTATGTGAGAGGCGTCAGCGAACGTATGGGCTTGGTCCTTATCCGAGGAGGAATGAAACCGGTTTTCGAGAGTGGCCGCAAGATCCGTGACCTGTTGAGGCCCACGAAGGATCCCATTAATTCCCTCCACACTGCAGGCGTGTATGACTCCAATGCGAGTGCGGCGAAGTATGTTAGTGAATCCGGGAGACACATCAACACCCGCGTTTTGGAACATTAACGTTACATACGATTCGGACAAGTCAGCAATTCAGCTGTGGCAGAACACCAGAAGGAATGCGGCTGTACTCTTCCGAGAACCTCGCGTACTTGCTCGGGAATCGTGGATGCAACAACACAAAATAAGAGAAGCCATGGAAATAATTAAAAGACCTAACAACATGAATAGGGAGGATGGATACAAGTCACCTTCAACGTGGCTGCCGGCAATCCCTGCCAAGCGGGCCGCGTGTGTGCGCCAACCTGCGGCTCCACGTGACCCGGGCTCTGCAGTATAAACAGCGGCCACAGTAGGAGAGACGCCCGGCCTGAGCGTTCGCAGCAGGAGACACCATCCCCAGGATTCTAGTTGCTGATTGGCTGTTGCCTCCCAATCAGACATCAGATTTTGCCTACCAAACACTCACTGGGTAGCAAACGTAAGAGCCTGCTGATATCCTGCTGCCAGCCAATCACCATCTTAGATGCATGACGTCGGTATTAGATAACCGAAAAAGTCACAGTATATAAGGGTGTACATTCAGCGGCATCCAACAGTTAACCGCCCTGAAGAGGACCACTGCACAGTGGTCGAAACGTCGGCAATTCATTAGCTAAGGGTTTTAATACATGATGCGGCCTAATACCAACAATTGTTTTATTCAAAATCTTAATTTTGGTGGAAATTTACACAATTTTTTTATTTCTTCAATTCTAACTGTTACAGTAAATACAAAATCAAAAGTAAAATTAAGGGGATTATTAGTTATTGGGAGCTCCAATGTCAGGCGCGTGATGGAGCCCCTTAGGCAGATAGCGTCCAGATCTGGAAGGAATTCCAACGTGCACTCGGTATGTTTGCCGGGGGGCCTCATCCGAGATGTGGAGGCGGCCTTGCCGGCGGCTATCGAGGGTGCGGGGTGCAGTCGACTGCAAGTCGTGGCTCACGTCGGCACCAATGACGCTTGTCGCTTGGGTTCTGAGGACATCCTCAGGTCCTACGAGCGGCTGGCGGAATTGGTGAAGGCTGCTGCCTTCGCACGCGGGGTGCAAGCAGAGCTGTCGATTTGCAGCATTGTTCCCAGGGTTGATCTGGGTCCTTTGGTTTGGAGCCGAGTGGAGGGTCTGAACCAGAGGCTTCGCCGACTCTGTGACAGTCATGGCTGCAGATTTCTGGATCTGCGTTATCGGGTGGGGAATTGTAGGGTGCCCCTAGATAGATCAGGGGTGCACTACACTAAGGAAGCGGCTATTCGGGTAGCAGAGTACTTGTGGAGTGCACATGGGGGTTTTTTAGGCTAGGCGCTAACTCTGATGAGCACTCGACTGTCAGCATTCAAACAGCGAATTCAGGCCACGTTCGGAATAAAAATTCGAACATAAAAATATTAGCCGCGAACTTACAAAGTATTAGAAACAAAGTTCCCGAATTTGCAGCGCTGCATGGAAGTTATTGCGCTCAGATAGTTTTAGGCACCGAAAGCTGGCTAACTGATGATGTGGCAAGTTCAGAAATATTTAGCGAAGCGTGGAATGTATATCGGAAAGATAGATCTGATACAACTGGAGGAGGAGTGTTCATCGCTGTGGACAAAGATATTGTTTCTACTGAGATCGAGGTTGAAAGTAACTGTGAAGTTATCTGGGCACGCATAACAGGTCTAAAAGAAGTAAAGTTAATAGTTGGGTGTTTTTACCGGCCCCCCAGTGCTGCTGTAGCAGTTTTAGAATCATTCAAGGACAGTCTACACCAGGTAGTGCATAGGTATCCGGGCCATGCAATATTAGTCGGAGGTGACTTCAACCTTAAGAGTATAGATTGGGACCTCGCTAGTTACATTTCAGGTGGTACAGACAAGCAGTCTTGCGAGCTACTTTTGGACACATTCTCCGAAAACTGTCTTGAGCAGTTAAACCGGCAACCCACGCGCAATGGAAATATTCTAGACCTTATAGCCACAAACAGGCCTGACCTTATTAACGATGTCTGTGTAGAGACAGGAATTAGTGATCATGACATCGTCATAGCGTCGATGGTGACCAAAGTTCATAAACCAGTCAAGAAGGCTAGGAGCGTGTTTTTGTTGGGAAAAGCCGACAAGCTAATGTTACGATCGCACTTAGAAAATGAATGGGCATCGTTTAATTCTGGGACTATGGATGTAGAGGAATTGTGGACTAAATTTAAATGCATTGTTAATGAAGGGTTAGAGAAATATGTGCCAGTAAAGACGATTAAGGATGGAAAAGATCCACCGTGGTATAATAATAATGTTAGAAAGCTGCTGAGAAAGCAAAGGCTGTTGCATTCTCGATTCAAAAAAGAACACGCAAATGGTGACAGGCAAAAGTTAGTAGAGATTCGTGCGTCTATAAAAAGATCGATGCGTGAAGCATACAATAATTATCACAGCCATACCTTAGCAAAAGATCTTTCCGAGAACCCGAAAACATTCTGGTCCTATGTAAAATCGATAAGCGGGTCAAAGCCCACTGTCCAGTCACTAGTTGTTCATTCCGGGGCAGTAATAGAAGAAAGCAAACGGAAAGCTGAAGTTCTAAATTTAACCTTTAAGAAATCTTTCACGCAGGAGGACCGCACAAATATACCATCATTTGATCAACGTACTAATTCCGAAATGGGAGACATAGCAATAGGTATTTCCGGTGTAGAGAAGCAGCTGAGAGAGCTAAATACGAAAAAGTCTGCTGGTCCGGATGGAATACCAGTTCGGTTTTACAAAGACTATTCTGCGACATTGGCCCCCTACTTATCTTGCATTTACAGCGAATCTTTAACTCAGCGCAAAGTTCCTAGTGATTGGAAAAAAGCGCAGGTGACTCCCGTGTATAATAAAGGAAAGAGAACTGACCCATACAATTACAGGCCAATATCGTTGACATCGGTTTCATGTAGAATTTTGGAGCATATTCTCAGTTCGAATGTAGTAAATTTCCTTGAAACGGAAAAGCTTCTTTCCATGAATCAGCACGGGTTTAGGAAACATCGTTCATGTGAAACTCAGCTTGCCCTTTTCTCACATGACATCTTGCGAGCCATGGACGAAGGGCAACAGGCGGATTGTGTTTTTCTCGACTTCAAAAAGGCGTTCGACACGGTGCCACACTGCAGACTCCTAACGAAAATGCGTGCTTATGGAATAGGTTCTCAGATTTGTGACTGGCTGGAAGACTTCCTAAGTAATAGAACGCAGTACGTTGTTCTCGACGGCGAGTGTTCATCAGAGACGAGTGTATCGTCAGGCGTGCCCCAGGGGAGTGTGATAGGACCGCTATTATTTTCTATCTATATAAATGATCTGATGGACAGAGTAAGTTGTAATTTGCGGCTGTTTGCTGATGATGCTGTGGTGTATGGGAGGGTGTCGTCTGTAACTGACTGTAATAGCATACAGGTTGACTTAGACAAAATCTCTAGTTGGTGCGAAGAATGGCAGCTAGCTCTCAATGTAGAAAAATGTAAGGTGATGCGCATGAGTAGAAAAAACAATCCTATAATTTTCGAATACAGCATCAGTAGTGAGCTTCTTGATGCGGTCGCGTCGTTCAAATATCTAGGCGTAACATTGCAGAGCGATATGAAATGGAACGAGCATGTAAGGACAGTTGTGAGTAAGGCAGACAGCCGACTTCGGTTTATTGGGAGAATTTTGGGAAGATGTACTTCACCTGTAAAAGATACCGCGTATAAAACGCTTGTTCGACCACGTCTTGAGTATTGCTCAAGTATTTGGGACCCGCAGCAGATCGGTTTGAAAGAAGACATAGAGGCGGTTCAGAGGCGAGCAGCTAGATTTGTTACCGGTAGGTTCGACCAATGCGCGAGTGTCACGGAAATGCTCCGGCAACTCAATTGGGGATCGCTGGAAGAAAGACGACGCTCTTTTCGTGAATTTCTGTTAAGTAAATTTAGAGGGCCGGAATTTGAAGCTGAGTGTAGTACGATCTTGCTGCCGCCTACTTACATTTCGCGTAAAGACCACAAAGACAAGATAAGAGAAATTAGGGCTCGTACGGAGGCATATAGGCATTCTTTTTTTCCTCGTTCAATTTGGGAGTGGAATAGGAAAGGAAATG
The DNA here is from genome assembly GCA_026315105.1 of Locusta migratoria. Taxonomy (NCBI): domain Eukaryota; kingdom Metazoa; phylum Arthropoda; class Insecta; order Orthoptera; family Acrididae; genus Locusta; species Locusta migratoria. The sequence continues at coordinate 167,463,400 of CM048748.1, forward strand.
CCTAGTAGTGGTACAGTGTACCCTCCGCCACGCACCTTACGGTGAATTGCGGAGTATGTATGTAGATGTAGATGTAGATGTAGAGGGGAGAGCTCTCAGAATCGTTTGAAATATAGTCAGGTGTGCGACAAAGAGATGGTTTGTAACCTCTCCTTTTTAATTGTGTGTTAGAGAAGGTAGTTCGAGAATGGAGGAAGGCCGTCAACACTAAAGGGATTCAACTAGGTAGACCACCAAACAAGATCAATGTCACCTGTTTAGCCTTCGCAGATGACATGGCATTGATTACAGAGTCACTATATAATGCCCAACAACAAGAGAACTGCATAAAATGCAGCTAAAGTAGGACTACATATCTATTGAAAAAACAAAGCTTATGACAAACATCTGTGATGTTCCTCAAAATATTCCAATTGACAACAATACAATAGACAAAACAGATTCCTTCAAAGACCTAGGAGAGCGGATAACATACAATGCAAAAGAAAAGACAGCTTTAGAAACTAGAGGGCATAAAATGGAAAGTATGTTTCATAAGACCAAAAACGTTTATAACAAACAAATCCTTGTCCTGGAACAAGGAATTAAAACACTACCAAACAGTGGCCACACCTGAAGCTCTCTATGCAGCAGAAACACTGAAACTAACAAGAAATGGAGATCTTGAGAAACTAGAGAAAGTCGAAAGAAGAATTTTAAGGAAAATACTGGGAGCTAAAAGAAACGATAATTATAAATAAATGTTAAGACCAAACAGAGATATATATTTCATCTGGCAGCCTCCTCGGAAAAAAAACATTAGTACTTCGACATACAACGCGTGTTTATACTATGAAAACACACGATACTGTTTTTGACAGTGCTACAATGCAAACACGTAATTTAACCTTTATAACACAGCGATCTAAAACCTTCTATATAAATCACTACCCAATTTATTGAAACTTGGTCTGAAAATTAAAATTTTCATTTTCAACCGTTGTAGATTATATTAAAAAAAAAGCATCCTATATGTATATTATTTTATTCGGCAAATGGAAACTTTTATAATTACATGAAAATACGAAAATGTGAAAAAAATACGTTCTAGCTTTCCTTAAAACATAATACGGGGAGATTCTTGCAAATATTAGTAAATGTATCTATTTTAAAAATGGCGCCGTCGCCGTTAAGAACTTAAATATTCTTCAGTGTACGGCTGTTAAAGTCAAAATTCATTTGTTATTGTTTGCTTATTGTTTCTAGCCACTTGTGGAAGAATAATATTGGGTTATTGATGGCACAAGGGGTTGGAATGCAGAAGTAAGGAAAAGCCAGGTTTGTTTGTGTGGCCATCTTCAGAAGCAAGTAACGAAAATTGGTTTTCGGAAAACAGCCGTTTTCTTGGTGTAGTCCTTTTATTTTTTACACAGTGTTTCACCCTTTATTTTACGGCATCATCAGTGAATAATATATATATTTCATATTCTCCCGATTTTAATGGCATTCTTTGGATCCGATCATTGTATCAATTCACACAGCTTCGCCACAATTTATGTAGTTTGTTCTTCATTTTATCACTATATAAATGTTTACTATTTACAGACTTAAAGGTGTATTAGATTACTTTAGATTAGATTAGATTAATACTTGTTCCACAGATCATTTACACGACATTTCGTAATGATGTGGAACGTGTTAGTTTAGGGAAAGGAAAGCAAAAGGATTGCTTCAAGAGAACGGCTGTTTCATTTACGAAAACAAAATTGACAAATGTATTTACACACGAACCTCGTATAATGATAAACCTTTAAGTTCGAAACCAATAACGGTACTATTTCTTAAATAAATAGTGTTATTATAATTTTATGTTTGCTGTTTTATACTTCGTAAGAATAAACCTGTGTTTTATGCCTCTGTCGTAAATATAATGGACATAATATTATGAAAATCATTCCTCCTAAATATTGTTGTAGAAATTAATTCAGAATATCGGTGTCGTAATAATTCCATGTTAAAAGCAATTCTGTTTCAATCCTTTATCCTCTCTGTCAGAACACCACCTTTTATACAATTCTTACAAATAGTATATTTATTTCATGCGCTCCGGCCATCTTATTCGATACGCTATTGCTTTTAAAAACAAAATGTGGCCAGTCCAAAATGCAGCATCGAGCTGGACCGGAAAAAATCGCTGCCAAATTAATTTGGAACATAACACGTTGTTATAATATCAAAAGAATGAAAATGCAGCCCCAGGTGAACTGAGGAAATGATGAAATGAATACTGTACATTTCACCATACCTTTGAAGCCTTCCGACGGACACACTACAACGGGTTAACTGCACGACCACACGTGCCATAAACTGTTCAAATTTTTTTCTACACTTACTGAATTGGGCTGCCGCCTTGCTGTCCCTTTTCTCCCGATTTTTCCCCTATTAAATACTTCAGGTCGATGACTGTGAAATAACAGTTCCCCTCATCAACATTGGCGTTATGGTCAGCACTGAATGCAGTAAATTGCGTAAATAAATTAGTGAAATAAAATTCAGTAATAATGAAAGTGAATAATACGTTAGTACAAGTGAGAACTTAGTTCTGTTCAGTCAGGCACAGCCGAGTAAAACAGCAGACCTACTCCTTATTCCGACAGTACGTTGACCAGCTGAAGCTGCAGGTTCAGCACATTGTTCCACCGAGTACACACGTGAGGCAAGGAGTCCATCGCTCTCTTCACAAACAGAAGGCGTTGATTCAGCGATCAGGACATCGACCAAGCGCCTCACGTGAAAGACAGTCAAGTGTGACTTCTAGAAGCAACGTGCTCAGAAGCCAATAATCTTGTGTATTGACCTCCAGAGCAACGTGACGTTCGACCTTTCTACAGTCTGTACATCGTATAACCAAACGACAACGACCCCGAAGATCGTTCACCTCCGACCAGACCCATCAAATAAATACCACGGCCATGACGACGACGCCGGACAGTAAGAGACAGATAGATTGATGCGGATACAGTGATGGAGTAGTATCGTCAGATTGGCAGTAGTGGCATCAGCAGCAGCAGTAGCTGAAGTGGAGTTTTAGTTCAGCCACCGGCAATGACTGTTGGAGTTAGAAGAAAGAAAATGGAAGAATCTGGTCGCCAGTGCAGCATTCAGGAAAATCAGCAATAACAGAGGTACTCACCCAGGATAACTGGCCAGAACGATAGGATGCGGTCTGGTCGTGAAAGTCACCTGTGATCTCAGTGAAAGGTTCTGCCCCACGAAGACGTGCAGCCTGAAGACCGCCGATTCGATTCCAGGGCAAGGGCGCAAAACCTCCATGCCGCGCCGCTACCTCTGGCCGTAGCATACCACAAAGCTTTTTAGAAGATAGGAAAATCACACCGCCACGAGGTAATTCCGAGGATTTACGGCCGTTTAACGCACAGTACTCGCTTCTACGGCGGCCGCTGTTTGACTGACGAGCCCTGAAGCAGATACGCCTTAAGCGTAACCAGAGAAATACAGCCGACGCTGAGAAATGCCTCTTCGTCGCTGCACGCCTTACAGCCATCGACATTCGCCGAGCCACTTGCTCACAGTATGGTTTAACTGTTAAATAAATGTATTTTGCGTAAATGCTGTTTCATTTACGCCACATACTCCAGACAAGGAAAAGATCCCACATGTTTATAAGATTCCTTGTAAATGCTATCCTGACAATAAAATGTTAATTTGTAGTTAAAGTTTGCCATCCTGACAATAGGGCAACGCATTGACTGTTGTAAGAGTTCAATATTTAGCAAAGCGGTAAAGTTACTTCATTAAATGACAAAACCCCTCTCCATTCGACAAAAGAACGCCTCTTCATTTGATGTCAGACGTGTCCCCTTTCACACACTCTTCAGACCTTTCACACACGGGGACTTCTTACCCTGAAAAGGAAACATACAGATTCTCTATAATTGAATGCTGAGGCTTGTAGCAGCGGTACCGCTCAATACTGGTTTCTTCCTTACTTCATAAGGGGTTGTATTTTCAATCCTGTGAAATTTATTTTGCAGTGAACGATGTGTCCTTTATTTGGGTTCGTCCTGGAGTTGCACATTTGGGATGGCCAGCCGTCAAGTATTTTAAATTATCTTTGAATACGTCTTTGACTGCTACCAACCGACTCTGTCTTAATTGCTCTAGAAATGCTACATGCATTACTTTCAATTGGTAAACAATGTGGTCCTCTGTTCAGGCATTCTGCGACCACTGTGGCATCAATAAGGAAGATGGTATAGAGAGAGGATAATTTTTTTTTAATCACTAAGTATGATAGTATTGCGGTTAGACTTTTAAGTTGTCCCATTACACGAACGTGACCATCAGCTGAATCCGCTCTGCAGAGGAATGGACATTGATCGTAATGACTCAATATGAGATTGCGAAAGAACTTAGTATTCTGCTCTTACATAGTAGCGTTCAACGTCGACGCAGGAACGGTTTTGTTCTTGTGATTCAAAAATATATAAAAACAATAGTGCATTGTGCTCAGATTTTGAAAGCTGTGCCCAGACTGGTGATTCCTCGAGGTTTGAAAAGCTCTTCAATCTCCGTGTTTGGTTACAAAATAAATTTGCTTTATATGTAAGGTCCGCCTTGAGCAAACACAAATGTTTTGTACAGCTTGTTTGGAAATGCCTGGCATGGCGGTAATGTATTCATCTTGAGGTTTGAAAATCTCTTTAACCTCCGTGTTTGCTTACAAAATAAATTTGCTTTATATGTAAGGTCCGCCTTGAGCAAACACAAATGTTTTAAAACATTCTTTGGGCTAAGATAGGAATTTGCACTATGTCACGTAATATTACAGGTAGAAAACTACAACTGATATGACATGCGGTTCTTATTGATACCTTAAATAAACGTACATTCATATCAACAAATGATGTTGATAGCAACTCAAGGACACTGTATGACGTTCGTGTACAACATGAAATGTAATGAAAAGAAGTAAAAACAAATTTAACTTTATTCAGTTTTTCAGATCAGATCTAGTGTTTACTTTTGCCATTTCTGCATCGTCACTTTTGTTTCAGATTGGACTATTTTCCTTTTCTCCATAAGAAGTCAAAGTTTTCAGTTATTCGCTTCGGTCATTTTTCCAAATCAAAGTCGTTTTTTATTTCTTTTGCTTTTCTGCATTTTATACTGAAGAGTTTCTTCGATTTGGCTGCGAAGTCAGCATTTCGAGGAGGCAATACAATATATTTAACCATCCTCGTTTTGTCCCACATACTATATCCGATGGCTTCCACAATGAGACAACTCAGACAGATGACATTAAAAAGGTAGCATATGCAGTAATTTCATCATACTATTATAAAAGTAATGTAAGAAGTATTATTAGAACTAGTTATCCATCTGTTTTGGATCAGCTAATGTATCTATTTCAGACACAGCTCCTAAATGTATCAAAATGGCCAAAACTTTCAGAAATGCTTTGAAAAAGTATACTGCAAGTGGCAACTGGTAACACTAATATCCCTTATTTACAACTCTCTTAATTGCGGAGGCCAGACATTCTGAGATCAAAAAGATGACCACACTAGGCGTGGAAATTCGTAGCTAACAAAACGAATGGGTGTTTTCATTACCTTTTACCGCTGTATGTGTAATATAGGTGAGGACGTTTAGCCACCTGAAATAGGTTCTCGTCGAACTTTCAAGCCATTTATTAAGGAATGAACACAGTGAGAAATATAACGGCAAGGAGTTGTGCTAGATTTCTCACACTCGAGTTTTCGTAGCTTTTGTGTTACAACGTTTTGGTTGTGGAGGCTGTTGTTATCACGAAGCAGAACAGTGATTTACGATAGATGTTGCCTCATAGACAAACTTTGTACATGATTTTCCTTTGGCAGCAAGACAAGGATAGCAATACGTGGGTCCTGATTTGAGATTTGAGGTACTTTGTTATAACGTTGGATAGCTAAGCTTTTCGCTTCATTTGTATGGAAAATGTGTCACTTTGAACATACCTTTTAATTTGTTATGATAGGCCACATGATCGTGGAGTGAGATACCTGTCAAATGCCTAATTAAGTGATGAATACGCTACGCAGCTTTAAAATTGATATCATGTTCCTTCATTACCAGTTTACTATTTTTATTCATTTCACTAGCATATACACACATATCACCAAAGGCTGATAATTACATCAGGTAATACGTTCTTGTGTAAAGCAAAACATGAGCTATACTGCACTTTTAAAGATGTTTAGCAGCTACATCCATAGAAGTGTAGGCTATTAAATAGACAGACCATACTGCATATATTTTTCAGAATTTCGACACCAACCCTAGCTGTACATTTTAACTTCAAGATACATTTTTGTTACCAGCTAAAAGTATTGATAATAATGTTCCAGATGTTTTTGTTAGTGTATATATACTGCAGAAACATCCAGACAGCTTCATTCCATTCTGTACTATTGTACGTGAAAAATATTGCTCACTAAATCATTACTGAGTTTAAACCATAGTTTGTTAATCAAAAAACTATGTCCTATGACGTAGGCACATGACGCTTCTCTGGTGGAGACGATGGGAAAAAAATAACTTGCGATCGTACGCATGCTCGTCAGCGAAGTGGTTCCAATCAGCCAACAGTAAATTCGTCGTCATCAATGTTTTCTGGCAATAATGGCAAAGTACCAATGGACAAACGGCTGAAGGGATGCAAGCGTACAAATGTTCAAATGTTTGTAGAGTCTATGGTACTTAACTACGGGGTCATCAGTCCCTAAACTTACAAACTACTTATGAACTAGCTACAACTAAGGACGGCACAAATATCCATGCCCGAGGGGCGAGTCGAACCCCCGACCGTAGTGGCCGTGCAGACCGTGACTGAAGCGCCTCAGTCCCCTCGGCCACGCGGCCGCCTCCAAGCGTATATCTAAATTGGGACCACTGGCTAATGTCTACTTCTACATGGACAGGACCGCCAAGCAGTTGTATTAAAATAACTAGGACAAGCTGACAAGCTTGGCGGTATTCAAAGCGGAAACTGCGAAAGTACTTTGGACATGCACTTAGACAAAAATATCGAGTTGAAGATCAACCGAAATACAGATTGCAGCATAAAGGTCACACTACAAAAGCGTACATTGAAAACGTCTTGGAGCATTGGAAGATGGTCGACCATCAAAAGAAGGAAAAAGAAAAGGTTTCACATCTTACGTAAGAAGAGGCTGAGAAACATGAAGGAGATTCCCACAGCAGACGATTTCGTAAAATGCCAGTTCATTGGGGTGATGGATCAAAGCGATTCGGAAGTAACAGGTTTAAATTTCTTACTCACTTGCTACCAACGGTTACCGTGGAGGATCCTCAAACTAACGGACTCGCGCCAGCTGTGCAAATGGATTAAGATGTTGGCTTTCGTGACGTTCGCCTATACCACCATTTAATCACAGACCACCGGATTTGCACGATTCTTCTTGGGTACGGACTTGAAGCAACAACGAAGATGCACGGTGTCTTCCTAGTTCAGGCTGACGACGTGGACGACATAAATCGATTATGTACCAGGGGTGAGGTGGCTCATTAGTTGGTTGGACTCGGAACGCTGTAGGCTCAAGATAAGGACTGGCAAAAGTTTGATTGTGACCTCTATTCATAATATTGATCGATGCCTTCATGTGTTGTATATTACTTTTCTTTCTCTATAGCTTACCCCTCTGTTTCTTAGAATTTAGAACATCTTACACCATTTTACATTGTCTAACTCTTTTTCAAGAATGGAAATGTAAATGTGAATGCAACTTTTCTGCACTCTCGCGTTCATTATCATGCGCGTCATTGGGATGGACTTTATGGCTCCCTCAGCCTGGAGAGAAAGAAGCCTTCGCGTATTAGATCTTAAGATTCCATTTATGTTCTTCCATGTATTATACTTGTTTGTAATTTAAATCAATTAGCACTTAATTGAGATATAGCTCTTATCTACTGTCGAAATTAATGGTCATTGAAAAGCCAAAGAAACTGCCATACGTCACTAATAACGTGTAGGTCCACGCGACCACGCAGAAATGCCACACCATGTCATGAATTTTGACTCTAGTAATGTCTGAACTAGTACTGGAGGGAACTGACACCATGAATCCTACAAGGCTGTCCATAAAACCATAAGAGTACGAGGGGATAGATACCTGTGCAAGAGGAAAGACATCCCAGATGTGCTCAATAATGATCATATGTAGGGCGTTTGGTAGCCAGCAGAGGTTTTTAAACTCAGAAGACTGTTTCTCAATCAGTTCTGGACATGTGGGATGTCGAGTTTCCATGCTGAAATTGCCCAGGTCTCTTGAAATGCACACTGGACATGATTGTTTGCATGTTATCAGCCAGGATGCTCACGTACCTGTCAGAGTCGTCTCTAGACGTATAAAAAGTCCCATTTCACTCAAACTGCACCATTAGAGAGTCTCCACTAGTCTGAACAGAAACCTGCTGACTTGCATCGTCCTTTGATTCGTGAGGTACTTTTCATACCCGTACATGTCCTTCCGCTCGATAAAATTGGAAACCAGACTCGTCAGACCAGGCAATATGTTTTCAGTCATCAAAGGTCCATTATCGGCGTAGACGTGGCGCAAAGCTTTATGTAGTTGCAGTCAGCAAGGATACACCAGTGCGGTTTCGATAGCCACATGAAGATATTTTGATGAATGGTTCGAATGCTGACACTTGCTGATCGCCCAGCCCTGGAATCCGCAGCAGTTTGTGGAAGGGTTGCACTTCTGGCACTATGAGCGATTATCTTCAGTCTCGTTGGTTCCTTTCTTATAGGGTCTTATTCCGGGCGTTGTCGGCGATTTGCTGAACTACCAGATTCTCGACATTCACTGTGCACTCGCAAAATGGTATTACGGGAAAATCCGTACCTCATCGCTTCATCGCTACCTCGGAGATGCTCTGTCCCGTTGCCGCCGACCGATCGAGGTGGGGCCGCGGCGGATTAGCCGTGCGCGCTGTGGTGCCGTGCTGCGGTGCGCGTGTCCGTTCACCGACGGGGGTTCGAGTCCCTCTCGGCCACTGGTGTTTGTGTTGTACTTAGGTTAGTTTACCTTAGTTTTAGTGGTTTGTAAGCTATGGACTAACAACCAGGCAGTTGAGTGTAACAGATTTACAAACATCTGAACATTTTGATGGAGGTGGCGCAGTGATAACACACTGTACTTGCATTAGTGGACACCCTAGTTCATATTCACCACTAATGAAATTTAAGAACTATCTAAAATCCACATTTAGTTTTTCCATCATTTTCCTAAATCACTCCAGCCCAATAGCGGGTGATTTCCTTCGAAAGGTATAGAGGTTACCTTCCACATCCTAACCCAAAATTCCTAGGGTGAGCTCCATCTCTAATGACCATGCTGTCAACGGGACGTTAGGCCCTATGCTTGCTTTCCTCCTTATCGTGTCTTTCTTTTTTTTTCCCCCTCTCCACACCAGCGATACATCCAGTAGGTTGGCAGCAGCTCCATAGGCTGCTCTTCAGCCGAGAGATAGGTAAATGGACATGGAGATACATCAAGTGTATAAATGGAGATAAAATAACTGAGAATAGTAACATAGACTTTGTGACAATTCGGAGTAAAAAGAGTTGACAGATGATTAAAAACACATTTAGTCTGTTAAAAGCGATGAGCCACAGTGACATTAAGAACCATATGGAGTGACAACAAACACTGGATGGCAAGCAAACGGAGACAAAATATTAAAATACACGGTGCGACACTTGTTTGTTAGCGGTGGACACAGATAAAAACACATTCTGGAGTACTGCTCACGCATCACTGAACGTAGCACTGTTAAAACTGTCGGTGCAGGACCCCGCAGGGTAGGGTGATGTGGGAAGCGCGGAGGGAGAGGAGAAGAGGGGTAAGAGGAAGAGCCGTAGGGACTCCAGTGTAGGGAGGGGGATAGCCAAGCGGGGGAGGGGAAAAGGGGTGGAGAAGGGGCGCTGCATCTATGGGATCAGTGTTGGTAGGACGGGTATATGTCGGGACAGAGGACGTCATCAGGGAGGGAGAGGTGGCGGTAGTTACCTTGGGAAAGGATGTGGAGAGTGTGGAGGTGAAGGGAGAAGGTAAAGGAGTGGCCGAGACCCGGGGTCAGTGAGGTTGGGGTGAACCATGGGATTGCGGTTGGTGTAGAGGATATGGATATGCTCAAGGTATTCAAGGAGATGGGGAAATGGGATAAGGTCAAAAGGATCTGCATGGGGGAAGGGAGCTGAATGCAGTAGGCGAGGCAGAGGGCGTGGTGCTCAAGGACTTGGAGGGTTTTATAGTCGGAAGGGGGCGGAAATCCAGGTGGGATGGTAGCTGCAGAGGACAGGACACATGAGGGAGCGGTAGGTGCAGAAGATAGTGGAGCAGCAGGTGAGGAGTTTAAGGAGACTAAGGTGGGAGAGGGCTTATGGCGAAAAGTGCAGAGGTGTGGGGTCCAGGAAAGGAAACAGTCAAGGGTTAGTCCAAGGTACTTAAGGATGTGAATGTGACAGATAGGGAAGTCGTGAAGGGTAAGGTAAAAATCATGGAGACGGAAGGATGGGGTGGTACAACCTATAATGATTGCCTGGGGTTTGTCAGGATTGATGGAGAGGAGCCACCGGTTACACCAAAAGGCGGACTCGGTGAGGTGGGACTGGAGCAAAAACTGGGAACGGGCAAGGGAGGGGGCGAGGGCGAGGAAAGCGGTGTCATCAGCATATAGGAGGCGATAGACAGTAGGCTTGGGTCAGGGCATGTCGGTGGAGTAGATGAGATAAAGGAGAGAGGATAGGACACCCCGACGGAAGGGTAGAATAAACGGATTCGGAGTTGCAGACAGTGACATAGGATTGGCAGTAGGTGATGAAGGAAGCAATGAGGCGGATATAATTAACAGGAAAGGCGTAGAACTGGCGCTTCAAAAGGAGACTGTAGACTTTTTGGATGTCAAAGGGAGACAACAATGGCGGAGTGACGGGAATTGAGCTGGACGGAGAGAAGGTGAGTCAGGCGAAGGAGCTGGTCATCGGCAGAGAAGGAGGGTCATAAGCCACACAGGGATAGGGGGTGAAACTGGTGGCGACAGAGGTACTGTTGGATACGACAGGAGAGGTTTCTTTCCAGGACCTTGCTGAACACGGAGGTAAGACTCATAGGATGGTAGGATGAGGTCTGGGATGGGGGCTTGTCAGGTTTGAGGAACATGAGAATACGGGAAGTGTCCCACAGGTTCCTTATCGTGTTGTGTGCTGACTATAACACCATGTTAAAACTCGCTTAAATCATGATAACTATGGGAGACACCTGTTGTAAAGGTGAAGCGTCCACTTCCGTTGCTCAATATATATGTTGCTACACGCTAGTATTTAAGAGGATTGAACACAGTGAACTTCACAGAAATAGCTTTGTTTTCACACTTCCATCTTACAGTCTCAAGTAAATTACAAAACACCCTGCTGTGGGCAGCACCGTCAACACAAGTTATAAAACTGTCAGTAGATGGCGTAGGTGTCCATTCTCAAACCATAATATCCTCCACATCCAGGGGGATGACCAGCTGAATCTGCACTTCTTCCACCATTACTCTCTTCCACATGTGTCGAGGTTTCATATCCTCCTGAAACAGAAGAACCTCTCCTATTCTGGGTCCTCTTTTTGATGGGTAGCCTCTCACTTTATGGTAGTTTTTTAGTAGCCACAGGTATTCATTTTTCCATTTTCGACAAATGCTTCATTAAACCAAATGTTCAAATGTTTGTAGAGTCTATGGGACTTAACTACGGGGTCATCAGTCCCTAAACTTACAAACTACTTATGAACTAGCTAATACTAAGAATGGCACAAATATCCATGCCCGAGGGGGATTCGAAACCCCCGACCGTAGTGGCCGTGCAGACCGCGACTGGTGCGCCGCAGACGGCTCGGCCACCGCGGCCGGCTTCATTAAACTTTTGTCTGTATTGGAACTCCTTGGCCACATATTTCCTAGCTGCTTAGGAAGCGTGCTGGGGTCAACGCCATACATGCGGCTTCAATTGAAATTAAAATATTCAGGCTTTCTTCATCAACTTGAGAACGACCAAGTACATTCCTCCAGAAGCACTTTACAGAGCCAATCATACGTTCCCACCAACCTCCCCACCAAGACGCACGTGGTGGTATATACTTCCAGATTATTCCGTGGTGGGGACAGTAGTGCCAACATTAAACTGACATCAAAGACTGAGATGGGTATGTGTTCCATACCTCAGTGTGTTTCAGAATTACCTAATTACATCAACCAACTTCTAGGGGATGTATGAGGCGCCTCGAGGAATAAAATGAATATGGAAACCAATGCTGAAGGTTATTTCTAGTGGCTGGCGTCGGTGCCTGTAATTGGGACTCTTCGTAGCGTCGTTGAATGGTTTTTCGGCTATGGGTTTCTATGCCCTTTTTGTTCCATAAGACAACTTTTACATCCCCTAAAACTTTATTGCTCTAATTGCGTAATTCTGAAACGCAATGTCGTATGGAACACACACCTATCGCAGTCTTCGATGTCCATTTATTCCGGAAATATGCAAAGGACGAAATTTTGTGAGAGACATTTTTTTATTGCTGGCATGTGAGGAATCGCGCTGTGAAGGTGGAGTGCGCGAATCTCGCTTCAATTTGCATTGACGGTGCCGAACGCAGCGCCGTCCTCTGTGTTTACGTATCTCCGTGTTTGCATATACATGTCTGTATCAGTTTCTTTGGCTCTTTAGTGGAATTGACACTTTACTGAATACCGCTCCGTCCATCTCCCATGGCACACGGCATCTGCGGTAAGCATCTTCTTACAGCAGAAAACCGAACCTCTTCATATATAATATATCGAATTTACTCCTAATAAATAATAATAATATAATATAATACATACTGTCAAATGTTAGGCATAGTCAGAATAGGAACACGCAACTAAGTTTCTACTTAATACTGTAACCATATTCGGGATGAGTATATCCAAATTATGTTTAGGATTATGTATAATAATGTGTTTCCATTGAATAAGTGACGTAATCATTTAATATATATTGGAACTTTCTTACAGAACGAAATCTTAAGCTACATCTAATTAAATATCAATCCTATGTCTTAACTAGTACTATCAATAAACTATGACTACGCTTGGTTAAAAACTACCATACAGGGAGTGTGGAAGAATGGGGCGGCCGGTACGCATCGAATAGTGGTATGGATGGCATTTCCCACAGTCATTTCAAAAGTTTAATGAGATATTATGTTTGATTCTTACCTTAAATGATTTAACTTCATTGAGAGTTTTCTTCTTATTTATTTATCGTATGACATAAACAATTGGACATGGAAGATACATTACACAATGACACTCCACAGGTGGGAAGCAAAGACAAGAAACAGCTTATATCAAAATTTAAGTGTATTAATTACAGAGACGTATACAGGTATGCAGTGAAACGTCCATTACTATGTGTGATGCAGTAGAATTTGGAAAAAAAATATTTATAAAATATTAATACAAATTTATGAAAGATATTTTACATCTTACACTAAGATGAACAATTGAATCAACACTAATATAAGAATATTAAGTTAGGAAACTAAAATAAGTAATAGGAAGAACAACAATGACATGAGCAGAAATTTACACAATTTATATTAACTGAATTAAGAAACATAAGCCGCGAACATGTCCTTATATATTAATGTCTAAACCAGCCAGCCATGAAAGTGCATCATCTGTCACTTTATACAGGTCTGTTTTTGGACCTGGGTAATACCTGATGTTGCAGTCATATACAATAGAGTCTATTGTCTGACGCAAAGCACCACAGTCGCACTGAGGACTTGTCGCTATGCCCCACTTGTATAGAGAATCCTAACAGACTCCGTGAGAAGTTCGGATTCTGTTAAGTGCTTTCCATTGTCGGCGGGGAAGTTCGAATCCAGTAGGCCTTTCTGTGGGGTCGGGCCAGAGAGCTGTGAAGTTGACAGTGCTCCAGTCCGTTCGCCATTGCTCAGTGATGCTGAAATCCGCGTCTTGTAGTTGTTGCGCTGAGACTAGTGGAGGCTTCCTGCACTTCAACCTTCTCAGTGCTAGATAAGGAATGTCCTTATGCACTGGTAGGTCTGGGTCACTTTGGATCCTCTTCAGCTGTCGGAACAAGCATCCCTTTCTTCGTAGCGGAGGTGGAGCAATGTGACTCAGCACAGGTAACCATTGCACAGGTGTGCTTTTGATGCATCCGCTGATGGTACGCATGGTGTCGTGCAGTCTGGCATCTAGTTTGCTTACATGACTACTATTCAACCATGAAGATGAACAGTATTCTGCAGCAGAGTACACAAGTGCTAGGGCAGAACCTCTCAGAGTGGAAGCATGTGCTCCCCATCTGCAGCCACACAGTTTGTGCAAGATGTTATTGCGAGTGTTGACTTTGGCTGCCGTTCCTTCCAGGTGTTTTCTGAAGGAGAGGGTGCGATCCAGTGTGGCACCAAGATACTTAGGGAACTGATTATGGGGGAGCACTTTATTGTTGAGAAGTACTTTTGGAGATTTTGTTGCTTCCGTATCGTTAAGGTGAAAACTAGTTGTTTCCGTTTTGCTTCTGCTGACAATCAGTCTCCAATCAGCGTAGAACTTCCCAATAATTTCAAGATCTTGAGAAAGGAGTGTGTCAGCATCTTCCATCCTCTTTGCTTGAACTGCTATTGCCAGGTCGTCAGCATATCAAAATTTGCGTCCTTTTGTTTCTGGCATGTCTGATATATACAAGTTCAAAAGTGCAGGTGCCAGCACCGATCCTTGAGGAAGGCCATTGTTTATTTTTCGGACTCTACTTGTTTTGTCACCCATTATTATCTGAAAGGTTCTGTCACATAGGATATTATTAAAGAGACGTAGGAGCTTCTGGCATGGGACAGTGCGATACAGTTTATATAGTAAGCCATCTTTTCTCTAAGTCTTGGAAATGAATTGAAGTTTCTTCTTCAATGACGGATAGTCTACCTACTCACAAACGTCTGTAGTGTACTCTACCTACCTTTTCCGTTTCTTCCTCTGAATAACAGCTTTCGATTCCACTATTAATGTTACCACTCTTTTTATGAAATCGCAATTTGCGATCAGTTATGGCTTCCCTGTAGTAGGTTTAGATGGAATACCAAAGTGCGTCGAATGAAAATTTGTGCCCGGCCGGGATTCGAACCCCGGATCTTCTGCTTACTAAGCTGACAAGCTGACCACTCCGCCACTGATGACACAGTGACCATCCCTCCTGAAGAGGACTCTTCCCTGCACGTCTCCCGCCACACCCAAATCTCCATTCGCTGCGAGCATTACGGAACAAATAGTCTATGGTAAGCCGGCCGCGGTGGCCGAGGGGACTGAGGCGCTCCAGTCACGGTCTGCACGGCCACTACGGTCGGGGGTTCGAATCCCCCTCGGGCATGGATATTTGTGCCGTCCTAGTTCGTAAGTAGTTCATAAGTAGTTTGTAAGTTTAGGGACTGATGACCCCGTAGTTAAGTCCCATAAACTTAACAAACATTTGAACATTTTTGTAGGCTATGGTAATAGGAAAGAAACAGTGTGGGGAAAGGGGATTTAAGTGTGGTGGGAGGCGCTGGACGCTGTGTCCTCGGTGGCGGAGTGGTCAGCGAGTCTGCCCAGTAAGCAGGAGATCCCGGGTTGGAATCCCGGCCGGGCACAAATTTTCGTTCGCCGCACTTTGATATTCCATCTCAAACTAGTACAGTGAAGCCATAACTGATCGCAAATTGCGATTTATTTCATTCGTTGAACGCTGTAACGTTATCAAAAATATATAACTCCTTTTTTAACTGAAATTTGACTGTTTTAGATGCTGTATCAGTACTTCCGTGAATTACTTTTTCAATATTTCGTACCGATAAATAAACATATAGCATCTGTAAAGGCTCAAAGGCTATCAAAATGCTGTTATTTTGAGATATCGACGGACGCTCTTTTCTACTGCACTAACAAACCAGTAAAACGTCATATTAAATGGAAAGGGCACTTTTTGTTCTGGGTATGCGGTCCACCTGATATACAAAACACTAATTTGATTACACACCCAAATTTCTAAAGTGAGAAGTGATTGTGACGAAAAAATCCGCAGATTATGTTTATTACATGTGCATGTGTGCTATCTACGAAATGCGGAAAAGAGAGTATACGCAAAAAGAAACTATGATAACGCTATCACTACATAAATATGTGGAAACGGTCCCACAGAGGTGCTGAAACTAGTATGGGTGTGTATTGAAATCAGTGTTTTGCATATCCGGCGGACCTCATACCAAGAACCTCACGACAAGAACAAGAGCTACAAATGGAGAAAATGATGAATAGGGCACATCATGTTATTTTTATGCCGTGTTGGTCGGAGACGGCGTCTAACGTCCCTTTGTGTTTGTATGAAGGTGTGTATGCGGTTTTTCTTCTGAAGAAGACTTTGTTTTGGCTGAAGCTGGTGCGCAGCGCTGGCTTGGCCGCGCGGTCTTACTCGCATGGTCCCGGTTTGAGCCGTCGCTTCCTGTCGCCGGTTCAGATCATCCGTCGACAATAGGTGTGTGTACGTTATCTTTTCCGTAAGTAAGTTTAAGATCTCAACAGTTTGATCCCTTAGGTTTACAAAAGTTTGTAGATTACGTTGCTGTCCTCTAATATTCATGTATATACAAACAACTTTGAACACGGTTGGTTGAAAGTAACCGCAATCCAATTATTTTTAACAATTTTATATAACAGGCAACCGGTTAGGTAGTTTTAAGATACTTGACCTAGGTATCGTTGTCGCTAGGTACAACTTCATCAGCAGAATAAAAAAACAGTTACATGAAACACATGACGTGAAAGATATTATGAGCAGAATTGCTCACGTCTGTTACAATTAAAAAACTAGCATTCTTGCCATGCAAATAAAATCAGTGTTGTGTGTAGGGCACTGATATCTTTCACGTCGTGTGTTTCATGTAACTGCTTTTTATTATTCTGGTGAAGTTGTCCCTAGCGACAACGAAATCTAGATCAAGTACCTTAAAACTACCCAGCCGGTTGGCTGTTATATAAAATTGTTAAAAATTAATGTATATCTTTGCTTTTACGGAGAGTGGCAATCGATTCTTAATATTGTGGCCACAAGACCTCGACAGTTCACTGTTTATTCTGTATTATGTATGTCTCTTTTATGTACCGAAGGATCCAAACATCTGATGTCATATGATTCTAGAAACTTACACACTACTTAAACGACCTGAAACTTACTTATCGTAAGGACAACACACAAACGTCGATGCCCGAGGGAGGACTCAAAACTCGGGCAGCTTTGGCCACTCAATTGGTGAGAGGCGAGTCATACCGCGAGGACATTCAGAAGTGGCTATTAAGCAGATATCAAAATCTCTTAAACTTACCCATGTAAAAGATAACGTACACACAAGTATGGCCAAGGGAGGATTTGAACCGGCGCAAACGGGGACCATATGCGCAACAGCTTCAACCAAAACAAAGCCTTCTTCACAAGAAAAACCACATGCACACCTTTAGACAAACACAAAGGCACTTTCGACGCTGTCTCCGACCGTCGAGGCATAAAAATGACATAATGTGCCATTTCCATGTAATATGACGCATTACTGTTTCAGGAAATTTATTTAAATCCAAAAGTGAAATATAAAACTAGTTCCAAACTGGAAATCGAACTCATATATCCCATTTGAAAGTCGGACGTGCCGGAAAGAGGCTGTTGTTCAACAAACTACTGGTGTCCATTATGGTTGTGAGGCAAACATCCGCCATATGCATTGAGCGCCTATCAGAACAAGGCACCGAGTGCGTCGACTATGTACCTCGGCCGTTAGAATTCTGGACGCGTGGCTACTGCACAGGAAGGCCCGGCATCGCTGGTAATGTGAAAGTGTGTGTGTTGGGGGGGAGGGGAGGGGGGATGGAGGAGCGCTCGTGACCCGAAGCTAAGTCGGCTGCTCTGCCCCCCCCCCCCCAGCCCCCCATCAACGCGACCAACGATCGGACGTCCCGCCTCCTCATCGCAATCCGGCCAGGAATCCGAGGCGGCCATCTCAGCGCTTACAGCCTCCCGCGAAGTGATTCGGTTTCATCCAGGACTGACGCTCACTGGAAACTATGTACAGCAGTAAGGAAGTAATATCAGACTGTGGCATGCAGAGCTATTGACCTCAGTCATTACGTATGGTGAATGATGGCGTGTTCACTAGGTATCTTCATTCCAAATATTCAAATGTTTTTAAACGTAACGTAGGAAACTACTGTAGTCACCGGTCCTTACAAACAAACTACCCTATGCGAAGGACAACACACAGTCACGTGGAGTGGCCTTGTGGTCTAAGGCGTCATGCTACAGACTGGGCTGCCGTTCCCGCAGGAGTTTCGAGTCCTCCATTTAGCATGGGTGTGTGTGTTGTCCTTAATTACTTAGTTAATTTAAATAATATTCACAGAATATATGACATAAACTGCGATTGGGCAAAGCTGAAAATGTGTACCCAGCCGGGATTCGAACCCGGGTCTCCTGCTTTCTAGGCAGTTGCGCTGACCCCTACACCACTGGGGACACAGTGATCACCGCACCTGCAAGGACTACATAAGCACGCCTCCCGTCAGATACAAATTCCCAGCTTCGCCCTGCCCACAGTAGTCCTTGCAGGTGCGGTGTTCACTGTGTCCCCAGTGGCGTAGGGGTCAGCGCAACTGCCTAGAAAGCAGGATACCCGGGGTCGAATCCCGGCTGGGTACACATTTTCAGCTTTGCCCAATCATATATGTCATATATTATGTGAATATTAAATAATAACAACTGCAGGATCAGAAGTGACGTCTGTTCTTTCGGAACAGAAGCCACATATATATATTTAATTTAAATAGTTTGTAATTCTAGGGACTGTTGACCACAGCAGTTTGGTCCAATAGAACATCTGAACATTTGACAACACACGTAACGATGTCAGACGGAGAACTAGAACATAACGGGGAACAGTATCCCCGTTATGATGCTTTAGAGAACTCCGCTATTTCCACCCGGCGGTAACGAGATATCCCTTGCCAATTACCTAAGGTTTGATCGTCTATGACTGTGGAATTTTATAGAGAGATACAACACTCTCATTTGCTTAATAAAATGAATTTTTAAACATGTTGTTCATTATATCTTGAAAATCGACTAGTGTCGCTCCTGGACCATCATCATAGATAAAGAGGTTTAAAACAGGTTAGTCACATGCATTGAATCAAATAAATCTGAGTCAAAACTGTAGGAGTCAATTTCACTAATAATACAAAGGTCATTCTGGGTTATCGTGGTAATTTTAGGTTTAAGCTTGATTTATTTTATTTTATGCATGTGACTAACCTATTTTAATACCTTATTATCTATGATGATGGTACAGGGCCGAAACGAGGCGATTTTAAGGATTTAATAACAGCTGATGTATTATTAAATACATGACGGCTGTTAACTTTCACCTTACCAAAACATAGAAACTCTCACTAACAGTTCTTTTAGTTAGTATTTTCACACATTCAGTTCTACACTGTGGTGACCAAACTCATGGGTTAGCGATATGCTGTACATGAATGCTGATGGCATATAAAGGTATAAAAGGGCCGAAATATTATTTCTTCGCCGGTGGTTCTACATGGACGTTACAGGGCCCTTACTGTTCCTTATTTTTATAAACGATTTAGGAAAGGATCTGAGTAACTCTCTTAGAGTGTTCGCGGATAATGTTTTCATTAATCGGTTAGTAAAGTCACCACAAGATCAAAAGCAACTGCAAAATGATTTAGATAAGATATCTGCATGGTGAAACAATTGCATTTGACGCTTTATAATAAGTGAAAGGTCATCCATATGACCACTAAAAGATATCAGTTAAACTTCAATTACACGATAAATCAGTCAAACCTATAGGCCGTCAATTCTTCTTAATATCTAGGATTAACAATTATGAACAGCTTAAATTGAAAAGAACACACAGAAAGTATTGTAGGGAAGGCGAACCAAAGACTACGTTTCATTGCTAGAACACTTAAGAGATGCAGAAGTTCTACTGAAGAAACTACCTATACTACACTCGTGTGTCCTATTGTGGAGTATTGCTGCGCATTGTGGAATCCACACCAGATGGGACTGACGGACAAGTTACAGTAAATGTAGAGAAGGGCAGCTCGTTTTTATCATCGCGATATAAGAGAGAGAGTGTCATGGAAATGATGCACGACTTGAGGTGGAAATTATTAAAAGAAGGCGTTATTTGTGACTGGGAGATCTATGTCCGAAATTTCTTTTGAATGCGATCAGATATTGTTAGGACCCACCAACGTAGGGAGACATGGCAATCATAATAAAATAAGAGAAATCAGCGAAATGTAGGTATTCCTTTTTCGTGCGAGCTATTAGAGAAGGAAACTATAGAGAAATATCATAAAAGTAACTCGTCTAACCCTCTGTCATGTACTTCAATGTGTCTTGGAGATGTGATATTGGCCACAAAAGGTTAATGAACAGAATATGAACGCGCAGCTGTAATTGCCGCTAATAGTCCAAGAGTTACAGTGTCAAGTTTGTTCAGAAAATGCCAAAGGGAAGCCTTTAACGCTCGCCACGGCAGCACTTAATAACCGACAGCAACAGCAATTCCAGAGACGTCTTTGCTTACAAAGCAAATAAGCTCCGAAACTGATGTGGAAAGGTCGACGAACGCGTCTATTAGGACAGAGAGGCAAAATTTGTTGTTAATGGGATACGGCATCAGAGGACCCACTCGAGTGCCTTTGACAACTGCACATCTGAAGCTCCCGTCTTTGCCTCGTCACCATATCCTACCTGGACGTCTTTACAATTGCACCTTCGTGAGAGGAGTTACGATTACAGTCATTGAGAGATTATGGTAGGATTGAGTGTACATATGGGCAAAATTTTTATTATAATTCACCGTGCAGGTATGTAGTGCCTACATAAATTGTGGGCTGTTTCTCGTAGAATGGACTGAATCTCGCATTGCTGTCAACCGTAGACTCTCTGCTCAAAAGGAAGAATGATTTTTCTATGGACGACAATACACTGAGTTACATGGATAAAACACGACGCAGCGGTCGGGGATTCGAATCCCCCCTCGGATATTTGTGCCGTCTTTAGTATTAGCTAGTTCATAAGTAGTTTACAAGTTTAGGGACTGATGCCCCCGTAGTTGTCCCATAAGCTCTACAAACGTTTGAATTTTGAAAAATCGACGCGCGCTCTAAGGCACTTTTCTGCGGATAGCGAGTTTGCCTGCCGTCGGACGTTTGAGTCCTCTCTCGGGAGTGTGTGTGTGTGTGTGTGTGTGTGTGTGTGTGTGTGTTGTCCTTGGCATAAGTTACATTAAGCAGTTTGTAAGCCTAGGGACTGATAACCGCAGCAGTTAAGTGCATTAGATTTGCATGCCTTTTTCCTTTTTTATTTATTTAGTAACAACCTTTGCGTTTGATTTTATCATTCTGGACAATTTCTGAGGTTATTCTCGTGACGCAAATCGCCCGACAGGAATCTCAATGCAAATGTAAATAATAAATAAAGCACAAAATACTGCACCGGCGCCGGCCGCGGTGGCCGAGGAGACTGAGGCCCTCCAGTCACGGTCAGCACGTCCACTACGGTCGGGGATTCGAATCCCCCCTCGGGCATGGATATTTGTGCCGTCCTAGTTCGTAAGTAGTTCTTAAGTAGTTTGTATGTTTAGGGACTGATGACCCGGTACTTAAGTCCCATAAGCTTTACAAACATTTGAACATTTTTGAACTGCACCGGCTGCCTGACTCAAATTTGCTGCAGGGGACTTGCGACATTGCATGAGAATTTGATAGCAAAAGACCATTTTTCAGAACACTTTCAAATATTTAAAATAAGTCTTTTAGTTACTGTAACTAAATTACTTAGTGCGAACAAGCTACTTAAAAAGCCATCTCTATAAAATGAAAGGATTTGTAATTCAGGAACGTTTATAAACAACAATAAATTTCACCTGGCCGTTCCTCACGCGCAACTTAGTACCACCGGCAGTAACCTGGGTTAGTTCCATGAAACTTGTCGGAGTTGCAGTGACCCAAGTCAGTCGCTTTGCCCTTTGTCCTTCGGTACTCATGCACTCTTGAGTTTACGTTGAATGGTTGCAGCGAAGACAGCGACAGGCAGGCTGAAAGGAGAATTTGTACACCACTAAAGGCAGACTGGATCAATAGTCCTGCAAGCGACTTCTGACAACTTGTTGATACCGCGCGAATGTTCCCCATCGTCAGAGGTTACAATCCTTCCTCAGGCAGGTTTGTGTGTTTGTGTGTGGGGGGGGGGTTGTGTGTGTGTTTGTGTGTGTGTGTTTGTGTGTGTGTGTCCTTAGGTTAGTTTAAAGTAGTTTGTCAGCGTTGAGACTAATAACCACAGTAGTTAGCAACTGCTAGCGATTTCCTCTGCTTTGGTCACGTGGTCGTCTGTGTGGAATTAGAATCAGGTCTTACAGTTACATAACAACTTCACTGTACTGCAGCGGAAATGACACAATTTCGATACTGACCAACGAGGAGACACACCGCAATGCAGCGGAGTCCCGAATGTTGAATTCATACCGTTTTCCAATGCGACGTCTACATCCTGCGCATGTTTTTGTACGTATAGAGAAACATGTATGAACAGTGGGAGCGTTCCAGTTATGTGTCGTGGAGAGACCAACCCGCGATGTACTACAAACCAAATATTATCACGCTGTTTATATTAGGTTGTTGTACTATTTTTATATAATAATAATAAAAGTATCGTTAATATTAACATTCTATATGTCCTCTGACCTCTTTCATGAATGCCAATTTCTAGCGTAATGACGAGAAGGAACTCATGCAGCGGACCTTCGTCTTCTGTACAAAGCTTTATGGAGGAACGAAAACGGAGTCAACGCAACACTAAATCGATTCTATACACTCCATTCTGTATTACCATTTATTGTAGCAGGTATAGTTATAATACATTTATTTTTTCTCCTTGTCCTTCTGCCTATATGGTCCTCTGCAGCCTTCACTACCCTATCTCTCAGAGCTACCCATTCTTCTTCTAATTACTTTCTCCAGTTTCAGCCAATCCTTGCCTAATGCTCCTTCTGAAACTCTCAACCACCTCTGGTTCCTTCAATTTGTCCAGGTTCCATCTCCTAACCTTTCTACCCTTCTGCAGTCTCTTAAGTTGTAATCTGCAGTTCATAACCAATAAGTTTTAATCAGAATCTATATCTGCCCCTGGATATGTCTTACAGCTTAGAACCTGGTTTCTAAATCTATTCCTTACCATTATAAAGTCAATCTGGTATCTTCCAGTGTCTCCTGGTCTCTTCCACATATACAGCCTTCTTTCATGATGATTAAACCAAGTGTTGGTGATAATTAAATTGTGCTCTGCACAAAAATCCACCAAGCGATCTCCTCTTTCATTCCTTTTTCCTAGTCCATATTCACCTACTACATTTCCTTCTCTACCCTATCCTATTACCGAGTGCAAGTCCCCATCACAATCAAGTTTTCGTCTCCCTTAACTTTCTGAATGGTTTCTTTTATGCCCTCATACATTTTTTCGATATCCTCATCATCGGCCGTGCTAGTTGGCATATATACTTGCACTACTGTGGTCGGTGTTGGCTTCGTGTCTATCTTTAATACGATAATGCGTTCACTATGCTTTTCATAGTAACTTACCCGCATTCCTATTTTCTTATTCATTATGAGACCTATGCCTGTGTTACCACCAACTGATTTTGTATTGATAACCCTGTACTCATCTGACCAGAAGTCCTGTTCATCCCGCCACCGAAATTCACTAATCCCTACTATGTCTAACTTTAACCTATTCATTTCTCTTTTCAAAATTTCTAGCTTACCTACACGATTAAGGGTTAGAACATTCCACGCTCCGACCCGTAGAATGCCTGTTTTGTTTTTCTTGATGACGACATCCTCCTGAGTAGTCCCCAACCGTAGATATGAATAGGGGACTATTATACCTCCGAAATATTTTACCCAAGGAGACGCCATCATCGTATGGTCATATAGTAGAGCTGCATGTCCTCGTTGTTTACTTGCAATTAGAACTCAAAAATATGAATCAATTAAAAAAGTAATTGCTGTTGAATCTTCCGGGTTATGTGGTCGTGGTCGAAGAAACATATCTGCTCCTGACGTTTCGTCCAGAGCTGCGCTGGACTTAACGTCAGGAGCACATATGTTTCTTCGACCACGACCACATAAGATTCAACAGCAATTATTTCAGCCGGTCGTGAAAGCCTTCACTGCATAATTAAAAAAAATGTTAAAATGTTTGTAAAACTTACGGGACTTAACTACGGGGTCATCAGTCCCTAAACTTACAAACTACTTATGAACTAGTTAATCCTAAGGACGGCACAAATATCCATGACCGAGGGGGGATTCGAACCACCGACAGCAGTGGTCGTGCAGACCGTGACTGGAGCGCCTCAGTCCCCTCGGCCACCGCGACCGGCATTAATCAATTAAAATAGATTAGTGATTCCCAAAATGGTCTATATAGACCCTCAGGTTTCTATTCCAATCTACAAGGGGTCCACGTCAGCGGAAAAATAATCTGGGGGTCATAAATGGAGGGTCCACGATAGTGATTCACATTTAGGAAGGTCGCAAACAAAATATCAGAATCATTCTCTTAATACTGAACCTTGATTCTTTGTATGTCACTGTTTGCATCATTGTCTAAGCGACAGAGTGGAGAAATTCTGAATTTTTTTCTCCTGCTGCAGGCCCGTAGTCAGAACTCTTTGAGGTGGGAGGAGGGGAGATTAATTATGACGTATATATTCTAACTTGTAAAGCATTCCAACATAAGTAAATGTAAAGATGCACGCGTATTTCAATTGAGATAATATTACATTTTATTGATTGCAGTTCTTCAAAGAGGAACTTGAGCATACTTTTCAATTACGATACTATCAGCTATGTTATTGATTATTTTCATAGCTCCGCTACGTAAACTACTCCTTGTCCTTCTCCGAGGAGTGGTACGAGTATCCGACGCTGCCCATGAAGGGCCAGCAAATGGTTCGCCACTCATCAAACGATATATTAACATATTGTGGACTGGGTGAATAGGGGCGTCTTCAGTTCTTCTGCATTTTGTGTAGCATTTCCTACTGCACATTTGAAATAGCGGTCAAAAACACATAGGTAGATTACCAGTTTTTATACTCTGGCTCCAGAGAGACATACCTGTTGTTTACCCTTTATTATGGACCATTACAAGACAGTTTTCGGTAGTTTTCCCAACTTCATGAGTGGTGGAAACTGGTTTCAGCACTGTTGTCAATGTTCTTACAAAAAGAAGAAATCACTGAAAGAGGAGATTTAAGGTTGAACCTAACAAAACTGAAAATAAATATTGATAATTTACTTGAAGAGCCACATTCCTCCCATTCAAAGCCTGTAAATATGTTTATTTAATATACATTTGTGTCATTTAAATCAATAAATGTATAATACTTAACATCTATCTTTTCCGTTTTTTCCCTTGTTTTTGACTCTATACTTTTACAGTTAATCAAAGTTAGTAGCAACATATGAGGTGCGAAAACACATTTGAAGTAAGGAATTCGTAAAAAAATAATAAGTACACAAAAGGCAGGGGATCTACGCAGGGCAGAAAAAGTTGGCAAGGGGACTACGAGGCAAAAATTTTTGGGAACCCCCGCGATAAACAATAGGTGATAAGCTATATTGCCTTTCTAGATTACAATCTTCTCATAACACACAATTCCCCCCCCCCCCCCCTTGTTATTGCTAGGACACTGAACAGGCACCGACTTTCCTGTCCTTAAGTACAAATATCCGATTATAAATGACCAAGTCACAGGACAATGTGATACACTGAAGAGAAGGTGTGCTACTGTTGAGCCACTCACGCAAAGTAGTGCAGCGCCTGCTTTGATTGCGGCTACGCAGTGCGCTGCCCCCCCCCCCCCCCCCCCCCGTCCTTAGGGACTAGTCGTGTTTCACGACCACGGGGCGCGCACTCGCTGCTAATAAGTCTGCGGTCGTATAACCGGACTGCGCCTACGACCTCGCTGAGTGATGGTAGCCTTTACGACAGGTCGTTTACCTCACACAAGCTCTAATCACATGATCAGACCGGTCGAAACGTTATCTTGTTAACAGACCCCACAGTGCAGACTAAGCGAACGAACTGCTACTAATCTGACCGGAAAAGGAAGTGCTTTTTCTTCATCTATACTGCGTGGTCATTTTAGTTCAAACTTCGTCTTTACTTCTCAATATCTCGGGATGTAAGTGGCCTATTTTAATATAACTAACACCATTTTGTGTAATGTTTCATGATATTGATCGTATGAGAAGTTATATAATAAAAATTTGTTTGTGTTGAAAGTATGTTTACGATTTACGAGGCGTGTCTTTTAAGAAAGTACCGTTTTGAAATTAAAAACAGACGTGCTAAGGAATCTCAATAATTTTATTTTTACATGAAAGCCTGTACCTTAATTTACTTTTCATCATAATTTTTTGTTAATATTGAGGCACGTGTCATAACTCTGTACCAGTTTTTGAGTACCCTCCTCATACGAGCCTGCCGCCTGTCTTGTTAACCACTGAATCACGACTGGTTTGACTTACTCATCGTC
This sequence comes from Locusta migratoria, assembly GCA_026315105.1. NCBI lineage: Eukaryota > Metazoa > Arthropoda > Insecta > Orthoptera > Acrididae > Locusta > Locusta migratoria. The sequence continues at coordinate 167,490,168 of CM048748.1, forward strand.
TTTCTCGGTAACAATGCCATACAAAACACTACGAGACACATTAGGAAAGTTTTCCTGCAAGGAGGAAATCGTAGAGCATCTGTTTTCTCTTACCTTATTGTCTTCTTCCTGCAGCGAACTTTCATTAACGACCGTAGGACGTCCACTCCCTTGTTCATCATGCACATTTGTGCGGCCATCTTTAAATACTTTCACCCCCTTTCTTACTATTGCATGGCTCATAATGTTTTCTCCGTAAACTGCACAGATCTCACGATGAATATCGATCGCTTTTACGCCTTTAGCACCAAGAAATCTTATAACAGAACGTAAAACACAGTAAACAAGGAATAGAGATATCATAGCACCTCTTTATTTATTTACTTATCTTAATTTCAAAATTGCACTCACTTAAAAAACACGCCTCGTATTTTGTCTTATTGAATTTAACTTTATAAGCCGCTGAAATAAGTTTAAGCTTATTGAAGTCGTATTTTAATATCTATTATTCCTAAAATATCTGTGGTGAAACGTTTAATTCGGACACACTTTACATCCGCTATCGTCCCCCAGTGCGCGGTAAAACAGATACACATATTTATTCACGCCATTGGTCATAAGAACATTCAGAAAAATCGAACAAACGATTTAGCCATGGAGTTCGTTCAATGTGGGGACATGAATCCCTCTTAACATTTACATGACGTAATCGAGAGATCAGTTAGTGCAAAAAATCCTGTCCCAGCACCGCTTTCGCTTTTGTAGACGGCTTTAGAGGCAGCATGATCCCTGCAGAGGACGTCCAATAACTGGTTAAGTCCCTGCCACGCCGAACTGCTGCATTTCAGCAGAATGCTCCAGCTCGACTTTTGTCACCTCAGTGTAAGTGCATGTTGCCGAGTTTCGTATATACGGCTGAAGTAAAGAAACGTAAAGAAGATATAAAATGCCGAATGGCTATGGGAAGAAAAGCGTTTCTGAAGAAACGAAATTTGTTCACATCCAATATTAATTTAAATGTTAGGCTTCCTAAAAGCATTTGTTTGGAGTGTATTATTGTATGGGAGTGAAACTTGGACGATAAGTGGTTCAGACAAAAGATGAAAGTTCTTCAAATGTGGTGCTACAGAAAATTATACGGATAGATCACTTAACTAATTAGGAGGTGCTTAACCAAAATGCGAAGAAAAGGAGTTTTCGGAATATCCTGACTAGGAGAAGGGATAGATTGGTGGGACACATTCCGAGACATCAAAAAATCGCCAACTTTGCATTAGAGGGAAGTGTGTGGCGTAAAATTCGTAGAGGGAGACCGAGGGACGAATACAGTAAGCATATTCAAAAGGATGTTGGTTGCCGAACTTATTCTCAGATGAAGAGACTTGCATAGGACAGGGTAGCATGGAGAGCTGCATCAAACCAGTCTGCGGACTGAATAACAAAACAACAACAACGGCTGTTGTTGTTGTTTGTTAAGTTTATGGGACTTAACTACGGGATCATCAGTCCCTAAACTTACATATTACTTATGAACTACTTACGAACTAGGACGGCACAAATATCCATGCCCAAGGGGGGATTCGAACCTCCGACCGTAGTGACCGTGCAGACCGTGACTGGAGCGCCTCAGTCCCCTCGGCCACCGCGGCCGGCAACAACGGCTGTACATCATACAATAATGTGCAGGATTGAAGACACGGATGGAAGAAGGGCGTAAATGAAAAAAACACACTTCTGAGGTAAATGAGTTTAAAGACTTACAATATGAAACACTTTTGTAAATAGAAATTTACGAACCCTGAGACTGTATTTCGTCTCGAATATGTCGAAGACATTAAAGCTAAAGGTGAAGCATTGAATTAAAATTTATGATGCGGCCTGGAATCGAATCCGGACCTCCATGCTTAGCGATTAAGGTGCCTCGGAATAGTCTATGTACAACTTCCCTCCACGTCACAAACTTCCATTCATCCTCTGTGTTCCATGAAATATTGAAATATGAATCTCTTTTATCAGACCGATAAAATTTTGAGGTTTGTACTTAACTATGATCTTGATTATTTCAGGGTAAGGAGATAATAATATTTTTAATCTTTGAACATTGACATCAGTTGTTTTTATTTTGGTGTTACGCCCTTATTCCATTTTCAAGAAATATTTTCACTTAAATTTTCTTTGATTTACATTTACATTTACATTTATTTGCTTATAATTTTCACAGATCATGAAATTTCATGGGTCACATGTCATAAGAGAACCACTTTCCACAAAATTTCTTACTTCCTCAGCCTTCCTGAAAATATTCTGAAACCATTCACGTGCATCTGTGCTTACAAATCTTAGCAATTCTTTAACATGTTTTAATTTTCCAGATTTAACACCTACATATGGAATTGGAATACAACCGAAACGTAATATTATAACTCTGGCTTCCTGACTGAGCGAGGTGGCACAGTGGTAAGACACTGGACTCGCATTCGGGAGGATGGTGGTTCAAATCCACCTCCGACCATTCAGATTTAGGTTTTCTGTGATTTCCCTAAATCACTCCAGGAAAATTCCGGAATGGTTCCTTTTAAAGGGCTCGGCCGATTTCCTTCCACATCATTCCACAAACATCCGAGTGTAAGCTTCGTCTTTAAGACCATGCTGTCGACGAGACGTTAAACGCCAAACTTCCTTCCTTTCTGGCTTTGATTTGATTTGATGTTTTCAGGGAACCCAAAACAGTCTTGGTCTAAGCAGCCACTGTCCGCACCGAAACTAAGTTTATTTTGCGGTATTGCTCCCTGTATGTCTAGTAAAGCCAACCAATGCCCTTGAACGGTGCAAGGAGTCCCTTTACCAGTTCTTTATTAGACACAATTTCTTCGGGGCTGCTTGTCCCAAATGTTCTGTGCCTTTTACTCTCCAATGCAATGCATTCGAAGATCAGATGTGATGCAGTTTCATCACCGTCATCACAGAGCCTACATTTAGGGTCCTCTTCTGTTATTCCCATTGTATATAGGTGTTTTTTTGAAATTCCCATGGCCTGTCAGCAATCCAACCATGAGTCTAATCTCTCTCCTGTTCAGACCAAGGATTGCAGAGCTTCTTTTAAAACAAGGCTTTGGCATCATTACCTTGCCATGTTTTTGTTGATGGACTTTGGTCCAATATTCTACGTGCTGTCTTCTGAGCCAGTTCCGTAGCTCCAATTTGATCATCGCCCTGGTGATTGTCAGGACAGGTTCCGGTCAAAAAAATGGAGTCTCTGCCCCCATCCTGACTAATCTGTCGGCATGTTCGTTGCCACTGATCCCCGAGTGGCCAGGGACCCACAACAGGTTTACTCTATTGCTTTCCCCTAGCTCCACCAGAACCCTGTGAAATTCTGCAACAATTTTAGAACTTGTTGCAGGAGCTGCCAGTGATCTCAGGGCTGCCTGGCTGTCTGAATAGATATAGATGCTACAATCTTTGTAGCACCTACGCAAATTCTCCTCCACACACGCCCTGATGGCAGTGATTTCCGCCTGGAATACTGAGGCCAGTTTCCCTAGAGAGATGACGCCCTCCAGTCTTGGCTGCACCCCATATACCCCGGCTTGACCAGCAGCTTCGCATCCTCCCACGGGGATATCATGGGCACCTTGTCCTTAAGCCATACTGCTGAGTGCTCCCCCTTGCAGACAAAAATGAGGGCACCACGATCTAGACAGACCCTCTTGAATTTGGGTCCTGGACCAGCATCCCCCAAATCTCTTCAAAGAGGGCCATCTGCACGAGCTCCTCCTGCTGTGAGGTGATGCTCACCAGTGGGTATCCTTCTTGGAAAACCGTCATTCTAAAGACCGAGACTGCAATACTATAGGTCTGTTTTCCTATTTCCTGCCTCAGCCTTTTAGGATCACGCTTGTCCAGAGAGAAGGGAGTCTTAGATTCCTCCCTAACCCTCTTGCCACCTGTCTTTGAAGTCGAGGGGGTCTGTGTATCCCCTTTGACCTGAGGCAGTTTCTTTTTGGAGGTCTTGGGCTCAAGTCCTTTTGATTCCCTCCACTTATGCTCCTTTTGCTTCTGTTCCTTGAGAAGTTTCCTCCTCTGAGCCCCAGACAAGGCCTTAATCCTAATCTGGTCCATCTTCTCTGTTAAAGTTCCCACTTCTTGCTCAGGTCTAGACGCTGATTCAGAAGTAGGAGTGCACTCCATCGGTCCTGATCTCGATGTCTGAATATCCTTTCTGGCTTCCTGATACAATTAATTCAGAAGAGTAAAATAATATGACAAACTTTTGAATTGAAAACTTATGTCCTTTTGCTTATGGTGTTACAAATGACACTGGCATAACAGCAGACCAGTTAGATAGTAACAACTAAAAAGAGTGGAGGGGTTTTTCTACAGCTCTTTAAAATACTAATGTACTCACCCACTGAAACATTAGACCTACACGCCGGCCGCGGTGGCCGAGGGTACTGAGGCGCTGCAGTCACGGTCTGCACGGCCACTACGGTCGGGGGTTCGAATCCCCCTCGGGCATGGATATTTGTGCCGTCCTTAGGATTAGCTATTTGTAAGTTTAGGGACTGATGATCCCGCAGTTAAGTCTCTTAAGCTGTACAAACATTTGATTAGACCTACACCACTCTTGCATCCGCCATTTCGCTTCTGCTGAGCGCTAGCTCACCGCAAGTCAGCAACGAGCAATATTCCCAAGAACGGCGCAACTCAAAATAGCATGTCGCATGCCACCTATTGACACTATGGTGAAATCAATCGGGACAGCAACCAGAGAATGTGTATACGCAGTTTACCGAAAAGCGACGAACCTGACTTACGCCCTTCTTTCATTCATGTCATCAATTATTGTTTGACGAGAAGAAACCATGTAAAAAACTTGAGTTAATTGAGTGTTTAATTGTGACCATACAGTAGACTGACTCATTTTATAAGCCGCGTGGGTGTGGCTGTGCGGTCTAAGGAGCCATGTCATTGACTGCGCAGCCGATCCGGCCACAGGTTCTTCTTCAGGCGTGGGATGTATGCACGGTGTCTTTAGCGAAAGAAAGTTTAATTTAGGTTCAACTGGCGTATGTCTCGGGATCGCTAGCCTACGCAATTTGGTATCATTATTAAACAACCTTTGAACTTTGATTTCTTTAAAACTGATCGCGTACACTTATACTGGCTACATGCAAAACGTTGATGAGTAATCAGCCCTTTCTCACGGTCGAGAAATGTGTTTGTCAAGTATTTCTAATTCAAAAAAAGTTCAAATGTTTGTAAAGTCTATGCGACTTAACTACGGAGTCATCAGTCCCTAAACTTACAAACTACTTATGAACTACTTACGAATTAGGACGGCACAAATATCCATGCCCGAGGGGGGATTCGAACCCCCGACCGTAGTGGCCGCGCAGACCGTGACTGGAGCGCCTTAGTAAAACTGGTAAACTCAAAATATGATGCAAGCAAGAACACACGATTTATAAAATAAATCGCAATGTGCGATGTTATGGCTTGATTGTACTAGGTTTAGATGGAATACCAAACTGTAGCGGATGAAAATTTGTGTCCGGCCGGGATTCGAGTCCGGGATCACGTGCTTACTAGGCAGACGCGTTGACCACTCCGCCACCGAGGACGCAGTGACGAACCCCACTTCAGAGGACTCTTCCCTGCACGTCTCTCGCCACACCCAAATATCTATTCGCCACTGTCTCTTTCCTATACCGCAGCCTGTTTCTTCTATTTTTCCATTGACACAAATTGGTATTTCATCTAAACCTAGTACAGTGTAGCCATAACATCGCAAATTGCGATTTATTTCATTCTTTGAACGCAGTAATTCATCAAAAATATATATAATTGTATAGAAGCCGACCCTGTGCTCCTGGCAACAATTAATTGTTTCTCGATACCTCATGGTCTGTTCTCTCTGATGCGGGAATACAGTATTATGGCTGCGAGCATTACAGAATAAATAGGCTGTGGTATAGGTAAGAGACAGCGTGGCGAATGGAGATTTGGGTGTGGCGGGAGACGTGCAGGGAAGAGTCCTCTGCAGTGGGGCTGGCCGCTGTGTCCTCGGTGGTGGAGTGGTCAACGCGTCCGCCTAGTAAGCAGGATATCCCAGGTTCAAAACCCTGCCGGGCACAAATTTTCATTCGCTACAGTTTGGTATTCCATCTAAACCTAGTACAGTGAAGTCATAACATCGCAAATTGGGATTTATTTCATTCATTGAACGCTGTAATTCGTCAAAATATATATATATATAATTACCTGAATAGACTTCATACTGAAACTGGATATTACATTTCTGTCTTGCTGCTACGTAGAGCGACAAGTTCTAGACTGCCATTACTGGGAAAGAAACTTGCTGGTTGACCCGCGAGTAATCGCATTTCTCGGTGCTTGGCGGCAGCTGAACCACTTCTGGCGAGCCGGCCAGAGTGAAAAACCCCGGCCATCCGTCAACTCGAGTTTCCGCCGCCCGCGCGCACGGCCAGGTAGCCAGAGCGACAGCTCCGCTGACCACGACGCCGTCTGATGGATCGTCCCAGCACCCAGCGCTGCGTCCTGCGCGCGCGTTCAGCGGTGTTCACAGCTCTCTACTGGAGGGGCAGATTCCGCATGTGAGAACGCTTTAATGTTCCTCGCAGTCTTCCTGCAAGAGTTATGGAAAGTATTGACAAATTATGACATTAACAGCGAATTGGCACAGCCGAGATTCGAACCCGGGACTCCCACTTTCTAGTCAGTTGCGCTGACAACTGCACCACTGGGTACACAGTGACCACCGCAGCTGCAAGGACTACCTAAGCACGCCTTCCGTCAAACACAAATTCCAGATTTACCCTGCCCACAGTATTCAAACTCGCAGTCGCTAAGTACAAATTCCCATAAGAGTAAGGGCTCCAATCTTGTCCATCCCTCCCCACTAAGGAAAGTATCATGCCGTATGTAGAATCAGAAGTGATGTCTATTCTTTCGGAATAGACGCCACATGTGTATAAAAAAGTTACGGAAAGGATTAAGAAGGTTGTTACTGACGTAAGTGACTATACAGACTTGAGTGTACTTTTCAGAGCCGATGCACTGTGGGACGGAATCCTTGTCAATATCACTCATCACTTCAGTAAAAAGCTTGCTATGTTTCAGATGAACGATATTTTTTGGGTACACATCACCTGGAAGTTGTAGAACAGCATCGTTTTCTGGGTCATCTCTTCGACAAAAAATTGACTTGTTCGTCACCTAAAGATTAGTTGTATGAGGAAACTTAATGCCCAACGCTTCCTTGCTGATTCATCTTGGGTGCAGACCGAACAACTATCTTTCGTATCTATCTGGCCCTAATCTTGACCCGATTGGACTATGGGTGTCAAGTTTATGGCTCGGCAGCTCCTTCAGCCCTGAAATTATTAGATTCGGTACACCATTATGGTGTACGCTTGGCTACAGGTGCGTTCCGGACTAGCTCGGTCGACAGTCTCCTTGTTGAGGTGGATATCTGCCCTCTTTAGGTCTGGCGGCATCAGCTTCTGGCGTCTTATGCCATCGCCATCCGGCTCACCCCACTTACCAGGTTGTTTTTTCATATGAAGGGCTTGGCCCCCTGATAACCGGCCGCGGGCGGGATTGCCCGTCTGACTGCGGCTTGCCTCTCTTTGCCAAGATTTTCACTTCCCTTCCCTAGATTGCGCCCCCCGTTTCACTGCACGCACCCCGCGACCACTAATTCGGGCCGATCTCTTCCAGGGCCCAAAAGCTTCAATTTCCCCATGGTCTTTCGGCATTTGGTGCGCCCAGTAGCAGAAGAGTTTCGGGGAGCCTCTATTTTTCTACACTGTTGGCTCGAAAACTGTGGACCACTCCGGATATGCGTTTACATATTCCGTTGGGGCGGAATGCTATTCTCTGCCAGAGGCATGCAGTGTGTTCACGGCAGAGGTGATGGCGATTTAAAGAGGCCTCTGTTTTATTAAACAGACTGCCGTGGAACATTAATCTGTGTTGACCTCATGAGCACTCTGCAAGCCATTGATAGATGTTTCCCCTCCCATCCTTTGGTTATTTCCATCGACGATCTCCTTGCTGACCTTCATCGTGCTGCCTGCTCCGTTACCTTTCTCTGGGTGCCAAGCCATGTTGGTACTACAGGGAATGACCGGTTGGCTCGATCGGCAATTACTCGCTGCCCACCTCACTTTCTAATTACGGGTGCGGATTTGCAGGTGCAGATCAGATCTTTGCTTCACTACTCATGGGATAGCAGCGGGAAAGCTACTGCCCCTTCCAATAAACTCCGCACCCTCAAAGATACGACTGCAGCTTAGAGTTAATCTTTACGCCCTTCCTGGAGAGAATCGACTGTCCTCTGTCGCCTCCGTATTGGACATTGCAGGCTGACCCATGGATTTCTTTTACGCAATGACAATCCAACGCATTGTGATTGTGGAGCCGTACAATCCGTGGTTCATATTCGGTTGGATATCCTCTCCATTTGACACTTCGTGGCGACTTATGGCCTACCGCCTTCGTTGCCTCTAGTTTTTGCGGAAGACCCACGGATGATAGATCGTGTCCTTGCCTTCCTCCGTAAAGGTAGGTTTTATTCTCAGCTCTAGGACTCGCTTGGTTGGGGTGAGTGGGTTTGTGACTCTTTGCTGTTTGCAGGGTTTAGAGCCTTCTCCCCCTCCAGTCCCCCACCCTCTCTTTAACTTTTCAAAGTTGTTTTATTTCTCCCTACTCTGAAGCTGTGATCTGTTGACCACCATGCCGTTTGTAACTGGTGGTTTGGAAGGTTGTGGTCGCTTCCGGAGCTGTGGGTGCGGACACTGTAGCTTTCGCTGCCCTAAGTTGGTTTTAGTCTTGTTGGTGAGATGATTTTAATTCCTTATTTTTCCCCCTAGTGGAGTGGTCTTTTGGCTTTCCCACAATTTTCGTTGGGTTCTGTGGCTTGTAAAATTCGGAGTTAAACGGACTGATGACCTCGCTGTTCGGTCCCTCATTTCAATCAACACACACACACACACATGAACGATATTTTCTAAATCTATGTTGACGTTGGGTCCGTAGATCATTCTGTTGAGATAATTCATAATATTTGCATACAGGATACGTTTCAAAACGCTGCTGCAAATTAACGTTAATGAAATAGGCCTGTAGTTTAGTGGGTTATTCCCACTACCTTTCTTGTATATAGGTGTGACCTGTGTAAGTTTCCAGTCGTTTTGTACAGATCCTTCTATGAGGTAGCGGTTGTATATGGCTGTTAAGTAATGAGCTATCGTTTCAGCATAATGGAATAGAAATCTAACGTGTATACAGTCCGGACCGGAAGACTTGTTAAATGATTTAAGATGTTTCACTACTCCTAGGATATCTACTTCTACTTTTTTTTTTTTTTTTTTTTTTTTTTTTTTTTGTGAATGAGTTTCTGAAAGCTGTGTTTAGTAACTCTGCTTTTGTAGTGCCGTCATTGGCAGAATCATCATTACAATCACGTAGTGAGGGTAATGTTTGTGTTTTGCCCCTAGTATATTTAGCATATGACCAAAGTCTCTTCTCTTTCGGTGTTCAGTCAAATTTCGAGAAAGAGTTTCACTGTGAAAAGTATTGTAGGCATCTCGCATTGAAGTCCTCGCTAAATTTCGAGCTTCTGTGTGGGATCGCCCATCCTGGGGATTTTGTATTCGTTTAAATTTAGTATGCCTTTTCCGTTGTTTTTGCAACAGTGTCCTGATCTGTTTTGTGTATTATGGCGGATCATCTCCTTTTACTAATTTATTTGGTATAAAACTGTCAATTGCTGTCGATACCATTTCTTTGAATTTGAGCCACATCTGGTCTACACCTACGTTTAGTGTTAGAAACGAGTGTAAGCTGTCTTTCAAGGAGCAATGTATTTTATTTCTATCTGGTTTCCTAAACAAATATACTTTTCGTTTACTTTTGCTAATTTTGGGACTTTCGATATTAAATCTCGCTACGACAGCTCTGTGTTCACTAATACCTGTATCCGTTTTGATGCTCTTTATGAGTTCAGGATTGTTTGTTGATAAGAGATCAAGTGTGTTTTGACATCCATTTACAATTCTAGTTAGTTCATGAACTAATTATTCGCAGTAATTCTCAGAGAATGCGTTGATTACAATTTGGCACGTTATATGAGTACCACCTGATTTGAAAATATAATTTCGCCAACAGATTGAGGGTAAATTAAAATCACCGCCTACTATTATTGTGTGAGTCGTTTACGTGTTTACAGGTCTTCGTTGAACCTTTGCGCTATTGCATCGTCAGAGTCGGGGGGGGGGGGGGGGCGGTAAAATGAACAAATTATTAACTTTTTACGATTTTCGAGTACAACCTCTACCCATAATAACTCACAGGAACTATCTACTTCATCTTCACTCCACGATAAACTACTTTTGGCAGCAACAAACACAATTTACTACTAAACCTCAGTTTGTATACCTAAAAATACTGCTAGTTTACTGATAATCTTAAGGAATTTACCAGATATTAAAATAGTGCTTATGAAATAAATGAAATGATTACATTTACAGATTAATAGTTCAGGCGGAACTGAGCTACAGGTTTCGCTGAAACATGCGTGTCATGAAGATCGGAGTTTATAACATTGCAAAAAAAAAAAAAAAAAAAAAATCTGTTAGCACAGTGCCCTTAGAAACTATGTTAAAGAAGAGTAACTATCGTTATAGAATGTTACTGTTGTTGCTGTGGCCTTCATTGCGAAACTGGTTTGATGCAAGACTCTTCATCTCTTCAGAAGAATGGCATCCACACGAATTTGAATGCGATTACTTATTCGTCCCCCCCCCCTACCTTCACCGCGGTGGAGTAGCCGAGCGGTCTAAAGCGTCTCGCTGCGGAGAGCGCGGTTGCTCGCCGTGGAGGTTCGAGTTCTACCTGGGGCATGTGTGTGTGTGTGTTGTCCTTAGGTTAGGTTAGTTTAACTAGTTTGTAAGCTACGGGCTGATGACCACGCAGTTTGGTCAGACAGAATTACAAATATTTGAACATTTTTTACACTTGAAATAGCGAAGTGAACAATAGCCGCCACTAGCACGCTCTGTTATACGTAGTAACAACTGAGTATTTAGAAAATGAACAGAGCATAAAACTACTCTTCTGTAAGGAACGTTCTTCATTGAGCTACACAGTGGTATTCTATAGATAAGCTATTGTTACAAGCATACGCGTATGAAGAATATCAATATCCTGTGAAACTGGGAGATCAGGAGATTATGAAGGCATTCTTTATTCCTATCGAAGATCAAACTGATAAATTAATTCTGTTTCCATGCAATACAAAGCTGGGTATAATGCGTACGTTGGAATAGTAGGCTTACAGTATGCATAATTCTTCTTTGTTTGCCGGCCGCGGTGGCCGAGGTGACTGAGGCGCTCCAGTCACGGTCAGCACGGCCACTACGGTCGGGGGTTCGAATTCCACCTCGGGCATGGATATTTGTGCCGTCCTAGTTCGTAAGTAGTTCATAAGTAGTTTGTAAGTTTAGGGACTGATGACCCCGTAGTTAAGTCCCATAAGCTTAACAAATATTTGAACATTTGATCTTCTTTGTTTTCTTGGTCTCCCTCTCAGGAGTTGCAGTTATACAGTTTATATAGGTTAGGTGACAGATGACACAAGAATTCATTTTAAAAAATTACAAAACCAAAAGAAGAACCAACAAACAGATTCCATAAAAAAACCAAAACTCCAGAGCCCACCAAAGCTTCATAAAATTAATATTGAAGTACTGGTGACCTGGGAAGTTACAAAGAAGTGCCATTTGGCGACAAACGATTGGTTTTTTGAAACAAATTTTCTCAACAAAAAATGCGCATTATTTCATGTATAATACAAATATGGAATTAAAAATTAGGGTATTACAATTTGAAAAAATGAACTTGGCCTTAGTTTGACCTTGACAACAGGGACCCAGGTCATTTCGAGGTAACCATTCCTTTACTCCCTTTTCAAACATTACAACTATCACTAGAGATATTTTTTTTGCAGAACTGTGCCACTCCAGAGATATCGGATGGAGTAGATTAAAATGGGACGCCAAAATCAAATGTTCAAATGTTTGTAGAGCTTATGGGACTTAACTACGGGGTCAACCGTCCCTAAACTTACAAACTACTTACGAACTAGCTAATCCTAACGACGGCACAAATATCCACGCCCGAGGGGGTATTCGAGCTCCCGACCGTAGTGGCCGTGCAGAACGTGACTGGCGCGCCGCAGTCCGCTCGGCCACCGCGGCCGGCGGACATCCTGTAGGTCTGTTCTTTTGCTTTCTTTATACGCGGGAGCTTGCTGCGCCTTTTACCTGTAGCTTCAATTGTTTGTTAATCTTAAGGGACTCAACTGCGTGGTCATCAATCCTTAAACATACAAACTACTTATGAAATAGCTTATACTAAAAAAGGCACAATCATTCATGTCCGAGGAAGATTCGAAGCCCCGACGGGGAACGGCGTCGCGCATCGTAGCATAGCGCCTCAACGCCCTCGACCGCTCCGCCACGGCACATGTAGCTTGGAACTTTGCGCTGAATCAAAGATTCGCCATAAGGGTCCCATGACACAGAGAACTATTTTTAAAACATGATTGGTACCCCATCTGGACATGGCGACTTATTTGTTTTCAACTCTCTGACCTGATTCTCTACACCAAGCCATGTCTTTCATTAGGTCTCGCGTTGGGAGTTAGTGCAACCTTCATATGAAGGTATGGTAGCATGGTCCTCCTGCCTGAATGATATCTGAAATGTTAAATTTAAAACTTCGCCAATTATTCTGCTGCCTTCTATCACCACCCCAGAATGATCAAAAAGTGAATGGATGCCTTTGATCCACTATCGAATTTGCACAGGGTGGTTATTTTATGTTCCGTGCACCGTTCTTTTTATTGGCGCGCAAATCTGTACTAACTTTTTCCGATTTGATTGGCCTTTTTTAAACTGAGACCGTAACTGCCTTTTATTTCTCAGCATTCTTCGAATATTATTAGCAAACCAAGGTGGGTCTTTTTCATCCTTAATGCATTTTATCTGCATATATTTCTCCAGGGCTTTATTCAGATTTTGCCCATAATTCCTCTACGTCCATCGCACCGGAATTTATGGATGTTGTTTGTTTGTAAATCTATCGGACCAAACTACGCAGTCATCAGTCCGTAGCTTACAAACTACTTAAACTAACGTAAACTATCCTAAGGGCAACAAACACACACCCCCATGCCCCGGGGAGGACTCGAATCTCCTATGACGTGTTCCGCAGCGAGGCGCCTTAGACTGCTCGGCTACTCCAAAGCGGCTAAACGATGTTCACTCATTCCGTAAGTCGGACGATAACAACAGTTTGTTTTCTATTTCTAGAACAAACACTCTGCTAGGCTTCTTGACAGATTTATTAACTTTGCCGACTATTGCCGTTATCGCATCATGATCACTAACAGTGATGAAGGTCGTTTTTCAACACATATTAATAAGCAAATTAGGCTTCTTGACAGATTTATTAACTTTGCCACCTATTGCCGTTATCGCATCATGATCACTAACAGTGATGAAGGTCGTTTCTCAACACATATTAATAAGCAAATTACGATTACTATAATTCATATATAAGTTGATTTACTGGGTAGAATAATGTATTTCGCAGAATTTCTTTTTATTGTAAAGTGGTATACTTATTAAGATTCTAGTTTATATTGGTAGTGCAATAACTGAAAATAAAATCACACATTCATGGGGCGAAAATATCAATCTTTCAAATGTTCAAATGTTTGTAAAGCTTATGGGACTTAACTACGGGGTCATCAGTCCCTAAACTTACAAACTACTTATGAACTACTTACGAACTAGGACGGCACAAATATCCATGCCCGAGGGGGGATTCGAACCCCCGACCGTAGTGGCCGTGCTGACCGTGACTGGAGCGCCTCAGTCCCCTCGGCCACCGCGGCCGGCTATCAATCTTTAATATGCACATAAATCAATTGTTTTCCCCTAGTAGAGTTCTTCTAACCGGGTGGTAAGTTTCATAGCGACCTACACGCTCTCTTTTAGCAAAATACGCACTTCTGCTAGCGAAACTTCAAGGTTTTATGGTTGTATCTTGATAACGGCGAACCACTTTCGAAAACTGCAAATTTGCCTTTTCTACGTAAATCTCTACAGGTTGCATTGTAAATATCTAAACTATTTGCTACAGTTAGTTATTTTGTTATTTTCGTCCCACGGTGCAAAAATGCCTAAATATCGGTTTTGGTGAAATTGTGAAAAAGTACGGTCACTTTCAACCTATGAATCTAGGTAACGGATACAGAGTTGTTCTTATGGTCTTCAGTCTGCAGACTCGTTTGATGTAGCTCTGCACGCTACCCTGTCCTGTGCAAGTCTCTTCATCTGAGAATACGTTATACAACCTACATCCTTTTGAAACTGTTTACTATATTCGTCCTTCGGTCTCCCGCTACGATTTTCATCCAACACGCTTCCTGCTAATGCTAAGTTGACAATTCCTTGATATCTACGAATGTGTTTCACCAATCTATCCCTTTTCTTAGTCAGTATATGCCAGAAACTTCTTTTCTCCCCGATTCGGTTAAGCACCTCCTAATTAGTTACGTGATCTATCCATATAATTTTCGTCATTCGTGTGTAGCACCAAATTTCAAAGCTTCTATCATCTTTTTATCTGAACCCCTTATCGTCCACTTTTCACTCCCATACAAAGCTACACTCAAGACAAATGCTTTCAGAAAGGACTTCCTAACATTTAAATTAATATTGGATCTTAAAAAGTTTCGCTTCTTTAGAAACGCTTTTCTTCCCATATCGATTCTGTATTTTATATCTTCTTTACTTCGGCCATCAGAAGTTATCTTGCTACCCAAATAACAAAATTCATCTACTACTTTTATTGTCTTATTACCTAATCTAATTCCTTCAGAATCGCCTGATTTTCTAACATTACATTGCATTACCTTCGTTTTAGTCTTGTTGATGTTCATCTTATATCATCCTTTCAAGACACTTTCTATCCCATTCAATTGCTCTTCCAGATCTTTTGCGGTCTCTGACAAAATTACTATGTCATCGGCAAACCGCATTGTTTTTATTTCTTCTCCCTGCACTTTAATGCCCTCTCTAAATTTCTCCTTCCATTCCTTCACTGCCTAATCATTGTACAGATTGAACAACATTGGGGAAAGGCTACAACCCTGTCTTACTCTCTTCCCAACCCCTGCGTCCCTTTCTTGCCCTTCGATTCTAATAACCGCTGTCTGGTTTATGTATAGGTTGAATATAACTCATCGCTCCCTATATTTTACCCCTGATACTTTCAGAATTTGGAGGAGTGTATTCTAGTCGACATTGACAATAGTTTTCTCCAAATCGACAAACGCTAAAAACGTAGGTTTCCCTTTCCTTAGCCTAACTTCTAAAATAAGTCGTAATGTGAGTATTGCCTCTCGTGTTCCTACATTTCTTTTAAATCCAAACTGATCTTCCCCGAGGTTGGATTTCACAAGTTTTTCCATTCGTCTGTAAATAACTCGTGTTAGTATTTTACACCCATGAATTATTAAACTGATAGTTCTGTAATTTTCACTCTTGTCTGCACTTGCTTTCTTTGGAGTTGAAATCACAATATTCTTCTTAAAGTCGGAGGGTATTTGCCCTGTCTCATACATCTTGAACACAAGGTGATACAAGTTTTTCAGAACAAAAAAAAAAGTGTCAAAAATTTGGAGAATATAATCTTAAGAGCATATAGTAAAAATTTCGACGATTTGTAATGAATATAAAATATCGAAGAGTCCACCCTTACAATTACTGCATTTAGTACCCAAATGTTATTGTTTTTCGTGATTTTCTTAGTGTAAGCTAGTTTATGTAACTTGTAAATCTATGTTCCGATGTCCACTGCAGTTCGATCAAAGCACATGTGACAATACGGACCATACTCTCTGTGCCGTCTGTTATTTTCAACAATATGATTGACTTTGGTGCGACACGTGAGGCGTGATACTCCTATACATAACAACAGAATTGTCGTGTGATACTCCTATACATAACAACAGAATTGTCGTGTGGGGCCGACAGCCTGTGTTTCTCAGACGGTTAAGCAACTGTAGTGGGGACATCTTCTCATATGATTCGAAGAATTTTTAACCCGGCGAGGATGTGGACCCTACTCATTTTGTTTCGTGCAGAGTTTTCTGTTCTGAAGTTGCACATAGTTTCAGTTCTCAGTAGCTGTGACAATGGAACTCCCCTCCCCTCAGCGCACCATCACTCAATCGGTCGCTGCTCGTACAAGGAGGAACACGTGTGTAAACACAAAAAAAGGTCATTATGACCCTTCCACAACTGCGACGTAGTATTTTTGTGCTATTTTTGATCTATTACTTGTAATGTATATTTTGTGTTTTTAGGTTTATTTGGTCAAAATGGACAATGAAAAACAACAGGCTGAATGTATACGTTGCTGACTGGCGGAAACAACAGACAGTGAAGACGACATTATGCCAGATGACAGCGAGAAGTGAGCGCAGTCACAGTGGTAATACTGAGCAAGATGGAAGTGTCGGCAGTGACAATGACTACTAAATGAGTTGCAAAATACTACCAACAGTTCAACGCTACCAAAAAGAGTCGAGCAGTCGGAAAGCCAGGTACCCACTTCATATTATTTTGGTGAAGATGGAACTAAGTGGTGCAAAAATCCGCCCCGGCAAAAGTTCGGACCCGTCCTGAAAATATAATTAGGCATGTATCTGGAGTAAGCTTGGGAGCAAGATCGGCACAGTCAGAGGTTCAATCATGGAATCTGTCTTGCAACGAAAATAAGCTTTGTATTATCTATCTACCTACATCCGTCAAGAACACATTGTTCCGTTCTGTCAGTCATACGCAACAGCATGTAATCATTAGTTATTTATAACAATAATATATTACCGACTTTGCGATTGACAATGTTGATCTCAAAAATACAAAAAAGAAATTGTTCATCAGAATGATTACTATCGTTGGCTTTTGAAAATATGTAATGTAAAGTGATGAAAAAGATGATATATTTTTGAAATTCTTGTATAATTGAAGTAAACACGCATTTGTACAAATAATGGTGGTTTTTACGAAATCCCCTTTCCCATCCTTCATTAAAATATCAATAAATACTTCAAAAATATAAATGAAGTTGTTGTTGTTGTTTTGTTGTGGTTTTCAGTCCGCAGACTGGTTTGATGCAGCTCTCCACGCTACCCTGTCCTAAGCAAGTCTCTTCATCTGAGAATACGTTCAGCAACCTACATCTTTTGAATCTGCTTACTATATTCCTCCCTCGGTCTCCCTCTACGATTTCTACCCCACACGCTTCCTTCTAATGCTAAGTTGACAATTCCTTGATGTCTCAGAATGTGTCCAACCAATCTATCCCTTCTCTTAGTCAGTGTATGCCAGAAACTCCTTTTCTCCCCGATTCGGTTAAGCACCTGTTCATTAGATACGTGATCTACCCATCTAATTTTCATAATTCGTCTGTAGCACCACATTTCAAAAGCTTCTATCATCTTTTTATCTGAACTCCTTATCGTCCACGTTTCACTCCCATACAATGCTACACTCCAGACAAATGCTTTCAGAAAGGACTTCCTAACATTTAAATTAATATTGGATGTCAACAGGTTTCGTTTCTTTAGAAACGCTTTTCTTCCCATAGCCATTCTGCATTTTATATCTTCTTTACTTCGGCCATCAGAAGTTATCATACTAACCAAATAACAAATTTCATCTACTACTTTTATTGTCTCATTACCTAATCTAATTCCTTCAGCATCGCCTGATTTTCTGACATTCCATTCCATTACCTTCGTTTTACTCTTGTTAATGTTCATCTTATATCTTCCTTTCGAGACACTGTCCACCCCATTCAATTGCTCTTCCAGATCTTTTGCGGTCTCTGACAGAATTACTATGTCATCGGCAAACCGCAATGTTTTATTTTTTTCCCTGCACTTTAATGCCCTCTCCGAATTTCTCCTTCCATTCCTTCACTGCCTGCTCAGTGTACAGATTGAACAACATTGGGGGAAGGCTACAAACCTGACTTACTTCCTTCCCAACCTCTGCACCCATGTCTTGCCCTTTGACTCTAATAACCGCAGCCTGGTTTTTGTATAGGCTGAATATAACTCTTCGCTCCCTATATTTTACCACTGATACTTTCATATTCTGGACGAGTGTATTCCAGTCGACATTGTCAAAACCTTTCTCCAAATCGACAAACGCTACAAACGTAGGTATCCCTTTCCTTAGCCTATCTTCCAACATAGGTCGTAATGTATTGCCTCTCGTATTCCTACATTTCTGCTAAATCCAAACTGATCTTCCCCGAGGTTAGATTCCACAAGTTTCTCGATTCGTCTGTTAATAATTCGTGTTAGCATTTTTGCAACCATGACTTATTAAACTGATAGTTCTGTAATTTTCGCACTGTCTGCACGTGCTTTCTTTGGAATTGGTATCACAATATTCTTCTTGAAGTCTGAGGGTATTTCCCCTGTCTCATAAATCTTGCATACCAGGTGATACAATTTTTTCATGGCTGGCTCTCCTAACGACATCAGCAGGTCAGAAGTATAGGGTCATAATGACCTTCGACATCCTTAATGGTACGAAGGTCTGTCGTTGGGAGTTAGAGAAACCATCACATGAAGGTATGGTTGTACGGTCCTCCTGCCTGAATGATAACTGAAATGTTAAATTTAAAACTTAAATTTAAAACTTATTAAGCTTAAGGGACTTAACTGCGGTGTCATCAGTCCCTATACTTAAAAATACTTATGAACTAGCTTATACTAAAGACTATACATGCAGCACAAACATCCATGCCCGAGGGTGATTCGAACCCCCGACGGGGAACGGCGTCGCGCATCGTAGCGTTGCGCCTCAATGCGGTCGACTGCTCCGCGGCGGCACCTGTAGCATGGAACTTTGCGCTGGTCAAAAATTCGGCATAAATACTAGGTACTTAAGGGTCCCATGCCACTATATTTAAAACATGATGGGTACCCCATCTGGACCTGGCGACTTATTTGTTTGAATCTCCCTCAGCTGATTCTCTACACCAGCCAGGCCTGTTACTAGGTATGTCGTTGTGAATTAGTGCAACCATCATATGAAGGTATGGTTGTATGGTCTTCCTGCCTGAATGATATCAGAAATGTTAAATTTAAACTTCGTTATTCATTCTGCTGCCTTCTATCACTACCCCAGAATGATCAACAAATGATCGGATGAGGCCTTTGATCCACTATCGAATTTAAACAGGGTGGTTATCCTATGTTCCGCGTATCGCTCTTTTTACTGACGCGCCAATCTGTACCAACTTTTGTCAGATTTGATTGGCCTTTTTTAAACTGAGACCGTAACTGTCTTTTATTTGTCAGCATTTTTCGAATATTATCAAACCAAGGTGGGTCTTTTTCATCCTCAATGCACTTAATCTGCACATATTTCCCCAGCGCTTTATTTGCAATGCATTCAAATTTTGCGCATAATTCCTCTGCGTCCATCGTACCGGAACTTATGGATGTTGTTTGTTAGTAAATCTATCGGACCAAACTGCGTGGTCGTGATTCCGTGGCTTAAAAATTATATAAACTAAGGTAAACTAACCTAAGGACAACACACAGACGCACCGATGCCCCAGGGAGGACTCGAACATGCTACGACGAGCAACCGCTCGCTCCGCAGCGAGGCGCCTTAGACCGCTCGGCTACTCCACAGCGGCTAAACGATGTTCACTCATTCCGTAAGTGGGACGATAACAACAGTTTATATTCTCTTTCTAGCACAAACAAGCTGCTAGCTTTCTTGACAGATTTATTAGCTTTGGTGGCTATTGCCGTTATCGCATCATGATCACTAACACTGATGAAGGTCTTTTTCAATACATATTAATAAGCAAATTACGATTACTATAATTCAGATATAAGTTGATTTCCTGGGTAGAATAATGTATTTCGCAGAATTTGGTTTTATTGAAAAGTTGTATAATTATTAAGATTTTACTTTACAATAGTAGTGCAATAACTGAAAATAAAATCACACCTTCATAGAGCGAAGATATCGATCTTTAATACGCACATAAATCAATTGTTTTCCCATAATAGGGTTTTCTAACCGGATGGTAAGTTTCATAGCGAACTACACGCACTCTTTTAGCAAAATACGGTCGTTTGCTAGCGAAACTTCAAGGTTTTATGTTTGTACCTTGATAACGGCGAACCACTTTCGAAAACTGGAAATATGCTGTTTCTGCGTAAATCTCTACAGGTTGCACTGTAAATATCTAAACCAAATGTTCAAATGTTTGTTAAGTTTAAGGGGCTTAACTGCGGGGTCATCAGTCCCTAAACTTACAAACTATTTATGGACTACCTTATACTAAAGACGACACATACATTCATCCCCATTTGAACATTTCATTTCCCATCCTTCATTAAAAATATCAATATATACTTCAAAAATATAAATGAAGTATAGGGTCATAATGACCGTCCACATCCTTCATGTATGCATTTCGTACCACATCCTCGATGAGTTAAAACTTTTTCAAAAAGTAATGACAGCTGACATTCAGTTACTGCCTCAGATTGTCACGTGGTGTAATTTTCTGTGGCTATAGGCACCGAAGTATGTACTGATCTCCTTCAAATGTGAGGTTACCTCGGTGCAGTAATGAACCGGCGGCTAGGTGTTAGCTGGACATTCCGCGCCGTTGTCTGTTGGGCAGGCTGGACGCCCCCAGAGGCGGCGGTGTGGCCGTCAGCCGGCAGCCGCTGTTTACCGGAGACCCGCTGCTGCGGCCGCAGACCGCAGGCAGGAAGTTGGCGGGTCTTTAGCGGCCGCAGACAACTTTGGTGGCAAGTGCCGGCATCCGCCCCGCCCTTCCGGTCAGCGACAACAGAGGGCAGCAGCGGCGGAGGACGGGGCGGCCACCCAGGGGATGGGGACCCGGAGACCGCTCCGTCTGCGGCGCGCGTCACTGCGCTAGGGGAGAGGCCGCAGCCTAGGAGACCGCGCGGCCAACCACGGCGAAATAGCACGCCCTAATTACATCCCACGTTTCCGTCAAGCCCTTTGTCCAACGTAATGACTTCATCTCCACGTCGTACATGTTAATACCTTGCTGGTCACGCAAAAGTCAACACCCCCAAGGAAGCATATAAAATAGGCTACACTTTGCAGCGTGCATTTTGCGTTTACGACGACAAGAGCTTCACACGATTAACATATCACCGAATTTGCATACCATAGGTGCAAGAATCGCGACATCCAAGGTCTACATAGAGGGAGAAAAGATGCTAGCGTGGGGGTACTCGAATCGTTTTCTGGTGTAGTCGTTTTATGTAAATTGTTTGACTATACTGGTACCTCGTACATGACAGTGACGTTATTTCAGACACATTTCGGGTTGCGGCCTGTATTAACTGTCACTTCAGACTTGTCTTTAAATATGTAAATCTGATGCAAGAGGGAACTATGGACCAAACGGACAGCTCTTGCATCTCATTTCGTGTGTACTTTTTTCTGTTCTGGCCCTTATGCGAGCATTCATGACTACCTTGTTTTTTAATTTGTGGATCTTAGATGGTTTCTGTGAAATCCTTTCTTATAATTTTATCTTGGGTGGTCATTATTCTCCTACCCAGTTTGCTTTTCTGTAACGAGCTGCCATCGTCCCCCCCCCCCCCCCCCCCACATGTTTCCGCTTGCTATCACTGACGACGCACTTGTAGCTATCTGTGGACATTTCTTTTCGACATGAACTCCTTTGTGTTTGTGTGCTGATAAGTGACGCCTTTTACAACGGCCAGGGCAGTTCGGCGGTGTCAGTGGAGCGGGCAGCATTCCTTGACCGTGTATCGGTGTGTTTGGCGCCAGTGAGGGATATCATTATGTTACTTGGTGTCTACTTGTATCAGCACTTAAGTGAAAATTGAGTTTCGCATATTCCCAAGACGTGACGGGTTGCTCTGTTTCGGGAGCAATCAAGTTCTGTTTCTGTCGGCAATACGGTGCTGCTCTGGGCGATGTTATGCTGATCGAACAGCAACCTGGATGCCTTTACTTTCGTCGCTGTGGAACCAATAATTATGTCTATTCATCTCTGGTTCCTGATATTTGGATTACCTCCAGTCTCTGAGTTCTGTATCGGCGTTGTTTTGGTGAAATTTGCTGGCGTGCTGTGAAGTTTGCAAGCTTCTGTTATGTTCATTGCAATTTCGTTGTTGTAACCAAGTTATTTGTATGCTTACGTATCTGTTGCCAGTTACCTGCCCTCTCTGCGAACATATTTTGTGGGTAGTGTTCGTTCCACCCCTCTTCAAAAAAAAATTTCAAATGTTTGCAAAGCTTATGGGACTTAACTGCGGGGTCATCATTCCCTAAACTTAAGAACTACTTATGAACTAGCTTACACTAAAGACAGCACAAACATCCATGCCCGAGGGAGGGGGGATTTGAACCCCCGACGGAGAATGGCCTCGCGCATCGTAGCATAGCGCATCAATTCGCTCGGCCGCTCCTCCATGGCCCACCCCTCTTCAATTGCTGTCTCTGAAGGTGTATCTGAACAGTACTGAAACGGAAAAGGCTTCTGTGTTTCTGGAGTACGCTTGAGCCTTTCGGCAATGCGGTTGTATTTTGGGCCATAACATGCTAGTGGAACAACTATTTATGTAGTCAGAATATTGGTACTTGCGCTGCCGTGGAAGTAAGAATTTCAGTAGGTCTTTCCATGGTGATGACTCGTTATATAGAGTGACATCTTTTTCCAAGTTCCGTTTTGGCGTTGTTTCTATAAGTTTCTTGGCGTGTCGTGTAATCTGCAAGCTCCTCGTTGTTTTCATTGCAATTTCTTAAGTGCAACCAAGGTATTTGTCTGCCTATGTATCCGTTGCCAGTCAGTTATGTATTCGATTACTGCTTTCGAGAGTGGGTGTACCTACAAATTTATAAGGAATATTGGTAACGCCCCCCCCCCCTCCCCCTAGCTTGTGTGGAATTTCCCCTTTGTAATGGTTTATGTGTTCTGGTTGAAGTGTTTATATTATTATACTGTCTCGACCAGCTGGCTGCTATCTTGTGGATTTGAATCATTGCAGTTCTTAATGGCTGCTGTCACCGATCTGCCTTAAGATCTAATCATTGTGCCCAGAACTTTGTCAGACATACACGCTAGTTTACTGTATATGTTGTGTGATGTATAATTCCGTGGCTTTTATATTTTGATTATTCAGTGACACCCTTCTTGTTGTAATTTTTACTTCCAGTGAGCTTGATCCACAGTTCAAGTCACGGGCTTAACCTGCTGATTGTCAAAGTTTAATTTGCTTCATCTATCGTATTTCTGATTATTCTTTAAATATTCATTTAAGGTTGGTACCTTTTTCGCAAAGAGTTTAGTTGATTAACAATTTAAAGTACAGGCTTCCACTACTGATTGTCAAATTATCAATTGGTTGATCAATTTTATTTTGTAATTACTGTTTAAGAATTCATTTAAGGTTGGCACCTTCTCCCTTTAATACTTTGTTTCATTAACATTTAAACTATGTGCTTCACCTACTGATTGTCAAATTTCAAATTTGGCTGCACTCAATAATCATTTGTTATTTCTATAATAAAAAAAATATGTTAAAGTAGCAAGTGTCTTGTTTGGGTTACCCACCCACTCCTTCCACTTGTCTAAGGGTAGTTTTCAGATTTCAGGGGCAGATTGTGCTCACCTCATTCCCTAACTTTACATACTGTACGCACATTAGTGGCGCTACCCTCTGGCACGTCACAGATGTTTGGTCTGTTGTGGAACAAAGCCCACTCAAACAGTTTGAAGTCATTTGAAACAGACCTGACTGTCCACCAGGCGTCCACTTTTGCTTTTACACCGAGTCAATGCCACAGGTGTCTGCGCCGACAGCTTGCGATGAACGACGGGCATAGACAACCGAATGGAACGACATTGATTTTACCGACGAATCTGCATAGGGGTTACACTACCACGAGGGTCGGTTTAGAGTTATTGATTTCTTGTTGAACTGTTGGCTCTTGCATCGCCGTATTTGACTTGCCTCCAGTCTAGTCCTTGCTACTGGCAGTACATCATCTGCAGAGCTTAAGTTACGTAATTTAACTTTTATGCAGTTTACCAGTCTTTTTGTAAAAATCTCGTTAGTGCCCCTGTTTTGAGAGTTTTACTCTCGCGTATTTGGTACATATTGTTGCGTAGAAAATGCGCCTGTGACTTCTGTTTCGAGGAAGGTCAGACCGTTGCTTCAGCTAGTTAGTAGTCGGTTTCGGTTGTGATTTCTTCTTAACCCTCGCTTGATACCTGGGGTCTATTTAGACCCCAAGGCTTATTTAACTATAAATAAACAGTTTTAATGTGGGTGTAGACAACTCTTCCTTCAGATGATTCACGGACTTATTAAATATATACGGTTATATTTCATTTTGCAGTATAAGAATTCGAAATGTTTGCAGTGGGGTGAGAAAATACCACAGGTATACAATAAGTGATTTTTCAGTTTCGTATATAAGTTTTGTTACGAAAATAAATCTTGGCAACACTGAACCTTATAAACCGACTTTCATTTGTACATTGTTGTAAACAATGAATAGAAAATACAATTACGTGCACTGTTACGACAAATTCACAGTTTGGAATTGAGCTCTGTGCAAAGAAGACGTGGTGTTATAGTTTATTCGTAGTGGATGGTGATATACATTTTGCAAGGGGCTACAGTCTCAAACTGGCTTTGGCAGATTTACAGAAGACTAACAGTGAAAATGAATAAACTTTTGAAAACGAGGATGATAGTGATTCTGATGGCGATATGATAGAGGAAGATGTACAGGGCGGAGGTGAAGTAGGTGTGTGTGACTGTGGAGAAGATGATAATGGCATTCAGGTAATTAGTGCGTCTACTTTTGTGTCTAGAAGTGGATAGATAACATATAACACAGTACCACCTGATGTGTCCAAGCAGGTTTCAAGGAATGTAATACGTGAAACTGCACATATTCCACGTCACCTTAGACTACAATTACAGACAAGGGCAAACTCAGACTTTTATCAGCAATCACATGCAGAGTGTAATAGTAATGCATACCAATAATCATGCAAAAGATAGTAATATTATGTACCCAACTCTTGAACGCTGGATTGGACTGGATTGACACTGAGAGCGATTAGGATTGTATTTCTCATAAAATTCCATGTCAAAGATATTACACATAATACTAATAAATTACAGTATCAGTACATAGTCTTTGGGTTATGAATATTTTGTATTAAAATAATTTTTGGAACCAAACAAACTAAGCAAAACATGTATTCATATTTGAAACAAATGTAGTAAGTAATTACAACTTATATGTAACTTAATTACATGAAGAAATTATGAAGTTGTAATATAAACTTTGTGCATAAGTTTCTCAATAAATTATATTTACTTTTTATAGACATATTTCAATTTTTAGCTCCAAAAAGTTGCTAGGGTCAAAAAAGACCCTAGGCATACAATACATTTTATAGAACTGATACCATGTGAGGGTTAAAAAGCTTCATTTTCTCACAGTGTTACATATTGTTCTGTTGTCGTTAGTCTCTTGGTTGTACCAGTAGGAACCGTTTATCGCAGCTCAGCAGCTACCAGCTGACATTAGTGAAGTGGTAGTGTAATAGTGAATTATCAAGCAATTTTTGTGTTGTTTTCGCTTATTCCAATAGTAGTGTGGATATGACGTGTTTGCTTCGTGTAGCAGCAGGAGGAGTTGGCCACACACAAATTCGAAAGATACTGGAAACCAAATACATCAGATAACTTTATCACCAGAATCGATGCCAACCAAAATCTCAGCATAACGCATCTTTCCACACTATAATCAACAAAATAGTAACCCGTCATCTAGACCAATATGTAAAAAAGAATTTCAAAATCCACAATACGTAGCAGAAGTGAATGCATACAATCCAAAAATTATTATTGGAAAGAGTACATAGAGCTGCTCTACTAAGGAAATGAACTTAGAGACAATGTTGTAGGAAGGGAAGAGGAAGTAGATCAAGATGACATAGGAGATACTATACTGAGAGATGAATTTGACAGAGCCCTGAAAGACCTAGGTCGGAACAAGGCCCCAGGAGTAGTAGATGATATACCCTCAGAGCTACCAAAGTCTCTGGGAGAGCCAGCCATGACAAGACTATTTGAACTGGTGTGTAGGATGTATGAGACAGGCGAAATACCCTCAGACTTTAAGAAAAATGTAATAATCCCCATTCCAAAGAAATCAGGTGCAGACAGGTGTGAAAATTACAGAACCATCAGTTTGATAAGTCATGGTTGCAAAATTTTAACACGAATTATCTACAGGAGAATGGAAAAGCTGGTAGAAACTGACCTCTGGGAAGATCAGTTTGGATTCAGGAGGAACATAGGAACCCGGGAGGCTATACTCACATTACGTCTTATCTTAGAAGATAGATTAAGGAAAGGCAAACCCACATTCTTAGCTTTTGTAGATTTGGAGAAAGCATTTGACAATGTTGACTGGAATACACTCTTTCAAATTCTGAAGTCAGCAGGGGTAAAATACAGGGAAATGAGAGTTATTTACAACTTGTACAAAAGCCAGACCGCAGTTATTAGACTCGAAGGGCATGAAAGGGAAGTATCAGTTGGGAAGGGAGTAAGACAGGGTTGTAGCCTTTCTCCGATGTTATTCAATTTGTACATCAAGCAGGCGGTGAAGGAAAGCAAAGAAAAATTTGGAATAGGGACTAAAGTTCAGGGGGAAGAAATAAAATCATTGCGTTTGGCTGATGACATTGTAATTCTGTCAGAGGCAGCAAAGGACCTGGAAGAACAGTTGAATGGAATGGACAGTGTGTTGAAGAGAGCGTATAAATTGAACATTAACAAAAGCAAAACAAAAATAATGGAATGCGGTCTTAGAAAATCAGGCGATACTGAAGGAATTAGATTAGGAAACGAAACAATGAAGGTGGTAGAAGAGTTCTTTTACTTGGGTAGTAAAATAACATGCGATGGTCGCAGTACAGAGGATATAAAGTGCAGAATGGCAATGGGAAGAAAAGCATTTTTGAAAAAGAGAAATTTGCTAACATCGAATATTAATTTAAGGGTAAGGAAGTCTTTTCTGAAGGCATTTGTGTGGAGTGTTGTCTTTTACGGGAGTGAAACATGGACGATAAGCAGTGCGGACAGGAAGAGAATAGAGGCTTTTGAAATGTGGTGCTACAAAAGAATGCTGAAGATTAGGTGGGTAAATCGCATAACTAATGAAGAGGTACTGAACAGAATTGGTGAGAAAAGAAATTTTTGGCATACCCTGACTAAAAGAAGTGATCGCTTGGTAGGACACATTCTTAGACATCGGGGAATCGTAAATTTAGCATTGGAGGGAAGTGTGTGGAGTAAAAATCGCAGAGGGAGGCCAAGAGACGCGTATAGTAAGCAGATTCAAGTGGATGTGTGTTGCCGTTCTTATGAGGAGATGAAAAGGCTTGCTCAGGATAGAGTAGGGTGGAGAGTTACATCAAACCAGTCTCCAGACTGAAGACCATAACAACATTTAATTGAAAAGTCGCTCTACACATCCTACTCACACGATGATGGATTACACTCATTGGATGTAAGAAAAGGAAACAATTTATAGCGACTTGTACATCTTACACGTTCCTGGTTACAATTCCGACGAAGTTAACACGATACTGAAAATATTGGTTCTACGTGGGAGAGGAGAGTTGTAGGGCGATCCTTTTTGGTTACTGCCTTCGATCCGCCTGAGAATGGTACTAGTCTATACATGTTCTTTACGCCGTCCACCGTTTTCTGCAAAGAGTTCAAATTGGGAAACAGCAGGTTCCACAACTGATCGAAGTGTTTCCAGGATCAAGTTCATAACGTGTTGCACAATGCATGCCTTCAGTGCAACAGCGAACATTCAACACATCATCTTTCAGATAGCGCCACAACCACTCAATTCCTCCTACATTGCTGCGGCCATTTCTTTCCCTGACGCAGAGGTAGTTCGGATCCTCCCTCTACCATGTTGCACACAAAAGGTATCCGCCTTGTTCGAATTTCCGAATCATTTTCTCCACACCCACCGCAGTCAACTGACCAACGCCTGTTTCCGAACCTTTAATAGTCGGCAAGTTCTGAAGAGCGACTTAGGCAGAGTCATCATCTTTGTTAAACAGCTTTACCAGCCAAGTGCGATCCTGCATTGCGACCGTCATGGCGAACATCTCACAGAAGGAGGAATGAAGAAAAGCTTTGTACCCGGCGTGTTTATACAAAATTCAGTGGGTCGTGTTCGTGACAGATTTCTCGTTTACGTTTTCTGATACATACAGCGCCGTCCATTGACCAGTTTTCGCACTATTTATTTTGCTTCTGACACGTTTCCCCCTTCTCCAATAATACTATGTGTCAATTTAACGAAATTCTGACCAGTGATTTTATTTTTAGAGCTGTGGTTTGGTTATTATTCTTTCTATATTCCATTATTTTTCATGATGTGTAACGTCATTTGCTGCTCGTAGCACATTGCTCTTCAAGGACGTCACACTTTCTTCAACACTTTTGATGCTGTTTATAACCGTGGAGATCTGTTACACGCAAGGATTGGCCGCGTGGTCTAAGACCTCACGCTTCAGTTTTGGCAGTCGTTCCCGCCGGAGGTACGAGTCTCCTCTGTCGTTTAATACTACTATATAGCAAGAGCCCCATAAATTACACATTTTAAAATCATTTGAAATATTAAATCAGATAAAATGTAATTATGATAAATATTCATCTTTTTCTTCCTTGGAATCGATAGGCTACGTAAAAGATATACAGAGAAACTATAATTATAATATCACTGTAACTAATTAAAATCTCTGACTTTTACTATAAAAGTAATAATCCCATCGTACTCGCTCTCTGTTCTAGTGTCTGCTCTGTTCTATTGTCTGCTCTGTTCTGATTGTTCTGTTTTCTGAATTGTACTGATAAGAGCTGTCACTACAATATGTTGAAACGAACATTATTAACTATTGATTATTGTTCTTCACTGATTGTACAAAATCCTCAGATATAATATGGATACTCAGGTTTGCAGTAATTGCTTTCTGTTCAAATTAATAAATCCCCTTACTTGAAGTTAACTTCAGTCAGTTGTTCAGTTAGTTATTTATTTTTCCAGTCCCTCCATTTAGTGATCATGCTGTTTTCAGGTATAACTAACTATTACGACTTTGGATGGTCAGGTAATTAAACATGTTAAACTTACGTAGCTTGCGATAGTATCTTTGACGGTAATTAAACATTTTGCAATATTTATTGGCTTAGAACATGCAATCACTTTTATGTAATGAACAGTTCGAAGTCTGATTAGCCATTAATCTGTATCAATTATTAATTTTCATTCACGACTTTGGATGGTCAGGTAATTAAACATGTTAAACTTACGTAGCTTGCCATAGTATCTTTGACTGTAATTAAACATTTTGCAATATTTATTGGCTTAGAACATGCAATCTCTTTTATGTAATGAACAGTTCGAAGTCTGATTAGCCATTAATCTGTATCAATTATTAATTTTCATTCACTAAATTACCTTCATTCAAAATTATGCTATATGTGGATTGAATCTTAATATTCCGAACCTCCATCCAATGTCGGCGGATAGTTACGCGGATTACAACCAATCTCACTACAGCTTATCAAAGAGATCAACTACACCGCTGTAACTATTCGTCGAATTCTGTAGGTTGCTTGCTCTGCAAGGTTTTAAACTATTAAATGTTTGGCCATTTCATTTAATTTCATGTTTTTTAAATTAACAGTTCGTCTAAATTGAAGGCTTAGTCACTGATTATTATTTTAAAATAGTTCAACAACTTCTGTACGGCCAATTTTTCAAACCTAAATAGTCAAGCAAGCAATTACACTACAGTCGGCTAAGGGTGTGGGTGTGGGTGTTAAAAAATGTTCAAATGTTTGTAAATCTACCTGACCAAACTACGTGGTCATCAGTCCGTAGCTTACAAACTACTTAAACTGGGGTAAAGTAACTTAAGGACAACACACACACACACACACACACACACACACACACACACACACACACATGTCCCAGGGAGGATTCGGAACTCCACGGCGAGCAACCGCGCGCTCCGCAGCGAGACACTTTAGACCGCTCGGCTAGGTATGGGTGTGTTTTCGTTAGTGTACGTTAGTTTCAGTTTCAGTAGTTTGTAGGTCTAGAAACGTATGACAATAGCAGTTTCGTCAAATACGTTTACAATCATTTGAACGTTTTTGAATCATTTTGACGTTTGTATGTTCCTCGTATGTCGATCTGACCGTATCATTCTTTAGTCAATTCACATACCATTTTTCACGAGTTATTATGATCAATAAAATGTCATAGACGTTACGAAACTGACTGACGTTTTGGCCACTGTTGCAATGGGCTTTCTTCTGTGTATTTCTTTGAATGCTGAATAAACGAAAGCCTCATTCATATATAACAGTGCAATCAGTGGTTTGAGGAGAAGGAAGAGGAGCAAGAGGAGAAGAAGGGATAACAAGCGACATTTGTTGGTATTTGCAACATTTCACTCCAATCATGGGCGGCCTCCACTTGTATTTACATGATTTTCTGACACACGTTACATTATTTCTTCTGACTGGTGGAAATATTCGTCGTCAATTAGTGTTTGTATACTACTTTGCGAATGGCTAGAAGTGCCAAATGCGGGGAGTGGACATGAGTTATGGCGTGTTGGTGTTTACTGGTCAGCTGGTTCGGGCGGCGGCGAGTTGGCGCTCTGTGTAGTATAGTGTAGTTATGGCAACAGTTGTGGCATGTTGCTGTTTACTAGTCAGCTCGAGAGAGCGACATCAAGCTGGCACTTTGTGTAGTGTAGTGTAGGTATGGTCGCATTTAGGGCATGTGGCTGGTGCAGGTTTTGGCAAGTAGGAACCCCATGTAGTATATAGTGTATGTACAATCACAGCTGTGACATGTTGCTGTTTACTAGTCGGATAGTGTGGGTGGCGGTGAGCTGGCGCTCCGTGTAGTGTAGTGTAGGTATGGTCACAGTTGTGGCATGTTGGTGTTTACTAGTCGATTGGTGTGGGCGGCGGCGAGTCGGCGCTCTTTGTAGTGTTGTTTAGGTAAGGACACTGTCTTGGTGTGTTGCTGTTTATTAGTCAGCTGGTGGGCGACAGCAAGCTGGCGCTTCATATAGTGTAGTGTAGGTACAGCTGTAGTTGTGGCATATTGATGTTTCCTAGTCAGCTAGTGCAGGCGGCGATAAGCAGGCGCTCCATGTTGTCTAGTGTAGGTATGGCGACAGTTGGTTCATTTGCTGTTTAAGAGTCATCTGCTGAGGTTGGTGGCTGGCTGGCGCTTTGTGCTGTGTAGTGTACATACGGCCGCAGTTGCGGCATGTTGATGTTTACCAGTCGAAATGTTCAAATGTTCGTAAATCTATCGAAGCAAACAGCGTACTCATCAGTCCATAGCTTACAATCTACTTAAACTAAGGTAAACTAACATAAGGACAACAAACAAACCCATGCCCAAGGGAGGACTTGAACCTCCGACGATGAGCAACCGCGTGCGCCGCAGCAAGGAGCTTTACTAGTCGGCTGGAGATGGCGGCGGCAAGTGGGTTCTCTGTGTAGTGTAGTTATAGACACAGTTGTGACGTGTTGCCGTTTACTTATTCAGCTGGTGCGGGTGGCGTCAAGTTGGCGCTTCGTGAAGTACAGCGTAGGTGCTGCTGCAGCTGTGGCAAGTTGCTGTTTACTAGTTGTCTGGTGCAGGCGGCGGCAAAGAGGCACTATGTACTGTTGTGTACCTACAGCCGCAGCTGTGGCATGTTGATGTTTACTAGTCGGCTGGCGCCGGCGACGGCGAGCAGGCGCTCCATATTGTGTAGTGTTGGTATGGCCACAGTTGTGGCAGGTAGCTGTTCACCAGTTGACTGGTGTGGACGGTGGTGAACCGCCGCTCTGAGTAGTTTATTGTAGACACGGTCATAGTTGTGGCATGTTGCTGTCTACTAGTCAGCTAGTGAGAGCGACAGCAAGCTGGTACTTTGTTCAGTGTAGTATAATTAGGACCGCAGTTGTGGCTTGTGGCTGGTGCAGTCTGTGGCGAGCAGGCACTTCATGTAGTGTGTAGTGTAGGTACAGCCACGGCTGTGACATGTTGCTGTTTACTAGCCAGCCGCGGTGGCCAAGCTGTCTGCGGCGCGCCAGTCACGGGCTGCATGGCCACTACGGTCGGGGGTTAGAATCCCCTTTCGGGCATGGATATTTGTGCCGTCCTTAGTCATAGCTAGTTCATAAGTAGTTTGTGAGTTTAGGGACTGATGACCCCGCCGTTAAGTCCCATAAACTCTACAAACGTTAGTAGTCAACTGGATCAGGTGGCAGCCAGCTGGCGATTTGTATAGTGTAGTGAATGTACGACCGTAATTGTGGCGTGTTTCAGTTTAGTAGTCGGCTGGTGCGGGCAGCGGCAAGTTAGTGCTCTGTGTACTGTTGTGTAGGTAAGGCCTCTCCTGTGGTGTGTTGCTGTTTAGTAGTCAGCTGATGTGGGCGGCAGCAAGGTGCCGTTTCCTGTAGTGTAGTGTAGGTACAGCTGCAGTTGTGGCATATTGCTGTTTACTAGTCGGCTGCTACAGACGGCGGTGATCAGGTACTCCGTGTATTGTAGTGTAGGTATGGCCACAGTTGTGTTACGTTGCTATTTACTAGTCAGCTGGTGCGGATGTCGGCTGGATGGCGTTTTTTGCTGTGTAGTGTACATACGGCAGCAATTGCGGCGTGTTGCTGTTTACTAGTCGGCTGGAGAAGGCGGCGGCAAGCAGATTCTCCGTGTAGTGTAGATACGGCGCAGGTGTGACGTGTCGCCATCTACTTTTCAGCTGGTGTGGGCGGCAGAAAGACGGCATTCCTGTAGTATAGTGAAGGTGCTGCTGCAGCTGTGGCATGTAGCTGTTTACTAGCCGGGAGGTGCGGGTGGCAGAACCGGCACTCTGTGTAGAGTCGTGTAGGTACAGCCGCAGTTGTGGTGTCTTGTTGTTCACTAATTGGCTGGTATGGGTAGCAGTGAGCCGGCGCTCGGCGTAGTGTAGTGTAGGTATGGCCACAGAGCATTGCTCTTCATTAGTTTGCTGCTGCTGACGTCAGCGCGCCGTCACAGTTGTCTCCCACGTTCCTACATGAGTTGCTTTGTACGCTGTCTACTCATAGCACTGCACCGCTGGCAGCCAGGACGCTGCATGTTTGTAACCACATCTCTATTCATGTTGGCTGGTCGTTTAGATATTTAGATGGCTTTTCCGATATTTATCCTTATAATTTTGTTTTGCCACTATGTTGGCTTCAGGGAAAAGTTATGGTTTCTCCGCTCTCACATGTGTTCTGTCACTGCTCACAGTTGTGGCGTATTGCTGTTTTTTCTAGCTGGCTGGTGGCGCTGTGGAGAGAATATGGGAGCAACGGTAGAAATCCTTGTGGACAGTAGGAAGATGTGAGTCGGCGTCTAGACTACAAGTTGGAAGATAGATTTGTGAGCTGTAGTTGAGTTTCTTGAGAAACAGGTTTTTACATCTCTCTCTGGTCTCCATAGTGGAAGCCGTGAGTGGTGGAGCCACCATCGTACGTTGTTTTCAGAGTGCGACATGCCGTGGCGCGCCCCGCAGAACCACGACGTGGCGCCGCAGCGCAGCCCTGCGCGCGCCAGCTCAAGAGACGCACACGGCGCGCACCGATAAGTCGGCAGCGGCGGACGGTTCGAACCGCGCGCCACGACCCAGTCCCGGCTCCTTCCGGCAGGCGTCACTGCACCGCCCCAAGTCTCCAGGTCCGCTCACCGCGCAGACGCGAGGGACCTCTTCGCACCTCGCACGAAGACAGTATGACTGTTTCAGCGGCCAATCAGCGGTCGCGACATGCAAATAGCGGCGCAAGGACACTAGCCGCCGCGGCCTTAAGTATCCGCACCACGGTTAAGACCGGCGTCTTCTAACACCGCGGACCACGAGGGAGCACCGCCGCAGCCGGACCGTCGCCGAAGCCAGGTCTCCTCTACGCCTGGCCACCGACTGCCGGACTCTGCCGCTGCTGCTTCCTGCCGAGGTCCCGAAGCAGAGGACACCGAACTTCGAGGAACCTCTACTTTGTACAAGAGTCAGAAATAATTATCAGGAAGACTTGTTTCTAGGGAATTATATAATCTGTTCAAAGAAGTTGTGTTTGTTTTTGGTTATTGGTAATTAAAATATTATTTTTCATTTTACTGTGCACGTTAAGCAGAGAATATATTCCGAATTATAAAGAGATACAGATCATCTCGTGTTTCTGTTGTATATAACACGACATTTCCATAGTAATCAGCTCTGACAGTCTATAACTGTACATTTCCCACGAGAAGTGATAGCCGGTTTCAACTTTGCTGCTGCTCAACGATGATTAGGACACGAGACAATCTGCTGTAACAGCGTCACGACATGCCGCCGAGATAACGAGTAGCCACCTCGGTAACGTATCAGCAGCCACGGCTCATAAATACTCTACTGACCACGGTTCGTTACCGAGCACCTAGGTAAAGCTTTTTCAGTCAGTGTAATGTCGGAACAATGCTCATAACTTGGTATATCAAATTGTTGGATTGATAAGTGTGAGCGCTTCACATTACCCTTATTTCCCCATTTTACCGTTTAATGGGTTCTCACCTAACAATTCTCTTTCAACGCTTATTGTTTGGTAAGAATTTACACGTTGCATTAGTGTTAATAAATATGCATTTTACAATCTCTTTAAAATATACTCTCATTTCAAGACCCACTCATTAAGTTAGTTATAGAGGGAATTAATTATACCCTGAGTTCGTATTAGGGCACTTCCATTCATTCATTTGCACATTTTATTCCATTGTTTTATTTTATTTCTTGTAGAAGATCCGTATCCGTTGCCAAAATCACTTTTAATAATTACATAACAGTAAACTACAGTGAAAATCAGTAGTGGTTTTAGCTGCAGGGAACGAGGGTGTCGAATGCAGAAAGCAGAATATGGCTATACATGAACTTTCACAATTTTATGGTAAAACATCTTGTCAGTGCATAATAATCTTAATACAGGCCCTATCAACGAACTTAGAAAAGTGAGACGCCTACATGGAATGTTAACCACATTTATGTCTCGTACTGTTCAAAACTAAATATTTTTCTTTGATTAAAGATTGTACATTAACGTTCTATTGTCTTAACACACTAAATTTATCTGCATTAAACTATATCGCGTATGGGAAGCGTTACAGAATTACCACTCCAGGAAACCACGCAATAAATATTTTTCGTTAAATGATATTTTATTTAGTCTACAGTCATTTACTGTGATACCGATGTCAGAACATCGAATCCTCCACAGTTACACAAAACATCAATGCAGTGTTGCTTACCTCTGACATAACGATCATTTATGTATCAATTTATTTTGTATGTAATGTTATTTTGCCGGCCGCGGTGGCCGAGGTGACTGAGGCGCTCCAGTCACGGTCAGCACGGCCACTACGGTCGGGGGTTCGAATCCCCCCTCGGGCATGGATATTTGTGCCGTCCTAGTTCGTAAGTAGTTCATAAGTAGTTTGTAAGTTTAGGGACTGATGACCCCGTAGTTAAGTCCCATAAGCTTTACAAACATTTGTAATGTTATTTTACGTATTCGTGGAAACAGACTCACAAACACACACACACTCACTCAAATTACCTGTTACTGTCCTTGAAAGTAGTCAACAGCGTTGCGTAGGACCCGTTACCAGCGATGTAGAAGGCGTAATATACCGTTACTACAACCTGTTCTGTTGATGGTGCGAATGCAGCGGCCTACCACCTGTCGAATTGTTGTAACAGTTGTGAATGCTACGAAGTGGTTCCTTTATCTTCGGAATGAAATAAAAGTCACTACAACTTATGTGATGGGAGTATGGTGGATGGCAGAGTACTTCCCAGTCCCATCGACTGAATAGAGCAGACACAGCATACTCTGTATGCGCCCGCAAATTTTTCATGCAAAATGATGGGTGGGTTATGCAGAAAGTATTGCCGCTCCATTTGCAAAGCTAGTCACAGGTAACACTCCAAAAAAGAACAATAATACCGCACATTGACGGTCTTCCGTGGAGGAACCTAATGCATTAGGATAACACCATTACAGTCGTACTCGACAATTACCATAACTTTTACCATACTGGGGCTCTGATGAACATTCGACTTTCGCGGTGACCCATAATGACGCAATTCGTTGGTTGGCTGTGTGGTATCATTCAAAGAAAACAAAAGTTTGAATATTTGTAATGCTATGGGACCAAACTACTTTGGTCATAAAAAAAAAAAAAAAAAAAAAAAAAAAAAAAAAAAACTAATGTTTGCATAGCTTATGAGACTTAACTACGGAGTCATCAGTCCCTAAACTTACAAACTACTTATGAACTAGCAAATCCTAAGGACGTCACAAATATCCATGCCCGAGGGGTGATTCGAACCCCCGACCGTAGTGGCCGTGCAGACCGTGACTGGAGCGCCTCAGTTCCCTCGGCCACCGCGGCCGGCTTTGGTCATCAGTCCCTAGACGTGCAAACTGCTTAGACTAAGTTAAACTACCCAAAGTTCAACACACACATGCATGCCCTAGGGAGGTTTGGAACCCCCGACGCGGGAGGCTGCGCGTTCCGTTCCGTGGCGCTCCAGACTGCTAGGCGACTCCCGTGCGGCGTGGTACCATTGCCGCACCTGCATGCTGATTGGTGAGTTGTTCTAAATAACGCTGAAAAATGGCGCAGGCGATGTAGAACGGGAGGCGGTTGTACTGGGAAAGGCTACACGGTGTATTTATGACCATAATCTGCTGCGATTCTTCATGCAATGGCAGTTTCAAATAAGCATCGCACAAATCAATATTGGCGAAAACGGTTACGCCCGCAAGGTGCGACGTATATCCCCTGTTGACGGTAGAGGATATGCATCTCAGGATACTTTTGGCTGCAGTTATTACTACTATCCGTAGAAGGCCGTTGAGGGTCGCTACCTCTTATAAAACCACACAATAGCATTTAAATCCATAAATCCGTAAAATATCTGCTGAACGAGAGTTCGTTATTTTGCAAAAGACTACACGGCAACAGTGTTGCACGAACTTCCTTCCACCATTCACTGTGTGGTGGATTGCGGAATATGAATATAGAAAATTACACCCAAACCTCCAGATGTCAGACACTCAAATCGATACCAAACGTTGTATATCGATAGAGTATCAACCGAAACTTCTATATAACTCGTGCTCGTTCGTTATTTTGCAAAAGACTACACGGCAACAGTGTTGCACGAACTTCCTTCCACCCTTCACTGTGTGGTGGATTGCGGAATATGAATATAGAAAATTACACCCAAACCTCCAGATGTCAGACACTCAAATCGATACCAAACGTTGTATATCGATAGAGTATCAACCGAAACTTCTATATAACTCGTGCTCGTTCGTTATTTTGCAAAAGACTACACGGCAACAGTGTTGCACGAACTTCCTTCCACCCTTCACTGTGTGGTGGATTGCGGAATATGAATATAGAAAATTACACCCAAACCTCCAGATGTCAGACACTCAAATCGATACCAAACTTTGTATATCGATAGAGTATCAACCGAAACTTCTATATAACTCGTGCCATGTGCTGCCCTCCAGGAGAACGTGCATAAACAATAATAATAAGTAACAACTAACCTACGGATTGGTGGAAAGGTATAACTGTGAGCATATCACGTTGCCCTAGCGTGAGCTAGTTGGTAGAGCGTTAGTGTATTTAACAGAGGGTCCTGGATTCAAACCTTTCCTAGAGCCTTGTTTTTAACTGCAGTACGTTGGAAATTGTTAAAGGGGGTAACTTGTTCTCACATGTAAAATGACTATTCGGAGTTTACAGCAATGTGTTATCGGCAGTTTGCTATTGCTTCGTTTATTTGAAAGTAGCAAATCTGTAGGGTTTCACAGAAGAAAGAAACGTAATCAGATCGTACGAATAAAGAAACAACTGCATCACGCATACATCAGTATTAATAGTAATAACAATAAGAAAAATAATAGTGATGTTGGAAACAATAGGCGTAATTAAAGTAATGACAATAGTAATAATGTAAATAATAAGTACATAAAGTGGCGGACTAAGGCTGTTGGAGGCCCGGGGCGGCGGCGGAACGAAAGTAGGCCCCCCCCCCTCCACTTGAAAATACATGTATTACCATACAAAGAAATTGGAGGCCCCTTCCAGGACGAGAGGCACAGGACATTCTGAAAAAAATAGCTTTCGAGAGGCACCTGCAGAAAAAAGATCCTTTTCAGGTATTTGGAGCCCACCCAAGACCGGATGCCCGGGGCGGTCCGCCCCCTCCGCCCCCATCCCTTAGTCCGTCACTGCATAAAGTTAAGGCACGAACACAAACACCACCACAGATGCACAGTGTCGGTGATTCACGAACGAAGGTTTCACGTATGGTGTAATTGTTTCTTTCTTCTACGAATATAATCTACAGGTTTGCTACTTTCAGATAAAACGAAGCAAAACACAAGCAATCAGCCGATAACACAGTGGTATAACATCCTAACAGTCCTTTTACATTTCAGGAGCACGTTGTCCCATGTAACACTCTGTGTACGTTTTCGACGTAGAATAATTTACAAAGTCATACAGGGAAAAATAATAATAATTCGCGCCAGCAGGGTTTGAAGCGAGGTCCTTTGTAAGGAGAAACATTCGCTCTATCAACTACCCCATGGGAGTTCAGCACGGCAGAGCCCCACAGATATGCTTTTCCTCTGCTCCGTAGGACATGTGTTACTTATTATTTTCCGTTTACGAACGTTCTCCTGGACGACAACACATAGCGCGGATTATATAGAAGTTTCTGTTGATTATCTATATTCAACGTTTGGCACCGATCTGGTGTCTGACATCTGAAGGTTTGGGTGTTAGTACATTCTGCACCTCAGGAATACTGTTCAGCGTCCCCTCCACAAGTATTAAAGATGAAGTTGTTCAAAATGTTCAAATGTTTGTTTAGCTTATGGGACTTGACTACGGGGTCATCAGTCCCTAAACTTCCAAACTGCTTAGAAACTAGCTAATACTAATGACGGCACAAATATCCATGCCCGAGGGGGGGGGGGGGATTCGAACCCCCGACCGTAGTGGCCGTGCAGACCGTGACTGAAGCGCCTCAGTCCCCTCGGCCACCGCGGGCGGCAAGTTGTAGCTTCTTATCTTACCCTACATTACTATGTGGCGGGGCTAGTGTGTCTCGGACGAATGTATTTTCTGATATATCGCTTGCTAGGGCTACGTCGTATGTGCTGACTACCATCTTTTGCATGCAGGCAGAATCTACTTTATTGCTGAAGACCACGTACCGTCATTCCCCATTTACAAGTGATCCTCTGGCGGCAGCAGTCGAACCTTTCACAGTGATACTGTAGCGTCACTGGAAGCCTTTCTACACGTGTGCATGCCAGAAGCCGCAGTGCTTTTAACCGATTGGCAACAGTTCTGGGATCACAAGATCCTCTCACCTGCGATGCGCTAGCTTTACGATCTGCCGATCCTGCCCTTACAATACGATGTTCTTGGCAGTCGTTTGTGCTGCGTGGACGTCCAGAAGCTCGTCTAAGGGTGGGTATTTTAAGGTGACCATTGAAATGAGAATCATAGCAGAATTGCCACAGTATGTCCAACTTGTGTGGCATTTCTCTGAAAGGACCACCCCACCTCTCGGAGGGCAATAATTTTCCTTTCAAATTAGTTCGATTGTCTGCAGGAAGCAGCATTCCGTCTACGTGTCATGACGCAAGCCCTCAGTTTGCGAAGCGGCCCTGTGACAGATAACGTGCACAAACCATCTTTCCTTCTTGTGGATGACCAAGACTTACTTTAGTTTTAGAGTCGCCTTACTCATTACGGAACTATATATCAACATAGTTCTTCTTTATTGCGAGTGCCTTCTGTTTTGTTCTGAGTTCCCATACTGGTTTTTTCATAAGGGAAACTGGCCGCTTGTAGCGATCCGCTGGGCACTTGCTTCTCGAAGCTCTCCAATTAGACGAATCGCACGACTTTGTGTACGTCGGTAAAATATTCGACTAACTTCTTTAAATGTATCCTGAACAAACATCTATTGGGCAGCTTCGTGTGATTATTTATGCAGATAGGCTCTCGTTATGTAGAAAAATCTCTGTAATATTCCAAGCTCTGTAGCTTCTGGATGTATGTAAGTGCAGTGTTCCCCAAACGTCAAAGACATAGTTCACTTAGGACCGCATTAATATTCGGTATAAATGTAACCCACTATCAATGTGTAATTTGGAATTTTGATTGATCAATGAGTTAAGGGCGCTCGTGACAATTGCTTTCGGCTTTCTTGGAGTGTCTTGTCTCGTACAATGTCCAAACACTTGGCTGTATTGGCCCAGTCAGTCTGAGGGGCAAAGGATCGAATGATGGCTCCATCGATAGTTGATCAGCACCGTCCCATTGCCGTCTTGAATCCAGCCTTACAGTCGGTTGCCCATTCTTCAGGATCATCATACGTTTGCTGTGGTCTTCATTGTACGACTACCGGTCATCGAATTTTTGTAATGAGCGCTGAACCGTCTGCGCAGATGGCCTTATTAACTCCTGGTGCAGATTAAAGGTTAGCCTCCGACACCTCCAACCACTCGAGCACTTTGTCGATCGTTATCAAGGAAGGTTATTCTGCTGTGATAAGTGTTGGTAGCCAAACGTCGTGGGAAGACATACTGTAAACAGTTTATACAGCAAGCTCCGGTGCTATATGCTGCCCAAGGTCTTTGATAGGTCTAAAGCAGAAGACAGCGCAGAAATCACGATTGTTCGGGCACAATGTAGCTTAATTCGCCACCGGTAATCATGTTGTCTAGCGGAATGTTATTTTTGAAGCCAAATTGTTCGTTTGGAATTGCACCGCTGATCTGCAGCTGTCTGAAGATTCTGACATACAATTCATTCGAAAAGTTTACTTATTGTGGTAAGCAGGATAATCGGACAGTAATTCGATTTAATCCATCTTTGCCTAATTTCGTCACAGCCACCACTATGGCATGCATCCATGAGTAAAGAATCTTTACTGAGGATTGGTTGAAAGTACTATAACGAAAAATAATGCTTCCTATGCGACGTGGCGGATCGTACATCCATCGATGTGGTTATAACCCGGCGCTTTATTTATAGACACGCAGTTGTTATGTAACTTCTAGTTCTGTTGTTTGCGTAATGGTTCCCTCGATGTTTTTTTTTTTTTTTTCTGCCACTGGAATTTATTTCGAGAATGTAAGTAACTTCAGAAAATAAACGTGGTGCTGAGAGAGATGACACCTGTGACGTAGGAGGAAAGTGAATTACCGATATTTAGTCGTTGGATTATGCTAGGTCTGCAATTATTGTTTAACCATTGCGTCGATTTTCAAGTTTTCTGTACTGCGCCATCGTTCGAAACCTAAAATAGATGATTGGGAATGATCCATAGAAGACACTCTGAAGAAACAACACTCCACATGAACGACATCAATGTGCAATATGTGAAGCATCCCATGAAAATGTCCATCCGGCTTCCTACTGGCCTACAAGGCGTCCCCACCAAATTGCTGAACTGGTAAATAGGAAAGGTCACTTGATATCTGACCGTGGCTGCATACTACCTTAAAAATTGCATATACTGATAATTTGTAAATTGCACAATGATATTACACCTTGATAGCGCTAACCACAGTCCTTGAGGATGCTCTATTGTTATTCCGGTATTGTTTTGTTATAAGGGAGTCGAAGATGTAGGAACTTTTCAAAGAACAATAAAATTATTATTATTTAACATTACTGTTACCCGAATTCTTTAGTTTCAAACCTAATACGTTTACAAAAGTGAAACTGCCTATAAAATAGTGGCAACGAAACGAAGCACACCAAAACATGCTTTGGCATAGGATCTTTCCGCGGTTCTTTCACTGCATAGGCTACATTGAATTCATAGACTGTACGCAGTCATCCTAATCATCATCACTAAACGTATGTATAAGTTGGCGGATAACTATGAACTGATTAACAATAAAACCAGAACCAATAATTGCTGCATGCAAGCTAGTG
Source organism: Locusta migratoria (assembly GCA_026315105.1). Lineage (NCBI taxonomy): Eukaryota > Metazoa > Arthropoda > Insecta > Orthoptera > Acrididae > Locusta > Locusta migratoria. The sequence goes on from CM048748.1 coordinate 167,532,488, forward strand.
GGCGATGAATAAAGTGAGCATCAACGTTGACAGTAACCAGTAGCTTGAATGAACGACATCAATTTTCAGTGCAGTATACATACATAGATGAAGATCGAAGGTTCCGGTTCAAACTATAAAACGGACTATAACAACGTATCTGCAACAATCCTCAAGTGACTGAATGTCCATCATGTCAAAAAGGCTACGAAAGTATTCCTCAAAAACTATCAGAAATATACACATTTTTCTGGGGTGTTTGACTCCACTCCATACAGCGAAAGAAGAAAGGAAACGAGTGGATGTGGCAGGTTGCATATTTCCTTATTACGTACGTTGTTCAGGAGTAACTATTAACGAGTACGTCGTGGAGTTTTACTACGGAAATACCTGAAAATGTAGTTCAGGTAATAGCTAGAAATAATATGTACAAGTTATATACAACACCTCCTCCATAAAAATGAGAGCAATATGTCAATACACACATATTAGTGAAGATATAGAACGCTTGATATTACATCGTTCCAGCTGTTCGTTTTGCTGCAAAACGTCTCTCGGTAAGGATGTAACTATCTTTTCAGCGTCGTTTCGTGGCAAACGGAGTTTTCTCGAAGTTCAGAGTGTTGAAGAAAGTAAAAATGCGGTTTGAATACGAATTGTGTCAGGTGTAACATTTACTCACATTCTATGTCCTCCGATAATTTCTATCATTATTATTTGCACACCAAAACACGACAAAAATGATACTGCACAGACAAAAGAAATTTTAATTCAGTGTGACAAATGGATGTGTCCACTCTGAATGCTCACTCGAGACAGCCGGTTTCAATGGTGTTTCACTAAGTGTGTTTGCCTCTGTAACTTATAATATAATAGGTGACGGGAAATTTTAATGCGGTAGGTCAACACAAAAAATGTTACACTTTCTGCGGAGCTATGAACATAGTTTATTGTATTATTTTCCAAAGAGTTACAGCACAAAGATGTGATTCTTTGAATGGAACAATAGTTTATTCTATCGTGCATTGGAATCGTTGAAACCAGCTGCGTCCAAATCAATTTAAACTACATTCCCATCACTGTTAGTATGGGAGCTACAACCCTTCAAAGTTTCAGGGGCAGATACCACACGCTGTACATAATACATTGCTGTGTGGTGGGTGTTGAGTGTTACGGCGGTGGGAAGTGATTTACATGTGATGTTCAAATGTGTGTCCATGTTCCTCAATGCATAATGCAATGCGCCGTCGAAAGGATCTGCGGACGAATCTGACGGAACGACATGCATCCTCGATACGCCGTTTTAGATCTGGGGATGTGGGCTCAGTGACATAAACACGATCCTTTAGATATCCCCACAAAAAGAAATCTACTGGTGTTAAATCGGGCGACCTAGCGGGCCATGAATGATGACCATGGCGCCCCAACCCCACCACACAGCCATGTATTATATACAGCATGTGGTATCTGCCCCTGAAACTTTGAAGGGTTGTAGCTCCCATACTAACAGTGATGGGAATGTAGTTTAATTGATTTGGACGCAGCTGGTTTCAACGATTCCAATGCATGATAGAAAAACTATTGTTCCATTTAAAATTTATATCTTTGTGCTGTAACTCTTTGGAAAATTATACAATAAAGTATGATCATAGCTCCGCAGAAAGTGTAACATTTCTTGTGTTGGCCTATCGCATTAAAATTTCCCGTCACCTATTATTGTCTTTGCCTCTGTAACTTATAAAATAATAGGTGACGGGAAATTTTAATGCGGTAGGCCAACACAAGAAATGTTACACTTTCTGCGGAGCTATATATATATATATATATCAAACTGCACTTCAGAACATTTGAACACATCTCAATTACGAAGCTTCAATAATTAAAAAAAGGGTGAAAATATTATCGAAACAGATTTTGGGTGTACATAATAATTTTGATGGCGAGAAAATAAGACATGAGAATTTGAGAAAAGACTTGCCTGCTTTTTGTTAAATAGTAATTTCCACAAACGTTAAATATCGTCCGAACATGTGCTCACTTAGTTACCAAGATTGTTAATTTAAAGGTGAAATAGATAGCTTCCATGTCTTAAAGTTATGTGACAAAAATGTAGTTACATTCTGTGACTATAATCCATGCGTCCAACTTCGTTACCGTGCAGTATAATTACAAGAAGGTGACGGTGTTTTGCACTTCCCTGACGTCCTCGAACGTCAAAAAAGCAATGTACACCTTAGCCACACAGCCTACGGTAGGCCCACACACGGGGATCGGTATCTGAATACGCTCAGTCACATCACCAAGCGTCAAAACGCGGCGTTCTTAATACCTTGTTTCACCACGAAAAAGTCGTCTCAGACGCCGAAAGCCTGCCGACTCCTGAAGAGATACAACATTGCGACTGTGTTCAGGAGCCCGGCAAAAATACGACGTTGAGACCTATATAAAAGGCGATATAGGGCTCATATTGTATATGTATTGGACAAACCGTATGAACTTTGGAACAATGTCTAACGGAAGACGATAGGTGCTTAGCCTTCGCTACCCGTAAAAATCAGCCGTAGCAGAACACTCATTAGAAAATCGACATAGTTTTATAATAGAAGCAATTGAAATTAAAACACCATTAAAAGGACGTCGACTTGCATCTCAGCACAGCTTGGGACCCGGCCATAGCGACGCTGAAGCGGACGCGACGGACACGGGAAGGAAACATGACATACACGGCGAGGAAGGACGCTTAGTGACGTCACAGCCACCTGTCAGATTCCGACGAAGCGAACTCGGGACGTCACAGTCAGGAGCACAGCTGTATACCGGCAAGGCAACGACGATACAGCTGTCATTTACCACTTGACAATGGCCAAGCAGAGCTTGGCCGGAAGCTTGTGAAACCTCCTGATGAGGTTGGAGGCCCGATAGGTTTTTATTCAAGAAATGAAAAATTCAAATTGTATACCTTGTTGTTTACTGGAACTGAGTCTAAAACTGGAATCACACTTTTCGCATAGTGAAGTTTTCGCAGTTCATAAACAACAGAGAAACTATGAAGCTAGAATTAATACGCTGGCTGCCGTGTGGCCGCCGGCGACCACAGCAGGCGGCTCTGGCGTGCCTCTGACGTCATCGTGGCAGTCAACATGTAAAGGAACTGCGGAATGTTTACAGTGACTTTCGATAAAAAAAATGTTAAATGAAAATTATTCAAGTCATAGTTAGTATTCCGCTGACAGCATACAGCTTCTATTACAAGAGACAATTACAAGCTCGTTTTGTGGCATATTTCGCACTCTTTGGTGTATTTAAATTCACTGTTTACCCAGTTCAGATTTTACGAAACTGCTGCATGGGAGCGAGCGGACAGTGTCCGCGATGAGAGTACAGTTTTTTAATTACTGTCTTTTCACCCGCCTTGGAGAGCAGTGCAATTACGCGTGGATTAGTGTGCCGGTAGCTGGTTGAGCCTTGATGAGAGAAAGCCCTCTACAAATGAGAGCGCAAACTCGGGCAGTGATTAACTTAGAACAGAGGCGAAACTGTGGGCGCATAGAGGCGTAGTCTGGAAACACGGGATAACGAGTTTCTTTGGGACCGGCTTGTGGTTTGCTTCGGCTATGTCCCCGTAGATTATCCAGGAAGGAGGTCACAGGACTAAGTGACGCACTAAAATGATGTGATTCTCAGTATAAAATATGTGGAAGTAATTATTTCATAATGTGGAATCTTTAAGAAATACGAGTACTATTGATGACCTCATCGGTGTGTTGTCTTGCAGTAACACAAAAGTACTTCTGAAGAAGTACTGCCCCTTGGGGAATTAGAATACAATAAAGAAAAAAAAACTGAGGAGAGAATGGCGGTTCTAGTTCCTACACCATTCTGAAGAGCTTTCAATAGCTTGCAAATTTTTCCTGGCACAAATAAAGGCCGGCCGCGGTGGCCGAGGGGACTGAGGCGCTTCAGTCACGGTCTGCACGGCCACTACGGTCGAGGGTTCGAATCCCCTCTCGGGCATGGATATTTGTACCGTCTTTAGTTTAAGGTAGTTCATAAGTAGTTTGTAAGTTTAGGTACTGATGACCCCGTAGTTAAGTTCCATAAGCTTAACAAACATTTGAATATTTGAACAAATAAAGGTAAGAGTGGGTGTGTTATTTAAAGAAATCAAATACTGAGCCAAATTTATTGATTGTAGTACAAGTTAAAATCAAATAGACCATAGAAAAGGTGATAACATCTGCTAGGATTCGCAGGGAAAGAAAGGAAAATTTGGAAACAGAAAAGAAATGTTTGGGAGAATAACAAGCCACGCGAATAGTTTCGAAAGACTAAAGTGGTGATCGCATGATGATTTGTGGTGACCTCATCAGTTGTGCGAACAATGATCCAGAGTTTCTCAACCGGATAATCACTGGAGACGAAACATTGTTTCCTTTACGATCCGCAACTGAAACGAAAACCAGCCACCTGGAGTGTGGCAGTGTGTGAAACATTCAGTCATGTGGGTGCCTTTCCTCCATGTTTCACGTTTCAGAAATTTTTTACTGTAAGAAGCAAGTACAGTGTTGACTTGTGCAAGGGAGAGGGAAAGTCCACTGACGTGATATCCCTACTATGAAACTTGGTTGCTTATACCTAATACGTGCATTTTTATTTTCATATTAATCTGCATTGTGTCATGAAATGTTTTGTTTACTTGTCAGTTGTTCTGTTTTAAAATTTATTTACATCTAACCTTTGTGGTTAGTGTTAATATACACTCTACATGCAAATTACAGCATATTGTATTCACACTCATGGTTAGATCTTCCTTGGAGTTATATGTGAAGAGATCAAATAACAGTTTAAGTAGTTTGTAATTGCAAGTATAACAAATTTACTTCACTTGACAACTTCCATATTTGTGTAATTTGTAGTATACCAGAAATTTAATGGTTAGAAACCATGTGAATAACATTGATCAGTTACAGAGATGTGATACTTTTCTCATTAAACGGAAAACTTTGTAGCTCACAGTGCAATTGAGTTTGATCTTTTGGGAATCTACTAGACGTTTGAAATTCAATGGAGATGTAGCTTGTTGCCAATCCTCTTAAGCGGTGAAAGTCGCTTTCGATTATAATAGGAGTTTACAGCATTGTCCGGGCAATTATTGACACCAATTTTCTGTTAGTCTATACTCTTTTTTTATCTCTGTGTCAATATAGTCCTGCCTCCTCTCCCTGTCCATTTTTCTACCCCTAGCCCTACAGCATCTCTTTCTACCCTCCCACTTCTCTCCTCCTCCAGTATTTCCTCTTCCTCATTCCCCTTTGTCCATCTCTTGGACTCCATCCTTCCTTCATTCTGAAAATATGGTGCAAGTAATTAACAATTGAATAAAAAATATATATTTCTTAAAATCTTCTATTAGTCTCTTCTTATATCATTTCATATTCTCCTCTCACTTTTCATTTTATTCTCCCCTACTCACTGTAAACATTTCCTCTCTCTCTCTCTCTCTCTGTTCATCTCGTACCTCCTTGAGTCCACGCACCTTCCCTTCCAGCAAATACCCCTCTCTCTTTCTCTTATTTCATTGTCCATCCTATCCATTAATTACTTCGTCTCTTCACCCCCTGGCTATAAAAAGTTACACATATCTGATAACTATTATTGTGATGGGCGACACGGTGTTTACGTAAGTCAACTTGTGGCATCATAATTTATTTCATCCATTTATTGTTCAATATTTATTATATTTATATTTTGTATGAATGAAATGTTTTCTATCGATTATTGCCAAAGAATATATGTCTCTAAACTTATACGTTTTGGAGACTGCAATGTTTTTATTTCTTCTCCCTCCACTCTAATGCCCTCTCCAAATTTCTCCTTCCATTCCTTCACTGCCTGCTCAATGTACAGATTGAACAACATTGGGGAAAGGCTACAACCCTGTCTTACTCCCTTCCCAACCTCTGCGTCCCTTTCTTGCCCTTCGACTCTAATAACCGTTGTCTGGTTATTGTATAGTTTGAATATAACTCTTCGCTCCATATATTTTACCCCTGCTACCTTCAGAATTTTGAAGAGTGGATTCCAGTCGATATTTTCAAAAGCTTTCACCAAATCGACAAACGCTAAAAACGTAGGTTTCCCTTTCCTTAGCCTATCTTCTAAGATAAGTCGCAATGTGAGTATTGCTTCCCTAAATCTAAACTGATCTTCTCCGAGGTCGGATTCCACATGATTTTCCATTCGTCTGTAAATAATTCGTGTAAGTATTTTGCAACACGACTTATTAGACTGATGGTTCTGTGATTTTCACATTTGTCTGCACTTTCTTTCTTTGGAATTGGAATTACGATATTCTTCTTGCAGTCGGAGGTTAATTCCCCTGTCTCATAAATTTTGCATGCCAGGTAATACAATTCTTTGACGACTGGCTCTCCTAACGTTATCAGCAGTTCAGACGGAATATAATTTACTCCAAGGGCCTTTTTTCGACTCAAATCCTTCAGCGCTCTGTCAAATTCTTCTCTCAGTATCATATCTCCTATCTCATCTTCCTCCACTTCGTCTTCCATTTCTAAAATACTGCCTTCAAGTTTATTTTTTTGGTATAGGCCCTCTATATATTCCTTCCACAGATCTTTTTCCCTCTTTGCTTAGTACTGGTTTTCCCTCTGACTTCTTGATATTCATACAGCTGCTTTTCTTGTTTCCAAATATCTCTTTCATTTTCCTGTAGGCGGTATCTATCTTTCCCCTAGTTACGCATTCTTCTACGGTTCTGTATTTATCCTCTAGCCACTCCTGTTTAGCCAGTCTGCACTTCCTGTCAATCTCATTTTTCAGTCGTTTGTACTTTTTTTTTCAGTTTCACTTGCTTAATTTTTATATTTTCTCCTCTCATCAATTAAGTTCAGTATATCCTGTGTTATCCAGGGATTTCTATTAGGCCATGTCCTTCTGCCCATATGATCCTCTGCTGCCTTCACTACCCTATCTCTCAGAGCTACCAACTCTTATACTAATGTATTACTTATCCCCGTTTCAGCCAATCCTTGCCCAATGCTCTCTCTGAAACTCTCAACCACCTCTGGTTCCTTCAATTTGTCCAGGTTCCATCTCCTAATCTATCTACCTTTCTGCAGTCTCTTAAGTTTTAATTTGCAGTTCATAACCTATAAGTTATGGTCAGAGTCTATTGGTATACAGAGCCTTATTAATTTTCTGTGGTCTACACATTCACAGAGATATAATTAATGAGGCTGAGTACTTATTTGAGTACTACACTTAAGTATTGATTACTGTGGAAATTGAGTGTAGTTATAGGTATAGCAGTATGTTTCTATACAAGCCATGTATCTTGTTGAATTCGCTGTACAGCAGAGAATAACGCTCTAGGTTATTAATAAACTACAACATTTCAGATGATTTTAGTGGTTTCTTTGTCCCACTAGATTGTTGGCGTAATTGGTTTAGTGAAAGTATTAACATTGCTATACAGAGCCTTATTAATTTTCTGTAGTGTACTCATTTACAGAGATCTAATTAATGAGTCAGTACTTATTTGGTTACTATCCTTAAGTATTGATTACTGTGGAATTGGAGTGTAGTTATAGATATTGCAGTAAACGGAACGGATTTATTACGTATCACTTGCTAAACTACCAAAAAACTTGCAAACTATGCAATATTTCATATGCTGGCGTGTAAAATACGAACAAACAAACAAGCAAAGATTTGTCTGTGTTAGAATAAATTTCGAATACGGTCATCGTAAATATTTGAGTGAAACATATACATGTTTTATATCATGTTAGCCTCAAGCTCTTCGTTTTGGCTCATTGCAGACCACCTGCTATTGAAAAAGGTTTCATAAGTATAACATCTCTATGGATGAGGTATAATAAGTGACACAGTACAGACCAGAAATGGCTATTTGCAATTGTATATAAACGATGTAATTTTCTATATTTGGTAATATATTTCTAAAAATACAGCTGCATTTTTAGTCTATGCGAATGGCGGAATGTGTGTATGTGAGAGGGGGAGAGGAGGAGGGGGAGGTGGGAGGGGGGAGGGGGAGGGGAGATGGAGGAGAGGGAGGGGGGATAAAGAGCATGCATTCCTAACTTGAATACTGTGGCCGGAAGTTGAAATTTATACATATGTCTGTCTTTTATTTGTACCTGTCTGCTACTCAAAAATTATCCGTAAGGTGAGGACAAACCTATCGGCGCCGTTTTATGACACTTTTACTGTATTTACTATTGTGTTTGACTAGAATTCCCGGTGTAATAACTGATGATTTTCTTCTAGCGATTGTAGCCGGATAACATCTTCATCTGTACACAGTATTTGCCGCCCGCGGTGGCCGAGGGGACTGAGGCGCTCCAGTCACGGTCTGCACGGCCACTACGGTCGGGGGTTCGAATCCCGTAAGTAGTTTGTAAGTTTAGGGACTGATGACCCCGTAGTTAAGTCCCATAAGCTTAACAGACATTTGAACATTAGTATTTCAGCAGGCCAACTTTCTGCCATCTTCACATGAGTAAGCCGAATGGAGTGACTCACCAGAGTTTAGGAAAGAAACGGCGGCCCAATTAGAACCACTGACAGCCCCCGGCGCGTGCGCAAAACTAAAGTAGACGCCCTCTAGACGTAATGTCAACATTAGAACACCATCGGAGAATATCGGCAAAAACATTGGGTCAAAAACAAGTGCTAGTTAAAAGAAAAAGATTGTCGAACGTATACTGTAGCTTCTTTTTTTGCCGGATAAAATGGTTTCTAATTTTTTAAACACATTCCCAGCAGCGAGAGTCAGGACCGATAATTTGTGACTTATCATATAATATCTTGTGTCCATCACTAAGAGAATGTGCTGCAACAGCTAATTTGTGTGGTTGCAAGAAACGAGTGTGACAATGATATTCCACTCATGGATACTGAATGGTGTGGTACGTATGGCCAGTCTTACCAAAGTGACACGGAATGCTGTGTCGCACAGGTTTCTTCAGTCCCATTTCATCGATAACTGACCTAAGGACGGTCCTTTATCTATTCTGGTGGCATTAACATACTTTCAGCAGTATCATTTGTTAGTTAATTATCTAAAATAATTTTTGAGGCGTTAGATTATAACTGAGATAATACCATTTTTGTATATTTCTTAACCCTTTCATTCCTGTCTGCTAATGTTTTTGTGGCCTTCAGTACGAAGTCTCGTTCGTTGCAGTGCACTACGCTATTCTGTCCTGTGCAAGCCTCTCCAACGCTGAATAAGGACTGAAAGCCAAATCCATTCGAATCAGCTTACTGTATTTGACTCTTGGTATCCCTCTGTTACCCTCTGCGACTTTTACAGGACTAAACTTTCCTCCAATTCCAAAGTGACGATACCTTGGATTTTCAAAACGTGTCGTACGAAGCGATCTCTTTTGTCAGAACATGCCACAATTGTCTACTCTCGTCAGTTATGTTCAGTAGTCTCATTAGTTTTACGATATACACATACAATCTTCAAATTTGACCAGTAGAACAAAACTTGAAAACTTCTGTACGCGCCTTTTTGTTAAATGTTTCTAATAATCACAAAACTAATTATACATTTGATACTACCCGTAAAAGAATTTCTGTTCAGCCAGTGTGTACGTCCCAGTCTCGTAGATCGCGAGCCCATTTCAAGGTAATTGAAGATTAAAGGAAATTTGTGACATTACTGCTGTCGGGGCTGAAATAAACTTAACGACAGGACTTAAAAATTATTGCTCACCGGCATCGCCACTGTTATGTAAGTGGTGCGTTAACCACTTCGGCTATCCTTGCTCACTTGCAGTCCGACCAATTTCCACCCATCACTCAAGTTGCAGTCCCATCTAGTTCCCTCTCGCAAACAGTTCTCACTACTATTTCCACAACGTATCGAACGATTATTGTGCATTAACACTCTGTTTGTAATACTCCATTAACCCAGCTGCGGCGTAAAACCACGACTGCCCTGGAAGCAGGAGGCTCCGGCTTCGAATTGCGGGTAGGTAAAAACTTCCGAATTATTTCATTCTATCTCAGAATGAAAATAACAGTCTCGTTCGCAAAATGCTTTTACAATTTATCTGAGAATAGGGTGATCGGATTCGATCTACTCTGAGATCATCATCAGACCGAGTCGTTTGTCAAATAAAGTATGCTAAAGAGGGAAACAGATACAACAAATAATAGCTACGAAATTTTACTTACATGAGTACAACGTAAAACAGTATACCACACCGTTGATGCCGAGTCGAAGAGCGTGCGGCGACTGCTAACCAGCGAGAGAACGCTGCGAATTATAAAGGACGAGACTCGACCATCGCTTGCACTATCAGCACTTCGCGAACCAGTGAGGTGCGGCATACAGTAAAAGATAAGGTAAAATATATATATAAGCCATAATTGATATGAAAGAGCATATTGTTAACTATGAAACGTCGTTGTCATGTCATTAATAAACACAAATTGAAAGAATTAAACAGTAAAAGGAAATGAACAGTATAAGTAACACCTGAAATCTATTGGCAGTTGATGAAGATAAAATTCAAATCGAAGACAAAGTCTATATCAAAAATGAAACCCATCGACGCCAACAGTTGCCGTGGATATGGCGGCTTGGAGACATCCATACGTGGCGCCAGTGTCGAAGGAGACGATGCGCTTGAATTCCAGAGATGTAATGGACACAGAAGCCATCGGTCACCGTGGAGACATGCCTCGATTGCAGCGATGACGGGTGTTAGCACTTAAGAGAGCAAGATGCCCCAAAATCTCGCCGATGCCATATGTAACAGGTGATAATAGTATTAGAATTCATTTTGGGTTACCAGTAAAAGCAATAGAGTTGTCAAATTGATAAAATATAAAGTCTCTGTGACGTACTCTCGTATTCTGAACTGTCACGAACTAAAAGTCAATCATAAAAAAAATGTAAAAGAAAAGATAACAAAGCAGCTGATACGCGTTACAAGTCGTCGAAAAGTTCGTAAAATATTCCTCCCTAAAGTCCAATAGCTCATTTAATAGCGTCAATTGTTGTTATTTATGATGAGAAAATATTTCAATTTCTTCAAGGCCATTTAGTTAGAGCCCTTGTTCTATATTTAAATGTATTGCCGTATTTCCTTTTCTATTGGAGCTACAGCCCAGCGTGATCGGGTTGAGCTAGTCCTTTTAAACTCGCAGCGTTCTCATCGCCACTGCATCAGTGCTGAGGTCTACTGTTTTACTTTATTTCCGCAGACATCCGTGTAACATATCGTAACTATTATTTGTTGTACCTGTTTCCCACTTTATCATTTTATATTTCTTTTGACAGACGAATCAGTCTGATGATGCTTTCAGAGTAGATCGAAACCGGTCACCATATGCTCAAATAAATTTGTAAAACCTTTTTGCGAACGTGAATTATTTTCATTGTGTAACATATACTACTAGTTCGATGACTTTCCATTAGGAAACTATGATTTCCAAACTCATTAATTTATTTCAGTGCCTACTTGCTGATAACGTCGGTAATATCTTTGTCATTTCATTGACGAAAGCTGTAGGATCAAACAAACTGTCGGTTCATTCTGACATGTCCGAAAGCGGTCACATACGCATACAACCGAATCATTTACTCTTCCTTTATTAAATTCAGACCTCTCCGAAGACGCGTGATCAGCGCTACAGACGTGTTCCTGATTTGCCATTAAAAAAACTTCCCATATTGTGCCATCTGAAATGTCTTGATGTATTGCGAGATGTCTATTCGGTACAATATTGAAGTGACTGAAAGTCCGGTGGGAATTTCAAATTATCGTCTACTGCTGAACTTCACGAAGAGCTGTTTCTCGTGAGCATCATTTCTGGAGTTAGGTCATTGTATGTTATGAGGGGAGATTAAAGACGAATCCTGACATTTATCAACACGAGACTACCGGCCTGCACACGGGTACGCATTTTGCTCTCTCCAAGGTACACGGATCAAATTGTCCAGTCAGACGATCAGCTGCCACGTGAGAAGGCGCTTCGTTGTCTTAAAAGATGTAATAAAATTTCTCCTGCACGAAAGTAATACTTTTTGGAGAGTTGCTGAGTACCGCGTTGTCGAGTTGATTCGTCTAAGAGACACTGGCCCCACGACAGGCCTCGTTATCTGTGATTTAAGAAACTATAACTCTTTTTTACCAATGGCGTTTGGAGAATCGAAGAATACCAGAGCTTGGTAAGTGTAGATAATTTTTATTTTTTGTTTTTATACCGTTCTTGTAACAGGAGGGTAAGGTGTTGTTCCATCAAGGAAATTCTCGCCACACACACAGCCAATGAAACTCAACGCACACTGAAGATGTACAGCAAACTCCCTGTTCACTGCCTTCTCCGGACTTTTGTGTTGTCGACCACAAGTGGGATATGTTGTGTCGTACTCCCCATCAGTATGATGGAATAGTTGCCACAACCAGCACCTTCATCACGGCCCGTGGAGGCTTCCATACTGTCTAATATGGTCGTTTGAGCATGGAGCGACAGCTAGTACTTCAGAAATGTTTGTGATTTTTACCTTGCGTGGTATCATTCTGTATACAGTATCAACAGTCAATCGTTATCAGTGGAGAACTTATAACTGGTGTACTAATTTTAATCTCGTCTGTGGGTTTCAAAAGTGTCTTTTTTCTATAAGAACTTGTACAGCGACATGTTTAAAAGTTCCTTTAAACATTACTGTGATAAGAAGGCCACAGTATCATTAGTAGCCATCATGTACACATAATGTTATGTATAACATTGGGCTAATATTCTTTCGCAGTTGTCTTTAGTACCACTAGTTTTCTCGTACATCTTCTGTTTAATATGACGATTTTGGACATTATAATGTCGCCACTACCTGAAAATTCTGACGAAGATGCAAATAAAAAAAACTGGGAATCCAGGAAATCAGCATGCTACGGAGTTCGAAAATCAGGCGTTTAGCTATTGTCACGACAGCTATTGATTCATGTACGTTGTTGTTTACATGCATCCGCTATACCACTGGGAAAGGTTAATAAACACGTGTATTTGCTGTACTTTTTGTGTTACGATATCGTTTATATATTTCTGTCTGCGCTGCACGTTTGTCGGCAACTACTGTTTACTTTCCGTTTTATGAAATGCGTGTTTACCATGGCGTCCGACAGACTGCATCCTGTTCCGCTACCTGTTTTTCATTTACTGTAAATTTTTGGAGTGTGTATACTGTGGAAGATACCAGTAAATTTATAATATCACACGAAGACAGATTGTTCGAGGGAGCTCTCTCTCTCTCTGAGAGAGAGAAAGATTATTTTACTTCACTCCACGTAATCCATTTCCTTTTATCGCTACAGAGATAAATCCCAAAGAATTTGTTATTCTTAGTACAGTGAAACTGGGTGACTTATTTTTTGTACATTAAATCACAAGCTATTGTGATTATTGACAATATACTTTTTGGACAGTCGCAAGAGGTCTTACTGAATATGACAAAGCAAATTATATATTTTTATCAGGTGCTCTTTGTGATTAAATT